>CM069865.1:59094013-60495095 GCA_036172795.1 Pelodytes ibericus | reverse complement strand
TTAAATGTCAGTTGCCACTGCTCTGACCATTTTTCTAGTTTAGCTAAATCATTTGCCATTTGGCTTATCCCTCCATGAATATCAACACTGCTGCAAATCTTTTTATCATCAGCAAAAAGACATACTTTGCCAACAAGACCTTCTGCAATATCGCTAATAAAAATATTAAAGAGAATGGGTCCAAGTACAGATCCCTGAGGTACCCCACTAGTAGCAAGACTTTGCATCGAATATACCCCATTGACTACAACCCTCTGTTGCCTGTCACTCAGCCATTGTCTAATCCATTCAACAATATTGAAATCCAAATTCAAAGATTTCAGTTTATTAATAAGTCTTCTATGTGCGACAGTGTCAAAAGCCTTACTAAAATCTAGGTAAGCAATGTCTACTGCACCACCCTGATCTATTATTTTAGTCACCCAATCAAAAAAATCAATAAGATTAGTTTGGCATGATCTCCCTGAAGTAAACCCATGCTGTCTCTGATCTTGAAATCCAAGCGACTTTAGATGTTCAACAATCCTATTCTTTAACAAGGTTTCCATTATTTTCCCCACTACTGAAGTAAGACTTACAGGTCTATAGTTGCCCGTCTCCTCCCTACTACCTTTCTTGTGAATGGGCACAACATTAGCTAATTTCCAATCTTCTGGAACTACTCCCGTTAACAATGATTGGTTAAATAAATCTGTTAACAGTTTTGCTAGTACACCACTAAGTTCTTTTAATAACTTTGGATGTATCCCATCAGGTCAGGTCAGAGAATCATCTCTGTTTTTTGGACCTCTTGGGGAGGGAGAGAGAGAGGATGGGAGTAGATGGTGGACAGAAGACACCAGATTTAACCCGGAGTCAGTAGCGCCCGAGTGGCGGTAGCCAATAACATCGCACGGCACCTCTTACCAGAAACTAAAAGGAGTGGGCTGATAGCTGAAAAACGGAAAGCCACTTTCTTTTTCTTTTTTTCATCTACGCAAACCAGGAGGAATGTATATATTGTATATAAACTAATTGATTTACTACCCATACTTACCAGTTGATGAAGAGGAGCGTGGAGCTCGAGTAGCCTGAGGGGGGCTGAACGTGGACACACAAAACAACAATAAAATAGTTAAAAGATTTCTTCTCATTCACGATCCCCATACATCGTAGACACAAGAAAAATATCTTGAATAAAAATAACTTTACTTACCTGTGAGACGAGTCATGATGCGGAGGATTTATTCGGGGATCGACGTGAGGCAACACGGAGACTTGAAGAAATAAAGATAAGCAGAAAAAGGGAAAAGATCGTAGTTGTCGTAATAACTTACGTATTATCAATATACCGGAGGCAGTTAAAACACATCAACTTTCAACTATAATAAGAAACTGGTTGATTGAATCATTCCATCTCCAACATTCAGATACTCAACCACTTATAATGGAAAGAATTCACAGAGTAGGCCTGGGACGCACTGAATTGAATGCACGACCAAGACCTATCATTATAAAATTCCTAAATTTCTTAGATAAAGTATAAACAAAAAGACAAGAATTCACCACAATTTGTAAACAGCTCTATCAACAAAAGATAAAATTTACATTACAATATCAAGCAAAACTGAAAATTATAAAAAATGGTCAACCTTACTTTTTTTTAAAACCGGAGGAGGCCAAAAAATTCATAACAAAGTGGGAATTGGAACCTACACGCTCACCACGCAACCGAAGAGAAACATGAGTTATAATGCAAATTGTAAATTATATACAAGATTGCTAATCCAAGATTATAAAATGTAAATTTATATATGTATATGTGTTAAATAGAAGTTATTACAAGATGTTGATTGCGAAGAAAGATACATTATACTGAATATTACGATAGAACTAAAAAGAATATTATGTGTTAATATATATGCTCCAAATATAAATAACAATAATTTATTTGTAAATTGTATGATATACTCACAAATACTAATTTCACTGAAATTATTATGGGAGGAGATTTTAATTGCATACAAAACCCTAGTATTGATAGATGGGGACCTGAAAGAATATCGCATATAAATACCCCAGAGGGTTTAAAACTCATAAAACAAAATCTGCAATTAGTAGATCCCTGAAGAGTATTTCACCCAAAAGTTAAAGATTATACGCATGTATCAAATGTTCACCATACATCATCAAAAATAGACTATTTTCTAATATCACCTACATTAATCTCTCAAATAAAACAATGCCATATAAAAAATAAAAACATCTCAGATCATGCCCCAAATACACTAATTCTTGACCTAAATATTAACAAAACATATAGTAAACACTGGTGTTACCCACAATACTTCACAACTGATCAATTTAAAACATATTTAGAACAAACCTGGGCAAATTATGTTGATGACAACATAGAACACATAGAGCAGCCTTTATTATTCTGGAAAACAGCAAAGGTAGTAATACGAGGACATATAATCTCCTATAAAACTAAACAGAAAAGAGACTGGATAATAAAATTTAATAAATTAACACAAGATGAGACAAATGCATATAATAATTTCTTATCAAATCCTAGTGATACAAGCAAACAACAATTTTATATTGGAAAATTTTCTTACTGCTAAAGCGCAATCCCAACTTAATTATACAAAAGCTAGATTTTTTCGATGGGGAAATAAATCTGGAAAACTCTTAGCGAATATGACCAAACCCATTAGACATCAACATAACATCACACATATACAAACAAGACAAGGACAAATAGAAACATCTCTGGGAAAAATAAATAAGGCTTTCCACGAATATTTTTCTAATTTATACCAAGAAAAAACAGATAATTTTAATTTGGGACGGGAGTTACTTAACAAAGCAAAATTATCAAAATTAACAACAACTCAGAGGGAAATGTTTAGAAGCAAAGATCACGGATAAAGAAATACAAAAAACAATATCAACCTTACATAACAACAAAACTCCAGGCCCAGATGGATACCCAGCTGAATTTTTACAAACTTCAAATAACAGAAACTTTAGCATTGTTACATAATAAAATATTACAAGAAAACATTGATATCACAAACTTAACTACCTCCAGAACTATATTAATCTTAAAACCTGGAAAGGATTCGACTCTAACATCTTCATATCATCCCATTACTCTTCTAAATCAAGATATAAAAATATTAGCCAAAATATATGCTACTCGTCTCCAATTAATACTCCCAGAAATTATAAATCCACATCAATTAAGATTTTTTAAAGGCAGACACTCGGTCAAAGGAGTAAGAACAGCAATAGGCACCACAATATATACATATTATAAACATACTTCTAGTCAATACACTCTTTTAATTTTAGACGCAGAAAAAGCGTTTGATTAAGTATCCTGGCATCACCTATTTAGAGTCATAAAACACCAACATTTTGGACAAACATTTTAAACACTCATTTATCATCTAAATAAAAATCCTACAACGGTTATCACTACAAATGGTCTAGATTCACCCATAATAGTTATGCATCGAGGAGTGAGACAGGGATGCCCGTTATCTCCTCTACTATTTAATTTAGCATTGGATCCTCTACTCAGAATAATACAAAATACAGATGAAATCTTAGGAATACCAATAGATACACAACAACTCAAAATGTCTGAATTTGCTGATGATATTCTACTATATATTACAAAACCACAAACTGTTATACCATATGTATTTAATTTACTGGACAAATATGGTACAATTACGGTATTCATTATAAACAAAACAAAATCTAAAGCACTTTATCTATCTACCAAGGAAAAAATCCCAAATAAAAATGCCAAAAATTGGTATTCAATGGGAACTAAAATCACTCAAATATCTGGGAATAATTATCAAAAAAAATCCCACAGAGTTATATAATTTAAATTACAAACCTATAATAAAAACCCTAATAACAAAATTACATAATTGGCAAAAACTCCCACTAACTTACACAGGTCGTATAGCATTAATAAAAATGATATAGTTTCAAAAATTATTATACTTAATTCAAACTTTACCACTACTAATTACAGAAAAAGATAATAAAAATATTATAAAGGCATTTAGAAACTTTATCTGGTCTAATAAAAGACCTCAAATAGCACTTAATACCTTACAACGAAAAAAAAAAAACAGATCTAGGTCATAACCTACCAATACCTAAAGATTATAACTTAGCCGCTTTATATCGTTATGCACTAGATTGGATTGCTAACACTGATACATATTCAAATATCCTCTTGGAGCAGACTTTTAGTCCTACAATAGCATTACAGGCAATACTACACATTCCAATTACAAAACTTCCAAAACATATCCAAGATAATCCCTTGTTAGCATCTACAATTAAAGCTTGGAAGATAGTAAGAACCTGTTGGGGTATGCAATGGAGATTCTCTGTCTTTCACCCATTCTGCAATAATCCATTATTCCAAAACAGTAATGAGACAAAACCATTTCAAGAATGGAAGACCCAGAACATAAATAATCTTACAACTTTTATTAAAACTAATTCCACCTCCTTGATGAGTTTTACTGAATGAAGAGAAAACTTACCACAATTAAATATTAAATGGTGCGAATATCTACAAATCCAAGAATTCGCTAGAAATCATTTTCGAAAACTTAGACAAACAGACTGGGATAACATTTTTGATAATAAAGTAAGATTATCAATAGATAATATCCACAAAATTAATATATAAATAAATACAAGAAGTAAATTTCACTAAAAATATCCCTGAAGGTATTAAAAAATGGTTGACACATTTTCCCAATATAAATTTAGAAGACATAATAAAACAAACCATCGTTACATGCAAAATAATACCAGCAGTCTCATATACCGAAATGCATCATAAAATTATCCATTATGCATATCTATCAACACATAGACAATATCTTATGGGCATTATTCCTGTAGATTCTTGTCAGAAATGTGGTTTACACAATGCAAGTTTAATACACAATTTTTGGGAATGCCCAGAAATTAGTACTTTTTGGAACAATATAGAACAATTCCTAAATATAATTAAAATAGTTATTTTATAAAATACAAGCTGAAGAAGCTATCCTTGGAATAATTCTAAAGAAAAGTTATAAAATAGTAAACATATTTATATTACGTATTACATTGGCTGTGGCCAGAAAATGTATATTACAACAATGGATACATGAAGAGGCACCGACAATGTTACTATTCCAAACTAAAATGTTATTACTACTTAGAATGGATTGGTTGGAAGCCACTTTACATAAAGAAAGAGATACAGAATTTTTTTTTTAAAAGGGAAAATTACATTGATACACTAGATGACAATCATAAAAAAACAAATACGAACAATGTGATGGGGTGGTATTCAGCACAATTATTAAGTGGTAGAACTCCATGTATATGATGGAAACAGTACATGTAATATCAATTAATTAATTCAATTACATATAAATATATATAGTAGAGTGACATAGACATAGGTATTAGATGAAAATGACTTAATATAGAATCACCTAAGTATAAGTTAATAGGGAAAGGGATGGGAAATGTGATGTTATAGATATGTAATTTTTATATAATAATATAATCCATAAGTGTAAAATGATTAAAATAAATAATAATATTTAGTTGTTAATAATTATATCTGAAACTTTGTAAACCTCATGAGAAGGAAAATTGTAGAAAAAATATGAGGAAAATGTATAATATTGCTGATATTGTATAATATTGTTGATATATCCATTAGTAATTTGATTAAATACGCAATGTATTAGAAATAATCTGAAAATATAAGATAAATTATAAATGATATAATGTGTAAAATATATGTAAAAACTTGAAATAAAAGATTTTGAAAAAAAAAAAAAATTATCAATTCAATTGTCAAAAGTTTTAATTAATTTATGTATCGAATTCCAATAAGTTCTAATGTTAGGGCACGACCACAGCATGTGGCACAAATATCTCCTTTCTACACAACCACTCTAGCATGTATTTGTATGTGATGAATTCAATTTGTGTAATGTCATAAATTAAAACTGATAATAGAGTTGCCCTAGACCAAATTGCAAAGGGTTTAATTTTTTCATGTTCCATGAATTTATAGTAATTTTGGTGGACGGGAACATATTTATGTAACGTGGTCATCGAGATGGAGAAAGCCATATTAATTCTTTAATAATATGTGGGAAAATATGTGTTGTCTCCATCTCAAGCCATTGGGGCTGTCCAGTAGCTAAAATTAAATTTTAACGTAGCAGCTGCATTAGTAGCATGATAATAATGAGCGAAGTCTGGAAAACCCATACCCCCACACAGCCTAGGTTTCTGCAATACAATAACTTGATTCTTGCCGGTTTCCTATTCCAAATAAATGTCAAAAAGGGTAGAGTGAACTTTTCTAAAAAAGTATCCTTTCAGCCAAGGGCTAAACTGCCAACACAAATAATAGTGGTGACAATGGACACCCATATCTGGTCCCATTAGAAAGTTCAAAACTTTCAGAGACAAAACCAGTAGGTATTGTATTTATAGCATTTAAAATTTCTATTCGTAATATGGGTGAATTTAGAATATTCAATTTTTCTGCTGTGATTTTTTTCAAAGGGACTTTATCCATTAATGACTTAATTGTTTCTGTTGTGGGCTGAACAATATAAGGATTTAATGCCAAATTATATAATTTTTTGTAATATTTAGCAAATTTATTACTTATCTTAATAGGGTGTATAACTTTTTCACCCTCATAATTTATCAGTTATGTGTTCAGTTCTTGATTGAGATATTTTATGTCACAGTTTAGAGGCTAATAATCTAGATGACTTGTTACTTTTTGAATACAAAAATTTTTCCAATCTCTTTAGCTTCAAGGCTGTGTGCTCCAGTTGGAAGGTGTTCATGTTGTTTTTTACTTCAGAGATTTTTCAAGCCAAGGATGAAGAGGGTTTAATTTTATTAGTCTGATTCAATTTATATAATTCTTTTTCTAATTCTTGTAATTTTTTGTTCTAATTGTCTTCAGATAGGAAACCCTTTGTATAAAATATCCTCTTAGCATTGCTTATCAAGTATTTACTTTATCAAGTAAATTTGGGTCCAAATTTTCTTTAAAATAATTTTTAATTACTTCTTCAGCAAGCATCGTGTTGTCTAAAGCTGTGACTAAGTAGTCACTAAGACGCCATTGTTTGTTTTGATTTAATCGGGAAGACTCTTCTAGATGCAGCGTATTGGGTGCATGGTCTGACCAATTAATGTCCAAAATATTGGACGAAAATATATAAGGTATATTTTGTTCATTTGTCAAAAACCTATCCATGCTGGAGTACATGCTATTGGCAGTGGAATGACAGGTGTAATCTTTTTTGTTTTCATGTTGGATTCTCCAGGCATCAAATAATCCTTGAGAGAAAATAAATTTGGAACATAGATTCGCTAATTGCTCGCTTTTATAATTTTTAGTTTCTCTGACGATATCTTGTTCAGAATCCAGCACAAAGTTCATATCTGCTACAATGATCAATCTTCCCTGGACATTCTTGAAAATATTTGTGATAATTTTTTTTAAAAACCGGTGTTGCCCAAAGTTAGGGAAGTATTAATTTGCTATTTGCCACTAATTATTTTGTCCTTATTGCAAATTACATATTTGTGAAAAATATGGAAACTTCCCTTGATTTCTTTGTAAATGTTGAGTGGTATTGGGTGGGATAAACTGTTGACATACAATGAGGCATACAATTTTTCTTGTATTTGTTTCCTGTATGAGAAGTAAATCAGATATCTGTTTTTTAGCTTCCGTAAATAGCATTCTCCTCCTGTGCGGCATACTGAGGCCCCTCACGTTCAGTGAGAAACGTTTTAATGCCATTTTCCTCTGTGTCTAAGGGGACATGAAGGCAAGATGAAATAAATAGTAAATGCAAGGAGCTCCAAACACACCAAACAGTAAGAAGTAGAAGTCCCGGCAGAAGTGCCAGGCAGCAGCGGAGGATGTCAGCTCTCATCACGCAGACATCTAACGGCTGCCTGCGAGGGAGATCCATGTCCTTTTTCAGAGCAAAAAACCTTGTCTTACATTCGAGCAAATACGGTAGTACTTTTTACTGATTTTTACTGATTTTTTTTATATTGTGGTCTATGGGATTCAATGACATGAGATAAATTAACTCAGATCATTGCACTGAATAGAACCATTGGTCGCTAACACCACCTATTCTACCACAGTATATTCCAGACACATCATTGCAACAGAGTTTCTGTCTGGATATGCCTGCTAAGTCCAATTTCACAGAGGGGTTAATGATAGGTCTGCAATGGTTTCCATTCCATAAATGTAATATCTATTTGAGGCTTAGTTTTTTAAAAATAATCCAAGCCTGAACTGTGTGGAAATGACATCATCACCACATGTTTTAATTACAATGTTCTTTATTACATGAGCTGTGATTATCAATTACAATGTTACAGTAAAGTGGAGAATTCCAAAAGATTTATTTTGCAAGAGATGAACAAACATTTTGCCTTTATAATTTTCCAGACAAGGGCTCACCATATTCTCTAATATAGTATATCACTTTCCAAGCTACCTAGCAATGATAAGCAACACACATTAGCCAGCAGGTGCCTTGTTTCTTTGCAATAAGGGACTGACAAGTTGCTTGAAATTACTGACACAGACATGAATGACCCTCAACATTTTTCTGAACCATGCTGTTACACTGAATACCCAGTACATAATAGGTTTGTGTGGACAACGTGAAGAAGACAGCTATGGCTGAAAGAAATGTCCTTTTTAAAATTATAATTGAATATAATAGTATTATGTCAATAACTTCAAGTGTTCATTGTCTTGTAACACAAGACACACTATAAACTATAATATTTCCAAAATTGTCAATGATTCAGCTGTAATTGTTAGAACAAGTTGTAATATTCTTAGTTCTAGATTTAAAAAAACATTGGGTCAATAAAGACAGGTTAGTCCACCTAACCTATTTTTGGTAAATTGTACAAGATTCTAATGTATACAGATTCACTTATTTTTACTTTAAAACAACATGCAACTTTCTTTTCACGTTCAAAATAGTTTCAGTGGGGCGTTTAAGATAATTGACATCCAATAAGGTGTAACTCTATTACATTTCAGAAAGTGGTGGAGATAAAAAAAATATATAAATACAGATTTTAGGATATGGGATATTGAAGGCATCCAGGAAAGCAAAAAAAAAGGCCCCTCAGGGGCCTATGCAAATAGGGTGAGAGGTGTTTCAGACTGCCTCTGATAGAGGCAAGTCTGAAACAACTAGTTATGGGCTGTTTTACCTGCAATAGCTGAGACAGGCTGTTTCAGCCATTGCCATGAGGATTGTGATAGCTGTTAATCCCAGTCCATTGTATTCTCCCCCAAATTTAGGGGGATAGATGGGGAAAGTTGCTGTAAGAACACTGATTGTCAAAATCTTCCTTCTCTCTCCCTGATACATTTTTATCTTGTGTCAGAAAGAGAGAGAGAAATATACTTTGTCCGGGAAAAAAATAAAATAACAAAAACACATTTTTTGAAAGCCATATCTTTCCTTAAATAAACAATATATTAAATGGGGGAATTCATTCAAATAGCAAGCTTACACTTTAATTTAAACGCACTCATAGCGAAAGTAAAAAAATTGCTATTGTCCAGAATGGACATCTAAACAATGAATACCATTGTCCTGAAGGAGTTAATTGAAGGTTTAATTTCTCTAGCATGCGACACATATTATTGAGAGCTGAAAGCTCTCTAAGACCAAACTCCAGTGACTGGCTAACAGTTCAACAGCAACACGAGGAAGCAGCTAGGTGAGGAGCTTTCTTAGGTCAGGTAAGCATGTACTGCTCAAAATTACCTTCATATACAAAAATTGTACATATACTGCTCCGGAATGCCTGAAAATACAAAGAGTATACACATACTGCTCCAGATTGACTTTGTGTACATAGATTATACATTAACTGCTTCAGCTTGCCTTCATATACAAATAGTATGCAGATACAGATCCATAATGCCTTCATTTACAAAGGAGGTTATGCATATGCTGCTCCAAATTGCCTTTGTTTACATAGATCATACATGAACTGCTTTAGCTTGCCTTCATATACAAATAGTATGCATATACTGATCCATAATGCCTTCATACACAAAGGAGGCTATTCATATCATGCTCCAGATTGCCTTCATATATAAAAAGTATGCATATACTGCTCCAGATTGCCTTCATATAGAAATCGCTCTTTCATTACTGCTCCCTCTTTCCTTTCCCAGACTTGCCCCCCCATTGGTATCTCTGCCCCTCCCCCTCATTATTATCTCTGTCCCTCCCCCCAGCATTATCTCTGTCTCTTCTTCCCCCAAGCCCCCCCCCCCCCTGTTATTTCTGTCTCCTCTCTCCCTGGTGGCTAGTGGGGGCAGCCGGGTGATGTCTGCACGATATGTGCAGACATCCTCCATGCTGCCCAACCCTTCCATCTATTATGATGGACAGCTGGTCCGTCATAATAAATGGAAGTGTTGGGCAGCATGGAGGATGTCTGCACTATCGTGCAGACATCCCCCGGCTACCCCCACTAGCCACAAGGGAGAGGGGCAAATCTCCCTGGTGGGTAGTAAAGCCAGAAGGTCACATGACCTCCCGGCTTCCGTCACAGAAGTCCGAACGGACATGCCAGGCAGCGGCGGAGGATGTCGGCGCGCATTGTGCCGACATCCACCGGCTGTTAGAGAGGGGGATCCAGATCCCCTGCAGTTCTGCAGGGGACCTGGATCCGAGTCTTATAGTCAGACCTCGATTTGAGGTCAGACTAAAAGACGACCTCGATTATAAGACAAGATTTTTTTTCCAGAACTTTTGTTCTGAAAAAAACCTTGTCTTATAATCAAGCAAATATGGTATTTTGCTCCAGATTGCCTTCATGTACAAAGGTACTATTTTTACAGCTGCAAATTGGCTTAATATACAAAGAGAACCATTTGCTAAATCAATTGTATCCCTAACTGGTTATAGGCAGTTTTTAGGTGATGAGAATAGTTGAGTAAAAAACTTGTAACTCGGTTTCTTTATCTTCACTTAAATGATGCAGCACTTATCTAAAATGAATTATTGGGGATTATTAAAGTTCTTTATTTCCATCACCCTTGAGAAAATGAAATTCTACAATAACAACATTAAAGGCATATTTAAAAAAAAATAAAGGCTCAACTGTAATAAAACAACTGAGTTTTGTTACACATAATACACTCAATGAATAATGATGCATAGTGAAAGCCAAATTATATCATTAGAACTCTTCAAAAAAGGGAGAATCTGGTGCTACCAATCAGAATGAATGCACACAGCAACAACAAACTATGAATCCTAATAGGATGTCACAGAGAATGTAGTACATAGAAAGGAGGATCCACAAGCAGGGTTTCTGCTAGCCAATGCTATCCAGGGCCCAACATAATATGTCATCAATGAAAATATAAAAATATACATAGACTCCAATTTGTAAAAGCTCAAATCTTTATTTGAAACCATAAAAGCACCAAATATACTTTGAAATGTCAGACAGGCATAGCAAGACACCTAGCACATTTTATGCATAATCTTACGTAGTTCAGGCATTATTAAGGCAAAATATCCTTCCCACATGTTCCCCCTTTCCACTCTAATACCTCCTTACAGAATACAATTGAATAAAAATAGTATTTAGCTCAACTTTAAATGTAGAGGATTTTAAGAAAAATAAAAAAACAATTATATTATTGCAATTATTTATTGAAGACAAATTATTTTAAATTGATCTGTAATAAATATGATACTAAGATATAGTCTGATTATTTTAATGTGGCAGATTTGCAAAACTGCAATATTTCAAACATTATCTAATCACCAATATTAGCTGCTAGAATATAATTCAGACTTTTCTTTGCTGACTTATTATAACTTTAACATATAACAATGTAATTTCTAGATTAATTTATATGCAGACATTCATCTAAATGTCAAAGCCTTTTATCCTGAAAAAGCCATCTGACTTTCAAATCAGAACATGCATATGGTTCCCTGGAAGTACGTCTACATAGAAGTCAGAAAAACTAAAATCTATGACATTGTACATCCTTTGAAAATATTTTACAACTGTATAGGCCATTCAAGGGATTTATTCAGTAATACTGTAGGAGTATTTTATTCAATGTGTATCAAAAAAAAACATGGAAACATGGCAGAGCATACCAGAAAACACAGCACAGAACTAGGGTTTTCACCTTTTTTCCCAAAAAATATATTTGGCATCCTATTGCTTCCATACACATACCTATACATCAGTATGAGGTTGTCAGCGCATTGCGGGTATGGAAGACAGGAGGCCACGAAGGTTATCTGCTCCAGCGATCAATTCCCTGGTGGTTTCAGCATCACAGTGACGTGGATGGACATATCTGCGCATTTCCGCATACATCATGGGGATGAGTCATCTGCGCAAAACCATTAATTCGCGGTGGATTATGATTGTCCAAGGAGGCGACACTTGATATGGCTTCTTCCGCCTATCATGAAAACATCTACTGCAGCCCAGCAAAACAACTTGAGTCCTCTAAAGTCATCATGCAGTCCTACTGTTGTCCCTGAGAGTTCTGGTTCCTCTATTTGTACTCTCAGTCTTATTCATATTTAATCTCTGTTATTTCAGCCTTCTCTTAACCAGCCTGCTGCTTCTGATTCAGTTCCTCATCCAGAATATTCCCATTTCATTGTTCTATAGCCAGATCTTTCATAACTTTCTGAAGTCTTCCTCTTCCTTTACCTAACCTAATAGTACCCTGTGCTTTTTCCCCAGCAGTATTCATCTATCATCCTTTTAATTTTGTATACAGCCCCATGCTGCTTCTTACTGTCATGTTGTCTGTTACATCTCGGGTAGGCCTGGACAGTGGGTCTCCACAAGGGTGCTATATCCTCTTCAATCAACATACTGACCAGCGGTGCATCTGAACCTGACAGAGACGTGAGCTCAGAAAGTTTAATGCATTTGAATGTGTCACTAGCCTGGCCACTTTTCAGTGGTGCTTAATGATATTAAAATGCATGCTCCAGTGTACTGGAAACTGGTGTGCATTCTATATTTAGCCTAATGCAGCCCTAAAATAAGTATTCTTCGTAAGTGTCCCTGAATAAAATAGCGGTGCTGAATGAAATGCCAATGACCATCGCAGTGATCCACAGCTTTAAATAGATAATGTTAGTTTACATGTGTTATACATTAGATTGTATCAATAATATACTCTGTTTTTGTTCTACACATTTATTAATATTCCATACAGCAACCTATAAAATCTTGGCAATGCTCCTTCAATAAACATGCCTCTAACCTCTTACTTTGCAACAGTGCCTCTTTACGACCCTAGTGGGCCCATAGCAAGGATTTTAACAGTGACACCCTTTTGTACACAAATTTACTAATATTAGTAAAAAACATTAAAGTGGTGTGAAAACAATAATTTATTTTCTGGCATTACAGTTTGTCAATTCCATATATGTCCCCAAACAGTTAGTCAGTGCCAGATTTGTCCACTCATGGCTGCAAGTGCTTGAAAAACACCCAAAAAGTACAGACTGTCCAAAAAATTAGTAATGACAAATAATGCATTCAAAAAATTATATAAAGTTCTGAAAATAAGGACTCCTCAGTCAGGCCCAAAAGTGCAGACTAAATACTGAAATTAGGAGATCCTCTGAAGATGGATACTAAAAGTCCATATAGGTCCTCAATGTGAAATAATAAAAAGGCAGAGACCAAACATGATGTGTATATAAATATTGATCCTAGAATCCAAAATGCTAGCAAATATTATCTTACACATTTCGTAGACAAGGCATCTACCTTCTCAGAGATGTGGGGTGAGGATAATTCTAATCAAGATTTTAAATTGCAGCTCCCAATCAAAGCATGCCAGTGTCAACTCTGTCCCCAAACAGCATGCCAGTGAGTAAGTTCCTTCTTTGGCCACTTGTAAATGCCACCCTGTTCTGCAACCATTGTTAACCTCAACAGTAAGTTGAAATTGTTGGACATATTCTGATTTTCTGATTAAAAAAAAAAGAAGTTTTTCAGGATATAGAGCAGGGATAGGCAACTGTATTATTGCAAATTGAAAATAACAAATGCGATGTTGCAACAACACAGCATATATAACTAGAACAGTTAGGCACCAGTTCCTCAATAAAGTCAGCTCCCCTATGTGAACCTTGTTCAATCGTTCATTGATGTAGCCAGATATCCTTTGGAAGTCATTTTTTAGGACTGCATTTCTGGATTAACACGTCACTTTATTTTAGAATTAAAAATCCAGTATTCTGTCAGTATATTAAAAAATAGATGTCTTTTTATATTAGCTATAACTGTCTTATATATATATTTTTTAAATAATATATTCTTCATAATTATGACAGCTTTGATAAAACATCCAAAGCACCTGATAGCTATTTAATTTCAGGAACCATAATTATATTTGCTTCAGGATCATTAATGTAATTGTATGAAGATGTGTTTTGATTATGGCAGTGTCATTGACATCACAATTGTGCTGTTAACATGTCAGTTAAGAACAAAATGGTAAAGGAGAATAGGTATTAGAAATCCATTTTCTTCTGTATATGCAAATAATGTACTTAAAAGGCAGAGAAATCTCACCATCCAGATCATAGAATGTTAAACTAAATCAAAGTAAAATATTATTACTCATATGGACCTATTCAGTAAAGTCTGAGCTTGGAGTCTGAGATGCATGCTAATCTCGAACACCAACCTTGGACAGATTCACCCCTCCTCAAATGCCCCATGTCTACCTCGCAAAATAGTATTCACTAACCATTTTTTTTTTTTTTGCAAGATCAAGATGTGCTGAATGTGGCAAAATGAAGGGGAGTGAGGTTAATCTCAGATCCCATTAATTTCAAATGGGGGAAGAAAAATAAATGTTTTTCTGGACTGGCAAAAAAGAAACTAATCTAAATTGGAATAAAAATGTTATTGATTTTTTTTTTGTTGGTTGGTTTTATTGTGGGATGGCTTGGTCTGAAACTGAGAATGATATAAACTAAAGGTATTATTTTCTTCCAGCAGGCACACTGTGTGCCAGGTGGTGTTTTTTGTTTCATGTGTCTTCTTACTTATTCATACCCTTCCCCGCTCCTACGTTTTATGTGCTTTCTTATTGATTCATACCATTCCCCACTCCTACCTTGGTAATGTAGAAGTGGAGGGGGGAAGTATTTATATTTTTAATAGATTTTTCAAGGTCTGGGGGCCTTTGGGCCAGCGCCTGGACTCATGTACTGTACTTGGGGGATTTAACAGTGAATTGCAAGGGACTGTGAACCATTTGGTCAGCTCCATTTTATTAAAAGGGGGTGGAGCCTTTGGGAAGTTGCCAGACCCATTATATTAAGAGGGTAGCCAATAATGAGCATACTTAGGGGCAATATCCTGGCATATTAATTGGCAATATCCTGGCATATTAAACGGCATATTGGGGGCAAAATCCTGGCAAATTGAGGGGCAAAATCCTGGCATGTTGTGGGGCAAAATCCTGGCATATTAAATGGCATATTGGGGGCAAAATCATGGCATATTGAATGGCTAAATCATGGCATATTGAGTGGCTAAATAATCCTGGCATATTGAGTGGCAAAATAATCCTGGCATATTGAATGGTTAAATCCTGGCATATCGAGGGGTTAAATACTGGCATATTTTAATTGGCAAAGTGATGCTGTGGCATGATCTATAGTGCAAAAGAACATGTACTATGTGGAAAGTGACACTGGCTAGTTCTGTGGGGCAAAGTGACACTGTGGCATGCCAAATCGTATAGGTGCAATATGAGTGCAAGCCAAGTTCTGTGTGTGCAATATAGGTGCATGGCAAGTTCTGTTGGTACTGTATGGTGCTGTGTTAAGTCCTTTAGGTGCAATGTGGGTGCAGAGGAAGGGAATAAAAAATAGGAATGCAATTTTTCAATAAAATTTTTTATTAAATAGAATATTAAATAATTCAAATACGTATAAATGCAACTAGTTATAGAGAGATGTCTGTGTTTATAGACATGTATTGTTTTCAAGGAAATCCAGGGGGTGACACCATGAGTTACCGCACCGGGTGACACCAACCCTAGTGATGCCTCTGTAGCCAGTTCTCTGGTGCATTTGATATGCCTTCATGTGTTTGCTTAACTGTGATTTTTTTTCTTTGTGTTCAGTACAGCCACACAACTTATATATTTATATTTATTAAAGGACAGATGGGGCTTTCTTTTGATACTATTATTTTCATCGTATGAGAAAATTTACTATTAAAAAAAATATACAATATGATGAAAATGTGCCCAAAAAAATCATTTTCTCTAAGTTTGACCTGTTTTTTTTATTCAATTACAAACAGTAAACATGACCCCATCTATATAGTTTCTAATATCTGTCCTGAGTTTACAAATATCAATGTTTCCAAGTTTTTCTGTTTTTATTTTTTAAGTAATAAGGCATTAATGATAGTAGTGTTTTTTGTTGCTTAACCATTTTCTTATTCAGTGACCTTTTGACCCCAACCCTAATTTTAACCTTAACTCTAAATCTACCCCCACCCCTTAATCTAACCCTTGTATTAACCCTAATCCTAACCCACCTGTAACCCTAACCCTAATTCTAAACCTAACCCTAATTGTAACCCTAACCTTAGTTATAGGGTTAGTAGATCTAAGGTTAGGTAGGGTTTCCTTTTTTTCCCACTGTAATGTTGCTGACTGCCTCTAGGGTTAGTCAAGCAACAGTTTCAGAGAGACGGAAGAGATTTTTTTTATCTCTTCTGTCGCTCTCTGCCGAGCACAGGGCCCACCATATTGGAGGAGCATTCTCCTCTTCAATATGGCACCTGTGATCACCTTTAAAGCATAGGTAGTGTAAGCTGATCATTGCCTATGTGCATTTTAATGTATACGACTTCCGCATATAGCGTTGCACTAAGGAGCTCAACATTAAAACCCAGGACATATATATATATATATATATATATATATATATATATATATATGTCCAGGTGGGTTAAAGGGTTCAAAGTGGCAGTGGGAACTATTGGGCAGCTCCCAGGTGCGATTATTATATTGGGGGTTTATTGCAGTGCCAGGAGCCTATTGTCCAGCTCCTGCCTCAATTATATAATGTGTATTATGGGTCTGAGGACCATTTTGGAAGGCCCCAAACTTTGTCTCTAAAGTGGTGGAAATATTTATTTATTACGGGGTTTTGAAAACCCATTATGAACATACTTCACTTGCAGTTAAATCAATACAACACGCCAGCTTTAAAGGTGAGGAGTTGCACAGTAGACATGTGCAAAACTAAAATTTTTGTTTCGTTTTCGTCCATTCGGAACGAATTTCGTTCATTACTGCATTCGTTTCAGATGAAATTCGTTCATTATTTTCGTTTCGTTTTATTCGTTCGTACAAATCAATTGACCTACACATTCCATAAACCGAAAGTCTATAAACCGAACGTCCTTTGGTTTATAGACTTTCGGCTTATGAAATACATGTAATGCTATTGGCTTTCTATAAACCGAACTAGAGTCCCTATTCATAAGAAATTCTTATGAATGGGGACTCTAGTTCAGTTTATAGAAAGCCAATAGTATTACATGTATTCTATAAGCTGAAAGTCTATAAACCGAACAACGTTCGGTTTATAGACTTTCGGTTTATAGAATAGCAATAGCATTACATGTATTCTATAAACCGAAAGTCTATAAACCGAATGTCGTTCGGTTTATAGATTTTTGGCTTCTGGAATACATGTAATACTATTGGCTTTCTATAAACCGAAATAGAGTCCCCATTCATACGAATAGGTCAATTGACCTATTCGTATGAATGGGGACTTTTGGTTTATAGAATAGCAATAGCATTACATGCATTCCATAAACTGAAAGTCGTTCATTATGTCGGTTTATGGAATGTATGTAATGCAATTGGTATTCTATAAACCGACTCTATTTTGGTTTATAGAATGTCAATAGCATGAATGGACGAATGGACGAATGATTTTCGTTTATTAACCATTCGTTCATTCGGCTTTTGATAGTTTAGCATTTTCGTTATTCGTTTTTCGGACGAATGGACGAAAATGCTATTTTCGTCCGAAAATGCATTCGTCCGAAAACGAATTCACATGTCTATTGCACAGGGAAATTCGGACAGTGAAGCCTAACTTGCCTCCCAAATCAAACTCACTTAGTTGTTTTTTTTGGTGAAAAGCAGTTTTTTTGCTTGCCATTAAGGTATGTTCAAAATTAAAGTCCGTGTTGGACTTTGTCGAGAGGGCAGGGGGAATTGGAGGTCAAATTCTCTATAATGTATTGCATGTTTTTAAGTCAAATGCAAAACATTTTTGCCATAATAAACAGCAGATAAAATCAGTCCGTTATCGAGGCTCAGTTATACCTTTATTTAAGTAGGTAGCAGACAAAACACAACACCAACTGGGATTAGAAATGTATTAAAATGCATGGGGATTGTCTTTTGAGTTTTTTTAAAATGATATTTGAGTGAATACAGGCAGAGATCCAGCCAGAAGGAAAAATACATTAAAATTAAATCCTATGTAGGAGGAAATGCAGATAATAAGAGGAATAAACCCTCACTTCTTTCTTGCTACATGTGTGGCATCCAATGTTGTTGTGGATTTTTTTGTAGATAAATAAAGGTTACAATTTACCAGTAGTCCAGTTCAAAGGGTGTATGTTTTCTGCCACCTGAGAGTTATTCGCGTTTATTATAGAAGTGAATGTCCTGACAGCTTAGGCACTGTCAGCGTGTGTGTCCAGTATATATCACTTTTTCCTATAAACCAAGACACAGTTCATGTTTCTCGTTTGTTTACCTTAAATGTAAGGTTGTAGAGGTAAACAGCCATAATTGGATCACTTGATCATTGGAGTAGAACATCCTTATGTAGAAATGGGTTAATTGAATTCTAATTCTATTGTGCAATTTATACTATAATAAACACTTATATTGGAAAATATATTTCTATCCTTTTGGTAGTTTAGGCATTGTAGACCCTTATACTGAGCCAGTTACTGTATCACCTAAACATTGTTTTTATGTATGTCACATTTTAAGCAAATACAGAAAATAAGAGAAAATGTGTCTCCTGGGATCTCATTGCTCTGTAAACTAGCTGGACATAACTGGGTTTTGCTACACCTGTGTCTGGCACACTGTGTGCCAATAACAGCCATGCTTGTGTCAATTTGCTCTTTATATATAAATCCCTATGTACTTTAATGTCTGTCTTGTCTTTAAACAATACAATTTCCAAGTGTGTGTTAAATGCATTTTAAAATAATGACGTTATGCAATGGGACTGGTATAATGACGCAATGCAATGGGACTGGTATTCAATTATTTCCAGGGCTGTTTTTATATCCCAGTCAAGCACAGCCAGTCCTCCACTGCAAACCAAGCCCATGTGCCCCATATGTGCTAGGTGTGCGCCGCACTGTATATTTCCAGAGTTTGTGTGCTCCGAACAGATTCCAATGCTGAATTTGCTGATACCGTCAGCACCTGGGATGTATTTCATATGTTTCCGGGGGGTTTGTGTCCATGAAATACACAAAATACATTGTGCCCCTGAGTGACACGTGTGTGCCGGACTGGCAGCACACCTGTCACTCAGGGGCACGATACTCCCCTGCTGCAAACCTCCAACCGTAAGAATTAAACACATTGTGGTGTATTAACTCGCCAAGCCACATTCACAATCCGAAAATTAAAAAAATGAAATGTCTAGTTAAACAAAAGCAATTTTCAAAGCAAGCAACATATCCTTAGCCTGTTAATTCACATAATTAAATATAAACAACGCAAACACAAGGAAAATATGTAAAAATTAATTATTCTACAAAGCTGTTCACTAAGATATACTCACATTTCCATAATAAATAAGCAATATGCACTAATTGAAACTTTAATGATTCATTCGCATGTATGTATTAAGGATGAATTAACAATTAAGCTATAGTACAATCTATTTAATTTTTCATTTAATTAAAATTTGTCAGTAATCTCTCTAAAAAAATATATATTTACCATGCAGTATTCATAGACTCATGTTTCCGATGTATGTAAAGAACAAGCAATTCTGAGAAAAATGGAAATAAATGAAATGCATGCCGATAAGAAGATTAATATAGTAATTAAACAGATGACAAATGAGATTCAAAGGGAAGGAATCTCACATGATCAACAAAAACAAAGCAGGAGATTGCTTTAACTAATAATAAAAACCAGATCATTACAGGATATAAATGAAGTTAATGTTGTTTTGATTGAACTGGAAACACAAAGCACTGTGTGAATGGTGATGTTTCAAAATCAAACCATTTTTGTCAGGACAAAGTTGAAGAGGTTTGCATATATCTCTATCTATCATTATTCTGTCTGTTTTGTACTTTTTTTTGTTTCAAATACTGTAAGGTTCTCTATATCTGCTTGGTGAAATATCCTATTAGCAAAAGAAAAAAGTGGGTATATACTAAAATGGTATAGAATACTATCGGAACAGGAGCTTGGATTATTTAAGGGTAATAACCTTGATCCAAGTATACTTGCAGGTATAATGGATTAATCTTAGCATCCTCAAATTACTACCGTATTTGCTCTAATATAAGACGACCCTGATTATAAGACGACCCCCCAAACTTTGAATATTCCTTTAGGAAAAAAACTAAAAGCCTGATTATAAGACTACCCTATAGGAAAAATGTTCAACTTGTATATATTCACATGTAAATTGCTTTTTAATATTTAATAAAAATTATGATATAAAAAAATGTGTTTCTTGTTTTTATTTCCTTTTATGTGCCAATGCTGCTTCTCTCTCTCCCACCCTTACCCCCAGCATTGTCTCTCTCTCCCCCCTTAGTGTTGTCTCTGTCTGTCCACCCTGCATTCTCTCCCTCCCCCCAAACTTTTGTCTCTCTCTCCCCCTCACCTTGTGTGTCTCTCACCCCCTTCCCTCCCCTTGTGTGTCTTTCTGCCCCCCTCCCTCCCCTTGTGTCTCTCTGTCCCCCCTCCCCTCCCCCTCACCTTGTATCTCCCTGGTGGCCCCCCTCCCCTTGTGTCTCTCTCCCCCCCTCCCCTCCTTCCCCCTCACCTTGTATCTCCCTGGTGGCTAGTGGGGGCAGCCGGTGGATGTCTGCACGATACATGCAGACATCCTCCATGCTTCCCGACACTTCCGTCCATTATGACGGACAGCCAGTCCGTCATAATAGTCTGCAGTGTCGGGCAGCATGGATGATGTCTGCACTATCATGCAGACATCCCCCGGCTGCCCACGATACGTGCAGACATCCTCTGCTGCTGCCCGGCACTTCCGCCGGGACTTTTATGATGAAGCCGGAAGGACCCAGCTTCATCATAGAAGTCCTTGCGGTCGTGCCAGGTGGCAGCAGGGGATGTCTGCATGCATCGCAAGTGAGGGGGATCCAGGTCCCTTGCAGCTCTGCAGGGGACCTGGATCCCAGTCTTATAATCTGACCTCGATTTGAGGTCAGATTATAAGACAACCTCGAATTTATGAAGAGGGGGTTTTTTCAGAGCATTTGCAAATATTCATTACAGTGTGGAATAATGGGCAAGACTATGTTCTGCTGGTACAGTAAAACAGGGAACAGTGATCTTTGGCTTTTCTACAAAATTGTCTAATGATGCATGAAAAAATATTCTGAGAAACATGTATTTGAAAGGGGCTGGAGAAGGAAAAAAATATTGATTTAAAACTGGCAAATGGCTTTAAAAACAGGCTGTAATGTTGTATATTTGAGGAAACATGTTTGGTAGGATACAAAGTGAGTAATGAATAAAGGATAGAAATGGCTTAAGATGGCACGAATAAGCAAGAAAAAGGGAAAATAAAAGAGTAGTGACAGAAATCTGGGAAAAGATAAGGAAGAAAGAGGACATCACAGCCTTCTGGAAAGCCTTCTGGAACTGTAATAATATAAAAATGTATATAGAAGAACTAGACCACGTATTTTACCATGTAGTAACCCCTTATGTTATATATATATATATATATATATATATATATATATATATATATATATATTATATATATATATATATATATATATATACAATATATATATATATATATATATATATATATATATATATATATATATATATATATACAATATATATATATATATATATATATATATATATATATATATAACAGTATATAACAGTTCTGTCATTTCATTAATGTAAACAAGGAGCATGTAAGATTAGAAAATATATATTAAATTGGGGTTTGTAAAGATACGTATAACATCAAAAGAAAATGATGTTTCCCTTAAAAAAGAACAATATATAATTTGCATAAGAACATTAAATGAGAGAGAAATGACACAAACAACTAAAAAAAATCCCCCAAAAGCTTGTGCTTTGGTTTCACATTTTCCAAATTGTTTAGCTATATAAAAATATTTTTAAAATATCCTCTATCCACCTACAAGGTCCATGAATAGTGAGACCCATGTAAAAACATTAGAAATGTTTGAGAAAAAAAAGAGAGAGAGGTCAATGTTACATTTGTTTGTAACTATAAAAGATAACCAATTTTGTTAGTTTTTTTTACATTTTTGTTTTTTAATTACGGAATGACAGATTTATAAATAATTTACAGCCACTTGGATAAGAATACAGATGCCCTTGATGTTGGTTAAAGACTTAAACTTGCTTAGATTTGCAGATAAAAAGTTTTATGCAACTGGAATTTTTGCATATAAAAAAGTATTATGTATATAATTTGGTATGCAAATCGTGGATGTTATAAACAAAAATTGATGTGAATTCCCAGTTCTATTTGCAAGACATCTGCATACATAAAGGGATTATACTGAAGTATTCTAGTCAAACGAGTTTCTAAAGCATAAATGTGAAGAATTTCACATTGTGCACATTTTATCTGTCACAGCTGTCAATATATAAATCAATTGAATATACCTTTGATATTAAAAAGTATTGCCTTTATGCCCACCAAGATATGTTCTAACTTATTATGAATTTAATGGATTAGCTAATTTGGCTAGCATCAATGAACCCAAGCCCTCCCATTGGCTAAGATTTCAAAACTCGAATATGTTAAATTGGATTGAGGAGGCTCTTACAAGAGGAGGAATGTGCTTCCTCATCCAGCGTATCCTAGTGGAAAGTTTCCTGTTGGGGAACTTCAGCCTCTGAAAACTTGGTTTATTGTGAGATTCAATGTAAGCTGATTTCTCACCATATATTAAATCTACAAAGTGCCGCCTGGTATAACTGAAAAGGCTCTATCTGATTAATGGAGGTCTTATAAATTTAGCAAAGTCTACAGGCTCTATAGAATATGAGTTGCCTATCTCATTGTGTGTAATAAAATGATTACATTCTATATTATTGTTTGTCTTTTTCTTATGAACTGAAGATGGTTTATAGGAGTATTTATAATTTAAACCCAGTACTGTGCTATCACTTTTACAGTTTTATTAAACATTGAAATATAAGGTGTTGTATATTCCTTTAACAAACAAAAGGAAAATGATGCAAAGAGACAATCATTTGCTAATTTATATATAAATCAAGTATGCAATGCCAATAACATACATTTAGGTTGTAAATATTAGGTTTTTACCAAGTATTATATTATTGATATTTAATTAGAATTAATTAGATAAACACAGCTTATTCATTGTTTTTTTTTCTTCTAAATTTAGTTATATAAATCTAATAACAGACGTTGAACAAATTAACATTTTTGTTTATTAATAGAAAGTTTTTAAATGCATATAATTCTGGAAACCATCTGGAGCTGCATTATGTAGCTGAAAAGTATAAAAAGTGATTTTATGGATAAAATAACAAAAAAAACTATTAAGGAGTAGGGCTCAAATTTGACTTCTTGGCTTCTTCAGTGCCACTTGGAATATAATCATGTAAAACCAGAATGGTGAATGGTGGGATACTGCACCATTCGTCTGGATATTTGATGGATTAAAGGCATGGGAATCTACTTCAAACCTTCAAACATGTTTTTTAAAGGAACCATAACAAATATTACACAGCTGTTTTGGAATCGACCACTTCTTCAAATAACGGATAGCAAGTCCAAAATGACCAAAAAGACAAAGACAAATACGTAAATATACTTTCCTATGGAAAGTCGAAATCTGCAAGGACTCCTCCAATCCCAAGTCGAAATCGAATAAATACAGAAGTCGGAAAGTCGAGAATAATCTCCAATCTTCTAGCTGGATGCCTCCTCAGAGACGTGGGTGGACATATGGAATATAGGAACAAATAAAAAGGATATGCAATAGTGTGATACTGTTGCGTAAAGTATAAAAAGTATCACACTATTGCATATCCTTTTTATTTGTTCCTATATTCCATATGTCCACCCACGTCTCTGAGGTGGCATCCAGCTAGAAGATTGGAGATTATTCTCGACTTTCCGACTTCTGTATTTATTCGATAAATAACGGATAGGCCTATGGACTATATAAACCTTGTCATACATGCCACCTCTGTCACGTAAAAAAAATTACAACAATTAGACATCCATGCTTTGTAGAGGGTCCCCTTGTACATATGTGAAAAGGTGTATTGCAACAGTAAAAAAAACAAACAGTGAATCTACAAAGAAATAGAAAAAAAGGTTTGTCTTGAAAAAAGACCACAAATAGTCACAAACTAACTTCACCAGGTCCATGTTACTAGACCTATTCCTTACCAGTTTGCCAGCCCGGTTTTAAAAGGTTAGCTTCAGCTCTGGTAATCTACAAAAACTGATATCATTGCCAACTTCTCCTCAGGTGTATCTGGTCAGGCATCTGTCTCTCTGCCTATAAAGCCCACTTCCTGTTAAGCAAACCCTGCCAGATTATAGTGGATCATGTACGCCCATAATCAAACCTGCTGCTGTTACTAATTACCTGTGTATGGATTTTGGACCGTCTGACCTTGCTGCCTTCTCCCAACTACCTCGGCTTGCCTGACTACAAATTCCACCTATTTGTTCCAGCCACTCAAACTTTAGGTTAACCAGTGGCTACTTCTTCAAAAACACTTGCTGACCCAGCTGCTGGACTCTAAACCTGCTTTAACATCACACATATTTGTTATAATACTGGTCACGTTGCAACATATATTATTTTTTTCAACAGTATTTTTACTGTTATAATATATTGCAAAAAGGTACTTCTTGTGATTCCATTGCTCTTTTAATTCCATCTAACGTTCTCCTAAGGTTACAGAACATAAACTGATGATATGTTTATCTTCAAACCAGTCCTTCATGTCATTGAATCTTTGTGATAAGACATTTTCTAGAACCACTATTTTCCTCCCATGTAACATCTGACTATAAGGAACAGAGGTTTTTTTTTTTTTTTTTTTTAAATAAATGGATGAAAGCTTAGCAAATACAGCAGACTAGTTGTCCCTGTTGGTTTTAAAAATAGATCAGCAGTATTAAGAACAGGGGACCGACTAACAACCAAGAAACTGACCAGATTGGACCACATCTCAGACATATGTTTGATACGAGTTAAGAGATTGTAAAAACGGTTCAAGCCTGCTTAACACCCAGAGAAAAAAACAAAATAACATATAAAATGAATCAATATGTCAACATTTTTTAGTTTAGAATTTATTAACATTAGAAATATGCCTCTTTTAAAAATCCATCACAAACAGACTACCATAGAGAAGGATCATATTACCCTGATATGATTACTTGATAGGTACTGCATAATAATTTAAAAAACATTCTTTCAGTAGACATATCGCCATTTGAAAATGTGTTAACCATACTCCAAATTTTTCCTCATCGAAGAAGGGAAAAAAACCTTGCCTTATGTTCGAGCACATACGCTACATAAAAATATTCATCTGTTTTGAGATCAATAGATATTCAGACAAAATAATACCATTCACATTGTATTCTTCTCACAAAAAATAATTTCTTATTTGTGTGGTCTTTGGCTTATGAGATATGCAAAATATACATTTTCCACAGAAGTACTTAGTTTGCATATCAACCCACAAGGTGATTTTATAGACAGTAGGCAACAGAGACTCATTGTAAACACATCTCCATGAAGTTGCTTTGCAATTGTGCTAACACAATATAGAGACAATTCATAATCTGCACACAGTACAAACAATATTTAGCTGGCAGCCCCCTATAATACAATTGATAAGTTAATATTGTAACCCGATTATGTTTCAATTTAAAAAAAATATTTAATGCATAGAGCTAGAAAAAATTAATAAAACAGAAATAAGGCTAAGAGCTAATTTTACTGCTGGTTTTGTTTCTGATAAGGTTAACAGATATATAGATGCTCACTGTTGGAAATGAATTTTTCACAGCAGCTTTCTTTTTTGAATATTACTTTCAACCCCTGTTGCTTTTGTTATTTGGAACCTACTGTTTTCCAAGAGAAAAGCCAAGTGAATTGTTTAGCATATAACCAACACTGTTAACATTTATAATTCTATAATAATGTAACTCTCCGAAGACTTGACAAGTCTTCTAATTACTTTATTTACTAGCAGACTATTAAAAGACATGAACAAAAGAGCTGATTAGGAAAGAGAAGCAAGATAGAAGAACTAAAAAGAGAGAACAAGAATAGAATCTGAGCATGAGGCTCAATAAAACACATTGTATCACAAACATGTTTCCACACCATTTAATCTTTTGTTTTTGTGTACATGCTTAAAAACACTTGTAACATTGACAACATATTTGATGCATGAGCTTGAAGCTTGATAGCGACTGCAGTGCTAATTAAACAATCAACCCTTAAAAGAAATAGACGGAATGGCTGCCTGAATAAAAATTACATTTTTGCCAGTTGGGAAGTCAATGCCTTTTTCCTTTTCCATGATATAGGCACCTGAAATGACAATTATTGAATCTTGAATCTTGCAATACAATGCATGCAAGTGCCTTACATGTTTTATTAAGTCAGAATTTAAAGCTACACTCTAAACATGTTTAATCCCAAGTGCCCTTGTTCTACAGGATCCCAGGTTGAAGATTTCAAAGTCCCATTTTCCCTGAGATTATGCTTCAATCTCCCATTTTCATTGCAGACCATGATCATTTTAGTTTCGCCTTCTCTCAGTTATGGTTCCCTTTTCTTTCTTTACCCCATCTCAGTGCCCCCCTGTTTGCTCCACTTACCTCCATGTATGATGATGGTAACAGTGCACTCAAGTGCCACCACAGGTGCCACACGTGTCATAGATTCACAATCACTGTTGTAGAAAAACATACTATGGAGATTAATTCAGTACTTACATCAAAGCAAGTCCTTGCCACCTTCAGAGGCGTCGCTAGGGTTGGGCTACTGGGGCTATAGCCCAGAGTCCACCCTTCATAGCCCCGAATGGAGACTCTGGGGCTAAAGTATTCTTTAGCCCCGAGACTCCAGGGCTATAAATATATTTTAAAAAAAAATCCCCCGGTGAGCTTTCCTCCATCTGGGACATAATCCCAGAATGGGAGGATTAACCTCACGCGGGGGTGAGGGCCGATCGGGAGGAGAAGCTGCTATAGGGAGCTCGCTCCCTAGCCTCTCCTCCTGGCCATAGAGATCACAGCGTGATGGGTGCAAGCTCTGCCCCCGTCGCGCTGTGTCAGCTGCTTGCCGGATGTCAGGTGGACGGACATCCGGCAGAAGGTCCTGGATAACGGACCAAGTGTAAGGTAAGTAAAAATTTTTAAAAAAGTGTGACTGTGTATGGTTGTCTAGGTGTGTGTGTGTGTGTGTGTGTGTCAGGGTGTCTAGGTGTGTGTGTGTGTGTCAGGGTGTCTAGGTGTGTGTGTGTGTGTCTGGGTATTACTGGGCTCTGAGTGGCACAATATTCTTGGGCTCTGACTGGCACTATATTACTGTGTTCTGAGTGGCACAATATTACTGGGCTATGATTGGCACAATATTCCTGGGCTCTGACTAGCACAATATTCCTGGGCTCTGACTGGCACTATATTACTGGGTTCTGACTAGCACAATATTCCTGGGCTCTGACTGGCACAATATTCCTGGGCTCTGACTGGCACTATATTACTGGGTTCTGAGTGGCACAATATTACTGGGTTCTGAGTGGCACACTATTACTGGGCTCTCACTGGCACAATATTCCTGGGCTCTGACTGGCACAATATTACTGGGCTCTGACTAGCACAATATTACTGGGCTCTGACTTGCACAATATTCCTGGGCTCTGAGTGGCACAATATTACTGGGTTCTGAGTGGCACACTATTACTGGCCTCTGACTGGCACACTATTACTGGGCTCTGACTGGCACAATATTACTGGGCTCTGAGTGGCACAATATTCTTGGGCTCTGACTGGCACTATATTACTGTGTTCTGAGTGGCACAATATTACTGGGCTATGATTGGCACAATATTCCTGGGCTCTGACTAGCACAATATTCCTGGGCTCTGACTGGCACTATATTACTGGGTTCTGACTAGCACAATATTCCTGGGCTCTGACTGGCACAATATTCCTGGGCTCTGACTGGCACTATATTACTGGGTTCTGAGTGGCACAATATTACTGGGTTCTGAGTGGCACACTATTACTGGGCTCTGAGTGGCACACTATTACTGGGCTCTCACTGGCACAATATTCCTGGGCTCTGACTGGCACAATATTACTGGGCTCTGACTAGCACAATATTACTGGGCTCTGACTTGCACAATATTCCTGGGCTCTGAGTGGCACAATATTACTGGGTTCTGAGTGGCACACTATTACTGGCCTCTGACTGGCACACTATTACTGGGCTCTGACTGGCACAATATTACTGGGCTCTGACTGGCACAATATTCCTGGGCTCTGACTGGAACTATATTACTGGGTTCTGAGTGGCACAATATTACTGGGTTCTGAGTGGCACACTATTACTGGGCTCTGACTGGCACAATATTCGTGGGCTCTGAGTCGCACACTATTACTGGGCTCTGAGTGGCACACTATTATTGGGCTCTCAGTGGCACACTATTCCTGGGCTCTGAGTGGCACACTATTCCTGGGCACTGACTGGCACAATATTCCTGGGCTCTGACTGGCACTATGTTACTGGGTTCTGAGTGGCACAATATTACTGGGTTCTGAGTGGCACACTATTACTGGGCTCTGACTGGCACAATATTCCTGGGCTCTGAGTGGCACACTATTACTGGGCTCTGAGTGGCACACTATTACTGGCACCGAGTTGCACACTATTCCTGTGCTCTGACTTTCACAATATTGCTGGGCTCTGACTGGCACAATACTACTGGTATCTGACTGGCACAATATTCCTGGGCTCTGACTGGCACAATATTACTGGTATCTGTGTGGCACACTATTACTGGGTTCTGGCTGGCATACCATTACTGGGCTCTGACTGGCACAATATTCCTGGTATCTGAGTGGCACACTATTCCTGGTCTCTGACAGGCACAATATTCCTGGGCTCTGACTGGCACAATATTACTTGGCTCTGACTGGCACAATACTACTGGTATCTGACTGGCACAATATTCCTGGGCTCTGACTGGCACAATATTACTGGGCTCTGACTGGCACAATACTACTGGGATCTGACTGGCACAATATTAATGGGCTCTGACTGGCACAATATTCCTGGGCTCTGACTGGCACAATATTACTGGTATCTGAGTGGCACACTATTACTGGGTTCTGAGTGGCACAATATTACTGGTATCTGACTGGCACAATATTACTGGTATCTTACTGGCACAATATTACTGGGCTCTGAATGGCACACTATTCCTGGTATCTGACTGGCACAATATTACTGGGCTCTGAGTGGCACAATATTACTGGTATCTGAAAGGCACAATATTACTGGTATCTGACTGGCACAATATTACTGGGTTCTGAATGGCACAATATTCCTGGTATCTCTATAATTGTACAATTTTCAAACACTGAAAAAATTGTGGGTGTTTTCTTACATTTTTATTATGGGGGTGGGAGGGGGGGGGTGTGTGCAACACTCAGGGTCCGCCACGGGTGCCAAATGCTCTAGGTACGCCCCTGTGTGTGACCGAGCTCATCTGGGCTCTAGCCCCAGATCATCCGAAGACCTAGCAACGCCCCTGGCCACCATACATTACCATGAAAAGTTGCTCCCGTGCATAATAGAATCAACATTTGGGTGTTTGGAGGCTCTAATGATTAAGAACTAAGTAATGGAGTGTGTTGCTCTGATTCATGAGGTAGTGCAAGGAGGACAAGGCAGCACTAAATGAGGGCTAAGCCTAACCCACACAGAGTCCCAATGCAGATGTGATTCTGTGCTTGTTTAGAAGATTGTGTTGGAAAATAGGGTTTTCCTAATAGGGAAAACCATAATTTTTAAAGAACATTTGGAGAAAACAAAACTGTTTATATGTGAGAGACAAATAAAAGGACAATGAGTATACAGATGGCTCTATGGTGATATATTTCCAGACTACTATGCAGCTCACTCATGACCTTGGAGCTTATTTTCCCTGGTTCTCACTCCGTCCACCAGGTGGGGTATGTACAGTCGCTAACTGCTGGGACTGCCTGGCATGTTCATGCTTCCTCTTCCAGAGTTTCAGCAGTAAAGGGTGCTCCACTTCCACAATAACTTCAAGAAGACTGGCAATTCTCCATGGAAGATAAGACAAGGCTCCACACCAAAATATAAAATAACTATTGTTTATTCCAGCTAGATATGCGCTACCTTAAGCGTTCCATGCGGACTTGCACTTAATCATATGTCATAATTAATATTAACTTGTGCTATGCTTAATATTAAGAGACTAACAATTAAAAACAACCATCACACAGAGATATAGCTAATGCAACCTTCATCTAACACTTAACTGGTGAATAATGCTTATTTACCCCCATGCCCCCCCCCCCCCCCGGGTGTGCCCATTTTTTAAACATATTGCAATAAATGCAATATTTGGGGGTTGTTGTGTAACAATTTCTTATCTTTGTGGAGAATTGCTAGTCTTTTTTCTCTTCTTGGACTTATAAAAAGACACAAGGTTTTATACATCGATCAGCCATAACGTTATAACTACTAACAGGTGGCAAGCCGACGGAGGCAGTGTAATGATTTGACCAATGTTCTACTGGAAAACATTGGGTCCTATCATTCATATGAATGTTACTTTGAAATGTATCACCTAACTAAGTATTGCTGCAGACTATGTACACCCTTTCATGAATACATGTCAAAGTAACATTTATGCTTGTTTATTTTTATTGCTCATTAAAATATATCTATATATATATATATATTTTAATATAAATCTTTTATTTTCATTTTATCATATATAAAAAGACAACACAAAAAATACAAAATACGTTAAATAAAGAGGAGGTAAAAAAAAAAAAAAGAACAAACCAGCTGCAGTTACAAAAAGGTGCATTATAAAGCGGGAAGATTTCCCAAAGGGCTCCAAAATAAATGCAGAGATATTTAAAGTGCATATCGGTGTCAGTGAGAGTTTCTTCTTTCTCTCAAGTAAACATTCAACATGATATGGAAACATTTTTAAGCTGAGAGATTGCTAAAAATTTGTAGTTAAGGAAACCCCCATTGTCACTTCTTTCCCCTTCCTTCTCCACTCTTCCTCCCCTTCCCTCTTTCTTGTCTTATCCCCTTTCCTTTTTCCCCTAATTCTGCCTTCCTTACTGTTTAATTTCTAGTATGATAAGAGAAGGGATCCCCATGTAGATAAATCACTTAAATGGCTGGGCAGAGGAGAAAAAAAAAAGAAGAAGGGTGTGTACAAATACATTTTTGGATTGGGAGAACCAGCCAGGACTAGAGATCCATTGCAATCTTGCATAAAGTTCCTAAATAGGCAATGCCCAGAGAAAACAACAGACATGGGGATTTCCCAAAAAAAAAAAAATTTTACTGATAGCTTGGTTTCCCTTCCCTCCCTCCAACTTCTTTTTCTCAACCTCCGGGATTAAACTTAAATTTGAATCATGAATCCAGATCCAAATACCCAACTACAAGACGACAGCCATGAAAAAGGATTCAGGTGGCAATTGAAGCTTCCAATTTGTTTAGCCAGTTACCATGCCAAACTAATCTTATTGATTTTTTTGATTGGGTAACTAAAATAATAGATCAGGGTGGTGCAGTAGACATTGCTTACCTAGATTTCAGTAAGGCTTTTGACACTGTCGCACATAGAAGGCTTATCAATAAACTGAAATCTTTGAGTTTGGATTTCAATATTGTTGAATGGATTAGACAATGGCTGAGTGACAGGCAACAGAGGGTTGTAGTCAATGGGGTATATTCGATGCAAGGTCTTGTTACTAGTGGGGTACCTCAGGGATCTGTTCTTGGACCCATTCTCTTTAATATTTTTATTAGCGATATTGCAGAAGGTCTTGTTGGTAAAGTATGTCTTTTTGCTGATGATACAAAGATTTGCAGCAGGGTTGATATTCATGGAGGGATAAGCCAAATGGCAAATGATTTAGCTAAACTAGAAAAATGGTCAGAGCAGTGGCAACTGGCATTTAATGTGGACAAGTGCAAGATTATGCACCTTGGGCGTAAAAACCCAAAAGCAGAATATAGACTATTTGGTACAGTCCTAACCTCAACATCTGAGGAAAGGGATTTAGGAGTAATAATTTCAGAGGACTTGAAGGTAGGTAGGCAATGCAATAGAGCAGCAGGAAATGCTAGCAGAATGCTTGGTTGCATAGGGAGAGGTATTAGCAGTAGGAAGAGGGAAGTGCTCATGCCATTGTACAGAGCACTGGTGAGACCTCACTTGGAGTATTGTACGCAGTACTGGAGACCTTATCTCCAGAAGGATATTGATACTTTGGAGAGAGTTCAGAGAAGGGCTACTAAACTGGTTCATGGGTTGAAGGATAAAACTTACCAGGAAAGGTTAAAGCATCTTAACATGTATAGCTTGGAGGAAAGACGTAACAGGGGGGATATGATAGAAACATTTAAATACATAAAGGGAATCAACACAGTAAAGGAAGAGAGTATATTTAAAAGAAGAAAAACTACCACAACTAGAGGACATAGTCTTAAATTAGAGGGGCAACGATTTAAAAGTAATATCAGGAAGTATTACTTTACTGAGAGGGTAGTGGATGTATGGAATAGCCTGCCAGCAGAAGTGGTAGAGGTAAACACAGTCAAGGATTTTAAGCATGCGTGGGATAGACACAAGGCTATCCTAGCTATAAGACCGGGAACGGGGGACTAATAAAAGTACTCAAAAAAAAAATAAAAAAATTGGGCAGACTAGATGGACCGAATGGTTCTTATCTGCCGACACATTCTATGTTTCTATGTTTCTATTGTGAGCGAAAAAGTGGAATCGTGGTTGATGGAAGATACATCAGGCCTGATTTGCTAAACAGCAACCTGAGAATTTTCAGTTAAATGCCCCAGGGAGGGATGTTAATGTTTGCAATATACCTTGCTGATGCTCTGCAAACCACGGTATGGGTCCCTGGGGCGGAGTATTTGGAGAGCAGGGTGGGCCAATGCTCCAACAGCACTAGTTGCTGTGTAACAGACCAGGATTTAGATTTAACTACAGAGTTTCCTAATTGGCACTCACCTGTAGCTGGTCAATTAGCAGACAGGCCTTTAAAAGAAGAGATCAGCCTGCTACAAGGGGGAAGAAAAAAAAAGGTCAGCTAGGAGAGCTGAGACAGAGAGAACAATACTTCTGTTTATTGCAAAGCTGTTTTTGTCTTTTTGAAGAAATTGGTAAGTGGGAAAGCCACCCAATTATAGATAGTAATTTCTGTCTAGTAAGAGCTCAAGTAAGAGCAGGGAATTTTGTTTTTGTTTATTATTATTTGAAGCAGCTGTTTTCCTACCAAATAAAGAAAAGGAAAACCGAACTGAATGTGTCCTGGACTTTGTATACCCTAGAAGGCTGTGGTTTATTGCAAGATCGGTGGCAAAATCCTATATGTAAAAGAGGTCGTTTGTCACATATGGTGGAGGATGCGGGCAACCACGTAAGCCTGAGGGTAGAAGTCATTTAAAACTCAACATGGAAGATGTTATCAAGGCTCTGATCCAATCTACCTCTGTTCAACAGGAGACTAACAGGAGAGCTGCAGAAAACAGTGCAGCCCTGCAGCAACTGGTGCTGGCCCAGGCAGAGTGTGCTAAAGTCCTGGCCAAAACACAGATGGAGTGCACTGAGTCCTTGGTGAAACAGATTGCTGTGACACAAGCAGAGATGTTTAAAGTAGCCCGTGAGGAGCAGCAAAAAGTCACCCTGGGACTACAACAGGAAATCCAAGCTATCTCTGAAAAGCTGAATGGAGACCCTGATGGAAGATACCACGGACCAAAGGTGATTCGGGCGTGCCACTACCTTCAGAAAATGGCTGCATCAGATGATGTTGAGTCTTACCTTCTGGCCTTTGAACGCACTGCTGAGAAGGAGGGATGGCCGGCTGATGAGTGGGCAAGCATACTGGCACCGTTCCTAAGTGGAGAGCCGCAGAAGGCATAATATGACCTAGAACCAGCAGATGCAAGTAACTACAGCAAATTGAAAGCTGAAATCTTGGCACGACTGGGTGTAACCTCTGCAGTACGTGCCCAAAGGTTCCACTCATGGTCATATTCTTCTGATAAAGCAGCGCGTTCCCAATTGTTTGACCTCATACACCTCGCACGGAAATGGCTACAACCTGAAATCCATTCAGCTAGCCACATTGTGGAAACCTTAGTAATGGACCGGTTTTTGCGTGGTTTACCAGCTGCCCTGCGTCGCTGGGTCAGCCAAAGTGATCCCCATACAGCAGACCAACTGATTGCCTTGGTGGAAAGATATGTGGCTGCAGGAGAACTGCTACGTCCTACTTCACTTGAAAACCCCCGCAATCCTAAGCACCAAGATTCTGCAAGACCTGGTAAGACTGTTCAAGATTTAAGGGGAGCTGAAGAGCTGCAGCTCTATACACAAAACACTAGGGGGACACTTGGGAGTCGAAAAAACTAGAGAGAGAGTCCTTAGACGGTTTTACTGGCCTGGAGTGTTTGCTGCTATTACAAACTATTGCTCCTCATGTCCTGAGTGCCAGTACAGGGCTCCTTTCAAGACTTTTCGTAGTCCACTTGTACCCTTACCCATAATTGATGTGCCTTTTGAAAGGATCGCTATGGACTTAGTGGGGCCACTGATAAAGTCCTCTAGGGGACACCAATATATATTAGTCGTCTTGGACTATGCAACTCGCTATCCTGAAGCCATTCCCTTGCGTAATACCTCCGCAAAGTTAATAGCTAAGGAACTTATGTTGATGTTTAGTAGGGTGGGTATCCCTAAAGAAATCCTGACAGACCAGGGGACCCCGTTCATGTCCAAAGTTACAAAAGAGTTGTGCAGGCTCTTGCAGGTTAAACATCTTAAGACCTCAGTATATCACCCACAGACTGATGGTTTAGTAGAGAGGTTCAACAAAACCCTTAAGAGTATGCTACGTAAGGTAATTGATGCAGATGGAAAAAATTGGGATTTTTTATTGCCATCTCTACTGTTTTCCATTAGGGAAGTTCCACAGGCCTCCACAGGCTTCTCTCCTTTTGAATTGTTGTATGGAAGACATCCCAGGGGAATACTGGATATTGCTAAGGAGACCTGGGAACAAGAGACTACTCCTCACAGGAGTGTAATTGAGCATATAGCTCAAATGCAGGATAGAATGGCCACCATCATGCCTATTGTCAGGGAGCACATGCTGGAAGCCCAGCAGGCTCAGAAAAACAGCTATAACCGTAATGCTAGAGTCAGAGTGTTCTAACCTGGAGACAGGGTATTGGTTCTGGTCCCTACTGTGGAGAACAAGTTCCTTGCGACTTGGCATGGACCCTATGAAATAATAGAAAAAGTGAGTGATGTAAATTATAAAGTCAGACAACCAGGAAGAAGAAAGCCTGAACAGTTGTATCATATAAATCTGTTAAAGCCTTGGAAGGACAGGGAGGCCCTGGTCAATTTAAAACCTTCAGAACCCCCTATAGTAGAGCCGGAGGTGAATGTATCTGAGACTCTGTCTGTACATCAAAAGCAAGAGGCCAGAGATTTCATCAGAGGAAATAGGGATGTTTTCTCTGTAGTTCCAGGAAAGACTAAGGTGATTAAACATGACATAATAACCGAACCAAGGAAAAGAGTTAACCTCAAACCCTATAGAATTCCTGAGGCCCGGAGGGAGGTTATAAACGTAGAGGTTGAGAACATCTTAAAACTTGGAGTCATTGAAGAATCCCAGAGTAACTGGCGTAGTCCTATTTTATTGGTGCCAAAACCTGATGGTACATGGAGGTTCTGTAATGACTACCGCAAGTTAAATGCCATCTCAAAATTTGATGCTTACCCAATGCCCAGAGTTGACGAGTTAATAGAAAGACTGGGTAGAGCTTGTTATCTAACAACCTTGGATTTAACAAAGGGTTACTGGCAGGTACCTCTCACTGAAAGAGCTAAAGAAAAGACAGCCTTTTCAACGCCCAGTCGCCTGTTTCAGTACACTGTATTGCCATTTGGGTTACATGGGGCACCTGCCACATTCCAACGAATGATGGACAGAATTCTTAAACCCCATGATCGCTATGCTGCAGCATACTTGGATGATGTCGTCATCCATAGTGCAGACTGGGAATCCCACCTCCCCAAAGTTCAAGCGGTGCTTGATGCTATCCGCTCAGCGGGCTTAACTGCCAATCCTTCAAAATGTACGATTGGTTTAGAGGAAGAAAAGTACTTAGGTTATTCTATTGGGAGGGGTTTGGTTAAGCCACAGGAAGCCAAAGTGGAAGCCATACAAAAATGGCCACAGCCCCTTACAAAAAAACAAGTTAAGGCATTTTTGGGTTTAATTGGATACTATAGACGATTCATCCCAGAATTTGCTACCATTGCTGCACCTCTAACAGACCTTGTTAAAGCAAAGTCCCCAGTTATAGTTAAGTGGTGTCCTGAGGCAGAAAAGGCTTTTAAGAGTCTGAAGGAAGCTATCTGTAGCCATCCTGTCTTGGTGACCCCAGATTTTTCCAGGGACTTTATAGTTCAGACAGATGCTTCTGATGTGGGCTTGGGGGCTGTTCTTTCACAGGAATACCAGGGTGAAGAACACCCTGTTTTCTTTTTAAGCAGGAAGTTAAACCCACATGAGAAGAACTACTCTATTGTTGAAAAAGAGTGTCTTGCTATTAAGTGGGCATTAGACTCTCTTAAATACTACCTGCTAGGCAGAAAGTTCCGATTGATAACGGACCATGCACCTCTGACATGGATGTATCAGAACAAAGAGAATAACTCCAGAGTAACCAGGTGGTTTTTGAGTTTGCAATCTTTTAATTTCACGGTCGAACACAGGGCCGGTCTAAAACAAGGAAATGCTGATGAGCTTTCCAGGGTACACTCTCTGATTTCCATGGTCGCTCAAACCCATGGGTATGAGCTGGGGGGGGGAGGATATGTGAGCGAAAAAGTGGAATCGTGGTTGATGGAAGATACATCAGGCCTGATTTGCTAAACAGCAACCTGAGAATTTTCAGTTAAATGCCCCAGGGAGGGATGTTAATGTTTACAATATACCTTGCTGATGCTCTGCAAACCACGGTATGGGTCCCTGGGGCGGAGTATTTGGAGAGCAGGGTGGGCCAATGCTCCAACAGCACTAGTTGCTGTGTAACAGACCAGGATTTAGATTTAACTACAGAGTTTCCTAATTGGCACTCACCTGTAGCTGGTCAATTAGCAGACAGGCCTTTAAAAGAAGAGATCAGCCTGCTACAAGGGAGAAGAAAAAAAAAAGGTCAGCTAGGAGAGCTGAGACAGAGAGAACAATACTTCTGTTTATTGCAAATCTGTTTTTGTTTTTTTGAAGAAATTGGTAAGTGGGAAAGCCACCCAATTATAGATAGTAATTTCTGTCTAGTAAGAGCAGGGAATTTTGTTTTTGTTTATTATTATTTGAAGCAGCTGTTTTCCTACCAAATAAAGAAAAGGAAAACCTAACTGAATGTGTCCTGGACTTTGTATACCCTAGAAGGCTGTGGTTTATTGCAAGATCGGTGGCAAAATCCTATATGTAAAAGAGGTCGTTTGTCACACCATGTATAGCACATTTATCACTGGAGAGCTCACTGGACCAACTCAACTCTCTCTCCATATATAATTGGTGTTTTAATTGGTTTATCAGAAGTCTCTGGATTTCCAATTACAAGCAGTGATAATTTTTGCGGCCACCAAAAGAGAGGATCGCCAGAGGTTGGAGGGAGGGCGTAATTGACCTCATTTTGAGGTGTAGTAGTGCAACTTCTGGCTGAGCCAACAATGTTACTCCCGACAACAGAAAAAACAACTCTCTAACAGCCAAGCATCCCCACCAAACATGGAGGTATGATCCCCCTCTCAGTCCACATCTACAATTGGCCGGATAGTCAGGGTACGTCTTAGCCAATCTATTCGGGACCAGGTACCATCTGTTGACTAATTTGTATTGGTTCTCCACCAAGTTTAAACAATGGATATTTTTTTATCCTTTGATGGAGATGACACCTACTCCGCGACCAAGATTTTAAAATTAAGATATTTTTCCCAGGAAACTATGGCTCCAATATGATTATTGGAAAATACATGTAGAATATCTTTGGCCTTATTTAGGACTCTCGGGACTGTTTCTGAGCTAAAGAGGAGATTTAAAGGACCCACTCTCTCTTGAGGTGCCCGACATAAACAAGCATCTAGATAACTTTTTAGTCTTAAGTAATTGAATTGTTCACTGGGCGGAACAAGCTCTCTCTCTACCAAGGTTGAAAAATTTAGGAATTTATCATTCATAATTAAGTCTGCAACCACAGTAAGTCCTCTCCTCATTCACTGCTTCATTGCAATATTATCAACTAGTTGTTCTAATAAACAGATTTTAAGAGAGGGAAGGATTTTACGCTGGAGACCCAGAAACTTTCTGATAGGCTGCCATGACTTAATTGTTTTTCCCAGGATAAGGGCAATTTTGTTCTTCTTATCATCTGGAGACCATATATATAGATCCAGGTGATTGGTCCCCATGCTTCCCAGAAAGTACCGAGGTGCAGATTGGTTTGAAGTAACCTGAAGATTATAAATATGTACCATCATAGTTGCCTGGAATAATTGTTTAATTAATGGGAAATTCAGACTGCCTCATTTAAATTTCTTTGACATTAGGCTTGCACCAATTCTTGGCTTTTTCCCTTTCCAAACGAAAGCAGTAAATATCTTCTGAACCATATCCAGCCAAACCTCTGGGACTGAGAGGGGGGTCACCTGAAACATGTAAGTCCATTTGGGAATAATATAAGCATTCAGAATGTTAATCTTACCCCACCAGGATGATTCCCACTGTCGCCATTCCTTCAACAACCTGCTTGTCTGTCTACAAAAGTTTCGTGAAGTTAATTTCCATGATATTGTCTACCTCAGTAGTAATTACTAACCCTAGATAATAAATATGTTTGATAGTCCAGTCATAAGTAAATTGCAGTTTTAGTTGGGACCTCAAGGGAGTTGCAATATTGAGCATCAGAACCCTAGTTTTATCTATATTGAGTTTTATTACTCATGAAAATAATGCTTTGCAACATTTTTTTTTTAGATCTGATTGTGTGTTTGTGCACTGATCCTTTTAGTCACGAGAGTTGTGTGTACACCAGACACAATCCTAGCACCACTAAGCAGCTTTGCTGGTATAGGATGGTTAGCGTTACACACTCTTATGTAACAGGCAAAATCATTAAAGGTAAACAGTGCAGGAAAATGGTCTTTAAAACATATTTTTTTACAGTAAGATGTGTGTGCTATAAAACAGTATGAAATGAACAAAACAAGTAAAATCGTTTTTTAAATCTTGTAATCCTTATTCAATATTGTATAACACCTACAGTGCTCTACATAAAAAAAAAAAACTTTGTGCTGCATCATGAAAATGAAACACAAATAAATAAATGTGTCTTTTTATACTTTCCTTTCCCCAAAAAAAGTGCATCAAAATTTAACTGATCTACTGCTGTCCAGTCTGTCTTCAAAATTCAATTCATTAACATCAAAATCCAGAAAAAAATATTTACACACTAATTTGCAAGAAACTGTTAGAGAATTAAAACAAAGGACTGCTCTTTGAGACTAGACTTTTTGAAAAACAATTGTTGTACCAGACAACGGCCATTGTAACATTTTTGCTGTGTTTGTGTTTAGCCATTTACCTCTTTATCTCTACCTACACATATGTGTTATTGTTTTAAGCAGGGCTTTCTTTAGATACCATAATTCTGTTCATATCATGTAATTTACTAACAAAAATAATAAAATATGATGGAAAAACTTTTACTTGAAATATCTTATAAATTGCTACAAACGCTAATAAAAAATGTGCAAAATAGATTCTATTATTTATCCTGAATTTGGGAGAGCCCCATGTTGTAAAGCAATTTATGGGGTAATAAGCACAAGTAACGCATTGCTTTTTTTTCAGCATTAGTTATAGTGGCATTATAGCCATAACCTTAAATAAAAAAAAGGAAAATTTATATAGAGCCAGGTAATGCGTAAGATAGAGAAATTCCTGATAACAAGCTTACAGTGAAGAATTTGGTAATGGAGCTAGAAGATGGGTGGGCAAACTTGAAAACACCACTGACCCAAATGAGAACTGCAGACACTTAAGAAGAATTGATGGCACCGTTACAATGCGTAAGTCAGTAGGCAGCCAGCAGACACAATAAACATTGTATAAGTTAGGGGTCAAAGAGTAGGCTGCAGAAATTTGGATGGTCAGGAGAGCAAAAAGCCAGGAATCAGTAGAGCAATCAAGCAAACATTGTAGAGATAACCAGTAACCACAGCAATACCGAAACCCACTCTGAGACCAGTAACCACAGTCGACCAGAACAAGTGAGCACCAGAGACACAAGGTGGCCCGACCATCTCCACAACTTTGTCAAACTATTACAAAACATCTACGTTACCACATTATAACAGTTGTAACACAAGGTGGTGTGCACATGTGCTCGCCACTGTAAGGTAGCCTCCTCTCTTTGGGTGTAGAAAAACTCCACCTTCTTTCCCCCTTCCCAGCAGCAGGCTGCTGTGACATGCACCTTCTAAATATATTTTATGTAATAGATTAATAATTTGTTTGCGTCTCTTCAATATCTCCTATTAAAAGTGTGAATGTATGTCAGCCAAATATCTTACATTAGATAACATCTTACCATAGTCATGCAAAATGCAGGTTACAGCTAACATTATAGATGCTGCTCCAGTAAATGAGAGCAGCTGGTAGCAATTAATGATTTTGCACAGAACATTACCTCCTAAGCTGTGACAGAGAAGTAGAAATCACCACAATATCTTCTCACACATTAAGAAGAGAAATATCACCTTGCAAAGTAACAGCATTTCAATGCTTGAATGTAAAAGCAAAGCACAATCAATGACCTCTCTTCAAATTATAAATTATAGCAAACTACTGGTTAATAGGAGGTTGACGTTTCTCTTAGTTTAGCTTGCATTCCTCGTAACCTTTAAACTACATGAGTGGTATATGAAATATTATATAAGAAAAGGTAACTTTACACCAAACTTTATATTTTGGAAAAACATGTCTTCATGGCAGCCTATATATTAATCAGCGGTGGAAGATCCTGTATTACATGGAACCATAGAAACATAGAAACATAGCATGTGTCACCAGATAAGAACCATTTCGGTCCATCTAGTTTGCCCAATTATTAAATACTCTTATTAGCCCCCCGTTTCCTATCTTATATCTAGGATAGCTTTGTGCTTATCCCACTCATGCTTGAACTCCTTCACTGTGTTTACCTCTACCACTTCTGCTGGAAGGCTATTCCATACATCCACTACCCTCTCAGTAAAGTAAAACTTCCTGATATTACTTTAAAATGTTTACCCCTCTAACATTTTGGAGGACCACTATCATCAATTGTTTATTATTATTTTGTGCTGTGCCTTAATATTAATTTTCCCCATCCCTTCCTTCCCTTCTACCCCCATTCTGCCCCCAAACAGCTTTGTGTTTCTAAGCCTGCCCCCGTTAAGCTTGGGGATGCCATTGCTGTTGGTGCTATCTCTGCCCCCAAACAGCTCGTCTGTGACATCTTTTGTCCCCATACAGCTTGTCAGTGCCATCATGGATCCCACACAGCTGGTTGTTACCATCTTGACTAGTGCTGAGCGAACCCGAACCGCACTGTTCGGGTTCGTACCGGACATTACGGTGTCCGTACCATGAACCAGAACCCGGACATTTCACTGTATGTCCGTGTTGGAGTTCGAGGTTCGGCTATAAACCGAAAGTCTATAAACCGAAAGTCATTCGGTTTATAGACTTTCGGTTTATAGAATAGCCAATAGCATTACATGTATTCTATAAGCCGAAAGTCTATAAACCGAAAGACATTCGGTTTATAGACTTTCGGTTTATAGAATACAAGTAATGCTATTGCTATTCTATAAACCGAAATAGAGTCCCCATTCATACGAATAGGTCAATTGACCTATTCGTATGAATGGAGACTCTATTTCGGTTTCTGGAATAGCTAATTATAGACTTTCGGTTTATAGAATAGCATAGAATTACATGTATTCTATAAACCGAAAGTCTATAAACCGAACGTCGTTCGATTTATAGATTTTCGGATTATAGAATACATGTAATGCTATTGGCTATCTATAAACTGAACTAGAGTCCCCATTCATAAGATTTTCTTATGAATGGGGACTCTAGTTCGGTTTATAGATAGCCAATAGCATTACATGTATTATATAAGCCGAAAGTCTATCAACCGAACATTTATAAACCGAAATAGAGTCCCCATTCATAAGAATAGGTCAATTGACCTATTCTTATGAATGGGGACTCTATTTTGGTTTATAGAAAAGCAATAGCATTCCATGTATTACATCTGAGAGTCAAATAGAACCGTCAAATACTGTGCTTACAGCGCACTTTGAAAAATTCTATTAGTTTTGGGTGGTAAATAGTACATTTGCGTCTTGCAGTGCACAGCATATCTGAGAGTCAAATAGAACCGTCAAATACTGTGCTTACAGCGCACTTTGAAAAATTAGAATAGTTTTGAGTGGTAAATATTACATTTGCGTCTTGCGGTGCATTTCATATCTGAGAGTCAAATAGAACCGTCAAATACTGTGCTTACAGCGCACTTCGAAAAATTATAATAGTTTTGGGTGATAAATAGTACAGTATTTTTAATTTGTATGTATTTTATGTTTTTTTAAGTTATTTCCCTATCCATATTTGTTTGCAGGGCACTTGTCCTACTCTTGCCCAGATTTTAATTCCTTTAAATTCGTGCAGCCCTTTAGCCCTTTCCATGATTTTTTTAGAGGCATTTTAGTGGCCAAAAGTCCGTGTCCCCATTGACTTCAATGGGGTTCGGGGTCAAGTTCAGGGTCAAGTTCGAGCACGGACTCAGACTTTTTTCCGAAGTTCCGTCTAACCTCCCGAACCCAAACATCCAGGTGTCCGCTCAACTCTAATCTTGACCATGCAAACAGCTTATCAATGACTTCTGTGTTCCCCAAACAACTTACCAGTGCCATTTGAATCTACAAACATCATGCGCAGTGGACATTTTGGATACTTGCAGTGACCATGTTGTGTGTGTGTTTTCAAAGTTTACACTGATTTAATACAGAGCTTTAACCCGTCCTTCATTTATGTTTTCAGCCTGTCTACTTTATAGTAGACAGAGATACAATTTACAGAACTGGATATAATCTTTCAGCATTAAACAGAACTATTTCATTTGTCACACAGTTCTATATAACATTACAATCAATATTGCTACAAATATTTAGATTATTGTGTTTATCATTTATATATTGTTATTAGTGATATAATTTATAAAAGAACTGAAATATTGTTTTACATATGTTAAAAGGAAAATAGAATATTTGATATGAACAACTACACAGACAAGCGAACAAGGAGCTGTTGATTTTATACTCTCTAATCAAGGACTAGGTGTTGGTTATGATTTTTACCACACATTTGTTACCACAAATGCAGCAGGCCAGGAACAACAGGATAAAGGATAGCACACTCCTGGAAAAAGATTGCAATGTGAGTCAAGCTGGTGGCAGACAGACAGACAGGGAGTCTACATGCAGTCCTGATAATGTTCTTCAGAGCAATGACTAAACCAATGTATAAAGGTATTGTATCAGAAATAGGGAGATGATAAGTTGCAGTTCCAAAAGTGTGATTGAGAGAGATGGTTGCTTAGGGTACAAGTAACAAAACAATGTCAAATTTGTTTTTGCTTGGATTGGACCTTTACAAAAGGTAGCATAGTTTTAAGCATTGAAGTTGAAAGAAATACATTAAAAAAATGTGGACTTTCCTTATTGTTTGTAAAATAAAGCCTTGATCTATATCAGTCCTTTACATTGTTGTAGCATTCTTTGCAACACATTAACATAACTCCATATGCTCCTCTGCTTTCTGTTTTAAATTTGGTTTCCTATAATAGTCATTTTGATTCTACTGAGAAAAATGCAAACAAAAAACAATGTCAAACAATGTTGTATGATTAATGTGTGCATTTTATATCAACAATGCTGGGAACAGATGTATAGATCATAAAGCAATCTATATATTATTCTGCAGCAATGCATAAATCAGGAGAAAAATGTGCTTTAAGCCTGGATCCCAAATTCATATGCAAACTAGAGCTATTGATACAATATTACATGAATATGAATCAGTGGCCCTAGAAAATCATACTACTGTTTATTGTAAGGCAGATGATGTCATGACATAAATGTGGTTAAAACAAAGGAATTTATTCCCAAAATAGCATACCTGCCAAGTGTCCCTATTTAAGCACAAGTGTCAAAGTGGGATAACACCTAAGCTGCTAAAACAATTGCCAAAATGTTACTAATTTGAAATTGCAGTTTCATTTGTGCAATACTCTATAACAGAATTGAGTAAACAAGTGAGCATATAGTCTGCGAGTGAATAATGGTTTCAGGCAAGTCCCAGTGCTACGAAAAGAGAGTGGTATTAGTGCACAGTTCATAGACACTTGCATGTGCAAAAATCAAATGAAATATGTCCTTATGGAGACCACAAAAATAAATACAAAATAACATGCATCAATAGTGCAAAAACATACGACTTGGTGGAAATAAATTCACATGAGGTGTATCACTGTGCACAAACGTGAAAACACAGCAATGGCAGTTCACACAAGTGCAAAAAAAAAAGTAGTAAAGGTGTGCACATATATATATATAAATGCAAAGGTACTTAGCACCAGTCTTCTAGTGCTGTATGTATCTGAAAAATAAAGATGAACAAGAAAAAAATCCTAGTGCAAAATGTACTGAAAGTGGTGATCTTCTGGATAAAGACAGAATAGGGAATCAAAACTCACAAATGCAGCTCCTGTAACCAAGGAACGTGGAATATGCACAATAATTGTATACTTGCCCCCACTCTGGAATGATGGTGTCCACAATTGTGAGGGACTGGATATCCAAATCACGATTTTAAAGTGGTTTATTTTGACTCAAACATGAGCAGGAACATTCATTAAAAAAGCTTAAAAAAACAGTTAAAAGTCTCTTTCTGTGAGACACAGTCTGAACCGTGATCTGAGCTTCTCTGTGCTGATAAGAAACTTCCAGGTGAGTTGCTGTATAGTGGCTCACAAGATCAAAAATATCCCATAGGATATATCCCATTCACTTCATGTGAATTTATTTCTACCAGGTCATATGTTTTTGCACTATTGATGCATGTTATTTTGTATTCATTTTTGTGGTCACCATAAGGGCATATTTTATTTCATTTTTGCACATACAAGTGTCTATGAACTGTGCGCACATACCACTCTCTTTTTGTATTTCTGTTACACAGATTTAAGCTGTCTGTCGTTTTTTGTTTTAGTTGCCGGTTCGCAGTGAACACCCAAATTACTATTAAGTTTTGTGTTATAATATATACATTTTGTTTCTATGGCACTACTGGCTTGTGCCTGATATTGAGGCATTCCACTGTGAGATATCGCTCTAAGACAGGGCATCCCATTAAAGGGACTCAGGTCACCTGTTTTACAGAAGATCTACTAATGAAAAAGATTTGCAAGTAACTGAAGACAATACATTTAGCAGTAGTGCACAGTGCCAGCTGGCAGCTGTAAAGGCCAATTAGGGATTGGGATGTATTAAAAGGAGTATTGACTCATCGGAGAAAGATATTATATTGCCCCTTTATAGGTCCATGGAAAGACCCCACTTTGAATATGCAGCTCAATTCCGGGTAATTAAAAAAAAAAAAAAAAAACAATATGGAACTAGAGAAAGTGCAAAATAGGGCTGAAAGAACTGTTCAGTAACAGACAGTACAAAGTAGATGAGGTCACCCACTAAGACTTGAAGAAAAGAGATTTAGTCTACAACAGTCAAAGGGCTTTTTTACAGTAAGGACAATAAAGGTATTGAATTCAATGCCTGAAGTGGTGGTTCTAGCAAATAAGTTTGATGCCTTTAAAAGGAGCCTGGATACTTTTTATAATAAGCCAGAGCATAGAGGGCTATGCATGTTAATATCCAAGGAGAAATCTGATTGCCATTTTGAATCAAGAATGAGTATATTCCCCAATGAAATCAGTATTTGGAATTGCTGAAACAAGGGGTTCTTATTGGCCTTATTTTGGATCAACAGCTGTTTCAAAGAATAGGACACGGGTGGAACTTGATGGAGGCAAGTCTTTTTTCAACCTAAACTATGTAAATATGTAAGATGGCAGATGGCGGGAAAAATGAGTGGTGAATTCTGATTTTTTAAAATGCTGTTTTTGTTTTTATAGTCAATCCAGACTGGATGGGCAGAATGAGAATTATTGATTGGAAGCTTGCAAGCAGAGCTCTCTACCTCATGTATCAGTCTATTCTTGTTTGTCTAACTTATTATTTAGTCCCTTTCTATGTTCTGTACCTAGCGCTACATAAATTGCTGGTACTATATAAATAAATGTTAATGTAATGTAATGTTTGTTTCCAGATTATGTATAGCTGAAACATTTTAAAAAGTCAAATATAATTTCACCAACACAATATATGATTACATTTTGTAACTTTTTAATGCAATTTTCCTTCTCAAATTAAATATTGCATTTATATATTGTTAGAACAGATGGACACTGTTCCAGACTTTCAAATACATAGTTTGTTTTTTTTAAATACATTTTTACACAAAGTTATAATACCTGAAAATGTAATTACACCGAACACATTCTATTTTGTACATATTGCGCTACAGGGACTCATAATACATTCAATAAACAGTATGATTTAGTCATAATTTATTCTTTCCTTTCCAGTGTTAAATGGTAATCTTGCTAAGCCACAGGCTGTAGGTGATGTGATCTCTCTATTGGTATATTTACTGTTCTGGTAAATTAGGTGTACATAATAACCAGCTGTCAACCTCCAGATGTACTACAGTAAAGCAGGGCACCATCTCATGTTCATTAGCACCACCATTTACTGCCTTTGTCTAATAATAAATGGAATACGTGCTGCAAATCATTTGCACACAGTGCAACCCAATTTCATGCAAGCTTTGCTTTTATGTGTTTTTATTTATTTAATTGATTGAATAAGAGGAATGCTTTCTCATCAGATTTCAGTTGTATATCTGTCAGAGCTTTGTGGTTTGACAGGGTTTTACATAAATCTGCATTTTTAATTTTTGCGTAAAGCAGAATTACGAATCACAAGCTACAGCATTACCTCAGTGACTGATGTACTCAAACTTGCTCTCATTCTCTGTCCAATTGCTAAAATAACAAATGAACAGGATAGCATATACCAGTGCTTCTCAAACCTGTCCTTAAGGCACTCCAATAGCCCAGCAATTTAGGAATTACCCAGTTGTATTTAAATAAGGATATGTATAACACCTGGTGTGGTTTCCTAACCATTAGGGACTCAATATTATATTTTAAAAAATATATTATTAACTTTTCACCAGCCATTATCTGGCAAATTGAACTGCCAGAAATTTGTCAATTTCCTCTGATTTTAGGCAAACTTCGAAGGGGGTTTGGTCCTTTAAGAGTAAGTGAAATTTATAGGACAAGACTAATGTGGCCGAATATTCAGCCCAAAATCAGCGTAAATTTCAGATTTACCATATCGGATAAAGCCAAAGTGTGTACTTCACAGCAATTTGGCATAATGCCTTTATCTGGTCTGATTTTGGGCTCATTCGTGGCATACGGAGTAGACACTTATGGTTCTTTCTTCTGCCTTCTGGTCTGTTGATCCCATTTCCGCATTTGTTTAAAAAAATAACATTTTAATCGCTAGTTCCGCTTTGGGGGCTGTTTATCCTAAGAGGTGGGTTTGTTAGGCTCTGTCACATGTGAGTGGATTTTCACTGAACCAGGGATATATCTCAGTTTTAGTTATGGACATACTGCTTATTATTGTTCTGTTTGTTTTATATGTTATGTACAAGCACTTTTGAAGTATGCTGTTTAAATCTAAGTATATTATATTATTATTTGCACACCACTATTGCTTTCACTGTGTTAGGTTGGAGTGTACGCGGGGAAAGGGTTATTAGTGCGTTATTAAGAGTTTAATTGTAGCGCTTGTACTCACTTTATACTGTGGTTTCGAAATAATTCTATATTCAGGGCTGTATTCTTTAGAAGACAATCCATATCTTGTAACTATAGGGATCAAACAAGCAAAATGATTATTCCTGGCACATGGACAATTAATAATGGGACTTTAAATAATCCTCATTTGTGACTAATATTCCAGTTGAAGGTACAGGTTAAGTATCCCTTATCCAAAATGCTTGGGACCAGGAGTATTTTGGATAATGGGTCATTTTGGATAACGGAACATTTTCAACATTAAGATATATTAAAGCCTCTCAGCACTTATGAAATACAGTAGAATGAATGCATTTACTATACAAAGCAAACAAATCACCCTTACTGCAATGTAGCTATGATGTGAGGCATTGTTGGGAACTTTCCATTGGCGTGTCAGGCCTGCACACATGCCATTGTATGCATTATCCTTTGTGGGCATGGGGGAATCTGAGCATGCATGAAAAGGCAACATCGCAACTTAAGGGGTGCTGGACACTGAATAAACTGCTGTGCTCTTCTCATTCTGATAGGTGTGGGTGGAATTTGCAACTTATTTGTTAATCCTAAAAAAAATTGGATAACGGATCATTTTGGATAACGGATTTCTGGATAAGGGATTCAAGAGAACTGTTAATATTATTCAGTATGTTTATATGGTGATAAAGCATAACATGTATTACTTAGATAAAGTACAAACAGTGGCAAATACACAGCACTTGAGTAGTACAACACAATAAACATTTTAAATATGTTTGAAAATTCAGCACTAACATATGGAAGCTTCTTACAGTATCAAAATATTTTTGCATACCTTCTATAATAAGAATAAAATGTTAATTCTATTTTTTAGCAGTTTGTGAGGTCTTCTGTAGTGAAGGCCAACCATGCGATTTACTATTTGTAAAGCTGTAGAACTGTTTTTTTTTTTTTTTTGTAAATACAGGTAGCAGTCAATGCATGACCACAGTCAAAATGCTGATACACCCTATCTCTGCTACTCAACTTATTTGTTTAGTAATGTCTTGGCTGTAAATATGTAGTCCAAATTTCCAGTCGGAGTAAGCAGAAAGGTGCAATAAATTTTAGTGTGCTATTTTATTTGTGAATCAGCTGCTGACTGTGCAACAGACATTTTTACTTTTAAAATGCTAGCACAGTATGAGCTGCAATTGATGTGAATTTAGGAAACCACTCTGAAAATCGGAAACTGCAAAGTTTAGAATACTTGCTTCATATTTATTCTGGATTTATTGAAAGAGCTGAACCCCGTTGCCTATATTTCCTTGTCATGAGTCATTTTTATACTAAGGGAAATAACATTATATTAGTTATGATATGAGAACATGAGTGTGTCTGAGTTTTGAATATCACAGCAACTAACTTGCCAAGGATCTGGCTGGTGAAGAAACTCACTCTGGTATATTTAATACATTTATTACCAAATGATGTGTTTATTTAAAAATATTAAAACATATATAGAAACATAGGAACATAGAATGTGTCAGCAGATAAGAGCCATTCGGTCCATCTAGTCTGCCCAATTGTCTATATACTTTTTATTAGTCCCTAGTTCCCTATCTTATATCTAGGATACCCTTGAGCCTATCCTGCGCATTCGTAAACTCCTTCACTGTGTTTAACGCTACCACTTCCACTGCAATTCCATACATCCACTACCCTCTTAGTAAAGTAATACTTCCTGATATTACTTTGAAACCTTTTCCCCTCTAACTTAAGACTAGGTCGTCTTGTTGTGGAAGTATTTCTTCTTTTAAATATACTTTCTTCCTTTACTGTGTTGATTCCCTTAATGTATTTAAATGTTTTTATTAAACCGTTTCGCACATAGCGCTTACTCATAAACTTTACAAACATGTCTCAAGACACTTAAATAAAGTTCAAATCAATTAGTGAATCATGATAAACATATGTACAACACAATTGATACATATAATTGACCACAAGTGAAAAAATGATTATGAACAAAAACTAAAACATACCTAATATATGTTCAAAGTGTAATAAATCACAGTCCCAGAGAGACTGGCCAGGATGTTCCTAGGTTTGTCTTCTGAGTGTTGGAGATGCGGGGACCAAGAGGGTTCCTACACTCACATGTGGTGGAGCTGTAAGTGCATTTAAGTTACATGGAGGAAAATATTCAATCTCATTTCAGATATCTCCAGCAAAAGTCTGGAAGGAGACCCGTTAAAAGCCCTACTTCACTTGAATTTGAAAAAAATGGCCCATAGCTATAGGATAAAAACAATCCAGATTGTTATGGCAATGAAGCTCTGTATGGCCAGGCACTGAAAAAAGAGAAGGCGAGATTCCCTAGGCTATAGTGCAAAAGCAAATCAACCTCCAGATAATCATGGAGAAGGGATATTATGCAGTAAGGAATAAAACCCCAAGCTTCATATCGGATTTGGAAGAGCGGGTGGATCCTTCGCTTAAGTGTTGAGAGATTGCTTCCCCAGTGGGTTCTAGATAAATACTCTATAGATATTGAGAGTGCTGGGTCCCTCCTGGGTTCCCCGCTGCAAGGGGTCGGTTATGGGAGGGGGTAGTTATTATTTTTTTCACTTGATTTCACACTTATCTTACCGACATATCAGTTGGTTTAGAAGTAAGACATCTGGCCAATAACAGTAGGGGACATGAACATGGCTATACACCCTTCAAGTTTCAGAATCTGGGTTAGTCATAGTAAATTGGATAATAAAGGCCAAAGGATGAGACATTATTGAAGGAGAAGCTGTTCTAAAAGTAGCTATTTTACTCCAGGTGATGTTAACTGATGGCAAAAGGGAAAAAAAGTGTAATAATTCACAAGCAATAGTTAAGTATATGTCCCGGCCTGCAAGCAAACATCTGTTTACAAACGCCCTTTCTTTTATTTGTTTAGGCCGGGACATTTACCTTTTATACTTAAAGTAAGTGTGTACAAAAGACTAACAATCATTCCTTTTCTAACTATATATTTTTTAATAATATTTTATTTATATGTGCATATTTTGGCCACCATAATCTTTATTGTCCTATATACTGTATTTACAGACATTGAGACCCCATTTATACCTCTAAGGTTCCAAACCTGTTATATATTCTATAGATCTATATTTCACATGTATTGTTTTTCTTATTTATTAATATATTAATTGTCAGCAAATATACTACTATATAATTTTTTTGTGTGTGGCTACTTTTGCACATTATTTTATTTATGCTGCATTTAGCACACTAATTAGCATGATCCATGTGATCCAAATAGAGTGATCTATTAGTGAATCATGAACACCTGAAGGGACATGGGGAGTCACCACAACTAAGTAAAATACACCATGTCCTGAATGAATGTAAACAACATAACAAAAAGATAATAATATAAAATAACATAACACATACAAAATGTATACTAATAAGTAAAAAATATCTATGACCATGGTATAGTAAAGTGGGAGTAGTCATATGTTGTTGTAATTATTCAGTACTGCTCTTGAAATACTACAAACAATTATTTATTTAAAATGTATTGTCATACTCCACAGTGCTGTACAATGAGTAAACACAACGTACAAGTAGGGTTGTCACCATTTTTGGGGTAAACATTTCAGCTTTGCTATTGCTCAGATAGAGTTATAATTGGCTGTAAGCCATTTTTATTGCCAGCCTGCCATTACGATACCAGTTTTGTGGCAAACCAACATACAAATGGCAAATTTATATATAGTAGAACAAAAGGCAAGTCCTGCTAAGATGAGCTTACAAATTAAAAAAAAAGGATAAATGGAAAAAAACACTTCAGATGCCTTGTCTTTGTTAAAAGTGGAAATCAGGTTTTCGTAAATATGTTTGAATCTATACTCTAGAAAAAACATTGTTGTATTGTATTGTTGTAACAGCTCTGTGAAAATATTATCTATTTAAAAAGGTATACAAAAATTTAAATGCACTTTGCTTATATGTTTTTGCCTTAAAAGAAGTCAAATATTTGTAGGCTGCAAAGTGAACAGAGAAATGAGAATAAATGACTGATATTGTGTCAGATACACATCGGGGGAAATCTGTGTCTAAAAATATAAGCTTAATAGTGACATGTTGTTTACGAAAACAGAGACCACAGTGAGAACAATTACATTCGTCATTCCAACCTTTAAAGGTTGTGTTAAATCATATGCATTAAGGGAATAGATCTCGCCACTATGTGCTAATAAATTAGGTGCAAAACATTTAGTTGCAACCGGAATTGAACTTGCAAATGATCAAACCTAACCACTTGTAAATACATAATTCAACAAAATCGTTATTATTGTTCCATTAATAATTTCACATAGATGAATCTAATTTATGCCAATAAGATTGTAACTATGTTGATAAAATGGTTGATTCATCATATGCAGCATAACTATTCACTCACATCCAAAATAGTTATTTGTTATTTTAGTTTGATATTGTTCTTATAACAACTTGTAAATGCAGCATAACTATACACTAACATGAAGAATGTCCTTGTATATATCACTGACGGGATTTGAAATGGACTAAAATAATGGAGGATAAGTTATTACTTCCATGTAGTACTAACAAGATAACCCATATTCAAGTACAAACACACATGTGTTGTTGAGTATTATTACAACATAAAAATGAGGACTCAAGCCAGACAAATGTAAAAATTGCCAGCACCACTTAGATAACTGAGCAGTGTGTTGAGTACACCCAGCCACAACCACCAAAATGGTGACCACTACCACTTAAAAACAGTATTATAAATGTGAGAGTGTGAAATACCTCTCCCATGTGAGGTGCTTATATGTGTGTGGAATAACTAATGCAATAATAATAACTAGCACCTTTCTCTCCAGTGGGGCTTAAAGTACATTGCAGGAATTAACCAAATTATTACTTAACTGATGATACTCATTTATTGACCTTTGAAGGATAAAGGACTGAACTGACCCTGCAGAGAGCAGAACCTGAAACATTAAGGTTTAGAACAGACTGTGCCTTTACCAACTAAGCTATCTGACCAGCCTATGAAAAAAAAGAGATATACTGTTATATACAACAACAAACATAGGGAACTGGGTAAATTTGAATATATGGAGGAAACAACTTCTCTATATGTATGCATCCAAACCATCATAAAAAGACACTGCTCATGACATGAGAATCTTCAGTGAACACACAAGCAAATCAAATAAAAAATAAAAAGTCGAGATAAACTCCATAAACATAAAAAATGCCAAAATGAATCGCAAATATAGTACTTGTAATAATCAACTGATCATTCAGTCAGCAGGACACTTGTAATATTGCTAGTGTGAAACAAAGTTAAAACACCAGCAAACACAACAACTTTTAGCAGATTTTACAGTACGAAAGGCAATATCTGCTGTTAATTGTAGCACAATCATTTTGATCCGAGCTGCTTCAGAAGGTAGAAATACTCTTGTGTATGCCACTTCTGACTCTCAGCGTTCGATGTTCCTGAAACTTTGTTTCACAACAGCGACATTACAATTGTGCTGCAGACTGGCTGATCTGCTGATTATGACAAGTTCTATATTTGTGAATCATTCTGTAGTTTTTTTATGTTTTTATTTCTATTGAGGTTATTTTTGTTGTTCCATTTGATTTTATTGTGTTTACACTGAAGGTTCACACGAGCACTTTCCTTTAATGATCCTTTGCATTCATAACATAACAGATATTTGGCCTAAAGTTTGAAATGTCCATCTCAATTCCCTGCAATTCTCTCTTTATTGAGTAATTAAAAAAAAAAGTTGCGTCAACTTTCCATTGCATGCAGTCCTCCTATTATTGCTTTTTGAATCTTTATTGAGTAGACCCTTTGGCTGTTTGAAACTGCACTTAGAGCATCCTGCTAGATATTATGTATTAGATATATCCCACGGGAAACATGTAAATGTTATGAAACCAATATCAGTTGACCTTTATTTGTTCAGCAATCAAATAATGGTTTTAATGTTAATTTCTGGAAATTATGCACTTCGACCTTTTTAGAAAAGCCAATCCATATGCTTCATACCTCCCCGATCAAATGTTTATTTATTTAATATTTTGTATATTTGTCTCTTCCTATCTGTGTTCGTACATTGTATTTCCATCATAATGACCAATACTTTGGATCACACAAATCCCACTTGAGAGTAAGCTTTCCATTGAGCCTCAGTGACAACTTCTCATATTGCAGAGATTGGATAACAAAATGAAAAGGAAACCTCTCTTGCTAAACCACAAAACCACACTGTAATGCAATGAATGTGTCAAGGAGGTGAGTGATCCTTAGAGGTCAAACACAATGCTTATTTGAAGCCCTGTCTTGCTCTTCAAAATTGATACACGGATTAAACATAAATAGATATTTTTTTTGTTTTAAAGAGATTCCTAAAATTAACCCTTTCTAGGTGTTTTTTTTTTCTTCAAATATATGGCACAGACTTTACATACAACTATTCAAAAATATTTCGTATGTATATTTGTCCTTTATCTTTTGTGGAACAACAGTTTTTCCAGATCTTATAAAATTGTATATTTTATTAAAAACATATCTTGTTCTTTGAGTCAGTGGCCCATAAAAATAAAATATTACATGATATATTTCCAAATTGGAAAGCTACCCTTTCTATAACTCTACATAACTCTATATTTTGTTGCATTTATTTTTGTCAGTAGAGCACAATGGAAGGTTATTTATATTACATACACTGTGAAAACATACATCAATAGATTTATACATTTTATAGAATATGCTGAGCTGATAAATTCAAAGTTTTTTCTTCTTTCCAGTTGTGTGGTCGGGAGGTCTTTGTGGTCTTATGTTTAACCCTATTCAACCCAGGGAACGACTAGAGAGATATGACTACATTTCCTTATTTAATAAATGGATTTCTTGGCATTTGATATTCTTGCGTATTAAAAATTCTGACTATGACCTTATGCAGGATAGTGTTTAAAGTAACTCCATCTTCTAAATTGTTTATACTATTAATTTACAGAATAAAAGTGAGCAGAAATGGTCTGCACATCGTGTTAGTAGCAATGCAAGCAAATGCATACATTAAGAGAGAAAAAGGATTGACATTTGTCTGTTGTGCCTTCTGTCTTGTATTTTAAAAAAACAACTGAATCCCTATCTATGAAATCAGTACAAATAATAAATGTATAATTCAGGCTGGAAGAAGAATGTGGTAAATGTGAAGATGATTAAAGGCTTACTTTGTATAATAATATTCAATACTAAGCATATAATAAGGTAAATTGTGCGCAATGCTGAACCTTTCGTCAAGTTGTCAGCCTATACAAACTGTAAAGAACACAAATAACGATATTTAATTATATACAAACAAACTGTAATATATAAAAAAAAAATTCTTAAATAATAAATTAATATCAATTGTTATGAATTACTGCTCGCACTTTGAAAAAAGTATTAATACTTTTATAAAAAACACTATATAGAAATTGTTTGGAGAAAGCAATATGGACAATACACTGTGCATTGTGTTTACAATGGTATCAGTTTGGACACTTGGGAATTGAAGGCTACTTTAATTCTATTTGTTCAGCATTCACCTTCAGTATTCAGTGTATTAAAGGGCCAGTTCCAACAACAGGGCATGGGACAGTTCATCATGGCTGCTTCATAGCAGCCGCTACACTTGAAGAATTTCAGCACGATAGACAGTTCATCAAAAGATATTTTGAGCTAGGCAGTTCATGGCATCGATTAGTGTTGGGGTTCATGGCTAATATTAGTGTTAGGGGTTAGTATTAGGGTTCGGGATTAGTATTAGTTTTAATATTAGGGCCTAGTATTAAGGTTAGTATTAGGGGTCAGTTTTAGTTTTTGATGTTAGTATTAAGGTTCAGGGTAAATATTAGGGTCAGGGGTTAGTTTTAAGGTTGTCATTAAGACTTGGGGTTAGTTTTAAGGGGCATTATTACTTTCTATTTGTAGGCACGGACTGTTCAGTGTTGAATTGTCAGCGTTTACACTGCCGTAGTGAAATTGCCATGCTGTACTTTCATACACATCTGACAGTTCATTGATAATACTGCCGCGCAGAACTGTCAGCTGTGAAATGGCAGTCTGTCCTAGACCCCCGACTAAAGGGTCTTAAAAATATTTTTTTAAAGACTAGGTACTATAGAAAAAGAAACTCATCTTTTCCCAACATTTCCTGTCTCCTAAAAACTGCTCATAAAATGTAAAAAAGTTACTGCTGTTGCTGTACAAACATTCATGCCTATCTCCACTCAACCTTCTTCTCCATAGTCGCCAACAGTCATTTGGACAAGAACAACTTCTCTTGAGATGTGATTCTGAAGCAGCATTTTTATATTTTTATTTCTGATCGTAGTTAACAACAGTCCTGAATTTGCTTGGACAGTCACATGTTTTTGATCCTGTCCCGTCAAATGTGGGCATAAATACTACATGTGCATAGTGCAGTGCAGAGTGCACAGGCAGAAATGATATTGCATATGTCTCACAGACTTACACAGTCTAGATGTGAGTATATGGAGTCTGAAGCTCAATGTTGCAGGGTCAGGTAATTTTTCATCCTAGGATTGGCACATACATTGTTGGTAAGAATGTTTTTGTTTTGCATTACTGCACACAAAAATAGGTGAAACCCCCCACCCTGCATTCCAATAACTTGATCTCAAAGACAAGGATAATGCTAAAATTGTGGAGAGAAATCAATACTACAATAATATAGTGTAGGATATCAAGAGAATGATGGCAATGTAGAAAGATACTTTTATGCCCTCACAGGATAGGATAATCTCACATATATATCGCCTTTATTACTTCAAAATCTGACATCATTAAAACGTACCGATCCCAATAGCATAGTATCTACAATAATCCACCCAATACAAAAAAAGTATTCTTGGCTCAACAAGCCAAACCAACACTTTCGACATGGAAGGAAATGACTCTCAGTGATGTAAATAATGGAGTCCTTGGTCATAAAGTTCAGTCAGTCTGAATTGATCCTTCTCAATGCGTTTCACTCGGACCAAAATAAGACTACCTACAACTGGTGTTTAACCTTTTTGATGTCTGGTAACAACAAAATTCCTGAGATAAAGATTAGACATGCCACTGCACAATGGTTATAAACTAAGTAGTGTAACCTCATGTTATTCCATTCAGATGCAATAAAAACATACCACAGCGAACTAACATGCGTTAAAGCACTAGTTTGGCGGTAAAATATTAATGGCATTTGTTTAGATGGTCACATTGCTCGGCAATGCACCATTGTCCACCTGGACATGCTACTGTGACACATGTGTAATGATACAGGAGGATACGTATAACCTAACAGCATATTTTAATAATAAATTACATTCACTGATTTCTTTTGTAATAAATATGCTATTATGCCATATTCAAAATATCACCATACCAATAAAACATATACATACATATTACTATAACATATATAACATTGATATCATTTTTTATATCATTATAGATTTAGATTTATTTACTTTTTTATGTTTATTTCTTTTTATTTAAATATCTACTCAGTATGGCCACATTTTTTTTAACATTGCCCCATCTGACACGTGGGATCCTACTGCAGATCCCTGCAGTGGGATCTGAAGCACATGTCAACGTGGGAAGGGGGGGGGGGGGGTAATGAGACAATTTTTCTCCAAATTTAGGCATCTGCTTGCAATTTTGCCAACACAATGTATAGCTCATTTTCAATACTCTACATACACACTAAAAACAATGTTTTGATGATACTATCCCTTTAAATTTTGGCTTGGCAATGTTATGTATCACATTGATCGCAGATAGTTAATACATTATTTTTTACTGCATTATGAGGTCATAATACTTTAAAATATCTTCAGAGAAAAAAATACATTCCAAATGATAAACATTTCACATCATCTTGTTTTATAGTGCAGAGCCTGCACACACATTGCTGATTGAATGCAGAAATGCTAAATACAAAGACAATGGAAACTGCAAAGTATTCATTTTCCATTTGTCACTTTTATTTAAGGTGTCACTCACAACCATCATTTTTATGACACATTCAATTCCAATAACGGCAGCATTCATTTTTCTGACTGTCATATCCTGAAAGCTATCATTGAATCTAATATAGAATAACAGCCATGTCTAACTGTCATGATTGATTTTTGGAAATTCATTATAATGCGGATGTTAAAAAAGACCGGCATTACGGAAATTTCGAACCATGGTGTATTAAATTATTTGTAAAATGCTAATCATTAATCAAAGGACGACTGTTGCAAAAAATTAACTGATGTTTATTTGAAAGATTGCATCAAATCAATATAGTTTGCACAGAAATGTTTTAATGAAAGAATATAAATAATGTACCTTATTGAGCCCTCTTTGCTCTGTTTAGCTCTAACAGGGGGCAGACATGTTGTTTGTAATCATGTGTGAGATCGGTCAGATCTTCCTTCATCTGAACCAAGGTAAATTAATAACTTTTTTATTCTATGATTTTAACTTGTTGCCAATAAAAGTTATGTCTTAATTGGAAACGATTCCACATACGTTTATTAGATCTTCTAGTCAGAATCAGGGTTACCCCCTTGTGGAAATCTCTATATAGTACTTTTTTGAGATCTTTTTAATTTTTCTGTTGAATTAATAACTGTCCTAATTCTAAATAACATACCTGTTCTCTATTGGAGCTATACAGAGCAGAGAGAACTCAATAAGGTACGTTATATATATTCTTTCATGAAAACATTTCTATTTGAAATTTCTACATGCAATCTTTCAATTTGACATTACTTATGTTGTGCTACAGTTGTCCTTTAAGTAATTTTCAGGCTTGCAAAATGATTGTAATGTACAGTTTCCAAATATCACATTACAAATACTGAAAATGTTTACTTCAGGCCTGCATTAAAATCAATGTTCCCATAGATAATGCAGAGCCGTTCACGGTTAAACGAGCAATACTGTTACCTTAAGGTCTACAAATGCAAAGCACTAAAGAGGCATGATGTAGTGATTCAGACCTAAGGTCAAAAGCAAGGGAGTTGGTTATAGTGGGCAACAAACAACAGAACAACCAAACATTCACCAAGTGAATTCAAATCAAGCAATCTATTACAAGGAATATGGCATGATTTTTTCCACAAACATCATACTCAACAAAAAATGCTATCTCTCAGCTAAAAATAGCAGTTGAATAGCCAGGTGTCAGCAAAATCAATAATGAATAACATACTTGACTACTTTGTGGACAAAAAGGCAATGGGACCTAAAGGGGTAGCGTTACATGACATCACTCAATGTTGTGTGACCCTGTATCATTGACCCATTGATACTGCGTGCCTGGAGCTCATTTGCTCTCGTTTAGACTTTTCACGCCTGTTAGTCATACTGAATATATATATATATATATATATATATATATATATATATATATATATTTATTTATTTATATAAATATATATATATATATATATATATATATATATATACACATATATACAGTATATTTATATGTACATATATTTTTTTATTCTTGGTCTCCACTGTCATCTGCATTAGAGTGGGGTACTATTATTGTGCCCAACTTCGTTTGAACTAGTTATCCTACTTTGATGCTCACTTTACTTAATTAACTTTCATGCAATTAACGGTTGTTTTCCTTTTACAGGCTCCAAATAAATAATGTGTGCCTATTACTTCATGTTTATTCTTTTGCATCACAATTTATTTTATACATGATAATCATGTGTTATTATGATTCACTTAAATCTACTAGCATTAGTTTTTATCCAGTTTGTGGTTTTAATTCCTACGCTACTTATGATGTTGGTTAAATGTTATGGTTTTTTTATTGGTCCCTGTCACCAATGGCTACAGTGAGGAAAGAAAAAGTGTTTTATCCCCTGCTGATTTTGAACATTTGCCCAACGACAAAGAAATAAAAAGAAAAAATCCAGAAAAACGCAAAACAGTTATAAATTGATTTGCATGTCAATGAGTGAAATAAGTATTTTATCCCCTACCAATCAGCACGATTTCTGGCTCCCAGGTGTCTCTTATACAGGTAACGAGCTGAGATTAGGAGCACTCTCTCAAAGGGAATGGTCCTAATCTCAGCTCATTACCTATATAAAAGACACCTGTCCACAGAAGCAATCAACTCTCCACCATGGCCAAGACCAAATTGCTGTCCAAGGATGTCAGGGACAAGATTGTAGACCTACACAAGGCTGGAATGGGCTACAAGACCATCCCCAAGCAGCTTGGTGAGAAGGTGACAACAGCTGGTGCTATTATTCGCAAATGGAATAAACACAAAAAACTGTCAGTTTCCCATGTATAGACTGATCATTTCAGTGGGCAAACATTCAAAATTAGCAGGGGATCAAATACTGTTTTCCCTCACTGTATGTAAGAGGGCAGTCTACCAATCATTTTCTGTTAAACAAAGTTTAGTGCAGCTGATTCTATTTCTTCTGTGTGGATAAAAGTGTTGGTTTAATTTCAGCTTACTACACAGTGAAGGAGTTCAGTCATGTGTGGGATAGGTGCAAGGCTATGTAAGATAGGGAACTGGGGACTGATAAGAGTATTTCGAAAACTGGGCAGACTAGATGGACTGAACAGTTCTTATGTGCTGACACATTCTATGTTTCTATGTTTCTATTACTAGTCTATGATTAAGTGTGCTGCTACATGGAACATGTAAGGTTTGTTTTGATGATCGATTGTTTAACTTTTTCGTTGATGCATTTTCTTTGTTGCTATTGATGGCAGTATTTTTCTTCTTAATTGGGCAAATAAATGTGGATACATTTTTTACACATTTTTTTTCCATTTTATGCTTTTATATCGAATCTCAGCTGCGGAGAGGGTTTCTAGATATGGCCTGCAATTATTGGTTTGAGAACCTGTGCTTGCTTTATGGTTTAGGTATTTTTGTTCAATGTTCTATGTTAAGTTACTGTTCATGTAATATGTTTGTTTCAGAACAATTGGTTGTGTTAGGGCAATGTGCCATTTTTCTACCCCATAATTTGTTCTGGTGTCTATTTATACATCTTAACAAGTATATCAAAACCTAAACCTGTCCTGGCAAACTAGTGGTAGAATTGATGGTGATACAAACCTCAGTTAGCACTGTGAATAATCTAGAAGCTTTGGAAGTTGATACATAACTACACACAATACAAAGTTGGAATTTGACAAAATAACCCCCTATTGAATATTGACACATTAATCTTCCAAGGAGATTTTTTTTAAAAGTAATATTGCAAAGCTCTCAAAAACAAGTTTTATGACTACCAATGCCAAGGCAGCATAACTGCATTTCCACCAAAATCCTATAGATATGATGGATGTGCAATAGTGCATTCCAGTTGGGTTTCAACCCAGCATTAATTAATGTTCCATTTCCCCCCATGTTAAACCAGGTCCCAAACCTAATATCTGAAAGAAATGAGATGAAGAGCAATGTTTCGTTATTGCAATAATCTACAAACCATGATGTACTTCATAGTTTTACTTTAAAATGGGAAAAAGGCAATATATCGTTCTGAACCTTTCACATTATGAACCCTGAAAGATTTATTTGATAGGCTTATTTTCATTTTGTAACCTAAATGTTATGGGAACCACTTGGATCTTTTGAATAGGTTTCTTTTACGTGTGAGTCAAAGTGTTAAGGGAGGTTGGAAGCAAATTGGATGTCAGCATGTTTTAATTTAGAAGTCCCACGTTGCTGTTCTATTTTGGGAAAGATTTATGTAGCTCTACTTGTTGCTTTACAAAATATTTACCATCGTTCCACATGGTTCATAAATTTTTGTATTTATCCACTACCACACAGAGGCTGCCTGTCATAGCTACTGTGTAATACAAGTCATAATTCGCATGCCCATTATCAAAAGACAAATGACCAATGAATAAAACTACAAATAGACCTTTTTATTCATGATCGAGACTCAAAATTGACATTTTTGAGTCAATTATCCATCACTAAAGCAAGCAAATCATACATACAACTGTAGGGAGACTTTTTTTTTTTTTTTGTACTATTCTAGAAACAGCCACTAACATTAAGTGTGAACATTTCATTAACTGACATTGGGTTATGTAAATAACTGGCATAAGTATAACTACATGGCATACCTACCAAGTGACCCTTTTTGGCACCTAAATCCCTCTATCCTTCTTTCCTACTCTACTTTCCCTCTTTTCTGGGAGATAAGAATTGTGAGTCTGTATTAAAGGGACACGTCCACCAAACAATGAAAAGGATTTATATTTTTTATTTTGCATTGTTGATTTCAGATATGTCTTTTGTTTTTGTTATGTGAGGTTTTTTTTTTTTTTTTAAATATTTTACTAAACAACTGTATCTTGGCACCACCATTTTCTGAAATATAGGGTATTCGGGTGCCAACCCGCCAGTGACTTTACAGCACTAGTATCTGACTTTGGGGCTAGGGGCACAGAATGCAGTCTGTAAGTCAGAATTAGGATCATAGACTTGCATTTAAAAGTTAATGCAACTATTATATCACAAGGGGGCAGAGTTATGATCTTGTTTGATCAGGTCAATCTCCTCTCTTTGTGTCGGAAGGAAGGTAAAACGTTGTACACAGCCACCTAGTCCTGCCCGCTAGTTATACACAGGAGCCAGTAAGACAGCAGGGGTGTATCTTTTGAGATCATCATGAGGCTCTGGCCACAGTTGTAAAGTGAGACTTGCTGGAAGATTTTGGGGATGTTGCATCATGGGTAAAATGTACAAAATGGATGGTGGAGACAGACACCTAATTTTATTTTTACTTTTATATGCAATTAAATCAAACATAGAAAAAAACTGTGGCATATGTCATATATGTGTTTGTTTTAAATGCACAGACAGTGTATTGACACCTTATGTAAGTGGTAGTGTCCCTTTAATCTGAATAAATCTTACTTTAACTGTGCATCCAAGCACACAGCTGATCAGCCATTTTTTTTGTGGGACAGAGCTACACAGTAATAAAACTCACAATAAAGTGTGTTTAAACTTTAGTAAATGTGCTTTTATATTAATTTGTGTAAATAATTGTTCTAAATTGCTTATGACATTACATAGTTACCAATTGACTATACAGTTGCTGAAAAGTTCCACTAAAGGCCCCCTGCCCCCCATAGCCACAACTTAATATCAAACAATGTTTTACTATAGTTTTTTCATAGTGCGGTAATGATGTTAGAGCAAACATTAAAGTAAGGTTGCCAAGTCCAACTTGACATCCCAGTTGGTTCGCACGGCAAGTGTCATTTGGTCCCTCGTGTGACTATTATGGGAAGCAAGTTTGATCTCAATCTCATTGGCATACTACACTCGTTCTACATCCCGCCTGCCTCCACCACATGTTGACCTTGACAAAATGTTTTGTGAATATCATTTTAAAGTTCAAGTTGGGGGCATGCCAGGGTGGTCTGTTTGAGTTTGGTGGTTGTGATGAACTCTCAGTGAACTAGTGAATAGACCTCTTGGTCATTAGAAGAACTTCAACTACCATTTGATTTATAACACGTCAATGCATGCATGAAGTCTGTTCAACTGCCTATCTTTTAAACCAGTCTCAACAACTAGTACAACTCCCATTAACTGATATGGGCTTATAGAGTTGTAGTTCACTTAGCAGGTAAACGATTATAGGTTGATTGATTACTATACTGCATCACCCCTAAAATATTCACACTTCTGTGTGAAATGTAAAAACAATTTGTAAAAAAGAAATAAAGAAAACTTTAATATTTTGGGCTCAAATAATAAAAATACAGTTTATAATATATTCCTTATTTGTTATATAAAACAAATTATTTAACAGAAACATTCTAATTTCTTCAATCTGCATAGCAATGCTTCTTTTTTTTTTTTGCAAAAATATGTATTTTGCTCACTTTGTAAACATGCTAAACGAAGTTTGTTTGATGCCACATAAATTGTTCCCCACAGTGAAACTATTTTAGACATGGAACCATGTGGGATTTGATTCGCACTGAACAAATCATAGACATAAAAATCATATAGAAGGAATTATTTTAAGATTAAACTCTGCAGGCAATAAGCTAATCTGCATTTAATTTTAATGCACCAAATTATACTCGAAAAACTTGTGTTTCTCAATAGAAATCCTTTGCCTGTTATATCTGGATTTCCTAGATAACTTGAGATTTTAAGTATGACACATCGTCACAGGTTCTAAACCGAGACCTTTCCATGTATAAGAAGTATTCCAATGCCACTAAGTTCAAGTGGGTCCTTAAGGATGGTTGGCACAATATTTCTCAAAATTGATGTGAAAGATTAACCAACAGTAACTGTTGCTTACTTGGTGCATTGGCACTACCATATAATGCTGTAAAGTGGCTTGCTAAATAACAGTTATAGTACAGTTATTTATTTGTACTGGTGGAGCTCTCATATAAGCATGTAAAGTGATTTGCTTGGGAGTACCTCTCCTACTTATAAGGAAGCTCCACCTTGAACGTAAAGCGCCAGCACTGCAGTACATGTGCTTGCTTCTATATTTAATCTGCAAAATTCACTTACCATCGGCACACAACAGATGTAGGCTATATCATTTCTTAGCCTACAAGGTCCACAATGCAATTGCCCAATTGTGTCCCACTGTGGCCCTCCAACTTAAGATGAACTTGACATTTTCATATTCTTCAACCAGAGATTAAGCATGGCAGAAAATGCTTGGTGATGTAATCCAAGATAAGAGCGATGACTCTCAATCATCCAATCAGGAATTCAGAGGTATGGTGCACAATCTTCTTGTCGAATGTTTGTTTATCTATGCACCAATCCAAAAATAAAATACAAATATGTGTGGTATTTGTAGGGCCAGTCATGGCATTTGATTACCTATATTTAATGATGTGCTAGACTTGGGCTCTGCCGAAAACTGACTGCTACACACAGCATCAACACTTGTCTGTTGGTCCATAGTATATTCACAAAGCAGAAACACATACAATATTTTCATGTAGCGGCCATCCTTGGGACTACACCAGGGTGAGCTGAAGGCATCCATTTTGTGACACAGTTACAAAGACTTGAGAAACCATAATTCAAATCACCTCAATTCAAGAAATATATCTAATACCAATAGTTGTTATATTTGATAGGGTTAATTCCAATCTATATACATATGTGATTTTATAAAACCTGCCAAATTGGTCAAAACTCAGCATAATCCAGGAGTGGGGACCATGGGCAAGCGAAATAAGAAGGCAGATAAGACTTCCACAAACCGCAAGTCTGATATAGCTGACCTTCTTACGAGGCCAACTAGGCCCCAATTGAATGTGGCAACGGCACCCTTTAACCCTTCATTGCGAGGTACAGACTCCTCATCGGAGGATTCGGAGGGGAATTATCAATCGATCAGAACCGTTAAAAGACCTGCTGAAGCATTGGGCGAGCAATATTCTACAAAAAATGACATTAAACATCTGTTCCAGGAATTTCGGGCTGTGTGGCAGGCCGATATTCAGACCTTACGAACTGAAATAGGGTCGATTCAAACCAAACTTACCTCTTTGGAAGTCGCCTCTTCGGCAGCAGAGCGAAAACACATAGAGACGGAGAAGATAACCTCCACTCTGACTATACAAGTAGGAAGGCTCAGCAAGCAGGTGCCAATGCTTGAAGCCAAGATGAGACATACCAATGTCCGATTTCGGGGAATTCCGGAGACAGTGGGGCCCACAGTCCTCCGGCCCCATATACAGAATCTACTGCTAGCTTTGAAGCTACCTGCCGACACTGCCAAGGTGATGGAAGTTTTCAGGGTCAGAAAGGCGAGACAAGCCCCCTCGGAAGCTCCCAGAGATGTAATATGTAAGCTATCCTCGCTCTCAGATAAACTGACACTACTGTCGGCAAGCCGCAAGCTGGGTCAGATCACCCACGATGGTGCCACTGTTCGGGTGTTCGATGACCTACCACCCTCTACCCTGGCTTGGCGCCGCTCTATGGTTTCAGTTGACATCACACCTACGGTCACTGGGGATCAAGTACAGATGGGGAATGCCGCATTACCTCACAGTCTCCAAGGGAAACAAGGAACTTACTATCGAAGACCCACTGGATGTTCCTCAATTTCTACAAGACCTGGACATTCCATCATTGCCTACCCAGGAGCCTGCTCCAATTCCCGTGGAGCCTTGAATCTTAAGACGTGATAAACAGTAAAGCTGGATACCAGACGCTGGCTATACAACCATTTTATTCCTTCTACATATTGTTGACTTTGATTACTCTATATATGCACCACGTCCTGGTTACCTAAATCTTCCCGATTTAGGTTTTCGTAGAATTCCTTATTGGATTAACGGTCCACCTGTACGACTGGATAACAATTATATGACTGTCCTCTAAGAAACACCAACCCCCCCCCCCATTCCCTTATAGGAGGTATCCTATACCAGGGCACAGCCTCTTGTTGTTCTATGACTAGGGCCAGAGACATTTTACTGGCCGTCAAAAGTACAGTCCAGATGCCCACCTCAGTCCAACAGCCCCCTTAAGCTGAGGGTGCCCTCACTCTTGGGGACACACTTTAATTCCTTCTTGTTAATTTTCTTTGTCCCAATCTTTCTATGCCCTTCTCAATCCCCCCTCCCCTTTTTATATCCTTTTCTTTTTTCTCAGGACCTGGATGTTCTGTTCGGAGTTGCAGGCTTAACATAAGTTTCGTAACCAGATCACTATGTTTATGTCCCTATGTGATGGTATCAGAGTGTTTTTACTTTTATATTGATAACATTAAAAGGGTATTAGTTCTATTTTTTTAGCCCGAAAATATGCCTAATTTTTCGTAAGAATAGTGTTCAGGCCCTTCCTGATTCTTGGTATGTACATAGGCATAGTTATGTCTGTTTTTAATTTCCTACTTTATAGTACAGTAGTTATAGTTCAGGTAACATTTTTCTATAAAACCGAAAACTGAGTCATTATATGCACGTACGATATGATTTTATGTAAAGGCAATTACCTGCGTTACGTTTCAGATTTCTGTAACAATTGTTATTTTTGATGATGCTTGACTCAATAAAACTTTAATTTAAAAAAAAAAAAATGATGTGCTAGACTTGGGCTCTGCCGAAATTTCCGTCCAAACTAAATTTGGGCCATTGATGCTTTTTGATGAAATTTGGACATTATTTTCATTTCTGGACTTCCATTTGGATGATAGGAATTGCACACATGTTAATTTCAGAATAAGTTAAAAAAAAAAGTTATATTTGGGAATTCTGAATTTGGATGAAAGAGCCAAATTTTGTCCAAAAAATAATTTGTACATTACAGAATCCCCAAGTCTAGTTAGGGGTTAGGGTTTAGGTATATTAGTGAATGTTATGTGTGAGTGTGTTTGTGTTAGTGTGTTTTAGGCAGTGTGTTTGTGTGTATTATTGATTGTGATTATGTGTATTAGTGTGAGCTTGAATTAGTGAGTGCTGTTGTGTTGTAAACGTGTTATGCAAATGGAATCTGAATGAATACATGGACAAATAACATTTTCGTTCATTGCACATTGGTTCATTTATTCTTTTGTACAGCTTCGTATTCAGAAATCATGCAGATGGACAAAAGAGACGAGTTTTGTCTGAAAACTAATTTGTCGAAAATTAGTGCCCAAGTCTATCATTTTTAGCAAAATGGTGGTTATTAAAAACATCCAGTACATGCTGTAAAATAATCAATAATACATGTGCTCCCTTTAAAATGTTTTAAATACTGTTACTCATTAAATAGTAACCAATAATTATCTTAGTAAAGCAGTTGTACAGTGACTTTTATTAATAAAGGAAACACTTGCGAGGAATATGTTACCAGAGGAAAAACAACTTAAATATTTATTGTTGTGAAAGCCAAACCCACGGACCACAGGCATTAAAGTATTGAAAGGAAAATTAATTATAACACAAATAAAATGAAATGTAATTTAGTTACTTATGCCTCAAAGTCCCAGCCTGGACCCTCACCGTTATGTCACAGATGGTGAACGAGAACCATTTATTGTATTAGGAAATTAGAATTAGCCCAAGGGATGACTGAAAGTATAAATGTAGGCTTAGGACTGGTAACCATACTCATTATGTTAACTGTATTTGTACACAATCTGTGTATGGTTCAATATAACTTGATTTGTATATTTATACCCCAAATTCCCCACTCATTAGCAGGAGAAAAATTGTATTTTAGAATTAAATTATATAATGGGACCTATTTTTAGGTAAAATAAATGCTCATCCATATACTGTGTGTACATATAAAAATGCACATCATTAGATACTTTAAGACCTCCTTAGAAACATAGCTTTGTTATTTTAAAATGTTTTTGAATACACATATTTATAAAATTTACCAGGAAAGATACATTGATATTTCTCTTGTTTTTGAATATATCCTGGGTATATATGTACAGAAATCAGCCACTAAAATTGTGTAGGTCCCCTTTTGTCACCAAAACAGCCCTGACCAAATGAGGCATGGACTCCACTAGACCTCTGAAGGTGTCTCGTGGTATCTGGCACCAAGACGTTAGCAGCAGATACTTTAAGTCAGGTAAATTGAGAGGTGGGGCCTCCATGGATCAGATTTGTTTGCCAAGCCCATCCCATAGATGCTTGAACATGCTTGGATTGAGATCTGGAGTATTTGGAGGCCAAGTCAACACCTTGAATTCCGTGTTTTCCTAAAACCATTCCTGAACCATTTTTGCTTTGTGGCAGGGAATATTATCTTGCTGAAAGAGGCCAATGCCATCAGGGAATAGTTTTTTCATGAAAGGGTGTATTTGGTCTGCAACAATGGTTAGGTAAGTGGTACATGTCAAAATAACATCCACATGAATGGCAGGACCCAAGGTTCTCAGCTGAACACTGCCCAAAGCATCACACTGCCTCCACCAGCTTGCCACCTGTCAGCAGTCATAAAATAAAAACATCATGGAGCCTCACTGACCCTTTTATGAGGGACCCCAGAACCTCAGAAGACATTCACAGGGTAAATAAGCAATAATTAGCTGTAGGTTACTACTTGTGTGGATAATATACTGCTTTACTTTTATAATCCAAGACAATTCCTATCTTCAATACTTGAGACAATTGTCTAGTAGGTACTATTTCAGGCTTTCACATTAATGTAACCAAATCCAAAGCATAAATTGTTTGAATATATATTGGGGAATAACTTCAATAGAATAGCTTGGAATTCAGCTACCAAATTTACTATAAGGAAAATAAGGCATGGCTAATGAATAATAGCAGGTAAAATATCTGTATTGAAATATCTGGTCTGCTCCAAACTACTATACCAGCTGCTGGTTTTGCAGATCATCTTCTCTAAATCACATACAAGAACTATAAACATCTAAGTTTACAATCCATGATGGAAAAATATAAGTCTTAAAAATCCAGACTCCAATTATATGTTTAACCATATCTTTCTGCATCCACTAAACAGTGATTGTCCATGCCTACCCTATTATTCATTTATATTTCTCAAATGTATATTTAATATTGATTTGTGAACACTATTAAAATGTGGGTAAAAATACATTATTTCATGAGAATAATTAGTGGTAAATGAAGACCAGATAGGCTTATTGTTATATTTCATCATAATTAATTTTAGGCATGTTTCCCAACAGATTTGACAGATAGTGACTCTTTCCGGGGCTCATTAGACTCTGTCCAGTTATATGAAATTCTACTATGTTGCACAAATTTACCATTTAATGACCTTGACACATTTAAAGGATCAGTAATGCAGTCAATTAAATACCTTTTTAAAGAGGTTAGCACCAAGATGTAAGCAAGTGTTATGAGATTTGCCTATGATATATTTTACTGCTACAAGAAACCATATAATTTACAGATGACAGGCTGTAGGAGAAGAGTAAGATAATATCAAAAAATGAGTGCCTGTGGTGACATACTAGGTGTCATATAGAAATTACGTTTGCAGGTTTGGCTGTGTTGCCACACAGGATAAGTTTAGGGTATGTTGTCAGCCTGGTCATTACAATGTTTAGGCTATGTAGGCAACAGTAAGGCTAAGGTAGAGGTGGCAACCCTAGTTGAGTGTGTCTTGATATGTTAATGAGGCCACACCTCACATCATTGAATATATATGTTCAAACACAAATTTCAGTGAGCCTTTTCTTGGTGGAAATGTACAGCATGCATGTGGTGGCACATTTTTCAGTGATGGTGCTCACAGATTGGCTTATGGCAGATTTGGTGCCCATATTTAAAAATGGATCAAAATACCAACTAGGAAACTGTTTGACCGGAAAATATCCAATAATTCATCTTGACCTGGAATATTATTAGCAGAAGTCAACATACCTTTGTGAAAGCAATGTCTTGTCAAACGAACTTAATTGCATTCTTTGAAGAAGTGAGTAAAAATATACATTTGGGTGCTGCGGTAGATGTGATCTATATAAAGACATAAGATACAGTTCCAAACAAAAGGTTACTCTACACATTGACTGATATACGCTTAGGGGAAAATGTTTGTAATTGGCAATTAGCTGAAAGATGGCATACACAGAGTGGTGTTACATGGGAAGGCCAATAAGATATTGCCATGTATTAAAAGGGGGTATTGACTCACGGGAGGAAGATATTATTCTGTCTCTTTGCAGGTCCATGATAAGATTCTACCTTGAAAATGCAGTTCAATTCTGGGAACTTTCTGAAAAAAGACATTATGGAATTGGAGAAAGTGCAGAGGAGGGCTACAAAACTAATAAGGTGTATTGGGCATTTTAGTTGTGAAGAAAGGTTAGAAAAGTTAAATTTGGAAAGGCTAGAGAAACATCATCCTAGGATATGATTACATTATATAAACATACACAGGGCTCATACAAAATGGACAAAGGACAAAAAGTCACCCACTAAGACTTTGAGAAAGGAGAATTTGTTTATGACAGTAAAAAGGGGTTCTTTATGGTAAGGACAATGAAGGTACGGAATACACTGGCTAAAGTGCTAGTAAATACAATAGATTCATTTAAAAAGGACATGGATACTTAAAATAAAAGCAGAACACAACTATGCTACTACTTTTTTAATACAGGCATTCATATTTATTTAATGCTTATTGACGTAAGGAGAAATCTGATCTCCATTTGTAGTCAAAAAGGAATTGTTTTCACCATGAAAAGCAGAATTTGAATTTACTGAAATAAGGGGTGGGCTGGGGCTTGCCTTTTTTGGCTCAACAGTGGTAAACAAGTATAGAAAAAAATGATAAACTTAATGGACACAAGTCTTTTTTCCAGCCTACATTATGTAACTATGTATTTGAGAAGACCTTGAGATGGCTGAAAATGACATTCTTGAGCAAAAATGTATAAAAGTGAATATTTCCCTATTTTTTTCCCTTGATTGCAGGCTTACTTGCATGTTATGCTTCTATTAAGACAAAGAACGGGTCATTTTACCTGCCTTTGTTTATAATAAAAAGATAAACAATGCTCTAGCATGGTAAGCAAATAAAATTAATTTAAACTGGAAATGTATTTGTTTTATATAAAAAAAAACCCTGTCTGTTCCCTTAAATACAACCCCTTACCACCACAACATGCTTAGGCTTCTCTTTCTCATGGATCTCCTCTATGCTAAAGAACATTTTACCCCTGATATTAAGAAAAACAGTTTTCACATCTGGGTCTGCCTCCCAGATCATCACTTAAATGAGCAAATTTGTTTGGATGGAAAAACTTAGGACTGACTGCCCTCTTCCTCTACCCATGGCTGTCCCTCCTCTGCCTTCCAATGTCTGGCTGTCTATCTGCCTTCCCAGTTCTGTCTCTCTCCTATCCCTTCCCATTTATGTCTCTTTCCTCTCTCTTCCCATGTCTGTCTGTCTCCTCTCCATTCCATTCCCATGTCTGTCTTTCTCCTCTTCCTTCCCATGTCTATCGATATTTTCTTTCTCGTACCTGTCTTTCTTCTTCTCCATCCTCTTCCCCTGTCCTCTTCTTTCTCCCCCCTGTATTCTCCTCTCTCCCCTGTGTTCTCTCCTTCCCCCTATGTTCTCTCCTCTCCACCTGTTCTCTCATTTCTCCCCCTCTGTTATCTACTCTCCCTCCTGTTCTCTCTTCTCCCCCCTGTTCTCTCCTCTCTCCCCCTGTTCTCTCCACCTGTTCTTTCTTCTCCCTCCCCCTGTTCTCTCCTCTCCCCTGTTTTCTCCTATCTCCCCTCTGCTCTCTCCCCCCTGTTCTTTCCTCTCTTCCCCATGTTCTCTCCTATCCCCCTCTGTTCTCTCCTTTCTCCCCTTCTCTTCCCTCTGTTCTCTCCTCTCTCCTCCCTGTTTTCTCCTCTTCCCCATGTTCTCTCCACCTGTTATTTCCTCTCCCCTCTGTTCTCTCTCTTTCCCCCTGTTCTCTCCACTCTCCCCCCTGTTCTCTCCTCTCTCTTCTGACTTATCTCTTCTCCTCACTGTTCTCTCCTCTCCCCTGTTCTCTACCCTCCCCTGTGTTCTCTCCTCCCCCTTCCCTCGTGTTCTCTCCTCCACCCACCCCCTTTAGTGTTACCTGATGCAGTGCAGTGCGGATCACTGATGAACAGACTCTGCATCATCGATATGTACGGAAAGTGAAGGCAGCACTGTTTGAGCTCTGAGTGTCTTTAACACATGCAGAGCCTATGCGGCCTGCGCCTCCTCATCAGTGATCCACACTGCACTGCTCTAAAAGGTGGGTGCGGCCTTCACCTTAGCAGCTGGTATGGTCCATCCGTCCCTCCCCTGGCTCTTCTTTGGGGGGGCAATTGTCCCGTTGCACCCCCCCCTCCCAGATCAACCACTGTTCTTAGCCCTTGTAATGCACAAACTGGTCTCTTAAAAAAGCTTTGGAGATTGATTTTTATTTTTTAGAATAACTCAAATTTCAGCACCCTAGTTTGACTTCATCTTATAAATAGCTTCAGTCATTTTGCATCCTATTACTTTCATTGGGAAAGATTCAAACCAGTTTTTTTTGTTCCTAAGTCAATTTTGGGTGTTAAATTAAATTAGTCTTAAAAATAGTTTTGATCATTTCACCATTAGACTTCATCCACAGGATTCCCACAAAAGTAATGGAAAAGCAGGGTCTGCAGTTAAAATATTGAAGAGACTTATGTGAAAGGTAAAACAAGCAGGGACAGATATATATTTGTTTTTATTAGATCCGTGGTAAGGCAATGTGGCCATAAGAGTACTGGGAACCTTTGGCCCCAGGGAACTAAAACAATTTCGTTGGCCATAGTGCAATTTCATCACCCCACCCATTATCATGAGTTATTTACTCAGTTATTCGAAATTCTCTTATTTCCTAAAATATAAGCACCTGATTGGTATCATTTGAATGCATTAGCATCACTATGGATATTGAATCGTCTCATCATTGCTAATGTGCATGTTTCATTATTTAATTAGTGCAAGTAGCCATTTTGCATTAGTGGATGTGAACGACTTGACTAGCACCAGAAAAATAACATGTAGCTTTATTTGCATTAGTGATCTGATGCAGAACCTTTTAATTAAATGATGTCATGTTTGAGCAAAACAAACTTTACATGGAACATTATGGAATATAATTGGAATTTACTAGCTTTATCAGTAGAGTACAAATATAATGAACACACCAATATTTTTTAGGGAAGTCAAACTTTTCTATTTGTTACACTGCTATATAGTTTTTTAAAGGCTGCCAATGAATTCGTGAAAGTACAAAAGTATGCCATCCCCCTGTGCATTTCATTTATATTAAAAAAAAAACGTTAAATCCACTCTTTATTCTCTTTTGGCAAACTGCTTTTCGGTTAAGGACTATAATCTGCACAGTGGATTTACTGGCCCTTTCTACCTCTGTAGTACAACAGAAAACTGCAGCAGGTGGAAATCCATCTGTTTTATTCCATTGAGAACCAACTATTTTCTCTCCATACACTTTTGTTTCTAAATTGCTCAAAGCTTGCATGGTCTTTGACTTAATTCTGTCTGGAGAAAAAAAAAAAAAAGATTGAAGCTGTGTGTTTCAGTACATTTTATTGTAGTCTATGGGATAATTTAGAGTTGAAGCCCACAGGACTCTGGTCATTGGTAGAAGATTCCAATCCTTTACAATTTTTATTTGTTATACTATTGAAGTAAATCTGGCTTTCTTTACTATCGCCAAAGGAAAAAATAGAACATTGACAAAAGAACGTTATAAATGTTTTGAACTATAAACAGGTGTTGTGATTGGAATAAAGTTTTAGTGATGGATCTACTTCTATTTCCCATCAGAGTAGATGATGCTCATGTTAAATGTGTCTGTTTTTGTTAATTGTACAATGCGTGTCTATTCTTTGGTCCTTTGACTACACTATCTTTGGCATTCCTCTATATGGTTGCACTAGAAGGTCAAGTAATCCAGGTTTTCTTTTTTGGATCCGCTGTCTCAAATAAGATTTCTTGATTTAGTCTATATTTTTTTAGTCTTTATCAGTCTGTATGTTACCAATTGTGTGTTCAAGGGCTTTTGTCAATTCATGCCCTCCTCTTCCATTTGAATCACATTTGCGTATCTGAAGATCCAAGTCACTGATTTATACACTGAAGTCGCTCTTTGTTCCATATCTGTCTTTAAGTATTCTTCCTTATCAAATTAATATTTTATGTCACTATCCATATCCCCACAGAATGTCTCTTCAAAAGATCAGCAGCAGTTTTCAGTTTCACACACACTCAATTTCTAAATATACTGATGCCACATCATGTCTAATCCCAAGTGGATTCTAGCTGTTCGGTTGTCCGAAAGAATCCACCATGATGATATTTGCTCCTGTTCTAATCAGTTCCGTGAATCCTGGCACTACCTTTAACACAGGCCCTGTGAATATAGATCTTGTAAATGTATTATTTTCTAGAAATCAGACTGCTTTAATCCATACTAGCTTTAACAAAGCATAACTTTACTTTTTTTACATTTGCACTATTAAATAGTTGTCGTGCATAAAGTGCTCACTTTATTAAACTTTCATGCTTAAACAAAACATATAAATTCTAAGTAGTATGTTTTATACTGCAGTTTTCATTTTGCAGCACTATTTTCTGAGCTGTCATAAGCAAGTGATCCTGACACCTACTGAGTTTAATTTGTGCAAAATGTTCTGCTTCTTATTTAATTGGATACATTCTGATAACTTACAGATTTTATTTAATAGAAGTGATTCAGTCTGTGCATGAAGTGTAATACAAACAATGTTCTGGCTGAAATTGAATCATTAATAATTGTTTGTTGAATTTTCTCTCCACATTGACTGTATACTGATTAATAATTAAGTTTGTGTATGTTTTCAGCTTCTAAAATTACTGGGAAACAGAAGTATCCACTGGAAATAAATATTATGTCTAGACAGCATCTTTTTGACCTATTTTACATGATTAGCCTTTATTTTCAATAATACCATTGTGAATTAAAGAAGACTATCCATCACTGCGCTCTACACTTACCTGTCTCATAAAGGGTTACCGCCATTGACCAACTAAATTGAGTTCTAGATATCAACGTTAGCCTTCTGATATCTTTTCATATAAGTGATACTCTTCTACATTTGAAAAATTTTAAGAGATTACATTAATATTTATTTATATAGCCCCAATAATTTACATAGCTCTTGGTACAGATCACAGAGGAGAACTACATCCTACGTTAGACAAACAGAGACAGACTGATACATGAGGTAGAGAGCCCTGCTTGCAAGCTAGAGGGAGTGGGGAACAGGAGATGCAGAATGGGAGTGAAAAATGTAAAGTTTACAAATATGATTTATATCAAACTTTATTTCAGTGTTGTTTATATTACTTTCTCCATTACATTGTACATTAGAAAAGACAAAACAAGTGAAAATAAAAAAAAAACAGTATTGAAGTGGTATAAATACAGAGAGAAAGAGATGGGAAGACTAAGGGGAAATTTAAAAGGAAAAGTAGAAATAGGGTATTTTGCAATGTGTTATTTTTTTTTTAACTGACACAATGTGATCGTTTAGAATGATTATTAGTATTATTATTTATAAAATTACATGTTACAATAACCTGGAACTACAATGAAACATATATGTAAGCATATAATAAATATAGATGAGTTAGATGACCCTGTTTTTTCGAGGTTAACATATATTGGGATATTGATGCTAATAAAGACAAGTAGGAAGGTGACAAAAGAAAAGAATAATTGGGATTTGAGGGATGGTCAGTTTGGGTCAGATGGAGCAGTTAATCATAAGGATGGCTGATTAAATTGGGAGACTTGTAAAATAAAACAAGTAATAGAATGACAACCATGACAACGCAACGCCGTCCCCTTGACAACGACGTCAAATGCCGTTTTCCGGAAGCTCCCAGATTACCCACTTCCGGTTTAGCGATAACACTACCTCCAACCTATTTTCAGCTGCTTCTAATTATCAATTAGATGTGTTATCCGGGGGCTCTCCACTATATATAAGAAGAACTTTCCCCACTGCCTTTATGCACATACACCCACCAGCTGAAGAAGTTCCTTACGAAACGCGTCCTGAAGGGTGTTCTATTGTTATTGTGTATGTGCAAGTAGTGTATACATTTTATACCTATTTTCAGTTACCTGGCCAGGTGAACAGCACTTTATTAGCAGTGGGTAAGATTGTATTTATCATTTTAACCTATTGTTTTTCTTTTTTGTATTTTTATGTATATTTATATTTTCAGACTTTGTATTTATCCTGTCTTTATGTTCATGTGACCACTCACTTATATTTGTGTTTAGTGGTACTGGACCCTTATCTGGTATTTTTACTTATATATATGTTTTTATTTTGTGATCTGTAATAAATATCCTATTTCCTTTAATCATTTGTCTTGTTGTCTCTAGGGTATACTCTAGCGCTGTCTCTTCCTTTTTTAATAGAATGACTGTGCAAGAATGGTGAAAGCCATGGATAGAGAGGGAGAAATAAAATGAGTGATAGAAAATAATTAAGATTAGTAAAAATGGCAAGGTAGGATAGCAAGGTAATTTATGTTAAGAAATGTGGACACTATGATAAAACACTAAGGGGTGCTGTTGGTAATGAGTTGGAAATTTTTCAGCAACAGAGGAAAGAGATAGAGGAAAGTAAAATATAAATGTACACAATGGGTTGATAGGCTTAGAGGATGTCTGGGCTTGGATGCTAGAATGGAGCATGAAGGCTGGCTACAAAAAATGAGAAACGTATGCAGCAAAAAAGTGAGCAAGACCTCTCACCAAACATGAATGCAAACTCTAGTTCTCCAAACCTTAGCAGCTGTGTCTGTGACGCTGATATTGCACTTCATTTGCTTCCTTTTACAGCCAAAAGGAAAAATACTTTATATTTTGTTTCTAAATATTGCATATCAGGTAACTTTTCATTTTGTTAATTTTACATTTCTTAAAAAAAAAGAAAAAAATATTTTAACAAATTTTTTTTTTTATTTTTCTTTTCCTATTTGAAAACTTTACCGGACCTGCCCCCTCAGCACTTTCCTCAGAATCAGATTGCCCGCACATCCCTGTCTCCTGCAGTCTGCTGCCCAAGGCCGAGTCGGTATTTTTATTCAGTAATGGTATCACCATATCTCTGTACTAACATGCTACTAAATATTCCTAATAATAGTTTCCAACAACATTTAGACGAGACATATCACATATTGCTTTACAAAATATGTATTAAAGTTTCATAAGAAAGCTTATTGATGTGTATACAGTAAAGTCATTAGTCCTTGTAAAATGTGTTCATTTGCTTTCATTCCATCTAGACAGGAAATCAATGTTGAATAATTAGTGCTTAATAACAAAGAATGCCAGTAGCAAATTTCATCTAATATCTAATCAATATCTATTTGATATCCAATCAAAAATGCAAAGTGTAGCATAAAAGTATAGGTATCTTTCCGAAAAACTAGAAGATTTATTTTAAATCAGACAGAAATATGAGATGCCTTTAGGATATATCGTAAATATATATTGAGTAGCTGGTACAAGAAAACCTGAAATTGGAATTTGTTCTACAGTTTACCTTACATAGTGCACTTACAGCACAAACACATTTGCCTTTACTGTTTACCTGAAATAGTTCACTTACTGAGTAGATTTCAGGTCATGCTATTACTTCAAAAGTTTTGGTAAAGGATTTATTATTCACATTAGAATGCAATTTTTTATAATTCAATTTGACCTGCCACATTATAAAAAAACTTTACATCAGAACATAATCTTTAGTGTCAAAAAACCTGCCTAAGTGTTATTCTATTTCTTTTTTAAAACAAGGTCTGTTTAGGTATTTCATTTGACCTCATCCCCGCCGGGGATGGTGGCCTTCAACCAACTTCCAGTGTACTTTAGTACTATCCATGGTCCTGAGTCACTTTTTGTGCTCATCCCTGCCGAATACCAGGGCCCCTATTACACACATTTTTTAATATAGGTATCATTGCAGGAGGTTCTGCTACATCGCCAGGGATGAAGGTGTTGAGTTTGGTATATCAAACGTGTAGCTAACTCACAGAAAGTAGGTTATGAGCGTAGTGCCAGATTGTTACTTTCTAACAAAAGGATGGCAGGGATATACAGATGGTAAGGTCTAACTGATGTGTTATCAAAATTTCCAAAATAATTATTTTCTGGAGTAGTCCAGTTTTTCAACTACCAATGAACTATAGAAGAAATTTGCTCAGGATCAACAGGATTAGATTGCCTGACTGCGGGTGAAGACACCTGCTGAACAGAATCCATACTGATATTGGAATGAAACAGCGATAAGGTTCTCCAACACTTCTGGTTGTCAGAGCAATTGGAAGTTTGGGATCAGTGTATGGAATGCAAATTTCCCATCTGTGCCTCTTGTATACATAACCCTCACTCTTTCCAGTAGAAAATATATTTACTCCTCAAATGAACTGCATTGACTATACTATCTAAAAAAAATGGATGCTGACAAAGTAAAGAATTATATCAGATGATTAAATGGTGTGTGAACATCAGATCAGGACATCAAGCAGGAGAGAAGGACATATGGTTCAGTATTATTTTTACCTCATAGCTATTGCTCCTGGCCAAATTTTTTTTGTTGATTTGTAGAAAATCCCCTGATTAGATTGTTTCAGCCATCTGCAGTTGATCTGCAACGTATGAAAATGTCAGAACAAAGACTAAGCAGTTAGACATCTTCGCAAAACTCTCAAACTTCTATTTGGTCTTTTTAAAAGAATATCAAGCAATTGACTTTTACAGATTTGTGGAAATGTGTTTGCTAATTATGAACAATATAATTCCTAATTGAATAAACAAATACGCAGAAATGAGAAAGGCTAATTTTATGGGATCAATAAAATACAGTGTACTATGGTACAAATGTTAAAACTTAAAGTTGGTAATATAAATCACTCCATTTTTTTCTATATTACCGAGTCTGTTTTGGGAACATATAGAAACCATACATCAACCAGGATATCTCCCAATACAATAATGCAAACTAGTGGTACTTTTTAAAATAGTGTATACAAGAATCTCATATTCTCATTTTTTGTCCCATGATTTGCCTTTGTTTCAGATTATGAAGGAACAACTCTAGCTGTTTGTGTGTAATCACTAACAAACACATTGATTTAGCTTATTGCTCCACATGTAGCAAATTGCTCCAGCATTGATATACTATTTATAACAGTAGGCAACTGTGATTTAAATCCTGGCACAGTAAAACAGACAAGAAAACATAACAGAGAGCCTAATAGCCAATTGTCCCGAATTTGCCAGGATTGTCCCATTTTTTTGGGAACCAGTTTTATCAAATTTGGTTATGTCCTAGCATTACCACTGCTTCTGCACAGTATTTTCCACAGTGGAAAGACAGCATTAAGTTTAAACAGTGTTTGTCCAACTGATGATTGAAGCCTAAATTGGAATAAATAGGTTCCAGGCATCCTGTATCTGTACCATGTAGATCATCCAACCATGAACGTCTCCAATTTCCTGAGTTAACTGGCAGGGTACTACTGCCCTGGGAATGTAAATTAGAGAATAGACTGGCTGGGGTGGAAAGTGAACCCCTACAATTCAGCCCAAACATTTCCTGCACATCCATTGTCAAAAAACAAGGGTAAATGTCACTAAAAAAAATCTCATTAAAATCTCATTAATACAAATGGAAAAAAAATCTCAATTTTTAGGTCTACTGTCTATTGTTTCAACCATACTCTTATTAGCCTCACTTTCCAAGGCGTATGAAGGCTCAGTTTGCAGGAAAATGAGCCTATATGTCTCTATTTTATTTATTTTGTACATTTCACACAATGTTTCATTGCGGTTGGCACAGATGGTTATATACATATCAAATTAATTTGCACTGTAACATTTGCTTGAACTGCATTAATATCATCGTCCAAAATACAAATGATTTTGCACACAATTAAAAGTTTTTAACCAACCACCACATAATGTCTAAAAAAATCAAATTAAAACAACCTGCATCAATGTTATACTTATGACTGGATAATTCTTCTTTAATAAATCTTTAAAAATAACAAAAAAAGCTCGCAATCTCCCGGTTTCTACAGGTGTGGGAAGTGAAAAATATGCTCTTATGTAGTAAACAAAAGAAAAAAGTAGACCAATTTTCTTGCTCTGAGTCAAGTACCACTTTTCAGATTAAACAGTTTATACATTGCAAATCGGTTAATGTTATATATCTGTTGCAATGCAGCTGTGGCATTCAGTACGTGGGACGTACCTCCAGAGAGCTAAAAGTTAGAGGATTAGAACACTTGGGCGGTATTAGAAACAAAAGCAAAAAAACATTATGTCCTCCTTCATTGCAAAAGCTGTAGTTCATTTACGACAGAGGGATTTCAAATAACTGGAAGAGTTATAGTGAAACCACACTAGAGAGGAGAAGATCCCGCTGTTTTTTTTTAGCCAGGAGAGAAACTGAATGGATCTATAAGATGAGAACTCAAGAAAAAGGGGGATTAAATACAGATCTCGATATATATACTGGCATTTTATTAAAACCATTCATCAACTATGATCCTTATTATCCCATGGTGGTGGGTATGATATCCACTATAAGGACGTAGTATGCCCCTGTAATTTACATTCCATGCATCTTTTGTGTATATTTTTTCAGACCTCTGGAACATCTCCATGAAAATTGTTGTCTTTGATACATTCGAGCTGATTGTGCCATCACATTGTATGTGTTTGAGAATTTGCTGTAATATCCATTTTGTTTCTTGTTTACCAATTGGGGAAGTATTCTTATTTCCAAGGAAATTGATATATTAATGTATGATTACATTACATTGTATGTATATAAATAAATAACCCCACTTGTTTGTTCTTCTTGTTAATAATGTTTTATTGCTGCTGGGGTTATTATTCCTCTTCCACTGTTCATGAAGCCCTGCCGGGGGAGAAGTGTGTGTCTCCCGTGGTGGGGGGCGTGGCCTGAATGCCTTGCTTCGGCATGGGGTCCGCCCCCTCCTCTGGATGGTATCCATGGGGGGGTGGGGCTTTGACTCTTCATCCATTTGCCCACCTCTTGCGATTACCATCTTAAGCAGATTGGAGCGGGTGGGGGGCTTCGACACAACTCCACTCCAAAATGACGAGTAGCACCATTGGCCGGATCTTATGTCCACCGGCGGCCACGTTATTGGAGCCCATCAGATTTATTTTTATATTATTATATTTTACTTTCAGGGCAGCTTCGTTTCTGCCTCCTATTGCCACGAGTGTTTATGAATGTTATATTTTTTATTACAAACCCGGAAGTGACTGTTAACCAGATACAAACGGGTGTCTTAGGTGCTGTTTAAAACCCATGAAATAACGAAATAATATTGCTGCTACTTGATTTTGGGAAGCACCTGGACACTTTATTTTCTTCTGAGGAAGCTGGATATTACCAGTAAAATGCATTGAGATCCTGTATATACCATCCATCATGGCATCTGCCTTGGAGTTGTGTGAGTAGGACTTCTACATTGTCTTCCATGTATCTGCGCTCCCTTTATTTTTATATTGCTGTTTGAGAGTACTAGAGGAGTACTTTTTGGGAAGCTGCGCCATTACTGGGGAGTATAATTTGTTCTTATTTATACGTGGTGATCTCACTTTTGTGGTCAATGTCATACTTAAAATAAAAGTCACACAAATCTTTTGAAAAAAAAAACCAACAGTATACATAATATATAATTCAAAGTTACATTAAAAGTTTTTTTTTTAATGGAAGTAAAAGTTAAAAATACTGTGCCAAGTCTTCTTTGCAATTATGATCTGTATCTTTATACATGTTGGGTTTATACTTAGAGTCGGCTCTCAGCAAAGGCTGACCAATTTGAGCTGTATGCATTTGCACTTTCAGGGATTATAATAGACCGACACGATTTTGTGAGCTCTTGCATAAATATAAGAGTCTCTGGGGGTGTGGTTTACCATGAGACAAAGATGACAGTCTGAAACGGATTCTCTTCCACACCACTAACTTAATTAGCAACTAAGCTCACGTCTAGATAACATGTGAGAAATAATAGAGGTCCCCAATACCTGCAGGCACCTAGGGACAAAAGACACAGACAGCAGCCACACTACAGTGATATTTCACCCCACAAGAGATTTGACTCTATGAATGCATAATTCAATATGGTAGGCTCTCTTGCTCGATCCTTTGGTTCAGGTGACATTAGTCCACTGTCTTCTCAGCTAGAATCGGGAATGCAGTAGACTCCATTAGGTAACCTAGTGATGCCCAAAAGTTCATATGGGTGGCAGACCTACCACCTGTCAAGGTTTTTGACTGGCTACAGCTGGCTTTCACAAAGCAGCCCAGGTCACCTCCTACCAGATGTAGAGCCCCTACTATGGGCCCCACTCTCGTTCACCATGACACACCACAGGCAATGAAAAATTACCACATTAAGCACTGGACACTGTCTAGCCCTAGGTATTAAGAGATTACAAAACTTTCCTACATGCCACCTATCTGGATCTCTGACTCCCCAGCATGGGCACTTTTTATATCAAGTGAAGAAAATGGAATATCCTGGGTCAGTTTCTGTTGTATTTGTTGTGCAGGGTACCTGCATGCACAAATACAGTACCAGAAGATCTCCAGATCTTCTCCCTACTTTCTGGAGGGCACAGACTGATATGAATTATGTAGGTGGAGGGTAGGTTCAGTACATATATCTCAATAGTATGTACAATTGAAAATTCATACAAGTTGTGAATGTAATACCTATATTCCTACTTCACAACTAAATGTATTACAGTTTTATACTGTGTGCGTTTCTTCTCTCTTTTCTGTTTCCATGTTATGAGAATATAAACCAGAGAGAGTAGTCATAAAGCTCACCAATCACATTTTTTGTTTGCATTTTATGTAATTTTACTGGAATTATGCATTTATTCCAATGTAGTCCTGGCCTAAATTTATAATTCCCTCACTACTGCATTCATTCTGCTGTAAAATTATACAGTGAGATGTTGTGCTTCATTTTCTATACATACCTCATTTTGTACCTCATTAATTGTAAGGTACATAGTATATGACTTTTCCTTTTCTGTTCACCATTTGTATGTAGTGTTGAAGATTATGTTTGCTCTTAATCAATTCTCAGAAAGGGAACTATTATAACATAAAATGAAGGTGGCTTATCTTCTATATATTCATGCCACTTCACACAGTCAAAAACTAGCTTGAAATGGATTTGCAATTATAAAATTGGACCTTCAACATAACCTCTCATTTGTGTGCATAGTGTATATTGTTAGTGCCTTGAAAAGGTTGATGTTGTTAATTTACTCACATCTAGGTCATTCCTATTCATCTGCATTAATATAAAGCTTTATAGAATTGTGTCCTTGACTAAAAATCTCTAAGGAGGACATGGCTTAAGATAGTTACAGTGATTATATAATATGGTGTTACAGTAAATTTCATTGGGGAAACAATTACACTTAATAAAATCCATTGAGAAAATATACGTAACACTATATCGACAATGTTTAAAAAACACTGTAGCTTGAAGGAAATATAGAAGGATTTTTTTATTTCTTATTAAACTGTTATGAACTGATAAGGGAGGCACAAAAAAAATCAGCTTTTAATAGTTGAGCTTTGCACCATGATTTAGCTGTCTTATGCAGACATCTTAATAAATCTCCTTGACTTATTACAGCATACTACATTATTGTAATTAATTTCTGATAAACCATGTTATGCTGGTTCCATTTTATCAATGCAACCACCCTAATTCATTCCCAAATATTATAGACAACTTTTATAACTTAAATGATTTCATGCTGTTTGATTAAAAAACTGAATGCAATATAAAACGCACCGAACCAAAGTGGTAGCTTCTACATCCTGTGGGGGAAAAAACTAACCGAAAAGAAGCTGAATGGAAACCAAAGAATAAACAGAAATGCACATATTTACAACAAAATTATACATTTTGAAGGTCATAAAATACATGCAGCCATTAACTGTTAGATAACAACATTCATATTGAATGTATAATTATATTACAACCCCAGCTGCACTATTAGAACGGAAATTAAAGTAAAAACGTTTATTTTTGAGGAAAATACAGCAGTAATTAAGGAATTGCCCAAATGCGACATCATGTCACTGGAGCCACAGCCAGAAACACCAGCCAGAAAATGAGAACAACCTTATGGAATACGATAACCACAAGTGTCAACACAGTCGTTATGCAAGGCAGATCAATATCAGTTGTCAAGAAAAGTTATGAAATATTTTACAATACATTCATCATTTAATTACAAACAGAACAAACACGCCTTTACTACACATCATAAATCTGTTACCCAATTGAACACAACTCATCTGACAAAGCGACTTATCTGCATGATGACACACATAACTATTCATGCCCTGCTGTCATATTGCAGGTACTCAGATATGACGACAGGTGCTGAAGAAGATGAAAAAGGTAACACCAACAGGTGTGGCACAGCAACATCCATCCAACCTCAAGGATTATGAACTGGTACTCTGCAACATCATAGCTCCAGCAACTACCCAGATATATAAACAGGCCACATAGATACAAACACAACAGGAGGCACATACACTACATACATTGATATGTTGAAATTCACAAAAGCTACAATTGTAAAGTAGATTTTCAGATACTTCAATAAGGTTTTAATATGAATTATCAATAACATAATACAAAACTAGGGTACAATGCACATACTACATGATAGCAAACAAAGTATACATACAAGGAAATCAATTTCCTGTCTTTTAGATACAGCTGTGGAACAAGTGAGCAGTATATTCCTCAGTGTTGAGTAATTAGATGTTGAAGATTAGCCAGGCACATGATAGAGTAGCTATGGTCACAGTAATGGTAGAGAATCCACAGAGATAACACAGAACCAACACCTACAAATGTGCAATACGTAGAAATTAAGCTATGGTAATTGCAACACTGACCCATCCACTGGACACATCCCAAAAGGATTGCCTTTGATAAGTAATAGACATTTTGTGTGAAAAATAGCATTATTTTCCATTTGTCCAAATAATGAATAATTAAATTTAAAAAATAATGAAAGCCGAATAAACTAATGTTAAATAATTGACATTAATTTTTCCATTCGGTCATTCATTAATTCGTATACTGACAGTAACTCTGAAATGTAGATTTCGACAATTTGTCTCAATTTCAGCTTCAGTTGTTTTATGTAATTCTGATAGAACTAGATACGCCGAAATTGAGTCAAAATTTAATCTATTAGTTACATATACATCTTAATCCGAAACTGAGACAAAACCTGTTGAATTCTACAGATTAGAGTCATCAGACAGTCCATATTCATTTTGGATTCATTTAATTCTCATTACTATTATGCTATTAAAACTGACTACTGATGACTTTGATTTGATCTGTGGAATTCTTCCATTCTACAATTCGGCTTAATTTCGACCCATTTTCATCTAAGTTTTGGATTAGGTTCAGGTTGTACATTTAACTAATAGACTAAATTTCGACTTTAGTTGTATATGTAACTAATAGACTCAGTTTCAACTCAATTTTGACTTTAGTTGTTATATATGTATGTATACTAGTAGAAGGTTGTGGAATTCCGATGAAACAGTCTAATTTCATCCCCTATCTTATAATAATTGCACTTAGTTTTTGGATGACTGAGTCATAATTCAGCTCTTTCATCCGAATTATTGTACTATTGAACATAGGTGAATTTTCCATTTGTACGAATGAAAATAACAAAATGAAAATAACAAAAGAATTTAATCTGAAACAAATGCAGCAATGGACGAAATTAGTTTCGGACTAAGCAGAAAAAAATCTAACTTTAATAAGTAGTTAATTATCACCTGCGCAGTGGCTATAACCACAGTAGTAATACCTCAATGTGCACAGGGGGTTGAAAAATAGCAAAGGGATGATGACGTGGAAACACATACTAAGAGAAGGTTGCCTAATTTGTCGTTCTTATCTGATCTAAATAAAACTGAACACACATAGAAAGGTGACATGACCAGTTATAACACTAAATATACCTATTAATACTTGTTCTGGGCCTCATCAGGGAATGCCTAAATGGATATATCCAATATAGTAACATAGTAACAAAGTAATTTAGGTTGAAAAAATACATGTCCATCAAGTTCAACCGTTCTACCTATCGTTCCTGCTTTTCATCTAAAAGAAGGCAAAAACTGACCTGACCTCTGGACCATCCACAACTACATCAGGAAACAGTACCTCTTCAGCAGACACCTGCTATATATTGTGTAGACCCTTTGTTTTATGTTCCATTAATATCTTTAAATTGTAAAATGTTTAATATGCATTTTTGGGTCCACAACACTATTTTATGATACTTATCATGTTCAGAGGATTTGTAACATTTGTTTTTGTAAACCATTCTTATTAGCTAATTCCATTAAGTACCAAAACAAAATTGAGACATTTTCTGTCACTGCAAACATTCTGCATTCATATATTGATTTAATTATAATTATGGTTTATTTTTCAACCATCAGGAATTTATGACCATTGATTCATTTCAAATTAATTTCAGTGGTCACAGCTGAACTGCTAAAGTGCACGCTTTCCTGGTATTTTGTAGTTTAAAGTGGACAAACACATTGCTAGGAAGAAGGGCAAAGGAAACTGCATACATTTAAGATGCATTATTATTTGTATCTATTGCTTTGTAATATTGGAATTCCTAACATTAACATATCAATATTCTAGCACTGCCTGTGTATAGTAGGAACCTTAAAGGAACTCTGTCAACCTAAACATTGCTGATATCTTCAGCTCTAAGAACAAAAAAATAATAAAAAATACCTTGTTTTAGCTAAATTGAGTGCAAATCCAGTGCAAATATGTTTTGTGACATTACCTGTGGCTCATATACAAATGGGAAATTAGTAATATGCATATCAAGCCACATGGTAGTGTCATTTACCCACATATTTTGACCGAGCATACAGTTTGCACCCACAAGTCTAAACACACCTAAACTGCACCAACAGGTCTTGCCAGAGCACTCAGATTGCGCCCATGGTCTTGTCAGAGTACCTAGATTGCACCCACGGGTCTTGCCAGTGCACCCCGCTTGCAACCACATTTATTGCTAGAGCACCTAGATTGTACTGCCCACCCATAGGTCTTATCTGATCACCCAGATTGCACCCACTGGACTTGCTCAAGCACCCAGATTGCACCCTCTAGACTTGAACCCAAAACAAATGAAAATGAAAATGCTACTGTGCGTATTCCTTCAGTTGCTCAGTGTAGACTCAAGAAGATCATTTTTATTGTAATTAAATTCAAAGTCAGTAGCTTATCCTTAAATAATCTGAGACTACTTTATTGCCATGAAACAAAATATACCAAATTATAACACTATAGTAAAGGGCAACCTGGTAATGAGAGGATAAAAATGAATACATCTGTTGACAGTGCATATAAAAAATTTACTTACGATAAATATATTTTAAAATGTATCTTTTTATTTTTTCATTAATTTTAAAAATAAAATTATATACATAAATACATATAAATATAATATGCAGTACATAAGCTATCACTTTCAGTATTTTGTGTATTATTGATATTAAGTGATCTAGTAAGCCATATTTGGTAGATGTAAGGTCGTAAAAACATCCTCTAACAAACATACAAACAAAAAATACTGGCAAGACACCTGTCCATATGGACACAAGAGAAGCATAAACAGAATTGAATCTGAGGATGGAATTCCCAATAATCAGAGATGTCTCAAATGGTAGTGTAGTTATATAGTTTATATTATTCATAATCGTATATCAGTGGCCAGGGTTTCCAGTAAATATATTTAATATCAAGAAAATATATATTTAAAAAAAAATATTATAATAAAATATGATTAAAAAAAAAAAAAGGAATTTTACATATGAGTAATACTAATTACTTTAAGTAATATTCACATCATGGACACATATACAATTGAATTTGTGAATTACAACAGGTAAATTAATTTGAAAAGCACACTTTATTTAATTAGTCTATCAGGGAAAACTTGTTGTGTATTGGAACAAATGTCTCCTGATAAATTGAAAGTATAAGTTCTGAAGTCTGAAGTGATCCTACCAGTAGCAATTGTACGCTTCTTTTTGAGAAGCCACAGATGCAGTTAGTCGCTGCATGCTTAACAATTTTGGATTTGGTTGAAAAAAAAAAAAAAATGTATACCTAACTAGTGCTTACTGTGCAATGGTACAAATGGGGGGTTATTCACTAAAAGGTGAGTTTAATGGCCATTCCTAGATTGGAATACCCAATCAAATAATGTTCTTCACTGAATAACCCCACTCAGCGGTTATTCAGTAAAAAAGTGAGTTGAGGTGAGTTTAGCTATATATTGTACATAGACAAATCTGGTTATTTCTCTACAAATACATATTATAAAAAGAAACAAATGCAAGAGATGAGATGGAAAATTAGGGACTCCTTAAAATTGTTTATATTGGGAATGCACAGAAAAATAAATTGTCAAACATGATCTCTGCATTGTGTTAACAGAAATGCAAACAAATGTATAAATTAAGAGACAAATGTGATTTAAATGTATCTTCAGTGCCTCTTGTTTATGACATAACTAGTGGCATGAGTTACAAATGGAAAAAGTGTAATTTGTCAAGCAACACGGTTATATCATAAGAAGGATACACAATGTATTTAACACAAACCATGAAACATTATAAAGCAAGTGATAGTGTCCCTTTAAATTCCTTGGACCACAAGGTTGGTAGGTTTAACATTTTATGTACAGGTCCTAATTCATTTCCCATTAAAGTGTAATTGAGAAGTTTCTCCAATGCAATGAATAGAGTTATTGTTCCAACTTTTAATTTGAAAATGGATTCACTGTGGAGTTTATACTTTAAACATAACAGGTTTAATTTTTCAAAACATTAAAAAAAAGCATATCCAACATGTTCAAAACAGAGCAGTCTGTTATAACTAGGACACTGACGGTAACCTGACGTATTTTATCCTATCTACTTAGTCCTTATTAGTTTTCACCTTTGCCCACTGTCAGGATTGGAATTTTGGAGCATGTAACAATGCTTAGTGATCTACTTTATTAAATTCCTCTGAAAGTTATGGGATTGGTTACTCTCTTTATTTTTAAAACATAATGCATTTCAGACCATCTACAAACTAAATCATGAATGGGAACAGTATTCTGTTCTGTCCGTGATGATCCTTTCTTCTATGTGATAATTCAGTTGTGATGTGTACCTTTAAATACTTTAATCTACATGTATTATCTTTATATTTTATTTTGTTTTTTCAAATATATCATGACCTCTGAAATTGTAATGCAGTCTTCTGTTTTACAATTATGAGTGAAAAAGTCAAGTGCTACAAATGAGTTAATCTACATAGAAATTGAATGATAATGAGTTTATGACTGTGTGAGGGTCATATGTTGGTTTTAAATTGAAAATAGTTTCTTTTGAACATAGAAAATGAAATAAATAAAGATGTAAGGTCTTAAAAGGTGTTTGTCAGTGTTTACAGACTATGACAGCTTTCTTTTAGCACTTTTAATGTACGCAACATTAATGTTTATGAATTGATCGAATACTTAAAATATAATTAAGTACTAAGAAACACGGGTGGTCCAAATTTTTATTACATCTCAATTTGACTTTTTTATGGACACTATACGATTATTAACTATGTATGTACGTGGGGGCTTGCCTAGACTATTACAGTCTCTTTGTCCTAATTGCCAGAATGTTGTAAGCTGCAGCAAAAAAAATTCAAATCATCCTCCAATTATCACACCATAGTTGCTATCAATTTGCAGGTTGTTGCATGGATTTTTTGAAAAGGAGAACAGAAAGTCTGTAAAGAAGTCTTCAGCAATTGAAACACAATAACCAAGCATTGCAGCATGTTGCTTTGGTACATCACTTAAAAAAATCTGTACCCAAAAGTCAATATTTAAATTTGGGAAATAACTCAAATGGGTCTATTCACTAAAATTCGACTTTGGAGGCCAACTTTCACTTTGAGACAAAATTCAGCAGGGGCTCTAACGGAAGCTGGCCAATAGGGTGAAAGACAGACAGTTAATGGCCAATGGGGTGAATGAAATCAATGGCAGTTAGAAGCTCAAAGAACTTGGGCAACACCATAATGAAAGGAGTTTAGTTGTGAGTGAGGGAAAGAATAACATAAATAATAATTTAAAACCAGTCTAATATCATTCACCCTGGCAAGTGAGAATATGAACAAAAAGATTCAGAAACTATGGTGTTCAAGTAGAAGAATCAGTGGACCCTACAGTCTGAACTCAGGACAGTTTCCCCTTTTGCTAAGAGATAAAAACTACTGTGACAGAGAATATTTTGAGAGCCCTAAGAAATTAAATCAGTTGGGGACTAAATGTCAACTACCCCACAAACACTATAAGAGTCTCTCCTAAGGTATACGCTGTCTGGACACCAAGGTTAGTGAGGGGGACAGAGGCAAAGCAAGTGGGAACCCTATAAATAGCCACAACAGTGAGGGCAAAATTCTCCTACTTCTCCTGACCATGGAAGCACAGCATCCCAACTGTTGAAAAATAGTTATTAATCTGGATGTATACTGGTCTAAACAGCTCCAAGGAGAGTAGATTAGCAGTAGGCAAAAGGGTGCAAAATTTCCTTTATTGCAAAAGTGGCTTGAGGGGAAAAAGCACAAGAGGCACTAGGGGGAAAAAAGGTGTCAAGAATAGAGATGGTTCTGTATAATGTATAGTTCAATAAATTATATTTTAAGATTTAGGATTTGCTTGACTTGGTAACAGGCAATTCAGTGATGTCCTTTTGACCTGCACATACTTTACCAGGGACACTGATGTCATTGTACGGCTCACCTCAACCCACCTTTTATTGAATAAACCCTTTGGGGTGTATTTAATGAAAAAAATGAAATACAAAAAAAAACCCATGTCAAAACCAGGTCCTGAGGGCTCTACTGTTGGTCACCGGAATCTATAACACATAAGTGAGGCCAGGCACTGACGCTCCTGACACTGATAAGCAATATGGGGGCCAGGGCAAGTGGCCCAGATCCCCCTGCCACAATGAAGAAATTTGGGTCTGTCCCATCATTAATACTGTGTGCATGAGCAAAATAGGACCACCAGGGTGCCCCCTCCAGTGCCCAAAAGGTAATAAAGGAGGGAAATTCAAATTGTAAATGATTTTTGGGGTAAAATAATAACTAGAGCAGATATAAGAGGACTGGACTAGCTTTCACAAGTGCTACTTATCGTAGACTACAGAGAAGATCAGTGCTGTGTATACCAGATATGTGGGCTGCATATATGGTTACCACCTTTTCCATAAACAAAAATACCGCCTTTGCTTTAGGTTCCATGGACTTAAAATTTGATAAAGGCAAGTCTTTGCTGGCCTGGCAGTAAAATACAGTCTTGGTGGCAACAATAGTTGCACAGTTAAACCTCACTGGACGTATTAGACATGAAAGTTGCAGAATTTTATCTGGTAGTGTGCAGTGCAGTGTCTATTTTAGTATCAGTATTTTCTGTATTCAAATGGGGTCACCAATCACCTGCATAATTAACATATATGGAAGCAACATCACTGCTGTTAAGCTTATGACTATGCTCAAATTGCGTGAAATGCATCAATCTTCCTGCAGCTGTGTGTACACTCTTCTCACTGTGTGGATATTATTCAATAAATTGGGACAAAATGCAAGTACATGAGTGCCATACTTTTTTTCACCTGTTCTTCTATCGTGCTAGTTGAGAACTTTTTAAAGTCGGCACCAGCCATGCAGGGGTTAAAGCATTTGTAGCACCCTGCCCAGTCACCTTGGAAGCCAAGAATCCATTTGTATTGAATTTAGCAAATTTTCCCTCACTGAACTACAGTGGAATGTCTGTTTTAAAAGGTTTCGGAAAGCATTGTTAAAGGCGGAAAATGTAAAAATCAGTTAAAGTCTTGGAAATGTTTATTAAAGGCAGAAAGATGTAAAAGCAGTTAAAAGCCGGTGAAATGTTTGTTAAAGACACTAAGTTATAATAAAACATGTAGGCAGTAACATTAACAGATTTAGTCCCCTTTGGACTGCTAAGTATAATTGACGCCCCAATCGGTTTATGCTTACTTACAATCCTTGCACAAATAATTTTTAGAATTCATATCCACTCATTTAGAATAGATACTATTCATATCAGCCATACTTAGTAGAAATGTATATGTTTATGCCTTTGTCCTAAATCCCTGTTCCAACAGACCCACTAACTCATTACTGAGGTATAATCTTAGGTATAATAACATCAAATCATTGTGTATTGCCAACATCACCCTTCTGTCCCAAGTCCACTGCCATGTCACCTGACAACCTAGTATCCCCAAGCAATTAGACTGTTAATACAGATTCCTGAGTTATTGCAAGATACACACACATAGCCACAACATCTAGACCCATCACCCCTCAACAATTCTAATCTACATTGACCATAATTAAGCCAAAAGCAACCCCTAAAAAATGGCAGCCATGGTCAAAATAGAATAATTATAGATAGAGACTAATATTTATCTGGTCCCATATTAAGGAAGGCCAACATCTAAGCACTGCCTGGACTGATACTCTAGCTAAAAGGTCTGAAGGTGGGAGAATATCTCCTGTTTAAAAATAACACAACTTGTCCTACTGAAAACATAGTCCAATGGTTGGCAGCATTACTAATTTAGAAACGTAACTTAGATGGAAAAGTGTGACTTATAATCAGACAACACAGCATTATTTGAAAAACAATTTAGCCTATCACTTTTGTATGTCATTATCTATCTTCACCACCTGGTAGTAATCATAGTAACTTTTATTTTACAATTTACACAGTGCTTTGGTACAGAGCATAAAAGGCTTTGCAGAGAAATTTAGACACATATTCAGACTGCAAATGTAATGCCATGCCCGCAAGCTTACACACTAGAGGGAATGGGGAACTTGAGAAAAATAAGGTGAGTGAAGAGGCAGGAGGAAAGGGGGGAATACAAATAGGTTGTGGTAATGGAAAGCATTGGGGACTGTCACAGGTGAGTGTGTCAAACTAGAGGTTACTAAATTGGTGATCTAGGTGTGTGTGTGTATTTTAAGCCTGCAGACTCCAGCTACATAGAAATGAAAGTTGTTGGCGACTGCAGGTGAGTATAGTGAGTGAGGTGGTAGCATACTGCCAATAGTTATATGTAGAGGGGGGTGTTTGCCAAGTGGCTGAATGAAGGGTCATATCACATCATGTGATAAACCAAACTTTTATTGGAAATTAGTCTAGGGGTGGATGGAATGTGGGAAAGGGAGGAAGTACATTGAACAATCTTAGTCCAATTGATGGCTAATAATGGGTCTGGATGTGTCTGTGTGTGCTGATCTTGGAATGGCTGTAAGTGAGGACATGCCAGGTCGACTCATTAAAAGAATGTGGGAGGATATGGGTAGTAAATAGAAGATGACAAAAGATAGCTAAAGAAAGTATTTAAGAGAGAAGAAGACACAGTATTGGAAATCTGTGAATGTGATACATTTCTAAATGGCATAAATTGGAAGATATAAGTTATTTTAGGAACAAACAGATATGAACATAAAGTCAAAAGTATTTGGATTCTGGCCACATAACTCTGCCTGAATGTTGTGGCTATGTTTCTGGACGTTGATATGGCTCAGGGATTTGTATTGAACAGTCCCATCACATATAAGTCGAGATCATATATACGCCATCAAATATAAGTTAAGGTGCTGGGGGTGGAAGGATATTGATTCATATAAATCTTTCATGTTGTATGCTTTACAGCTCAGATTTGTGAGCTCTGACAACTGACCATCCTATCTGCAAGGCTTTTATTCAAAATAGTAAAATCTCTGCAATACTGCCCAGATGGACAAGCAAATAAGTAGCAAATCAATAATGTATGGATTTTGGGATTTCCTGGTCATATAAATCTTGGCTCTTAGAGGACATATTATATTAAAATTGGTTAAGTTTATGAGGGTACCATGATATCGCAGAACAAACTAATCTCTACTCATGCATTTTAATATATATGAAACACTTCCCAATTAACAGTTTCTAATTGTTATATTAAAATCTTAATGCAAGTAAACCGCTGACACCAAAATATATACTTCACGAAAATATTATATTATAGCAAAAATAATGAGTGAATTAAAGTTAAACTAGCATTGTTAGTAATATAATAATAACAATATTTTAATGACACTCATTTTATCCATCTCGGAAGGATGAAGAGATTAATAAACCAAACAAAGAATCAGGCCATCACATATGCGGATTTGACAGAGTCTGCAGTTAGTGGCACTAGCTCACTGCCCCTCTAACACACTGAATGATGGAGCTCTAGGTAAGTACACCTAAACTGCACTATAGGTTAGTGCTTGGGGTCCACAGAATCCGATGATAATATAAGCGGCAACAAGACCATCCTGCCCTGATTAAGGGAAATTTCTAAGAACACATTATGGCAGATGAAAAATCAGGAACATCTGGTATTTTTGAGACCACTGAAAAATGTAATTTACCTGCACTTTTTTGTGTTTTATTCTTTATTTTATTAAGATCATTTAATACGTAAATAAACTATGTGACACCAAATCATTTCAGGATCCAAATTCCACATAAATAATTCTCTGAGAAAATGAGAGGAAGCCATTATTCCCAGGAACACTCATATCCCACTACAATTTATAATGCTAAAGAGTTTTCATGAAAATCAATTGTAGTGTCAAAGCAGAATATCACCTAACATAACAATATGTGCAAATCAATGCACCTCGCAGTATCGATCTACACTAAGTTCATGTTAGTTGTAAACATAGAATGACATATATTTTAATACAATATTGCTTGAATGTTGGATACAAACATAAAAACCCAAATTATTAATTGAGCAAATAATGATATAGCAATATACTGAAACACGTTTGCCATCTGTCCACAATATCTCCCACCTGGGAAAGAGTAATTAACTCAAGCAAACACACTGTTTTGTACCAAAATGAATGCCAAAATAATGAAAACTAATTCATTTATTTATAAAGTGTTTTTCCAGGAAGAATACTTTTCTCTTTTTTTAAGTATGTCCTGGGGACCAAGTCTAAAACTGTAATACGCAGAGTTTCACAATTATAATACGCAGAGTTTCACCTTTAGATCAGTACAAACATACATTCATATATACATATTTATACAATAAAGTTTTAGAGCGAACATACAAGGTATACAATTGTTCATACAGATAAATAGAGAAAACATCAATAAGCATATACAGTATATATATTTATAAAGCTGTCATCTAACAACAGGTATATGCTGCCTTATTTTATTTTTATTTAAGTGTTTCCAGAAACTCTGCCATACATGATTTAAATGCCTAGATTACATTGGAGTAGGATGAAAAAAGTTTAATGCCATTTTATTTTCTTTATATTGTACATGTTTTTAATACATTTGAAATTCAATAGTTTTAGCAAAGTTCTCCGGTATAGTTACACTGAAAATACTTTCACAGGGGCCTCTAAATTCACTGAAATCAAATAAATTACAAAGGAGGTATTATTCTTATACTGCCTTCTAAGAAAGTGCTGCCATGACAAAATTGCTGTCAAAAACTCCCTTTTGGCAATTGTTTCCAGTTTTTGGGATATAGAGGTCCATGGCAGAAAAATAGTTATCCATTTCTCTGTCCCAGGCAACAAGTGAAAATCGCACCCCTTGAATATATTTGCATAGCAGTATTTTCCATAAAAATTAAAACAGGTACATTAAAAACAAGAATTTAACTTCTTGGGGTGCTTAACTGGGAGGCTCATTTCCTGCATGTTGTTCTCTGGAGGTTTTTCTTTGGTGATCAGAAGTATTGAGGGAGCTGTGGGACTGTTCCTCTTCCCGCCAGAGACCAGCTTCTGTCCGTTCAGCAGCAATTTACTAAAAGCTGGTCTGTGGCGCAGAGATGTGACCTCATATACCACTTTCTAGTTTTATTATTCCTGGGCTTACATAGTAAATAGTCCAGAGCAGTCCAGAAAGGACAGAGAACTTCAGCTCTGTTGCATGAGTGGATATCAGTCTAGTTACGTAGCTATCAATGCTCCTCCTGAATTGTGTGAGACTGAGGCTAGTGCCTTAGTCGCCTCACCCTCGTTACCGTGTTAGGCCATGGTTCCATTCAGCTTTGTGTACTGTGATATAACACATGAAGAAGGGCTTTGACAAATAGACAGCCAATGGCAATAACGCTGTTACACTTTAAATACAGTTCTTAGGAGATGGGAAGGGTTGAGATATGGTACTTATATTTTTATGTATTTTATTAACTGTAGCACCACTGTAGTTGGAACTCCTTAAAACCATGTGGTTGTAAAATGCCTAATTTAAAAAAAGAGCAATGTTACACAGAAAGAAGAAATTTAATACCTTCAAAGAAAAAAAGGTTTATAAATACCCAAACTCAGGAGTCTCTCAATTGAAAAGTTGACTATTTTTAAGTACTTTGATTTCTCTGGTTCTATTAGATGTGTTTTCAGTAGCACTTGAAACCACCTTATACTTCAAGACAAAAATTGTATTATTTTACATAATAGTTTGCTGGTTTAAAGCATTCTATTCTGTCCAGAAATCAGGTTGATTATTATATCTAATCTACTCAAGGTATAGCAAATCAGAAATGTAGAAATCTTGCAAAAGGCATATGTACTTCAATGCTGATGTTCAATGTGCGTGATTAACCATTCTGGTGTAAAGTATTAGACCAGTTGAAGCATAGATTATCTGTAAGCATGGAATATAATGAAACCGCTTCTTATCAGAACAGGTGGCTCATTTCTTATAATTACAGCACATCTTAAGAATGTTCTGAGGGGGAGAAGGAATTATTTCAGAATTAGCATACGCGTCAATGTAAGAATAACTGATGCATTGAAGAAAACACTCTAGAAATCATAATGCTTTGAGAAAGATATTTTAAACTTAATTGGAAATAAATATATATAGTTTTTGATCTGCCACATTCAGCTAAAATATGGCCCATTGTGATGTGGTTTTTTCCTTGTTCCAATAAAAAAGTAATTAAAAAGTTCTCAGAAAAAAATAACTGCTATTTTTGAGCTCATCTTCTTGATGAGTGTATGGGATGTTAACAAACAGCAATTTAGAAAGAATAGCTTTCATATGAATATTTTTTTTACCAGTATAATCATTGTATACATTTATATATATATATATATATATATATATATATATATATATATATATATATATATATATATATATATATATATATATATATATACATATGGCTTTCCAGATGTTAATTTCAAGTATTTTTTTAAATCACTCTTTCAATAATTTGGCATCAGTAACATAACCAATGCTGTTATTCTGTACTATATATATATATATATATATATATATATATATATATATATACATATTTATATATATATATATATATATATATATATATATATATATATATATATATATACATATATTTATATATATTCACATATGTTTTATCTAGTACTCTAGAAGAAGTAGTCTATGGAACTAGTATTTGTATTGCTGTGCAGATATTTAGAAAAATGTACATCACTGTAGATGTTAAACAACGATAAAACATAAATTTTATATGAACTAAATAACTTTCTAGTCATCAATTAATTGGTAGTCAGAAAACCACTAAACCTTATAAAGTGCTAGTGTTGCATAGTGTTTTGTAGTAAAAGAAAGTTTAATACTGTGTAACTCAGTTCTAACACTACAGTGTGGTTTATTACTTATGCTTGTCCTTTGTTTTACATCCCTGTACCTTGCCCTTTTCTTGACCGGCCACAGAGTGGTGCCCTTTCCTTGTTTGAACTCAGAGCGGCCCCTGCCCCATTTAGCCCTAGTATAGCACCTGCCCAGTTGGCCCCAGAGTGGCACATGCCTGGTTGGCCCAAGAATGGCACCAGCCCTAGGTTAGCTACTGTCTGGCACCTGCCTAAGCCTAGCCATAAGACCGGCACCTGATAAAGTCTGGCTATAGTCCGGCAACTAACACAACCTATCAATATACTGGTACCTGCCAAGTCTAACCACAGACCGGCAAAGTACTTGTATCCTGCATCCCTGGAATGGGTCTGCCCTGTCTTAAAGTCCTGCTTAGTTCTTTCCTGTCTTAAAAAACTGTTAAAGGATTTCCCTTTTTCTGTTCCTTTTTTCTCTTGCTATGATTTGTTTCTGGTTTCCTATGGTTTGTTATGCTTCTGCTCCATTCCAGATTGTTGTTCTCTCCTCTTGCTCTGCTCAGTTCCTCTATTTAAATGTGCAACCAGACTCGTTTAGTTTCTTTCAAGCAGTCTGTAAATGTAGTCCTGCAGTATGTAGTATTTAGGCATGCTTTGTATCTGTGTTTCTGCAATGTAAGTTTTTAGATTCTGTTATCCATTTACTAGTTTATGTTTTAGTTTTAGCGTTAGAGACTTACCTAATGTGACGTACCTGGATGCTGGTTGACAAGCTTAATCTTATGACAATAAGCAAACTAAATACCATTTCTAGTGTTTGGTTAGTTCCTGTATATATGTCCCATCATCACAAGGACTAATACCTAATATTGTGCTTATTGAAAGCCCATGTAATGACCTTTTAATACAAAAGAGCTAAAGAGAATATGGAATATCTCAAAATTAAGTGGTATAATTTATGTAGGAAATAAGGCATGTAGACTTATGACAAACAGACTGAAAAAAAGAAAAAGCAAAATTGTTTATAACCAAAGATAATAACAAACTAGCTATGACTAAAACTGTTCCAGTACCGTTATCTAAGTGAATACCTTACATAAAGGAATTTACCAAAAGTTAAAGAAGAGCAACTTGATTTATTAAACTCTCCTATGCAGGAAGACAAAAAAGCTAAATAAAACTAATCCAAAATTAAACACCCAGTACTGATGGTTTTAATAATCTGTTCTATAAACTCCTGAAGAATAATATTAGTGTTAAATGAGAACAAAAGTTTTTTTGTCACTACTAACAGTATGCAATTTTTATGTATTTGTGATATCACCAGAAGACTTCCTATTCTACTGATTGATCTTAGAACATTCTACTATTGATCATAGAAACATAGAATGTGTCGGCAGATAAGAACAATTCAGTCCATCTAGTCTGCCCAATTTTGTAAATACTTTTATGAGTCACCAGTTTCCTATCTTATAGCTAGGATTGCCTTGTGCCTATCCCACACATGCTTAAATTCTTGACTGTGTTTACCTCTACTTTCGCTGGAAGGCTATTCCATTCATCCACTACCCTCTCAGTAAAGTAATGCTTCCTGATATTACTTTTAAATCGTTGCCCCTCTAATTTTAGAATATGTTCTCTAGTTGTTTTCTTCTTTTGAATATACTCTCTTTCTTTACTGTGTTGATTCCCTTTATGTATTTAAATGTTTCTATCATATCCCCCCGTTACGTCTTTCCTCCAAGCTATACATGTTAAGATGGTTTAACCTTTCCTGGTAAGTTTTATCCTTCAACCCATGAACAGGGCTGTAAAGCTTTTACACTGTTTAGCTTAATTTTAATAGTGACACATATTAATGTCTTATCAAAGCCTGGAGATGATACTAGGAGGATTATGGGGAGAGAAATTGGCTAAAGTCCTCCATATCTCAATGTAATCTTGATGATTAGGGCAAAAGTGAAGTTACCAGAATGCTCTTATCACTATTCAAGGCCAGGATGTAAGCAATTGGTCTTTTTTTAATTATCAGTGTATTCCTTTCCAACTTTGGTATTTTTCTACTCTTTAGAGATAGTTGTAACAGTTATTTTGCATATGTTTCATTTACACGCATCTATACGCCTCTATAACCAATTAGATTGTAGTCGCCCCCACCTTAATTTGTGGTATACATATGCCTGTCAAAACAATAAAGAGATCAAAGTACTCTGACTACTCCAACCATCCATCTTGGTTATTACCGTATATTTTTTGCCCACAACCACTACCACCACTGATCCTGTTAGTCATCCTGAGTGTCATCCTTCTACCCCATTAACGTAGCTCCTGTATATTGTATTCAGTTTTTGTCTCTTTCCATTTCAGCCTCCAGTTGCCACCATTATGGTGTTTATATTCTAGTCCTGTTGGTCTCTATGGGGTTTTGTTAACTTCAGGCCAGCCCTATATAATCCTGCAGTTTACTGCAAATGGGGCATTTGTACTGTTTTTGTTACAGCCTGTATTGTGTCTCTGTGCCTTTCTAGCATTTCTGATCATGTTCCTGATTTCTTATTGCTGATTTGTGCCTGCTTTTGACCCTGCCTGTTTGCTGCCAGCCTCGTGCTTCTGCCTGTCTGACTACGCTTTTGCCTTGTCCTTCTTTTGTGTCATCATTTTTTTTTATCCTGGTGTCATGCTGTTTTCTCGGTGGTTCCATCCTTCAGTTTCTGTGGTATCTGTGCAAAAGTCTGGTGAGGAAAAAGCCTGAAGCTCAACTCCAGGTGTGTATTTGGCACCAAGAATATTGCGGGTTTTTTTTACATATTTTTTAATGGTTAAAATGTGTGTTTTGGGTCCCTGGGGTGGAGTATCTGGAAGAGCAGGGTGGGACGATTCTCTATCCCACTTTCAGGGAAAATGACTATACAAAGTCCAGGCCAGTTTTGTGTTAGACCTGGCTGCTAGAAGCAGGGTGATTAAGCTTACCTGTGTCTTTTAGAGAGAGCTATTTACCAGACAGGAAAATGATGGTCTGGGCCTAGTGTATTTAAAAAACTGGAAGGAGAGGTTGACAAGTGTTGTACAGAGTTTATTCTGAAGAATGTTGTGATCAGTGACTTGATACAGGCTTAAATAAACAGAGCTCTGCATTTGAAAAACGTATCATCGCATCTGGAGATTGCTTTGTATTTCTGAGAAAGCCTGTGCGGTATAAAAGATCCCAGATAAACCTATGCCAACAGGAACAGGTTTGTCACAATATATACGTTGTGCTTAATTGAGTAGATCAAAATTCATGTACCGATGTGCCACTGATGTGATCTGAATATGCCTGCAATTCAGAGGCACCATTATGTGTCTTTTTTCTGTTTGGTTTGAGACTGTGTATGATCCTTTTTTGATTTTATTGTTTTTCTTATATATATTCACGTGTATGTTTGTTTTTTTAGGTTATCTTACATTCTGCGGTTTTCATACTCTCATTCTGTGGTTTTCAACATACAATGTTGTTAATTACCTATTGCTTATATATGTGCAGTGGCGGATCTTCAATTGGTGCTAGGTGGATTTGAGCCGCCGTGATAAAAAAAATAAAAAAAAAAATTTCAAAGTCAAATTCTCGCAAATTTCACCTGTTTTGCGGGCTTTTGTCTGCACGGAGGAGGTGTCCGTCCAGGGACATGGAGCAGCAGCTACTAGGTAAGTGATGGGGAGGAGGGTGGTTCCTGGGCTCTGACTGGCACACTATTCCTGGGCATCTGACTGGCACACTATTCCTGGGCATCTGACTGGCACAATATTCCTGGGTATCTGACTGGCACAATATTCCTGGGCTCTGACTGGCACAATATTCCTGGGCATCTGACTGGCATAATACTCCTGGGCTCTGATTGGCACACTATTCCTGGGCATCTGACTGGCACACTATTCCTGGGCTCTGACTGGCACACTATTACTGGGCATCTGACTGGTACACTATTCCTGGTATCTGACTGGCACACTATTACTGGGCATCTGACGGGCACACTATTCCTGGTATCTGACTGGCACAATATTCCTGGTATCTGACTGGCACAATATCACTGGGCATCTGACTGGCACATTATTCCTGGGCATCTGACTGGCACAATATTCCTGGGCTCTGACTGGCACACTATTACTGGAATCTGACTGGCACAATATTCCTGGTATCTGACTGGCACACTATTGTGTTGTTGCAGCTAAAGATCTTCATTTCTACATCCATGCTTTAATAGAGATCACCTTGAAAGGCTCGGTCCTTGGAGAAATGCAAAAAACAAATATAATGACTATTTTTAAACAAGGAAAAGATCCGAAACAGGTTTCCAATTATTGACAATTATGGATTATGGAGTATTACCAGAGCTGATGTCCTTCATCTAACAATATAAGAATATTGATTCATACATTTGATTGGCACCATGGGGAAAAGTAAAGTCCCATTTTTGACCATATAATTAGATGCCAGAAAGGAATTTTTTGAAGAAACTCTTATTGTGTTTGGCCTAAATGATGAAATAAGGGGCCATATTCTTTTTTGACAGGTAGAATGGTAGGATAATGTATCTATCTAGGATCAAAGATAACCTCTAAACCCCATAGAATGATGGAAGCTATTACTTTGAAATTATTAAAGCAAACAAATAGAAATGTCAAAGAAAGAAGAAAAAAAAAACGTCCCTTCCACCCCGTTGACAAGAAAACAAAAGAAGTACATAGCAAAACACAATACACATTATAACAAAAGAGGGAGGGAGTGTGGGACCTATTACTGGGCTGGCAGCATGATTTAAATGGCTGGGGGAGGTACCATAGCCCACACCATTGATGACCTTTACTACTACTCCTTCTGATGGTTATAGTTAGGACTCATTCACCCAGACCACCACACTCACACAGGGGCCATGTACATCTAACTATGCTCTCTCAAGGGTCATATCAACCCCCATAATTGTACATTTCCAATGTGATATTACTACACTTTACTACTTTTCCTTTTTTTTCTTCTTCTCCTAAGGACAATTATAGAAAAATGAATTTATTTCAAGGAGAAAATTTCACAAAAGATCAAATTGAATTAATTGGAATGATATAACTATTTAACCTTGTCTTGCTGATTGATGCTTTTGTCTGACAGCTATACATATTTTAATTTAGCTTCAAAATTGAGTTGATTTGGGTTTCATTTCCTCCTAGTTACTATTGCTATGTATTTACCATATCTGTGCTTGGCTAGAGTACTTTACATTATTACTTTCATTGAAAATGTAACAATAACAAGGCTGTTTAGGAGAAATACAACATGTCAGATACCCATAACTACTCTTACAAAAATCTCACTGTCCCATAAAAAAAAAATTAACAGACAAAATGATGTTGCTATGGCAACAACCCTGTCTGCCTTCCACATCAGATAAGGTTAGGCAAACACAAACTTTCCAGAAAATAAATGTTTCCACACTAGAACGCAGGGAATTGGTTGCTGGTTAAAATTTAATGTATCTATTTAATCAATATTTTTTAGTGTTAAACAAGAAACAAAATAGAGTATTTCAGTTTACGTAACATGATGTCATGGTAAGCTGTAGCAATGACCAGCAAGCTCATGCCAAACTGGAAACCATTGCAAACTTTTAAGATAGCACTATCTATAGACTGTTTTTTAACAAAAGCAAAACTGACGTTGTTGTTGGGTTAAAAAGACAGTTACACTGTTGGCTTTGCGCTCATGTTTACAAGACTTAATATAAAATATTTGTTCCATTCCACCAAATTGTGAGTGGGCAGTGAATAAACCACTTTGTATTCATAGAGACGATAATGCCATTAATAGAACATTAAATACATCTATGATATATATCCACTGATACATATTTTAAGGGGACATTTTCACCTAAAAGAGATTAAAACTAGGAATGCACAGCTTACAATTGATTTACATACTGTATCAGCAGAATTTCAAGAAAAGATAAATGAATAGAAAACATTTTTTTTAAAATGTGTGATTTCCACTTACATAAATTTGTGTCATGATATGTAAAATACTTATTCATATTGGGAGGTCAAGGGTCAGCACTACTGCTACCAATCAAATCGATAGTACTATTTTGCAGGCGCAGACCTGCTTAAAGTGGTATTGTTAGGGTTCATGCATCTATGCTTGAAAAGCTATCATACATTCCTAGCTTTGCCAAGTAACTTAGGAAGGTAGGCTCTTTATAAGAAAAAGGCCTAATCAGCCAGGTACAAATGGAGCCAGTTTTTTCGTATTTGTTTGGCTGGTAAATCAATTCAACAAAAACATGACACTTCATCAGGATCTAAGGTTCCTGTTGAGGAGGGGATCCCGGTACCCAACACCTCAGCTGGTTTCTTGAGCACCCTCCTTGGACCTATTGGGAAGCGGAGGTCATGAATGTCAACACACGATTTAATTGGTTAATGGAATCACATGCTATGTAATGTTCAGAATATTCTCTCTGTATATAAAGTTTTGTATCTGGTATCACTTGCCTCTTTGGATGTTATCATAGGTGTAGTGCACATATAAAGCTTTTACATCCTTCCACCCCTCTCTATTTTGCAGTTATAGTAACAGCTTGGCAGTGTCAGGTCTACCGCTGTTTGTAAGGAGATGAGCAACTGCCCACATGGGCTTGTGGAGATGTGGTCTGAAGTTCCTTAACCCCTTCGTGACGTTAGGACGTACTATGCCGTCCTGACTTTAAGTGCCTTAAAGTCGTTAGGACGGCATAGTACGTCCTTTGTTAAACAGCTCATCGCGGCTCCCCTTTTTCAGGTCTCTGCCAGATCTCTGCCAGAGTGTTCCTGGCTACCGATGACCTTGTGATCGGTGGCCAGGAACAATTTGTGACGTTTTGGTGCTTGCGTCGTTTGGGATGCAAGCACCTAGCGTCATGAAGGGGTTAAGGCCACAATAAAGCCACGATAAAAAAAACTGCATGAATGACATACACTGAGGGGTCTATTCACTAAAATGTGATTTGAGGTTAGATGAACATTTCACACACCTGGTAAGTTTGCTTAGCAGTTGAAACTCACCATGTTTGTCCCTGCACAATGTATAGATAAACTGGTGAGATGAAATGTTCATCTCAACTCACCTGCAAGTTACCTTTAAGTGAATTGCCCCAGATCCAAAACAGATCCAAAGTGACACTGATTTCCAAATTTTAATTTCATGCAAGTTGTAGGAAGGGTAAATAGCAGAGTCAGTAACACAAATTAAGGTCTCACAATGTGTTACGTGTTTTGAACTCCTTAAAAAAAAAATTATATCACAAAATATCTAACTCACCACTCTATTAGACCAATGACCATGTGTTATGTTGAGTAGATCCATGCAAGCAAACACTAGTCCTCATCACTCATGTATCTCACCATGGAATCTCAATGGATTGAACATGCCAATCAAAACAAAAAAAAAACAAAAACAACAAAGATACAACCCGAATGACATGCTACGACAGGAATCCCAATGTTCCAAAGAATTCGCTACTTCACTACATGGGTCTTGGATAACTAAATGCCTATCCTCTAATTACAAAACAACAAAAGAGGAAAATCAATCTTTCTCTGCAGAAAAATAGTCTATTGCATTCATACCACAAATGGATGATACCTCATCAGGAAGTCACAATTATGGTCAAGATTATGGATATCTATGTGCCAAATTTCCCTAACAGACCAAATAATGTTTTAATTTGTAAAAAAAATGTGTTATTTTAGTTGTAGGTAAAAAGTATAACATAATGCCAGACAACCACAATCACAAACAAAAGGATTCACTTTACTTTAATGAAACTTTCAAGTCCTCGAGGCCTGGCGCCTACACTATGGTGACCCTAGGTAATATTCTTACTTTTCCCATGTATACAACACAATGGCCAGAATTGACTACTACTAACGTCGACATGTCTCATGTGTACTATCACATATACACAGATATGACCTCATAAATCAGGGATTAGGGTTAGAATAGCTGTTAGGATTAAAATTAAATTAGGGTAAGCATAAGGGATAGGGTTAAAATTAAATTAAAATTAAAATATATTAAGGGTTAGCATATGGGTAAGAGTTGGGGTTCAATATAGACAAAAAACACTATTTTTGGTTTTTGCTCCATAACTCGCAAAAAACTGCAGACAAACATAAAAACAAGCATATATGAACTCGGGACAACATTTAGAAATTTGTATTTGTTTAAATTATATTTTAGGTCAAAGTTAGAAAAAGTGTTTTATTTATTTTTTCATCATATTTTATGATTTTTTTTTGTAGTAAGTTTAAAGATATGATGAACATAATTGTATCTAATAAAAGCCCTTCTTATGACAATAAAAACAACATAAAATTTGTGTGGGTACAGTATGTGAGAGAGAAAAAAATTACAGCTAAACACAAACACCCCAGAAATGTAAAAACAGTCCTTGTCACCAAAAGTCAAGGTCAAAATGTCTTGTCACTAAGGGGTGGTAAATATGGAAACAAAAATAGCAAAATAGCAAAATGCCAGAAGCCAATTCCAGATAATACCAACCTTAAGTCAAACCACAGACACTGAAATAATAAAAGGCAGACTTCAAATAAATCATAACAACAAGGAAATAAGAAATAAGATGACCTAGTTTTTTTTACAGAAATGCAAGTGAAACTGAAAAGCTAATTATGCTGCAGGTTTTTATCATCATGATTTACACTAAATGTTTTAAATTATCTTATTAGAAATTCACAATTTATAGTGCCATAATTTATAGTTTATAAATCTTCCAAAAGTAACCAAACAAAAACAGTAAACAGCGCAATGTTTTTTTCTATTTATTATTGAACACACTTATAAATTATGGAATTCAGTGATAACAACAAAACATGTTTGAATTGCTGAAAAATGTAAGTAATACAGATCATGCAGGAATTAATCTATGGTTACCAGGCTTTCCATTTTTATCTTTTTCATGTTTGTTTGATAAGGTTTTACTATGTGTTTCCAAGCTAAAAATGTGACAAAGAAAATAGTAATAAATTGTAGCATAATCAGGTTTCTGTGCTACTAGGACATTAATGATACATGGATCGTAGATCTCTTGTCTTCTGCTCACTCGCTAGCCAGTACTGTCAGCTATTTTGTAGGGTCCTATATGTGATGTCCTAATTTCAGACTTTGTAGACTTGCAAGGCACTTGAAGCAAGATAAATCATTAGTTATACTTTATTTTAAATAAACCCTTCTAGATAAACACCTAAATTGCTTGCAGTGTGACAAAAGCATTAAGTATATTAACTTTCTTGTGGGCAACTTTAAATATGAAACTTAAGAGAAATAGAATTGCCTGTATTTTGGCAATGCATTTTTTTCATCATTACTTCAAGCAATAATTTATAACATTCAAATCTAACATTTTGGTGAATGTACATTTTTAGACATAAAAATGACTTTTCTTATGAAAGTACGCACTATGAAGATTCAGCTAAATAACAGTGGATCTGTATCTTTGGAGCGCCATGCATGGATTGCTTAGTTAATTGATTTTCACATTCCCACTGATTTGCTGAATGTTTATTTGTCAATTCATGCAATGCAAATGATGACCAACACTTGGAATGGATACAGCTCATGAATGAGAATTAAGTCCAAGAAGACAGTTTTATGCATTTGAAATGAGGAGTATGCTTTTTAGATGGATAGTCTAATCTTCTTCTGCACAGTGAAATGTGAGAAGACCCAAGCAGTAATTATGTTTGGTTGACAGAAGTATTCCTGGTGAGATACACAAAATCATAAAGCTGTATTACAGCAAGCTTGATATAAATAAATAGGATATTTCACAATAAAATACAGACTGTAAATTCCCATTTTCTAATCATGGGGATTTGTCATTTACCACAAATTAAGATAGCTGGTGATATACCTAGAACTGATATTCATTAATCAGTCAAGGCATTGTGCTTGACTTGTAGAATTCCAAAACTATGATATGTATAGTCGATATTAAAGTTTGGGGCACCCAGGTTTTTCCTGAAGTAGGCCTCCCTCTGAAGATTTTTAAAGGATTTCTGTCTCTAAACAATGTAGTATTATTTCTGGACCAAAACATGATTCCTTGATAAAGTAAATGCACTGTTCATTAAATAAAAGCAATGTGATATAAGCAGAGCAGCCATTTGAGGCCTATGAAGGCAATAGCATGGCCTGTATTTATTTTTTTACATTTATTTGTTTGAGGAAAAGGTGGCAAATATAGGAGATGGGATATAACCTTTTTATGGTGATGGCCTTATCCAAGCCCTCTTTGAGTCAGCAGTTCTATTTTGTGGACTTTAGTCCAATACATAAAGCCAGTCAAGTTTTTGGAATCATCATGTACTTCTCAACCTGGTACAAAGTGTGAACACAATGAAGAACATCCCTGCACCTTTAGGAAAGGGTAACATGACTAATGGCCCATGCTAACCTTCTAAGGGGTGGTTTGGTCTGTTCTGATTGGTTGAGTAAAATGTGTTACAATGTTGTACCTTATCGATGCTGTGGCTCCCTGTCAGCTCATCCTCTTTGGTTCCAGGACAGACTGGATACATCACCTTGTTTTTTCTGGAAAATTCTAGGAAACTTCTGAAAAATTCCTAAAAAAAAAAAAGAGGACCTTTTGGTTTGCATAGACCATACTTTGAGCCTTGTGATGGCTGCCAGCTACTCTGAGCAACTGTAGTCCTTGCTGATACACTTTCTGGAGGAGCAGGGAATGCATCCCTCCAGGGTATACTTCAGAGTGGTTTAGCGCTATAGCTGCACCCTGGTGACATTGCATGGAGGTCATCGTGGTGAGAGCTGAAGATGAAAGCGATGGAGAGGCATCACCAGCTGCTGCGTCCCCACCTGGCTTCCCCATGAACCCTGCTACCCCAACCCCTAGGTCCAGGAGGCCAAGAAAATACAGGCCTCAAGATCGACTCAACCCCAGCTTAGTGCAGCTTCCTGCACCCCTAGCTTGAGGAGTTCCAGTGAAGACGCTGCAACTGGTGATGCGTCACCATCTTCAGCTCCCACCACGATGACCTCCATACAAGTTCTCCAGGGTGCAGCTATAGGCCTGAACCACGTACATGGACGTTGCAGCGGAATCCCCATCAGGGGGAGCTAGAGGGCAGGCTGCTCCAAAAATGATGGAGGCCAGGCATCCATCAGCTGCAGCGTTGCAGCCTGTCCCTTCAGCTTTCAGGGCCAGTGAATATACAGGCTTCCTAGCCCTTAGCCCCTTACTACCTACACCCCCTCCAGTTATTTAGCCTGGGCCCCTGGTTATCAGGCAGATTTTCTCCTTAAAACAGGGCTAGATAGAACAAGGGCCCTTTTCCAGGGTCAGGTTCCCTTAAATCCCTCCTCCTATGGCTTCATGTTCCACAGGGTATCAGGGATAAGATGTGCCAGAGTGAAAATGCCAACATCTTATCCCAGGTTCCGGTGGATAGGGATTCAGTGGATAGGCCTAGGCGGGGGGAACAGACCAATGCAGAAAATGATAGGCAGCTTCCCCATACCTTCAGCAATTGGCTGCAAGGTTTTTTAGTTCTTGCAAGTGTCATCTAGGAGAAGTCCCCTGAATGTAGCACCTCCATGTTTGCTTATTTGGACCTCATCTGGGTTACCTGGCGGCCAGTGTACAAAATTCACTATTGCATCAGAAAATGTCAGTGAGGCTAGTCCTGGGTTATGACACTCAGGATAGGGCTCTCTGGCTTTTGCTGATGACTCCTAGCAGGCCACCGGGGGTGGAGGATACTTTAAAAATGGCATCTGGTGGCTCTTTAATGAGAGCCACTATGGCTCCTAACCTAGTTTAATTTATTCAGAACACAGTCATTGTCTTAGAAAAGATACCATAAAAAATGTATCCCTTGGTCAAGTGGCGGGCTTCTTTCTCAAATCTTCGGGTCTCCCCCTTGGACATTGTTACCAACAAGGAGCCCTGTAAGTTTTGTATGATATACCATCTTTCTTATCCTTCTGGTTCCTCAGTTAATGACTATATTGATAAGGAGAAGAGCAGTGTCTACTATGCCTCCTTTGACAAGGAATTGGAATCGGTTTGGGAGGCTGGGCAGGAGTGCATACTAGTTAAAGCCGATATAGAATCAGTTCTCTGCCTCCTGCCTATCCATCCTTTTTCTATGATAAGTGCCTGCCCATGGGCAGTTCCATATCGTGCTACTATTTTGAAGTTTTAGCATCTTCTCTAGAGTGGACATTGGCTGAAGTTGCATCTCTTCTTCACTACCTCAATGATTTTTTGTCAGCCAGTCATGTACCTACGTTTGCGCTCGGTTGTTGGGTTCATTTTGAGATGTGTCCAGATCCTTTTCAGTCCCGGTAGTGGAGGAAAAAAAAGGACTCTGGCACAGTTATGTCCTTTTAGGGGATTGAAATTGACACAGTTGCCATGGTTTATCGTCTTCCTTTGGATAAACTGGGAGCGTTGGTTAGTTTAGTGCACCAGGTCAAAGGCAAAAAAAGGTTCTCCTCCACACAGTTCAATCCCTCCTGGGTCACCTGATTTTTGCATGTCGGGTCATGCCTATAGGCTGAGCTTTTTGTCTGCGTCTCTCCCTGGCAACGGTGGGTTTAAAGCTATCACACCATCACCTTCGTATCACTCGTCCCATTAGATCAGATTTGTCTGTCTGGCAGGAGTTTTTCTCTTCATACAATGGCCAAACCTGCTGGCAGTCAGAGGAATTACCCAACAAGGATTTAGACATGGATGCCTCTGGTTGGTGCATTTAGCCCTGGATGGGGAGTGACTTCGCAACCTTACCTTTTTGGAACTTTTCCCCATCATAGTGTCAGTGGAACTATGGGGTTCCTGGCTGACTAACCATTGAGTTCTATTTACACGGATAACATGAGTGTGGTTCACCTACTTAATCATTCCACTTCCAGTTCCACCCTGGTCTCTTCCATTGTCTGCAGCATAATATTTGATTTAAGGCACGTCACGTCCTGGGCAAGGCTAATACAATTGACCACTCATTTTCTTGTGTTATCTTCTCCATCCTGCTGACGCTCCTGTCAGACTCTTTATCGGTATAGTCATGGCGGTCTTACCTTCCAGTGTGGCATAGTTGGCTTGAAATGGCTGACCCCGGTTTAGGGATTGGTACCCCTCAAGGGCAGTTGACTGCTACACTTAGTTACCTTGCTCATCTTTGGTCTACTGGCTTGTCGAGTTCCAATGTGGAACGTAACCTGTCTAATTTGTCTTTTATTTTTCTCTCATTCGGTTGTCAGGATGTTACCGTTGATTTTTTCATATGTAAGGTCATACATGGATGGGAGAAAGGCAGGTCCCCAGACCCTAGAAGTAATTTACTTGCCAGCGCTGACTTGGATTAGATTGGAAGTCCGCCCTATCTGGCTAGGGGAGCCGTTTCCTGCTGCTGGTCAATGACACCACCAGGAGACTAGAGCTCGGGTACATACGTTGGGTCAACAATTGTGTACAACTACAAAATGTTGGCACAGAGGAAAAGACAGTGCATTACCCTCACATAAGTGGGTATATTTGTCATGACAAAATAATTAAATCGAAGTAATTTTTTGCAAGAGCAAAGCTGAAAACCATGGTGAGAGAAACAAGGCTTATACATTCATGTTAAAAAGATATTGCACCCTCTTTGAATTCTATGGTTTTACATATCAGGGCATTTTTTTTATCTGTTGCTTATCAGGTCATAAAATTAGGTAAATACAATCTCAGATGAACAACAAGACTTGACATATTACACTGTGTCATGATTTGTGCAACAAAAAGCCAAAATGGATAAAAGACATCAGCAAACATCTTAGAGAAACAATTGTGACGGTTTAAAGGCCACTCCTAAACAATTAAAAGTCCATCATTTTACAGTGGGAAAGTATCCAAGATAGTTGCCAATCTTCCCAGGAGTGGCCCTCTCAGCAAATCTACCCCACGGTTAGACTGTGCAATGCTAAAAATGCTTACATTTCAGACTCTACATTCCTCAGTAAGGATGTGAAATGTTAAAGTTCAAGACAGTACAATTATAAAAAGACTAAACAAGCATGGTTTGTTTGGAAGGGTTGCCAGGAGAAAGCCTCTTCTCTAAAAAGAATATGGCAGCACGGTTTAGGTTTGCAAAATTGCATCTGAACAAACCACAAGACTTCTGGAACAATGTCCTTTGTACAGACCAAACCAAAGTGGACAGCACCATGTTTGGTGAAAATCAAACACAACTTGGGCCGGCGATTCCCATAGGCAAACTAGGAGACCACCTAGGGTGCCATAGTTGTGGGGGGCCTCCTGCCAGGATACAGGACATCCCGGCAGCCACGAGATGTTTTTCTTTTGCTTATGTGAGGGGATGGGGGTAGGGGCAGACTGGTACCATCCACCCCCATGCAGGGAGCACTCCCTGCGAATAATGATGATGCAGAGCATCGGAAATACGATTCTCTGTGTCATCACTACAGGGGAAAAAAGACACACCAGGCATTGGGTGGGAGGGGAAAATAACACTCTAGGCATTGAGAGGGAGGGAAAAATGTGTATTGCATGTGTAATTGTTTGTGTATACGTGCGGCTGCATCTGACATTGCATGCAAATATATGTGACACTACTGTGTGTGTAAATGCCTGAGGGTAGGATCAGCAAGGGGCAACAAAAGATATGTTCGGCCCTGAGCACAAACACCACATACCAACTGTCAAGCACGGTAGTGGAGGGGTGATGATTTGCACTTCATTTGTATCTTCGGAACTTGGGAACCTTGCAGTCATTGATTTGACCATTAACTTCTCTGTATACCAAAGCATTCTAATGTCAAATGTGACATTGGGTCATGCAAAAGGACAATGATCCAAAGCACACCAGGAAATCTACAACAGAATGGCTAAATAAGAAAAGTCAGACCTCAACCCGATTGAAAAGCTGTGGTGGGATGTGCATAAAAAATGCCAGCACACCTCAATGAACTGAAGCAATGCTGTAAAGAATAGTGGGCCAAAATGTATCTCCAATCTTGTCAGAGACTGATAAAGTCATACAGAAAACATTTACTTTTCACAACATTTACAAGTTATTGCTGTAAAGGTGGTTCTGTAAGCTAGCGACTCATAAGGCGTACTTAGTACATGGCTTTTCCATTTTGGCTTTATTTTTAAATAAATCATGACATGGGGTAATATACAGTGTGGCTGCTACACCGCCGTACACCTAGCACATATGGAGCATCCACCACTGCACTTAATTAATTTCAAGCCATGGGCTAATTATGTATACATCATTGAATAATATAAACTTTTTTTTTTTAAATATCAGGGTATTTTATCTTGATTTCCATACCTTCACTCCAAATGTGTCTTACCACAGTTTAAGGACAGACAAAGTACAACATTTCTAAGTAAAAATCACTTGTATTTTCTCCCCTCATTTTTTAAAACTTTCTCTGCTGTGACCTTCTTTATTTTAAATGGTACCTTGTCGTTGGTTATGTCTTAACTTCATAGACTTGCAAGTGATTTAAAAATAAGCTCTGCTATTCCACCGTTAACCCTGGAGCATGGCTTCTTTTTCAAGAAATATCTTCTTCTTCTCCCTGAACTCACCAAGTTAAAAATAACGATTTACAGGTATGAGAAAATTCTCTAAGCCATAAATTAATCCTAAAAAGAAGGGTCCATGTTACATTGTGCAAGCAATGCTAAATCTTTAAGAGAAAAGTTTCTAAGTTCTGGAAAAGTTGTTGAAAAGTAGAGGTTTTTTAGTTGTATAAAATATAGTTACATAAAATTAATTGTAACTGTACCTACATCTAACTATTTATCCATCTATCAATCCATGTATCTACCCTCAACTTATGGGCAGAGGATGGCAGCACGCTCTGGAAAGCAGAAAGAGAAGCAGCGGAGTCCGCGGGATTCTTTCTTCTCACAGAGATCCACCCCAGCCTCAGACATGCCTCCGGAAGATGAATCCTCCAACCTGTTGGAAAAAACATTGAAAAATGTTACTGGCTGACCTGCGCGCCTACCTACAGTCAGACATGAAGGGCATGGTTAAAAGTATACACACAGAAATACAGTCTATTGGTGAAAGAACCTCCCACTTAAAAGACAAGATGGAGGAATTTTCTGAAGCCCATAATAAATTGGCTGATAAAGTTGCATCTCTGGAACAGGAACATGAGATGCTGAAAACAAAGTTTGCCTCCCTGGAAGATAGAAACAGGCACAATAATTTGCTCATTAGAGGCATTGATGAATCAGTCGTGCTACTGGTTCCTGGGATTTCAGATCTCGACCTCACACTAGACTGCACACATCACCTCCTCAAGCCAAGAAATCTACCACCCAGTCTCCCAAGGGATGTCATTACCAGGGTGCAATTTGTCCAGGCTAAAGAACGCATCATGCAGGCATCCTCACATCTTAAAGACCCGCCAGAAGCTTACAGCAAATTAGCCATCTTTGAAGACCTCTCAGCACACACACTGGCTAAGAGGAGAGAATTCCACCCTATCACTTCAGTTCTACGGCAGCACGGCCTACCTTATCACTGGGGATTCCCCACAAAGCTCATGATCCCCGGGAATGGCATTCTGAAGATAATTGCCACCCCTTCCACAGGCCTGGACACCCTTAAGGAATGGAACCTGCCGCATGGGAAACTCAGCAAAGCCGCAAGTATCCAGGGTCACTTAAGACTCGTCAACTAAGTAATGTGGTCGTATCCACACAGACTGTGATCGTGGAAACCATGAAGTTCACATATATTTGTCACATATAACCCCCTCTAAGTGTGCCCTCAAGCTTTAACACTGCCCCTGTGTTCCGTTTTCTATCACCCAAATGGGGGGCCCTAGTTGGCACCGAGGGCTCAATTGGTGCACTTCACTACCCCTCTCCACTTGCTCACTCTAGGTGCACTCCCCTTCTGCCGACCCAGAGGGATAGTGCACCCCCATCAGAGGCATCCTCACTGCCTCTCTACAAGTTGTTGTTTGTTGTTATTAATGTTGGATATATGATTGTTGTGTACTTCACTTACCCAGGGTGCCATGATGTCATATTCAGACCCTACTGATTTTCACTACCCTTTAAATTGGTTATAAATTGGACTGTTACATATGCCTTACTACTGTTTTTACCTAGTTTAGAACTCAAAGTTGGATCTTCCGAACTCATCTGGCTAAGATGCAAAATCTCATTCCTATTCACTCCTCAAAATAACGCGCCCTGACGATTATTGATACAGGTACCACTCGCATCACACCAGTAATACCCTTGCAGTGTTTCTCACATGCATTTAAGAATGCCACCCTACTGATGCCATGACAGTTACACTTCTATCCTTAAACACCAAAGGCCTAAACACCCCACAAAAGAGGAAGCTAGCACTAAAAGAAGTGGTGCAATCTAAAGCCACGTTTGCCTGTAACCAGGGAACCCAGGTTTCTATCTCAGTTATACCCAACTCACTATTCGGCCATGGTGGTTAGTAAGACAAAAGGGGTCTGTATCCTGATACACAAGGACTGCCTCTTTGATCTACAATACAAATATGCAGACCCTCAAAGCCATCTATTAATCTTACAAGGGACATTAGACATGGAACCGATCATAGTTGCTAATCTGTATGCCCCGGATTCAGAAACAGGATTGATTACCTGGTCAGACCACGCCCCAGTTTCAGTGTCCTTCCCCATTGCCACACGACAACATGGTGAGGGCAGATGGCGAATGAACACCTCTATATAGTGTATTGTAAGAGTGTTACTCCTGCAATGGGCTCCACATCAGAACCATGGTACATGATCCTAACACGCAAATTGCGTAAAAAACAGTTAACGGCAAAAATCCCATATCTTAAATCTCATACCGGCACTATGATACGCAATCCAAAACTTATCGCTAACCAATTCACTGAATATTACTCAGTGCTCTACAACCTAGGTAGGGATCCAATCACCCACTTGCCATCCTTAGATGAGATCCACCAGTTCCTATCTACTCTAGCTCTTCCTACGCTTTCACCAGATGCTAAGACATACCTCTCCAACCCAGTTAATTTAAATGAAACACTGAGAGTGATTAAATCACTTAAACCACAGAAGTCACAAGGACCAGACGGGTTTCCAAATGCTTACTATCTAGCCTTCCAACAAAATCTGGCCCTTTATTTAACAAAGTTATTTAACCATTTCTTCGAGTTGGGCTCCACGCCTCCTAAAATCCTAGAAGCTTTAATTATCACCATACCCAAACCTGGAAAACAGACGACTGACCGATCTCCCTCCTAAACACCGACATTAAACTATATGTGAACATTCTAGCCAACCGTCTGAACAGATATCTCCCTTTACTTATTCATCAAGACCAAGTCGACTTCATCCCATACCGACAGACCCCTGATAACACAAGACTGCCAATAGAAAAAGCATTTGACCGCATTAACTGGACTTATCTCCATACAACACTGGAATCCTATGATATCCCCTCCCCTTTGCGATTAAGGCATTGTATCACAAACCAATGGCTAGAGTATTTTACTCTGGCTTTTACTCAGACGCATTTCCTCTTACTAATGGAACGAGACAGGGATGCCCTCTATCCCCACTTATTTTTGCTTTAGCGTTCCAACCTTTAGCAATCGCTATTAGATGTCATCCAAGCATTCAAGGCATTCAGACCCCTACTGCAACACATAAAATAAAACTGTTAGCTGATGATGTTATTCTGAAATTGACCGACCCAACGCATTCTATACCACCACTCCTTGAGCTACTCTCCGATTATGGTCTAATCTCCTACTATAAGAACAATGCATCCAAAACACAGGCACTCCCAATTAATATTCCAGGCAGGCTTCTAGAATCCCTTAAACTAACATACACCTTTGAAAAGAGAAAATATTTCCTGACTTTCTTAGTAAAAATAGCCAAATCATATCACACACTGTTCCAATTTAAATACTCTAAATTGTGGCCGCATCTCAGAACTGAACTCCACACATGGACCAAGTTTGAAATTTTGTGGTTGGGTCACATCGCAGCAACGAAAATGTCTGCATTACCAAAATTGATGTACTTGTTCCGCACTCTCCCTTTTAACATACCAAGCCCCATAATGCGTCACTACCAAACATAATTTAACCATTTTATTTGGCAAGGGAAACATTTCCGAATAGCATCTTTAACACTACTGCTGCATTACTACTGCATTATTGCAGTTTTGTGAAAGACAGGTCTTGTCAAACAAACTTAATAACATTCTATGAAGAGGTCAGTAAAAATATATATCTAGGTGTGGCAGTTGATGTGATCTATATAGATTTTGCTAACGCATTTGATACAGTTCCACACAAAAGGTTACTCTACAAATTAAGATAAATAGGATTGGGGACAAATGTATGTATTGGGATTGAAAATTGGCTAAAAGATAGAACACAGAGGGTTGTTGTAAATGGAAAAGCTTCAAATTGGACCAGGGTATTGAGCGGAGTACCTCAGGGGTCTGTTTTGGGACCTCTTCTTTTTAATATGTTTATTAATGATCTCCCACGTTGTGCTGAGAGCCATGTCTCAGTGTTTGCTTATGACACAAAATTAGGTAAGGTAATAAAGACTAATCTTGATGTTTTTTCTTTACAGGAAGATTTGGACAGAGTGGGGGACTGGGCAAGAAAGTGGCAAATGAGGTTCAATATTGACAAATGTAAAGTTATGCATTATGGGAAAAATAATAACAAAGCAACATATACGTTAAATGGTATTTTCCTGGGAAAAACTACGAACGAAAAGGATTTAGGAATCATTGTAGATAACAAACTTGGCAACAGTGCCCAATGCCAGTCAGCAGCTGCAAGGGCCAATAAGATATTGACATGTATAAAACGAGGTATAGATTCACGGGAGTAGGACATCATCTTGCCTCTTTACAAATCATTGGTAAGACCTCACCTTGAATATGCAGTACAATTCTGGGCACCGGTCCTTAAAAAGGATATTAAGGAACTAGAAAAAGTGCAAAGGAGAGCTACACAATTAATAAGGGGATTGGAGGATCTTAGTTATGAAGAGAGACTTAAAAAATTGCATTTATTTATTTTAGAAAAAAGGCGTCTTAGAGGGGATATGATAACATTATATAAATATGTGCAGGGCCAATATAAGGAGCTCTCCAGGGACCTGTTCATTAACAGAAATATACAAAGAACAAGAGGTCACCCCCTGAGACTGGAAGAGCAAAGATTTCATAGACAGCAAAGGAAGGGATTCTTTACGGTAAGGACAATAAAGTTATGGAACTCACTGCCAAGAGAGGTAGTGCTATCAACCACAATAGATGCATTTAAAAATGGTCTGGATGTTTTTTTTAGAAATGCAGAACATACAGCGGTATTAATAATAGAATAAACATTAATAATAGAGCTTATTGATCCAAGGAGAAATCTAATTGCCCTTTTGGAGTCAAGAAGGAATTTTCCCCCCTGGGAGACAAAATTCGAAATAGCTTCCTTAGGGGGTTTTGCCTTCTTTTGGATCAAAACGCTGGAATGATAGGTAGATGGGTTGAACTTGATGGGCTTGTGTCTTTTTTCAACCTAAATTACTATGTTACTATGTTACTACAACTTCCTAAAACAACTGGAGATTTGGAATTACCCAACCTGCAAACATATTTATGAGAAACAGTTATGGCTTACAGCTTATAAATCTCCTGAACCCCCTTATGGCTTGCTTTGGAATTCAGTTATGCTGACCATGTCAATATCAAAGTCCTACTGTGGCTCCCACATTCATACTGGCCCAAACTTAAATCTCTGCTACCTAGTACCAAATGGTCCCTGGCAATATGGCATTCACACCTTGGCCACCTATTCACTAGATTTGACACATTGTGATACGCTCCATTCACTATGCTAGCACATCTCACCACTCATCTACAACTCCAACCTTGGCTGAATAAGGGTCTTACCAGTATCTCCCAGCTACATGGCAATGACGAAGTGCTCACATTTCCTCAACTGCAGAATTACTACCAGATATCAGAGTAAGAATATTTCACATATCTACAAGTGAGAAAGGTACTAAATGGCCTGCAGCTTGAGCCATTTTCCACCTCTAGAGCGAAACTTCAGACATACATGCACGCTCATACAGCAATAATGCATTATGCACCTGAAAAACTCCCATATATGACATAATGGGAAACAGATATTAATGGGACATTCAAAGTACCACAGTGTAAAAAAGCCATCACATCAGTGTTGGGGGTGACAAGGTATAGCAATCACTTTGAAACCAACAAGAAAGTGCTAGTCAGATGGTACATGGTCCCTACTAAGATAACTTTTTTTTATCCAACCTGTAGCAACAAATGTTGGAGACGCCTGACGGAAAAAGGTTCTATAAGCCATATTTGGTGGTACTGCCGACGCATAACACCTTACTGGAAGTCTGTATTCGCTCTCATTAATTCCCTACTACCAACTCCATGGTTACCTTCTCTACGAATCGCTCTTTTAGATATGCTACCTACTAAAGTCAATACTCCAACACGCAAACTGATTATGCACATCTTAGCGGCAGCCAAGCGATTACTAGCACGCAAATGGAAATGGACTCACTCACCCAAGTTAGAACACCTTAAAGTGGAAATCAAATTTGCCCAGAGTATGGAGAACAGAGCAGCAGCAGTTCAGAGATCATCCTTGTGCCAAGTGTTCGTTATGTTTTCTCCTTATGTTTTTATCTTTATATTTAGTATTTTATAAAGGAGTAATAAATATTAAAAAATGTTAAGAATATGAGTGCGAAAGTGATAACAGATTTCCAAGACATACCAGGGTTAGGTAACAGAAAGAGAAAAACAAAAACAAAACAAAAGACAAAGAAAGGACAAAAACAAGGGGAACACGTATTGGTGAGTGGGGCTGCCAGGCGGAATTTAGGGACATCGAACTGGTTGCTGTAATCTTGCAATATGTATTGTATTGATACGATGTCTAGTGTCATACTATTAGCATGTTGTCAGCATGTGCAGGGCCCAATAGTAATCTTTTCTGATTTAGATCTCCCTTTCTAAGTTCGTTCTAGACTCTTTAGACATATTTCCCATAGATCATTTTCCTTGTTAGACATATAACTAATCCATCTGAGTCCCTTTTCTAGTGTCAATTGTGATTTAATCTGATTTTCCAATTGTTCTTTCAGAATATGAGAAGTTTGTTTCCAGCTTCTTGCTTTTAAAATCTTGACTGCAGTCATTACAGTATATGGGTTATTAATGTTTGCTGTGGCAGTTGATTTTAGGCCATTTCAAATGTAGCAGTCCAACCTCTGGGGTTTTTTCTAATTTAAGTCCTGTACTCCTTTGCGTTATATCGAAGGCAATATCCCATAACTTCTTAATTCTATCACACCCCCACCACATGTGAATGTAGGTACCTGTCGCCGAACCACAACCCCAACATGTATCCTCTTTCCCTTCATTCATTAAGGCCATTCTTCTAGGGGTTATATACCATCGGTTGGTTAATTTGTAGAAAGTTTCTACAAGCATGAGATTGTAAATATTTTTATTAACTGATATTAGGGCTTTATTCCATTCTTCGCTGTCTATTGTTATATTAAGATCTTTTTCCCATTTTGTTAAGGGTTTTGCTCTCTTTCCTCAAAGGTTGTTATTAATTTTTTACACTTAGAGAATGGATTAGACATTTTGTTATGAGAGAATACTGCTTCTATTGCATACACAGCAAGCACTTTGAAACTCCCCCACCAAAGCAATACTTCCCTACCCAGTCCTGCCAAGGTCAAATGTAAGTTATCCATCCTCTATATCTTTCCTGTTTCACTATGTGCGTATCTGATCAATCTCTATACCTAGATTTATATATATCAATGCACTGCATGCTCATGTACATCCTGGATGAAAATGATAGTATATGAGATCATCAGAATTCTATCTGTAAAAGAATAGAATCCGTCAAATCAAAAATTTGCAACTCAACATTTTGCCAACAGAAGCTGTCAGGTGGAAAATTGTCCATTATGTTCAATGCACTCAGATAATCTTGCTTAGCTTGTACTTTTGTGATTTAGCTTCCTGTGCCCTCTCTTGCAATCACATGAAATTTAATAACGAATGCACAGTGGAAAATAAACTGGGTAAACAAACTCATTGCTCATCAAAATAAATATGGCTTAACCCATTCATTATTGCAGTAAAAATCTAAAAATTACTTTTCAATATACTACTGCATCTACAGGGAGCAGCTAACGTTTGGATATAAATGGGAGCAGAAAATAGAATAGAAAGTTTAGCATTAGGAAACAGACAATTATAACCATTTTTTAAAGAAACAAAGAGAACATTCCCAAGATTATTTAACTTTTTTCAGCTAATTATTTTTGTATTGCAAATTGAATTTAGACTACATCAGATAAAAGGACAATAAACTTTACATTAGTTTCTTTAACTCCTTTCTTGTAACTGTGGGTGCCATATAACAGTAAAGTGATTTGTTTTCTTTATACGGTAATTGTACTGATACTACTGTATTTCATGAGTGCTGAAAAGGCTTGAATATTTCTTACTGGTGAAAATGATCCGTTATCAGAAAGGCTTCCAAGCATTTTGAATAAGTTATACTCAACCTGTATAAGCATTTTAAAATTTTAATACAAAAACATTTTATGTTATTGTATCTTCATTTATTTTATTTTTATGCATTTAATTAATGTATCATGTTTATTGTTTTTTGTTTTTTTTGCTGATTTTTATTTTATTTAATTTTGGGACATTTTCAGAGGACTTTGTTTATTTTCGCAGTAACCAAAGTCCTCCTTTTGTTCTCCCATTGACTTTGGCTATTTCGTAATAGCTTAGGTCCTCCAAAAACAGCCCCAAAATAAGCCAACTGAGGACTGATGCTACCATTTCGGCAACCGAGCTCCAGATGAGGCCAATTTTTGTGCTGTTTCGAGATCACATAGATGGTCTCTGAGTAGCCTGACTTTGAGTCAACACTATATTAACTTAAAATGTCTGAAGAAACAGATATGCATAAGTAGAGCAATACAATTGGATGCAATTTAAAAACTCCAAATTCTTGTCAGATTAAAGTTGGTATATAATTGGAATGTTTGTGAATGTGTTTGCTTGTCTAGAGTCATTTCTGATGGTCTATTGGTTTGACCTATACTTTTTTGGATTAATTTTACAGGATAAAGAATCTCCCTACCCGATTAGGTAGAAATTCTTCTTAGTATATTTAAATAATATAATAGGTAGCAGGACTCTTAACTGGTCATTGACTATATGAAAAAAATACAGACACACAGTCAGAAAAGTAAAATTTTTCCAACTCAGATTCTAAGCAGTCTTTGCATATGAATTCTATCCATATGTGAATGAATGTGCTTATGCATTCAGAGAATGTGAATTACAAACCAAATCTCAGCTTGCACAAAAAGACTCAATACATTTAAAAAATAAAATAAAATTATTCACAGCCACTCTTTCCTGAGAAAAATATGCAAGGTAATTTTCCGTACCATGCTTCCATACTGAAAAATGCATTTACCTTTCCAATCCCCTGGCTATATTTTTATTTGAATTCTATGTCTGAGAAATACTTTACAGATAATTTGTTAAAAGCAAATATCTGTTCTGTCAAACACACTGTTCTTTCAAACTGTACCATGAAGTCTGTTTGCTTACTCTTGCTCCTGTGCGGTACCTACACCAGATCTTCAAATCGCTGATTATCTGCTACTTTGTGCTAATTCAGTAATTTCTATCAAAACTAACGAGCTCTGCTGAAATGTGAATACAAATGATGGAGACAGCTGTCTATCTGTCATGAACAGACTTTAAACAGAAAGCGTGATGAAGTGGTTGATTTAATGTAAATAGTTGTCACTTATCAATCATATTGCAATGACAATAGAACAGCTGCACCCACAAAATATCCAGGGAAACTGGCCTCTTCCTGTATACTTTGCATCAGCACAATGATGCCCCATTGTCTGCTATGGTGATATTACTGACAGCAAATTTTGTGTAATGTTTTCAAGCTACAGGTGGCATTATACAAATGATACGAATGGGAAAAGTTGTCATGTGATGTGAACTGCTACATTATAGATGTATCTATGGGGTAGAAAGGATGCTAGGATTTAGTGGGGAAAAAGCAAGTCAACCAAAGACAAAAACTATTCTTGGATGCCATATACCAGATATACTTTGTCTGTGGAATTGTTACACTTGAAGCAATGGGCAAGGGAGTGAGATCCTCCATTACCTGAGCACTCATGGTTGAAAAGAAAATTGCCCCCCGTCTTGAAGCTGCTGGAAGTAAGCTGCCAGCCGCAGCCCAGGCAGATTTTGAAGCCCCAGCACCCACCCGATAAAAGGATTTCCTCTTTGATGTGGAAGTCCTCTTTGATGTGATGCTGGGTGTGTCATTAAGGTGAGCCATATCGTAATGTTCATCTGATACAAAAAGCATTTTATGGGAAAGTGACAGACTTAAGAGTGAGCTGTAGGTAACCCCATACCTTAGCTAGGTACAAAAATATACAAAATAGTAGGGATAGTTACTCAAGAAGCGGTTTACAAAACCAGGGTTTTCTAGTGTATGCCAAGAACACACAATCCAAGCTTACATAAAGGATGGACAATGCTAATGTGCATACGAATCCCACAGTGGAACCAAACCAAACACACAAATATATATATTATATATATTATAAAAGATCAACTTTTCAGTCCCACACAAGGGATTCTTATCAGGACACTGAAAATAGTACAGCACCGGACAGTCCGACCATTCTACAAAAGCTGACCATGGAGGACTTCTGAAGCAAAGGAGAGGATCTGGCTGAGTGTGCAGAGACCCACTGCAACACAGATGAAGACGCAGAAAAGATTTTGTGGCCTAGCAGCAGCCAAGATCTGCCAACTACTCTGACCCATACTTACTTTGATCTCAGGAAACGTGAGACTGACTTGCACCTAAATGGACTTTTCTGACTACCAAAGAGCAAGAAAATTACACAGGGTTTCGGAATCCGCAATATGCCTACTATTGGCAGATGTTCCGTAAATGGATTGCAATTCTTAACAAATGCTCACTTGATCTCCTGGTGCTAGTGGTAGAGAAAAAACATTGCTGATTATGAAATCCAACATGCACTAATCCTCTCTGATCCCCAATCCAGTGACACCATGCTTAATCTTGCTGAAGAAAACTTGTTAAAGTGAAGCAGAACTATTCCCTACATAGAGTTTAGTGTTGCCTTACTGGAGACTCACAACCCAGGGGTCGCTCTGGGCACTTTAAACCAAACATCATAAAAGAAACCTGGCCACTATTGATACATCATTGGGTGATTTTCTTTGTGATTCTGAAAACTCCAGCCAACAGGCCTCTACTTCTAATCTGCCGTTTTTTAGAGCAAGGGCCACAGTCACTGGGGGACCCAGGTCCAAAAATCACAAGGTCAAACTCAAGTGTACTGTCACTAGGAGGAGGCAGAGGGGGCACCAACACTGGACTACGAGAAAGTTCACCCAGGAATAGGAGATAAGCTCCATCTTCAATTTTTCTCACCATAAGCTACAACAGGATGAGATCTGTATCCTGAGAAAAGGACTATATTTTGTCCCCACCACTGGCCACCGTGAAATGAACTGGCAAGTGTAACACTACAGATTCTCACACTCCACAACTTCTTCAAAGACAACTCTGATGCACCAGATGGTAATACCTCCTTCTGACTACAGGGCCATCTCGACCGTCCAGCTATTCAGCCCACACTTAAAGCTTTCTCTCATTGCACTAGCGATAAAGGAAACAAGGTGATCTGTGATCCAGTGCACATTACCACTTCATAACCTAGCATCTGATGCCAATATTGTGATAATCCCCCCTCCCTTGTCAGCAGGACAATTTATACAGGACAATTCCTCCTACCGTGATGACATTTTTCAACAACTCTCTGACACCACAGTATATGGGAAAATCAGCTTAGACCCCCAAACCCAGATTTCAAGCTAAATAAAACATGTTTTACTAGTTTGGGTCAGCAATGGAGATATTAGCGAGGAACTATTTAAATAGCTATTGTGAGAACATCCCAAGTGTCCTGTAATGTACACCATCCCCAAGATACACAAACAGGCCACCCTCCCCCTGGGTAGGCCTATTGTGTCTGCTTATGTCAGTCTATTGAAGCTCATGGGCAAATGGCTACATTTCCCTACTAAAAACTGTCCAAATAACTGATGCCAATATCATAGCTACTCTGGATATGAGTGGTTTATACGCTGTTATTCCCCAGAAAGAAGGCATGGCCGCCATCAGTGAAATTCTGACATCCTCTCCCCTGTATACTGGTCCCGCTGTCAGCTTCACCTTACATCTACTCAAACCAACTGACTAATCCTCAGTCTCAGCTTTTTCACATTTGAAGATCATTTCTATGTACAGAAATTATGTACTTCCATGGGGGTGGCCATGGCACCCTTGTATGTATACGAACGGGACCAAATCCTCGGAAAACATTCCTCCCAGCTGCTACTCTATGTTAGCTTTATAAATGATAACTTTCTAATCTGGTGTGGCACATTAGATGAGCTGATTGACATTAATCCATTTGAATAACCTCCCTACCACCATACTGTTCACCCTCAACTGACAAACTGAGAATCCAATTTTTGGACCTAGAGGAATATATCCGGCCTGGTGAGTCTCTGGGGCACACTGTTCCACAAGACTAGCAATAGGAATACCATTCCTAATGCTAGCTTCCATCCTCCACCACTGCTATGCTACACTTTTGTGCAATATTAAATTGAAAGGGACCCAAGCTAATACATTAGACTGATAGCTGTTTATTTACATATTTATGTATTCCATTAGTGTTTGGTCATGATCTGGCTATAATGTTTAGTATATGATGGTGTGGAGAATCTTTTGATATCCAACCTTGCGCAGTGAAGTACGGCAGTCATGCTGAGGCTTAGTTACAATTTACACTGAATTAGACTACTGCTCTTGCAACCACAAGTTTAATTTGCAGCTTGTTCCTTTGCCGAGCTCCCTCAATGGCAGCACAGGAGAACCACACTGGCTTAATGTCACTTTACAACTATGCACTGCAGACACTCCTGATAGGCCCTTTTTGATTGTTTCTGCACTGGTTAATCAAACATATATTTTTAAATGTACTTTATTTTGCATACTTTAATATATTTTAGCTGGATTTTTTAAGAATTGATAACACTGTGTCATGCCAGTACAGAGAAAACTCCATTGACAAATTAAGTTACTGGGGTCTAATTGTATGTCTATACATTAAATAATATAACATGTTGGTGCTGTTTTCCAAGTCTGTTGCACATTTTCCATAAAATGACAATTATTTATAATTAGAGTTCAGCGGACACCTGGATGTTCGGGTTCGGCAGGTTCGTCCGAACTTCGAAAAAATGTCCGGGTCCGTGCTCGAACTTGACCCCGAACTTGAACCCGAACCCCATTGAAGTCAATGGGGACACAAACTTTTGGCCACTAAAATGCCTCTAAAAAAATCCTCGAAAGGGCTAGAGGGCTGCAAAATGAAGTAAAATGTGGGTAAGAGTAGGACAAGTGCCCTGCAAGCAAATGTGGATAGGGAAATAACTTAAAATAACATAAAATACATACAAATTACAAATACAGCTGAGCCATAAAATAGCACTAGATGGAATATTTGATATATTTAGCTTTGGAAGAACATAAATCTAAAGCATGGCTGCTAGGATGATCAACAGAATTATCCATTTGAGAGAGGGTTGGAGTGCAGGGTATTCTCTTTCAGTTTATACTAAGTGACCCATAGGATGAGGAGGCGGTGACCGTGGCGGTGTAGGTGGAAGCGGCGCTGGAGGAGGAGGAGGTATCCAGAATTTTTCAAAGTGCGCTGTAAGCACAGTATTGGACTGTTCTATTTGACTCTCGGATATGAAGTGCACCACAAGACGCAACTGTACTATTTAGCACCCAAAACAATTAGAATTTTTCAAAGTGCACTGTAAGCACAGTATTGGACTGTTCTATTTGACTCTCAGATATAAAGTGCAGGATGCAAATGTAATATTTAACATTAACAAATTGCAGTATTTAAAAATTCCTAGATGTTGCCACTGAGCTAACAGAACAGGATTAACGTCATGTGCCTGGCACACATGCAGTTGCAAGTGCACTGCACTCTCTGTGGCACTGGGCTCAGGGCAGGGTACAAATATGTAGTATAGCACCCACTAAAATAATCACTGTAATTTGAATAATCGCTGTAGGATTACATATGCCAGGATTATGCCCCTCAATATGCCAGTATTATGCCTCTCAATGTGCCAGGACTTAGCCACCCAATATGCCAGGATTATTATGCCACTCAATATGCTACTCAATATGCCAGGATTTTCCCACACAATATGCCAGGATTATGCCCCTCAATATGCCAGGATTTTCCCGCCCAATATGCCAGGATTATTATGCCACTCAATATGCCAGGATTATGCCCCTCAATATGCCAGGATTATGCCTCTCAATATGCCAGGACTTAGCCACCCAATATGCCAGGATTATTATGCCTCTCAATTTGCCAGTATTTAGCCACCCTCTTCCTCCCCCTTCCCCCTTACTTAACTCCTTGCTGCTGCTCTGTCTCCCGGTGCTACAGGTCCGTGGCTGTGAGGGAAGCGGTGTGCCTAACCGTCCAGCCAATGCGCATTCAATAAAGTTTGTTTAAAAAAAAAAAGGTTTAAACAAACTTTATTGAATCCGCATTGGCTGGAGGGGAGCGCACAACGCTTTCCTCACAGCCACGGACCTGCACTGGGAGAAAGAGCAGCAGCGAGGAGGTAAGTAGGGAGGTAAGTAGAGGGAAGGGGGAGGATTTTTTTTTCACGGTTCCGAGCCCCCTGCCAAGTTGTGCCTTAGGCGGCTGCCTAGGTCGCCTTACAGGTGGCGCCGGCCATGCCGAACCCAGAACTCCAACATGAACATACAGTGGAATGTCCGTGTTCGGGTCCGGGGTCCAAAAACCGTAATGTTCGGTACGAACCCAAACAGTGCGGTTCAGGTTCGCTCAACACTATTTATAATCTTTAATCACACTTAAACCCATAGTGAAAGATTATCGACTGTAGAAGAGGGAAACGCAGTAGAAGAATGACTTTTTCTCCCCAGAAACAACCTGTGAATTAATATTAGATAATAACTATATTATTTACTTGAGAGTAAGTCAGGAATGTGTTCTTTATTCTCTGCTATCAGACATTCCATGGCAGTACATATTCAGAAAGTATTGCAATTAATATGGATTTTCCATTTTTATGTATTATATTTATTTTTTAACAGTTAACTAGCCTAGAAAATAAAAAATATTCCCATTAACCTATACTTTTTTATTTATATATACATCATATGTATAAGAATGAAACTAAGTAATCAGAGACGTAAACAATTAAGGCCACTGGATGCTTAGGATACCTCTTATTATGTTATTAATAATGCTATATTAAACATTAATAAAAAATGATACCCAAAGATAGTGGCTCCTATTTCATTAAAAGGGACTGTCTGGACTTCCGGGGGCGGAGCCTAACCCAATGGCCGCATCGCAGCAGAGCTCCCAGCAGACGGAGGATACCTAGGGCTGATTTAGCCCGGTTTGAGCCTCTATGGACATATCGTCTGCAGGGATATGCAAGGGAACAAATAGGAATGAACATCTGAGTTCCCAGCTCTCCCGTCCACATCGCCCAGAGTCCCGCCACAATCGACCCACATCTAGTGGTCGTGGCGGCCATCTTTACATCCAGCACTGTGTGCTGCAGCCCTGCCGGATCACAGTGGTCAAAAATCACCCAAAAGAGAAGTGACAGATCCCCCGTTTATCCTTGCGGGCCTGGAGTGTCCTCACATCTGGAGGTGACTGAATAGACCTGGTTGGTCGGTCCTCCTGTACATAGTGTATCTATTCTTTTTTTATTCCTGAGACTTTTATATTGTGTATCAGCTGTCTGTCTACCTGACCTGAAGGTACTATCTTCATATTCAACTAAATCTACAGTCCTCACTATTGGCATCTCCTACAAAAAGGTCCATCTCACCAGGATCTGATAAACCTGAAGGAAACATGTGATTTTTATACTCTCTTTTTATTTTTATTCTTACCATTGAGACATGTGCCAGTTATCTACTTATCTGGCGTGAAGGTGCTGACTTCATGTTCCCATTATTGGGGTCTCCCAAACATCTCCTAAAAAGCAGGACCACCTCATCGGGACCTGACTGATATACCATGTTTTAACTATCTGCCTATTTGGCCTGAAGGTACTGACCCCACATTCAACTGTGTCCACAGTAACCAAGATTGGGGCATCTACTCAATACTTCCTAAAAAACTGGTTCACCTCACAGGGATTTGATCTACCTGAAGGAAAAACGTGAACTGAGACATATTGATAGCTGACTACCTTTGGAAAATTTGTATTGTATTGTGACTTTATGCTACGGTAAACCCCCTGTCATAATTTGGCACCCAGCATACTAACATATCGGCAGGTACTAGATCATACCATGGAAAAATATGTCAATAAGGCGAAATCATCTAAACAAGATCCTAAATTGTCCAAACTGGACCCACCTCTAACCAAACTGGACCCAAAGCAGGAATACAAGACAGTCTGTGGCCCAGAGAGAAAATATCTCAGATTCATCTAATTCTTCAATGGAGGATACAATAGGGCATGCTGACATGGCATCACTGGGATCACCGGCATCAGAGGTGGCCACAGAGGTGGTAAAGCTACTGGGGCCCATGTTTCATCTAAAGTTACAGGCCTCAATCTCCACAGCAATGGAACAAATTGTTTCCAATACCACATGCCTGATTGAGATAGAACAAAGACACAGTGATCTTGAAGATACTGCCACTCAATTATAGGAGACAGTGGAACGGGAAAACATACAGCTTCACATTCTCTTGGATAAAGTGGATGATCTCAAGAACAGAAGCTGAAGGAACAACCTAAGAATTGTCGGAATACCAGAAATACCATTCAAAACTGGCTTGTCACGGAATTGCATCTCCCGCACACCGAGACTAATCCACTGCTCATTGAAAGGGCTCATGGTATCGGCCCAGAGCGCAAAGAATCTGGCACAAAACCGTGACGTCATTATCAAATTGCTGAACTTTCAGAACAAAACAGATATCCTGGCAGCCTACCGCAAAGCCAAGACAATACTATTTCAAGGAGAAAGGGCCCTGATATTCCAGGACTACTCCATGCTAGTTACCACTAAGCGAAGGGAATTCACACCGATATGCAAAATCCTGGTTGAGAAACAAATCAGATTCAACCTGATGTTCCCGGCTCATCTTTGCCTGATGCACAATAATATGTCTTACCTTTTAGAATCTCCTGAAGAAGCAAGAGACACCCTTAAGAAGCTAGAAATTGTTTAAAAATTGGCTGGGTGCCAACCTAACACCTTACTTTGTTTGTCTGACTCAGATTAACTCAATTTTCAAAAGTTTCTCTTGAAAAGTAGTTTTCCATTTTCAATAAGGTTCATGACCGTACAGTTGCTGAATTACTTTACGGGCGGTCATTATAGCATTACACAATGTATACTGATCACATTCTATATTGTTAATGTTGGGCCCTGTTGGCCACTGAGGAGAAAAAGGAGATTTCCCCGTATCTGGGGAAAAAGCCGGCTCTACCCTTGGAAATTAGGCATACCTCCTAATAGGATGTCCGGTGATAAGGTCCTGCGTCAATCTGTGCAGGCAGCAGGATGTATGGCGCAAAAGGAAAAAGAAAGACATTTGCACTCTCCAATCCGGTGATATAAAAGTGTGTTTATTATCAAAATGAACCGACAAAGATGTTAGAAAACCATGTGAAGGAGCACAAACAGTGGGTAAATCACCTTAAGCCTTACGCTGGCACTTAATCATAGGCTGTTGGCCACTGTTGGTACAATACCTTGTCTTACAAGTTACCCTGAGTGGACTTGGTGTGCCCCCCAAGATGGTCTCATTACTCGAGCAAGGACAACCTTCCAAACGGTGGGATATGGAAGGTCCTTACAGTGTTCGTGTATTCTATGTGTGTTTTCTGTTTCATCTAGACCCTGGATAGAATTCCCAATGTAACCAATACATGGATCTACAGATCCGAATAATCTCTTGGAATGTAGATGGTCTTAACTCTACAGTTAAAAGGAAATATTAAAAGGAAAGATCTTAAATCAACTTAGACTTATGTCCCCTCAGATTGTTTTTCTCCAGTAGACACATTGGAAAAATACAGACCATCAAGTCCTTTAAGCCCCATGGATAGGTTCTTGTGTCTCTGCATCTCATTCTTCCAAAGCCAGAGGGGTAGCAATACTCATACATAAGAAATGACCACGTGTTAATCATAATAAACTAGCGGATGAGGCAGGTTGATACTTAATCTTGGATATATCAATTTATGATACACGTTACTGTTTGGTAAACTTATATGCTCCTAATGAACTGGAATAGGCCATTTTTTGTTCTGATGTTTCAAAATCTTGTTGATCGTCCTAATGTAAAATTTATTCTAGGTGGAGACTACAATTCGCTGATTGACCCCTCACTGGACAGGACCGGTAAGAGGAATGGGGGACAACAAGGGAAGGTGACTGACCTCCAGACTTTTATGGGTAGATTACACCTGGTGGGTCAGTAGCGACTTAATCATCCAACAGTAAGACAATACACCCACATTTCAAGGGCACACAACACAGCCTCAAGAATAGACTACATTCTACTCTCTATTAATCTCTTACCACAGGTACAATCAACTAACACTCATAACATCTTAGTATCAGATCATGCCCCGGTGGAACTACTACTAAACACACATCAATCTGTCACATACACCAGACATTGGAATTTCCCTTCATACCTGGCTCAGAGGGATGACTTCAAATCTCATCTAATTAGTTCATGGGCGAACTATACACAGGACAATATTCAACATGTACAGGGAGTGCAGAATTATTAGGCAAGTTGTATTTTTGAGGATTAATTTTATTATTGAACAACAACCATGTTCTCAATAAACCCAAAAAACTCATTAATATCAAAGCTGAATATTTTTGGAAGTAGTTTTTAGTTTGTTTTTAGTTTTAGCTATTTTAGGGGGATATCTGTGTGTGCAGGTGACTATTACCACTGCTTGAAGAAGGTGTCTTCCAGGAACTGGCAGTAGGACTGGGAGTTGAGCTTGACTCCATCCTCAACCCGAAAAGCCCCACAAGCTCATCTTTGATGATACCAGCCCAAACCAGTACTCCACCTCCACCTTGCTGGCGTCTGAGTCGGACTGGAGCTCTCTGCCCTTTACCAATCCAGCCACGGGCCCATCCATCTGGCCCATCAAGACTCACTCTCATTTCATCAGTCCATAAAACCTTAGAAAAATCAGTCTTGAGATATTTCTTGGCCCAGTCTTGACGTTTCAGCTTGTGTGTCTTGTTCAGTGGTGGTCGTCTTTGAGCCTTTCTTACCATGGCCATGTCTCTGAGTATTGCACACCTTGTGCTTTTGGGCACTCCAGTGATGTTGCAGCTCTGAAATATGGCCAAACTGGTGGCAAGTGGCATCGTGGCAGCTGCACGCTTGACTTTTCTCAGTTCATGGGCAGTTATTTTGCGCCTTGGTTTTTCCACACGCTTCTTGCGACCCTGTTGACTATTTTGAATGAAACGCTTGATTGTTCGATGATCACGCTTCAGAAGCTTTGCAATTTTAAGAGTGCTGCATCCCTCTGCAAGATATCTCACTATTTTTGACTTTTCTGATCCTGTCAAGTCCTTCTTTTGACCCATTTTGCCAAAGGAAAGGAAGTTGCCTAATAATTATGCACACCTGATATAGGGTGTTGATGTCATTAGACCACACCCCTTCTCATTACAGAGATGCACATCACCTAATATGCTTAATTGATAGTAGGCTTTCGAGCCTATACAGCTTGGAGTAAGACAACATGCATAAAGAGGATGATGTGGTCAAAATACTCATTTGCCTAATAATTCTGCACTCCCTGTAGAGGATGACATGCTATTTTGGCAGGCATCCAAAGCGGTCATAAGGGGTCAAATAATCTCATATGCATCAATGTGCAAAAATGAATGGCTCAAAAAATATCACACCCTACATAATGATCTTACCAAATTGATGCAATTATATGTGGACGATCCTTCTGAGTCACACAAAAATATGTATTTGAAATGTAAACAATTGATAGATACCTTATTAACAGAGAGGGCACAAACTCAGATTGACTACACAAGAAACCATGTTTTTACTTGGGGTAACAAAAACGGAAGGTTATTAATGTCGCTTACTAACCCTAAAAAGAAAGCAAAGCGTAATATCCCCATGATATGACACACTGAGGGTCAGGTGTCTACCAATTTAAAAGACATTAACGCTACATTTCATTCTCATTTCAGCCAATTATATGACTCTAAGCCAGATGATTTTGCTAAAGGTGTACAATTATTACAACAAGCCAAATTATCACGTCTTAGCAATAGTCATAGAGAACTCCTAAACGCACCTCTTAGGGAAACAGAAGTGGGATACACGATTACCCAGTTACATAATGACAAGGCACTGGGTCCAGATGGCTTCACCACAGAATATTACAAGATACTGAAAATACACATAACGTCTCATCTTACTGCCTTATATAATGCTATTTTACATGACAACATACCAATTAATACGTTAACCGAAGCCAGAACGATATTGATTCTGAAGCCAGATAAGGACCCCTTAGACACTAATTCATATAGACCAATCACACTGATGAATGTTGACATCAAAATACTTACAAAAATTATGGCAAACAGCCTACAAACATTCCTACCACAAATTCTACATAGCTCACAATTGGGATTTTTGAAGGGGAGGCAGGCAGTAACGGGTATTAGAAAGCGAACAAAGTACAAAAAGTGGGGGATGGGACACTTCATCGCGGCTGCTTCCGTGCAGCCGCTTCACCGCCGACTCTACAGCACAAGACAGATCGCCGCTGGAGATTTCATCGTGGGACATTTCCTCGCTAAAGGTAAGTATTTTACCGATTTTAGTTGGCTTAGAATTAGGGTTTAGGGGGTTAGAATTAGGTTTAGTGTTAGGGGTTAATTTTACTATTAGGGGTCGGGGGTTAGTATTAGGGTTTAGGGGGTTAATTTTAGTATTAGGGGTCGGGGTTAGTATTAGGGTTTAGGGGGTTAATTTTAGTATTAGGGGTCGGGGTTAGTATTAGGGTTTAGGGGGTTAATTTTAGTATTAGGGGTCGGGGTTAGTATTAGGGTTAGTATTAGGGTTAGTATTAGGGTTTAGGGGGTTAACTTTAGTATTAGGGGTCGGGGGTTAGTATTAGGGTTAGTATTGGGGTTTAGGGGGTTAACTTTAGTATTAGGGGTTAGTGTTAGGGTTAGTATTGGGGTTTAGGGGGTTAACTTTAGTATTAGGGTTAGTATTGGGGTTTAGGGGGTTAACTTTAGTATTAGGGGTCGGGGTTAGTATTAGGGGTCGGGGGTTAGTATTAGGGGTCGGGGTTAGTATTAGGGGTCGGGGGTTAGTAATAGGGGTCGGGGGTTAGTATTAGGGTTTAGGGGGTTAATTTTAGTATTGGGGTTAATTTTAGTGTTAGTATTGGGGTTTAGTGTTACTATTGGGGGGGAATCATTTATTAGGGGGGGTTATTTTCGTTTTACTTTTAGATTTGTAAGAGCTGACAGTTCAGCGCTGAACTGTCAGCTCTTACATAGCTGCAGCCGCGGTGAAACGGCCGCGTTATACTTCATTGCTGACAGTTCAGCGTTCTAACTGGCGCACTGAACTGTCAGCGATGAAAATGCGGCGAAGAAGTGTCCTAGACCCCAAAAAGTGCGCAATAAGGTATACTGTAGTGCAAAGTATATGAATAAAGATATATTTCTTTTACCATATGTGTATATTGTATTTTTAGCATTCGTTATATTTATTGATATGCTATATAAGGAGTATTTCTCCCCTCCTTACTATATATGGAGCATTTCCCTTTCCTTTTATTCCCCATAGTATTCGTTTTAATAGGTTGTAATATATTTTTATTTTATTTTTTCTTATTATGGTTCTAGACTGTAAAAAGAAGTTTTTAGATGAAACACTTGTTTTTTTCCGTTTTTCTCTTTTTTTTACTCTCGTTATGTCACTGGGAACATATGAGGTATGAAACATACGGAGAAGAAACATCAGCTGTGAGCGAAAATATCTCGAGAACACGCTAAACCCGGAAGTGACTTCAAGTAACACTACGATCTTCGCGTATATAACTTCAGTGTATTGCAGGCGGTCCAGACGCCTGGTAGAAGCCCGACTAAGAGACGAAACGCGTAGCGTCCCTGGACAGTCCTGCACCTTTGTTTTTTTTTCAGGTACTTACTCCCTGGATTTTATGTATTGTTGTTGCCATTGGAAGGACTCTCTTTTTTAACAGAACAGACTGTGTGGTGCCCATTAGTTCTGTGGAACTCTGAGAACCTCATATGTAAGGAGACATTATTGTTTTATTAAATATTGTACACTTTATACTCTAACCCTGCCTGTGGGCTTTTCTTCCCTGTACCTGATCCACGTGAGAGGAAGATTGAGGAGCTGACCTAAAGAGCCAAGATCCTTCCCTATGTACACAGGGTTCTGTGGAACAGCCCAATTATATTGGAGAAGTTTGTGAGTGCATACTTTTGTGGGTGGATCTCAGTCTCCCCATACTCCATCTTCATATTAGTCAATACATCACATTCACCTAAAAGGTGTCTTATATTTTGCACTACAGAATACCTTATAGCAGTGTTTCCCAACCCAGTCCTCAAGGCACACCTACCAGTCCAGGATTTAGGGATTACCCAGTTGTGTCTAAGGTGTTTTTTTTCTTCTTTGTAAAAACACCTTAGACACATAGAAACATAGAAACATAGACACACCCAGGTAATCCCTAAATCCTGGACTGGTAGGTGTGCCTTGAGGACTGGGTTGGGAAACACTGCCTTATAGGGCACTTTTTGTACTTTGTTTGCTTTGTTATTAATTTTTGTGTGTGATTTACGGACACACTGCTTTAAGTGCAGCTTGGTTTGTGATTAAAGCGCTGTTATCACTGTTTTTTCATAGTAACGGGTATTAGGACAGCAATAGCAGCTGTGATAGCTGTGAATGACCTGCCTGCTCCCTCTGAAAACATCCTATTAAGCTTAGATGCTCGTAAAGCTTTTGATCAAATATTATGGCCACATTTAATTAGAATTCTTAAATTTAGATACGTTGGGCTGCCTTTTCTTAATTTTATCAGAAACGTATATGATCATCCAGCAACACGTATCACTACCAATCACTACCTATTGCATACATCCTTTATAGACTTACCACAAACAGTTAAAAACAATCCACTATTATCATCAACCATTAAGGCATGGAAACTAATGAGACTTCAGCAGGGCCTAAATTGGAAGTATTCACTATGGATCAGTTGGTTGGGAAATCGGGATTTTCAAAAAAACGGATCCGTAGACTCACATGGCAAAATGTGGCATTCTAGGGGATTACGTTTTATTTATGACATGATTGATATGGGAACTAGGAAAATACTCACAGTGGAAAGAGTGTGGGAGTAAAAGGGTTAATGACACCAGATCCCTGGTTACCTGTTGCTAGTCCCAGCAACCACTAAATTAACCCCTGCAATACCTCCTACACTATTACCCTAGCACACAATTTGCTGCCACCACCAAGACTTTATATCCGGGCGTCTTCGGTTACCCCAAACACAGTACAATATAGTATCACAACCTTCCTTTAATGATCAGACACATATATAATTAACCCTCTGGTAACGTGTTCTACCTGAGCTATCCTCAGTAGAGTGAGTTCATTTTAGAGAACAAAGACAAGAGGTTATTAAGTAAACATTTAATCTAAAAAAAGGCTTCACAATGCTTGTACAAAAATACAGAAATACAAAGTACAAGGGCAAAACAGTCCATCAAATAAAATAGGAGAAAACACAAGAAATCCTTACATATAATTACCGATATATTTAATCTTTGTGGGAGATTCAGATGGTAAAGTTCTCTATACAGTTGTTAAAAAGAAATCTCAATTTGTACGATCCAACATTCTGATTATATAGATCCCTGGTGATTTTCTAAGAGACCAGCCCCCCTGGGTGGATCATAGGGGCTTGTCCTGACAGTTTATGGCCCACTCCATCATACCTGTCCAGGGCACTAGTGTGGATAGTTACCTTCATACACAAATAAGCTTACCAAAACGTGTTTTGTACTGTATAACACCATAATTTAGTTAGTATCACATTCCTTATATTTTTAGGAGTATTTAGATACCAAACATGGATGTTTCAACAGTTTGGAAAGTACTCATTATTGGTTCTCGTGACAGTAAATCATTCTGCTGGCCATGTTTGGTAACAAACAAAAGAATACAACCTGGACAATCTTAATATATATATATATATTGGACCCTCACACAATACATACACGTGTTCCCCATATTTCATATTTTCTGGTTGTCCTTTAATTTACCCAATGTCAGAGTACATGCTCCACTACCTTTTAGGACCCGAGCTCATAAAGTCCAGCTCTGGTGATGGATCTGTTAGTTACACTTTATGGCTTAGGCCTGGTGGTGGATCAAAGCCTACAATACACGCTATTATAACATAAACATAACAAATTATATGAATGCCAACTCATGCTTTGGCATGACACCTCCTTAAGTTCCCTAAAATAGAAATCGCCGTCTTCCAATATCTACAGGACTTATGCAACTGCTGTACTGTCTAGATTGGAAGAAGTGGATTGGGAGGCTAACCTGGATTCCTTTTTGAGAGGAAAGAGAACCAGAAAACACTCTATTAGTAGTTTATATATTTTACCAGACACATTATAGATTATCAAACAGAAGACAGGGGTCTGGCTGGTTGGTCCTGCCACATTTCAAACCTAGATCTCACAGATATGGCAGCCCATACACTGAAAACTTTCAAACTTGCCCCAAATGAGGCCAGCTAGATGCGGATTTGTTTCACTGTTTTTGGGCTTGTACAGTGATTCAAGAATTCTGGGAGCAGGTAATTACTTATGTGGACAACACTCTATGGATAAAAAATGTCCCTTGCACCTTTAACAACAATCTTTTGTATACAAATAGGGCACCAATCCGGTCACACACAATTGTTATTCCTAATTACTACTGTGGGTAGAAAAATAATCTTGCCTTTTTGGATAGTACCTGAACCACCACCGATAGCCTTGTTTAAATCAAAACTACATCATGTCTTTCACATGGAATGGTTGAATGCGATGTTAAACAAGGAAATATATACTAAAAAATTATTTCAGTCTTGGAACACATACATCATGTAATTGGATCATACAATCCAAACTAAGATACGTAATACTTTTATATACACCACGTGGTATTCGCAACAACTATTGAAGGGAATTAACCCCATTCCGGATTTAATCTAACAGATGACGGGTGGACAGAGGGCGACGAAGGTGACTTCGGACTAGAATCTGGAGGGAGATAGTCTGGAGGAGATTGACTAGAAGGAGGGGGGATAATGGCTTAATGTCAACACAAGTAACTTTATAACGGTAATGTAGAGACAATCCACAGTTCAGTCTTTTTATTATATATGGAACAAAAAGGGTTACCTGTCTGTACTCGTTCAGTTAATTTAGTTAATTACAGTTACTTAATAGAACCGGGACAGCCTTGAATGAAAAGGCAAGGCCTACTTGCTGAATGCATGATGTAAAAATGGGATGTATGCAAGATGCCTGGATCAATTCACACTGGAAAAAACCCGGTGCACAATACAACCACCAAAGTGAGTTTGAAGACTAGACTGTCCCTTTAAATCTCACCTATATCTAAAAAAAAATTAATGCATCATAAAACATTGGTAATACAAACACAAAATATTGGGCAGACTAGATGGGCCAATTGGTTCTTATCTCCTACCACATTCTATGTTTCCATATGATCCCTCCTCATATTTGCTCTTTAGTCCTCTAAATGGATATTAAGCAGTTGAACAGGAATCCCCAGTTAAAAAAAAAAAATGTTTATGTTCTTTAGCTCTTCTAAGACTTTTTTCCCCCACTTTCTTACTTCCCCATTCTTTTCCTCCTCCCCCTGACTCTCTCCCTCTCCTTTTCCTAGAGCAAGCACTGCATAAAACTCCAGAGCTCTGGGAAGGTTGTTAGTGCAGTGATGGAAGTAAGAGGTGGAGAGAGAGAGCTACAGTGAGATTAAAGTAAACTGTGTGTTGGCAGTTCTATGTTGCATATAATTACATGATGTAGTCATCTTAAAAGATAAAGACAAAGCGCACAAATAGAATTTACACCCAGCAGATGGGCAGCGCCTTCACACCTGCCATGTGCGTGGGTGCCATGCACCATGCATATCTGACTAATTGGGTAGATTACATGTGCCACACACACATTCGCCTAGTTTGTCAGATTACATGAGTTCACTGAAAACAGACTTATCACACTTCATAGTTGAATGTACCCTTCTAATGTACCCAGCTTGTACAACATGAATGGTAACATCTTCAAAATTTGACTATGCAGATGTTAACACTAATTGCACTAATAATTCATTCTATTATTTTTTTTTGCTTTTGTCACTATTTGTATAACTGCCATAAAACACCCAGAAAATATTCTGATGTAGACACATTGTCTTCTAATTAGTTGAACAACTACAAATTTAATAGATATTTATCTTTGCCATACTTTAATTATTGAAATGTAGCCAAGCAAAAATGAATAAGCAAATAATTTTTTCATCATTAAATCCAGAATGTTTTTGCCAAATACTTATATGGGTTTGTAGGATAGGATGGTGATAATGTTTTTACGTTTAATCAGTGTAAAATCCACATTTAGGAACACAAACACATTTCTAGCAAACTGAATGTGTACTAGATTTATGAGTTGACTCAATATACGCCTAAAATGGGTTTGACTGGCTCTAATATATCAGAACCATGGGACTTCAGTCCCCACCATCCATATAGGCTTCTTTATGTAATCACCGTTAAAAACTGTAGATTGGATAGGAGCCCATAGCATAGCAGAACAATTATACATATTGTACTGGCCCCCAAATATTAGACGCACATTAAAAACAATAGAAACAACACATAAGAACATCCACAATTTGCATTAGCTCTTTAGTGTAAGCTCTTTAAAGTGCGACAGAAGTTAGACTATGTGTTGAATTTGACCACTGCCCACAAACCATGGTTACTTGTGGACATGCCTCCCTCTTTCATCAGATGTCCGCGCAATGCATTTCATCCAAATTTACTTCTTCAATGTGACTGCTGGTGGCTGCTACTTCTCCTCCCATCGTCAACATTCCTCCGACATTAAGAAATCGAGACATGGGGGGGGGTGAAGCGGACTTCTAAAGCGAGTAGAAATTTGAATTTCTGCAGAAATTTCACTTAAAATATATAGCAAACTTTCTGATAAGGCCAAATAGGCCACAAATGCCATAACGGTGGTCACACAGACTCCGTCAGACTCCGGACACATTATCAGAAGAATCTGAGCCCGAGAGTGGTTTGGGCACCCCCACTCACCAGTCAGACAGTTATACAGATGACTTTCCCTCCACATAAGGAGATATCAGAACACTGACCAAATGGGTATTCAAACAAGAGTTGCTTCCTTAGAGAACTCGCGAGCAGCAGCAAAACAGCTACAATGTTATGGAATCCCTCAAACAAAGGGTAACTGGCTTGCAGAAACAAGTCACACTGCTGGAGGAAACACTATGCCACAAAAACATCTGCCTATGAGAAGTGCCGGAGGCAGTAGGGCCCACTGCTCTCCGTCCATACATTTACCAGTTTCTCACATCCCTTCTACCTGGCACTGGCTCAAACAAAAGCATGTTTGTTTTCGGGTGAGAAAAGATGTGAGGGCACCACCGGATGCCTTCCGAGACATTGTTAACACACTACACACACAGAGAATTACAAACCGACTCTCCTATCACTAAGCCACACTCGTGGAAAATTTGCCTATGAGAATTGATTTCTACAGATCTTCATCGACTTTCCCCTGTCTATAGTGGCTTGGAGAAAATCCCTGGCTCCACTGACTGAACACCCCCAATCCCAGGAGATAAGATATAGGTAGGCCCTGCTGCAGTCCCTCTCAGTCACTAGAGAAGGTAAATTCCTTAGCATCAATCACCCAACTGATATTGAGAAATTCATGCATGAATTGGACTTACCTCCACTTGGGCCCAAGGATGATCTACAGTCACAACACCACCAGCTCCCGATGGTGTAACACCTTAAGAAGACACAAAAGTCTGCACACCATCAGGGTTCCGGAGAACTAATGTGGTCAGAATGCAGCATACCTGAACTGTCCCAAAGGGACAGAGCTGGGTTTGACACCTTACGTATCCAAGATGTTTTGCCGAACTTCATGCGGTTCTCTCTGTGAGAGACTTTACTTATTATATTACACTTAGATGCCATGTCTCGATGAAGTGCACCTGAACCCAGGTAGCACAACTGATGGCCTGTTCCCCATTTTATCACATAGTATTTTCCTTCTATGTGTTGTGACCTGCTCTTAGTTCTATAATTTCCTTTTTACTACCTCTTACTTTTACTTCATCAGAGATTTTTAATTCCATTTTATTTGTACACTGTGCCACAATTGAAGTTATATTTTATTTGGCCTCCAGGTGGCATTGTTTTAATACTGGTGTAAGCCAACACTTGTTGTGCACCACAATTTTTCCCGCTACCATCCAGTTTAGAAGATGGATTTTCTATATTGAATCATTTTTTTCAGCATGTTTCAATGGGATTTTTGTAAAGTGTCATTCAACCCTCATAAGACTCAGTACCACCTTTTCCTACAGTGGTGTTTCAGTTGGGGCAGATACCCGATTTGTGCCATAATTTTCAATCCCTCTTTATATCTGTTAATGCTGATGAATGTATATTTTTTATTAACGCCACAACCCCAAAGAGGATTTTAGCATATAAGTACATGCACATGTTTATACTATCTGATTGTACATTTGATCCTGTTTCCCTTTTTTCTTATTAACTTATTGCATTGACGACTTTTTTTAAAATATATTCAAAATCAATAAACACAGTTTTAAAATAAAGAAAGAAAGAAATCAAGACATAAAATGTCCCTTCATATTTTCCAGTAAACAAACAAATAGAGTCTGGGACGACGACATTCTAATCCCAGATGAGTATTGGTAACAAAGGAAGACACGAAACATGCCTATAAATAATTCACATGTTGAACTAACAAGAGACACAGGTCACATAAATGCAACTCACCACTGCTCAAAAACGTTATTGGAGATGTTTATTAAAAAATTTAAAAGATACTTAAAAATCACTTACGAATGTCAATTAGTTTTGTGTATATAATACAATTTATTAAAAAAGATATACTATATTAAATAATTAATAATCCTTAAAGGTACACAGGAAATAGAAAGTAATTACAATTGAGCTGTTAGTGAAGTGCAATGTAAAACGCAGAAATGACTGACAATCATAAGTATAACAGTGTATCTTTTTAGTTGCCCAATAGATAAAGAGGCATTTTAGGAGATTATCTGTAAAACAGGAGGAGAGGATTAAACATACAAATAGGCAGACAACTTATTTAATAAAAAATGACATAGTTCAAAGTCTGAATTAAGACATCCTGGAACTAATAATAATAATAAATAATTGCCAACCCCAATATTAGATCTCTAACAGGGGACGGCTTATAAGGTGGGCAGGGGTGCAATTGCCCCCAGACTATTTTCTAACCTGACTCAATGGGCTCGGCTTCACCACTTTTCACTATATTCAATGATATTAAAATGTATTTATATAGTACCAACAATTTACTCAGTATTTGGTACAGACTATGTTAGATGAGAAGAGATAGACCAATACATGAGGCCTGTCACATCAAAATGGAAGTCCAATCTGTAATTGAATTGATAATTAAATAAAAAATAGTGAAAGCATTACAAATCATCCATGCATTGCTGTGTTCCTGCTACCCTATTTAAATGTAGGGCTATGAATGATGTGTTCCATTTATAGGGCAATTTTCCTTTTATGATTGTGACCTATTTTCTGCATTGCTTTCTGAAAAGATCTGATTATTTTTCAATCCATATTATGCATATTACCAAGCTGTGATCAGCTGATGACTTGACAGTTTGAATTAGTTTTTTTTTTTTTTTTTTTTTTTTTACAAGAGGTTGGGATGCATTTTTGTCCTACATAGAAACTATGAATATAATGAATTTATAATTGGCAAAATCACAGATTTTGCTTAAAGCTTTCTAATAAATGTTTCCAAATTGAAACTCTTGGCATAAATAATTTTGAAAACAAAGTGTAATACATTTTATAGGTAACTTTATAGACAATGTTTAACCCAGAATAGAAACAGGTCAATGATGAGTCATTATGGAGAGTTGCATTAGTAACTGTGCTAATTGCAAGATATGGGTTGTCAGAATATGTCATTCTGTAATGGTTTTAGTAAAGGCTTAAAACCAGGGATTATGGGGAGCACGGTACCTGAATACTCAAGTTATAATGTTCTGGTCATTAAGATAGATCTTATTATTCAATGGACATGGTGTGTAATTTATTGCATAATACTTTGCATTCCATGCTATTGATTCTGGAAATCTTGTGCAAGCTATTTACTGACCTATATTTCCTGCGAAAAGATTTACCAATGAATAATATTTATCTACAGTGCAGGGCTGTATTTCTGTGTATAGGGTAGACTTATTGTAACTTTTCTATTTAAGAAAAAAATCATTATTGATACTTTGTGCTGAGCATATTGAGGTTTAAAATATATTTCTGGCATTTCTATATCCAATCTCAAGACAGCATGATATTGCAATGATTATACCTTTATTAGGGATAATCTAATATTTGCAATGTATTTTTTAATATTACTTATGTTATTTATGTAGTAGCACTATAGCACTGCGCTGACTTCATCTTCTGTGATTTGTTATTTCTGTCTGTTCTATGATGCTGTTTGTCTAGTGAACCAGTGTTTACTCTATTTAGAAATAAAGAAAGTTAAATTTATAATAACGAATTGTGTGTAAACAAAAAGGGAAATCAGTTATTACCAAACATGATTACAACTTAGTATAATGTATCTTAAATACACTGGTAGGTGTTAAGGTACACAACTGTTTATTATGGGCAACTTACATACACAACTACTGTTTGATATAAGATCACATAATTAGAGATGTCCCGAATATTTCGGATTAGTTCCCGCTAGAACTAAAAAACTAGAAATTTGACTGTGAAATAATAGCAGTCAGTTTCCTTCACGCGTGTGCGTTTCAGGGCCTGCCAGGGCACAGTGTCACACCAGTGCAACTCATATCTGGTGTAACAGTAGTGTACATTAAAAAAAAAAACTAGAAATTTGACTGTGAAATAATAGCAGTCAGTTTCCTTCACACTTGTGCGTTTCAGGGCCTGCCAGGGCACAGTGTCACACCAGTGCAACTCATATCTGGTGTAACAGTAGTGTACATTTAAAAAAAAAAATACAATTTTGACTGTAATAGATTGAATAGCAGTTAGTTGTCTGCAAGCATGTGAGTCAGGCCTACAGCGTCTACTCTGCCAACTTCTGCCAGTGCACAGTGCCACTCATATCTGTTGTCACAGTAGCTTGCACGCATAGTACCACTAATCGAAAAATAAATGACAGGCAGAGGCAGGCCACCCCGCAGGGGCCTGTCGTGGTGCTGTGATTCCCTTTGGCCCTAGAATAATGCCCAGTGTTCAGAGGCCACGTACCCTGAACTCGAAAAGTTCTGAGGACATTGTTGACTGGCTAACACAGGACACCCAATCTTCTACAGCTTCCGCTCGGAACCTTGACGCACCATCCTCCTCCAGCTTAGCTTCGGGCACCTCTCAGGTTACCACTCGCCCGCCTGCCGCCATGACCAACACTAGCACCACAGCCGCTTCACTTGATCTGTCAGAGGAGTTATTTACACATCAGTTGGAAGAAATTAGTGATGCGCAACCATTATTGCCAGAGGATGTAGATAACAGGGATACGTCTCAGTCAGGCAGCATTACACACATGGACGCACGGTGTGATGATGATGATGTTGTACCCGCTGCTGCTTCCTTTGCTGAGTTGTCAGATACAAGTGAAGTGGTTGATGATGACGATGCGTCCGTGGATGTCACGTGGGTGCCCGCTAGAAGAGAAGAAGAACAGAGGGAAAGTTCAGATGGGGAGACAGAGAGGAGGAGGAGACGAGTTGGAAGCAGGGGGAGGTCGTCGCAAGGAGCTAGTGGCACAGTCAGTCAGCATGAATCGGCACCCGGGGTCAGCCAGACAGCACGCCAATCAACGCATGCTGTTGCCACCACCAGAATGCCGTCATTGCAGAGCTCAGCAGTGTGGCATTTTTTTGTGTGTCTGCCTCTGACAACAGCGATGCCATTTGCAACCTTTGCCAAAAGAAACTGAGTCGTGGGAAGTCCAACACCCACCTAGGTACAACTGTTTTGCGAAGGCACATGATCGCACATCACAAACGCCTATGGGATCAACACATGAGTACAAGCAGCACACAAACTCAAAGCCGCCATCCTCCTCCTGGTCCAGCATCTTCAGCCACGTCAACCACTGCTGTTCTCCTTGCCCCCTCTCAACCATCCGCCACTCTGTCTCTCGCCTTGAGCAGTTCCCGCACATCTGCCCACAGTCAGGTGTCTGTCAAGGACATGTTTGAGCGTAAGAAGCCAATGTCACAAAGTCACCCCCTTGCCCAGCATCTGACAGCTGGCTTGTCTGAACTCTTAGCTTTTACCATACAAGCTGGTGGAGTCTGAGGCGTTCCAAAAATTTGTAGCTATTGGGACACCGCAGTGGAAGGTACCCGGCCGAAATTTCTTTGCACAACAGGCAATCCCCAACCTGTACTCGATTGTGCAAAAGGAAGTAATGGCATGTCTGGCACACAGTGTTGGGGCAAGGGTCCATCTGACCACAGATACCTGGTCTGCAAAGCATGGGCATGGCAGGTATATCACCTACACTGCACATTGGTTAAACCTGCTGACGGCTGCCAAGCATGGAATGCGTGGCTCTGCAGAGGAGTTGGTGACACCGCCACGACTTGCAGGCAGGCCTGCTGCCACCTCCTCTACTCCTCCTACTCCATCCTCTTCCATAACCTCCTTGGCTGAGTCCTCTTCTGCTGCTGCGTCTTGTTCCACATCAACGGCACCCCCCAGCTCCCCAGGTACTATTCCACATCCCGGATACAGCAGTGTCACGCCGTCTTGGGGTTGACTTGCCTGAAAGCAGAGAGTCACACTGGACCAGCACTCCTGTCTGCCCTGAACGCACAGGTGGATCAGTGGCTGACTCCGCACCAACTGGAGATCGGCAAAGTGGTTTGTGACGGGAAGAAATTTGTTGGCGGCATTGAATTTGGGCAAGTTGACACATGTGCCGTGCATGGCACATGTGTGTAATCTGATCGTACAATGCTTTGTGCATAAGTACCCAGGCTTACAGGATGTCCTGAAGCAGGCCAGGAAGGTGTGTGACCATTTCAGGCATTCCTACATGGCCATGGCGCACTTTTCAGATATCCAGCGGCGAAACAACATGCCAGTGAGGCGCTTGATTTGCAACAGCCCGACACGTTGGAATTCAACACTCCTAATGTTCGACCGCCTGCTCCAACAAGAAAAAGCCATAAACGACTATTTGTATGACCGGGTTGCTAGGACAGCCTGTGCGGAGCTGGGAATTTTTTTGCCACGTTACTGGACGCTCATGCGCAATGCCTGTAGGCTTATGCGGCCTTTTGAGGAGGTAACAAACCTAGTCAGTCGCACCAAAGGCACCATCAGCGACATAATACCATTTGTTTTCTTTCTGGAGTGTGCCCTGCGAAGAGTGCTGGATCAGGCCGTAGATGAGCGTGAAGAGGAAGAGTTGTGGTCACCATCACCACCAGAAACAGCCTTATCAGCATCGCTTGCTGGATCTGCGGCAACGCTGGAAGAGGATTGTGAGGAAGAGGAGTCAGAGGAGGAATGTGGCTTTGAGGAGGAGGAGGAAGACCAACCACAACAGGCATCCCAGGGTGCTCGTTGTCACCTATCTGGTACCCGTGGTGTTGTACGTGGCTGGGGGGAAGAACATACCTTCAGTGAGATCACTGAGGACGAGGAACGGGACATGAGTAGCTCGGCATCCAACCTTGTGCAAATGGGGTCTTTCATGCTGTCGTGCCTGTTGAGGGACCCTCGTATAAAAAGGCTGAAGGAGAACGACCTGTACTGGGTGTCCACGCTACTGGACCCCCGGTATAAGCAGAAAGTGCCTGAAATGTTACCGAATTACCGCAAGTCGGAAAGGATGCAGCAGTTCCAAAATAAATTAAAAAGTATGCTTTGCACAGCGTATAAGGGTGATGTCACAGCACAACGGGAATCTAACAGGGGAAGAGGTGAAAGTAGTCCTCCTCCTCCCACGACCACGCCGGCAAGGACAGGACGCTTTACAGACGTGTTGTTGATGGAGGACATGCAGAGCTTTTTAAGTCCTACACATCCCCACAGCCCTTCGGGGTCCACCCTCAGAGAACGACTCGACCGACAGGTAGCAGACTACCTCGCCTTAACTCCAGATATCGACACTCTGAGGAGCGATGAACCCCTTGACTACTGGGTGTGCATGCTTGACCTGTGGCCTGAGCTATCCCAATTTGCAATATAACTTCTGGCCTGCCCCGCTTCAAGTGTCCTGTCAGAAAGGACCTTCAGTGCAGCAGGAGGTATTGTCACTGAGAAGAGAAGTCGCCTACGCCAAAAAAGTCTAGATTACCTCCCCTTTATTAAGATGAATGAGGGATGGATCCCGAAGTGACTGACAGTGGGCGATACATTAGACTAAAAAAGACCTGATGAGGGGGATGTAACAGGGATTAAACTGATAAGAATAGTACTACTTAACACACCACTCCTATCTGGTGGCACATTAGATTACACGCAGTGTCCCAAATTTGAAGTAGGAGGACCGACCATGCATCTTTTTCCATCTCCCGGTTCCTAAAATCGATGCCATATACACGTCTCCTGATAGGGGACGTAACAGGGATTAAACTGATAGGAATAGTACTACTTAACACACCTTATAATAACGCAGAGAGAGGCAATGCAGAGAGGAGTCTGAAGAAGAGGAGTCAGAGGAGGAAGGTGGCTTTGAGGAGGTGGAAGACCAAACACAGCAGGCGTCCCATGGGGCTTGTTGTCACTTTTCGGGGACCCTTGGTGTTTACGTGGCTGGGTGGACATTCATTGACATCAGTGAGGACAAGGAACGGGACATGGCTAGCTTGTTATCCAACCTTGTGTAAATGGGGAGTTTGCGGTTGTGCAAATGGACTGTTTGCGGTGCGTTAAACGGGGAGTTTGGTCTGTCACTGTGAAGCGGCCATAACCCTTACACTACCTGATCGATACAACGTCATACCTGATGTTTTAAAGCACGTTATTCCAAACAATTTAGGAATGTTAGGTGATTTATGCCCTTTATGGATTAAAACCAGACTCTGCGTCAACTATGTAATTTTCCATGGGAGATTTGCCATGGATCCCCCTCCGGCATGCCACAGTCCAGGTGTTAGTCCCCTTGAAACAACTTTTCCATCAGTATTGTGGCCAGAAAGAGTCCCTGTGGGTTTTAAAATTCGCCTGCCTACTGAAGTCTATGGCGGTTCGCCCGGTTCGCCCGGTTCGCCCGTTCGAGAACATTTGTGGAAATTCGCGTTCGCCGTTCGCGAACGGAAAATTTTATGTTCGCGACATCTCTACACATAATATAAAAAAGGAACTAAGGAGATTCTTAGCGCTATAATAACTAGAGATGGGCAACAATCTCCTGTTCAAAAAAAGGTTGCAGCCAGTTTTTTGCCATCAGTCCCAGTTTCTTTGAACATCCTGTATTCTTTATTTCTCCCTTCTGCATGGCACTAGTGCCTGAACTTAAAGTTTAGTTTTGTTTTGTGCACTCTCTCACTGCATTAATGTTTCTAATATTTTGTAACCCAGCTGGTCTCTGACCTAGAACCTTTGCTACCTACTCTGATCATGGGGCTCATTTTGACCATGGACCTCTGCTGCCTGCGTCAAATCTCGGACCATCCATTGATGTATCCATGAAGCAGATGCAAAATCTGCCAGTTGCTAGTAGCTGTGGGGTTAACAGCTGTTTTAGGGAAATCACACAGCATCAACCCTCTAGTGTACTCTAGCACACCAATATTTGCAGAGGTGTTTGTTGTGGTTAGGACCTCCTTTTCCAATAGGCAAATATGGCCAATTGTCCACAACCCACCATCAAAGAGGATCACACAGCCAGGTTAATTTTATTTGAAGAACTAAACTGACAAAACAGCCAAGAGGTTAAGAGTGTAAAAACCACCTCGGGTAGTACCTGACATAGCCCGCACCTGTGAAAGCCTTAAGATCATTTAAAAAAATCCCATTATTTTCTCCATTTTGGTTGCATTTAAATACCTTTTACAGAGATGTTTTCTTAAATTGGGATGCACCCAAAATCACAAAATGGTAGACAGCCCACAAATTGTATTGATGCTCAAGATGGACTCTGACAGGCTCTCTCAAATATAATATAGCCTATGATACTCAGCCCTCAAATTGAGAGGAATGTTTTTTAAACCCGTATGTGGTGATGTTTTATCCCCTCATGATTTTTCTCAAGGCATCCATTCTCAAGTCTAAGGAAAGACCCTGAAGGGTTGAAACATTTAACATTTAAATTGGGGGCGTCTCAGGAAATAGTTCTTGGTTTATTCCCCAGTATAGTATGTAGACAAAGGTATTTTTTTTTAATAGTGAAATGCAATTTTTTCATTATTGCAACCAATATAATCCAGGACTAAAGGGATCTCTCCATAATTAAGGTTCCCTTTTTTAATTTATTCCCCAAAAGGTTATTGTTATAAAGACTTTTTACCTCCATAATGGATTTATCTAAGGATTATAGTTTCTGTTTATAAAATGTGACTACTTGTCCTTCATATGCCTGTGCATCTGTAAAGTGATATATGTTCTATAATGGGACACCAACTTTTGTAAACTTATCAAATATATACCCAAACTTTCAACTCAGCTCTCCAAAGCAGTGGCATCCTGAGGGGGGTGCTGGGGTGCGGACCACACCGGGTGACACTCCCAGCGGGGGTGACAACCGTGCTGCCTGCATCCTCCCACAGTGCATTTTGCTGCTGAACTTTTTTTTTCTTCTGGCAGTCACATCCGCTTGATTTAGCTGCCGGAAAAAAGTAAAAAAAAAATAAAAAATCATCACCTTATGTCATATCCGGTGACTGTATTTCCCTCCTCCATGCAGGAGGGAAGAAGACTGTATGGAGGAAAAGACCAGGGACATGGAGTAGCCAGGAGGTGAGTACTGGTGAAAGGGGAGAGGGTGCCATATAACAAGCACAACAACGCTGCCATACTAATGGCAAAATACTGGCATATATTTAATGGCAAAATACTGTCAAATATTTAATGGCAAAATACTGGCATATATTTAATGGTAAAATACTGGCATATATTTAAAGGCAAAATAATGGCATATATTAAATGACAAAATACTGGCATATATTAAATGGCAAAATACTGACATATATTAAATGGCAAAATACTGGCATATATTTAATGCCAAAATACTGGTATATGTTAAATGACAAAATACTGGAATACATTTAATGGCAAAAGAATACTGGCATAGTACTGGGCAAATTGGCTGTGGCTTATTAATGGCAAAATACTACTGGCATATTATTTGGCAAATTGGCTGTGGCATACTAATGGGAAAATTGTGGCTCATTTTAATTGCCATGTGATGCGGTGGCATGGTCTGTGGGGCAAAATAATATGTACTATGGGGAAGGTGACATTGGCTCGTTCTGCAGGGTCAGTTCTGTTGGGCAAAGTGACACTGTAGCATGACAAATCGTGTAGGTGCAATATGAGTGCAAGTCAAGTGCTGTGGGTGCAATATAGGTGCATGGCAAGTGCTGTGGTACTGTAAGTTTTTTAAGTGCAATGTGGGTGCAGAGGAAGGGAATAGAAACAAGGAATGCAATTTTTCAATAGCATTTTTATTACATATGAAAATAGTTGAATATAACATTAAAAAGTTTAAATAAGTATAAATGCAACTAGTTAGAGAGAGAGCGAGAGGTATCTGTGTGTATAGATATTTATCATTTTAGAATTGTGCAATTGTCATGGCATAGTTATGGAGCTCCTGTGTGTGGCATAATTTGTTGGCTCCTTTATTGGCATATTTTGTGGGGTTCCTGTGTGGCATATTTAATGGGCCATCTGACTGGCATTACTAAGGAATCTGTTCGGCATGGTATTGGAGGAAATTCAGGGGTTGAAACCATGAGTTACTGCACCGGGTGACACCAACCCTAGTGATGCCTCTGCTCCAAAATATTCCTCCCAGTACTTAAATAAGTGCAACCACACAAACGGAGTGGCACATGAGAAACATGTGAAAATAAAGATGTAAAAAAATTGTGCAATATTTACTCAGTGATGGAATACATTGTGGGAAAATGTGCAATCACAAGGAGAAATGTGCCAAAAAAAACAATAGGTCTTTAGTAAAGCTTTAAAATATGTGTACATAAATAGAACACACATATAGGACTGTACAATTTGGAAAACCATTGCCCACAAGTTAATGCCACTTACAGGAATTATGCCATGAAAATGCCAACAACGTGGGTAGACCACAAGTCTAAGAGTGAGCAGTTCCCCATGTCCCAGCACTGCAGAAGCAGATTGTAGCCCCCAGACAAGGTCGGGGAGGGGCAATCATGACAGGGTGCTGAGAGGATATGTCAGCCTATAGTGGGAATTAGTGGGAGGAGTTGGGAGAGTATAAAAGATAAGAACAGGAAGTCTAGGGGCCATTTTAGGAAAAGTTTTCCCCCTATACCTGTTGTGTGTCTTCCCTCTTCTTTTTCAGGAACCAAGGAGGCAGAAATCGACAGGATCCTTGCTGACATGAGGGCTGCAGCATTGGTGAAAGGGCCAGGCTGGCTGCAGGGAAGATTGGAGTGCCCTGGAGATGCAGCTGAAGTCGCCACTTCCTCATCCGGGAGGCCTTCTTGTCGGGTGAGGCCTCCTCGCCGGCTGAGCCCTGGGGCCTACCAGGGCCCAGCGGTCTTTAAGCGGCAAGGGGCCGCTCCAAAGCTCCCCTCAGGATGGCCGGAGCGGGATCGCACCCCGGGGAGCACCTGATGCCGGTGTTCTGACGAATTACTCGAGCAAATTCTCCTGCGCAATCGCAGGAGAATTTGCTCACTGCGCATGCGCAGAAAGTTACAGCTGATAACTCAGCTGTAACTTTATGTCCACCGCGCATGCGCGAGCTAACCAACCCACATCCCGCCCCCCGCACACCCCTTCTCACCAGCTGATCGGACAGCGGCGGTACACAGCGCATGCGCGCGGCTATCAAGCCGTGTGGTAATGCGCTGTGTCCGTGGCTGGATTCAAACAAAACGCTGGTAAGTAACACGGGGGGGGGGGGGGACATAAGGAGCCAACAGAGAGGTAAGCACCCTGGTGAGGGCTGCCTCATCTTGATAGGAGTTGTGATCCTCCTGCTGCATAATACAGCAGGAGGATCACAACTCCCATGAAGATGAGGCAGCCCTCACCAGGGTGCTTACCTCTCTGTTGGCTCCTTATGTCCCCCCCCCCCGTGTTACTTACCAGCGTTTTGTTTGAATCCAGCCACGGACACAGCGCATTCCCACACGGCTAGATAGCCGCGCGCATGCGCTGTGTACCGCCGCTGTCCGATCAGCTGGTGAGAAGGGGTGTGCGGGGGGCGGGATGTGGGTTGGTTAGCTCGCGCATGCGCGGTGGACATAAAGTTACAGCTGAGTTATCAGCTGTAACGTTCTGCGCATGCGCAGTGAGCAAATTCTCCTGCGATTGCGCAGGAGAATTTGCTCGAGTAATTCGTCAGAACACCGGCGGCAGCACGGGTAGGCCGCAACCGGAAGTCGACGGCGGCGGGAAAGGACGCGCCGGAAGTGATAAGCGGGAGAGTTGCGGTCGCGCAACTGGATGCTCCGGCGGGCAGGCCTGCCGGTCGTAGGAGCGGGAGGTCCAGGCCATCAGGCCCCAACCCAGCAGAGCCAATGCCTAACGCTGGGGGAAGAGTAAGCAGCAGGAAAGGCTCCGGTCGGCCGGATGGTGCAGCGGTGGATGCAATCCAGCATCAGGTGAGCAGGCCCAGTAAGGGGTGGGGGGGGAGCAGGAGGCCCTGATCACACAGCGCGCCCCCCGGTGGCCAACCGCGCCGCTCACACCTCAGCTAGGCCACATGGGATGCTAGGAGGTCAGTCGCAGGCCACATCCAGGTCCTCTACCCCAGACATATATGCAGACAATAGAAGGGCCCCCACGAGTTTAGGTGCAGTGCAATGGGGGTCAAGTGAAAGGGGGTCCGTATCATCTGGTGGTTCTTCCCCCTCACGCCACGACAAAGGTCTACCCGCCCCCATCACCGGCTAGGTCCACATCCCCTGTGGCGAGATAAGGGTCTCCTATTGAAGTAGACGGGGGTGAGTCCAGTGGGGAGGGTGGCCAGCAGCCAAGCAGATATGGTGGCGCAGTGCAGAAGTACAGGGGTCGGGACGGACGCTCCCGGGCCAGTCGCGCTTCTCCAAAGGCAGCTAGGCGTGCTGGGGGTAGGAATGTACGCCAAGGGGTTCACAGTCGCTGTAGGTCACGGCGCAGGGTCCGGTCACCGGAAATGGGAACCTCCTCCCCAGCAGATGCTAGCCCGCAGCCCAGGAGAGGGGTCCCATGTAGGCCACGGGTGAATGCACGGTGGGAGGCGTCACCTTCATCAAACCGGTATGATTCCCCGGTACCTTCACATTGCTCTCTCTTTTCCAGGCGTTCCCAGGATTTGGAACAACAGCGGGCGGGAACGGCCCCCGAGACAAGAGGCCGCGGTGGCCCTGGGACGGCACTGGACAAGAGAAGGTCAACTCTAGGAGGGACACCTTCAACAAGGAGCACAGGTCCGAGTGATCAACAGGCCAGCTCGGCCCCGGGGCCGATTGGTGAGTTGATTGTAACCCCTTCTCCTGATAGGCACGGGGAGGCAGAACTGCTGGGGGGGCTGCGCGCCTTTTTAGATTCATGGGCGAAAAGGAATGACGCGGGGGTGGCCGAGACAGTGGTGGCAGCTTGGGTCCCTCCGGTATCAACTTCCCTGACGAGTGGTGGGTCGGGGGACACAGATGGGGTATCGGCCGGGCCGGCGGGGGCGCCTCCACAGGCGTTGGGGGTCAGCTCACAAAGTTTAACAGGGGTGGGGGGCCCCTCGATCAGTGATTTAGGAGGGGCCGATTTGGGGTCAGTTAGCATAGCGGAGGCGGCACGGTATTCCTCGTACACGTCTTTCTCAGGTCCGTTGGGGGTTCACTTGAAGGTGGAGGTTCGGGAGAAAATATGGAAGGGAGAGTACGTCGAACTTCTTTCTCTCCTGCCTTTGGAGGAGCCTATTGACTTCAAGGAGGATGAGAAAAAAGAGGATAGAGGGAAAAAAGAGGAGGAAGAGTGTAGGAAACGGTATAGGAAGCTCCCGAAAACATTTGGGAACTGGTTACGGTCGTTTTGCATCTTGGCTAGGGTCATAGGTGAAAAGTGCCCCGAACGGTGCTCCTCACTGTTTTGTTACGTGGATGGTATTTGGGAAGCGTACCGACTGTATGGGGGTTTGGCATGGTGGAGGTATGAAGAACAGTTTCGTCAACGCCTCGCCGCTAACCCAGGCATGAGCTTTGACCAGATTGATATTACTCTCTGGGTAAAGATCATGATGGCGCAAAAGGCATCGCCCTTTCCCGGGGGGGGGGCGGTAGTGGAACACAGGGTTCCGCGCCGGCCACCGGAAAACGTGGTACCTGCTGGCTGTTCAACGACAGCCAGTGCAAGTGGGGCGCCTCCTGCAAATTCAGGCACGAGTGCTCGGTCTGCGGAGGCGCTCATAGCGCGTCCAGATGCTTTAAGCGTGGTAAGTCAGGTAGCTCAGCCGGGCAGTCTGGGGCTAAAGGGGAGAACTCCGGTGAGCTGCGACGCGATGCGGCCGTGGCTAAGGCGTTACGGTAAGCGAGCGGACGCAAGTTTCTTGGAGGACGGGTTTAGGTTTGGGTTTCGCATCCCGTTTGTCCCAGGCCCAGGCCGTATCTCCCTCCGGAACTTGAAGTCGGTGCTTCAGTTTCCGGAAGTAGTGAGGGACAAACTACGGAAGGAACTGGAGGCGGGCAGGATGGCCGGCCCGTTTCCAGAACCACCCATGGCGAATTTGCGGGTTTCTCCTTTGGGGGTTGTCCCCAAGATGGATCCCGGTAAATTCCGGCTAATACATCATTTGTCCTATCCTAAGGGAGGGTCGGCTAATGATGGCATCGATAGGGAGCTTTGCTCCGTATCGTACGCATCATTTGATAGAGCAGTGGAGCTGGTCAGAGAGGCGGGTGCCGGGGCATTAATGGCTAAAGCGGACATAGAATCTGCATCTCGTCTCCTCCCTATACACCCGGAGTGCCACCACCTATTGGGCTGCTGGTTTGATCAGGGGTTCTCTGTGGACCTCTGTCTGCCTATGGGGTGTTCGGTTTCTTGTGCCTATTTCGAGAAATTTAGCACATTTCTCGAATGGGTAGTTAAGAAAGTGGCAAAGGATCGTTCAATGGTGCACTACTTGGATGATATTTTGTGCGTGGGCCCCATGGGCTCCAGATCCTTCTTGGTGCTGCTGCGTAAGGCAAGCGTTAAAAGGTTTCCGGAAGGGAAAAAAGCAGGCGGATGCACGACGCCCGGTGTCGGTGGCGTTGATGCGTAGAATGGTGGAGGCGCTGTGAGCTATTTGCACATCGGAGTACAAGTATTTGTTGTTTACCGCGGCCTTTTCCTTGGCTTTTTTTGGGGCATTCCGGATATCGGAGCTGGTAAGTCCTTCCAGGGCCCGGTTGGGCGGCATCTGGGCGACGGACGTGGTGTGTGAGCCTGGGAAGCTACTGGTGTGGCTCAGGTCCTCAAAAATGGATACGGCCAGGCGGGGCCGTATGGTGGAATTGTTTAAGGTACCGGGCGAGCGGGTGTGCCCGGTACGCTGCATCAGGGAGTTTTTGGTTGTGCGGGCGCAGGGGTCTCAGTCCCTCCTGGTCCACGCAGACTCCTCTGGTTTACTGAGGTTTCAGTTCCTCAGGGTAATGAGGATGGCGTTGGAACGCCTGGGTGTGCCAGCACACGAGTTCGGCACCCATTCCTTTCGGATTGGGGCTGCCACGGAGGCTTCACGGCTAGGCCTAGGGGAGGCTTTAGTCAAGAAGATTGGTCGCTGGGAGTCTGGACGGTACAGATCGTACGTTCGTCCTCACAGACTACTGTTATAATAAAAAAAAATAAAAAAAACAATTCTGTTAAAAAAAAAAAAAAACAATTCTGAGTTCAAAAAAAAATAAAAAAGAGGAAACGAAGGAATTTGTGTTGATTGATTTTGTTTCCGCCGGAGTGGTGCACATAGTACTATGTTGTTGACGATGTTCTCTGTTCCAGGTTCCGGTTTGGAGGTGTGGATCATCGGCCATTCATACGTCTACTGGGCCGAGAGGAGAGCTGCAGTTCGTAGGAGTGGACATCCAGGTCCTCTACCCCAGACATATATGCAGACAATAGAAGGGCCCCCACGAGTTTAGGTGCAGCGCAATGGGGGTCAAGTGAAAGGGGGTCCGTATCATCTGGTGGTTCTTCCCCCCTCACGCCACGACAAAGGTCTACCCGCCCCCATCACCGGCTAGGTCCACATCCCCTGTGGCGAGATAAGGGTCTCCTATTGAAGTAGACGGGGGTGAGTCCAGTGGGGAGGGTGGCCAGCAGCCAAGCAGATATGGTGGCGCAGTGCAGAAGTACAGGGGTCGGGACGGACGCTCCCGGGCCAGTCGCGCTTCTCCAAAGGCAGCTAGGCGTGCTGGGGGTAGGAATGTACGCCAAGGGGTTCGCAGTCGCTGTAGGTCACGGCGCAGGGTCCGGTCACCGGAAAGGGGAACCTCCTCCCCAGCAGATGCTAGCCCGCAGCCCAGGAGAGGGGTCCCATGTAGGCCACGGGTGAATGCACGGTGGGAGGCGTCACCTTCATCAAACCTCAGTAAAAAAAACAATTCTGTTAAAAAAAAAAAAAAACAATTCTGAGTTCAAACAAAAATAAAAAAGAGGAAACGAAGGAATTTGTGTTGATTGATTTTGTTTCCGCGGGAGTGGTGCACATAGTACTATGTTGTTGACGATGTTCTCTGTTCCAGGTTCCGGTTTGGAGGTGTGGATCATCGGCCATTCATACGTCTACTGGGCCGAGAGGAGAGCTGCAGTTCGTAGGAGTGGAGTCCAGCTGGGCTTTCCTCCGGATCGAGTTCGTCTGAAGTGGTTTGGAGTAAGGGGCATGTTGTGGAATGCTGTGGTATCTAATGTGGAACAAAGAGTGTGTCGGGGGTGGCCGCCCTGACATACTCCTTATTCATGCTGGGGGGAATGATCTGGGGGTAGTGCCGCAGAGGGAGCTGGTGAAGAATATGCAGTGGGACGTTTCCCGCTTGCATACTCTTCTACCAGGGATTAAGATCATTTGGTCCGAGATGGTTCCCCGGTCGGTTTGGAGGCACGCCAGGGATTCGGCGGCCATGAACCGTTGCCGGGGAAAGATAAACAAGCTAATGGCGAGTTTCATGAGGAAGAATGGCGGGGTGGTGGTGCGGCACTTTAACCTGGAAGGTAAATTGGGGGGTCTGTTTAGGTCTGATGGGGTACATCCGAATGAGCTGGGGTTGGATTTCTTCAACCTGGCTCTGCAGGAAGGAATCGAGATGGCCACAGTTTTGTTCGGGGGGGGAGCCCATCCAGGGTGATGGGCTTGTGGCGGAAGCTTGCAGGGTATCCAGGAGGGTTAATGGAAGATTTGGATTGGGGAGAGTCAATCGGGACTCTGGTGGGAGGTTCGAGGGGAAAGTGGTACCTCGAACCTCAGGTATTGGGGGCATTGGGATATGCCCAGAACATGGACTTCGGCAGCCACCTGGATACTCTTGCAAGCTTGGTTGGTTTTCCTGTATATGGAATGTTTTTAATGTTTATGTTTATGTTATGTTTAGTCATTGTATTAATTATGGATATATATACATATGTGGAATGTGTATATATATATATATATATATGTGTATATGATTGTAAATGCAATGGCTATTTAAATAAAGTGCTGTGGCCGTTGTTTTACCCCACAGTCTGGTTTTAAGTTTAGTTATTTCTAGGCAAATACATATCCTCAATGATAGAAGCTACCATGTCATGTCAGTTTCACATCTGTGCAGTTTCTTCTACTTTACAAAAGAGAGCTCTTTGGTAAAAAAAAAACAAATTAAAAAAAGGTGCAAGATTGTAGTGTGTTATCCTGTATATAGATATCCAAATACAAATAAACAACATTATAAGAGTTGTACTAGTCTGAAAGTGTAATCTCCCAATCATTCAAATTCTAGTACATTAAAAAGGAATCTAAAGAAGCAGTATTAAGCCGCCATATGAAAAAGAGCTCATCTATACAAGCATATTCTGCTATAAGGACCTTCAGTTTATTCACACAGGAGTACAGACATATTTAAAGCACAGCCATGCCTCTGTTTACATACACAAGAATGGACACCTAATGGCATTATGCTCTAAATGCATTATTTACGTCAGTTATGACTGTATATTACTATTGCAGTGCAATGTATGCATTAATAAGTGAATAGACTAGTGATTCACTATAATCACATTTTCGGTTTACATACTTGCTCTGGACCTATTGCGTATGTTAATCTAGAGTATGCCCGTATATCTGTAGTAGGATACCAGGTTCACATCAGGGTTATGCAGAACACTAATTATTTTCAGAGGGGCTTCCAATTTAAGAAAACATCTTAGTAGAAGCTATTTAAATACATCCAAAATAGAAGAAAAAACAGCATTTATTTTAAATGATCTCAAGGGCTTTTACAGATGCAGGCAATGTCAGGCTTGTAGGAAACTAATCCCCTTGACAATCAAAGAATTCAGAGTGAAACAAACAACAATGTTTTTAAATTAAAAGATGTGATAACATGCAATACTTCAAGTGCTGTCTATTTGATGTGGCATCCCTGTGGATTCTAATACGTGTGGAGTACCTCCAGACATTTAAAGGTCTGGATTGGTGAACATATCAGGAACACACAAAAAAAAAAAGGTTATCAGAAAACTAGCATTCTTAACATTTTTCCACTCACCAAGGGTAGGCAGAAATTGAATGAATTTACAATTCTTGGGATCATCTGTGAATTTGTATTTTTGTATTATCTGTATTAAAGCAGGGGTGCTGTGGTCACATCATTGGACAACTTAAAGATCCACACTATTTTTAAAAAAAAATGTATATATTTTTTTCTTACATGTACAAATGTGGAGATATCATTTGAAATAATACACAGTGAGAAGCATATTATTATTATAAGTATTTATTTGTTTTAAATATGCAACACTTTTTTAAACACTATTTGATTTTTTTGTGTTTTGTAAGGGAAGTACACTTGTGACTTCTATACATTTTCAGGAGGCACCTGGATCACTAATTTATTTTGTTCCTCACAGTATTTTACATTTCATTGGAAATGGTTAATTTATGGTGAAAGGGAAAATGTCTAAAAATAAAAGTATTCATTTACTCTTTTGCACATTTTGACTAATTTTGTGACAGTGAATAATCTCTCTGCTGGTTTCATACATGTCTCCCTTTCATTCATATTAATATGCTGCAGAGCAATTTCTATTTTTATGAACTCTACTTTGATTCCTAGAGTTCTCGGATCATTTGTTAGGAATCTATCAATATAAATAATAGACTTACAAGAAAAGTCGATAGAGAAAACTGTACAGTAGATGTTGCTAAATTGCCTAGCCAGTGTTCCACAATACTCCTCACAAAACCTAAATGTATAAGCTAATACTAGGTAACTAAAAAGGTTTATATTCCTTGTGGACCATACCTATTTTTAGGTTAGTGGGCAGCTTATACTTAAAACATGCATGTGAAGCCCATGAGCTGGACCAGGTATAGGCACGAACAATGTTCATGATGGACAGTTACTGGACTATATGACAGATAATTTAATGATGTTATGGATCTTACTGAATTTGAGGTGCATGGGCAGTAAGATGTTCAGGACCATGTGTGGGTGATCACCCTTTAATTGCCCATATAACTGTAAAAAAATAAAAATAAAAAATCCTGAGCCTCCTACTGCTCATGTACCTGTACTCTTGAGCCTCTTAGTCTCCATGCATCTGTAATCCAGCATGATCCAGCACCCTTGACTATTACAAATATAAGTCTTGCTGTTGGGGAAAGCAAGACTTTTTAGGCAGCGCTACCCTTCTACTAGCAAGTGCATCGGGTGTGTTCTTTTTCACTTCCATTGCTCTAGGGGGTGCTTGAAGAAAATAAAAATTCAAGGTCTCTTATTAAAGCCATTTCCAGTGTTTAAACCCTTCCTTATCATTGATCGCTGTGTACGCAGTGATTTTACACAGCAGCACATTTTTTGCTGTCTGTGCATTTTTTAGGGGTTCATTTTTTACTGTAATTTATTACAGTATAACAAAGGCTCTTTTAAGAGCTATCAACCCATTGCTTGTAGTAGATCACTGCTTAAGCAGCGATCCGGTGCAAATGCAGTGATCTTGTTGCAGAAGCATTTTTTTTGTTTACATTTTTTATTACGCCCTCTACGGTTAATTATACCCGCTAGGGGATTACGTGTAATGTAAACATTTTTTTTCGCTTTCTGAGCGCAGTGATTTTACACAGCAGCACATTTTTTGGTGGCTATTTTTTTTTACTGTCAATTATTACAGTATATCAAAGGCTTTATTAACCCCTTGCTTGCAGTAGATCACTGTCTAAGCAGCGCATATGCGCAGATGGTCTCTGCCTAAGCAGCACATATGTAGCGATCTAGCCGGAGAAGGATTTTTTACAAACTAGGGGATTATGTGTATTCTTTCTAATGCCATCTGACCGCGTGTATAGTGATCAGTAACAGGTGATCAGAGGCAAAGGTTTAGTGATTGCTCAGACTAGCATCTCCATTCGCCTGGTCAGATCAATATTGGTAAATATTGATTTCACCCATCTGGATCTGCCTCCCTCTCCTCACTTGAGTTTTAGTGAGGGAGAGCGACAGATCTGTATAATGTTAGTTTTTAATTGTATTAAATTAAATGTTACAAAATTGTGAGACCCAAGGGCTTTTATAAAAGCAATACCCTTTGTATAGTGTACCCTGTGTATTAACCCCTTCCCTGCAACTGATCACTGCACAGCAGAACATTTATTATTGTTTGTGCATTTTTAGGTGTTCACTTTTTTTGTACAGTACTACAAAGGCTCTTACAAGAGCTATTAACCCCTTCTTTGCTCTACATGTCACAATTCCAAGTTGGAAAATCAAAAAGCACACATCTCAAATGTGGCCTAAACATGGGTATCCCTGTGCTCGGGAGATGTTGCTGAACACATATTGGGGTGTTGTTTGGCAGTAACACATACCAAAATCTGTGAATTAGTGTCTAAAATACAATGTATGTGGGGAAAAATACACAATAAAATTACTATCACAAACTTTTACAAAGGCTGGTGGTAGAATTAGTGCATGGAAAGTGTTAAAATGCCACCATTTGAAATAGCCTAGGGTGTCTACTTTTTAAAAAAATATATGGGTTGATGGGGTAAAATACACTGGCTGGCTTCAAATATGTCCAAAATGGGACATGGTCGCAGGTATGTCAAAATTTCAAGTTGGAAAACAAAAAAGCTCACCTCTCAAATGTGACTTTTAGCCACCAAACAAGCTGACAAACCTATGCATGGGTGGTATCCCTGTACTCAAGAGAAATAGTAGAATCTATTTAGCATTTTTTTTCATTCGCTTTGTAGATGAGGAGATGTTTCACCATACCTTATTTTTTTTTATATTATATTATTGGATATGCTCAATATGATGGCACCCAAAGAAAGCCCTTCTAGTCCTGATAATAACAGTATATAATTTGTGTGGGTACAGCAACTAACAAAGAAGAAAATTACAGCTAAACACAAACAGCACAAAAATGTTAAAATAGCCATTGTCTAGAATGGTCAACAATGTTTCAAAGGGTCTGTCCTTAAAGGGTTAATGGGAGTATGATCTGTTTTTTAACAACATCCTGATCCAATCCCTGGCATTGAACAGCTGCATTAAGAGTTCTTTGCGAGTCATGTTTGTGAACTGGAGTCATCGAATAAAAAATTATGAGCAAAATCAGGGTCACAAAATAATAGGTCAGGGCAGGCTAATAACAGATGTAGTCAAAAAAACATTCCAAGTCAAAATCCGAAGATCAAGTACCAACATTGATTGTGAGTGGAAAAAGGTAAAACAAAATGCCTTGCTTGTCGGATGGTGTTCATAAAGCATAGAAGTTAGGTAATGAAGTCAATAGGTCTACTAGACACAGACAGACAACTGACTGCAGTATAGCGAGCCTGTAAACTAATACCTCAGGTGACAAGCAAAATAAGTGCAGGTACCAGTAAATACAGAGGCCACACTGATGCAAATAACAAGGATTCCCCAGTCTCCCTGGTGTCTAGTGGGGGCAACCAGAAGAGGTCTGTGTGCTACGCACGCATGCTCCTGATGTTTTGACCCAGAAGATGCATCAGGCAGCATCAGAGGATGTCTGTGTGCATCAAGTAGTGGAAAGACATATTATGGATGCCCACACTATATACCAGGAAGACAGAGGGACAGCTATAGCACTAACAATCTATTTGGGAACATAGTTGGAACTGGAATAATGTTTGGTGACATATATTGTGCTGTTTGAGGACACATAATACACAGGTAAGGTGTTTGGGGATATATACATCACTGTCAAGCTGTTTGGGGACACCATTGTTATTGGCAAACTGTGTGGGGACAAATATGTGGATAGATTTGGTTTTATATTTAAAATGGGGGTGCCAAATGCTCTAGATATACCCTTGGTCCCAGTAGGTCCTAACAATGTCCCACAGGTTGATTGTTCTGACTAATGTTATTTTTTTAAATTTGTTGCATAAAATCGCAATCATATATTCACAAAGATGCAGTTAAGACATGACGGAGGCAAGGCTAGTTGTGACACAATGCAGCTAATATGCAAGATAGGCCGGGCTGCACTGGGAGTTCACTGGCCATAGCCACACTGGATAGTGTCCCATGAAAATTAGGGATACTAACATGTTACATTATTATAATGGGTAAATATATGTTGTTATCCTCTGTTTACACATAAAACCTGAACAGCAAAAGAACAGGCAATTGTTAATTTTGTATTATTGTACGCAAACAAATCCCATTAAAACCTTATTTGCAACATATAATGATTAATTTATGATTTGGAGAGCATGTTTATAAATGTTCCAATCATCGACCCTGTTGACAGCATAAGATAAATAGCTATTGATCCATTAATAATTTACAGTACTTTTGTTTCTAAGATTAATGATTTCAACACAGGTTATTTTTCTATAATTATATTATCTCTGATAATCTATTTTGTACCAAAGGTGAGGTTTACATACAGTGCAAATTAAGATGCGGTAATCGTTATATTTATATAAGGGGTCAGTAAAGTAAATCTATAAAGAATCTTTCCAAGCAGCAAGCAGTATGTGCATGCATGTATAAAACACATATACATGACTAAATTCCAAGTAACACAATGTGCTTCCATAACTACATATGGCATGTCGGTGGTGAAACTGGGCCAATAAATCATATGCATCTGTACAAATGTATTGGTCTCTGTGTATTCATTATGGGTTATGAACTATTGGATGTTGGCTGGTTGTGTGCTTGGTTGTATCGGGACATATAATAATAGCAGTAGAAAAATGGTGCTCATGCCAGAGAACTGCTTGGAACTCACTTGGAGTATTGTATTGGAGACTTTATCTCCATAAGGATTATAATACTTTGGAGAGAGTTTGGAGAAGGGCTACTAAACAAATTCATTGATAAAACTTTCCAGGAAATGTTAAAGGATGGTAACATGTAGCTTGGAAGAAATATCAGGAAGTATACTGGACTGTGAGGGTAGTGAATGCATGGAATAGCCATCCAGCAGAAGTGGTAGAGGTCAACATAGTGAAGGAGTTTAAGTATGCATGGAGTAAGCATAAGACTATCCTAGCTAGCTATATAAGATAAGGCAAAGAAAAATGAAAGTATTTAGAAAATTTGGCAGACTAGATTGGCTGAATCTTCTTTTCTGCTGACTCATTCTATGTGTAAAATGTGAGCAATTCTGTAATTTTTTTTTCTGTAAAATAATCTGAATATTTGGGAGATGATGTTAAACATAGAAACTTAGAATGTGTCGGCAGATAAGAACATAGTAACATAGTAATTTAGGTTGAAAAAAGACACAAGTCCATCAAGTTCAACCCTTCTACCTATCATTACAGCTTTTGATCCAAAAGAAGGCAAAAAACCCCTAAGGAAGCTATTTCGAATTTTGCCTCCTGGGGGAAAAAATTCCTTCTTGACTCCAAGAGGCAATCAGATTTCTCCTTGGATCAATAAGCTCTTTTATTAATGCTTATTCTATTATTAATAGCCCTGTATGTTCTGCTTTCCTAAAAAAACATCCAAACCATTTTTAAATGCATCTATTGTGGTTGCTAGCACTACCTCTCTTGGCAGTGAGTTCCATAACTTTATTGTCCTAACCGTAAAGAATCCCTTCCTTTGCTGTCTATGAAATCTTTGCTCTTCCAGTCTGAGGGGGTGACCTCTTGTTCTTTGTACCTTTCTGTTAATGAACAGGTCACTGAAGAGCTCTTTATATTGGCCCTGCAAATATTTATATAATGTTATCATATCCCCTCTGAGACGCCTTTTTTCTAACGTATATAAATTCAATTTTTTAAGTCTCTCTTCATAACTAAGATCCTCCAAACCCCTTATTAATTTTGTAGCTCTCCTTTGCACTTTTTCTAGTTCCTTAATATCCTTTTTAAGGACTGGTGCCCAGAACTGTACTGCATATTCAAGGTGAGGTCTTACCATTGATTTGTAAAGAGGCAAGATGATATCCTCCTCCCGTGAATCTATACCTCGTTTTATACATGCCAATATCTTATTGGCCCTTGCAGCTGCTGACTGGCATTGGGCACTGTTGCCAAGTTTGTTGTCTATAATTATTCCTAAATCCTTTTCATTAGTAGTTTTTCCCAGGGAAAAACCATTTAACGTATATGTTGCTTTGTTATTATTTTTCCCATAATGCATAACTTTACATTTGTCTATATTGAACCTCATTTGCCACTTTACTGCCCAGTCCCCCACTCTGTCCAAATCTTCCTGTAAAGAAAAAACATCAAGATTAGTCTTTATTGCCTTACCTAATTTAGTGTCGTCCGCAAACACGGAGACATGGCTCTCAGCACAATGTGGCAGATCATTAATAAACAAATTAAAAAGAAGAGGGCCCAAAACAGACCCCTGAGGTACTCCGCTTAATACCCTTGTCCAATTTGAGAATTTTCCATTTACAACAACCCTTTGTGTTCTATATTTTAGCCAATTTTCAATCCACATACACACATTTGCCCCCAAACCTATTTCTCTCAATTTGTAGAGTAACCTTTTGTGTGGAACTGTATCAAATGCTTTCTCAAAATCCAAATAGATCACATCAACTGCCACACCTAGATCTATATTTTTACTGACTTCTTCATAGAATGTTATTAAGTTTGTTTGACAAGACCTGTCTTTCACAAAACCATGTTGACTTTTACTAATTATATTCTGGTTCAAGATGTATTCTTGAGTGTATACCTTTAGCAATCCTTCAAATAGTTTCCCCACTACAGATGTCAAGCTCACTGGCCTATAATTACCTGGCAGAGATTTTGATCCCTTTTTAAATATTGGAATGACATCCGCCTTTCGCCAGTCTGTTGGCACTGTACCTGAACTGAATGAATCCTTAAAGATCATGAATAGTGGTCTGGCCAGAATTATGCTTAACTCTCTAAGTACCCTTGGGTGTATACCATCTGGTCCTGGGGCCTTGTCTATCTTAACAGAGTGTAATTGCTTAAGCACTTTTTCCTGTGTCAGCCAATCCCATGTTTGCGGCGAATGTCCCATAACTTCCTGTAGCAGGGGCTCGTCCATCTGCTCTTCCTTAGTATAAACAGAAGAAAAAAAAAGTATTTAAAATGTCTGCTTTCTCTCTGTCCTCACTTACCAAATTTCCCATTTGGGATAACAAGGGCCCAACATTTTCCCTCTTTAGCTTTTTTCCATTTATATATTTATAAAACATTTTGGGGTTAGTTTTACTCTCCTTGGCAACCCTTTTCTCATTTTCCAATTTAGCCATTTTAATTGCCTTTTTGCAGGCTTTGTTGGCCTCTTTGTACTCTATAAATGATAATGCTGATCCCGTGTTTTTATAATGTTTGAATGCCATTTTCTTGTTTTGTACTTCCTGTTTCACGTTACCTGTAAGCCACATTGGTTTCGATTTGTGTCTTTTGCATTTGTTTCCCAAAGGTATATATTGGGATGTGTACTTTTGTAATGTGTGCTTAAAGGCATTCCACTTGTCTTCTGTGTTTAGTCCAGAAAACAATCGTTCCCAGTCTAAATGTTCAATCGATGCCCTTAGTCCATCAAAGTTAGCCCTTCTAAAATTAAGTGTTTTGGTGGCGTATTTACCAATTAGCTTTTTTGCATTAATCTCAAATGAGACCATATTATGGTCACTATTCCCCAAGTGTTCTCTTATTTGGATGTTTGAGATAAGCTCCTCATTGTTTGTTATTACCAAATCCAGACAGGCATCCATTCTAGTTGGGGTGTCTACTAATTGTGCCATAAATTTGTTATTAAGCAGGTCCAGAAACTTGCTGCCCCTAGCTGAACTAGTTGTGCCACACTTCCAATCTATATCTGGGTAATTAAAATCTCCCATGATTAGAACTTCATTCATATTTGCAGCCTTTTCAATTTGTAATAAAAGCTGATCTTCTCCATCAATGCTAATATTTGGTGGTTTGTAGCATACACCTACAAGTAATGTGCGATTCTTTTTAGCGTCTAAGCTAATCTCCACCCACAGTGTCTCCACATCAGTTCCAGTTACATCATGTACACCTTCTTTAATACTGGGATTTAATTTAGGATTTACATACAGACAAATCCCTCCCCCTTTTCTATTTACTCTGTCCTTTCTAAAAAGTGAGTAACCTTGTAAATTAACTGACCAGTCGTGGGTCTCATCCCACCACGTTTCTGTGATTCCAATTAAATCATACTGTTCAGCACTTACCAGTATCTCCAGCTCACCCATTTTGTTTGTCAAGCTTCTTGCATTTGCTAAAAGACATTTGAGATTACTACCCATTTTCTGTTTAGTTGACAAACACTTAATGTGTGCAGGTTTAATTATATGGACCTCCCTTTGGTCTATGTTAACCCCACCACTGCTTTCCTCCTCTCCCATAGCTAGACCCACCTTCCAATCTACCCTAGCTACCATTGCTTCTTTTTGATCTTGACCCTCCCCCCCAGAGCTTTGTTTAAAAGCTCATCTAATCCTATAGCCATCCTCGCCCCTAATACTGCAGCCCCCTCATCATTGAGGTGCAGCCCATCCCGTCCAAAGAGTCTGTAGCCGACTGCAAAGTCTGCCCAGTGCTCCAAGAACCCAAATCCCTCTTGCTTGCACCACCTTCGCAACCACGCATTAATCTCCCTAAGCTCCCGCTGTCTCCCTGACGTAGCGCGTGGTACTGGTAATATTTCCGAGAATATTACCTTGGAGGTCCTTTCCTTTAGCTTCTTTCCTAGTTCCCTAAAATCATTTTTAAGGACCCCCCACCTACCATTTACTTTGTCATTAGTACCAATGTGTACTATGACCGCTGGATCATGCCCAGCCCCTCCCAATAATCTGCCTACCCGTTCCGCAACATGCCGAACCCGAGCACCCGGGAGACAACATACAGTTCGGCATTCGGGGTCCTGGCGACAGATTACCCTATCTACCTTCCTAATAATAGAATCCCCTACCACCACAACCTGTCTAGCCTTCCTAGTGTCCTGGCTCCCAACTGCGCTGGAGAGGCTACTCACCTGGCTGCTAGGAGAGTCCGCCTGCCCCAGAAATGCCTCTTCTGAGCTAATCCCCCCTGCATCCTCACACAAGCTGGCAAACATGTTGGGGTGAACCAGCTCAGAACAAGCCTCCCTAGCTCTCCGACCCCTACTGCCCCTTACACAACTAACCCAGCTCTCTGCCCTAGAAACCTCTTCCCCTCCATCATCACCCTCCTCTACACTGGCCCCAGCCAATGCCTGCTCCGTGAGCAGTAAACTCCGCTCCATGTTGCTTATGTCCCTAAGTGTTGCCAGTTGCCTCTTTAGATCTAATATTATATTTTCCAAAGCAGCAACCTGCTCACATCTGCAGCAGCGGTATGGACCCCAGGGAACTTGCTCCAAGACCGCATACATGCTGCAAGACATGCACTTAGTGGCATTGTCCAACATGCTCTCTAGTGTAAACCACAAAATTAAAAATAGAATAAAATAAAAAAATAAAAGATTTATACTTTACCCTCCTTCTTTCCTTTGAACTCCTTCTTTGCTTCTAACTCCCACACTTAAGAAGCTTTTTTCACTTTAGAAGCTGCTCCCTTGTATTCGCCTGGCTCACTATTCGCCTGCTCCTTCCAGTTAAATGGCCTTCAAAGTAAAGAGACTCCCAGAGAAGGTTAATTAACTGATTGCAAACAGCCTTGCAAACCTTTTCCCTCCAAACAGGAACCATTCGGTCCATCTAGTCTGCCCAATTTTCTAAATACTTTTATTAGTCCCCCGTTCCTGGTCTTATAGCTAGGATAGCCTTGTTTCTATCCCACTCATGCATAACATCATTGACTATGTTTACATCTACCACTTCTGCTGGAAGGCTATTCCATACATTCACTACCCACCCAGTAAAGTAATACTTCCTGATATTACTTTTAAATCGTTGTCCCTCTAATTATAGACTATGTCCTCTGGTTGTGGTAGCTTTTCTTCTTTAAAATATACTCTCTTCCTTTACTGTGTTTATGTATTTAAATGTTTATATTATATCCCTCCTGTTACGGCTTTCCTCCAAGCTATACTGTTATACATGTTAAAGAGGGACAAAACACCAACATTTATTTGTGAAAGGCCGTATATCCCTGTTATATATTATTTCTGAATGGTACTATCACAAAGTACCATTTAAAAGATATCACATAGTCAAAAAACAAAGACTTGGGAGAAATCACTAGTCTCTCCTAGTGGTGTATCCGTGTGTCAATCATATACACTGAAAAGTATGTATGGAAGGGAAATGAAAATGTGGATGTTAATGTAAACAGTTAGGAAGTATGACAGTGGTGCACGAGTGAATCTGAGTGGGAACCCATATGTGAATACAAATATGAACAACCAGGAATTATGACACTGTAGTAGGAGGGAGCATTAGGGTGACTCTTTTTCATGTAACATTTTGGGGGTTTAACCCCTCTTTAAGGTCCATGGCCCTAGCCACGTATCCATCCATCTATTTAATCCACTGCACCAATGTATGATTATATACATATTCAAAATATGGTCAAGCAAAATATGCAATCAATTATTCATTTAGGGCATGATTTTGTGATGAAGATAAATTGTGCATGCTTGATGTATGCTTATTATATGTTTCTAACTCTTACAACGTAATTCTGAGGCAAGGTTAACAAACATCTGACATCAAAGATTGATAAGGCCAACCAAGTCACTAATTACCCCATTTTCAAATGCAAGCATCATGCAGGCCTTTAAGGTGTATTATTGGATTTGAATAAATGAATGTTCATCGTTCAAATGAAGGACACAACTTCAAAATGTAATGCATGCTTTTCTGCATGGGATTATAAACAGGGCAGTCATTTACATACATTAGTATTGTCATGCATGCACAGGCATATTTAATTTCCCTAATAGTTCTATTTGCACACTAGTTGCGTTAACACACTGTTGTGTGGTTTCTTTAAAAGCAGTAAAATTAGGAATACAAGAATACTATCGCCCATTAAACAATATGGGTAACAGAGGCTGAAATTATCTTAGACTACAAAGTTCGAAGACAACAATAATACATTTTATAACAGCCCAAATAGCCACTGGCCAACTGGCTTTAACAACAGTAATGTCTGAAAAGACTAATATTGCTACTGGCCAGAAGACATGATGTTAACATAGTAATCTTTGTAACGGATCACATTTTCAAAGGCCGATAGGCATGACCAGAAATACGATTTGTAAAGGTTTACGTTGCTGTAGGTGAGTAGGCTGATAAATCTCTTACTCGTGTACAGTCTTACTTCTTAAACAACCTCAGTCATACTAGTTGGAGGCCGACCAGATTTATCTTTCCTAGTGTTTATGTTACTTGCTAGAGCAAGCACAAAATGAGAATCCCCCAAGGAAACTTCAGAACAGAGAGCAAAAGTAAAAGAATCTTGAAGCCGAACTCCAGCTGAGACACTTACAGCAGTCTTAACCTATCTATACATTATGGTCACTATCACAAATTCCAGAAAACACAGAAACTGGCCCAACTATATTCATTATTACGCCACCATTAATCCAACCAAATAAAATATACATTTTAATTTCACTATTTAATGTAGCTGCTATTTTAATAGACCTATTAAAGCATTTACATTTTAGAATGTGGATACTGTTTTCCATATTACACTGTGTGTAATGATGTTGGGGAATGATGATGCATTTTAATTTTGGTCTGTCCAGGAACTTATTTCTCAAGCACAGCTGACCCAAAGTTTCTTGGTGGCCTTGAAGCGTGAGCTGTGATTTATTTTGATCCGTACCAGGCCTGGGAAGGAGCATCTTTAAATTGTCCATCACAAAATCCAGTAAATATCCAATATGAATGAACCATGATAGCGTCCTCCTGCATATGTACAGATGTAACAGATGCTGAGTTGTTTTTATTAAACAATCTCGGGTTAACAATACTTCCTATGTGGTCATGAAAAAAACAGGCAATATTCAGCAGGTGACCGGTCGTGGGATAAGTGCTGTTTTTTGATGATACTGGATGGTAGAACCAGCTACTCTCTGCACCCAGTTAATTAAAATTAAGATCAAATTAAATGATAGGTCAAAATGTTGTTAGCGAGATTCACAATACAATAGTCTTTTTAATGGAATGATTACTGGGAAGTTGCCATATTTGTCAAGGGAGGTTTGACACTTAACTACTGGGTCTCTGGTAGGGTGTGTTAAATTTTGGAAGGTGTTAGCTGCCTCCAAACTGTGATCATCCACCCACGTTGGGACAAACTTTAGAATATGCTCTGATACTTTGGATGCTTTTCACAAAAAGTGAGATGCAGATGAGATAAGGTGAGAGGAATTGAGCTCTTATATTGGGAGACAGTCACTAGTGTTGACCCTGTACAATGCATAGTCATTAGTGTTGTCCCTGTACAATGCATAGTTAAAGGGCAGCTAAACTTTTTTTAAGCCTTGATTTCATAGAAGGAGCAAGTGTTAAAAATAGCCTCATTCTTCTCTCAAGTAAACCCAACATTTTTCTTTATAGACACATGTGGGTTTACTCTCAGCTCTGCCTCAGAGTTGAGGCAAAAATGGTCGGGAAGCTGATGCTCGCTGGGAATGTCATTGTGTGCACAGTGAATCAAAGCTTGCCCACTCATCTGATATGGGTCTATCAAGTCCGGTGTTCTAACTACTTGTCCCTTCAAAGGGGCTGCCTGCTTCACATGAAAGTATGGCAGCTGTCATTTAGAGGTTAAATTGCCATGTATTATCAAAACTACATGCTAGTTTATCCCCATATTAGGGGCACTACATTTTTTTTACTTGTGCTTCTATATTAGAAGCACAAGAGAAAAAAAAGTGTAGTTGTCCTGAGATTAAATGTTTCTCACCTGTGCCTCACTTTTAGTGAATCATTCACTTTGTGGCTGACCCATACACTCTAGATCCCATTCTTGTCTTACAGGACGGCTCCTTTCCTGCCCCAGATGAAAACTAAGGTAGAGATCTGCATATTACCCATGTTTACAAATATTATTCAACCATCACATTTCTTTAGAAACAATCTATCATGCAGTGGGTTAAAGTGAGCTCTCTGCCTAGTTTAACAGAAGAGTCAGAAAAATATGTATATATTCCAGAATCGTGGAACACAATAGTTGAACCAAATATACACAGATAACTTTATTATTTTATGCTAAATGCACAAATGTCTACTACGAAATGCAAAAATCCCATTGTTAGAAAATGACAGTAGATGTTGATGATAATGGATTGTGGATGGAATGTTCATATTGTAAGTGACCCTAATGTATATCGGTCAGACTTTGTTATACATCATAACCCCCTCCAATGTGAGAGCATATTGTACAGTATGAGCTTAAAAGGTTTCAATTCAATGCTCTATTGATTTTCCTTTGCAATTTAAACCATACTCTATAAAAATGAGGCTTTCTTTCAGCACCTGAGATTATAAATGTCAACAGTGATGCAATTAGAGGTAGTGCTTTGTACTAGATCATATTTTCTGTTCCTGTGGGAATTTTATGAATTGGATATGTATAGCTAGTTTGTGCAAAAAATGGTTGGTTAACCACAAAGCCCTTTTGATTTGGTTTACTGACATGGTCAAATAGAATCTGTAGTTGCTACACTTCATCAGCCTGACAAGCAAACATCAATTCCCACTAGCTTCAGCTCTTCTTGTTAGGTATTGTTTTCCAGGAGGGAACTTACCATTCATATCTGGTCAATTTAATGTAGGTAATCACAGACTGGCACTGAATGTTAAGTGTAAACTTCTGAGCATCAATGCTGTTCTGCCTTGCATAGACCACACACGACATCAAGCAATTTATTAGGATACATTGGATGACATTGAATAATAAAGAAAGTTTGTCTTTCATTTATTTATAATTATTTTGTTGTTAATGTTGATTGGAAAATCACGCTTCACTAACAACAATTATTAAACTGCCAGAAAAATACAGTATCTACTGGAATAGCATCTACGCACAATGCACAGTGGTCATATATATCAAATTTAACCCATTTTTGCTGTTCACTGGTCAGAATAGGGCTTACTCTGTTGTCACCTAATGGGTAGGTTAGGGTATGGATTTTTAAGTTATGGGATTATTGTGTAATGTTAGGTTTAGAAACTGTCAAACAAGCTGAGATAGTTTAGGATTGACACAATTGCACAGATTATTGCAGCATTTTTAGTATATTTTTAGACAGACATATCAGCTTTTCATAAGAGTGGACAAGGCCTTACTAGAAAGGCTGAATCTTTTTCCTCCATTTGGGTATTGCTGTCCTTTATTTTATTCACACAGTTTAAAAATACATACGCAGAGGTAAATAGTGAAATTTTGAAATAGGCATGTTGTAAACCCTTAGCCTATTTGTAGATCTTTTAGATCCTGTCTGTGCCTTGATGGGGAAGAAATTCTCTTCAGAAGGCCACTTGTAGGCCTGGACCCCATCATGTCAAGACTTGATCAGACCCTGCTATCGGTTTCAGGAGAGTTTTCCCATATTACCCTTTCCTGCTATTTTCTTTCAAAAGAAGACTGGCATCACAGCTCACGGGAAGGTTATTGATTAATTTATCTGGGGACTCACCGAGTCATACCTGAGATCCAGTGTTTTACTGCATGGCAGCCATAGACTTTGGAAACCCAATTTGTGTAGTCTATTTGGCATACGCATGACGCTAATTATTAGACCACACAATACAGGGAGTGCAGAATTATTAGGCAAGTTGTATTTTTGAGGATTAATTTTATTATTGAACAACAACCATGTTCTCAATGAACCCAAAAAACTCATTAATATCAAAGCTGAATATTTTTGGAAGTAGTTTTTAGTTTGTTTTTAGTTTTAGCTATTTTAGGGGGATATCTGTGTGTGCAGGTGACTATTACTGTGCATAATTATTAGGCAACTTAACAAAAAACAAATATATACCCATTTCAATTATTTATTTTTACCAGTGAAACCAATATAACATCTCAACATTCACAAATATACATTTCTGACATTCAAAAACAAAAACAAATCAGTGACCAATATAGCCACCTTTCTTTGCAAGGACACTCAAAAGCCTGCCATCCATGGATTCTGTCAGTGTTTTGATCTGTTCACCATCAACATTGCGTGCAGCAGCAACCACAGCCTCCCAGACACTGTTCAGAGAGGTGTACTGTTTTCCCTCCTTGTAAATCTCACATTTGATGATGGACCACAGGTTCTCAATGGGGTTCAGATTAGGTGAACAAGGAGGCCATGTCCTTAGATTTTCTTCTTTTATACCCTTTCTTGCCAGCCACGCTGTGGAGTACTTGGACGCGTGTGATGGAGCATTGTCCTGCATGAAAATCATGTTTTTCTTGAAGGATGCAGACTTCTTCCTGTACCACTGCTTGAAGAAGGTGTCTTCCAGGAACTGGCAGTAGGACTGGGAGTTGAGCTTGACTCCATCCTCAACCCGAAAAGGCCCCACAAGCTCATCTTTGATGATACCAGCCCAAACCAGTACTCCACCTCCGCCTTGCTGGCGTCTGAGTCGGACTGGAGCTCTCTGCCCTTTACCAATCCAGCCACGGGCCCATCCATCTGGCCCATCAAGACTCACTCTCATTTCATCAGTCCATAAAACCTTAGAAAAATCAGTCTTGAGATATTTCTTGGCCCAGTCTTGACGTTTCAGCTTGTGTGTCTTGTTCAGTGGTGGTCGTCTTTCAGCCTTTCTTACCTTGGCCATGTCTCTGAGTATTGCACACCTTGTGCTTTTGGGCACTCCAGTGATGTTGCAGCTCTGAAATATGGCCAAACTGGTGGCAAGTGGCATCGTGGCAGCTGCACGCTTGACTTTTCTCAGTTCATGGGCAGTTATTTTGTGCCTTGGTTTTTCCACACGCTTCTTGCGACCCTGTTGACTATTTTGAATGAAACGCTTGATTGTTCGATGATCACGCTTCAGAAGCTTTGCAATTTTAAGAGTGCTGCATCCCTCTGCAAGATATCTCACTATTTTTGACTTTTCTGAGCCTGTCAAGTCCTTCTTTTGACCCATTTTGCCAAAGGAAAGGAAGTTGCCTAATAATTATGCACACCTGATATAGGGTGTTGATGTCATTAGACCACACCCCTTCTCATTACAGAGATGCACATCACCTAATATGCTTAATTGGTAGTAGGCTTTCGAGCCTATACAGCTTGGAGTAAGACAACATGCATAAAGAGGATGATGTGGTCAAAATACTCATTTGCCTAATAATTCTGCACTCCCTGTATAGTGTAACGTGCTCCTGGTGTGCACTAATGCACTCTTTGTTTAAACATGGAACATCAAGGTCTGAATGGTCCAGTTCTCAGCCATGCAAAGAACAGAAATTAGCATATTAAACAAATTGCTATTAATGAAATTCTAATTTACAAACTGTCACAAGCGTCATTTTTATCTTCACACTAGAGAAAATACAAACAGTGATACAAGATTTGTTATTTATAGAGTTATGATAGCGTAAAAGCACTAACACCGTTCTTTAACACTGGGTTTGTGAAGAGTAAACATTGTTGATTGAGATTTTACTTATCGTTGGGTGGTTTGATTAATTGCGTGTAACATATGTGGAGATGATTTAAAAATGTGTAAAAAGAATGACATTTTTTTTTATGTTGTCAAAATAGAGGGTATTATACTCTCATAACATTTTATTTACTTACAGGTATACTTTTAAAAACAAATTTGTTATGGTAGTCTGTATGTTAATACATGTTTGATTTAAAAATATTGCTAATGTTTTGTATAAAATGTTTATCTTTTCTTGTTGTCTCCTAACTCTACTTCGGCTGGAGGTGTTGTCAATAGGTTTCTAATAACTTATAATAACTTATAACTTCTAATAACTTCATAAATCAGTATAGCTATGAACAATTTGTATATTTATTAAATTATCTTGACTTTGTTTTAGATAAAGATATTTTAATTAATAATAATAAAAATTTAAAACGATGGCATAGAACATTTGAAAATTATCTTTAAAAATGTAATTTCATAAATGTAATTTCCCAATGTTTTTGTATAGTTATTTAAAGTTCAATAGAAGTTCAGTCAGATTTGGGCAGAGCACAATTAAACTCATGCACCAATTCACAGCATACTTTTGGTAAGGCGAGACCTAACCTCCGCTACTATGTAGTGGGCACACAAACGTCTATAGTAATACCAAAACCTTTTTAATGTGTTAAACAAGGTGCAATTTAACATCCTCAAAATTAACCCTTGAACAGAGTTAAAAGCTCAGTCAGAATCATTGTGTGCTGGTCCATGATAATTGTAAATCATTTCATAAGATTTGGTAATTTTAGCCTAATTTTTTTAGCAATATATATTATACTGCATTATTCCCTCTCAGCATGGCAATAACTAATAATCTGATCTACTTATGCTTTTATTATAAAATATGTCTTGGCCTGTTTTATTGTTTATTTGTTTTACTTTCAATTTTATTTGTAAGTATATCATATGTATTTATTACATTTTGTATATTTTGAAAATAAACAATTAAAACAAGATTTTTTTGTGCACTGTGCAGCCAATTGCACGCTTACTGCACAGACATTTTTCCCCTCAATGTTGTAAATTTGTTCACTGCAAACAATATTTTGTATCTATGTATTATGACTTGATGCACTACTTGTACAGTCTATGCTGGCTGTCTGCAAGCACGAATAGGATAAAATCATCTTCATGTTCTGCCTGCTGAATACTTCAATGGGTTCCCCAGAATATCTGTATTGTTTGCCTTATCCACAATCCACCAATGCATACATTTTTGAGAAATAAACCCATCATACATGAAACAAATTAGATCACACCTTTAGTTTTTTTTTATCACTGTAATGTATCAGATATAGGATGTCCATGTAAGAAATTATTAGATTTCCTATTAGAATGTTCTTGTTTCGAGTTACATTCAATATTTTAATATTTTTGGAAAATACAAACATTTTAATGCAAAGTTCATATGCAGTTTTATTAAAATATTAAGACAGATAATTAGACATTTTGAAATAAATGATGAATGGTTATATATTGCATACGATATCAGAAAACATACACTACTATTCAAAAGTTTGGGATCATTTAGAAATGTCCTTGTATTTGGTGAAAACAAATATAAAACTGAATGCACATGAACAGGAATGTTAGAAAGAATAATTGTGACCTTCAAACTTTACTTTTGTCAGAGAATTCTCCATTTGCAGCAATTATAGCTCTGAGGATCGTTGGCATTCTGCCTGCCAATTTGATCAGGTTATTTGAAGAGATTTCAACCGATGCTTTCTGAAGCATGTCCGACAAGTTGGATTGGGTAGGTCTTATGTACCATACTGTCAAGCTGCTCCTACAACAGCTCTGTAGAGTTGTGATACCATTATAGATTGAATACCAACTAAATTATTCTTTCCTAAATAGTTATTTCATAGTTTGGAGCTGTGCTGTGGGTGATTGTCTTTTTGAAAGTGGAAATTGCCTCAAATAAGTGTATGGCATGACATTGCAAAACAGAGTGATAGATTAGCTCCTTCAAGAACCTATTTACACTCTACAAATTCCCACGCTACCGCCAAAGCACCCCAGCCCATCATGTTGCCTCCACCATGCTTGACAGATGGGGTTAAGCACTACTCCAGTAACTTTTCATTTGTTCCGTGCCGCTTTTTGTGATACAAACACCTTAACTTAGATTTGTCTCTCCATAACACTTTTTTCCAGTCTTTATCTGCTTAGTGTCTGTATTGTTTTGTCCATCTCATTTTTTTTTTCTTTAAACATTTCATTACTTTTTATAGTAAATTATATGATATGGTAAAAATAATGTTTTTTAAGAAAGCCCTTCTTATACCAATACAAACTATATATAACGTCTGGGTACATTAAATAAGAAAGAAGGAAATGACATCTAAACACAAACACTGCAGAAGCCTCATCAAACCTTAAGGTTGCAGGCCAACTTAGCCCTTCATCCTTCCAAGGTCAATATATGAGTACCATAAACTGGGTAATAATATCATATTGATTATTATTATTATTACTGATCCATCTGATGTTACTTCAATGGATAAAATTAGCTTTTCTTTCAAAAACAGGGACTATTCTAAATGACCAAAAAACATTTGAATGGTAATGTATTGGAAGCAAATTACCTGGATCACCAAGTGCATGACCATAATAAAACGTTTACAATATGGAGGAAACCTTGAGGTTTTACTAAATACACAACATCAGTATATCTGTGAAACAACAGGACACTATTAACCCCTTCATGACTTTATGACGAGCTAAATAGTCATGCAGATGTACCGGCGTTGCCCTCTGGGTGCACCACATTCCGATCTGTAACTGGTCCAGGACTCTGCCTCGCAACCGAGGCAATGTTCCTGGACCCAATCGTCAGGCTTTCCATGCATGCGATCATGGCGATCACATGGAAATTAGATGGTAAAGTCAATGTTTCATACATTAACTTTGCCTCCAATTCACTCCATATACTTTACATGCTGATTGTGAAGTACAGAGAGGGGCAATTGATAAAAAAAAAAAAGCAATTCCTGTAAAAAACCAAAACAAAAAAAACTGTTAACCCTTCCCATCCCTGCTGATCACTGTTTGTTACAGTGAACAATTTCCATTCTAGTTTATGGTGCTCATTTTCTAATTATTTTTTGTGAAAAAAACTCTGAAAAAAGCCTTGTCATATATATATATATATATATATATATATATATATATATATATATATATATATATATATATATATATATTACGGTATTTTGCCACCAAATATGTTGCTTTGTAACCCCTTGATGAATGGACTATTTTCACCATGTGTCGCCCTTGGTGACAAAGGCTGTTTGAAAGCTTCTGCGGTGTTTGTGTTTAGCAATACTTTTCCTCATCAATTCATTAAATGTATCCACATATTATATATTGTTTTGATCAGCATAAAAAGGGTCTTCTTAAGATGCCATTATTTACTATAACAAATCAGAAAATGTGGTAAAAAAAACTATAAAAAGAAACTTTCATGAAAAATATTTTACACATCTACAAAGGCTAATCATAAAAAAACACTGCTAAATAGATTATAAAATATTTTCCTAAGTTTAGAAATATGATTATAAATAATTGAAAGCAACATTTTTTTTCTAACCATTTTCACCTACAGTGACATTTTGACCTCTAATATTAACCCTAAATCTAAAAATCTAAGCTAAATCTAGCACTAACCATAATGCAACTCTCTGATTTAACTGTATACCTATTTCTAAATCTAACCCTAGATCTAGGGCTATTTTTTTCTACTTTATTTGCCTGTAATGTTGCTGGCTCTTGAGGCAGTATAGCAACAGCAACAGAAAGACATGTGTTATCACTTATCACTACTGGAGCCCTTTCCCACTACAGGGCACCACCATATTGAAGGGGCATACTGCCAGCCAATATGGAGAGATCATGGAGGTGGGAACAATATACATCATCTTTTACAATAAAACCAATCTTAGAGTGTATTGGTTCTGGGAGGTTATGTGCCATATAAAATGTTTGCGTTTCATATCAGGCTTGCAGCTCACAAATTAAACAACACTATTTATTAAAACATGATAGGGTCTACTGAATATATATCGATCTGGCCCAAAATGGCCTTGGGAAATGTATGGATTCTCCCTTCACAATAAGGACCAAAAGAGAACCCATTTTGTAATGGATTTTTATTATGTATTTATAATGTATCTACATTTTTGGCATTCCTGTTATTTGAAAGGTGTGAGATCATATAATATTATATATGAACATATCATAGGGTTGGTGATGTACCAAAATGTGTACCAAACTTAATTATATAATTTAAGTCATAACTATAACGACAAACATTGGTTAAGAGACTTTGATGTTGTTCTGCTAAAGAAAACCTTTAATTCTTAGAAACACAAACCAGGTTCTTCTCCCATTGGTTTTGCCATCTTCATTGCATCTTAAGAAGAGATGCAAATCACAATTTTTCTTATCATGGTACATCACTTCTGATTAAAACTGTTCTTAAGCAATGTTTTGTAGCTAATACTTTGCTAATGCTTTTCACCGATATAAATACACTCACTTCTTAATTTTCCTTCTGTCTCTCTCCATTCTTCCCTGGTTCTGCCCTGATCTTTGAAACATTAATTATTTTCCATCATTTACCATTAAGGTAACTGATTTTTAATTTGATTATACTGATAATTCTTGTACCTGGACATGCAATCCTGTTTTGAAATAAAACATTTACCAACAAAAGCATTACACATTCATTTCACTACAAGGTATTTAAGCATGAAATTAAAATATTAATGCTTTAAGCAAACATTAATAGCTTTTCGTTTCTTATTAAAATGACTCGATGTGTTAAAATTAATTTTTTTTGTACTATATCCATTTGAAAAGACCTCTTAGAGCTATGAATTATATAATTTGTTGGTGATAAAATCAAACCTTTGTAATAAAACACTGGCTGACCTTGTGAAAAGGAATTTGGTTTATTGTTACCTGCTTACATGTTTTGTTAGTACTGTAGATTCCATCATTTATGTGTATGACATTGAGCAGAGAAATTGTTCTGTCCTACAATAGCATTGTATTAGCAAACTAATGGGCACTGGAGAAAATGAGATTCAGGATGCTGGAAATTAAACCTGTTGATTGGTACTGAGGTCATCCTTAATCAATTGTGACACAAGATTTCCTCAAATACTTAGACTGACATGCTACCCTGACCAAATTTAACAGTTCAAAATATACTCTGATGGAAGAGATCCTCAATACGTATACTGCAAGAATAAATAGTTTGGGGTAGAGGACTGGAGTTTTGAAGTTACTTTGCAATGTTGAAAAAATAAAAAGTACTACATCATGCCATAATCCTATGCACCATGTAAAAGCACACTGTAATGAACTGCAATACAGAGGTGTTAATAGCTGACTTGGGAAAGCTAGGGAAGCTGAATCATTTGTCAAACTTGGCTATTAATGCCTGACAGTTCATTTACAGTTCACTTTTAGGCTAATGAAAGTTTACTGGTCATATGTGTAAATTATGTATAATAATGTGACGTCTGTGTGATTATATGCATTAAAGTGAATTTTTACTGTTTCGTTAAAAAATAGGTTAACCTAGACATTTAATTTTTACTCTTCTTTCCACAAGCACATATATCCGAATTACACTATATTGCTTAACTTTCTTTTTTTTTGGTTGGTAGTAAACACCATCCACTAGTATTATTGCTGGTGTTCACATTTATTAATCCCTGCTTTTCTATCCTTGAACAAATTCTAGCGTTGACGTAAACCGAATTTACGGTTACGAATCACATCACAGAAAATGTTTCTACAAGAATGCCACAGATATGGGGATTGATTTAAGAATTGATACTTTTGATTATCAGTGATGATTGTCTATACATGAAATGCAAATTTTGATATTTTATTTATAATCTTTTCAGATGCATGCAGAAAGATTTAAGCTCGACATTTTAGGGACATTTGCAAAATGATTAAAAAGATAGTTTAGAAGTTTAGTCTTTTTAGACTACTGAAATATTTTAAAAATAACTTGGTTGAAACTCGACCTACCACTTTGGGCAATTGTTATGTTGTTGCATAGCTACATGGGCAAAATGTTGGATATTTGCACACTTGCTGATTAAATGCATTCACAAATAAATTGCAATAGCCTTTTCTTGTATCATGTGTGCACTGAAGTTAAGTGTTTGATCTTTATGAAATGTACACATGCATAGCATGAATTTTGAAACATGTTGAATTAAAAGAATACCTTTTTTTATTAGCCAAACAAATAAATTTAACTCGACCTCTGTATTTCCACAGCAAACATGCTAATATAATTCTACTTAGCATGCATTCAGACAGACAGACAACGAGCCAGCCAAATAGGCTGATACATTAATTAGGATTATTGAAAAAGTGCAATGTGCTTTCATACATATGTGTCTAATTTATTTTCTTTTTTATTGGCTCTCTACTGACATCTAGTGGCATACAGTTTCTTATAACAATTTACTTCTTAAGCAGGTTCTTTTTTCCAATATATATATATATATATATATAATCGTCAAATCATCTTTATCAAAATATATCACTTTAACATTATTTTACTGTAAAAACATACAACAACTAACACATTATGCACCTCTCTTTAAAACAAAACATTGCATTATGAAACACCAAATACTCACAGAATACTGATGTGTACAGGCTTACTTTTTCTCTTTAGTTAAATCTTAATTGCTTTTCCTCATTTCTTAACTTTCAGACTCATCTGATGTCACTCAGTGACTGAGCGGTAAGTGAGTCAATTCTCCATTGTATGTGAACACTAATTATGGTAGTACATACAACATCACTGCTAGAAAAGTGTGTCACTACAACTTAAAGCTGCAAAAGATGCAGATGTCGACACTTGGTATTATAGCACATGGGGGGAAAAGAGGAGGGGAAGGTGAAAAGTAAAGAAATTCAATAGGACCTGTCCATATATAAATTGAACGCTGAAAAAGAGTTTATATTACTCTAAATAAATAGTTTTTTACTGCCAATGTAGAGAATAAAACATTATCAAAACTGACCTATACATTGTGTTAGCAGAATTTCAAACAAATACCTGAATTAGGAGAAAATTGTGTTTCAATAGGCTATTTACATACTTTACACAGTAAAGGAATAGAGTATATTTAAAAGAAGAAAAACTACCACAACTAGAGGACATAGTCTAAAATTAGAGGGGTAACGATTTAAAAGTAATATCAGGAAGTATTACTTTACTGAGAGGGTAGTGGATGTATGGAATAGCCTGCCAGCAGAAGTGGTAGAGGTAAACACAGTCAAGGATTTTAAGCATGCGTGGGATAGACACAAGGCTATCCTAGCTATAAGACCGGGAACGGGGGACTAATAAAAGTATTCAAAAAAGACTAGATGAACCGAATGGTTCTTATCTGCCGACACATTCTATGTTTCTATGTTTCCATAGTGTCTCCTGTTTATGACATCACCTGTGACCAAGGGTAAGCACCATCATTGTTCCTGGTGGACATTTGCTGAACTTTGTGATGGACAATTTAATGATGTTCTATGGACATTCACATACCTTACAATGGGCACTAGTGTGCTTGTATGGGATTTTTACCTATTCCTGCCTGTGGTTCAATATGCAAATTAACTGCTTTGTATTAGGAAATGGGTAACATGGATTTCAAGATATCAGGTGATGTCGTATACAAGAGACACCACAGACACATTTACAAAAAAAACAATGTTCAGGTGACAGAGCTCCTTTAAATACATCAAGAAGCTATCTACATGTCATACATTATATATTGTAAGGGACGGAAACAAATTAATAATTGAACTGTTTTTAAAAAAAAAAAATGAAATAGATCATTGGATATGGCTTATGTGGACATAAAAAGAATAAATACAAAACTTAGAAAAAAATGTGGTAGGACTTTTAGATGCAAAGAAAGCTTGTTACTCCTTTGTTTGCACTTTGCATTGCTATTACTTAAAACCTGACATGTTTTACGCTGCAGTCTTATTAGGAGGTCAGGAAAGTATCCTTACACTGGAATAACACATGGCTGCTGCTTACCAGTTAAATCAGAGTATACTTTAACCCCTTTACGACAATGCCCATACATGTACGGGCTCCCAAAGCAATGCGAAGGGCTGCCTTTAAAACAGTGCAATCGCTGTGTTTTTTGCAGAAATTGGTGCAATTTTCACTCCTGTGGAAGTTTCAGGAGTGAGGCTGTCCAGGAAAGCAAAAACTGGCCGCTGGGACCACCCGTCGGGCAATTTAAAGTGATAAACTAGAGACATTTGTCCCTATACAAATCTGGTAAAGTGTTAAAGGCTGCCTCTGATGGAATCAAGTATGGAACACCAAGAAAAGTGGTTGTATTAGCCTGTAATAGCTGAGACAAGCTGTCTAGGGACATATCACAACACATTGCCATCCTCTCCAAATAAACTGTTAAGCAAACCAGGATCAATGTTAAGCAAACCATTATTTTTTGCAATAATTAAAACTTAATGTTATGTGATCACTGATCGTACCATTCTCAGTGACACACTTTGACCTTGAGAGAGAGACAAAGACAGACAGGAGAATGATATACAGGTTGAGTATCCCTTACAAAATGTTTAGACCAGAAGTATTTTTGGAGTCATTTAAGATATTGTCATCAACAAGATATATTAAAGAATCTCAGCAAATAAGTCACTTTTACTGTGATGTAGCTTTGAGGTTGGAAACCAGCTGCTGGATTTCCAGGTCTGCACCAGTGCCATTTTATTACCCTTTGTGGGCATGCTGTGGTGGTGGAATCGAGGCATGCATAGAAAAGCTATTTTAGAGCATGAGGGGCTAGACAATGCATAAATTGTTGTTCGCTTGCATTCTGACAGGTGTGTGGAATTTTGCAACTTGTGTCAAAATGCCCCCACATTTTTGTATAATGGATTTTTTGAATAATGGATTTTTTGATAAGGGATATGAAACCTGTACTGTCCAGTTTACAATCTTTTTTGAATTTCATACAGTATACAATGGGTTACTTCCATACAAAATTGTCTCAAAAGAAAGCAGTATCTGTCCTTAAAAACACAATATATAGTATGTTGGTATTCATTTAGGAAGCAAACATGCACTTTTATTTAAACACATACATAGCTAAAGTAGCAAAATAGCTATTGTCCAGAACGGACATAAAAACAAAGAGAACCATTGTCCTGGAGGGGTTAATGTTCATCTTATATCAATATCTTTACATTGTTTCACTTGTTTTGAAGCCATTGTCCCCTACTGCTCACTGTAAATCCCTATGTGACGTGATTGCTTCAATATCATTAAGGGAGTTTTTCCCTGGACATGACTGGCATTGCCTAAGATGTAACATTTAAATATATATTGCCTTTCCAACAAGGCACTGCCATGCTTTGGGCAGGAGCTTCTGAAGTGATCAGTGATCACTTCCATCACTCTGGGGATGTTGCTTCACTGCCAGGCAGTCAGCAACATTACAGTAAAAAAAATGTAGCCTTCAAGCTAGTTAGGTTAGGTTGGGGTTAAAATTGGTAATAAAAAGCATAATGCAATTTCAGTTATTGCCCTATAAAAAAACAACAGAATAAAAATAAACATTGGGCATTTATAAACTCAGGACAAATATTGGAATCTAGCAGATTTCTTAGTAGCATTTGTAGATGTGTAAAATATAGTTTTTACAATCTTTGTACAAAGTTCTAATAACAATTATTTTTTTATTTTTCAGCATTTATCTTTTTTTATAGTAAATTATACGATATGATCAAAATTATAGTATCTAAAGAAAGCCTTTTTTTATAACAATATAAATAGTAAATAATATGTTTTGCATTTTACATGAGGAAGGAAAATTACAGTTAAACACAAACACTGCATAAGTGTCATGAACAGGTCATGTCATGAAGGGCAAAACACAGCCAAAATGCCATGTCACAAAGGGGTTAAATAATGTTTAGTTGTAAAACAAATCTCTTGATAATTAAAGATGCAGTGATTGAAAACTTTAAATATTGGAACAATAATATTAAATCTAAAGCTGATTGCAAAAGACAACGCATCTGCCTGGTATTATAGGCAATGCATCTTTCAGTGTATACTGTCAGGGTATTTAACATGAAAAGTAAATCATCTAAAATAAAATGACTATGATTTGTTGAAACAGACATATACATCTCTCTGAGTTCTCTGAGATCTTATGCAGATTCAGATTCATTAACAGGTTCAGTAATTGTCCAAAAATATATTACTGTAATTAGAAAAAAGTGAGGATATAACATCTTTGGTAAAAACACCATATTATATTAAAAGGCATACGCAGCATATACGAGGTAGAAATAATTGGCAACTTAACCAATCAATCCAAAATTATAGAATACCACCATAAAAAAAATGACTGAAACATCACCTTCCCACTCTTCACACTTTGTAATAATCAACAAAATCACCTACAAATATCCAAATCGAGCATATAATTGCCTCTTTGTATTCGAGAAACCAATCATATCAACAGCAACAACTATCAATTTTGCTCCGTAAATGAATAACTGATGTCTCATATACGCTTCTAAATAAGATGCATTTCAACTACCAAATCCAATGACAATGTATGCTATTGTCTACACAGAAAACATCTGCATCTGTTGTACCACATCTGCACCTTATATGTTAACATAGAAACATAGAAACATATAATGTGTTCTGTGACTAGATTTGGCCCATCTAGTCTTCCCAATTTTCTAAATACTTTTATTAGTCACCAGTTCCATATCTTATATCTAGGATAGCCTTGTGTCTATCCCACGCATGCTTAAAATTCTGGACTGTGTTTACATCTACCACTTCTGCTGGCTGGCTATTCCATACATCCACTATTTTCTCAGTAAAGTAATACTTCCTGATATTACTTTTAAATCATTGCCCCTCTAATTTTAGACTTTCTACTAGTTGTGGTAGCTTTTCTTCTTTTAAATATATTCTCCTTTTTTACTGTGTTGATACCCTTTATGTATTTAAATGTTTCTATCATATCCCCCCCTGTTACGTCTTTCCTCCAAGCTATACATGTTGAGATGCTTTAACCTTTCCTGGTAAGTTTTATCCTTCAACCCATGAACCGGTTTAGTAGCCCTTCTCTGAACTCTCTCCAAAGCATCAATATCCTTCTGGAGATACGGTCTCCAGTACTGCATACAATACTCCAAGTGAGGTCTCACCAATGCTCTGTACAATGGCATGAGCACTTCCCTCTTTCTACTGCTAATTAGAGTTGAACGAACACCTGGATGTTCGGGTTCAGCGTGTTCGGCCGAAATTTGGAAAAAAGTCCGGGTTCGGGATCGAACTTGACCCCGAACTTGACCCCGAACCCCATTGAAGTCAATGGGAACATGAACTTTTGGGCACTAAAATGCCTCTAAAAAAGTTCTGGAAAGGGCTAGAGGGCTGCAAAAGGAATTAAAATGTGGGTAAGAGTAGGACAAGTGCCCTGCAAACAAATATGGATAGGGAAATAACTTCAAAAAACATAAAATACATACAAATGAAAAATACAGCTGAGACATAAAATAGCACTAGATGGAATCTTTGATTTTAGCTTTGGAAGAACATAAATCTAAATCTAAAGCATGGCTGCCAGGAGGATCAACAGATTTATCCATTTGAGAGAGGGTTGGAGTGCAGGGTATTCTCTTTCAGTTTATACTAAGTGACCCATAGGTTGAGGAGGTGGTGACCGTGGAGGTGTAGGTGGAAGCGGCGCTGAAGGAGGAGTTGGCCAGAATTTTTCAAAGTGCGCTGTAAGCACAGTATTTGACGGTTCTATTTGACTCTCAGATATGAAGTGCACAGCTAGACGCAAATGTACTATTTACCACCCAAAACTATTAGAATTTTTTCAAAGTGCACTGTAAGCACAGTATTTGACGGTTCTATTTGACTCTCAGATGTAATACATGTAATGCTACTGCTATTCTAAAAACTGAAATAGAGTCCCCATTCATAAGAATTTGGAGCACTAGGAATTTCAAAAGTAAATGTGATTTCATATGACACTGTGAAAAGTGATGAGGAGTATACATGGTACGTTTTCAGACAGCATTATAGATTAGTTAAAACATTGTAAGTTTTGTAAGCAACATAGTATTTTCTGCTTCCTAAAAATAATCTCACAATGCACCTCCCAAGATCAGACTTTGGATCTGCCGCTGAGCTGAAGTGCCCAACTAGCTAAAGGTTGTATTGCCAATAAGCAATAAGCTATTAGTTTTAATGTTAGATGTTGGTCTGTACAACACTCTGAGTAATTGTACCACTGTTGCAGTCGTGGCCTGCTGTGTGCTAAATTTTGCTAAATAATTCTTAATACAAAAATTAATAAATAGTTATTTTAGACAAACAAGACTAACAGTACAACAATAAATTTCTTTGATTCAAGAATACAGATAAAATATGTAAAGATGAATACCAAAAGACATTGCGATGTATATATATAAAATATACTTTATTTATACCTCTGGAGGTAAAAGCAATATATCTAAAAGGATATCACAAACAAAGTGTCAGGGTAGCTGTGACTTTAAGAATATTTGGAAACTCAACTGCAGAAATAAATGACAATCCACACAAGGTATATCGTTTAAGCAATTCTTGTCTTAAAGTTTAGCAGCAAAAAGAAGAAAAACTGACTGATATTGATTGCAGAGAAAAAAATAAATGGTTTGAAGTAATATGGAAAAATATATGTAACTTGATTGAAGTATAAAGTAAAAAATATGATGGAACACTTGATTGAAGATATGGAAGGTACTTGCGATTAGGTGATAGAGAAAAATGCAGGATAACAGGGACGGTCCATATTCAGAGGATTGGAGAAGTACACAATTCGATTCAGGAAGCCAAAGGTCAGGATTGGAAAAATCAGAATGGTCGAGGATATCCGGGTCAGCAACAGGTAATCAAAAATGAAAGTAGCAAGATACTCTAAGGTAGCTTGGAGCTAAGGAATCAGGAACAACAGCTGCTAGAGACAATACTCAGCGATTTGTGTCTGTTGCAGACTGTTATTTATAGTCACAGGAAGATCGCGTCATTGAAAGGGCGTGGCCTAATGAAGGGGGCGTGGCCTAATGACGCGATTGCAAGTAAAAAAAAAACAAAAGTAGAAATGAAAGCCTGACACAAAGTTACAAACATACAACTGTTAAATTCTTTATAGCATTGTATTAATTAGATAACATGTGTACTTAATTTCAGAGAGGTTCAGCAAAGCACATGGCTGTGTCCAAAATGGCTCTTGATTCAAGGTCAAGGATGATTTTGAACGAGGTTCTGCAGTTAGTTTCTACTTTTAGTTACAATACTAGGCATTAAACTAAACTTTAGCTTCTTAACCCTAGCTTGTTGGCACTTAAACAATGCCCAACATGGAACCTTTACTTTTAACTAGAAATAGTTTCAGATCTCTTCATTTCTCTGATCATGCTATTTCCTGGTCCTGCCACGTGTGTTGTCTCTCCTTCCACCATTCTAGCTAATGTCCAGTCCCTCCTCCCCCCTCCAGGATTTACCTGGTGGAACAGCGGGTCATCACTCCCTAGTGACACCTGTTTGGCAGGAGTAATGCACTCCTTACAATGCTACAACAATAATAACCTCAGAATGTCCAAAGGAATCCTCCCCACATGATATACTCCTCCATCTTGATCCTGTCAAGACATCAATTTCAATAAAGTCACTGTAAGTTTAACTCAATATCCCCTGCTGCTGGAAGTTTCTTCAACAATCCACAATGGAAAATCAGAATCTCATAAAATGGCTGCCAATCTATTAGAGAGAAAATAAAACAAGGTTAAACATCACACTTATCATTGCTCAATAAAGCATGCATAACATTACATTTCCTTCTTTCTGCCCAGTAACCTCCATTAAAAAACATCCTGCTAATATGTTGTTACCCCTGCTCCATCCTCATTTGGATGATGATCCTCTTTCACAAAGCAAACAATGTAACATTTATTACATAAACCACACATTTCACTTCAGTCACAAACAAACACTCACAATCCCTGAAATCGGTTTCATATACCAACATCCTATGTAACCCAATATCCCACACTAGAATCTTTTGTGAGCAGTGCTGTACAAGGGAATAATGGCTGCAAACCCATTCCTACCCACAATCTATCACTACTGGGGACAGTACTCGAATGTGCTCCCCTGAAAACTCTTTGCACCACTCAATCAACCTAGAGGCTTTAGGGTGATAGGCTAGGGACCACTATAACCTTTGCAGTAGCTCAATAACACAAGCGCTACTGTCCGTAGATAACACGTTCGGGTCTTTGAATCATCCATGAATTCTTTAAACAGTGTCTCCTTGCTGGACTCCAAGCACAACTCTTCTGGATAGTTTTCTCAAAAATGCAGTAATGCAGTAATTCAGCCTTCACATTTCAACTACTAAGTCTGCCCATCTAAATTACTAACAAAGCATGGAGAACCATGTCTAACAATGAAAAGCTCCCCCTAATCTCTCTCACCCTCTGCAATACATTCATGAGATTCAAATGCATTGTAGGCTTCCCTATACTTATGGCTTCCCTTGCATTCAACAGCATATGGTCAGCTCCTGCATCATACATTTGTAGCAACCACTCTCCCACATTTTCCTCCATGAGCTCAGTTTGTGAGTAATTCTTCTTTACTTCTTTCATCTCATCATCAGCAGCAGCTCTCAAACCATGCTCCCTATGTTGGTCACAGGGTAGTCTCCTTTTCTGCTGTTGAATAATGACAGGGCGGACTTGTTGCCTGTCCAGTTAATTATCATCTTCAGAAAAGGACACATACTCATCAACAGATTGATGGAGAGTCTCTGTAGGATCCCATTTGGGTTCTGGAACCATGGCTCACACATTGCTTACATGCACTGGCTTCCTACGTCCCTGTGATCTCCTACGGTTTATCCTGCTTAACACTAGCTTAGTACATTTCTCTTCTAGGGAATCTTCCACTTCCTGCATCTCTTTCTTAAGTGCTTCCTTTTTCTGCACCTCATGGCTGAGGGCCTGCACAATTATCCACCCTGTGGTGGCAGCTGCTTTATGCTCTCTCTTTGAGTAAACCCCTAGGTCTAACCATAATGCCTGCGCACCAAGCTCAGTACCAACGTCAGGATTTACTAGAGCAGCATATTAATTCTTTAGAAATGGTTTTCCAACTACCACATTCTGCCCATACAGTGATTGCTCCATATTTTGATCTTTCCTGCCTTGCTACAGCTGGTGTTTTCTGTTTGATTGTTTTAAACATCTTTACACATTATTACTAGCAAGGTTTATGCACTAAACACTGCACTGTAATACAGAAATAAACAAATACAATCAAGCTCTATTCACTAGAGTTTAAATACACAAGCATATGGGTTTAGAGATCTAGAGCTTAAATACACAAATCTGTAACTTTATGCAATAAGTGGACGGTAAAAACATGGTATTCACTTTAATAATTGTTACTGTATCCTGCGGACTACGCCAATTGTTGCAGTCATGGCCTACTGTATGCTAAATTATGCCAAACAACTATTAATACAATAATCAATAAATATTTATTTTAGACAAACATGACTAACAGTACAACAATATTTTCTCTGATTCAAGAATACAGATAAAATATGTAAAGATGAATACCAAAAGACGTTGTGATACAGTATATATATATAATATACTTTATTTATACCTCTGGCAGTAAAAGCAATATATCTAAAAGGATATCACAAACAAAGTTAAAAAAATACAACTGTTAAATTCTATTTAGCATTGTATTAATTAGATAACAACATGTGTACTTAATTTCAGAGAGATTCAGAAAACCACATAGCTGTGTCCAAAATGGCTCTTGATTCCAGGTCAATAAGGATGATTTTGAACGAGGTTCTGCAGTTACTTTCTACTTTTAGTGACAATACTAGGCATTCACCTAAACTTTGGCTTCTTAACCCTAGCTTCTTGGCACTTAAACTAAACCCAAGATGAAAGCTTTACTTTTAACTAGAAATAGTTTCAGACATACATACAAAGAGAAACTACATGTAGAACCATTAGCAGACATTGCGAACAATGTTCAGTTTTGATATGTAAACTGTATATAATTAATGTATATTATTGAAATATGTTGCATTTATTTAGTTGATACTTCAGACATGTCATCATAATGACATAATCATTTAGTTTGTAAAATTACAAGAAGTCCATCATGTTAAAACCTTTGCACATTGCCGTTGATCCCAAAGAAGCCAACAAATTAAAGAAGGAAAAAAAAATTCTCCTTTAATCAAGAGCTACAAATTCTAATAATGTGTAATTATTGTTACTTTACTACCTGTTTTGATAAAATTCAAACCTATTTTAAAGGCACTGACCATGTGTTGTTGGCATAAGCTCACTAGACAAGGTTCCAAAACTTTGCGGTTCTTACTGAGAAAAAAATATTTTTGTAGTTGTAAGTGAAACATCCTTTGCTCAAATCCTAATGGATGACCTTATGTGGTTTGTGTAGTTCTTAATGAATGGAGAGCAGTATCTGAAAACTTTTTAAGAAATACTGCATATAATGTACTTACATTATATGCAGTATTTCTTCATGTACTTTCAAACTGATGTAAAACCTATAGAGACAAAATGTATGTGTAAGTAATTACAATGTGAAAAGTAATTGAATCATTCATTGCTTCAGTGCAAGATGATGATAAAGTATCTTTGTGAGATACGTATAATACATGCAAAAATTGATGTACATTTATCTATTTATACTACTTTAATGATAGATCGATTCTATTGTAACTGGTATGTGGCAATCCTGTGTTTTGATCCATGTAGCCTTGTACAATGCATTTTTCATAGGTTTTCTTTGTAAAGGGAACAATATCTGCCTTAGTTGTTTTCAATGTTAAAAGGTTTTCCTTTGTATAGGAAACCATGGTACCCAGCAATTGATGTTGAAGCATAGTTTATCAAGGTCAATTCTCATGCTCTCCTATATGCTACTTTTTCTCAATATCTCCATTTACACACATAGATCTATTAAAATTCCTACTTTTTTGACACACAGGTCTCCAAGTGAGAATATCATAAATACAAATGCTATTGATTAGGCAAGGATGAGAACACACATTATTAATGTTTTGATTGAAGGAAGAGTATTGTACTTTTAAATAAAAAAAACCTTTCATGAGAAACCACTTTCCTTTGTCAAATCTATGTCCCTTCTGTGAATTTAACACTGAATAACAATCATGTAACACTGTAATATGCTACATCCGTGGTCGAGCATTAATGGCTTAAAATTGTATCCATTCCTTTCAATATATGATAATGTGATGTTCTCCTGATAAACGGGTAATATAAAGGTCACCGCTATATTCTATCGGTAGTGCTATTTTTTTTTTCCTGCACAGATAGGATTCTGCTTATTGTATTTTTTATGGACATAGTACAGGTGAAAGGTATTCTTTTAGGAAAAACACTTAATAAATAAGTCAAATTGAGTTTGTGGGTAGTATTGTTTGAGGAACCTCTGGAATGTCTAGGAATTCCCAAATTCTAATTGGATTCTGGTAGTAGATTTATTTTCCAAACAATAACAGTCAATAAATTGAAAAGTCATATCATCACATTCTATCTTACACAGATGAAATTTATTTTAACCTATTGGTACTTATTTTGTGATCCTATGTATGTAAATACATTTTAATAAAATTTGATGCAGCCCTGAATGTCCAAAGGTCCAGGAACTTCTGTCACAATGAGGATTGCCTCTACCAAGTCCATACATCCATACATCTTGCGTACATCCAAAAGAATCAGAAACAATAAGTGTGACTAAACGTAGGTATTGTTTGATGGTAAGCAGGTATAGACTAAATGTCCAAAAATGGACTACGTCTTTGAAAATAAATCTGTGACGCTCCATAGAACATCATTAAAAGTGCTGTTGAATCAAAATCATTCAAAATGGCTTTGAGCTAAAGGAGGAGGAGTTACATTTGTTGTCTCTTTGGCATTTGAAGGGTTAACATATATGTTTTTAATGGTTGCGACATCAAATAAATGTAGTACTAAATCCGTGTATACCATGTGTTCACTCTGATCCTGGTGTTTGTTTAGTACACAAATGAGGATATCAGTCATAATGTCAATCTTACCATTTTGTTTGGGTACCATCCTTCTTAACTGGCCCAGAGCTGGTTTAAGTTAACACATCTCATTCATATGCTTCTCAATAGTGCAGTCCCTTTTGTCTCTGATATCACAGAAAGCAAGTTGATAAGTGGAACAGCACTTTTCAATGGTCTATCACAAAGTCCAGTAAATGTCCACCATTAATATCCATACCTCTGGTAGTAAGTTAAAAAGCAGAAGACAAACAAATTTGATTAATTGTGAGCAGATTATATTTTTACTTTTATACTATTGTCTACCTAACACAAATGTCAAAAGCTATAATTTATTCAGCAAGACTAAAATTAGCCTCTGAAAATCTATGACAATTTTGACTAGGAAAGACAATGTTTTTCTTTTCTTTGAACAAACTGAAGGGTATACCCAATATAGACTGATCTGGGGCCTAAAATGGATTTGGAATGGGAGAGTTAGTCGAATTTCAGTAATCTCCAATATCCATGAATCTGGATCCGAATCGCCTGTTCAGACATTCAAATCAGGAAATTTGCTATAAAAACTATAGATGTTTGGTTACCCAATATGATTCAATCATCTCCGAACATAGTCCGTATTCGAGAAACAATAGACAAAAAAAACAAAAACAGGAGTGGTAAGTGCGCTGAGTGAACCTCTCCAGCAAGAGATATACCAAAAGGAAATACAATAATTGCCTGAAAAGTGGTTGTAGTTTTCTACAGTATAGGGATGATCCTCAATGTCTCAAAATACATATAAAAAGAGAGAAAAAACAGAGACCATAATGTAATCCAGCTTAACAATTGTATAGTAGTGAGAGACAGATGATTCCACTCACAAAGCCGGCAGGTATATAGAACTCTTCTATGTTTGTAGGGTGTCTTCTTTTCTCCTCATCAAAAGATATCAGTAGGTTGAGCAGCATAAAAGTTTCTCCATAGAGAGAGTCCTGCGGTCTGTAGTCCCACAATAAAGGGTATAAAACAGCAAGTATCCGGATGAAAAACAAAGTGAAAAGTCTGTGGTGGCCAGAAAAGCAGTATTGGTAAGCACGCTACTTGTTTCGCCTATTACTAGGCTTCCTCCTGGCGTGTGATTACCATACTGCTTGTATGTACTCATAAGACATGAGTGGTTGTTTTTGCGCTTTTGCATAATAAAGTTAATATGAGAACTAAATCGTTGGTAAATTTGCTGATTTTCGTCTTCCGTTTCTCTCTTTATGCTCCATTTGCAAATGCCAATCTTGCCAGCCAAATGTCCGAATCTCACGAGACTTAGCTCTTCAATCCCACGATGCGATGGAGTCACAATGACATCATCGGGGGAGGAACCCGGAAGTACACACAACAAGAAAGATGATATTTAATATAAGCAGTATGGTAATCTCAGGAGGAAGCCTAGTAATAGGCGAAACACGTAGCGTGCTTACCAATACTGCTTTTCTGGCCACCACAGACTTTTCACTTTGTTTTTTATCCGGATACTTGCTGTTTTATACCCTTTATTGTGGGAATACAGACCCCAGGACTTTCTCTATGGAGAAACTTTTATACTGATCAACCTACTGATATCTTTTGATGAGGAGAAAAGAAGACACCCTGCAAACATAGAAGAGCTCTATATACCTGCCGGGTTTGTGAGTGGAATCATCTGTCTCTCACTACTAAACAATTGTTAATCTGGATTACACTATGGTCTCTGTGTTTTCTCTCTTTTTATATGTATTTTGAGACATTGTGGACCATCCCCATACTGTAGAAAACTACAACCACTTTTCAGGCAATTATTGTATTTCCTTTTTGTATTTCTCTTGCTGGAGAGGTTCACTCAGCGCACTTACCACTCCTGTTTTTGGGTTTTCTGTCTATTACTTCTATTAATGTGTTGACACAGATAAACACACAGGTTGGTGCTGCTCTGTGATAGATCAAGCACCAGAATCTATTTTTTTATGTCTCATATTCTAGAAACATACACAAAATTCCCACATATCAATTCTCCAGATTTTAGTTGCAGAATTGAATAGAATTGAATAGAAAAACAAAGAAGAAGTAAATATATTTTAAACAGAAACATTTTATGAAATTATAATACATTAATGTTATATATTATAATAGAATATTTCACTATTGTAAACCTTTTTTAATTTTATTAATTTTATTTAATTTATTTGTATGTATTTAATTAATGTATCTTTTCATTTTTTTAATGATTTTCATTTTATTACACTTTGGGCCAAGTCTATAGTAGGAATTCGGCTATATTTGTAATAGCCGAGTTCCTCTCTAAATGCCCCTGAAATAAGCCAAAGTCCTCCACATAGAAGCCTTTGTTATCTTTGTATCTTGCATTCTCCTGCTTATGTTTCATCAATGTTTCTGCCTTTGCTTTATATCTCTGTTCCCTGTTCCTTAGCTTCGGCCACGTGGTGGCATTCCCTATTTCTGGCCAGAGAGTAGTGTTTCCCTAAGCTCCTCTTTCACTTAGTCCGTGGCTTTGAGCATCCCATGACATATGACCGGGGAGTCTGTGTCTGTGTTAATTTCTGTTCACCTTGATATGATGCCATGCTGCTGAATGTACCAACTTGATAATAATGGTGTTAGAGAAAATGTAAAGTATGGAAACTAGCCATAAAGTCTCTTAGAATTGAAAACATCTTGCATAAGTGCAAATTACAAGGTTACTCACTCTGAGTATGATTAATTTATAGTGTAATAAATATTCTTATATTTTCATAATTACATGGGGGAATATTTATAACGTTCATGCAAACTTTATAAAAATGTCTTATAGATTTAGATATATATAATTTAGTTTAAATAAAAAGAGATAATTTTATTACAAAGCGTTATCTATAAAACATATTTATAACCAAAAATATGAAATATTAGCATAGTTTCTTTGGATATCAAGACATTTTATTTATTCTCTTCCTGTAAAAATGACTTGCACCAGAGATAGACCAATAAAAAAGAGAGGGAGGTCTTATAGTGATGGTAAATGGGATTTATATGTTTTAACAAATTATTTGACGTGTAATTAAGTATTTTTACAGTGTACATTAGAGGTTTAACTTTGCTTTTAAAAGTTCTTTATTTCGCAATTTCTAAGTGCAATGATATATTTATATACACATGCAATAAGTAATGATTCTCTCAAAGTACATTAAATGGCATCTTCACAACCTTTATGTATGCAATTATGCTAATAACTATGTTCTTTTACAACTTCATAAACGTTCTTTCAGATGCATGTTTGCACAGAAAGCCGTACTGTTTGATTAAGTTCCTGGATACTTTACTAAATTATAGAGTGGATGTCATTTTGAAACTCTTATGCAAAACTATACTGTTTTCCTACCTATATTCAAACAAATAGGAATACCATAAATCTACATGAGCTGGAAATCTATTCCAAAAAATATTTTTTTTTCATATTTTTGAACCTGACGACTTTCAAAAGGTAATGTCGTTATTTAATTCTTTGAGAATAAACATTTGAGTAAAACATGGAATAAGTTTAAGTTAAGTTTGCTCACCAGAAAAGTGTCTCCAAATATTGGAATGTTTAATGAATTTGTATTTACACACATGAGTGTATTGTTATTATACATGTGCATAAACTGCGGTTGTTGATCGTAGTGCGCTGGACTGAGGTTCTTGGGTATTCCATTGGATGCTGGATTGCCTTTTTCGGAAGATAAACAGCCCAACAAAGATCCCTTGGAGCTAGTACAGCTAAGTGTACAGTACAGGTCCTTGTATGAGTGTGGGTGGGAGTAGTGTGTATGTGATTGGTCATTGGTATCTGGGAGAGGGGTTCCTTAAGTTATTTCAGCTTTCCTTTCCCTCTAATGCCTCTTATCACCCTCCCTCCCCTGTATTTATGAGTATATTGTTTTGTTATGGGGCCATGTCTTTGCCAGTCAGAGAGGTAATAGAAAAAAAAAGAGCAGGAATTGATGTCATGTATATGATATGGGTCTCAACCCTTCTCTGACCCTTATGTATTAAGGTCTCACCATAGTAGATATGGATGTACCCACTGAACTTAATGGTCAGCTTGTGGTTAGCAAGGTGGAAGGAGTGCACCCTTGGGGGTTTCATAATTACAATTTTTTTGCAAAGTTAGTTGTTTGATACTGCACTGAATATTGTTTAGTCTATATGTTAATTTATACTAACGTCATTTAAAATATTTTATGTAAATAAATGCTAAGGCCTGTTTCACCCATATATTTGTGCTTGCCATTACCGGGGGATTTAGGATTCAGGTTGGGGATTACAGCATGGGGGGTTGGGTTGTTTGGTCTCTACCATACCCACTACCTTCATACCTTCATACATGTAGACATATTAAGAAGTAGTGAATGCTCCTCTAGACCAGCAAAAGCAATGCACTGAAGGCAACAATAGATTAACTTGGCCTTCACAGATATCAACTTTTACCATTCATTCTTTTAACAGTTTCTTGGTTTAAATGTGTACATACGTATAAGATAAGTTTGAAGTATCTAATGATTAAGTACTTGTCAGTGTGTAACGTGTATTTCTTTTTGCAACAGGTTTGTCTTTACACAACGCATAGGTAAGTCAGTGAGGGGAAATGATCATCTTACCGGCACCTCACTTTTTAGCAAATAGCTCCCTCTGTGTACATGTGAGTCTGATTATGTCTAAACAATTTGGCTTATGTATGTGACTGCATGTGTGTTTCTGCGCCTGCAACTATCTGAGATTCTGTAGGACTGGCGCTGTGTGACGTTCAGAGACTGTGTGGGGCAAGAAAAATAGTAATAGGCTTGTGTCAAAAAGGATTGATGATAATTTGATAGAAAATACAGCTAACAATTGTAGTCTGCCATATTCCAAACTACAATGCCTAACATTCTTCTTATCCATTTACCACATGACCATCCACATGACCATCCATCATTTCATCACAAACAAAATTACTGGGAGAAAATAAATGTATGGAGTTTTTGGAACAAATAATACAAGTTACACATAATAAAGGTTTGTCTCAGTGAATTACTTCTGGAAATTAAATGTGACTTGAAAGTATAAACACACTGAAATTAAATAGTTGTATTAAATGTACTAATTTATAAAATAATTGTGATTTTTTTTTTAACATCTGTGCGGTTAGGGCATGTTGGGGCCATTGGGATAATGTTTTTTTTTCCATCCCACAGTATGTTGACTAATTAATTTGGGTTAAGATTATTCTCTCCTTCACATGGGTAAGTGATGGTGTCTTTTCATAAGTGTAGCTCTCATACTTGGGAGCTTTCTCTTATCTCTCTAGAATATTTCTGTATCTTTCAAGTGCTGCTTTTAATCTAAGTATATCCACAAGGGAAGTTGTTGGACATCTATTTGATGATTATTAACTAATTAGCTGTATGCTGGAAAACGAATGTTCTCAGATATATTTTTTGTTGTGCTAAAAATATATAACTTTAGGAGTAGATAATTACTGCCAATGATGATACTTCAACTCAGTCTTTGTATTGTTGAATTTATTAGACTTGTCCGACTAGCAATTCTTGTATAAACAATATCTGTTTCAGCTTAAAATGTTCACCACCAATGTAGCTTCCTAAGACATGTTAATTACCACCAATGTCATGTCGTGCACGACTTACGTTTATATGCATTTAGCAAGATGTCAAATAACCATTTAGGAAATGAGTACACATACATTTAGTGCGCTGTATATTATTTGAGACTGCACTTTTTTTTTGTCCCAACGTGTAATGTATGTATATTACATGAAACTCATCAGTAAAAAAACTGTTTTTGCCTTCTCTCATGTATAGTGCAATGTCAAACACTGATTTGACATTACACACGAGGATTGGTGTACATTATTTAGCAAATCTGTTTGCACTCCGAGTCAGCTTCCTACCACTTCCAGAATTATAGCAGTTTGCAAGAAACCGGGACTGCCCACACTGGTGTCAAAAAGTCAATTTTTCTTTGCTGCAGGAACCAATGAGAATAATTTCATTGATATGAATGGAATTTACTGTCTATCTAGTGAGGTCATAAGACCAGTGGTGTATCTTGGTTCTGTGCTACCCTAAGCAGACTAAATGTGGGCACTCACACCCACGTTACACACCTGGGGCATGCCACACCACCCACATTGCACACACAGGACATGGCCCATCACCCACATTGTACACCCATTACATGACCCATAACCCCAGTACATGCACTCATCACCCCATTACATGCCTGTATCACATGCCCTAATCACCCCCATTCCATGCCTCCATCACTCCCATTACATGGATCCATCACCTGCCCCCATCATCCCATTACATGCCCCCTTCAGCCCCATTATATGCCCCCTCAAACACATTACATGCTCCCATCAGCCCCATTACATGCCCCCATCAGCCCCATTCCATGCCTTATCACCCTCATTTCATGCCCCCATCACCTCCATTGCATTCCCCCGTCACCCCCATTACATGCCCCCATCAGCCCCATTACATGCCTCATCACATGCTTCTATCACTCCCATAACATTCCCCCATCACCCCCATTATATGCTCCCATCACACCAAGACTTACCCTGGGCAGGGCTGTGTGTTCCCTGGTGTCTAGGGGCAGGCAGAATGGTGTCTGTTGGCCGCCCCACGTGGTTTGGCTGATGAGTGCCGACAGGTCACATGTCTGATGTCAGAGTGTTGGCACTCACCTGTCAAACCACACAGGGAGCCCAAAGGGCAGTGCAAAGACACCATGCTGCTGGCTCGCAAACAGAGCATGGGGAAGGGAGATCTTCTGATCTCCCCTGTCATAGTCTCTGCTACCAAGCAATTGCCTTGCCTGCCTTGCTTTAAATACAGGACTGCCAAGTGTGGCATTGTTAAGAGAGTGTACATGAGCAAACATATTACAGTCCATGCAATGCATTGTATTCCAGCAACAGAGGAAGTGACTAGATGTAACAAAACTATATATGCTCATGTTTATATAATCAGTGCGGCCACACGTAAACATGAGTTATCACTATGGGATGGCTGGAGTCAAATAAAAAAATGTGATGTATGCAGAATGTCTGCATCAATTCACAGTAGAAAAGAGTCTGTGCCCTATACAAGCAGTAATCTTCATCTGCACCAAAGTCGCCGCTTAATGTTGGATTGCTTCTTCCCTGTGCCTGTAGCATGACTATCACATCTCATGTAGAGACGGTGTCACGCTAGGCTCTCACTGCGACAGGGATAGACTGCAGCTGCTTCCTAGTCAGTGAAGTCACAAGCTGAATCTGTGTGACAGTTAAGTTTTTCTTTTGGAAGGTGGGTGGAGCAGGTCTCTGTCAAAATGTACATATACAGAGCCCCCATACAGGTATACAGGGCCCCTCCAGCCATATAAATATATTATTGTTATACAAATCATCAAACAGTGCCCCCAGACTGTATACCTGGTTGAGGGGTGCTGCATGATGATTTATATAATAATAATAATAATAATAATAATAATAATAATAATATTATTATATGGCTGGGGATGGAATTTATAAATTTGTATAATAATAATAACATGATATGGCTGGAGGAGCCCTGGATGAGGGGGTGCTGTATGATGATTTATATCATAATAAACATATATGGCTGGGAGTCCTGCATACCTGGAAGGGGGCGCTGTATGAATATTCGTATAATAATAAGAAAATGATATAGCCGGAAGGCACCAGGTATACCTATACATATAATAAGGTATACAACCCACCCAGCCATATTCTTATTTAAATAATTATATAGCACCTCCAACCCAGGTATACAGCCCCCAGCCACCCAGTTTATTATTATTTTTATATATATTTTATAATATATATGTATTATATAAGTACTCAATGTCTCAATGCCTAATGCCCAATTCCAGTAAGATACATTAGATGAACTGGATATTAGAGAGCACTTACATATGGTGGGCAGCAAAATAAAAGTATATTATTTAAAAATATAATATTATAGTAATTCTAGAATATCCTAAGTCATGTATCTAATGTATATTTTTGTAATATAGGCATTGAGTACTTTTATTTTGCCATCAAATCATAAATATCTAACTGCTTATGCTCTTTAGGAGACTTGTGAGTTGTGAATGTAAATCATGGGCATAAATAATGAATTGATTTTTTAATCTGAATGGTGGGTCACTCATGGGGACTCATGCCAAATGGAATCATTATTGAAGGATTACTTTGAGCAGCTTAAGCCAGCCCAGGATACGTCTTGGCTAAGGTGTATATTGAATTAGATTTAAAAAAAAATGGGCATTAATATTGCACTAACTGTGTCAAATACCAATCATATACATTATTAAATATTTAGTGAATTTTAAACAGCTTTTAATATCTGTTTTATTGCTGTGGAGCTTTGTGATTCACTGATTTGCTGCACATTACTGTGAGATGTAATGCTGTGGAGTCTGTGATATACTCCTATACCACATATTACTGTGCGTTGTATTACTGTAGAGCTGTTATACACTGATATGCTGCAGATTACTGTGAGATGTATTGCTGTGGAGCTCTGTGATACACTACCGCACCACACATTACTGTAAGTTGTACTGCTGTGGAGCTCAGTGATACACTCAGACACTGCACATTACTGTGAGTTTTATTGCTGTGGAGTCTGTGATGCATAACATTAGGAAATTTGAACTTAATCCTAAATATCAGGAACTGGAGAATAAATTAAAGACTAACATTGAAACCTTGGGTGCTGAACTCAGAGAGAGAAAACATAAATTTGTTAGAGACACTAGAGATTTTAACATCTTTAGGAGACCCAGGGCCACTAGAAGACCATCTAACCAGTCCCTTGACAGTATGGAGGACTCTGTAGATAACTCACATGGTAGTTCCTCTACATCTAGAAGAAACATCCTGAAAAGAAACATTTCTTTTTTAGGACAAAACACCAAGTCCACACAGAGGGAGAAGTCCTCCCCCCGAGGAAAAAACAGTTCAAAAGAAGGAGACAATGAGGGATTTACACATTTTTAATCTGTCCAAATACATTTTGTCACCAATACATGTTACACTTCTGTGTAAGGGTCTATCCTTTGTACCCATCCCAGGGTTTAATAAATTCACGTGGATCACAGACATAAACCTATTTGTCAGAAATATGGCTCTGGCCAAGTATCATCAATCTAAACTAAAAAGGGAGGCCAGGTCCCTGGGACTTGAACCAGAGGACATCCAGGTCATGCACAATATGATGGACCTATTGTCTGATAATGACATCTATCCTTACCTTTCTAACCTAAAACATAAGAGCCTGTTCACTCCTCCTTTTGAACAATACAGTAATTTGGATACATTTGTTCAGTTGGTTAGTAAAGAAATGTAAAAAACGGATTTCACTGATTTTGACACCTCTGACCAAAATGTAACCTTTAGAGAGAGACAGGAACTTAAATAATTAAAATCCAACACTGATTTTATAATCAAACCGTCGGATAAGGGTGGTAATATTGTACTTATGAACATAGAGGACTATGAAGGGATGTGTCTTAAACTACTCTCAGATAGTAATACCTATGAAATACTAGCTCAGGACCCAACAGATACTTAGAAACATAGAAACATAGAATGTGTCGGCAGATAAGAACCATTCGGTTGATCTAGTCTGCCCAACTTATTGTACTGAACTCAAGGATACATTGGCCATGGCCAGAGACAGTGATTACATCTCTGATTCAGAATTCCATTTCCTGACACCTAGATCACCCCAAATAGCTACTTTTTATGCTTTGCCTAAAATACACAAAGAAAAAATGACACCTCCAGGACGACCGATAGTGTCAGGCAATGAGAATTTAACGGAAAAAATAAGTGTCTTTGTAGATCGCATTCTCCGTAAATATGTTGAACAACTGCCATCATATCTTAAAGATACCAAAGACACATTAAGGTGATTGATAGACTTACTGTGGTTGATCAAGTCCTATTATGTAGCCTGGACGTCGAATCCCTCTACAGTAATATCCAACATGAACATGGTGTTAAAGCCTGCAAATATTTTCTTGACCAAGATACTAATATATCTCCTGGTCAAACAGCTTGTCAGGATCTACCATGAAGTAGATCCCCCGAATACCCCGTTCTACTTACCTGGAATCCCGCTCCAGTAGCACGCACACTGCTGCCAATGAAAACGGAGGCTCGTCCCCGATAACGTCACGCCCATCACGTGCACGTCAGACGCGGGAAGATTTAAAAGGGAGAATCACCTTGAAATCCTTGCTTGGTGATTCTTGTGTTCCTTGCCCAGCGTTTTTCTCTATTCAACTTTTTTGATTGATCTTGACCCTGGATTGTATCCTGACTACTCTGCCTGCCTGTGCCCTTGATCCTGGACTGTCCTATAACCACTCTGTCTGCCTGTGCCCCACTGAACCCGGTTTGTACTTCGACCATTCTATATGCTTATATGCTTTAACCATTTTCCTGCTGGATTACAGTACTGTTTATGCTTATATGCTTTAACCATCTACCTGCTGGATTACAGTTGCTGTTTACGCTTATATGCTTTAACCATCTACCTGTGGATTACAGTTGGTGTGTATGCTTATGTGCTTTAACCATCTACCTGTTGGATTACAGTTGCTGTTTACGCTTATATGCTTTAACCATCTACCTGCTGGATTACAGTTGCTGTTTATGCTTATTTGCTTTAACCATCTACCTGCTGGATTACAGTACTGTTTGTGCTTATACGTTTTAACCATCTACCTGTTGGATTACAATTGCTGTGTTATGCTCATATGCATTAACCCTCTCCCTGCTGGATTATAGCCATTACCCGTGGCATCAAATTTATCACCTTCCTGCTGGATTATGAACTTTTATGTGTTCCTGTGTTACTCTGTATTACAAACTAGGTTCATACCCACAGTGTATTGCTCTTTATTATATTGATTGTGTCTGCATCGAGGTCTCTATCAAGTTCCCTAACAGTCGTCACACAGCTACAATTCTAACACTCCTTGAATTCATCCTGACCAAAAATTATTTCTGGTACAAAAATAAGATATACCATCAAATCACCGGAACAGCCATGGGCACGAGTTGTGCCCCCACTTATGCCAATTTATTCTTGGGCAAATAGGAGCATGATCTGCACAACTATCTGAGCAACTTAGACCTTTTCTAGGATATATACACTCCTGGAAAAGATACATTAATGACATCTTTCTGGTCTGGACTGGACCTGAAGACCTTTTCAAGGAATTTGTATGTAATGTTAACATCAACAAAGTTGGTCTTCATCTGACCTATGAAATCCAGACACATAAACTCAATTTCCTCGACTTAAGTATAATACTAAACAAAGAAGGTAAACTGGACAGTACAGTATTTCGTAAACCCAAAACGACAAAAAATCTTCTGAGATGGGATAGCTTCCAATCTGTCTCTCTCAAAAAAGGTATACCTATTGGTCAATATTTAGGACTAAGAAGAAACTGTTCTAGTATGGAAGAATTTGTTATACAGGCTAAAGACCTTAAATTAAGGTCTAGGGAAAGAGGTTATCCCAATAGAGTTCCCAATAGAGATAGTGAAAAGAGCCTACAAAAGAGCACTCACCTCAGACAGACAAACACTTCTATCTACACCCGTTAAGAGTGATGAATCAAAATTCATAAGGTGCATTGGTACCTTCAACAAAGGATGGTACAAGGTCCAAACTATCATGGAGCACTTCTGGCCAATCTTAAGTCAAGATGAGGAACTATTCCCTTTTATAGGCCCTAGACCATTGAAGACCTCAAGAAAATCTACCAACCTAAGAGATCATTTGGTACAGAGCCATTACTCGAGGGAATATAAGAAAACATGGCTACAACTTACCAAAGGTTCCTACAAATGTGGACATTGTAAAGCTTGTAAATTTGTGTCTCCCACTAAATCCATCAGGGACAAAGACAATACGGTTACTCCACTCAAAACATTCATGAACTGTAAAACAACAGGAGTGGTCCATTTGATTGAATGTATATGTGGTCTAAAATATGTAGGTAAAACTATACGCCAACTCAGAAGAAGAATATTAGAGCATATAGGCTCCATTTTTAATGAATTAGATACGCCAATTTCCAGACATGTCAGGATGTTCCATCAGGGCGATCCTACATCCTTACGTTTTATAGCCATCGAACAAATACATTATAATCAGAGGAAAGGCAACATTAATAAGAAACTTTTACAGAGAGAATCCTTCTGGATCTATAAAATGAATTCCCTGTCACCTAATGGACTTAATGAGGGATTCTCTTATTCCTCTTTCTTGTGAGAGACCCCCACACCCAACTCTATATACACTATTATTTCACATTCACACCTTACACCTTATTCACATCTAGCTTGTCTTTTCACCTTATTTTTTGCCCTCACTCACATTCACTTTTCTATATTATTTATTTTTTCCTGTTTCACCTCACCTAATTTTTTTTTACAACACATCACCCATTCTGTTTTCATCACCCACCTACATTTTAGCCTCATTCATTCACTCTCTCTCTACATCATTTGTGCACTCTCTTCTCGCATACATACTTAAATTTTCTATTATTCATCTACCCACACCTCTTTTCTCCTCTCATTCTAGTTCACTGAATCCCTACATTCAATGTTCACCCTTCTCCTTCATATACACACCACTATGCCCCTCCCCCCATTGCCAGATTCTCAGCTACTATTTTCATTTTCTTTTTCCTCACATTCAATTATTATCCTTATCACCACTCTCCTTTTGTCACCTTACATCCATTTCCCACACACTCACACATATTTCATTTTTCTAGCGTTTATATACACATTCTCCCTTTCCCCCTCTCTCACATACTCTTTCACATATAATTGTCCGTTCCTGAAATCATTATTTATTTTCTGTTCATCCGTGTATATTCGTTTTGTAACTGTCCCCCTAACAAGTGCACGATCCTCCTGCTGTAAACACTGCAAGAGAATACAATCTCGTCCTCCCATTAAAACTTGATTCTTAATACGCCCACAAGGGGCGGAGCTTAAGTATATCCTCCGTTATAGACTCTCAACATGCCCACAAGGGGCGGAGCCTAAATCCATTGTGTATACTGGCCAATTGAGTCTATCTCTCGGCACACACCCCCACCAGCTGTAGCCCCTTGTCTCCTTCTCTGTTAATACTACATGGTATAATCCAAATTATCTATATATAACATTATACATGCATTCACAGAGATAGTGGATAATCTTTATGTGTGGGGTTAGTGTCTATCAAATTATCCTTTACGCCTAATCAGACCATGTATTCACATTGTTTCCTTTAAAGCAGGCGAACAGGAGGACCCCCCTTTCAGTGATCAGTTTTCTCCTCTGACATTTAATTAATCTGACATTGAAATCAGGACCTAATGATTTGAATATTACCGGATTACTGTGCTGGCACACAGGTTTATTTCTGTGGTGATCATTATATGTATTCGTATAGTTGTTGGTGGGCCCCTTCTGTCTCCTGGCAGCCAAAATTTTTCACCCCAGCCCACCACTGGTATCCAGACGTGTCTCTCTCATAATGTGTTTCAGTTTCTCAGATGAGATGACATTCGACACCAATGCTGAATACACATGCACATTCGGTCTCTTCAGCAGCAGCCATCAGAGGCCTGAATCTACAGCTACCAGTTGATTCACTACACTACCTGAATATTGAATAGTAGTAGTATCATAAGAAGTCTCTGACATATAGGGGTACTTTGTCAATGCCATATGTGTTTATTAATAGAATTGCTATTCTATTAATAATTGCTGGTTTGTGGTTGGTCTCCAGACTAAACCTATCGAACCCATCAATATTATTGTGAGTTGATCTGTGATACACCCACACACTGCACATTACTGTGTCTCCTGGTCACTATCCAAGCTGGTTGCACTTCCTGCACCACTTGTCTTTAGAAAGGCAAAACCTTAATTTAATGAGTGCGATTAGAGTGCATGCAACAAAACAATTGCACCCAACTTCTGTTCTGATGCCTTGGGTCTAGTACTCACACTCTTGTTTCTATTCACCAAAATTCGACTTTGGCAGTTTGACTTAGAAATAAAACCCAGGTGTGAATCTTCCCCATTGAAGCTAAATTATTGAATCTATTTTTGAGACTTAGTAAAACTCAGGTGCCAAATTTTACTCATTCTCAAAAATAGCTTTGATCATTTTATCTCCCATTACTCGGGTGCTGAATTTGACTGAAAATGAGTCTCAAAATGAAAGTCGACCTCCAAAGTTGAATTTTAGTGAATAGAAACAAGAGTGTGAGTATGAGACAGCAGGCATCAGACCGAAATAGAGGTTCAGGAAGTGCAAATAGCTCGGATAGTGACCAGGAGACACAAGAGATCTGTCTGCCACTTGGGCACTCCTGGACTGCTACACTTCTTCTACCATGCTTTCTGTTCTCATATCGGCAACTTTGCTCCTTCACCATTTCACACTGGCGGATCATTCATATAACTTCATCCTGTGTCAACACAGACTACAGCTACAGCTTCATGTAGAATACATGGAAGCACAAAAAGCTACTGCACCCATGAAGTCTGTTGTACTGTAGAACCCAATCCCATTTAAAGGTCCAGTAGTGTCTAGCAAACTGAAGACAATTGAGTTTTTTTAGGATAAGTGTAGAGGCTTTTTTCTTGAAACCATTCCAAACCACTTGTGGGGATGTAGGTGATGTATTGTAGTTTTGAAGACTTTCTGGCCCCGTGATGCAACTAACTTCTGCAATTCTCCAGTTGTGACTCTAGGTGATTTTTTTTGGCCACTTTAATCATACTCTTTACAGAGGGTTGAGACAATATAGATACACACTCTTGATTTATAACTTTCATTTGACTAGAAAATCTAAATTATTGCCCTTATGGTTAAAACAGGTATTTTCAATGCTTTTGATATTTTCTTATACTTGCATCCTATTTTAGTGGAGAGCAAACCATAATGGAAGCTCAGCCCGGGAGTGCTGGGTTTTCAAACGTGCATAGTATAATAAAAACACGTACAACATAATAAAAATAAACTAGGTGGAACTGTCACTTTAAATGAATTGTAGACAAATCGGCAGGCCTGCCTAGAAGCATGAATAGGAACAAAGTTTCGAAAGACTAGTTTCATGCATCACTATACATTTTGTTAACTGTTCAACAAAGATATGACTATAAACATATAAAAGACACTGATTGTAATAAAGCAAAAGTTCATTATTTCTTTGTAGTTGAATGAAACATTGTTGGGTCTATTTCTATCCATTCTCTAAAAGAAAGCCAAATTGCTTTATTGAAAATGTGAATATTCATAAAAGAAAATAATCCATATCAAAAGAAGCTTTGTACTTCTTTCATCACTTAGGAACTCAACAAATGTTTTAAAGAAGTCCATCTCCTCTCTTTTGTGATATTTCAAGGTTATGGTCAAAAAATGAATAAAGTCCATGAAATTAAGAACCAACAATAGTGAAAACTTCACGAGGAAGAGATAAAACATTTATAATGGCAACTGAAGTTCGTTTCTCTAAATTACTTTTAATGGTGATAGACAGAGTGCCTCTTTGATCTTCTTTATTTGCATGTTTTTTAAGCAGTACCTATTGAAATTAATTCGAAGAACTGCTATGATCCATCTGTAGCCATGGAAGGTTGAATAGTCAGACAGGTTAATTTGCATGTTGTACAATTTTATTTAAATGTGCATTTCAATGTTATTAAACAAGGTATAATGGAATATGTTAGTCCATAAAAGAGTATGGCACAGTGCACTAGTGGTCATAATGTGTGCCAAGAATGATGCTAATGAATCTTCAAAGTAGGTGTATTGAGAAAAAGACGTATTTGATTGATAGCACTATGTAAATATGACAATAATAATCTCAGTTCAGATTCTTAATAGCCCTCCTGCCATCTGTACCATAGTTATGCACATTTTACTTTATATTTGGGACAATGAATGATAGATTTTTAGAATGATTGCCAGGACAGCTCTCTTCAAGGTGAAGTCAAACACTTTAACTAAAAATGTGCATGAATTAAATGATCTAAAACTCTTTAGAAGCAAAGTCTTGGGGGGGGGGGACAACAACTAAAGCATGGAGGAGAAGCTCCCCGTTAAAGCCCACAAAATATAACCTTTGATGATCATAACACTAACATTGGGAAAACAGCAAGCAGATAAACACCCCACAAACATGGGGGGGGGGGGGGCAAAAATGAAACCTGCAACTGTCTCAATGAGGGACCTTTTTTGAGTGCCCTCCTGCCATCATGTCATGTATATCACAGTACCATTTCATTTCCAAGGTTTGTATGGCAACATTTATTGGCAATGCACCATTGCCCACTGTGGAAATTAAATTTATCTACAATTCAACTATCTTCACTAATCTGGGCACCAAGAATAGACTATACGTTGACATTTGTTAACAGATCCACTCTTTTGTCCATTTGTCCGAATTCCGAATCTAAAGCTGCGAATGAAACTGAAATTTGTACTTTCGTCCATTAGTTCATTCTGAATCCATTTGCTGCCAAATTATAGCCTCAGTCTTTCCCATAGACTTGTTTGAGGAGTACTTCAACTTATTTCTGGGCCATTTCTGGAGGAAAGCTATTACGGACATAACCAAAGTCCTACCACAGAAGTCAATAGCCGGAAATCCTCCCAGATTTGCCCAAAATGAAATAGAATACATTTAAAATAAATGTAAAATTGTATAAAACAATAATAAAATATCTTAAAATAAAATATATTAAAGACATATATAAATACAATCAAATGACCAGAACAATACTCTCCTTTTGGAAAGCCGATATCTGCATGGACTCCTCCAATCCCAAACTGCAGTCAATATTCAAAACAGAAATCGCAAAATGTAGGTACTCTCAGGTCCTCAAACTGGATGTCTCTGCAGAGATGTGGGTGGACATTTGGAATATATAAGGTTTGAGGACCTGAGAGTACATACATTTTGTAATTTGTTTTTAATATTAAAATATGAATACATTAAAGGAAAATAAATATAAAAACATTTTTTGTATAGAAATACTTAATACAAGCACAGTATTCTTTCATAATAATAGTTGTAACATGCAATAATATCACATGTATTCATAAAAAATAATAATGATTGTAATTTCTTATTAAAATATGTTATTAAAGCATAAATGGTGCAATTGCCAAATTAAAGCTTTGCCCTTTAATACTGGTAATACTGTATTCTTTTGGATTCTTTACTATTAATAAATGGACCACAAATGGAACAGACGTATTCATCTACATAACATCCACTGGATTACTTCAAATATTTTTTAATCCAATAGTTACATTACTTTTTCAGCTATGTCTTTCCCTTGGTGACATTGGCTGTTTTAATATTTCTGCTTTTTGGGTTTATCTGTAATTTTCTTCTTTTTCATTTATGGTGCCCACAGAAATTATATATTGTTTTTATCAGCATAAGAAGAGGTCTCTTAAGATATCATTGTTTTCATCATATCATAGGTACTATAAAAAAAAAAAAAATCATAAAATATGCTTCAAAAATTTAAAAAACACACCTTTTCAAACTTTGACCTAAAAAAATATATGACACAATAACAAATGGTAAAAATAGACCCTTTATAAATGGTTTCTCAAGTTGGTCCTGAGTTTAGAATTAAGTCATGTTTGCATGTTTTTCTGATGGTGATTTTTTGCAAGTTATAGGGCAGTAACCGAAAGTAGCATTTTTTTTAATAACCATTTTCTCCTACAGTGACCTCAAACCTAAATGTAACCCTAAATATAACCCTGACCCTTATGCTAGCCCTGACCTATTCTTAACGCTACTGTAACTCTAACCCTAACCGTTTTTCTAACCTAGATGTAAGGCTAATTTAGCTTTTTTTGTATTGCAATATTACTGGCGTAAGTGATAATTCATCACTTCCAAAGCTGTTACCCACAAGTGGGCAGCACCATATTAGAGGAGCATACTGTTCTCCAATATGATGCCTGAATTCGCTCTGTGAAGAAATTGTAGGTGCCTTCAGCAACAATTGTTGATGTTGCTTAATGCCTCAACATTGAGGCTGTCTGAGCGGTGTTAGTGATCATTGTTCACTAACATGGTAAATCCCACGTGTATGTTTAGATTTATGGTTACTCTCAGCTACTCAGTTACAGACCATTGTGTGTATCTGACTGGAAGCTACTGGATAAAGTTATGGTCCCCTCTGTTGATAGCATTTACAACCAATGACCACATCAGCCTCAATTCTTCAGCATGTAACCATTTCTTAAGGGAAGCATGGAGACTGCCAGTTAGTGGATAAAATGGTATTAACCATAAAACAATACTTTATCCTCATCCTAGATCCACTAGAATGTTCAACTTTTACTTATAGAAGAACAGGTGAGCAAATGGCCTTTCAGTATTATAAAATGTGACTATAAATAAATAGAAAACTGTAATTCCTATGTAGCTTTGTCACCATCTTCCCATTACTCTTTACTATCCATAGTGAGGTCTTTATAAGACAATAATATTTAGTGAAAAAAATATTGATAATAAATTAACAACTAATCACAATAGACATATTGAGAAATAAGGACACGAGAGCACGGGTCAGTGACAGAAAAACTTTTGTAAAGTTTAATGTCATTTTTAACTTAGCCATTCCGCTTGGATTTCATCTTTTACTACTGAACGAAACCCTCCAAGACATAATTTGCTTAAATTGCAGAGGTTATTTTAGAGGTGATTTAGTTTGCAGTTTCATCTTTTTAGCTTTACAGTTTATTTTATAGTTATCTATTAGAATATACTGTGTTTATGTTCAGACAATTTTCAATTGCTTTTCAAACATTGCACATTTTTACTAAAGCTATTAAAAATAAGAAAATATTTATTAACTAGAAGTTAGCACATAAATATAAACTAAAAAGTTATATGCATGACATAAGGCACCATAAATAAGTTATCACACATAATAATATAATCTTTACTTGTGTGCCAAAATCACAGCTCACATAATATTTGGATGAAGCCCCTGAACTTTGTGACCATTCAGGATTTGGACTTGGACTGTCTTGTGTGCTGCTCATTTGTTCTATATTGTATGTATGCTGACCGGGATCCATATGTAAGATTTTTTTATGCATTTGTATGGTTTCAAATAGCCTGTTGATTGTCTGGTCCTTTTGTGTCTGTCATCCGAATGTGGATATTCAAGAACACCCTGGATGCTGCAAATATGCAGAGCCTTGGCTGATCTTTCACTCTGTGAGTGCATTACAAATGAGGTAAAGGGTTCTATTTTGCTAATAACAGTATTGCACTATAAGTACTTTTCCTATATGTTCTCTCTTTACATATAACATTTAATCTACCATGCTTTGAAGTGTACCTGCTGTGACAAACCTGTTCCTGTTGGCATAGGTTTATCTGGGATCTTTGATACCACACAGTCTTTCTCAGAAATGCAAGGAAATCTCCAGAAACGATGATACGTTTTCCAAAAAAAACAACTTTGTTTATTTAACCCCTTAGTGACATGACTTTTTTGGCTTGTCCGACGCTTGGTGACATGGGCTGTTTTAACATTTCTAAAGTGTTTCTTTTTTGCTGTAATTTATTTCTGTCTCATTTAGTGTACCTGCACAAACTATATATCGTTTTTATCGTTATAAGAAGGGCTTTCTTATGATACCATTATTTTGATAATAGCATATAATTTGATGTAAAAAAAAAAAAAATATATCAAAAAAATGTAAAATGTTTTTTTTTATGACTTTTATTTGAAAAATCGTATACTCATGTACAAGAGACAACAAAAAAACACTGCTAAATAGTTTCTAATATATGTCCTGAGTTCAGAAATAGCCCATGTTTTATGTTTTTGTGCTTTTTTTATTCATGTTACAGGGCCAGAACTATAAGTAGTGCAAAGCTATTTTAAAATCCTTTTTTTCAAAATTAGCAACAGTGACATTGTAAGCCTGATTTCTGTACTAAATCCACGAATGACCCCCAACATGTACATATTTTTGAAAACTAGACCACTCAGGGCATTTAACTTGGGGTATTTTGACACATTTCATGTAACCATTTTACCACCAATCTTTGCCAAAGTTTGCAGCAAAAAATCTTTGTTTTTAATTTTTCTAAAAGGCCACATTTAGAGGGTGCGCAATTCCAAACTGGAATTTTGACATGTAGTCAGCCTGCGCCCATGTTCCATTTGGAACATTTTTGAAGCCTTCCAATGAATTTTACCCCATCAAACCATACATTTTTGGAAAATAGACATCCTAAGGTATTTCAAATGCTGGTATTTTAATACTGTATATGTACTAATTCTACCACCAGCCTTTGTAAAAGTTTGTGGTAGTACTTTTTTGGGAGGTTTTTTTCCACATGCATTGTACTTCAGGCATGAATTCACAGATTCTGGTATATGTCACTGCCAAACAACAACCCAATATGTGTTCAGCAACATCTCCCGAGTACAGGGATAGCACCCATGCATAGGTTTGTTGGTTTGTTTTTTGGCTAGAAGGCAACATTTGTGAGATGCGCATCTCAAAATTCCGACTTGGAATTTTGACATGTAGTTAACCTGCGTCCGTGTACTTTATGGGATATATCTTTGAAGCCAGCCAATGTTATTTACCCCCACCAAACCATATATTTTTTAACGGTAGACACCCATGACTCCTTGTGGCAAGGGCTCAGCAGCCACCGATACATCACTAGATAATGTATCAGAAAGCTGACTAGGGTCAAAATCGAACCCTGAGTACGCGCCTCGGAATCAGTGCGTAAGCAGTGATCTCGAGCAAAGAAGGGGTTAATAGCTCTTAGAAGAGCCTATCTAGTACTGTAATACATTACAGTACAAAGTAATTAAGCCATAAAACAGTGCAGACAGCAAAACATACTGTTGCTGTGCAAGATTACTGCTTATACAGTGATGAATGGCAGGGAAGGGGTTAATACACAGTGAAAGACTTTCATACAACCTGCCAATTTTATAAAATGTTATTTTCTATCACTAATACTGATCTGAAAAATTTGCTTCCTATGCTCGTTATTTAAATGCCTGCGTTTTAAAGGCGCTGTGCCTTTAAAACCGGCATTTCAATCGCTCTCCAGAGCGATCAAAATGCCGACGGGCATTTTTTTCTGTATTGTACGATGCTTCCATACGGAAGCATCATTTCAATACCGTGTGAGCACTGAAAGTGGAAAAACTCCGCTTTCAGTGCTCGTTTTGACACAGGACGGACTAGGTCCGTCCTGTGTCACTAACGCCTCGGCAAACAGGACGGACCTAGTCCGTCCTGTGTCACCAAGGGGTTAAGGTGCATCAAGTCACAGATCACAACATTCTTCAGAACATACTCTGTACAACACTTGTCAACCTCTCCTTCCAGTTTTTTAAACACACTAGGCCCAGACCTTAATATTCCTGTCTGGTAAATAGCTCCCTCTAATAGACACAGGTGAGCTTAATCACCCTGCTTCTAGCAGCCAGGTCTAATGCAAAGCCCGGCCTGAACTTTGTATAGTCACTCTCCCTAAAAGTGGGATGGAGAGCTGGCCCACACTGCTCTTCTGGATAATCCACCCCAGGGACCCAAAACACACATTTTACCATTAAAAGGTGCAAGAACCTTAAATATGTTTCCCTGGGGCTGTGTTTTCCCACTCCGAAGGGTAAAAACAATGCAATATTCTTGGTACTAAATGCACACTTTTTTGCACCATACCTTGCACTCTGTCACACTGCATATTCCACTATTGTCTTTCAACTTGTTTTAAGGTTGTATGACACCTAATAGTTTTTGCCCTGGTTGTACACCAGTAACACCTTATCCTCTCTTGGTGTCCTTGGTATCCTACCTTAGCTTTTATCAAGCCTGGAACTGAGAATCTACCTGTTGGGTAAATAGTACTCACTTTTCAGATGATGGAACCCAGATGCAAAGGAAATCACTCTTGCTAAGGCAGTACACAGATAGAGAGCTGGGAGTAAATACAAAACTCTTTCTAGGTTAATCTGCAAGCATGGGTGACATGTAGGTAATGGAGGAGAAGTCCAAAAAACAAAGCCAATGTCAGGGTACCAAAGGTCAGAGGAGGTCAATATATACAAAGCCGGGGTCGGGGAGCCAGAGGGTAGAATAATCCCAAAAAAAGCTAAGAAGGAGATGAGTCAAACAGGAGTTAAAATTCAGGGAGCCAGAGGTCAGAGTAAACTAGTGCAACAGCCAAAATTAGGATCAGAGATAGCAGAGTAATAGTCAAAAAAATGGGCAAGCAAGAGTAAAAACCAGGGGAGCAGATCAAAAATACAAAGGGGTAGGGAGCATTGGTAACTGCAGACAAGCTGCAGTAACACTGAGCTCCATTAAACTGGTGCTCAGGGTTTAAATATTGCAGATTGGGGGTGTGTTAGAGGCAGGACGTTGGCACAGCTGAGCACCATGTTACCATAGAAATGCTTGGGAGTGACGGGGACTTTTATTATGACGCGCACACAGAGGAGGACAGATGTGTGCATGTCGCCAGAGTGTGGAGGAGACCTGCCAAGATGCCAGGTGGGCATCTAGATCCTGGACATGCTGGTGTGTCCTGCCAGCGAGGGACCAAGGTCTGAAGTGTTTTGAAGGTAGGATCCTCAGCCCCTCCATACATTGCCTCCCTTGTTAACCGATACCTCCCTGCAAAGACCAGTTTGTCTAACTTAGTATGTAGTTCACTTCTATGCTCTGTATTTAGCGCTACGTGAATTGTTGGCGCTATATAAATAAATGTTAATATAATGTAATGTAATTCACTGCCTAGAGAGTTGATCATACAAGATATGCAGCTAAAAGGGTCTGGCTGTTTTTCTAAAAAATAAAAAAGCACAGGAAGTGTACTTATAAACATAATTATAAAAGTCTAGCATTTATAATTACAGATAGCTGATGCATGAATAAATCTAATACCCATTTGAAGCTAGGTCGGATTACCAACTTTTCTTCCAAAAACTGCTTGCCATGCTATTACCTCTATAGACTTAACATTGCCCTCCAAACAATTGTCTATTGTCCCATGAAGCAAAATTAAATATCGCTTCACTAGGTTTATATGCCTTCTTTTCGATCGACAACAGTTACAAATATCAGAAACTGGTTGAATTTAATGAGGGTTTTGCAAAAAGCCACTAAAGATTGGAAAATCAGTGTCCCACTGCTTTACACACCTATCTATCCTCATAGTTTTTACTCTGAGAGAAAAAAAAACATATACATTGTGTGCTGAGTAGAAGCATGTGACCTACAAAACAAGTGCAAATTACTGTGTGCGATACACTCTGCACAAATTACTTGCCAAAGGGGTGCAGGCTTATGTTTTCAGATGCAAATGCAGTTACCCAGTTTAATCTTGGCAGCAAGGCATTGGCTGGAATGCTTAAGAAGCCGGATAGCAAAAGCAATGGCTTCACGGTAGCATTCTGCATGGAAATAAAGTGCATATCTTATGTGACATTAAACTAGGGTTTAGTACATTACTTTATAATACATTGCAAAGCCTTAGAGCAGTGAAATAGTTTATATACTAAACTTTATATATATTTTTTTTTTCAGATCATCTGTCTCAGACTTCTGCTTACCCCACAGCAAAGTAATTGTCCTGATAACCGAACATATTAGAGTTTGAAAAAAAAAAACCATACCGTTTCTGTCCTTAAGGTGTACTTAGGAGTAGTGAAAATTGTAATTTTACCACAAGATTTGAGCGGTTTACAGTTAGCTAATCGGCTCACAGTTTGTAGCAACATTCTGACTGTATATCAGCAGGAATTACTTATATTTTATTCCTATAGTACGGGCCTAGAAATGACTCTAGTAAATATCATTACAATGCAATCCCTCAGCAGGTGTTAGTGTATTTGCGCAGCTCAAACACAAACAGGACATAATAACTGTTTACCTCAACATCTGCTCTCGCTGTTTATCAAAGACAAAACAGCCTCCATTTTACTTATCCAATACTTTGCATTTAACATCACTGCAGTATTTTATTTGCTTATTTGGAATGATTAAGCCTACTGTGCAGTATTGCAGTAAAATAAATTATAGGCATTAGGAAAGTAGAAGATGTATTTTCTGCCACTTTTATGGCTCTAGATTTTTGACCGTCAAAAAATAGTTCCAAATGTGATTTATGGATTTTATCATTGCTGTAAAAGAAATCTAAAATGTGAAAGTAATGATAGATAAAGAGTCATTGTCTATAAACTGAGGGAAATGCTTGTCTTGAAATATAATTCTGTCTCCTGCTGAGTATTAATTATTATATTTTAAAGAATCCAGGATATCCTTACGACATGATACTGTAAATTCATAGTACATAAGATATTTTATAAATAACTCAGAAATAAGTTGATGTTTGTATTGTAAATACTATCAAGCAAGTAAACCAACCTCATGCTGACGAGTCCCATTAACCCATTAGTGACATGACCTTTTGACCTTGTTTTTCCCTTGGTGACAAGGGCTGATTTTACATTTCTGTGGTGTTTTGTGTTGGTGGTGGATAGACGTCTCTATACGACGTCACAGGGAATCCTCTCCGTTTTAGCCAGCAGGTGATAGGTAGTTTAGGAAGGGGGCTGGCTGAAGGGGTGTGATAATTTCTCCGGTCCCGGTCACGTGATCACACGCAGCTGATGATGCAAAGTGGAGGTTCTCCTCCTACTCGCGTCATAGGCTTGTGCCCTGTTTGTTTTGTTTGATTTACAGGTGGCAAGGATAAAAGGCCTTATTTAAGGCAAAGTTTACACACATTCTCCAGCACTTTAATGCAAAGGTTGCACAAAGATTTTCTCCTGAAGAAGCCGACATCGGAGCCAGTGAAACGCGTTGAGTTTCTTTCAAGAGTATCTGTTTACCCTACCCTGGTGGCAGCAGGAAGGCGTTTGAACACTGCCTCAGTACACTATATGCAAGTTGCACTTTATGTGCCTTTGTTTTTTGTATGTGTATCTAATTTTAAACATTGCCATTTGTTCTGTGTTACTGCGCAATGGGTTTTATATGCTTCTTTTAGATGTTGGAATAAATTAGAAGATTTTACTTTCCGATGAGCCTGAAACCCTGTTTCATTTGTGAGTGCAACCACTAACACTACCATTCCATACATAAATTTTTATTGTGTTGCACTATTATTGTTTTTTTATTTTTCTTCCCTGTACATGCGCCTCTATCCTGGTGTGTTTTGTTGTTTGAAGTGCCCGAGGAACACTTGTCTGAGAGCTGCAGTACTAGAGGAGGAGTATTATTATTAATTATTATTATTTGCTATTGTTTACACTATCACTCACTGTTTCACCTGTGTTAGTGCCTTGTTCTTTCTCACTAGTGTTTTTTGTTTAGCTGTAACTTCTACTTTCTCACATACTGTACCCACACAAATTATATGTTGTTTTTAACGTCACAAGAAGGGTTTTCATTATATACCATTATGTTCATCATATCTTATAATTTACTAAAAAAAAAAAATCACTGTTTCTAACTTTGACCTAGATTTTTTTTTTACAGAAATAGTCATTAAAAAATACCACATCTAAATAGTCTCCAAATTTTGTCCTGAGTTCAGAAATATGCTTGTTTCCATGTTGTTCTGCATTTTTTTTGTGCTATAGGGCAAAAATAGTGTTTGTTTTCCTACACTGACCTTTTGACCCAAACCTAAAGCTTAAATTTAACCCCAACTCTAACCATTATGCTAACCCTTAATTTATTCTAATTTTAATTTAATTGTAACTAACCCTAGCCCTAGATTTTAGCCAATTAAGTCTTTTTTTATTGCAATGTTGCTGAATGCCTCTAGGGGCAGTCAAGCAACAGCATCATAGCGATACCCACAAGAGGGCAGCAGCCATATTGGAGGAGCATGCTGTTCTCCAATATGGCGCCCACCATTGATCCATGAAGCTATCATGGGTGCCTCGGATTAAAAATTTTAGTGTTGCCTAATGCCTCATCATCGAGGCTATAGAGCAGCACTGTCAGAAAAGTTTTTGCGACCATTGATCGTGAAAACCGCTTGTTCCACCGCAGGACGTGCCAGGGATGTCCATTGTCTGCACTGTTTAACAGTGTGCCTATGGTCCATGTTTAAAATGGATTAAGAGGCAAAATGTGATCATTGTTGACTGGATTTGCATATGCCTACTCAGAATATCTTACGATAGTGGAAGCACTGTGAATATGTGATTTCTACATTCGACTTTTTGGTGTGTGTGTAGATTTGCTACCCACTGAATTTAGTAGTACATAGTACAAGAGAACCTACTGTATACAAGAACAAGTGTATCACAGTTCACACAATGTATTCTATTCTAGGAGCACAGGAAGTGACTAAATTAAACAAAAATTCTCAGTGTCTATATAATCAGTGCTGCCGCACCTGCAGTAAACATGCGGATTAATCACTGGGGGAGGGCTTGAGTCAAATATAAAAAATGTGATTTATGCAGAATGCCTGTATCAAATCACTCTGAAAAAAAAGCCTGTGCACTATGAAAGCAGTGATCTTCATCCTGCAGCAAAGTGAGTTTGGGGATTTGACTGTTGCTTTAATAGTGCAATTGTCAAAACTGGACATAAAACGTAATTATAAGGCTGGATACATATGTGAGGAGAAGGAATATTCAAAGTTATATTTTTAATATGTAGGCAGTTGGATTAATTAGTGATATTTATTTTTCTTAAAATCAAAGGGTGTCACCCTTGATAAAGGCAAATTGTGTGAAACGTTGGGTTGACTTCCGTATATAGGCCCCCTGTTGCTATGTTTTTGCCTGAGTATTTTCATACTGCTGACTTGTGCAACCTTGTTCTTCTTTTGTCATTTGTTTTGTGGTTTTCACACTATTTTGTAAGTATGCTTTATTCTGATATTACAATGTACTTATTCTCAGCTTGATTATATTTGTGTGCTCCTCCTTATTACTGTAGTACTCTTAAAATCAAACGAAAGTCATTCTTCAAAAAATGTATATGGCTGTTGGCCTGAGTACACTTTCAAATTATCAGCTGAAACTTTAATATGTCATGCAACATGACATAGCTCTGAGGAGCTCTGCAGAGCTCCTACTGTGTGGTCAAAAATGGAGGGAAACTTTGTCTCCATGACCTCTATTTTCAAATGATATCAATGGTACTCTCTGTTGATCCCCTTTGAAAATGGAGGTCTCTCACTGCACTATCAATGAGATCCCAGGGCCAGACAGACTACGATCAGACGAACAGGGTGAGCCCCTACTAAGATTGCTTGTGCCCGTGCTGACAATGTCAGTGCTCACCAGCCCCTTGACCAGCTCTGCCTCATCTATGAGGCAGTGCCAAGAGTAAACCCATGTGTATCTGTAAAAAGGACAAGGAAGATCTCTAACAACTCTGGACAACAATTACTAACAATGTAAACCTTGCTTCCTCTAAGATTGAGATGCATTAGGGTAGTTGCTATTTTAGTAGGAGTATCAGAATCATGTTTTGCAAGAATATCTAAATAATACAAATATTTTTTTAAGCAGATTTAATTTGTAAGGAGTTGTACAATTTTTGTGTTTAGAAGACTTTAGGTTTTATGGCCTACTTTCTGAGTTAAGTTTGGCCAAAATAACTGGTGAGTGCAAATAACATATCTATATGTGTAATAATTAAAATATAGCATACAATTCCTCCTTTTATCATTTGGAAAGCACATTAAAACTTGACTTCTAAACTGTAATGAACCCATCTTTGAATATGAGCCCACAACCTAATTCATACAAACATAAATGGATGTTATTTGGGATTTTACAGAGAGATACTGTATAAAATACACAGTTTTGCATTAAAATATTCTGCTCAGAGAGGCATATAATAATTCCACAGACCAGATGGAGGATTCGCAGATACCTACATTGAATTACAATTCATAAAAGAGTGCGGATGAGCTCTGCTTGAACATAAACAAAATCATAATATTTTATGCTGGTTTTTGCAGGAGACTAATGAGCTATATTTTAAGAACCTGGATCAAGGACAGACGCTTGTTTTATGGCAGAGATGGGATCCCCATTAAGCTTCTGTTTTAACAACAGAATCTATCAACTTCACAACCAACAAAACAACCGAAAAAGCACAGTCTCTTGCTTATGTGGCTTTGACGGCCCTTGAAACAAATAATGTTGTTCTTAAAACTATGAGGTCAATCATAACAATTAATATTTGCAGATAAATAATCTGAAGTCCGTCAGCTGCTTACCTCAATACATTCTGTGATAGACGCACAGATGTTTTGTACCAGATGGAAAATGTTGGATATATCCCTTTGTCTATTATTTTGTAGATTGATTTGAGGATTTTCTTAATGTATCGTTTGCAACCTATGTTAACAAAGATATAGATACTATGACGCCGAACAAACCTACAGCTAGGAAGAAGATGATCATCAACTCTCCCCCGATTGGCTTTGTGGTGCGCAATTGATGCCTGTAAAAACTAATCACAGACAGTCACACTTTTGAACCGTCTCTGTCACAGAGCTATGGGCTGTGAGATGGAAGCCCCTAAACCATTACAAAGACTCAAGATGAGTATATTTTGAATGGTAAACAACTAGTGCACCTTTCAAATTGTATTTTAATGAGACATAATTGACCTTCTGCCTCTTTTAAATATTTTTAATTACAGTAGAAGTACAGAAAAAAACATTTTTTTATTGTAGATGCAGATTTTGAGGATAATGTAAATTGTATATATTGGTCATATGTACTAATATACTTTAATATTTGTTTTGAGTACACAAGCATATATATTGCATCACTCGTTATCACCTTCTCCACGAGGCTTGGTGATTTATAGCAGAGAGTTTGTCTGCAGAGGTTAAAAAAAATATTTTTTCTTTAACTCATTTTTCTTTGCAAGGTCATTGTGATAAGGAAATGGAAAACTACGTCTAAGTAAAATAAATCCAAGATCATGTTTGAGTGAGGGATATCCTATTTTTTTTTTCACTTTGAGAATCCAAAAGAATTCTGGTGACCATGTAGGCCAAATTGAATTTTGTCTTCATCGAGACATAGGAATTAAGACCAGTATAATCCATGTGGTTCAGGTTAATTGTCATGTTGTCGGAAAGGATTTCAGGTTCCATTGAGTTGAGCGGTCAACCATTACTGATGTAATGCAGCACTTGAATCAAATGGGAAATTTTGAATCCATCCAGGAAATAATCTACAATGAAATTTTAGACTGGCAAACCACTTCTGGGAGCAAGGAACAGTAACAAATAATCCTTAGAAAGCTTTTCCATTTTGTCAGAACCAATGGTTCTAATGAATTGTGTAGAAAACCATTTCTCTACCTGCTGCTCTACAGACATGATGGAGAAGGGTAAGTCACAATATGTAACATCTGGCTTCTTTAACCATTATTTCCTTTGCTCAGGTAAGGCTGGGGTAAATATGGCACCCCTGACAATGTCCTATTTGGATGCTCCCACTGAGGTTTCATGCTTATTTTCAGATCTAAATTTTAATTCACAATTAGTGTTTGACGTTTATTTGAAGAATCAATAGGGATGAGGAACACTTTGATCATACCAATTGATGTTTAATGTGTTACTTTGTTTTTTAATTTCTGTGTTTGGTAATCTCATATTGTTTTTCTACTGGTAAATATGATCAAGGTAACCAAGTAAAATTTAGTTATCAGATTGTATTGTTTTTTTTGTTATTTCTGGCATTTTAGAATTTGTAAAAAAAGAGTCATACATACAGAATGCATTGCACTGATAGAATTAATGAAGAACATATTTGACTGGTAGTGATCAATCTAAAAATACTTATGGTTGCTATTATTTTAACTTCAGCTTCTGGTTCTGCCAAACTGTCACCCTGTAGATAGATGACTGTGCAGGTTTCAATATTGTTCTTATATGACTACAAGGCAAGCTACCACTCTGCATTATGATATCTGGATGATGGCTAGGAAGGATGTTTGGAGATTGGAGTATATGTGTGCAAGAAATTGCTTTGCTTAAACTAAATACTCAGCATTATAACAGTTTTTTCCTGCATTAAATTACATATGTAAAAAAAAGAGGATTTAAGGTGATGTGCCATCTTCAAAGACATGGTCCAGATGACCAGGCAAAAGGTATCACGTGTCCTGCAAACAGCAGCATATCAGGGTCCCACCGTGACTGACTAAAGGTAACCGAAACAAGTGAGCACTGGTTACACACAGGCAAATTGGTCCATGACCAAACTTTACTAGCTAACTCACCGGACATTGTAAAGATCCTGCTCAGGTTTCAGCTTCTGTGTTCCATCAATCTGGACCCAAGAACACAAATTTGTGTTTATGGTGTTTATTCCTTGAGAATTTAGTTATAGTGTAATGAATATTTTTTTTTAGAATGTTTTCATGCATAAAGCTGATGATACTGGTACCAAAAGGGTTTTCAAAAATAGCCAAATGTTGTGACATAATATGGAGGCTATATACATTTCAGTGCTATTTGTGTAAAACAGGTGAAATCTGTGAAGATCAACTTAATTAGTGTTACAACCTCAAATATGTATCTGTATATGTGCACAGTTTATTTTATATATGTCAAATTATATTAACAGATATTAAAACACGTCGATCATACCGGTTATTAATAGAAAAGATATATATTGAAGATCTTTAAGACGATAACATGCATAATCACTGTAAAACAAATTGGAAAAAATAAGACTGCAAAACATAGTAAGAAAATTAAATTTATAACCATCTAACAATTCTAGAGATTTTTTTTTTTTAAAAACATCCTTTTATGATATTTACATTTATTTTATATTGGTATTATTAACAGCCAAAATCAATGTTGCTTATCTATAAAATCAACTAATTACTTTTGTAATTGTCATATTATACTCTTTATTCACATTGTTGCAACAGGAACATTTAAAAAAAAAAAGTAGTGTGTTAAAGGAAATATAATAAAATAACATCCTTTTAATAGGAGTTATTTATCTATGCTGAGTGTCTGTCTCTCTAATGAAGTGCAAAAAATATTACAGTGTGCATGGGACTGAGATACATAAATCCCCTTATCGCCCCCCCCTGGAATCAAACTCACAGCCAACAGAGCCTTTTTGTGTAGGCTCAAGGAGAACAGAAAAAATAGTGGGCACATCATCTCAAAGGCATAGCTTATAGAGTCACTCCTCCTTCAGAGTGATATATACTTATGTAGTAGATTGAAACTACATGTTAGAATAAGGAGCCAAATAGTGAGGCAAGTAAAGACTGTGCTTTTTTAATGAAAACAAATCCTGTTTTAAAAAAAAAACAAAAAACAATCAATTGCTCATAATATGAGTAGCTCATTTGGTTTAATTTCTTCCGAAATTACACACATAAGAAGTGGCTTTGTCTAGTCACGAAACGCATAGTGCGGAAGTACCTAGTTTCCACACAGACATGATTTCAACTTTCACTCACCCAAAATCCAGAACACAGCTGCCTGCAGTACCACATTGAAGTGCGAACTGAGTTTGCCAGTAAGAAGATTGTGTTCTGTGCATTTGGTTTCTTTTGTCATTGGTGTGCCAACTTATTCTTTGTCTATTTTTATCTAGCTCCAGTGATTGAAGCATTAATATGGTACATAAGTACAATGAAATGTTCTCATAGTTTGTTATTTATAGTTATCTCAAGAGCTGCCAATATTCTACCCCTTCACAGCACGATTTCTGAGTTAAAGAAATAAACAAATAAATGAAAAATAATATTTTTTTTGTATGGAAAATGTTTTGTGCAAATTTGTATTGCTAATGGGTGTCCCGGTTTTTTATTTACAAAATCTGGTCACCATGTTGTATTCTGCTGATATCCCAAGTTGGAAAACAGATATTGAGTGAGGATCAGATGCCTAAGTAATGAGTATTTTGAATAAAATAATGCAGACCACTCATTAACTTCCCCCTTGTTTGCTAGACAACATAAGCAAGCAGTAGAGGAGGACCACCAGGAAGAGAGACTAGCTGTGTATAATGGTAATCATATTGCAAAAAAGATGGAGTATAATAAAATTGCTTTGGACTAGTTCACATGGTGCTTAGCCAGTTTGTGGTTGGCCAAAGATCTTTGGAACTGTAAACCACAAAATCTGGAGATCCACAACAACTTAATAATAAACATTGGTACTTTTTAAACTACATTCCCATAATTTAAAAATCAATCATCAGTCTTGTGTATTCTCCAAAACAATAACTGTTTATTGGATAATATATGTAACAAATGCACTTGTCAGGGATCGTCCACAACTGCTCACAGGCAAATGGAATGTACCCTAAATACAGGTCAAGAAAACTTTTTATACAGAAACTGGTTCAATCACACAGACATAGCAAGGACACGTGACATACATTTTCCCATGGTTAAACTGTGAAGATTTCACTCCTCTGCATATCTTCCAATCTAGGAAAGGGGCTATACATATAGAGATAACAGGACATATAATAACTCAAACTTTGTTTACATCTCAAAAGATCATAAACTTTTGTCCTGGTTCCTACTACAAGACCCCCAACATCACCATATTTCAGTCTTTTAAAAATCTTAACCTGTTAACTCTTTCCTCAACTAAATATCATTGCTAACAAACTTAATATAAGCATACCTTACAAATGTAACACTCTCCTCTTACAAGTATTTTACTTTTATATTCCTAACATGGGATGTTACTAATATAACAGGATTCTTTTCTCCCTCAACAATATAGGGATAATCCATACCTTAAACAAATCTGAAAATATAAAGCTAAGATTAAGCTAATCTAATAATTCAAAAGACATATATCACATGATCCACTGTAAAACAACAAAAAAAGAGAGAAGTATTACTAAAATGTAATCATTCTACCACTGAGAATATTATCATTATTATTTATATATTTGCTCCTTGTACAAGCATTGGCAAATAATTCAGAATGATGTCTTATGACATTACTAAGTCACCAGCATCCCATCATTGTAATATGCTCTGGGTAATTTATGTCTGAAGAAATCTGTATATATATTATTACTATAAAAAGAAACCTCTAAAGGTTTTATGTCTGAGCAATCATATTTAAAAAGTGGAAACAATCTTAAAGTGGCAGGAAAAAAACGATAATATAACCCTCTGTTTTTATCCTGTCATTTCCCGCCTTTTTCTGATTGCACAAAAGATATTAAGCACTGTCGACACACAGAAAGCATACCCTAATAACACAGCAATTTTTACCCTTTTACAGTGCTGCAATATAATAGGTTTTTAATGTATTAAATTAAGCACTAACTGCTTCAGTCACCCTGTCACAGAAATAGTACAAAATAAATCATAATGAATAAAGCATTCGTTTTGTTCAGACATATAAATTGCTGATTTCCATTTGAAGAGTAGATAAATGTATGTATGGATATGTTATAATAAAGTGTTCACCGCATGTAATGTATTTCATGTTAGATGTTTGTCCTGGTTTCCATTAATAATCAGCAACACATTATTTTCTCTTCCGTAAGTCACACAACCATGCAATTTGGAATATTAATTTGCTAGAATTCAAATGACATTGGAAATGCAGCTAAATATCTCATAGGCAATGAGGTGAAATTCATCCCTTTTTGGACATGGTGTAAATTGGACACTAGAATGGAGGACTAGAATATTCTATTCTATTTGTGACTAAAATAATTGAAAATGAACATGTACATATAGAGGTGCAGCTAAACAAATCTCTCTCAGAAAGTGTGAAATGGGAAAATTCTTCAGAAAAGATGGTGTGAAAAAGTATCCACTTATCTTTTGTCTATTAGATATCTCCAGAAATAGTGAAGTCCAAGAAAACAATCAGTTAAAACATCCATTTCATTCCAATTTGCCAAACAAGGAGATGCATGGTATATAACATTGCTTCACAGTATAAGCAGTAGACGGTGGGGACTAACACTCTAGCCATATGCAAGGAACATGGCTCAAGTTCAAAGGAAAGGAACACGTCAAACTAGATTTGGGGAAGATGTATGAGAGCATCCGTTCAACTTTCTGTATTTGAAGACTGGTACTTAACTGTAATGTTGTATCTCATTAACAGTGAGATGCTGCAATAGGTATGCAAAGCATGGATTAAATCTGTGATCTTCACTACATCTAGGACAGTTCTCTGTGGTCAGTTCAGCACACTGACAGGCTGTTTTGATGATGAACTTTAAGAACCAAATATTTACCACCCCTAATTAAATAACCTTGACTGGGAAAAATAAATGGTACTTGACTGGGAAAAATAAATGCTGTGTGAAAGAATATCATAATACTGAAAATCTACGGACCTAAATCTTAAAGGAAATGTTGGTTTATACAGTGTACACGGTTGAATCTATTTTTTGAAATGATAGGTATAATGATGTGTTTTAGAACTCAAAACTACCTTCCTTTTTAATTGCTATCTGAGTAAAAGAGCAAGGATTAAGTGAGTGCAGAATATAAAATTGAAACCTTTTCTAATCAGTCAAATATCTTTTAATCTGTGGTCTCATAATGTGTAATGACATTTTTTTTCCTGAAACAGAAGGTCATTATATGTACTGAATGCCTTCAGCCAAAGGATAAGAAAATGACTACACGCGGCAGGGTGAGATTGCGGATGCCAAGGTTTAATCTTGCACAAAAAGAGATAAAGAAAATGTCATTGGTTTACAGAAAAAGGTAACATGAACAGTGTCTAATAGTGTTGTGCAGCTTTCCAAAAGTAATTTATTTGTTTTCCTATAATTCAACTTGCAAAAGGTATGATCAATAGATAAATAGATCAATGGATCAAAATATAGAAAGAGAGAAATATAGAAAGAAAGATAGATATCTTCCTAACACAGCTATGTCGGTCTTATTTCTACTTTTTTGTTGTCAGATCACCATAATTCACAGTTTACTAAAATGACATCATAGCTTTTACATAAATCTGGATTGGTAGGTTACATTCTATAAATAGAGGAATCACAGAAACTCTAGATTATTTTTTTAGCTACTATCAGACACTAACTTGTGTTTCTCTATTTGCATTCTATCAAAGAAAAGGCCAAATGGGTCTATGGATAATAGTTAACATAACATGTTTCTGGTTTGAAATAACAGTGTTGAACAAGAATAACTGAAACTCCTAATTTCTAAAAGCCAAATTTTATTTTGTTGAGGAAATTCATATTTGTGTGGACCTGTTTTTTTAAGGTAGAAGTCCAAACAAAAAGTCAGCATGGTTTTATGGTCAATAGGGCATGTCAGACTAACTTGTTTTCTATGAAAGGGTAAGCTTCAAAATAGGAAGTGCAGTGATTTACAAGGATTTTACAAAAGCTTTGGATAATTTGCTGCACTATCGGTTACTTTATAAATTAAGGTTATCCAATTGGGGGGGAAAGTATTTGAACTTGGATAGGGAACAAGTTGAAAGACAGATTACAGAGGTTGCCATAAATGACACATTATGCAGCTGGATAAGGGTTTTAGATTTGGTGTCTCAGTGTTCTGAAAGAAGCTGAAAGTAATGTATAAAGGTAATTTCTGAAGAAAAGTTTTACAAGTGAGCTAACCAGCAGGCACATCCCATGGTGTTTCCATAGTGACTGGACACGTTTTAGAACTTTGCCTCACAACTGAGCTTTATACGTTTGCAGATGACACAAAATGTTGCATGGCAATAAAGTTGGAGCAGAAAGTTATTTCTCCTCTGAGTTATTTAGACTCATTTCTTATCTTCTGCATCAACAAATGCAGTTAGATGGAAGGTTGAACTAAATGGACTACATATCTTTTTTAAACGAACTATATTGTAAATATATTTAAAAATGTGCATCTTGATCTACAGCAGCCAACATGCAGTTCAAATAATACTTACAAAGTCAGACAGACCCTCTGAAAACTACCATCCTGTTATAAAACTTAGACAGCCGGTATAGGTAGGAGTGCAGTCACGGTTTTCCCCGCTGCTAAATAGACATAAAAATAGATTAGAGAAAATTAACCTCCCCCAATGATAACAAGATGTAGGTCTGATGAAAGCCAAAATATTGTGCAAAATAATTTAATTAAGCCTTGATAGGTGAAACGTGAGATTTGTTCCTCTTTGCACTACAAATCTTTTAATTTTTTTGAAGTATATTTTGGACTTTTAACTCATCTGACAGCAACATGAGACCCAACAGGTATAACAACGCACATTTTGATTCGCACTACAAGTATGTCGTTTTCACTGAATACGGTTAGTTAAACTGCAAATAAAAGTTAAATGTGGCCCAATATCCCTATGCATTTCTAAATATGCAGGCCTCCTAGGAAAAGATTTGGATACCCCTATTCAAGAGTACAAAATGTAGGCCACAGAATATGCATTGCCACAGAGGAGTTTGATGTGAAACTGTACTTAAAAGGAAAACTACTAATTAAACTAAGGAACTTTAGCATTCTCAAGAAATGTTTTCAGGAGTTTAGAGGAAGTAAAAAATGCAAATACGAAGGCTTTTAAAATTCACTAAATTAATTGGAAGCTTGAACACCATGCAAGAGAATTTTTAGAGACTAGCCACAGCAGGATCAGCTTTTGTGTGTGACATTCCATTTTACCATTAATAGGCAGCTACACCGGTGATTGACATATTTATCTCTGCCTGTGTTAGTTTTCTACATTGATATATCAATCATCATAACAGAACCAAGGTCTGTCACCATCACAAAGCCAGAGTTTGATTTTATAATGCTCAAAAACGAATAGATTGGATAGAAACTGATAAAAGGAATAATAAATTAGCAGAAAGTCTTATGAAAGACACATCCATCTTGCTAGGACACGACAAATCATGAAAATGAAAGCAAAATTTTAATGGTAAACTATGCATTTTTATGTGTGTCATAAACTCTAATGTACTTTCCATCTGCATAACCGGAAAAATACTTACAGCTGCCATCATATAATACAATGACTTAGGAACTCGATAATAAGGATCACAAAGTGAATTTGAAAGCTAGGGTAAAACCACTGAACCTATAGAATGTGTCTTGGTTAGAGTTTTAAAGCAAGCCAGTTTACCTGTTTTCTAAAATCGAATTGGCGAATCAATCTTAGAATGTTTTCAAATCGTCAAATAAATGCGAATGAAGGTTGAGATTCCAGGTTGGTTAACTCCTAGCACAACTGGATGTGTGTTATATATATATATATAGATATATATAGATATATATTGATATATATATACATACAAATCCAAAAGGAATGCACTCACTCACTACTCACTACTAAACTAGCATAAGGTTGGATAAGGGGTGCTGCTGAGACCAAATATTTCTACAAAATCCAAAGATCAGCGCACTCACCTCAAAGCAGGTAGGAGAAAAACTCTTAAAGATATAGGTTTCATTAAAGCTACTTAAAAACACCTGTCTTACTAAGATAACAAAATTCGAGATTTAGTCACATATATGGCCATATTATGCTAAGCCCACCACTACGTCAAAGTACTCCAATATTGGTGGGTCCTAACACTAAATGCTGTTGCTTATGGGGCTTAATCTCTTTATATGTATTACTTACCAGGGACCAAAAGGCCTTCCTATTGTATAATACAGAGACACTCCTGCAATTTATAGGTCTGGACACCACTTAAAGGAGATCCTGTGATGGGGAGGGGTGCTAAACCAGAGGCCTGGTCATAGCCTCAACTATATATAATGGTTGATAATGGTTCCTGGTAGGAACTGAAACGTCTATTTTTTTATGCTGTATATGCTCTTTTTCTAATACATCGACCTTTATACTATTCATTTAACCCTGTGTGTGCGTGATTCTGTTTGCCTGCATACGTGGGGCATACGCTTTTGGACTGGTTATATATATATATAAATATATATATATATATATAAATATATATATATATATATAAATATATATATATATATATATATATATATATATATATATATATATATATATATAGTCTTATCCATGTTTTTCTTTGCAAAGTAATCTTTGGTTTGAATATAGAAAAAGGGTGCATTGATACATGTTACCACACCTGTGCAATCAAGTAGTATATGGCCAGAGGAGCATTGATCATTGATCACATGTGGCAACCTAAAAATTGTCGCTTTGGATAGTCACTTGAACCAACCAATTAGAGTGCTAGCCATTTTAAATAGAGTGGGAAAATTCCAAAGAACTTTCCCACGCTGTGTAAAATGACACAGAGCACTCTGATTGGTTGGATCAGATTTAAATCCAACCAATCAGAGTGCTCTGAGCTTGATTGCAGGGTGGGGGAAGGCTTTATAAGTCTTCCCTCACCCTGCAGAGCTCAGTCTGCATCGGGCCCTCCATGGGCGAAGATGGATTATTTTTTACCCAGTGGATTATTATTTTTATTTTTTTTAACAGTTGCGGCGCGTATTATGGTTTTTTATTTGGCTTTTTTTGGGGCTGAAGAAAGAAAAAAGAAGATGGATTATTTTTCACCCGTGAATTATTTTTTTTTGCGCTTGTTTTTTCATTTTGCGGCACGTATTATGGTATTTTATTTTGCCTTTTTTGGGGCTGAAGAAAGAATGGTAAGTATGAAATAGTTTTTTTTTACAGGGTTTTTTATTGTCCACCCCCTCATTATTATTAGGGGGGTAGGTAGGCATATTTTATTGGGGGGAGGGGGAGTGACTAGGGGCTGGGCCCCCCTTGTCACTTTATTTGTGGTCCCCACCAATCGCTCATGGGTGGAAACTGGGGGGGTACACTAGGTCCCCCCTCATTATTATTTTAGGGTCCCCACCCGCTGCTCATGGGTGGGGACCAGGGGGAGACACTAGGTCCCCCCCTCATTATTATTAGGGTCCCCACCCGCTGCTCATGGGTGGGGACCGGGGGGGAACATTAGGTCCCCCCTCATTATTATTATTAGGGTCCCCACCCGCCACTCATCAGTGGGGACCGGTGAGGGGACACTAGGTCCCTCCCTCATTATTATTATTAGGGTCCCCAACCATGGGCAATGTGTGTAGACCGGGGGGGAGGGGGGCGGCTTATTTTACTAGTGACTGGGCAGCAATAGCTGTCCAGTCACTAGTAATTTAAGGAGATATGAATCGCTGAACCCAAAAAATCGTAATGTTCGGTACGAACCCGAACTTTGCGGGATCTTTGCCAGGATCCAATCAGACATACTAAATAAAGTGTAGGTAAAATGTTACAAAAGTTACTCATTATTAGAAAAAAATAAGATTATGGTAGTACTAACTAACAGACCAGCATATACCTGAGCAATACTATCCCAGGTATTCAACCAGTGTGGGGCTGGCTGTATATCATGGGAGCCGCAGTCAAAAACAAAAACAGTGCACAGTGTAGTGTACAACACCACAATCCCAGTTTACATGTACAAATCCAATAAAGTTAAGGTTACATTGAGAGGCAAAAAAAAGGGACATAAATTATTGGTTACAAAAAAGGACACTTGGTAGTTATGCAGCAGTGGTGGCTAACCTCTGACACTACAGGTTCTGTGATTACATTTCTCATGATGTTCAGCCAACCAAAGGGATGGCTGAGAATGATGAGATGCGCAGTCCACAGTAGCGTCAGTACCAATCCCTGATCATGTATTACCTAACATTTGGCCCTCTAGTTGTTGAGTACTCTCTTTTCCATGATACTTAACATACTGGCTGAGAGTCATGGGAAATGTGCAGCAGAAATGAGGGGGAAATGAGAGCACATTGCATATTAGTGCTAATTACACACTAGTGTAACTGAAAGAGTTAAAAATAAAGTTTGTCTTACCAGTTAGCAGCTTCTGCATAGGCAGAAGAAACATGAATACAGATGATGGAGTAAACAGAAACAGGGCAATCCAAGGTAGTGAATGGCAGAGAGACCAGTAAGATGAAAGGAGGCATCTAAGGGAAGCTGGCACTTAGGCTATGTTAATGTTAATGGCCAATAGGTTCATTGAAATCAATGAGTGAGTTAAAGAATAACATAAATAATTATATGAATCAGTATAATGTCAAATAGACTATAAAGAACTATAAAGGATGTAGAAACTATAAGGCTCAAGTGGCAGAAACAGTGGACCCTGCAGTATACCTGAGCTCAAGGCAGTTTCCTCTTTTAGTAACAAACTTACTTAATTAAAGGTTTGTCACTAAGTTATACTTTTAATCCCTTCATGGTGCTTGCGTTCCAGATGATGCAAACACCAAAACGTCATGATTTGTTCCTGGCCATTTGAAGAAAAAAGGCTCACAATCCGGCTCCACTCCACACAATCCAACACATGAAGGGTGGGTGCTTCCACAGCGCTGAACAGACGCAATATGTAGACACAGAAGAAGCAAAAAGGTGTGCACTCCAAAATCCAGGATGGTGAAAAATAAGGTGCTTTATTATCTTTAAAAATTATGCATACAGACGAGATGGATAACATCCATGGACTGGTAAGTCAAAACGCAGGGGCAGGGCCACCTAACGCATTTCGCGCGTTGCCACGGTTAGTCATAGGTACTGAATAAATGAACAAACACCCATGACTAAGCGTGGCAACACGCGAAATGCGTCAGGTGGTCCTCCCCCATGCATTTTGACCTACCAGTCCATCGATGTTATTCATCTCGTCTGTATGCATAATTTTTAAAGATAATAAAGCACCTTATTTTTCAACATCCTGGAGCGTGGAGTGCACAACTTTTTGCTACTTCTTGTTCCTGGCCACCCATCACAAGGTCTTAATTGACCCTACCAAAGGATCTCGATACCTCCGGACATCACGTGTGGCATCATGGAGGTGTGATCGAACCCAGAAGCTCTGGCACGTTGTGATTTAGTGAAATGTAGCTCATTCTAAGCACCGCCTACATTTTCCTTGTCAGACTTAGGCCACTCAAAGAGGCCTCATCTGAGAGGTGGAATCCCGCTGCAAGTCCCTGAGCACAGCTCATCTCAGGGAGCTATATCATTCACCGTATCTCTGTGCAGGGTGCACAGAGATACTGTGCACACATCCACTGCATCTCCCTCCCTTGCTGCACTTCCACTTTTCTCTATGGACGCCAATGCAGGGGAGTGCTTTAAGGCTTTCTGGCCAAGCCATGGATGTCTGCCTGGTTATTCCCTGCTGGAATTTCCTTACTGGGAGATTGTGGCAGTTGCCATGATTTATTGTTTTCCTAAATTAGGGTTTTTTCAAACTAATTAATATCTGTTGGGTATTAACTATTCAAAACTATTTTCTGTTGAAAGATAATTAGAAGAGTGTGAGTATCACAGGTTGTAATTCCGATATACCATGTTGGGTTTATTGTTATTTCATTAATATACTTTCCCTTTTTTCCAGTCAAATTATTAGAAAGGAGAAATAACCATTTTTTTCTACTCTTACCAGTATTGTTATGTATTACATACCTTTTCTTTCTCTTTAATTTGTTATTATTGTTCATTAAATTATTTTGTTTACTTATTTCCTATAATCTATTTTCCCCCTCTGTCTCCTTATAAAGTATGTATGCCCTTTAACATCATGTGTTCAATGCTAATCTCTGTGCCCTGTACCATACATATCACCCCTTTGCACATAATTGTATTCCTTGTACATGCTGATTTGTTTCATTTAAGTTCATTTCTTTTTTAAATTATGGTATCAGGTGTTTGTTAGCACCCTCTCCCTCCTCTGCCAAACATATGGGTTTGTGAAAGGAGGGGAAGATTGCCTATGAAGTTCATATCCTGGATGAAATGTGTTAGGTGTTACGCACTCCTTTTTATCCTGTGCTGAGTCAAGTGCTATAATAAGACAACATTTCTTTCATTACATTTGGGTCCAGCCTTTGGTGAGTTTCTAAGGCTCATGTGTTCATCTACACTGACAACCCTTCAAGCCCTATAACATTGCTCCGGATGTGGGCATTAGTGGCAGTGGAGTCCCCACATATTTGAACCCTGCTGTTTTATTTTGCTTGCTGTCCTCAATCTTTTGATGGCACATATGTGTTTGCCTCTGTATTTAATGTGCTGTATTCCTTCTGTTCACTGTCTTGATAAAAGTCCCGTGTGGGACTGAAACATTATAAATACATAGGTATCAATATACAGCTATAACAGCTTCCACTCTTCTGAGAAGGCGTTCACAAGATTTGTGAGGTCAGGCACTGGTGTTAGTTGAGAAGATCTGTCTTGCAATCTCCAATCCAGTTTATCCCAAAGGTTTTCAGTGGGGTTGAGGTCAGGACTCTGTGTGGGTCAAGTTCTTCCACACCAAACTCATCCAACCATGTCTTTATGGACCTTGCTGGAATAGAAAAGGGCCTTCCCCAATCAGTCCCCACACACTTGGAAGCATAGCATTGTCCAAAATGTTGTGTTATGCTGAAGCAATAAGATTCCCCTTCACTGAAAGTAAGGAGCCTAGCCCAACACCTGAAATCAGCCCAACACCAAATTTTATAGTTAATGAAGTCAGGCAGTTAATGTTCTCCTGACATCCACCAAACCAAGACATATTTCCACTGCTCCAGAGTCTATTGGCATTGTGCTTTATACCACTTGATCTGACGCTTGGTATTGTACTTGGCTAGGTGAGTCTTGCATGCAGCTGTTAGGCCATGGAAACCCATTCCACAAAGTTCCTGCCATACAGTTTTTGTGCTGATATTAATGCCAGTGGAATTTAGGCACTTCAGCTATGGAATTAGCAGAGCATTGGTGACTTTTACGCAAATACAAATGTATATTTGCATTTTTGCATTTGTAATTACTCCTCTATAAAGTCTTTAAATGCAAAAACAAATTAAATTGCATATTAAATAGGTTTGGCTATTTTCTACAATATATAGAATTCATCAAAATGAATAGGATTAAAATGTATTCTATATAAGAGTGTTGTATGTAATGTCTCAGTGTTCTGTCAAAAAATGGTGTAGTTCTCAAATTAGCTTTTTATTTCTATAAAAAGACAAAAGGACTCTCTGAAAGGCTTTCAAGAAAAGCAGTGAAGCAGGAAGTAGGTATTAAATTGGGAAAGTGTTCCATTGCACTGAACGATGTTGTCCAGGTGAATAGTTGCTTCCAAACATCTAACACAAAGCCAGGTAATAGACTGTGCTGATCAAAGCCTCATTTTAATTGTCGTGTCTTAAAATTTCATACTTGTTTATTTGTTCCTGTAGACGGATTTCAATTGATTTTACAAGGTTTTCATTTTATTAAATTGAAAGACCGGATGGATAGAAAGCATTATACTTTAGAGCAATTATCTTGCTCTGTACTTTGAGATTATGATGTCTCCCATGAGAATAAAAACAATTATATCTAACTTAAAATCTACCATAGTTAAAAAATGTTTCTAGTCCATGTCTCTGATAATTGCGGAAACATATTTAAGTAATTGCAGTGTCCTTTGATGTGTTACACAATGTCTTCACTTAAAATAATATCCTTCATATTTTATGAGGAGAGGAGAGGGTTAAACATGCGCTTGCAACTATAAAACATAATTGTATATTAAATACGAAATCATAATCTTAAAAACACCATTTTTGCAATAAAGGGTTAAAAAAACAAATAGGAATAACAAACTGTATATACATTCAAAATACAATCAATAAGGTATGAATGAGAGAAGAATACACTAGGCTTCTTAATAAAAAATGAAAAGTTTGTGAATTTATATACAGGTTGAGTTTCTCTTGGAATGGGAACAGAAGGATTTTGGATAAATTGAGAATTTCTGATAATAGATCATTTTTACCAACAAGATATACTAAAGCCTTTGAGTACTCATGATATATAGTAGTATCAACACTGTATACAGCACATAAATCACGTTTACTATGATGTAACTGTGATGTGTGGCATCATTGGGAACCTGCAGTTGGCGCATCAGTTATGCACACGTGCCATTATATTACCCTTTCTGGGTGTGGGGGAATCTGAGCTGGCATGGAAATATGATATCCAAGCTTAAGTAGGCTGGACATTGAATAAACTGCTGTGCACTTGCATTCTGACTGGTGTGTGTGGAATTTGTAACATGTTGCAAAATTTAAAAAAAAGAATTTGAATAATGAATCATTGTGAATAATGGATTTTTACATAAGAGATACTCAACCTGTATCGCAAACTCTAGAATCTCCAGCAAATGCATCCATAAAACAAGACGCCTAAATTCTGTAAGCAGGTTTTCACTTATTCTTATGTGAATTAACACATTATTATTTGCAGTCTATTCTTATTTTTTTTCCAATCTGAGTTACTTGATCAATTCACTAAAAAGTGAGTTGTGGTAATATGGCAAGTGACCAGGGGCGTATCATGTCACTCAGAGGCATGACATCTCTTGTGTATTTCCGGGGGTTTGTGTGCTGAGAACAACCAGAGTCACTCACTCTGTTGCCAATTTGACAAGCACGAAAAGTATACAAAAATTTGAGTGAGTGACTCTGTTGCCGAATTCGTAGCTGGCATCGCCTTTTGAATGTATGCTCTCTGTTTGGAGCACACAAACCCCAGAAATACACAGCGCGGGTGTCACTGCAAGTGACCAAAAAAAAGGTTGGAAAACCAGCTCACACTGAGGAAAGTCCGAGCTAAAATTGGCTGCCCTATGGGTTGGTACCCACTGGAGAGCAGCTCATTTTTAAAAAAAATGTTTTAAATGTGCCATTAGCATAGAATGCTTAAAATAAAATCTAACATGTAATGTAATTTTCCCAATAATGTGGCAGTATTATTTTGCCATTAATAAGCCACAAAACAAAAAGGCCCAATAAGAGGCCAGTATTATTTTGCCATTAATAAGCCACTGCCAATTTGCCCAATAATATGCCAATATTATTTTGCCATTAATAAGCCACAGCCTATTTGCCCAATAAAATGCCAGTATTTTTTTGCCATTATATACCATAGTTGCCAACATTGGCCATGTTTCCAGGGACACATATTTGTTCCACATGATGCAGACAGACTATACAAAGTGCAGCCCGGTGTATGTACGTTGCATATACACACTGACACAATCCAATGAAATAATCAGGGTGTAGATCTCAAAGGACCTACCATGATTAATTAATTGGATTGTGTCTGTGCGTATATACATCCTACATACTGTCGGGCTGCACTTTGCATGCTCGGTCTGCAGCATGTGGAACATATAGGTGTCCCTGGAAACATGGCCGATGTTGGCAACTATGATATACCACCCATTATATACCACTGCTCTGTGTCCCCGATGATCTCCTCTTTACAGCCAAGGCAACAAAGGAGTGGCTCAGGAAGAACCACATTCAGGTCCTGGAGTGGTTTAGCCAGTCTCCAGACCTTAATCCCATAAACAATCTGTGGAAGGAGCTGAATGTTCAAGTTGCCTCAAAACATAATGACTTGAAGAGGATCTGCAAAGAGGAGTGGGACAAAATCCCTTCTGAAATGTGTGCACACCTGGTGGCCAACTAAAAGAAATGTCTGATCTTTGTGATTGCCAACAAGGGTTATTTGCCACCAAGTACTTAGTCGAAGGGGTCAAATACTTAGTTCACTCATTGACATGAAAATCAATTTATAACTTTTTTGACATGAGTTTTTCTGGATTTTGTTGTTGTTATTCTGTCTCTCACTTTGAAAATACATCTATCATTAAAATTATAGACTGATCATTTCTTTGTCAGTGGGCAAAATACTTTTTTCCCTCACTTTCCCAACAGACTTGCCTGTTACAAACATTCTGCAATCAGTCCATATGCTTGTTTGTGCTGTCTTCCTGTCCATATTGCCTTCTCCTTTCATTTCACCTGTTTCTGTACTATATAGACTCCGAGACAACCAGACAGACAGATTCAGCTCACTTCACTGAAATAGAACTTGAAGAAGAAAAACAAAATAATAGGGACACTTTACTAAAACTTTACTTAGAAAGATAGGCGACTTGGATTTGTTTTTCCCAGCTCAACTAAAAAAAAGCTGGTCGTTGCACTTCATTTAATAGTTCCATTTTAGTGCAGTACCCCTATGAGATTTACATATGTATACAAGTCCAGCTGTTATTTATATCTAAAGGTGCTATTAAAATGTTTCCATTTCCTTTCATTACCAAACTTAACTTCAGGTTCTAAAATTATTATTCACTTGGGTGAATAGTGTAATCCCTGCTATATATGGAACACCCAAGGTTTCAGAGAAATGTTTATTTTTGTATTCTCACGGAGCACATATAATATGTCCTACTACATTTTATAAATCATGCACTGCTCTTCTCAAAAAAGGTCTTGTGTTGACTCAATGCATAATTCTGGTGGTTTTTGGCCTCTTTTTTATGAATTATACAGTTATGATTTTTAATTAGGACTGACTTTGTGCTCTGTTCTTTTCTATGCTCATTGAAGAGAATAAAATAACAAGAGTTTCTTCTTTCATTTTCAATAGACTGGTGGTGAATTTCTTTTTTTATATTCAGTTAATTATATTAAAGTTTTATAACATTCTAAAAAGAAAAAGCCTTCTGATTTACAAAAGTATCTATAAACTTCTTGGGTCATTAACATAAATACAGATGTAAACATATTACCTACAAAGTACATACCCAGATCACCAATAATATAATTAAGCCATTAGGACTTATTCACATTGATAAAATCTTATCTATAAATTCCCCCCCACCCTACTCCCCCCAAAAGGAAAAGACATCTCTCCTCTCCCCACACCCCCAAAAACCCCTGACTGGACAATTCCTCTCCCCTTGTCCTTCTCTCTTACTCAGATATCTGCTTTACATTACTATTTTTCTTAATCCTAACTTAACACTCTCATACTCCAGTAGATCTTTACATGTTTTACTTTCCAGGAAGAGAGACCAACCATGCCATCTATTTTTCTGTTCCATTGCCCTGCCCTGGCTATTCCATATTATACTCTCCATATCCCTAATCTCACCCACTATTGAGAGTCATTCTTTAAAGGAAGGGTATTCATTTGCCTCCAAAGTCTTGGGATGACATTTTTTGCTGCCTTTGTAAGATTTTTTTATATAGATTTATAGAGTGTATTGTATTATGAATAAGCGAAGTAAGGTGGTTATTTGGTATATAGCAATCTCCCACTGTCCATATTATGCTAATAACCTTTTCCCAAAAGGGTTTAATCCCTAGACATGCCCACCAAATATGGATCATTGTCTCAACCTGAGATAGGCACTGCCAACATTTATCTAAGTTCTTTTTAAATTGATTTTTATGTTAAAAATATGGGACTTCATACCAGTTTGTAAAACGTTTAAACAAATTCACTAGCATTTTTATAGATATGGAGCATTTATACATAAGATATTATATCTTATGCCATTGTTCCCTTGAAAATTCTGTTTTACCCATCTTTTCTCATTCTTGTATATAGTACGGTTTCTCCTCTCTCTTACCTTCCATTATTATTTTGTATACTTTTGAGATTGATTCTGATTGTTGATTTTGTAAGAGATTGTAGATTGGAAAATGGGAAAAGGGGAGAGGTGAGAAGAGAGAAAGAGAACAAAAAAAAAACACACATACCCAACTCTCCCCCTTCCCACAAATACGCATTAGAGCTTTTGATATATGGAGTCCTTAGAGAGATAACTCCTCAAAAGCTTCATCCCGGGTTTACATTTGGCCATAGCTAGTGAAAAAACTAAAAAAAGTAATCCACCCTTCCCTTGTCAATTGCCCATTTTCCATTCTGTTCTTGCTGTGAGCATGCTATTTTTATTTTTAAATAGTTTATTCTCATCCTATAGCTTTCCTTCTGTATTCTTCCATATGAGAAATATTAACAAATGAGACATAGTACCGAGACAGAAAAAGAGGAGGAAAATAACACTATGACAAAACAAAACATTTAGAACGGAGAGGAGAGGGAAAAGAATAAAGAAAATGGGTGAGGGGGAGAAGACAGCGAGGGAGAAAGAGGAAGAGAAGGGAAGGTCAACTATACCACCCCCTTGATCATATTTAAAATAGTTCATTCATATATTCCTATATCCATTATCCCTGCAACATGGGTTACATATATTTAGTCCTTGATTGTGTTGAATTCAATATTACAATATCTATTTTGTTTACTATTATGTGTCTTTAACCCCTTAGTGACATGACTTTTTTGGCTTGTCCGACTCTTGGTGACATGGGCTGTTTTAACATTTCTGAGGTGTTTGTGTTTTGCTGTAATTTATTTCTTTCTCATTTAGTGTACCCGCACAAACTATATATCGTTTTTATCGTTATAAGAATGGATTTCTTTTGATACTATTATTTTGATAATAGCATATCATTTGATGTAAAAAAAATAATAAAATATGGCAAAAAAATGAAAAAAAAATGTTTATGAATTTTATTTGAAAAATCGTATACTCATGTACAAGAGACAACAAAAAAACATTGCTAAATAGTTTCTAATATATGTCCTGAGTTCAGAAATAGCCCATGTTTTATGTTTTTGTGCTTTTTTATTCATGTTACAGGGCCAGAACTATAAGTAGTGCAAAGCTATTTCAAAATCCTTTTTTTTCAAAATTAGTGATAGTGACATTGTAACACTGATTTCTGTACTAAATCCATGAATGACCCCCAACATGTACATATTTTTGAAAACTAGACCACTCAGAGCATTTAACTTGGGGTATTTTGACACATTTCATGTAGCCATTTTACCACCAATATCTGCAGTTTGCAGCAAAAAATCTTTTTTTAAATTTTTCACATAGATTGCAATTTAGGTAAACATTGCCTTAAAATGTGAAGGGGTATTTCCAAATAACACCTCAATATGTGTTCAGCAACATCTCCTGAGTACAGGCATACCACCCATGCATAGGTTTGTTGGTTTGTTTTGGGGCTAAAAGGCCACATTTAAGGGGTGCGCATTTTGGTTTTCCAACTTGGAATTCTGACATGCAGAAAACGTGCGCCCATGTCCCATTTGGGACATTTTTGAAGCCAGAAAGTGTATTCTACCCCACAAAGCCATATATTTTTTAAACCTAGACACCCTAGGGTATTTCAAATGGTAGTATTTTAACACTTTCCATGCACTAATTATACTACCAGCCTATGTCAATGTTTTGGGTAGTAATTTTTTTTCACATACATTGTACTTTGGGCATGAATTCACAGATTCTGTTATAGGTCAGTGCCAAACAACACCTCAATATGTGTTCAGCAAAATCTCCTGAGTACAGGGATACCACCCATGTATAGGTTGGTTAGGTTATTTGGGGGTTAAAAGGCCACATTTGAGAGGTGCGCTTTTTGGTTTTCCAACTTGGAATTCTGATGTGCAGAAAACCTGCGCCCATGTCCCATTTGGGACATTTTTAAAGCCAACAAGTGTATTCTACCCCACAAAGCCATATATTTTTGAAAACTAGACACCCTAGGGTATTTCAAATGGTAGTATTTTAACACTTTCCATGCACTAATTCTATTACCAGCCTTTGTCAAATTTTAGTTTAGTAATTTTTTAATGTTTTGTTTCCACATACATTGTACTTTGAGCATGAATTCACAGATCCTGTTATGTGTCAGTGCAAAACAACACCCCAATATGTGTTCAGTAACATCTCCTGAGTACAGGGATACCACCCATGCATAGGTTTGATGGGTTGTTTGGGGGCTAAAAGGCCACGTTTAGGGGGGTTGCATTTCCAACTTGGAATTTTGACATGTAGTCATCCTGCGCCCATGTTCCATTTGGGACACTTTTGAAGCCTGTCAAAGTATTTTACCCCATCAAACCATATATTTTGGAAAACTAGACATCCTAGGGTATTTAAAATTGTGGTATTTTAACACTTTCCAAGTACTAATTCTACCACCAACCTATGTCAAAGGGTTGGGATGTCATTTTTTCCCCACACACATTGTAGTTCAGGCAGGAATTTTCAGATTCTGGTATTTGCCACTGCCAACCAACACCTCAATATGTGTTCAACAACATCTCCTGAGTACAGGGATACCCCCCATGCATAGGTTTGTTGGTTTGTTTTGGGGTTAAAAGCCCACATTTAGGGGGGGCGCAATTCCAACCTGGAATTTTGACATGTAGTCAGCCTGCGCTAATGTTCCATTAAGAACATTTTTGAAGCCGTCCAATGAATTTTACCCCATCAAACCATATATTTTTGGAAAATAGACATCCTAAGTTATTTCAAATGGGGGTATTTTAATACTGTATATGTACTAATTCTACCACCAGCCTTTGTAAAAGTTTGTTGTAGTACTTTTTTTGGAGTTTTTTTTCCACATGCATTGCACTTCAGGCATGAATTCACAGATTCTGGTATATGTCACTGCCAAAATGTGTTCAGCAACATCTCCCGAGTACAGGGATAGCACCCATGCATAGGTTTGTTGGTTTGTTTTTTGGATAGAAGGCAACATTTGTGAGATGCGCATCTCAAAATTCCAACTTGGAATTTTGACATGTAGTCAACCTGCGTCCGTGTCCTATATGGGATATATCTTTGAAGACAGCCAATGTAATTTAACCCCACCAAACCATATAATTTTTAACGATAGACACCCATCACTCCTTGTAGCAAGGGCTCAGCAGCCACCGATACATCACTAGATGATGTATCAGAAAGCTGACCAGTGTCAAAATAGAACCCTGAGTCCACGGCCTCAGAATCAGTGCGTAAGCAGTGATCTCGAGCAAAGAAGGGGTTAATAGCTCTTAAAAGAGCCTATCTAGTACTGTAATACATTATAGTACAAAGTAATTAATCCATAAAACAGTGCAGACAGCAAAACATACTGTTGCTGTGCAAGATTACTGCTTATACAGTGATGAATGGCAGGGAAGGGGTTAATACACAGTGAAAGACTTTCATAAAACCTGCCAATTTTATAAATAATGTTATTTTATATCACTAATACTGATCTGTCTCTTTCCGTCACAAAAATGTAAGTGAGGAGAGGGAGGCAGATCAATTTTGATCTGACCAGGGTAAATGGTGAAGTTAATTTAGAAATCACCAAACCGCCTTTGCCACTAATTAGCTGTTACTGATCGCTATGCGCTCAGACAGCTTAAAAAAAAAAAAAATCTCAAATACTTTTACTTTACATGTAATCCGCTAGCGGGTATGTGTAAAAAAAAATAAATAAATATGCAGACAGATAAAAATTGCTTTGGCGTCAATATCATTGCGTAAGCAGTGATCGACAGCAAAGAAGGGGTTAATAACTATTAGAAGAGCCTTTGTAGTACTATAATAAATCACAGTACAAAAAAAATGAACCCCTAAAAAATGCACAAACAGCAAAAATAAATGCGCTGATGTGCACGATCACTGCTTACGCAAGATCAGTGGCAGGGAAGGGTTAAAAGCAGGGAATTGCTTTAATAAAAAATGTTTTATTGTTTTATTATTTGTGTGTTGTGTGTTTATTGTTTTTTTTTTACTTTTACTTACTTTGATCTGTCTCTCTCCCTCACTAAAAAAAATGTGAGGAGAGGGAGACAGATCATAACTGGTCAGATCAATATAGGGTTAATATTGATCTGACCAGTCAGTGGGGATGTTCAGCAGAGCATCCCCACTGCTTGTCAGTGTGCCTGGCAGTCACTGATTGCCTCTGTGAAGAGGCAATTGTGTGACAGCCAGAGAGCACAGGAAGCAGGTACTTCCTGCCTCCTGTGCTCTTGCCCTTAGAAGGGCAGCGCCATCTTGGTCACTCAGTGTTTTTTTTGTGTTCCTGATTGCCTCGACTTGCGAGGCAATCAGAAACACTTTTTGAGCATAGGAAGCGAAAAATTCGCTTCCTATGCTCGTTTTTTTAATGCACGTGTTTTAAAGGCTCTGTGCCTTTAAAACCGGCATTTCGATCGCTCTCCGGAGCGATCGAAATGCCGACGGGCATTTTTTTCTGTATTGTACGATGCTTCCACACGGAAGCATCGTTAAAATGCCGCTTGAGCACTGAAGGCGGAAAAACTCTGCTTTTAGTGCTCGTTTTGACACAGGACGGACTAGGTCCGTCCTGCGTCACTAACGCCTCGGCACACAGGACGGACCTAGTCCGTCCTGTGTCGCCAAGGGGTTAAATAAAGTATGTTAAGCACTGATAATTACCACATTACCATATATCCCTACGTGTTAAAAGCAAGTGAATAATATGTTGTCTCTAAATTATATGTGGTGCACATCTAAATTACTCATGTAGTTGAAATCCAGTTCCCTTCATCCTTTTCCTTCCTCTCTTCCTTTATCATATATCCCCATATCCAAATTGTGATTACACACTAATTAATATGTGTGTCTCCCTTTAGTGAGGTTGTTAATAACCCCCTGTGCAATTCCATATAATAATATATGTGTATCCAAATATATGTTTACTTTATATGTGATAGATCCTCCCAACTATCTATATACACATTTTACAATATCAATCTGTCATTGAGTAGAGTAACATTAAAGAGTTGCATCAGAGATCACAGATATAGAAACACTTAACAATCCCCTCCCCTCTGTTCCTCCAACTCCCTGTCCCAAATCCCATCCTCTCCTTCTTTGGTTTAATAAGTCTTTCAACATTATTGCTTATTCATATCACTCCGAAATATATTTTTAGAAGAACAAGCAAATATATATATCTATATATATATTTATATTTATCTTCCCCTCTCTCTCCAGTATCTCTGTTTATGTTAACAATGTTACAAAGATTCTATTCTAATGTTCTCCTTCTTCCATTTCATTGAATTTGTTGATTAGTTGAAGGATTGACTTTTCTCCCTCTAAATATTTTTATTTTTTATTTTTATTTACAAATATACAAACATATAAAAAGGTTAACTTGGGATATATGATATGAAAACATAATCAAGATACAATAATAGAGAATGTTCCCTTAAGTTTAGGATAGTAATATATTCAAATGACAGACACTACAATCATACAAAATACATTAACAAATACATTATACAATACATAAAATACCTGCCATAAAAGGGCTCACCTTCATTAGAAAACACTATTGGGGTTAGTCAGGGGTGTTTAGATACGGAAGGGTATGGGGGGTCGCCTCCTGATAAATTATTTCTTAGATTATTAAATTATGGGTTTTCTTGGATGTTCGGTGTGGAAATCACTCAGCCGACAGATGTTTCCCAAACCAAACATCCCATATATTTCTATATGCCTGTATGTTGTTATCACCAAAGATAGATGCTTTTTCCATTGATCCCTGGTAGTTTATCTGCACTATTATTTCATTTAATGTTGGGGGGGTTTCACTCTTCCAATGCCTAGATATACACAAGTTCTATAAAAAAGTTGACTAATCAAATTCCTTACCTTGAATTATCATCTTTCATCTTAAGGGTATAAAAAAGGGTTTACCCGACTCCCAACTGGTAAGAACCAGACAAATATTGAAAAACACTGATCTGGTTCATGTGAGAGCTAAAGAGATGATCAATGATTTTACATCAAGGGGTTATCTCTTACTAGATTTAATAGAACAAATGACCAAGGATCCCTTTGGTGACATCGTTGACTACGCATTTGAATTAAGTCAAACATATTGCTTTGAAACATTGGGATAACTTTAGATCAGATGCCAGATTAAGCAATTTGTTTTCTGAATCTCCCATGCTGCCATACAAACAGTCTTGCGATCTGAAACATAGTTGGCACATGATGCTACGCCTGATACTTCATGTGCTAAAAGTAACTGGTTGACTCTTCATAAAGGCATGTGCAGATGTGGCAGACTGAGTGATGCATTATAATAGTCTCATTGTGAGTTATTTGTTCATGCACCACACCGGCTAGACATTTCTGTTTATCAGACTTTGTGGTTTATCTTTTAAAATATGCTTGTTGGCAACATTACAGGACATTTAACAACACGTATACAAGAACATAAGAGTAATGTGTAACTACATTACCTAAATTGTCAGTGGAGAGAGAAATGCAGTCATTCTGTGTCACAATTGCAATGTATGGCTAAAAATATCCCAAAATGGTAAGAATGGCCAAAATCTCAGGAGATGGAGTTGAGGTGGTTAACACACCTAAGGTCTAAAATGAAGAAAGGGAGCTTTCCTTACATGGGATACACCTTGGCTTTTTTAACTGTTTCATTGTGTTTCTAACTTTTTCTTATTTATTTTTTTGTTTGTTGTGTCTTCAGAATATTTTACCTGGAATCATATACCACGAGTATGAAGACATTAAGAACAGTGTTGGGAAGACATGCTGCATTTTTGAAAATAATGTTTTTGCTTGTATTTACTATAATCTACTTTTTCTATTATAGTTATTATAGATTATTATATATTTCTTTGGGGTAGTGGTATTTGTTCCATGCTTTTTTTTTTTTACTTTGTTTATTTAAGATAATAAACCATAACATTATGCCGACTGACAGGTGACAAGCTGGCAGAGGCAGTGGGATGCTTTGGGCAATGTTCTTCTGGGAATCCTTGCATCCTGCCATTCATGTGGATGTTACTTTGTCATGTACCACTTCCCTAATCATTGTTGCAGACCATGTACACCCTTTCATAGAAATGGTATTTTCTTATGGCATTGTCATCTTTAAGCAGGATAATAAGCCATGCCACATAGCAAAAATGGTTCAGCAATGGTTTGCGAAACACAAAAATAAGTTCAAGGTTTTGACTTGGCCTCCAAATTCCCCTAATATCAAACCAAATTGAGCATCTATGTGCTAGACCAAGAAATCCAATCCATGGAGGTCCCACCTCACAACGTAAAGAACTTAAAGGATCTGCTGCTAACGTCTTGGTGCCAGATATTACTGCATACCACAAGAGGTCTAGTGGAGTCTATGCCTTGATGGGTCAGGGCTGTTTTGTCGTCAAAAGGGGACCTGCATAATATTAGGCATGTGCTCATAATGTTATAACTGATCAGTGTATACTGAATTTTACATATTTATTTGGGTCTGAGATATTTTCTACAGGTGCAATATATCTCATTAAATATATTCATAATGTACAGTATACCGTTGTCATGTAAGTGCTGTAGTAAATTAATCCTTTTTTTAGAGCTTCTTGTATATATATATAAAACATGTGTTTTACTATAGCATTGTCCAGTTGGGAAATGTATATATGCTCTGTCTTTTGCAAATGGATACTTGTTTTTTATATGTAGTTACCTTGGTAATGTTTTTATTTTACATATATCACCTTGTCTCCAAGTTATGCCATTAGCCACATTTGTTGTTCTGAGAGTCTATGAGAAAAACCTGCAAAAACAGCTATTTCCGGGGTTCTATGAACAGAATGTTATACTCAGTGGCCAAGACCGGAACCCAGGAGTGGAGATCAAACCACACGGGTATCAGGAAAAACTAAGAACTGGAGTTCTTCGCCCTCCAACTATCTGTACCCAGGCGTTGAGCCCCAAGATGCAGGACACTGTGGATTCAGATGATCTCTCCAGAACCTTGAGAAATCCTAATAACCAGGTGGCACAGACAGGAGAATGGCCAATATGGAAGCCAAGGTCAGCAATGAAGAAAACAGGTCAGAAATAGTACATGCTGGGTAAGGAAGCCAGAATAAACAGAAAACAGACTAGATGGACAGACTAGATGGACCGAATGGTTCTTATCTGCCAACACATTTTATGTTTCTATGTTTCTAAAACAGTGCCAGGTCAAAACAGGAAACATGGGATACACAATCTGAATCAGGATACAGTTGACTATCCAAGGGCAAGGCTGAACTGCAAATGAGGTGTTTAAATAGTAGTCAGTACAGCTGATGCAGCTTCAGTGGTAAATTAGGTCATGTGAGCAGTACCATGTGATTAATAGTTCAGCAACTGTTCAGGTAGAGGAGAAATACAGCTCAGTGGGAATACATGACTCTATAGCAAGGCTCTGGTGTAATGGTTAAGCTGCAGTACCCATAAGCCAAGAACCATGAGTTTGAATCCTATCACTGGCAGGTGCATGTGCAACTGTAATACATCATTAGGTGTGATATATATGTCCATGTGTTGTTTTTGATCTTATATTGGGTCCCGGACTGAATGACTACACAACTGGTATCCCAATTCCTTCATGCGTAAGTGTAACTATATATCTGATGGATGTCAGTTTACATAAGATATTGTTGAGTGTTAAGGGAAAATAGATCCATCAGATAAAGTCTCCCAAAATTTATGAATGAACTTTAGAATGTTCCCATTAGGAAAGATGGTAAATAGAAATAAAAGTACATTATACTTCCTTCTTAAAATGTTTACCTTTTGTAACATTCCTTCTTAATGAGAACAACTCTAAGATACGGTAGTATTGTATGTTTGATCAATTTGTTACGTAGTAAGCAAACATTATAGGGTCAACTCCATTTGAGCCAATAATCAGCACTGAAATGATCTGCCCCTAATTGCAGACTAATTTAAGGTACATCAGATGTGCCTCTCAATACATTCATAATTTAGAAATCGTAGCTGATTCCACGATGATTTCGCCCTGGCTTATTTCTGGGCCACTTCATGGGAAGGCTTTAGTTATAACCAGAATAGCCAGTGTCCTCCTGAAATTGCCCAAAGTGTAATGAAATAAAAATCTGTAAAAAAATACATACAGGCTATACTACATATTTGTACCCTGCCTTGAGCCCAGTGCCACAGAGAATGCAGTGCACTTGCAACTGCATGTGTGCCAGGCACATGACTTTAATCCTGTTCTGTTAGCTCAGTGGGCAACATCTAGACATTTTTAAATACTGCAATTTGTTGATGTTAAATATTACATTTGCATCGTGTACTTCATATCTGAGAGTCAAATAGAACCGTCAAATGCTGTGCTTACAGCGCACTTTGAAAAATTCGAATAGTTTTGGGTGGTAAATAGTACATTTGCGTCTTGCGGTGCACTTCATATCTGAGAGTCAAATAGAACAGTCCAATACTGTGCTTACAGCGCACTTTGAAAAATTCTAATTGTTTTGGGTGGTAAATAGTACATTTGCGTCTTGCGGTGCACTTCATATCTGAGAGTCAAATAGAACAGTCCAATACTGTGCTTACAGCGCACTTTGAAAAATTCGAATTGTTTTGGGTGCTAAATAGTACATTTGCGTCTTGCGGTGCACTTCATATCTGAGAGTCAAATAGAACAGTCCAATACTGTGATTTGAAAAATTCTAATTGTTTTGGGTGGTAAATAGTACATTTGCGTCTTGCGGTGCACTTCATATCTGAGAGTCAAATAGAACCGTCCAATACTGTGCTTACAGCGCACTTTGAAAAATTCTAATTGTTTTGGGTGCTAAATAGTACATTTGCGTCTTGTGGGGCACTTCATATCTGAGAGTCAAATAGAACAGTGAAACACTGTGGTTACAGTGCACTTTGAAAAATTCTAATTGTTTTGCGTACTAAATAGTACATTTCCGTCTTGCGGTGCACTTCATATCTGAGAGTCAAATAGAACAGTCCAATACTGTGCTTACAGTGCACTTTGAAAAATTCTAACTGTTTTGGGTGCTAAATAGTACATTTACATCTTGCGGTGCATTTCTTGCATTTCTTGCAGTCCAATAGAATAGTTTTGGGTGGTAAATAGTACATTTGCGTCTTGCGGTGCACTTCATATCTGAGAGTCAAATAGAACAGTCCAATACTGTGCTTACAGCGCACTTTGAAAAATTCTAATTGTTTTGGGTGCTAAATAGTACATTTGCGTCTTGTGGGGCACTTCATATCTGAGAGTCAAATAGAACAGTGAAACACTGTGGTTACAGTGCACTTTGAAAAATTCTAATTGTTTTGCGTACTAAATAGTACATTTCCGTCTTGCGGTGCACTTCATATCTGAGAGTCAAATAGAACAGTCCAATACTGTGCTTACAGTGCACTTTGAAAAATTCTAACTGTTTTGGGTGCTAAATAGTACATTTACATCTTGCGGTGCATTTCTTGCAGTCCAATAAACAAAAAAAAATAAACAAAAAAAAAAATACAAAATAAAAATTGTTGACTATTGGCGGTTACATTGTCGCCTGACATAAACCATCTGTTACTTTGGTGGGTGACCGCAAAGAATGAGGAGAGCGTCAAATAAGGGACGTGGCCCTGGTCGTGGTGCTGCAACACGGTGGATAATTCTGTTGATCCTCCTGGCAGCCATGCTTTAGATTTAGATTTATGTTCTTCCAAAGCTAAAATCAAAGATTCCATCTAGTGCTATTTTATGGCTCTGCTGTATTTGTAATTTGTATGTATTTTATGTTATTTTAAGTTATTTCCCTATCCACATTTGCTTGCAGGGCACTTGTCCTACGCTTACCCACATTTTACTTCATTTTGCAGCCCTCTAGCCCTTTCCAGGACTTTTTTAGAGGCATTTTAGTGGCCAAAAGTTTGTGTCCCCATTGACTTCAATGGGGTTCGGGGTCAAGTTTGAGCATGGACCCAAACCTGCCGAACCCAAACATCCAGGTGTCCGCTCAACTCTACCTATAACATATTTTGCAGCATCACAGCACAGTGAGTTGTCTTTTGAGAAGTGGTGTGGAACAGCTCTGTAAGAGATGAGCACAGCACACTAAGTGTGGATTCTAGATTTGGTTGGAGCAACAGGAAACATTTTAATTACGTTGGTTGACTTACGATTCAGTTAATTGTCAGGCATTGACTTCTAGTCAAATTAGTATCCATCTTGGTGGGTTTTGGAATGTTCAGCTGACAGCTGTTTTGTTTAGAAACAAACAGATTAGAGAAGTCAGCAAATATTTCCTCCAATCAATGGGAATGGCGTGGATTTTCACCAGCACATGTGTTCTGCAGAACACGTCATTCTATTAAAGGATTATTATCGTCAAAAAAGTATATTATATTTAATAGAAAGATTGCATCACGTGCAATCGTTTGAATATACATGCTTTAATGAAAGAATACACAAAAAGTGTTTTATTGAGCCCTCTTTGGTTATATATCACTCTCAGGGGGACATTATGTTCAGAATCTTGGATCTGTGAGATCTTCCATCATGATGAAAGATCTAACCTAATATTTTAAACAATATATCAGCCACCCTGATACAGATATATAAAGCAAAGCAGGATCAACAAGGTATTTTATTTGTATTTTTTCATTAAATCATTTCTATTTAAATATCCACACTTGATGTAATTTTTCAATTTTAACATAAGTACATTTTTTTAACTATAGTTGTCCTTTAAATGGCAGACATTTGGGTTATTCATTAAACCTGAACTGCCTAGGTAATTGCACATACCAGGCATTAATTGCTGAGCTCAAAAGACGTATTCAACACTTGATAATGTGAATTCACACTCTCAAATGCGGGTGCTCCAACAAGATCTCACCCTGATAATCAAATTAATATAATAAATGCAATGACCAGTACTCCATGCGAAAATGTTAATTTGTACCACTGACAGTAGTTTCTCTTTTCCTTTTTCTTTTTAAACATTCTGAGTAAGCAACTACTTTTATCAAATAACTAGATGCTATACTGTATCCCAAGCATGGTTATTCAGTTGAAAATATTCTTAAATTGATTGTGATTGACATATGCATGTAACTTGTATTGAATATTCTCCTGGGGAGAGAGATATTACTTCCATTGTGGTATTTTATATATAGGCTACAATTTTAAAGCAATGTATGTTGTTATGCAATAGCTATTTCACTTATACGCCATTATCTTTCTGGAATTCAGCAAGGAGATATGCTCACAGCTTACGCAGTAATGCTGTTCTTTATTTATTTGCTTTAAATTATTTCCTATGTTGAGATGCTAGTTTGAATGATTCCAGCTATTGATTTTTCAGATGTAATTTGTTTTATTATACTCTGTAAGTACAAAATATGCTATATTTTTAATCATAAGGTGCAATACATTTCTTTGGGGTATCATTTTCTTATGTGGTTAATCCAGATAAACATTATTATAGTGAAATTGTAGCCAATAAACAAACTGTTATATGTTCTATTAACACAATTACAAACTAATTCATAATTTAAGAGAAAGGTGTATTTTAAATGTGTCTGTGATGTTTCCTGTTTATGATGTAATCTTGTGATTTGACATGCAAATTATCTACTGCTCAATGGGAAATGCATAATTTGCATACTAGACATGGGCATTCATTTTTCGAACAAATGTGTTTTTGGCTGAAAATTATCTCTTTCGTCTATTTATCCGAAAACAAAGTTGTGAAGCTGAACTAAAGAATGAATGGGCAATGAGTGGTAATGTAATTCATTCATTCATCCATTCGTGTCAACTCAGGAAAAGGAAATCAGAGCTCCGAGTTTTGGACCCAGTCAGATCACTTCAGTGATCCAAGTAGCCCTTACATATGGTCTGCACAGAGACCACCAAAGTGATATTGAATCGGCATGAAAATCTGCCAATATAGTTGAATTTTGTGCCTACATTTCGGCAACCAAACTCCGGAGTTTAACTGCTAAAATGGTAGCCTCGGACCTCATCATTGACTTTTATGATAAGGAATTTGGCTTATTTCTGGGCCATTTTGTGAGGGCCTTGGCTATTACAGAAATAGCTGACGTCCTCTCATAAGTCAATGGGTGGAAAAAAAAAATCTCACAATATGGCCCGCAATTAATTACATTAAAATAAAACAAAAATAAAATTGTATTAAATGAAATACAAATTAAAAACCCAATAAAATAAGAAAATATATTTTTTTTTCAGAGACAAATAAGTTAACACTTCAGTTTAATGTTTCTTCTATCTACTCACCAAAATTAAATTCACATAAAGTATCTTTGATAGTAAATCTAGCTTAAAGTCTTTGTTTAAAATTAGTATTGCATACAACCATTGATGACTTTCACGTGAAAACACCTTTAACCTCTTCACGACAATGGACATGCCTGGCACTTCCTGCAGTGGAATTATATGATAATGCTCACCAAATAGGTATAGAGTGCTCACAGTAAAATGTAAGTGTGTGGTTATTTCTGTTTCTCTCTGTGGTTTTGAACTGGATCCAGATATCGTTCTGTCGACAAGTAGAAATAAGAAGAGGTTCCCTGCAAGTGATCAATAAATACTCAATGAAGAGAGAATTTCAGCGAATTGAGATAGCAATTTGAAACTTTCGGCCAATGTAGCTGAGTTTGAAATATTCTCCAATACAGACACATGGGAGAACTACTTAAGGATACTTTGGTCTTAAGTTTGAAATCCCCATCCCAACTCTCTCTTTGTTAGGTAGACCCTTTAATATTCACTATGGTTATCCATAGAATCATTTGTTTCAGAAGCATCCAGATAGATGTCCTAATATGTCTTCTGAGTAGATCTTCCTCGATCAGAAGCTTTATTTTTTACACCCAATGAGCCTATTACAATAATCTATTGTGCAGCATTCCTTTAGCTACTCTGTCTCATTATAGCACAGTAGGAAATCTTGACACACTTGTATGAACTGCTGAGGCAATATGAAATACAGTTACATCAGTTTGAGCTGTGTCAGTGTCTGACCCTTGTCATTAATCTTGTCAAAGGCAGATGGAGAATCAGAAAGAGACTTTTGGAGTGATAGCCTTGCTAGATATCTTGACCTGAACCTTTTCTCCTCTTTGATTATTTTCAACTGTATAAGGACAGAAAATAGAAAGCAAAGTGGCACTGTCTTTTTTTACTCTACATGGGTGTTTTGAAGAAATGGTAAAGGAATATAGTTAGCATGTTCTTACATGAAAGTAATTATAATTCCATGGATTATTTTTACCTAAAATCAAATATATTTTAGCAAACACTTTACAGGGTATAAACCATCAGACAGGCAATGAGTGTACCAGGAGGTAGAAACCTGTAAAAGATGTACCATGTTTGATTAAACACACTGTCTTTTCAGAAACAATGCTCTGAAAAACTATGCAAGGAAGAGGGAGAAATCTGGTTCTATGGTAAGTGCTATGTGGGGTAATTTAGTCCTGTGGTTGCAATCTGGTGTTATATCAAGTGTTGTGGGTTATAATTTTCAAGCTGGTGCTGTTAGTAGTTATCTCCTGTTGCCATGTTCCCTGTCCCTGACTTGACATGTTCCCTGTCCTGGACTCATTACAAACCACCATTTTACCTACATGACGAGTTAACTCATCATGAGGTCTCGAACAGCCTTATATTAATGTTATATATATGTTATAGTAATATATATAATATAATTAAAAACATTACAAATCAACCTTTCATTGGTGTGGTAATAGTTTTAACATGCCATAATAGCATATTTATTAATACAAAGTTCAATATTTTTTTGGGGCATAAATGGTGCAATTACCATGTTAATGAACACATCATGTAATATAAAATAGACATATCACACACTCCACTTAGTATCCCCAATAAAATATACATTCATTATCAAACATCATTTCATACACCACCATAACATCTCTTGTGGTATAACAATGAAAGGGATGTCATGCCAGCTATTTACCACTTGTATACTGAGGATCATTTAGTAGAAAATCAGAGGTTCCTGCGTCGAAATTAACTTTCGAAAGGAGTTAACATAATGAAAATAATGGAGGAATTTTGACTGAAACGAATGCGTCAATCAACCAAATTCGGGCCCACATTTTTTTGTACAAATGCATTTGAACTAATCTACAATTTTGGTAATGTCCAAGTCTAATAGATGTAAACAGTGTAACTGTATCAAATATTTTCTACTGAATGAGAAAGTTTATCACTTCTTTGTTTTACTTTATAGCCAGCTATTTCCATCAACTATAAATTAATTCAATTTGTTGCTGCTCAAAGTCTCAGACTTGGTTGCTATAGAAGATTTTGTTGTGTTTTTTTCGTGTTGGTTGTAATCATAGTCCCATGAAAGTATCAATTAGAATTGCAGTAAGCTGGTCACTAGAGATTAAAATTCTGATGACAAACAAATCCTAAATATCTTTGCATAAAAGTATTTTTCAAGCAACTAAATATTCTCTTCAGCCTGTAAAGATTAGACGTAGTGAAACATTCTCTATACAGTTGCCAAGCAGAAACTAATTATTCTTTATGAATGAACCAGAAAGCAACTGCACAGATAAGCATTGCTCATAATGATCTTTTATTGTAAGTGAAAACTATGAGGAACGATAACTTGTCATTTGATGGACACTAATGAGTTCTAGTCTGCCGAATCTTAAAACGTGTGATGTTCTTAACGCCTAAAGTACACAAAGGAGAAAGTAAAGTTTATTTCAATTTTGATAAATTTGTTGCGCATAACCTATGTTTCAATTTCTTATCACACAAATTCAAGCAATAATTTCAATGTTAAATAATGTATTTAAATTTCAAGTACAGAATTACCTCATCATATTAACATATGTTCTTAAGAACTATTTGAAATCAGAAAAAAATATTTTACATTTTAGCTTTTTCCTTACATTTTGTATCAAAATATATAAAAAAAGAAGAGTGCACAGCGCTTAAATATAAAAAAAAAAAAAAAAAAAAAGGGGAAGGGGAAATAATGGAGGAATGTGTGAAAAATGAAAAGGCAGTGATAATAAATATATAATGAAAATAAGGAGTGAATAAAGAAACACACTAACCCGTATCAACTCCACACACAGAAAAACCTCACATATGAACAAGTATGGAGAGGGGGGCAAACCACTAACAAATGTGGAAATGGGATAGCAGCTAGTCTTAAACTGCAATGGACTGAACCACTGCAAAAAAGAAGCACAGGATTAATAGAAAGAGAGACAGCGCTAAAATATACCCCAAAAAGAACAAGACATAATTTATAAAAATAGAAAAGATTTATTGTCACAAAAATATACATGTATATAAGGTAAAAAGACTATAGTTGAGTCTAGTACCACAATAATATAATATTAAGAAAACAAATAGAGTAGAAAAAACACAAAAAGTAATATCAATATGCGGTAAAGTAGAATAAAATAATATATAAAATATATATAGTAGTACAACCTTACCCACTGATAGTATAGTGTTGTTCACCTGGCCAGGTACAGAACATATGTATAAAATATACACTATAAGCACATACACAAAAACAGGACACCCCTCAGGACGCGTTTCGTAAAAAAACTTCTTCAGCTGGTGGGTGAGTGTGCATTCAGTGAGTCTTTTTCAAGTGTCCCCATGTGTGTTATTCCTCCTTCTATGTACTGTCACGTGTATGGTTCTGAGGCATCGCATCCAATGACGGGCATGCGTCCTCTTTTAAAAAACTCCTTCCAATTTTCCATATTGGCTAGCTCCCCCTAACTTCTCCATGCTCTGTGTGCTCCATTGCCTGAGTAATGAATCTCAGCAAAACGGATGCATATTGTCATTGCAGAGATGCGGTGAAGCATCCAGAAAGGGTGGAAGGGAGAAAGGGGCCAGTAAAAAAATAAAATAAAATTAGAAGCCTATGGTGGGGTTAGCAAAGTAATACCTTTCTATATAGTTTAAATACACATCTTAAGTGTAAGCAATCTCTCTCATCTACTAGCTCATCTAAAAACAATGCATATCATAAGGTGTGATACATAAATGTCCTCTCCAGTAGAGAACTTCATTTTGTCCATCTGGGCTGCAGAGGCAGGAGTTCAATACAGTAAATTAAAAAGATAAAAATCTACATTTAGACCTTTGGGTACCAGGGTTTGTAGTTCGTACACCCACTTCATCTCCAATTTCGCCAATTGCTTCCAAGAATTTCTCTTTATCCAGTATTTTTTATATTTAGCTAAAGCAGTGAAGCTTAATTCACTGCTAGCAGTGATTGGTCTGTTTGGCTTAAGTTGGTGTCATACAATTCAACATTACTGGTGAGACAGGACTATAAGAATTTGCAACAGACATGACACGGTCTGGTGAGTATTATATACCTGACATTTATGGAGCATGTCGGCTCAGTTTGACATAGTTGAACGATTTGGTATCCTCATTTGTGGACACCCTGAGAAATGATGTCTTTGTGAAAATCTCTCATTCCTGTCCCTTGAATGTATACTTTTCCTTTGTGTTCAGACAATCTAATGATGTTTTTGGATGGCTATACAGTTACTTCTATGGATTGATTTTTCTCTCATGGATTAGCTACACCATTCTTGTTTACTGATAAAAAAATATATATATATTTGTGATACTTAGATTAAAGACAATAAATGTTTGACTAAATTATTTTTGGGTGCTCCCATTAACAGTTTTTCCGGTATTTCTTTGTTACATCGCTTTTTCCCTGGCTACCGATCACAAGGGAGCCGCAATGAGCTGTTTAATGCTGGACATTCTATGCCGTCCTAGTGTCTTTTAGGTACACTAAAATTAAGACGGCATAGAACATCCTAGCAGGAAGGGGTTAAAATGTATGAGGTTGAGGAACACCAAATGTGCCAAATCCATGCCAACTAGCTCCACCCACATTTTGCTATACATATGCCTTAACAGAATATGATGTATGTGAAATTACACCTCAAAACTTATTAGCAGACTGGAAGAAGTATTTTTTAGCTATACTGTTCACTTGCTGAACTATTGCAATCTAATTATTCTTCCAAGAGCCCATTGGAAACATTATCAGAGGGGTGGGCAGAAATGATCCCCTAGGACATCGGCATCCACAGATGGGGGCAAGGGGGGGTGCTTGCCCCCCCCCCGGATTTTCAAAAAATAAAATAAAATGTACCCCCACACGGAGACAGTCATGCGGACAGCAGCCAACTAGATGCGGCTGCCCAAAAAAGTAAGTAAAAATCCCAAAAAAACTCATTGACACCGGATGGCTGTGGCTGTGCTTCCCTCCTTCGTGCAGGAGGGAAGACTGCATGGAGAAGATGAGCATCGTCTACACGGAGCATCCAGGAGGTAAGTACTGGGGAATGGGGGAGGAGGGGGGAAAATAACGAGCATAACGCTGGCTTATTAATTGGCTAAATCCTGGCATATTGAAAGGCCAAATCCTGGCATATTGAGTGGCTAAATCTTGGCATATTGAGTTGCTAAATTATACTGGCATATTAATTGGCTAAATAATACTGGCATATTAATTGGCTACATCATACTGGCATATTAAATTGCTAAATAATACTGGTATATTAAATGGCAAATTGGCCGGGGCATATTAATGGAAAAATCATACTGGCATATTAAATGGCAAAATAATACTGACATATTATTGGGCAAATTGGTTGTGGCTTATTAATGGCAAAATAATACTGGCATATTATTGGGCAAAATAATACTGGCATATTATTGGGCAAAATGATACTGGCATATTATTGGGCAAATTAGCTGTGGCTTAATAAAATAACACAGGCATATTAATGGCAAAATAATACTGTCATACTAATGGGAAAATTGGCTTTGGCATATTAATGGCAAAATAATCATTTAATGCAGGGCTCAACAAACCATGGGCGCCAGGTCACTATGGCGACTAGGCATTCAGACATGGTGGGATTTTTTTTATTTTTTTTATATATATATCATTATTTCTGGTCTAGGGCAGACAGATAGTGAATTTTAACCCTTTCACTAGCATAACCCAGTCCCATTCACTCTTGAAGTAGGGTGCATTCATGAAACTAACTACCTTCCTTTATTAACTGTTTTTCATCTTGAACACATACACACTATACATTGTGCAGGACAGGTATGTGTCCCTCAGAAATTGCCAACTGGAAACCCTATGTTCTGCAATATATTTGGAATCTTTGGAATAGGTAATAGATGGAGTTGATACCAGTTTCTGAATTGATACTATTTTCTTGCTATTAACCTGATTAGATCTTACATTAAGAGAGATGAAGTGTCTAGGGCACAATTAACAAAGCAGTGGTGGGTGGCTGGGTGGAAGGTGGATTTGCTTGGAGTGGGCATTTAACATGATATACAAATGTGTAGGCAAATAAAACTGAACTTGAGAATATTTGGCTGAATATTAAAACTATTAAAGGAAACGGCGTAAACAATAAGTTCATAATACTAATTTTCTCCAAAAAAAGTAATTTAATAAAATCAACAATAATAACAACACATAACAATTCTAGAACATTTTCAACTAATTTTTTATGTCAGTTACATGTTAAACATTTACATTTTTGTCTACAGATAAACAGAACATGTAAAATCAACCAAAATACAGTTTAAAAAATGAGAAAAATACATTTGAACCTTACCAGAGATACAGTATAACCACAAAAGCCCAAAGAGTATGAATAATTGAATGCATATATATAAAAAAATCTTTAGAATTATTACATTTAACCACAGAACCAATTAAAAACGCTCATGCAGTAGAAAAGCATAATCCATATTTAATATGATTCACACTTTATGCATGCCATAAATAATATAATTGGCTATAATTATCATAAAACACCCTCACTTCAAAAGATGAACATTATTCACATCTCAGAATGTACTGTGGGAGACCATGTATCTAAATTAAAAACCCATGTCTGACTCTAGAAAGTTATGTTGCATTAATGATCTTAAATATATAAGAGTTTACTCAATAAAAAGAGAATTGCAGGGAGTTGAGATTGGAATTCCAAACTTTAGGGCAATGTAGCCGAGTTAGAAAAATTCTCCAATGCAGCTGAATGGGAGAAATATGACACAAGATTTGATCAGGAATTTCTATACATTCAACTTTGCTTATAATAAAATCATACGCTATTACATTTGACCACTTCAGCAAGCTTCACAGTTTCCACTGCCTCTTTTCTATCATCCCAGTTCTAAAAGAGTTCACCCATGTGCTGCTCATGAACTTCCACAGGAATATTTCCTTGCAACCCCCTGAAGCTTTCCCCTTTACCTCTTCCTGGTTGCATGCCATCGTTAGTTTGAGGGTGCTCCCTGTTGGTCTAGTCTTGGGTCTGGGCGGTACCTCCTCTTTCTCTGCCCACATGTTATGTGCTTCTGTTTGAGTCAGTTCTTGAGTCTCAAGGAGACGGGAATGAAGGGGAGAGAATAATAAGAATCTGACATCACTGAACATTGCTCGGCTTATTGTGAATATCTCCAAGTCAGGACAGCTAGTTATTAAACAAGAAATATCGTTATGTTTTATTTAGATTTAGGAATGGTTCATAAAATGAATCATGGTGTGACCTATGTCCATTAAGGAAATGGAGCAAGAAATGAACCTCTAAACATTAGCTTTAAAAAGGTATTAAACATAAAATATAATGTTTCCCTCTTTGCAATTATTCTTGCAAAATGTGTAATGAATTAACTTTAATCTGAGTACGGGATAGTACTCTAATCATAATCACAAATGAAAATCCTGACCCTTAATGCTGTATTTAATATAGCTAATAAAATAATCTAGTAACCGTAAATCCTTTTTGATTAAATCCCTACTTCTGATCTGCTCATTAAGCAAGTTATACATAACAGAGATTTGCATACAGAGAACCTTCTTATGTAATATACAGACAAGAATGCCATTATTTTTTAAAACATAAGAATGGAAAGTAAAAAAGATTTTTCCCCATACTCCTTCCTTTTCTTAGCTCAGTGACAGACGAGAGCATGTACTTTGCTTAGGTACAATTGATGCAATTTAATGTAAATATGATATGGTTTCATTTATCAAAAGAACATTATATTATAGATAGAAGGCTGTCCGTTTTTCGTTCCTACCTATCTTTGACACAGGTAATACATTATTCCCACCAACTACATTAACAGCATCCACAATCTGCTGCCAAAGTACATTTTTTCTCCTCTGCCCCTATCACACAGTTGTAATGTTGGCACATCTTGTGTACCAGTGCTATGTTCCCTTCCATACTGAGAAACTCTGCTGTTACATCTCAGGCTTCATCTTCCCTTGGCTCTTTCTACCACAAACCTAGTCCCCTATCCCGTCCTGATCCCTAGCTTACCATTTTACATTTTTTTTTTTTGTAACTGCAGTTGACTAATGCTGCTTTCAAATGGTGGTTTCTGGTGTGTTCTTTATTTATGCAAACATTCCTTAGCATTTATTGGATTTTAGTTAGTTGCACCTATCATATGTATTGATTACATGAACCTAGGCCTATTACGTATGGACATTTTGTTTTCCTTCAGTAGCATATTAGATTCTTTTCGGTTTATTTTTAATTTTTTGTCCGAGATATTCCAAAGTATATAATGGCGCGTTTGAGGCTACCACTTATGGTTGGTGATTTTGGACTTGTTTTAGCTGAATTTGGTTTCGGAAAACATTGGTGTGGATTTGGCTGTAATTTAAGAACTACAATTATATTCTAAAGCACATCAGGGCTACCTTATTAGCTCGACATTCGGGGCCCAATGTTTCACCGATGTGCCTTAAATCTGTCTGCAATTCAGAGACACCATTTCAGGCGTGATTATTGGTACATTTCGAGTTGACCCTTCAATAATAGCACATGTGTGTTCTTTGTGTGCAAACATGGAAATACAAGGTGGAAATGTAAGCTATTGAGCTATATTCATGAAAATGAGAATTGCAGGCAACTGAGAAGGGAATTTCAAACTTACGTCCAAAGTATGGGAGAATGTTTCCAACTCGGATACTTTGGCCTTCTTTATTGCTTACAACTCCCTGCAATTCCCTGCAATTCCATGCAATTCCCTGCAGTTCCCTCTTTCCTGAATAAATTAATGTATGTACTCTGTGTGGATATTTTTATATTATGCCTATTGAAAGCCTATAATTTCTCCCAATGTATTTCATCAAGTCACCATATTCACAGTGAAAATCTCTACAAAAGTGTGACTTTTAAAGAGAATACATTATACTAAACAGGAAATTAAAAATTTCCCAAGTTAATATCAGTGTAGTGTTTGCAAGGAATATGGACAGATTTTTAAATTGTTTTAGAAGCACTGCCTCGATAATTTTCAGGTTGAACAGAAAATGGCTTTGATTACTGCTCATACATACTTTATTTCAAATTTATATATTAGATATTTGTTGTGTGATTGCTAAGCATAAAGTAGATACATAGCTTTCAGTATGCATTTGCCTGGATGGTTCCGTGTTTTGGGGTCCTTCTCAAGCCTTGAGAAAGACCTTCAGGGGTCGAAACGTTGCCACATTTTTGAGTGGAATTAAACACCTCATTATTTTAAGTACTGAGAAACTGTTTATTTATGCTTATCACGGACCTGTTGGAGATTGGTTCAACCACTCTTTGAAAACTGTGTGCCATTTAACACCTTTCATTTTGTTGTTCTTTAGGGTCCTTAAAATTTGAGGGTCCTCTCCTGGCATTAATACTGTCATACAGAGTCTAAATGTTAAAAAAAATAAACTTCTGACACCCGCTACCTGTAACTAAAGTAAAATAAGAAAAATTTACAACATATGGAATATTGACTAGGTGCCCCTATCATTAGGCCTGAAAAATGTGCTTTTCTAAAATGGTGGTGGGATGATATGGAACCCTAGAGCAGCCTCTCCCCTAGGTGTCTCGTCCTTAAGGGGAACATTGCTGAGACGGGGTCAAGTCAGTGACTATATCTCCCCCAGGATGGTGGTCTCAGTAGAGGGACTTAGCAAAGTGAGGCTGAAGGGGAGTTAGCTGGAAGTATACTGTGACCAAAGCCAGGGTAGTCCTCTACCCACTGGAGAGGGAGGTAGGTATCGACCCCTCTGCCTCCAAGTGTAGCCTTTACAAAGGATGCCAAGTAATAAGCTCATTGCTGACACATCCGAAGACTCTGCCACAGGAATGGACACACACCGGTATAGGAGTGGAACAGGATTGAACATTTATTTAAAAACAGCACAGATATTTACACACAAACATATATGACATGACTCATTTAAAACAGGTAATTAGATCCAGTAGGATATAACATAATCACACCTTTAAATACAAACACTTAATGAACACAACATAATAGTAGGACATACAATGGGGAAATCTTACCTCAACAAAGAAGTAGCACATCACACCAACATAATGGCAATACAAACAGGAATACATACAATAGCGATTTTTAACACTTCCAAATGAACATTGTACAAAACCCCTTAAGCATAATCCTTCACGCAAACATTAAAACAAAGTCTCCTTTTCCTGTGTAAGGATGTCATCTGCAGCTAAATCTTGGGGGGAGGAAAGGCTGGTCTCGGCTGTTCACCTTATACCCCAATGAAACACAGGAACCCCAAAACTGTATCAAAACTCAGCAGTCTTCAGGGTCCCTAGTACTTGGGGTAACATGGCACAATGGTACCGGGGGGAAAGCAGTCCTTCACAGACATTATCATGGACACTGGGTGTTCTTGTACAGACACTTTGTCTATCCCTGGCCTGTCTATCCCTGTTTTTATTTTTTCTTATGAAGGGTTTCAAGAGCTCCATTTCCTGGACATTCCTTGGAGTCTAAGTTCATATCTGACAATGCAGCACATGCCAATTCATATCCCATTTCCTTATATTTAACTGCAGTTCATTTTTTTTTATTTCCCATCATGCTCTTCAGATTCACTATTTAAAATTGGGTGAATCTGAAATGAGTGAACAAGGTACAATGCAGTAGAATGTCTGACAAATGGTATTCACCTACATGCATGCACTTTACTGAATAGAGCAGATTGCATGTTTCCACCTTTTTTGTTTACAAGAGGCATTTTTCATCTATCCTACATTCCAAATTCATAACTAAATGCTTAAGTTCACCTTAATACACCATAATACATTTATTTAACAGAGATGATTTTTACTTTAAAGTTCCATCACTAAAACCTAGTGACTGCTTTTTCATTTATTATTCAAATGCCTGCTATTATATAGGAAAATGTGGAGACAGGTAGAATGCATTTATTCCAGAGATTAAATATTAATCATAATTTCATGAATTTTTTTTTGTAAAAAAATGAAATAAGCAAAAATAGTTAAACTGTTACTTTGTATAAAATATTTATCAAACTATAATTACAGCAGGATTTTTACCAAGTCCAACAGAATATAAGACTAAGCACTAGATGCGCTAAACGCGTCAAGCTTGGATTACCTGTGTATTCACTCATTAAATACCTTTCTCAACATTTAATGGCCTCGTGAGTACAGCTTTTGCACTTCCGTCTATTTCTGTTGCTTATCGGAGTGAACCTCACACCTGCAGTTGGCACCTGAGACCGAAAAGCAGAGATAAAACTCAGCTGTAGTCGCTCCACTCACCTGGGCAGCCTGGATTCTTTTTTTTCTCCAATAGAATATAATTCCCTTTAAGCAGTGTAGCAAATGGTATTACTGGGTTTGGTCAAAACAATACAATTTTAAAAGACCAGTCAAAAAAATTAACTTTGCAATGAGAAGACTTTTAGTTCCCAAAATAAATGCCCTACTTTACTACTAGTAACGAATTGCATTAGGAAACCTCTGTGTGCAGACTCTTTCAGGATGAATAAAAATTATATAAACAGCAATACACATAGAAATATTTTTATCTCAGCTATAATTGGATTTTCATGCTTTCATGGGATGATATTTACGATGTTGTAAAAAAAAAGGACCGTTCTTGTGTTATTTTATGGACTCTACTAATCAATTGAAAAAAGAAACAGTTCTACTCGGGGACGAAGACAATATATATGTATATATATAAATATATATATATAAAGATATATATATATATATATATTAAATGCATCTAAATATTGTTTACTCTTTTCTTCAAAATGTACTTTTTTTTCTCATGATATGGTTATCACCATGCACCTCTTAGAGCCTGTGTCCTATAGATTTGGATGGAGATTGCCACAACTAAATGCATAGATCACTCAGATGCAGGATCCCCTTCTTTCGTACACAACCTTTTCCCCTACCGTTTGCAACCGGGATAGTGTTGAGCTGGTGCAGTTATGCATATCCGAAATTAGGATAATCTAATTGTAACATGATCCGCCAAATACCCAAAAAATTTAAGACATTGTGAGCAGGAATGGCCCTTTAAGGATAGAAAAATATGTAAATGTTATATGTCCATTCGTGGTTATTTGGCAGAGATGTGTTTAAAGGCTAGTACAGTGTGCGTATGCTTGAAAAATGGTTTAAGAGGCAAAAGGTGATCAATGCTGCATACGCTTACCCAGAACCCCTTGCAGTGGTGGTAGCACAGTGAATGTGTGATTTCTGTGGGAAAAGCAGGCCCTCTGGCTTGATTGGTGTGTGCAGTTTTGTGTTTGATAATGCCTCTGGTACCCACTGAATTTCAGGGGTAGGGGGTTTGTTCTTCATGTACTGTTCCAAGCCTTAAGCAGTAAAGAGATAACTACTGCTATTGCTACCCAATGTTATAGATTTGTAGAGAAAAACGTTCTGCACTTAGAGAGAGAGAGTTGGAAAATGTTGCACAGTTACACCAAGCCTTTTCTCTATGCTATTTTTGTAAATATCCCAGAAAAATATCCAGCTTTTCACAACAGACAAAATGTGGTGTGTAATTTTTCAGAAGTTTTCCCATAAAGACCTGTCCAAAATTCCTACTGTAAACTCTTTTTTTGCATTACTTTTTTGCTTGTAACATGTTTCATGATGGTAGACATCTGTATGTGAACTTATCCAATATTTTGTTTTGAATGTTTAGTACTTGGTATTTGTTCTGCATAAATTAGATTGCTAGTGACCATAACACTTTACTTCTGTTTTGTACATGAAAACCGTGAGATATCAAATTCAAAATCCATAGTTACATAGGCTTAAAAATACATGCAGTCCAGCAAGTTCAACCTGCTCACACACCCCTATTTGTTTTTCCAGAAGAAGGCAAAAAGACACAAAAGTATAGTTCCAATTTTATATAATGGGGAAAAGGCTTCCTTCTTGACTCCGCAGTTGAACCTGGATTTGTGCTAATAAAATACCTGCTGGTTGTAGAGAGAAAAACAAGAAACACACTGCGCCAAAATGTGATAGTAATAGCAGCAACTCAATCAACCAGTGTTTCACTTCTGGGTCGGTACAATAAACAACAAAAATAGTGAAAAAGTGCGCTTTAATCAACACTTAATATACAACAAAAAGGGGATTACCCTCAATTCGGTAGCAATCCACTTGATAAATACATGGAGGGAAAAACAGAAACAAAATAATAGTAATATAGTGTAGTATTTTAGTGCAAAAACAGGGAATGTGAAAAAGTGAAAATACACTCACATATCCCTGAGCAGTATTCTGCTCAGTACATAAAGCCTCATGGGAGCCCACGCAGGGTAGATGATCCAAGCGTATCCCAGAAGATGAGAGAGCAGAGGAGAGACGTTAGTCAGGGTGTAAAAATTTATTGTAGACAAAGTATAAAAGATCTTACATTAAAATAAACAGGATCCAGCAGATACATGCAGAATACAATAAGTCCCAGTGTCCTAAAATAATCCCAGCAAGTCTCCTCCTCTCCACAACGCGTTTCGCCCAGTAGAAATGGGCTTTTTCAAGTGTGCTCGCTTGAAAAAGCCCATTTCTACTGGGCGAAACGCGTTGTGGAGAGGAGGAGACTTGCTGGGATTATCTTAGGACACTGGGACTTATTGTATTCTATTGTCTACAATAAATTTTTACACCCTGACTAACGTCTCTCCTCTGCTCTCTCATCTTCTGGGATACGCTTGGATCATCTACCCTGCGTGGGCTGCCATGAGGCTTTATGTACTGAGCAGAATACTGCTCAGGGATATGTGAGTGTATTTTCACTTTTTCACATTCCCTGCTGGTTGTAGGCTTGTCTCTATGTACAATTCCATGGAGATGGAACCAGCCTTTGAAAATAACATGGGGACTCCCTGCACCATTTAACATATTCTATATGGTGTTTGCAATCGGTCTCATACACACTGAATTCCATTAACTGCTGTGTCTGTGATACATAGGGATGCCACTTTAGCTTTAGTCTATTTTGTTATCAGCCTGCCAGTAAAATACCAGATAGGTGGCAACCCTAGTATTACCTAACTACCAATTTGAGAGCACTTTCAAACACTGACACCTTAATTTAACCCTAAACTTCTCTTCACTGGATCCTTCATTGTCAGTATAGAAAGGCTATTGAGGTTTGTGACAAATACACTTACACTTTCAAAATTAAATTACTTTATAAAGTATTTTTATTATCTAACCAGCTGATGCAGTTTTTGCACAGAACTTTCAAACCTTTTATTGAGGGACAATGTTATATTACAGACTATTTTTTTGTTGGTTTTATTTAAGAATATTTATAATATTGACCCTTTTTGTTAAACTAAGCTTTGGATAATGGACGAGAACTGATATGCCATTGTCAATTATAAATGTAAGGCAAATATTTTCTAACCTTGGTTTCCCAATGTAGAAAAAAGAAGATTACATTATTAGAAATGTTACTGTAACAAAATGTCACTGCCCTCGAGACATTAATAAGTATTGGCATTAAATAAATGAAATATTTCTGTATGTAGACAGATGCAGCTTTTACTATTTTTAAACAGTTAGATGCACTTCCCAAGTGTCCCTCTTGTGTGGGCATGCCAATCCCCTTTCCTCCTCTTCTGTAGCTCTTTTCTAGGAGCTCAGAATGTTCAGTGTGTTTGAGTGTATCCCAGAGTTCCACAGCAATAATGTATTTTACTTTTAAATATTTTATTCATATCATGTTAATTCGTACATAGTCAAACATAATTAAATTGATTACAAGTACATGAACAGTACAGTTAATATGTGATTACAAAAATAATAAAGATGTTTCCCATGTCAGCCATTACATGTATTTCTTGATTTTTCCTTTTTTTTTTTTCTTTCTTTTTTTTATATATATACATCAACTCATTCATTCATTCTTGGTGGGGTCTGGTTACTTTGCAGTATGTGTAGAGGGTTTGTCATGTTTTTATTTATTGCTAAATCTTCAGAAGGGTTATATTATGTTAATAATTTATTTTAACTGCAATACATAATTGTATATATTCATTTTTACAAATAAAATACTTTACTGAAAATGACTTTCCACATCACATAAATAGGAATTCTGATAGAAATACCGAGAGACTAGCATTCTCTGTATGCATGACTAAAGAATAGTTAAGTTCACAGTTTGGAACTTTAACAAGATAGTAAATTATAGATTAAAAATAAACAGATGTGCTTTTATTCAAGTTAGTTTAAATTACAGTCAGCAAGAGGTAAGCTGAACATAAAACCGACAGATCTGTATTACTTCCACTACAAAATACAAGTCTATGTGTCTCATTTTAGGATAGCCATTTGCAAATGAATAAGTTGTCCCTTGTTTCCTTGTGAAGAAAGGTGCTTAAAGCAACCCATAAAAATATATTGGATTTGAAATTATTTTATGCACTGTATTCTATTTTGGAACTAGCCATTGATATATTTTAATTAGCAACTGCTCTATGCAACACATGAATCATCAATTAGAACAAAGAAAAGCTTCACACTAAATTGAACAGGTCTCTCCCAACAGGGTTCGTCAGTATTTCCGCAACTTTGCACATTAGTGAAGTTTCTCTTCTAAAACCTTGTTGAGATCAAAAACTGCAGCATACAGTTCTTGCTACTGAGTTGAGTTTATATTAAATTAAATTAGTATGGAAAATACTGATTACATTTGAATTTGGCTCAATATAGCATATACCACACATGCCTAAACAAACACCCTAAAGTATCTACACCAAAGGTAAATCTGTATCTTTGTAGTCATCCGGCTAAGAAACCTGGAAGATAGGCAATCAAATCTTACAGGTCATGTATGAGCGTGGGGGAGTTTGCAGCCCCCGGAGACGCCTAGGTGCAGGAGGGCCTTGACAGCTTGTGCTGTAGCAAGGCTGCACACATTGGTGGTAAGGTTTTAGGGGAGGAGTTGGGGGAGGGGATCAGAGGGTATTTAAGGCTGTGCAATATTGGAAAATCTCATAATTTTTTGGCCTACCAGAATTTTCTGCTTGCTTCTGTCTCCCTGCTTTCTCCCTTCTTCTGTTTCAGGATGGATTCTTCGCTGGCAAGGCTCCTGGCTGGGATCTGCGAGGCTGCAAGGAAGAAAGGACCTGGATGGGCAAGAGAACAGCTGGGACATCTGGTGACAGTACCTGATCCTGATGCACGCCCGGTGTGGAGAACCCGTCCGCCGCAGAGACTGAGCCCTGGATCCCATGCGCGAGGACGGATGGCTGCGGATGATGGGACCTCGGGAGGAGCACCACGTGGCCGACTGGTGGACCGGGAGAAGGCCTCCGGAAGCGGGACTGGAGCAGCGGCACGGGGAAGAGGGAAGGGTCCCAGCGCGGCAGCGGAGGCCTCAGGGGACCAAGCCCCAGGCCAGAAGAGGAGACGAGCTCCGTTGGTGGCATCCGGTGGATTGAGGCCTACCGGAAGTGGAGCGAGCGGCGCAGGAGAGCAGAGGAGGCCGGCGTGCCTTGTTCAGGTGATCGGGGACCGGGTCAGGTGACCGGAGGGACCACGTGACAGGACAGGGAGGCCCGGCGGGCGAAAACGACGGTGGTGGATGACGGGGACCTGACAGGGCCGCGACCACGTGGGAACTGGTGAAGTAGCATGGTGGCCGGGAGAGGGACACAGAAGGTAGGCCCCGACAGGCTGCTGGTGGACATGGAAGTCCAGGGGAGGTCCAGGATGGAGGAGGTGGGGCAGCAGGACTGCCAGGCTGGGGTGAGGTGACTGCTGGACCCAGGAGGGCACCGAAGTGTCGATCGTGGGAAGGGACAATCCTGAAGGGGAGGCCTTGGCTGCTGAGGTCGGTGGTTAGGTGTAACAGAGCATGGGGTGTTGCAGGACCGCAGGATATCGCTGGAGGAGGGTCGGGCCTCAGGGGACCAAGCCCCGGGCCGAAGTCCAGAGGGGGACCGGTCCGATGCAGGCTGGAGCAGTGACGGAGCCGAGGCGGCGGAAGCATACCAGGAGGCTAGAAGGGATGTCGACCAGGGGCCTACCGTACGGGCCCAGGAAGAGGAAGTGGCCATGCCGAGCATTTCCGCAGACGCTATGGGGACGGCAGCAGCGCGTCCAGGTCACAACCGTGGGCAGGCGGCGCCAGGATCCAAGAGGCCCAGGATGTCTGGAGTGGGAACGAAAAGGCGAGTACCTAGGGACGTTACCCCTACTCAGGCCAGCCGTAGGGTTTCCCCTGGGGCTTGGGCCTCAAGGAGCCACGGAAGGGTTTCACCTAGGCAAGGGTCCCGGGGTAAGAGTGGCAGATGGGGGGGCGATAGGGGTAGATCTCCCAGGGGCAGGATGGGGCATTCATCCAGGGCTAGTCCAGGTAGGGTTAGCTGGCGCCAGGTTCCGGCGGGTAGGGATCCAGGTAGCGGTAGTAGCGTTGAGAAGGGGAGGTCCCAGGACAGGTCCCCCAGAGGCCATGGCGGGGGGCATAAACACCGCAGACGTAGCCCTCATCCGCGCAGCGTCAGTGCTTCAGATTCATCTTCTAGGGAGCGCTGTAGGAGGCATAGGGCCCACCGTTCATCTTTATCACCTCATCCCGGTAGCATAAGATCCCGGTCTGGGGGCAGGTCCGGCAGGGTCGGGGTGGCGGACGGGCAGTTGGCTGAGCATTCACCGCGAAGGGGCGGGCGCAGGGAAAGGGAAGGACATCCATCAGCAGCACTCCCCAAATCTGTTTCCCATTCCAGGAGAACCAACGATGACAACAGGAGACCAGCCACCCAGGGTTCGTGTTGGACAACAGCCGGCGGTGCGGTTCCCGAAAACAACACATCTGGGAGTTCTGATCCGAAGTCTGGGACGGCTGGAGGAACAACCGGTGAGGGTTCTGATATTTTACACATAACACACAAGGGCCTCGACGGGGCTACGGGGGATGGGGGCTTGATGGCTGGGTTGCAGGCCTTTTTAAATTCCTGGTCAGAGGGTAAGAAAAGAGCAGGTCCGCCGTCGGCGGAAGCAGCGTGGGTCGCATCTAGCGCAGAAAGCGGTAGGGGTGCGATAGAAGGTATCGATGTGGGAGAGGTCGTGGAGACATCAAGGGCAGTTGAGTAAGGGTCAGGGAAGGACGGAGCAGATGAACTGCAGGACGGGGTACCCGACGCGGCGGTTTATAATTCATATTTGTCATATTCGGGCCCCTTGGGGGCGCATTTAAAATTAGAGACAAAAGAAAAAATCTGGAAAGGGCAATATTTAGAGTTGTTTTCTTTGCTTCCTCTGGAAGAGTCGGTCGACCTGAAAGAGGATGTGAAAAAATAGGATAGGGCAAAGAAGGAGGAGGAAGAGAGGAAAAAGCGTTACAGCAAGCTTCCCAAGACCTTTGGGAATTGGTTGAGGGCTTTTTGTATACTAGGTAGCGTTGTGGGCCAGAGGGCGCCGGAGAAGTGTTCGGCACTGTTCTCATACTTGGACGGGATTTGGGACGCATACAGGGTGTATGGAGGGCTGGCGTGTTGGCGGTATGACGAACAGTTTCGTCAACGCTTGGCTGCCAATCCCACAATGAGGTGGGATCAAATGGACATCACTCTCTGGCTCAAACTCATGTTGGCGCAAAAATCTGCGCCCTTTCAGGCAGGGGCCGGTGCAGGAACATCAAGTTCTTCACCGGCCTCCGGAAAAAAGGGTTGTTGCTGGCTGTTTAACGACAGTCAGTGCAAATGGGGCAGTTCATGCCGTTTCCGGCATGAGTGCACCGGATGTGGAGGTAGCCACAGCTACACTAAGTGTTTTAAGAAGGGGAAGTCGGGAGGAACAACCGGGGCATTGGGGGCAAAAGGGGAACTCTCCAGTGAGCAGAAGCGCGATGCTGCCGTGGCTAAAACGCTTCGGTAAGCAAGAGGACGCGTTGTTCCGGGACGAAGGGTTTGACAAAGGGTTTCGTATTCCTTTCGTGCCCAAAGGTGCGTTAGGGTCTAAACGAAATCTCAAGTCAGTACAATCCTTTCCAGAGGTGGTGGGGGAAAAGTTGATGAAAGAGGTGAACTTAGGGAGGATGGCGGGCCCCTTCGTGGACCCTCCGCTGCCTAATTTACGTGTCTCCCCTTTGGGGGTGGTCCCCAAGAAGGAGGCAGGTAAATTTCGGTTGATACACCACCTGTCTTACCCAAAAGGCTTGTCGGTGAATGATGACATAGATCGTGAGCTGTGTTCGGTATCCTATACGTCATTCGATAGAGCAATTGACGTGGTTAGATCTGCGGGCCCTGGGGCTCTGCTAGCTAAGGTGGATATTGAGGCGGCATTCCGGCTTTTGCCAGTGCACCCAGAATGCCATCATCTGCTGGGGTGCTGGTTCCAGGATAGGTTTTTTGTGGACATGTGCTTACCAATGGGTTGCTCTATCTCATGCACTTACTTCGAGAAGTTCAGCACTTTTCTGGAGTGGGTGGTTAAGCAGGAATCGGGAGTTGAAACATTGGTACACTACTTAGACGACTTCCTATGCGTGGGGCCAGAGGCTTCGTCAGATTGCACCCATTTACTGAGGACGATGCAATTAGTTGCAAAATCCTTTGGTGTTCCCTTAGCTGCGGAAAAGACGGAAGGCCCAACCACCCGGCTTAGTTTCTTGGGCTTGGAAATTGACACAGTTAAAGGGATATGTCGGTTACCGGATGATAAGCTTGTCATCTTGAGGAGGGTGCTAGCTGAGGTATTGCAGGCAAAGAAGGTCACGCTCAGGCAGATTCAGTCTGTGATTGGGAGGCTTAATTTTGCGTGTCGAATTATACTGGCTGGTCGAGTGTTCCTGAGGTCGCTGTCGCGTGCGACAGTAGGAATACGTGAGGGACATCACTTTCTAAGAGAGGTATGGAGAGTATTCCTGGAAAAATTCAACGGCCGGGCTTTTTTCCAAAAGCCGACGGTCTCGGCACCGGCCTTGGAGCTCTATACGGATGCTTCCGGGAGTGTGGGCTTTGGGGCATACTATGGGGGTAAGTGGAGTGCGGCTGCATGGCCAGAGGAGTGGAAGTCGTCACCTTTAATGCGCAACCTGGCCTTTCTGGAACTATTTCCGTTGGTGGTGGCACTTTCACTGTGGGGATGGTCCATGAGGGATAGGCGAGTGGTCTTCTATTCAGACAACCTGGCTGTGGTATATTCGGTTAATAAGGTCTCCGCATCTTCACCTACCGTGGTCAAGCTTCTGAGGTACTTTGTGTTGCTGTGCATGGAGCTTAATGTGGCATTTAGGGCAAAACATGTTCCGGGTTACCAGAATGTCATCGCGGATTCTCTCTCACGCTTACAGTGGGACAGATTCAGGCAGGCGGCGCCAGGGGCGGAGGCCGAGGGCTCCCCTTGCCCGGAGGTAGTGTGGAAGCTCGGGACCGAATGTTGCAGGGATGGGTGAAGTCTTCATTGGCCCCTGCTACGTGGACGGCTTATAATAGGGTATGGCAGGAGTGGGACGATTTAGCTGCCTGGGCAGGGAGGGAAGCGATAGAGGAAAATCAGTTGGACATATTATTCTGGTTTTTATTCCGTTTGGCGTCGGTGGGACTTCCCCTGCTCAGCTGAGCGCAAAGCTAGCTGCACTGGCTTTTATGTTCAAATTAAGGGGGCAGGAGGATATCACAAAACACTTTGTGATCCGGCAGGCTATGAAGGGTTTAAGGAGGGGTAAGGCGGTTCAGGATCACCGTCGCCCAGTATCCATGGGAGTCTTAGGTAAGGTAATAGGAGTCCTAAGTGATGTTTGCTCTTCGGAGTTCGAATCATTGCTATTCAAGGCTGCCTTTTCACTGGCTTTCTTTGGGGCCTTTCGGATATCTGAGCTGGTCAGCAGCTCGCGTCAGGTGGCAGGGGGCCTTCGGTTTTGTGATGTTTCTTGCACAGCAGATCAAGTAATAGTGTTGTTACGCTCATCCAAAACGGATCAATCGGGAAGAGGGACCCGAGTGGTATTATTTGGGGTACCGGGCAGTGTGGCCTGCCCGGTGGCAGGCCTGCAGGGCTACTTGTTGGTTAGGCCTGTGGTAGAGGGTTCCCTATTGGTACACAGGAGTGGAAGGTCACTTTCCAGGTTCCAATTTCTGAGGGTGTTCAGGTTGGGGTTGAGTAAGTTGGGTTTGCCGGAAAAGGAATATGGCTCTCACTCCTTTCGGATAGGGGCGGCCACGGAGGCGGCACGGTTAGGATTAGGTGACGACGTGGTTAAGCGTATTGGCAGGTGGGAGTCTAACAGGTTTAGAACGTACGTGAGGCCGCATCGGTTGCTGTAAAAGTCGGGCGATGAGAGCAACATGTTAGTTCCCTTCCCACTCCTTTTCCTCTCCCTTCCTTTTATTTGTAGGGTCCATCTACGTGGTGTGGATAATTGGCCACTCTTACGTGTTCTGGGCTAGACGGAGGGCCGCAGTTAGGCCAGCGGGCCTACGGCTGGGCTTTCCTGACGAATTACTTCAGGTGAAGTGGTTCGGGGCCCGGGGTATGCGCTGGGCGGGGGTCTTACCCATGCTGCTGCGCTTCATTGACCGAGGGGTGCTGCCTAATGTCATAGTGATACACGCCGGGGGGAACGATTTGGGGTTGGTTCCACAGAGGGAGTTGGTCCAGATCATGCAGAAGGATGTTACCCACATTCTATCACGGGTTCCCGGGGTAAAAATTGTATGGTCCGAAATGGTACCAAGAGACCAATGGAGGTATGCAAGAGATGTCAGGGCAATGGAGCGCAGCAGGGGGAAGATTAATAAGTTAATGTCGATTTTTGTACGGAAACAAAAAGGAGTGGTGGTCAGACATCGCACTTTGGAAGGAGATCGGAAAGGCTTGATAGCTAAGGATGGAGTGCATTTGTCTGACCTTGGTTGGGATGTTTTCCTGTTGGGAGTTCAGGAAGGGGTAGAAAAGGCTCTCTTTTTATTGGATGGGGTAGCCCTTCTGTAGTGAGGATTCACTCAGAAGGGCTTTGGCGGTAACTTGCTCCTTAGGGGGGTCTATGGCTGGAATATCGGGAGTCAGCCATAGTGCAAATGGATTACGGGAGAGGTTCTGAGCTAAGCTGGAGCTCTTAGCCTGTTGGTGGGCTGGGCAGAAGGTCTGCCTGGCAATGGATTCAATGGACGGTGGACCCCTGGGGAGCAAGTTGGTGTGGGACATGTTCCGTGTTATGTTAACTATGTTAATAAAGTTATTGGTAAATTATGTTAATTTTGAGGTTCATGTCATTTTGACATATGTGTGAATATGTGGGTTTGTCATTGCCTAATTTGTATATCTATATGTATTTATTACAATGTGTTATGTTAAGGTTGGAGGCAATGACATATGTTTTAAATAAAATGGCTGTGGCCTTTTCTACCCACTACGTCTGTGCCATGTGTCTCTATTTTATGGTAAGGATACAGCCTGGTAGTCGAGGCTACAACTGTCATGCAGCCCCCGGAGACGCATAGGTGCAGGAGGGTCTTGACAGCTTGTGCTGTAGCAAGGCTGCACACATTGGTGGTAAGGTTTTAGGGGAGGAGTTGGGGGAGGGGATCAGAGGGTATTTAAGGCTGTGCAATATTGGAAAATCTCATAATTTTTTGGCCTACCAGAATTTTCCCGCCCACCCTCCCTAAAGTTTTGGGGTTATTAGGTGTATACTTGTGGTTTCTGGTTTCTGCCGCTTGTTTTCTATGTTTCAGATACAGCGTTGCATTGGAGGGATCTTGTTGGACTACGCATTGTCACAGCTGGCGGTAACTTGCTCCTTAGGGGGGTCTATGGCTGGAATATTGGGAGTCAGCCATAGTGCAAATGGATTACGGGAGAGGTTCTGAGCTAAGCTGGAGCTCTTAGCCTGTTGGTGGGCTGGGCAGAAGGTCTGCCTGGCAATGGATTCAATGGACGGTGGACCCCTGGGGAGCAAGTTGGTGTGGGACATGTTCCGTGTTATGTTAACTATGTTAATAAAGTTATTGGTAAATTATGTTAATTTTGAGGTTCATGTCATTTTGACATATGTGTGAATATGTGGGTTTGTCATTGCCTAATTTGTATATCTATATGTATTTATTACAATGTGTTATGTTAAGGTTGGAGGCAATGACATATGTTTTAAATAAAATGGCTGTGGCCTTTTCTACCCACTACGTCTGTGCCATGTGTTATTTTATGGTAAAGATACCATCCGTTGCTAGATCAGTACACCAACATATTTTGTTTTCCTCTATTTTTCCTCTATTGTTTAGACTACATATTCTGAGAATGAAGGCATACACACAAGATGCATATGGAACATTATGTTTTATAGTAATATTTATTTCCTGATTGGCTAGTCTCTTGACAAATTTCAAGAGAATATGCCAAAGAAAAACACCACTACACATTTTCTTTGACCTTTATTGAAATCTGCTGTCTGCAAAAATATGAAAATTCCATTTTTGATTTGGCATATGATAAAGAGACAGAATTAATCTCAATCTGTTTAAAGAGGCACTGACCTTAAGGTTATTGCACTGGCGTTTTGACCTATTTGAATGAGTCAAAACAAGAAGATGAATATAGGCATACACACTAGGAGCCAGTAAAAAAAGGCTTTACTGTATATATTTACAAATGCTTTATCTCATGTTATTGAATGCCATAGACTCCAATAGAAACATTGGCGTTAAAATAAAATAGTAATATGTGCAGTAATATTTTGTCTACAATTGTTCCAGATGTCCACAAGAAAAAAGAGGGGTTAACAAGAATGAGCAAATTTTCCATGGCAAGTTGTGTGACAGTCCATAGAACATCCTTCAGTTGTTTGTCACAAAGTGTAATATATTTGGGTTAGACACCAACATTACGATGGTCGTTTACTAGACGTTGTGACAGTACAATCTATTGAACATTCTATGGACCTTCACAGACCATGCCACGGACACTGGTATCATGGCAGGGTGCTGACCCTTGAGGGTGAATCAAAGTGAATTATAACAGTCAATGTTAGGGTGACTTGGTGTGGACATTAGGTCTCTGGGATGGAATTACCAAGCAGTGCAGTTGTGTTCATTTCCAAAACAACTGGCCCAACTGCCACGCATTTTTTAATAATACGGGGTCATTTGCTAAGTGTTTGTTCAATAGCTCTTTCAGTAGAGCAGATGAGTTATGGACAACAAGACTTGCCAAAAATGGATTTATCTGTACATGCTCTTATGAGACAGTCTAGCTTTTTAAATGTGGACCTGCTAAAAATAAATAAATAAACTCCTGCACTTTAGGACATACAATTACCAGCAAAAATATGCACTTCAGCACTATAGAATTATGCCGTTATAATTCTATAATGCTGAAGACATTGTCATAGCATGATACATTTCTTGTGTATAGTAATAAGATGAACTGCAGTGTATCTCCTATCTAAAGTTATTATGAATGTAGATAAATTGTGCATGACAGCATCAATATGTTCAGAAATCCTGAAAATGTATTATTAACATTATCCTGGGGCTTTAATCTTTGGAAGGAAATAAATCTGATTGACACAAATAAGCAAATGTTAGACGATTTGGGTATGGATTTGTAAAATTACATTTGTACAGGGAACTTCATAAATGAATATTATCAGTAGTATCCTACTGTTAGTATAAAGTTCTTTCAAGGTGCACAGCATAGAGGTTAGCAAACAGGGGAGGACTGGCAACTTTTGGGACAAGTTGCATAGACAATTTAGTAGTCCATGATGCAACTTCTGCCCACCCATTATCATCAAAGTTACACAAATGACAAACAACCAGGGCCGATCCTGGGCGGGTGCACGGGGTGCACCGCGCCCAGGCGCACGGGAGGAGAGGCGCTGAAGCAGGGAGCTCTCTCCCTGCCGTCCTCCTCCTTGATAAAGCAAGCACAGCGCGACGGGTGCAAGCTCCGCCCCCGTCGCGTTCTGTGATTGGCTGCTGCCGGGAGGAGGACGTTCTCTAGAGTATCTGCCAAGACACCATAGAGAACATCCTCCTCCCTGCAGCCAATCACAGAACGCGACGGGGGCGGAGCTTTCCCCCGTTGCTCTGTGCTTGGATTACCAAGGAGGAGGAGGTGATAACAGTTTTTGGGGGGGGGGTATTGTTAAAATATAAAATAAAAAAAGAAAGTGTGGAAGTGTATATGAATGTGTATGTGTGTATGTGTGTGTCAATGTGTTTAACTATGTGTGTGTTAATGTCTGTGTAAGTGTGTGTGAATGTGAATGTGTATAAGTGTGTATGTGTGTGTCAATGTGTATAACTATGTGTGTGTTACTGTCTGTGTAAGTGTATGTGTATAAGTGTGTATGTGTGTGTCAATGTGTATAACTATGTGTGTTACTCTCTGTGAAAGTGTGTGTGTATGTGTATAAGTGTGTATGTGTGTGTCAATGTGTATAACTATGTGTGTGTTACTGTCTGTGTGTGTGTGTGTATGTGTATAAGTGTGTATGTGTGTGTCAATGTGTATAACTATGTGTGTGTTACTGTCTGTGTGTGTGTGTGTCAATGTGTATAACTGTGTGTGTTACTGTCTGTGTAAGTGTGTGTGTATGTGTATAAGTGTGTATGTGTGTGTCAATGTGTATAACTGTGTGTGTTACTGTCTGTGTAAGTGTGTGTGTATGTGTATAAGTGTGTATGTGTGTGTCAATGTGTATAACTGTGTGTGTTACTGTCTGTGTAAGTGTGTGTGTATGTGTATAAGTGTGTATGTGTGTGTCAATGTGTATAACTATGTGTGTGTTACTGTCTGTGTGTGTGTGTGTATGTGTATAAGTGTGTATGTGTGTGTCAATGTGTATAACTGTGTGTGTTACTGTCTGTGTAAGTGTGTGTGTATGTGTATAAGTGTGTATGTGTGTGTCAATGTGTATAACTGTGTGTGTTACTGTCTGTGTAAGTGTGTGTGTATGTGTATAAGTGTGTATGTGTGTGTCAATGTGTATAACTATGTGTGTTACTGTCTGTGAAAGTGTGTGTGTATGTGTATAAGTGTGTATGTGTGTGTCAATGTGTATAACTATGTGTGTGTTACTGTCTGTGTGTGTGTGTGTATGTGTATAAGTGTGTATGTGTGTGTCAATGTGTATAACTATGTGTGTGTTACTGTCTGTCTAAGTGTGTGTGAATGTGTATGTGTGTGTCAATGTGTATAACTATGTGTGTGTTACTGTCTGTGTAAGTGTGTGTGTATGTGTATAAGTGTGTATGTGTGTGTCAATGTGTATAACTATGTGTGTGTTACTGTCTGTGTAAGTGTGTGTCAATGTGTATGTGTGTGTCAATGTGTATAACTATGTGTGTGTTACTGTCTGTGTAAGTGTGTGTACATGAGTGTCTGTCTAATAAAAGTACTCAAAAAAAAATTGGGCAGATTAGATGGACCGAATGGTTCTTATCTGCCGACACATTCTATGTTTCTATGTTTCTGTGCAAGTGTATCCTGTGTCTAAGTGTGTAAAGGTGGCTGTGTGTGTATTTATGTATGTGTGACAGTGTGTATAAGGGTGTCTGTGTAAATGTATGTCTGTGAGGGTGAAGTGTGTAACTGTGTGTATTTATGTATGACTGTGTGTATTTATATGTGACTGTGTATTTATGTGTGACTGTGTATTTATGTGTGACTGTGTGTATTTATGTGTGACTGTTTGAATTTATGTGTGGCTGTGTGCAAGTGTGTTCTTGCCCGGGGCCCTCACTGCGCTCATCAATTTATCACATGGAGGGCACCAGCCCACAACCAGCTGGCGTCTATTTGCCGCCTCCTGCACTCAGCGTGCGTAGAGGGAAGACTGTGCGGAGGAGACGGACGGGGATGTGAGAGCAGCAGCAAGGTGAGTACTGGGGAAGGCAGGAGAGGAGATTATGCTTTTATTGGGTAAACTAACTGTGGCATATTGGCTGTTGCCTATTAATTGGCAAACTAGCATAGGTATATAAATGGGAAAACTGTCTGTGACATATCAGTGGGCAAATTGGCTGTTGTATATTAATAGACAAACTGCCTGTGGCATATTAATGGGCAAAATAATTGGCATATTACTTGGGAAACTGGTGTATTTTATTGGACGAACTGGCATTTTTATTGGGCAAACTGTAGCATTTTTAATAGGCAAACTGGCTGTTGCTTATGTTAATGGCAAAGTGTACCCTAAGAACACCTCTGCAAATGGGCTGCCCATGTGCTGCTTTACTGCCTCTCAGAGCCAGCTCAGCAGATCGGCGCCATGTTTCCCCTTAGACCTCAGTCAGCGCTTTCTGCTCTTTCCATGCACAGTGATGACTTAGAGCGTCGGAACATAACGGTCAGAGTCATCACTATGTGCGGGGAGATCAAGGCAGTGCTAATTGAGTTCTGAGATGAGGTCAGTAGGGGGCATGAAAAAGGGACAGGGGAAGAGACAAATACATGGTAGGTAGGAGGTATAGGAGAAAGATATGGGGTGTGACAGACAGACATGTGGTATGAGTGTAGAGAGACAAACATGGGCAATGAGTGGAGAGTGAGAGACAGACATGGTGAATGAGTGCAGAGTGAGAGACAGACATGGGGAATGAGTGCAGAGTGAGAGACAGACAGACATGGAGTATGAGTGGAGAGAGAGAGACAGACATGAGGGTATGGGGAGAGAGAGACAGACATGAGGGTACAGGGAGAGAGAGACAGACATGAGGGTACGGGGAGAGACAGACAGACATGAGGGTACGGGGAGAGACAGACAGACATGAGGGTACGGGGAGAGACAGACAGACATGAGGGTACGGGGAGAGAGAGAGACACGTGAGTGACTGACTTGGTGGAATATTATTTATCACTCATTGTGTACTTCTTTTCCAATGATGCTAAGCCAGACTAATGAGAGACTTTGGCTGGTTGGGAATCATGGGTAGTATGGTAGTAAAACGGTAGTAAAAACTCATTCTCCTAGCCAGCAAAAAGTCTCCCATGTTGCTGGCTGAGCATCATAGAAATAAATAAAACCACTACACAGTATTATGGCAAAATATATATCTTTATTTAAAATAAACGTTGGTCCTTTACATTAAAATAAAGTTTTCTCCCTCCCCCTCTCCCTCTCCCCAATATTGAAATGGGCATGTCTGGAACAGAAATGTCTAAAGGGGAGGAGTTCATAATATAGCCACGCCCACCCTTGGGCGCCAAAGGAAAACCTGCACCCAGGCGCCCGTGACCCTAGGATCGGCCCTGCAAACAACATATATATTCCTTAAAAATATAAACAAAGTAATGTACAACTAAACCTCAGTATAGCACTCTCCGCAATTATGCTTAAAACTTAGTGCTCCAATTACTTCCATTAAGCCAACAAGGCACCGGCTCTCAATATAAGTTTTCGTATTACAGCGGAAGTATAGTGGGTCTCAAGACTCACATCGCAATCTTGCTTAGATCGCAGTGTTGAGCTCCACGTTATACTGGCATAGGCATTGTGAAATGTATTAGGCTGTATTTATGTACACTGGATGACAGATGTAAACTTCCACAAAAAATGCCCATCAAATTTTGCCTTTTGTGTTGTGTCTTGTCTTATCTACTAATCTGTATTGGAGCTGGGTGTCTCAGTGTAGCTTCTGCCTCAGACTGAATGTGGGAGTTTAAGCCATGAGGGGTTACTGTGATGGCACCAAGCAGCAACCATGGGGCACAGCTGCAACATTTTTAAGATTGTACATTGTGAGTAGAAGTTTTTCTTCTTTTAGATACTTCACGGTGAGGCTCACCTGCATTTTGAATGAGCTGTTGAAATTACTTACACAATTAAGTCAGTTAAAAAATTAAAGTGGGTAAGTCAATACTATATTTTTGTATACACAACATTTGTGCTAAGTATAAGAGGGTGAAATTGAACTAGCTGGCTAAGGAGTTGCCCTACACAAACCACCCACTGAACTTTGCTCTGGTAGAGGTTTATAAAAGTTGTAGTTCAATATTATGTAGATGTACCATTTGATTGAGCTTGTGGACTGACATTATTAGTATAATTCTTGCTAAACGTGCAGCACTTTCCATTATTTTTAATACCTACTTACTACATGTAAATAAGTGTAGTGCCATACTATGGGAGAGGATATATTAATATTTCATGAAAGTAGCACCATGTTAAGATCACTGTTTGACCTCTGTCAAATAGTTTGAATGACAGGCATAAATTAACGTTTCCAATGGAAAAGGAAAATAAATCTCCTCCACCCAACTGATAAAAAAATGGCTATATAAATAAAATACTAAACTGTGGATATTTTTTGCTTTCAGCTTTTCTCTTCATTTATTCTCAGTTACAAAACTATATACTTGTTTTAGGTACTTCTAAATTTATTTTATCTACATAATACACTTGCCACAGTTTAAATAATGTAACAAAAATTGCCAATTTCTCACCAAATTTAGTATATCTGTTATGTTACACTGACAAGATCTCATTTTAATGATGTCTGCACATTGTGCAAGCCAAATTCTAGCACATGTATGATATATTTTTACCAAGACCTAAAATATGTTTTGCCACTATTCCTCAGCATCAGGGGCATACCTAACGTACGTGAAACTTGATCCCTCTGCCTGCAATCCAGTCACCTTTTTACAACCCAAATCCCTTTATTTTTTTAAATACAATTTTATACAATATGAAAGAATGCAGTCTTTCTCTCTCCTCCTTGTCTGTCTCCGTCTTCCCCATCCAACCTGACTGAAAACGGAGTAGAAATATAAAAAATATATTTAACCAGAATTATATTTGGATTTCACTAATCATTTGAAGCTGCAGTATATATTGGTTCAGTTTACAGTGCTTTGGGTAAACTCTGTGGGGCACTTATTCTACCATGTAAAACAACATCATTGCCTGCCATTTGTAAATAAACACAGTGAAGGAGTTTAAGCATGTGTCGTATAGGAACAAGGCTATCCTAGATAAACATAGGGCCAGGGAATAATAAAAGTATTTTGAAAATTCAGCAGACTAGATGGGCCAAATGTTTCTCATCTGCCGACACATTCTATGTTTCTATGTTAATATGCTGTATAATACTTTACATCACTTCCAAATTAATATATTTGTAGAGACTAGTATAAACACAGTGTAGATCAAAATTTAGTTGCTTTAATTGTGTAAGGTCTGGGTGAAAGATCAACTTTATAAATTATTGTATTTTTAATTAAACTGTACAGCTGATGTTATTAACATATATGTACTGATATGTGGAGTGGGATGATTAGAGAACCCAATGCGGGATTATCTCATGGACATACCCAAGATGGAGAAGAGCTTGAGCATGAAACATATTGAAACTCATTCCTCCTCCATCTTCGGTTGGATAATAGCATATCTAACTAAATTTTCTTCCATGATGTCCAATATGTCCTCCATAAATTGTATATGTCACATATTTGATAGCTAACACATTTCAGTAAAGACAGGTTATAATTCTACCAGCAGTCTGTTGAATTAAATATATATATATATTTAAAGAATCATGACATAATACAACAATTATACTATTACCCAGATGCAGTTGGACCAAAAAAACAGGGGATGGTGCAGAAAGGCTAAATACATACAATGACACACTAATAGCATAATATGTATATAAAATAAAATAAAGTGATTGTGCGATAAAAATGCACTCACAAAAGTGAAGTGACATAAAACAAAATAAAGAAATATCACTCAAAGAATGTCTACTGAAATCTTGAATTAATGGGACTGGAACAAAAAGTAAAACACACACAATAGTACAGGATCGTTGAGATCAGGGGTGCCCCTCAAGATAAGTATAACTTATGGACAACCCGGGGACAAAGACAGCTTGAAAAGAACACAGCAGTCACAGGGATCCATGGCAAAACTAGAGATTTAATAGCAGATTTGTTTGTATTTACCTAGTTAGCAAGTAAAGTAAGAATTTACATTACTTATATTCAGGTTATCCAAGAACCAGGATAAATGCTTAGTCAAATCTTATTTTAAGATGACCATATTTTGTATAAAGGAATTGTATTGTTCTAAGTTAGAATAAAATTTATTTCTATTTTATTTTGACAGTCAGTTTGTTGTTTAGTTTCAACCCTTAATATAAGGTCGTCCCTCTTAGATTTTCTGGCAATACAGATTTTTATTTCTAGAAATATCTGAACCATAAGTTGTTGTATTTTTTATATCTATTACTTATCGGTAAATCCAAGTTAAATAGGAACATTTGAGAAAATCCTTCTCCAGTAGTTTGAAATAAGTGTTGAAGTAGGGTAGTAGGATAGTTTTTTGTTGGGGTAAAGTGATCACATTCACCCATATGGTAATCTTGTGCTTGACAATGCCCACATTGCCAGCAGATATCTGGATTGGAGGTAGATATTTTATTACATTTTTAAGGTACCATATACCATTGATATGTTAACTTGTATTGTCGTTCCTGTTTTATTTTCAACACCAAAGAGTGGTGTCCGGCTGGGAGGTTGTGTCTGGCTTTTCATCATTCCTAATTGTTGGTTTCAGTTATAGGTGTTCACTTAGTCCTCCTGTGTTTTTTTTTGCTCATTGTTTTTCTCCATCAAAACTCCTATTGGGTTTACCAGTCCTACAAAACATAACTATTTTCTTGATACTAAATTATAAAAAGCAAGAGTTGACTGTCATTTTTATGTTTTGTTAAGGTAATTTTTGAAGGGAAAAAAAACGAAATCTTATTATATATCAACAGAGAAAATAACAATTAGGCAAGTATTTTTAGAATTAGTAGTGTCCTATTGAACTATAAAGCATACAACAATGCTTTAATAAAATGCAAATGATTAATTACAGACAAGTAGTGGTTTATATCCATACATAAATTAGCATAACAGATTCATGCTTTGCTTTTCCCACATGTGAATAAACAGAATAAAACATTTTAGCATAAGATATGGTTGAAGGAGGATGTGAAGCTTTATTAACTAGTTTGCAGTTAGGTGGAGAACAAATTTGCTTTTCAACATGGTTAGCATTAGTAGTATGTATAAGTTTACTCAAGTGCTTTGAAAAATGTAATTGCAATAGGTTATTATTCTATGTTGCCAAACAAAGGAGAAACTGTTAAGCAATATTATTTTATTTTTTGATAAATAAAATTATTTAGTTTTTCTATAGAGTTGGTAGAATAGGAGCTTGGTTTGTAGGTATCTGGTGTTATAAGGCAAGAACATAGAAATAATTTAAATCAATTTGAAAACAAAAATGGTTTGTGCCTAAAATGTGCCCAACTACCTATACTTAAAATGTCATTGTCCTTGCAGGAAAAATATAAGTTAGGTGCATTTTCGATAACACAGTAATTGAGGTGGAAAAAAATATTACAGTGATTTCATGCACTTAAAATGGAGTCATGTCAATTTTCTCTCCTCGTTCAATACATTGCTATGTAACTAAATATGTACTTGGCCTTCCTGATAGATGTTCAAATTAAAGTTTAGCAGATACAACTTCTCTGGGCTTCTATATCCTGTATCCTGCAGCCCTGGAGATTTTGCAGAAGTATACTCAACAAAAATAAATCAATATTTCTAATGTTTGCCTCCGAAAAGAAATATAATTTTTGAACTGCTTGGCCCATGCTTCCCACTTATTGTGTTTATCATAGTTCCTCCTACTCTATATATTCTAAAATAAAATAGTATTCACTCTATTTTTGATTTTACCTTCTGTGTTTGTCAATATAAACTTTATATGCTGCAAATAATGTATCTTATTAAAAAAAAAAAAAGTTCAGTTGTTGAAGAAATCTGTGTCCCCTGCACAACTACATATGTGTATATTATAAGCATATCCCATCCTCATATTATATGTACAGTGATAGATTCAAGGAAATCCCACTTGCTTGTTCTCTTGCTATGAGCCATTGTACTGTGCATGAATTCCTACATAGCTATGGTCCAAACAGTTAGGATGATGAGGCAGGGGCATTCTATGACAATATATTGGGCTGCAATGCTATCATCCGTGACAGCTCCAAACTGCAGAAGTCTGTGGCAGACCAAATAAGCGTTTGCTTCCATATTCTTTTTTCCAGTCTTTGTGTGTCCTGGCAAAGTACCACAAAGTGTCGAATCAAATCATCTGTAGAAGTAAGTTGGGAGCGACTCTTCATCTCTTAAAGGGACTTTATCACCTAAACAGTGGTTTTAATGTTCATGTAGAGTATTCAATAATATTGAAAATGACCTGTATAGCGTGTTAACAAAACTGCAAACAAATGCCTAAATTGTGTTTTAAATGTGTCTGTGGAGTCTCTTGTTTATAACATCACCTGTGACCTGATATGCAAATTAACTGATTTTCAGTGGGAAGTGTGCCATTTGCATAACAGGCCAGAGGTGATGTCATAAACTGACACCACAAACACATTTAAAACACATTTTTCTTCTGATTTAGGCATTTGCATGCAAGTTTGCTAACACAATGTATAGATCGTTTTGAATAATATTTTATCCTCTACATGTACAGTAAAAACAATGTTTAGGTGACACTGTCCCTTTAACCCCTTAGTGACATGACTTTTTTGGCTTGTCCGACGCATGGTGACATGGGCTGTTTTAACATTTCTGAGGTGTATGTGTTTTGCTGTAATTTATTTCTGTCTCATTTAGTGTACCCGCACAAACTATATATCGTTTTTATCGTTATAAGAAGGGCTTTCTTTTGATACCATTGTTTTGATAATAGCATATAATTTGATGTAAAAAAAATAATAAAATATGGCAAAAAATTTGAAAAAATAATTTTTTTATGACTTTTATTTGAAAAATCGTATACTCATGTACAAGAGACAACAAAATAACACTGCTAAAAAGTTTCTAATATATGTCCTGAGTTCAGAAATAGCCCATGTTTTTATGTCTTTGTGCTTTTTTATTCATGTTACAGGGCCAGAACTATAAGGGGTGCAAAGCTATTTTAAAATCCTTTCTTTCAAAATTAGCGATAGTGACATTGTAACACTGATTTCTGTACTAAATCCATGAATGACCCCCAACATGTACATATTTTTGAAAACTAGACAACTCAGGGCATTTAACTTGGGGTATTTTGACACATTTCATGTAGCCATTTTACCACCAATCTATGCCAAAGTTTGCAGCAACAAATCTTTTTTTTAAATTTTTCACATATATTGCAATTTAGGTAAACATTACCTTAAAATGTGAAGGGGTATTTCCAAATAACAACTCAATATGTGTTCAGCAACATCTCCTGAGTACAGGGATACCACCCATGCATAGGTTTGTTGGTTTGTTTTGGGGCTAAAAGGCCACATTTAGGGGGTGCGCATTTTGGTTTTCCAACTTGGAATTCTGACATGCAGAAAACTTGTGCCCATGTCCCATTTGGGACATTTTTGAAGCCAGAAAGTGTATTCTACCCCACAAAACCATATATTTTTTTAAACTAGACACCCTAGGGTATTTCAAATTGTAGTATTTTAACACTTTCCATGCACTAATTATACTACCAGCCTATGTCAATGTTTTGGGTATAATTTTTTTTTCACATACATTGTACTTTGGGCATGAATTCACAGATCCTGTTATATGTCAGTGCCAAACAACACCTCAATATGTGTTCAGCAACATCTCCTGAGTACAGGGATACCACCCATGTGTAGGTTAGTTAGATTATTTGGGGGCTAAAAGGCCACGTTTAGGGGGGGTGCATTTCCAACTTGGAATTTTGACATGTAGTCAGCCTGCGCCCATGTTCCATTTGGGACACTTTTGAAGCCTGTCAAAGTATTTTACCCCATAAAACCATATATTTTGGAAAACTAGACATCCTAGGGTATTTACAATTGTGGTATTTTAACACTTTCCAAGTGCTAATTCTACCACCAATCTATGTCAAAGGGATGGGATGTCATTTTTTCCCCACACACATTGTAGTTCAGGCAGGAATTTTCAGATTCTGGTATTTGCCACTGCCAACCAACACCTCAATATGTGTTCAGCAACATCTCCTGAGTACAGGGATACCCCCCATGCATAGGTTTGTTTGTGTCGCCAAGGGGTTAAACACTGGTAGGGTGACTGCATTTCCTTATGTTAACTTTCCCTCAACCTCTCCTTTCGCAAAAAATAATAATAATGGTACAGATATATTGTATTTACACTATAAAATGATTGCACATATTTGGCAGTATGTAAAACTGTGTAGCTTTCATACTGCAGTGTCTCCTAAATAATGTCTTGGTCTGCTAAATGTTTTAATTTGAATGTGATTAATTAATTTCTAAATCTATAAGGACAAGTGATTATCTTTACATTATAAGCTATGTTTTATAACCCCATGCTAATATATCATTCATGTGGGAACATTTACTTTAAAGGACAACTATAGCAAAAAAAAATGACCAAAGATTCTAAACAAAATGGCTGCCTCCTGGTAGAGCTATATGGAGTAAGGGTTGCCACCTTTTCTTCAAAAAAATACCAGCCTTGGTACTTCCTCCATTGACTTAAAATTGTGGTCAAGCCAATTTTTTACCGGCCTGCCGGTAAAATACCGGCCGGGTGGCAACCCTATTTGGAGTAAAGATGACTCAATAAGGTACTTTCTTTGTATTCTTTCATTAAAGCATTTCTATATAAAATGCCTACACTTGACATCATCTTTTAATTAAACAGAACTTAATTGATTGCTACAGTTGTTCTTTAAGGACCAGACCGTTGTGAAAACAAAGACTATTTGTCTGTATGGGGTTACAATACTCACAGCAAGTTACATAGTAAGATATATTTATGGCAACTTTACAAAATCTTTTTAAATTACCTTGTTATAGAAACAAGATGCAGTGCAAAAGTCTTGGTCTAAACGCAGGAAGTTCCAATATAAATGACATGCCAATATATGAAATACTTTATCTTTAGATTTAAGCGAATTGGTCATGTTTTTCAATATTTCATGCATAATATATTGTCCTATTACAGATTTATAGTATGTATAATTTTCAACTCATCTTACAGCATGGAAAAAGAGAAAGGGCAATTTACAAAATGAAGGTTTTTAAATTTCTCACTTTAAAATATTGTCCCAATGAATTAATGCTGCAATAAAACTGAGCTGTCCACAAGCCCTTTGGCTAAAGACAGGAAATTAAAATGTGATATTAGAAAGGACTCGGTCATAGAGAAATGTCTTGGTCTTGAAAATACAGTCTGGTAAAACTGTTTGTGTGCAACACATTCATTTAATGTGTGGATGTAATTAAATGTGAAGATCCTACTACCACAACAACGATCTAGGACTGATAAAATATTTATTGGCTTCAGCTTTGACAATTACTTTTTTCATCTTAAACTATATAAGCATGTTAAAACATTTTTCAATTATATAGATAAAGCCAGACAAACGAGAAAAACAAACAACCATAAATGTTTCATTATCTGAAAAGTGACGAGAACGTTTAATATAAAAATGAAGAGGTTTATATTTCCGAAAAAAAAGCTTTTGCATTTTAGTATTATTGTAAGAGATGTATACAATTATTTAGATATTTGAATAGAGACACTATCCAATAAAGAGAGGATTGCAGAGAACTGAGATGGGAATTTCAAATGTTAGGCCAATGTGGAAGGGCTGGAAAAATTATTCAGTGCAGCTCAATGGGAGAATGTTACCAACTGAGCTACTTTGTCCAAGTTTGAAATTCTTGTCTCTTTTCCCTGCAATTCTCTCTTTATTGAGAATTTTCAAAAGATTTTGCTTTTTTTCACCGCTTCTTCCTGTAATTAAGAATTCACAGCAAATGCCTAGGTATTTGGTAACATGGAAAGATGGATGTCAAAAAGATAGATCCATTAAGTGGACTTTTTTTGTATAATGACAAGGAAGAGGTTATTAACACATTATACTGCATTATGATAATTATTTGGAATAACTATAGGGGTTTCTTCTGGTAACTCTGGTGCTTGGAGAAAAAAATGGACCTCCCAACTTTCGGACTGATTCAGAGCATGTCGGTGACACGAATGGTCTTGGATATTGGGCCATTCAGGTATTAACGAAAAGCCTCCCTATACAGCCAAATCGAAATTGGTCTTCCAAATAGGGTAAAACCAAATTGGTAGCCTCAAGGGTCTCATTATAAACTATGGGAGGTATTAAAAATAAGCCCAAAACTACCCAAAACCATCTAAAATTCAACTGAACAGCATAAATGGGAACAGGTTCAAAACATTGATATTCATTAACGTTGCAAATTACTCACAGCCAATCATTGTCCAACAATATTTTGTATAAAAACTGACCACATGGCACAAACAGCATTAGGATGAGGATTACTAGACAGCAATGTTTGCAACAACACAAAAACCTATTAAAAGGATGGAAAGCCAGGATTTAGACCAGAGGTCCGTCCTGTGTGGTGAGGCGTTAGTGACATAGGAGCAACCTAGTTCATCCAGCACCAAAATGAGCACTGAAAGCAATTTTTTTTCGCTTTCAGTGCTCCATGGTATTGATACGATTCTTCCATGTGGAAGCACCCTGCAATACTGAAAAAAAACACTCGTCGGCATTTTGATCGCTCTGGAGAGAGATTGAAATGACGGTATTAAAGGTGCAGTACCGTAAAGCGCAGTAAAAAAGAGCATAGGAAGCAAATTTTTTTGCACCATTGCAGAAGAACCACTCCATTAACATATCAGACTGATCCCACCCATAAGGGCAGTCCATACATGAAATGCGGGGCTAGTTCCCTCTGCACGAGGAACACAGCAAACCACAGATGTACATTTTGGCCTACAATGGCCTCGTCAGTGTGGTATGGCTGATGACCCTCTAGGTGCAAGCAGGCCAGGGACCCACTGCTGTAGGCATACCCTGTTACTTATGGTGAAAAAGAAGTCTGATATGTTAATGGAGTGGTTCCTCTGCAATTGTGTAAGCAGGCAAACAATGAAGTTGCTCTCCCGAGTAGGTATTATCCTACAGGACAGACTATTGCAGTGTTGTTTGTTCTCGGGCATTGTAGCACCCACCCCCTTCTGTGACGCCAAAATTTGACAAAGGCTGGTGGTAGAATTGGTACATGTAAAGTATTATAATACCAACATTTGAAATACCCTAGGACCTCTAGTTTTCTAAAATATATGGTTTGATGGGATAAAATATATTGATCGGCTTCAAAAATGTCCTAAATGGAACATGGGCACAGGCTGACTACATGTCAAAATTCCAAGTTGGAAATGTGCCCCTCCCAAATGTGGCCTTTTAGCCCCCAAACAACACATAGTGATACCACATGGATGGTATCGCTATATTCAGAGATGTTGCTGAACACCTATTGGCATGTTGTTTGACAGTGACAATGTGAAAACAAAACATAAAATAATTACTAACCAAATTCTGACATAGGCTGGTGGAAGAATTAGTGCATGGAAAGTGTTAAAATACCACATGCTGGCTTAAAAAATTTCCCAGATGGGAGATGGGCGCAGGTTTTCTGCATGTCAAAATTCCAAGTTGGAAAACCAAAAAGCGCACCTCTCAAATGTGGCCTTTTATCCCCAAAACAAGCTTAAAACCTATGCATGGGTGGTATCCCTGTACTCAGGAGATGTTGCTGAACACATATTGAGGTGTTGTTTGACAACGACAAATAAAAGGATCTGCAAATTCATGTCTGAAACAATATATGAGAAAATTATTACTACTCAACATTTTTACATAGGCTGGTGGTAGAATTAGTGCATGGGGAGTGTTAAAATAGCACCATTTTAAATACCCTAGGGTATCTAGTTTTCAAAAATATATGGTTTTGTGGGGGTAAAATACACATGCTGGCTACAAAAATGTCCCAGATGGGTGGTATGGGTGGTATCCCTGTACTCAAATTTTCAGGAAATGTTCACCTGAATTGCAATCTGGGTGAAAAATCCCCATTTTTTTTGGCAACAAACTTTGGCAAAGGTTGGTGGTAAATTCGCTACATGAAAAGTGTCAAAATACCACAAGTTAAGTGCCCTTGTCTAGTTTTGAAAAATATGGACATGTGGATTTAGTACATAAATCAGAGTTACAATACTGCTTATAGTTCTTGCCCTATAACTTGAATAAAAAAGCACACAAAAGGGGGCTATTTATGAACTCAGGACAAATATTAGAAACTATTTAGCAGTGTTTTTGTTGTCTTTTGTAGCTGAGTATACGATTTTTCAAATAAAAGTCAGAATTATTTGTTTTTACATTTTTTGCCATTTTTTTTTTTTTAAATATAAAATTATATGCTATTATCAAAATAATGGTGTCTAAAGAAAACCCTACTTATGCCAATAAAAACAATATATAATTTGTGTGGGTACACTAAATGAGAGAGAAAGAAATTACAGCAAAACACCAAGCGTCAGACAAGCCAAAAAAGTCATGTCACTAAGGGGTTAAGACTATTTTTTATCATATATGATATTTGGGTATATATGAAACTATTCCCATATGAACAAAGCACTTTAAAATATATTTTTACTGTACTTTTATGCCCTTTACAGTTTATTTCTCCACCTAAAAGTTGGGGAATTAAAATAGGCAAATTTGGAGAATTTGGCCCTGTTCGGATGTAATCTCATATAGGTCTGCCACCTTTTCTCACTAATCTCACTAAATGAATCTCCCCACCTCTGAGGAAGACATCATTCATTATTTAGTGGGAGAACATGGCATTGTGGAAATGAGAACTGACATGGCACTGTGGGTAGGGGGATTTAGGCGAATTGTGGAAAGAGGACTGCAAGAGTACTAAAAATCTTGCAGGTGTGAATTTCGTAAATCACGCTATTAATCACATTTCATATTGGGTAGGGTATATTGTGTTGATATTTTCAGTATAAAAAGTACTCTCCATAAATATCTTGTATAACATAGGATAGACCACTATAGGTTCTTATTGCCTACCATAGTTTGCCTTGATTATAGCATGTTATCCCCTCCATTTATGGATTGATGGAAGATAACACTGATTCTTGGTGATTATAGGTTTATTCCTCGACATTTAATATAGTTATTCTTTATTGCTTGTAGTTGTCTTTACAATTAACTTTTTTCAATATAGTTGCTTAGTTTTTATGATATAACATTTTTTACTTTAAAAAAAAAAAAATCTATATATTTTTAAAGTTTTGGAAGTCAGTCATGATAAATAATTGAAACATCTGTGCATTGCTTTTAATACCATGTAACGTTGAGAACATTTGTTCCTTAATTAATTTGAGTTAAACCCAGGAGCAAAAACGATATTGATAAAGATTTTATGATTCAAATGTGAAATGTAATCACATTTTTTAGAAACTGAATCAACATAAATTATAATTGATGCACCTCACACACGTCAAAGTGTCACTGCATGGAAATGTGATGTAGCATTAAAGAGCAAACCAACTAATTCATGAAAGAAGTGGCCCTAAGGTTAAAATGATAATTAGCGAAAGAAGAAAGTAGATCATGAAAGCAACCGACAGCATGTGAAATCTTTGTTAAAGTATTTATAACTCAGACAGGCCGCAGAATAAATGATACAAGGATAAAGATGAACAAGTGGTCAAATGGAACAAAGAATTTATGTTTTCCAAAAAAATATATATATATTTAAAATACCAATGGTGGATGTGAACAGATCTTTAGGTTTAATTGGAATGTACAAGGTGCACATTATCAAAGATGTTGCCATTTTTAATAATTAAATGTCGATCTTGAATATAATTTAAAAAGAACATAAAGGCTGATAGGCTGATATAATTTGTGTTCACAATTTCAGTATACCTCTTAAAGGGTGTACATGAATGAACATTATACATTTGTTTCCATCTTTAATAATAGTAATATAGTTAGAATGAGCATTAATTAGTTTGTCTCTTTCGTCTGAGCTAAATCTTGTTTTAATAAGGGACATTTAAATAAAGTACATATTTGCTTATATATAAGGCACAGTCTTTTATTTCTAGATAATGCTCTGAAAAGGTATCTCATCTTACACTCACAGTTATTTTGTATCAAATGATAGCATCTGGCTGAGGCATGGCTAAGGGGGACTTGAATTTTACTTATCTGTTGCATCGAGGGAGCAGAATAGCAGGGTGTCAGTGTAACCTCCATGCACAGATATCCAGCGCCATATTCTTATATTCCAGATAAGAAAAGAGTCACAATCTGGGGCTGTAGGGGCAATTTAGTTCTGTGCAAGTAATTTAAGGGCCAGTCTAATGCTGCTGGTGCAATCTGGCTGTGTGGCACATGGTGTGTTGGCAATCTGGTGCTGTGGCAAGGGTTGTTGTTGCATGTGATGTTAGACAATAACTAAGGGAAGGAAGAAGTACTAAAGTGAAGGGGGCAGAGAAAAAGAAAATAAGCACCAAACCATACTTTTTTTTTTTTGCAATACTATTTTTATTGTCTAGATATAGAGTAAAATATGCAAAGCATTGTGGGTACGTTACAGAAGGTATTACAATGATTTGATCAGTCAAACGTATTAGCAAACATAGGTGAGGGACGCAGGGAGCAATATGTAGAGAACACAGTCCTACTTAACATTACCATTGTGTGAACTCCCTGTTGCTAATCCCTTTGAGGTGGTTAGTCACCACCACCACATATAACAATCTTTGCTACCCCCTGCAGAGACTAGAATTGCGATAAGGAAAGAGAAAGTAGAGAAGCATCTGTGGTGTCTCTAGCAATCATATTTATTAGACATGTGCATTCGTTTTCGGACGAATGCATTTTCGGACGAAAATAGCATTTTCGTCCATTCGTCCGAAAAACGAATAACGAAAATATTAACTAACAAAATCCGAATGAACGAATGGTTAATAAACGAAAATCATTAGTTCATTCGTCCATTTGTGCTATTGGCATTCTAAACCGAAATAGAGTCGGTTTATACAATACCAATAGCATTGTACATTCCATAAACCGACATGAATGACTTTCGGTTTATGGAATGCATGTAATGCTATTGGCTTTCTATAAACCGAAATTAAGTTCCCATTCATACGAATAGGTCAATTGACCTATTCGTATGAATGGGGACTCTTTCGGTTTATAGAAAGCCAATAGCATTGCATGTATTCTATAAGCCGAAAGTCTTTAAAATGAACGACGTTCGGTTTATAGAATACATGTAATGCTATTGCTGTTCTATAAGCCGAAAGTCTTATAGAATACTATTGGCATTCTATAAACCTAACTAGAGTCCCTCCTCATTCATAAGAATTTCTTATGAATGGGGACTCGACTCTAGTTCGGTTTATAGAAAGCCAATAGTATTCTATAAGCCGAAAGTGTTTAAAACGAACGACGTTCGGTTTATAGAATACATGTAATGCTATTGCTGTTCTATAAGCCGAAAGTCTTATAGAATACTATTGGCATTCTATAAACCTAACTAGAGTCCCTCCTCATTCATAAGAATTTCTTATGAATGGGGACTCGACTCTAGTTCGGTTTATAGAAAGCCAATAGTATTCTATAAGCCGAAAGTGTTTAAAACGAACGACGTTCGGTTTATAGAATACATGTAATGCTATTGCTGTTCTATAAGCCGAAAGTCTATAAACCGAACGACGTTCAGTTTATAGACTTTCGGTTTATGGAATGTATAATGTAATGCTATTTGCAATGGCATTACTATAAACCGAAATAGAGTCGGTTTATAGAATGCCATTGCCAATTCCATAAACCGAAATTCGTTCATTATGTCGGTTTATGTAATGGCTATTTTGCTATTGGTATTCCATAAACCGACTCTATTTCGGTGTATAGAATTTCCAATAGCATGAAATGATTTGAATTTAGTATTAAAAAATAAATTGAAAAAAGTGGAGAGTTTTAACCCCTTTGTGATGCATGGTGCTTGCGTCCCTAATGACGTAAGCACCAAAACGTCACGATTTGTTCCTGGCCACTGATCACAAGGTGATCGTTAGCCAGGAACACTATGGCAGAGACCCAGTCAGGGTCTTAATAGACCCTGTGGGTCCCTGCCCAAAAATTGCAAGCCCTTCGGACGTCACGCACGATTTAGAGAAATGTAGCTGGTGCTCGTTTTTGAGCACCAGCTAAATTTCCCCTGTCAGACTGAGGCTATTTAAAATGGCCTCATCTGACAGGTGGGATCCCGCTGCAAGTGCCTGCAGCATGATCCGAGCCGCGATATGAGCTGTTTAACACAGGACGTACTATGCCGTCCTAACGACTTTAAGGGACTTAAAATCAGGACGGCATAGAACGTCCCAACGTCACGAATGGGTTAACGTTTGCTCTGGTCATAATCACAGCACAGGCTTGTAGGAGTTAACTGTAATTACATTAATACATGAAAAGAATATAAGTAATATAGTAAAAATGTACAAAATACAATTTATTTTGAAAAAACTAAATGAGGTCCATAAACTTGGAAGGAAACGGATCACAGTAAAAAGAAACTATGATCAGCAAGGGAAGTGTTAATACCCCTTTTATAATCGAGGTCGTCTTATAATCTGACCTCAAATTGAGGTCAGACTATAAGACTGGGATCCAGGTCCCCAGCAGAGCTGCAGGGGACCTGGATCCCCCTCTCTAACAGCAGGGGATGTCTGCGCGATGAGTGCAGATCTCCCCTGCTGCCGCCCGGCATGACCGCCGGGACTTCTATGATGAAGCTGGGTACTTCCGGCTTCCTCATAAAAGTCCTGGCGGTCGTTCCGGGCGGCAGCAGGGGAGGTCTCGCTCATCGCGCAGACATCCTCCGCTGCCTCGCTAGCCACCAGGGAGAATCGGGCAGCTGGGGGATGTCTGCACGAATCGTGCAGACAACCTCCATGCTGCCCGACACTTCCATCTATTATGTATAGTGCATACATCCCCCGGCTGCCCCCACTAGCCACCAGGGAGCAAGAAACAGGTGAGGGGGTGACAGAATAACAAGGGGGGTGGCAGTGTAACGAGGGGGGGGGGGAGAGAAACAAGGGGAGGGAGGGGGGAAGAGACAGAAACAAGGGGAGGGGGCAGAGAGAAACAGGGGGAAGGAAGGGGGGAAGAGAGAGACACAAGGGGAGCGAGGGGGGAGCGAAAGGGAGGGTGAGAGAGAGACAACACTAAGGGGGGGAGAGCGACAAATCTGGGGGCAAGGGAAAGAGAGAGGCAGCATTGTCACATAAAAGGAAATAAAAACAAGAATTTTTTTATTTCATAATTTTTTATTAAAAAAGCAATTTAGATGTGAATATATACTAGACATGTGCATTCGTTTTCGGACGAATGCATTTTCGTCCGAAAATTGCATTTTCGTCCATTCGCCCGAAAAATGAAGAACGAAAATGCTAAGCTAACGAAAGCCGAATGAACAAATGGTTAATAAACGAAAATCATTCGTTCATTCGTAGTACTATTGCATTCTATAAGCCGAAATAGAGTCGGTTTATAGAATACAATAGCATTTAACTATACGGAGACAGAGTCTCCATTCATAAAATTATGAATGGAGACAAACATATAGTTAAAAGCCGACAGCCTATAAACCGAACGTTCGGTTTATAGGCTGTGGGCATTTAACTATACGGAGACAGAGTCTCCATTCATATGAATGGAGACTTTGTCTCCGTATAGTTAAAAGCCGACAGCCTATAAACCGAACATTCGGTTTATAGGCTGTGGGCATTTAACTATACGGAGATAGAGTCTCCATTCATAAAATTATGAATGGAGACTTTGTCTCCGTATAGTTAAAAGCCGGCATTTAACTATACGGAGACAGAGTCTCCATTCATAAAATTATGAATGGAGACTTTGTCTCCGTATAGTTAAAAGCCGGCATTTAACTATATGGAGACAGAGTCTCCATTCATAAGATTATGAATGGAGACTTTGTCTCCGTGTAGTAAAATGCCCACAGCCTATAAACCGAACGTTCGCCGACATTTAACTATACGGAGACAGAGTCTCCATTCATAAAATTATGAATGGAGACTTTGTCTCCGTGTAGTAAAATGCCCACAGCCTATAAACCGAACGTTCGGTTTATAGGCTGTCGGCTTATGGAATACATGTATTCCTATTGCTATTCTATCAACCGAACGTTCGGTTTATAGAATAGCCATAGGATTACATGTATTACATAAGCCGAAAGTCTATAAACCGATCGTTCGGTTTATAGAATAGCAATAGGAATACATGTATTCCATAAGCCGACAGCCTATAAACCGAACGTTCGGTTTATAGGCTGTCGGCATTTTACTACACGGAGACAGAGTCTCCATTCATAAAATTCATAAAAAGGTACATTGTACCTCTGAGTGACAGGCGTGCTCTATGCTGGCTACTGATTCTACCGAATTAAACCCTTTTTGAAGTGGTTAGCCCTCTTTACTACTATGTTTTTATTTTTCCATTACAAAGGCAATTAATATTGCAAATGTTCTTGTAATCTTGTAAACCTATGGGTTTTATGGCGAAATTATTCCAAAGGCCTCTGAATGTTCAGCTTCTGAATGACCCAAACAGTCGGTTGGGACCCAAATCCATTGCATTTTATCTAGTATACTCCTTAAACAGCGCGATATATGTGTGGGCTCAATATGCTTTTATAATTTCTAACTAACAGACTTCAAAGTATCTTTTTACCAGATTGCTTTCCTAACTTTCATTCTTTGAATACAGTAATAACCACAGCGATCTATTCAACTTTGCAAACTTTGTTTATTTATCTCTTTACACATGGTTGTTTTTCTATTGCATCTTAGGATTTGTTATTACTTTGTTTCCATCAGATGGGTCTTTTTTCCTCCTCCTGGGTCTTTGTTCTCTTCTCACCCATTATCTGCGTCTTAATTCATGCATGTTTTTAAAATTGTGTACCCTCTAAAAATTCTGAAATTGAACACATCTCGGTGTGAAACGCGGTGCCTCTAACCTGCTGCCTAGCTTCTCCCTGTGTACGTAATAATGATTGTAAATGTATATGAAATTTAATAAAAGTAAATTAAGTTCCACTGGACATTTCTATCAACGTCATCTGATGTCATTATATTATTTTTATTATATCCCTGATTGTATGGACTTTAGACCGAGTCTGACTAATGGGGCTATTCACAAAAAGTGAAGGTCCATGTGAATTGAGGTGAGATGAGATGAACATTTATATCACTAATTTATCTATATATTGTGCAGGGACAAATCTGGTGAGTTTACTGAGCTATAGAAACTCACCAGGTGCATCCTTACACAATGTATTGCTAAATTGATGAGATGGAATATTCATCTCACCTCCACTCACCTCATCTTACCTGCAACTCACCTTTTAGTGAATAGACTTAGTGAATAGAACTTTGGCACTCAGACATAGAGAGATTTGACTGCACTACAGCAGGAAATACAAGCCTATGTTTGGAGTTGTATGTATTAAATGAAAGTATTTAGCACTCAAATAAGTCCATCTAGAACATAGCAAGAAATATGGGAAGGCAGTTCAACAATTCATTTTTTTGCATGCAGTTTCATTTCCAATGGCTATGAAGTGCTCTAAATTTCGAACTTGGCAGTTGTCAGTATCCTGAACAAAAAGAAGCCGGCTTTTGGAAAGCACTTCCCTTTAATGCATTAATAAAATTCATGAGAATTCTGAAGTCTGATTTAGGAGAGGTTAAGTAAACAGAGTGAGAATACAGCCAAAAAGCACTGCATGAAGCAGACTTTGAACTAAGCACAGAAAAATTACCAAAGTGATTTGATTCCAAAATAATGAAATAAATGTGTATATTGCCCAAATATTGTACGAAATATTATTTAAACCATTAGTCTTCTTAAGCATCTGGGATTACCTTCCATTTGCGTTATTATTTATTATCATTAGAATAAATTATGCAATTCCAAAACAGAGTAAAAATATTAATGTTCTCCTGTTATGTGTCAGATACTTAGATTTCAAATGGCAGGTGAAGAGGAGGTTGTCCAAGGCAGCCATTGCTAATGGTAACCTGCCAGAGCTGGCTGCCCTGCTGAACTTTGAGGAGTATCTTCTCCAGGGCATGGGAAACAAAACTGTCATAGGGTTGAAGTAGCCATTGAGATGGATGCACCTGTCCGTAAGTATTTCACATTGATTGATGTATTACCATTTTGAACCAGATCACAACATTTTGAATTAACCCCTACAGCTTATGAATGCCAGTGTGTGTGTTAGATTCAAAATAAAAAATATATGAACACTGGCAGGTTGGAGTAATGGTGGTCACTGCTGTATCTTAGTATACCTTAAAGCATGCTTGCGTGTCATAACATCCATAACGAAATCTTAACTCTGTCACACAGACATCAATCTTAATGATATGCTCCTATGTGAGGCACATTAAGCTGTGGACATGTTACAATGTCTGATACTGCTGCTTCATGTTGCATGTATTATCTCTTTAAAGGATTGTCACAAAACATTCACTGTGTGATCACAACCCATTGGTATCCATGAGTATCTAATAATTATTCATACCTGCATATATATCTGTCTAAATGAATGGTTGTTTAACTAATGGACCGTAGGTCTATTTATCATCTGTATGATATTTGTACATTGAGTTGACTAGATTAATCCACTGCTTATAGAGAAGGTAGTACACCTAGGTAGTAATTTACCAGCAGGCGGGTAAAAAAGTCCAATGTTAAGTCTACGAAGGCATTAGCATGGCTGGTATTTTGTTATTGTAAAGGAATAAAATTATTTTCTCTCTGAGTGTGTGCTCATAAGCATCTGTTCTTAAAAACTTTATAGCTTTTAAAGGGACAATAACATGGCTGGTATTTTGTTAATGTAAAGGTAGAAAATTATTTTCTCTCTGAGTGTGTGCTCATAAGCATATGTTCTTAAAAACTTTATAGCTTTTAAAGGGACAGCCAGGTGTCAAACTATTTTTTTGCAAATTCATGCTGTAAATACCTTGGAAAAGTATGAATGAAAGAGAATGTATAGAGATCATCTTTATTCACTGCCTCCCTTTTATTTTTATTTTTGATAGCAGTTATTTGTTGGGGAGGCTTAATTCTCTGAAGATAGCCTAAAACAGGTGGTTTTTACATAACAAAAAAAACTTGTAACAAATAAATGAATGGATATTTTTTTGAGTGTCAGCTTTAACATGTATTTATTTGTCCAGTTTATCTTTTTTTTTTTTATTGCAGTTATTATACTTGATATTAGATTCAACAAGGTTAAATCTGCATGAGTATCTATTGTCAGATCCAGTTGCATCCGAGCAGATTTTTGTCAATATCAACATGGGTGATTATTCGGTGGAAAACACTATGTTCTCCACACAAGGATATTGCAATGGATCCCAAAATTTGAATCATTATCTCCCTAGATGTTCCTGAGGCTCATTTATTTAGTCTACAAATGAGCTAATCAATGTCTTTCCTACCCTTCTTGTTTGTCTGTAGTCATATGTTATCACTATAAATAATCTTACCATTGCTCACACATACTGGATATTGCTCCTTATGGCCAGAAAATGAATAAAGATATTTGGGATACTGTAATAATACAAATAATTTATGTTTCAATCGGTTTTTATTGAAAATATTTTCCAATTGTTATAACAATCATTGAAAAACAATATATACAAAAATATAATAAGAATAACTATTTAGGATGTTGTCGAGGGGGTACAGAAAAAAATAGGAGGGGGTCGGGGGGGTGTCTTTAGGATGCATGTAGAAACTTACAAATTTCGTTTATGCTGAACTGTTGCAAAACTCACTAGCAGAATATAAAAAATATAATAACTCCATCTCTCATCCTGTCTTATGCACGATTTTTTTTTTTTTTTAATAGTTGGTAGTTTATGTTTAAATCGTTTTTCTTTATTTTGCAGCCCATGTAAAACGGTATACAGAATATTGATAAGGGAAACAATTAGCATGAATAAACTGGAGTAGGTGATGGTGAGGAATATAGAAAAAAGGAAAGTATGTAGGGTGGTATTGGGAGGAGATGGGGGAAGGATACGATGTGGCTTAATTTTTGTTTCCGTGTATATTTTCGGGGATCTTGATTGAGACAATTAGGAAGTCCATTTGCCGAAGACCTCCAGATTACAACTAACTTAGATATATTTGGAATGTGGGGTCTTCTAGGAATTCTAGCCAGTAAAACCACTTTTCTATATATTTTGTGTTTAGGAGTGGTGTGTCTGCGACCGAAGCCGCTACCTGTGATGTAGAATTATTAAAAATCTTTATTGAAACCTGTATTGAATTATTGTACTAACTCCATTTTGTTCACATTACATGACAGAATTTCCTGACAGTATTTAGTATAATGAATAGAGACTGTATTTTCTCTCTAAGGACATAACTAGCCACGGAATTACTGAATCTCCTGTAATTTGCAACATAGTATAATATGAAGGCCATGAGAACACCGGCCAAATGAAATGTTCTATTCATAAAAGAACCTTGCACCCGACCACGAGACTGACATCACTAACTACGCAAAATGATGCCCAAGCCCCCCCTTCCACCGAGTAAGTCTCGTGCTGGGAAAGATGGTGCTTGAGCCATCCGTCCACACCCGTGTCCAGAACAATACCACCTCTCAGTGGGAGGACACCTAGCTAACCACTTAGTTTTTGGGCCAATTAATCATATTGATGGGTGGACATTGACACAGCCACTTAACATTTAACCCAATTAATGATGTTTATTTGTTATTATCTGATATTCAATGATGATGTCATTCTGTTTTTATAAGGGCTTGTAAGCCTGAATTTTGCCAGATGCTAATAAATTTCCTCGAAGTTATTTTAACCTGAACTACATGTGTCAGTGTGAACTTACTTCTGCGTATACGCAATTTATTCATCTCAGATTTGGACAGGAACAGATAGACTTTTAAACATTTTTGTTTATTTCTAAATTAATCTACATCAATTTGGCGCCCAACGTGGGGCACCGGGCTATGGCCTCTGGCCGGTAAGCCGTCCTAAGGAAGACGCTGTTGGACGGAGGAATCGGGGGGGAAGGAAGGGAGACTGATCATTAGAGACTTCTGCAGGAGCCACCGGTATGTTCCAGCCCCTTTGATTGACCCGTCCACGTGTCTGTGACTGCTTCCCGGGAGGGCATCAAAGACAGGTAATATCTTGCCCGGTGTCTTGTTACTCATTTGTTTACCTGCATTTAGTCTATCTGTTGCCTGGGTATGTTAGTGGTTTATGTTTAGTTAGTTTTGTTCTTTCCCTCTTTTCGGAAAAAGGGGGGTGGACCCGTGGGAGGTTGCCTGGGGGTCTTCTGTTGCCTGTTTTACCCCTTTTAGGAGTCACGTGGCCCAGACTGTATGGAAAAAGGGGGGTGGACCTGTGGAAGTTGTCCTGGGGGGTCCTCGTTGCCTGTTTTCTCTCTTTTAGGTGCTGTCTAGCTAACAGTAGTAAGGAAAAAGAGAGTGGGGGGAATCTGTGGAGGGGTGTAGACTCATTGCTTCCTGGGGATTCCCCCGTGGTGTCACTTTGATAGCCAAGCTAGCCGCCTCATTGTGCACCTTACTCTGCTTGCAGAGGGTGGTACCCTCCAGCTTCGAAGCGCTGAAGCTGGTGGCATTCCCGAATTTTATTTTTGTGGTGGTGGATTCGAGCAGGCATTGCTGTCTTCCTGCACCACGGGTAGTGAGATTTATGGGTGGGTCCATAGGGGCACTACGGGAGTGAGGATAGAGGTGGCCACACTTAGTGGACTGCTGTAACGAGGGAGGCTGGCGGATCTCGGGCCGGTGTTAGTTGTTTTCCACGGCCGCTGGTAGTGAGATTTACGAAAATCGTTCTCCGAGCGGGGACACTACGAGGTTGAGGGAGGTGGCTTTGGCCACAAGAGTAAAGGAAAGGGATTACTGTTGAATTTATTTGAACTGTGTTGCATGCACTGTATTTCAATTGAAATGTTGTCTTAAATGTTGTCTTAATTGGGAGTCATTCAAACTCCTGGGTCTGTCTCTACTTTCACTTTTTATCTTTATTCTATTTTCTGTATTATTTATATTATTTATTTCTATTTCTCTTTGTGAGAGAAGTGATTGGTCACACACTTCTCACCCCGCTCCAATCCGTGGCTACCACCTAGGGTACACGGATTCAGTGACTGGTCTACGTTTTGGGAAGACGCACTTAGGAGGGACCCACCCTTCCTAGTGGCAGTCGAGCACTGTAGACGTTCTGTTTCATTTTCCTTTACCTATACTTGGGACGCTTTGTATAGGGGGATATGGGACAGGAAGCGAGTAAGCCCAGTAGGGGCTGGCTCGCGTGTGACTTAGTTGAAGATAGAGAGGGTAAAGAGATGGTTAAAAATGTTGAAAAGATTGCTAAAGTGTGTAAAATTGCTGTGCCTTCATGTGGTAGATTACAACCGGAAAGCTGGCGTAGATTACTGACAGAGAAGAAAGGCAAGCTTACAGATAATGATTTATTGCGTACTACTGAAGCATGGTACAGAGTAGCGAAGGCTATTCAGCAGGAAGGTTGGGTTGAAGAAGAGATAAATCATAAAGGTGTAAAACTGTATGTATATCACAAGAATTGTGTTACTGGGGCATCCCCTCAGCCAACGCCCCAAGATGATGCCCAGGGGATGTCCATTCTCAAGGTTCAGTCAGCAACAAGCGATAGCCAGCTGACCATGTTCCCCACTCCTGACCCTCCCAATACCTATCCCGTCACTTCCCCTGTTTGCCCGGTCCTGAATTCTGATGGATCTTTATTCTCCCCTTCATCATCCCTAACATTCCCATCATCCTCATCCATCCCTGCACTACCTTCTGTGTCTAATCTAAATGTTACATCCACCATTCCTTCTCTACGCTCTCTCTCTGTTGATGATTCTACCATCCCATCTGCATCCACCCAGTTTACTAACCCCTCCTCCCTTGCTATTGCCAATCCTACTACACCCGCTCCGGCAACTCCTCCTACACCCATATTTACTAATCCTTCTCTGTCTTCTCCGTTACTCACCCCTCCCACAGTCCAGGTTCCCACCTCCTCCCCTAATCCTTACCCAGCTGTCCTGCCCTCCCCTGTTTCCGCCCTAGCCCCTACCCAGTTGGCCTGGCAATACCCCTTACCATACCCCATGTCCTTGCCCTATCCAAATTACCCCTACCCCTTTTTCCAAGCCACTCCTCAGACCCCGGTCATGCCCAGTCTGGCCCAGTCTGCCCCGGATGTGCCCACATCCAACATGGCCGCCACTTACTCCCTTAACCCTAATGCAGCTCCTTTCCACGCTTCCTTACTGATATTATACAAGAAAAAGGAGAATCAGTGGAAAGGTTTCATGCAAGACTGTATCAAATGTTTACAGATTTGGGTTTTGACCTTACTGACAAGATTCATTCACAAATGCTGTCAGGTGCATTTGTCCAAGGTGTAAAAGACTCTATACGCAAGGGAATCATTGCACTCTGCTCTCTGGCGTCCCACCATCTGCAAAATACTTCACAGTCATTGACCTGGCTAATGCCTTCTTCAGTGTTCCACTGGATCCTATTTGCCAATATCTGTTTGCCTTCACTCATGAAATGCAACAGTATACATGGACTGTCATGCCTCAAGGGGCACAAAACTCTCTAAGTCAATTTGCAAAAGCCATGTGCTCCATCCTTGACCCATGGCAAACAGACCATCCAGAGGTTGTACTCCTCCAGTATGTGGATGATTTATTACTCTGTGGAGATGACATACCTACAACTGAAGACTGTTCAATTAGTCTCCTCTGCTATCTGGCATACCAAGGATGCAAAGCTTCACGTCTCAAGCTGCAATTCTGTCAATCCACAGTACTCTTCCTTGGTCATTGCCTATCTCAAGGTACCAGACATCTCACTCGGGACCGAGTAAGAGCCGTACTGGATATTCCACCTCCAAAGACCTCAAAATCTCTACATGCCTTCTTAGGCCTCATTTCCTATTGCAGAGCATGGATCCCAGAAGCCTCTCTGCTTATGCAACCACTCTATGATGCACTCAAGTCAGACCCATTTTGCCTGAACAATAAAGCACTGGACAATTTTCATACTCTAAAACGTGCCATTGCATCTGCTCCTGCTCTGGCCCTGCCAGACTATACCAAGCCTTTCACATTATTTGTCTCTGAAAGACAAGGCCATGCTACAGGAGTACTTACCCAAACAAATGATTTAAGAGGCCGCCAGAAGCCTATTGGATTTTTCTCCTGCCAGCTGGATATCGTGGCCAGAGGGACCCCTTCATGTCTTAGAGCTGTTTTTGCTGCAAGGGAACTTATTGAAAGAACTGCAGACCTGGTCCTTGGCCACCCCTTGGTTGTATTGGCCCCTCATGACATCTCTGCCATCATCAACCAAGTTCAGCTCAAGCATGTGTCTCCCGCTAGACACCTACGTTTACAGTGTCATCTCCTGCTGCCTGACAACATTACCATACACAGATGTCAAGTTCTTAATCCATCCACTCTTCTTCCACTCCCTGAGGGGGGTATCCACTATGGGTTTATCATGGATGAAACCTATGTTTTTCTTCTCACTGGGACCATCAAGAGAATGCATCCAGATTTAACCTTTTATAAAGAACAAACACCTCTCTGTGAGGGTCCAGGATATGCCTTCTGTACCACATGGTACAAGCCAAACATCACTCCTGAGCCTTGCTATGAAGATGAACTCTACCACTGGGTGGAGGTGAAACTCACTGCCCAAGACTTCTATTGTGATTCAGAAGGCAATAGCATGGTCCTGATCCAACTACCCCCAGAACTCAATTACTTGTACCGTCATTGGGATACTGCTATTCCACATGTCCCTGTTACCAAGTTGAAAACAAAATCATGGAATGATCTTGGGCCCATGGCAAAATTATGGGCCACCATGGATGAATCAAAGCTACAGGAAAATGGCATTGTCAAGTACCCAACAACTGACCTTCTTGAAGCATGGCCACGCCATTTTCTGGAAAATGAATTCCAAGACCTGGTCATAGTGAATAACTATGACCCAGAGACACCTCATGTCTGTTTTGAACAAATGAAAATGGAAACAATACATCTGCCAACTGTACATGAGAATCCATTAACAAATCCTGACTTCACTCTGTTTGTGGATGGTTCAAGGTATGCTGATGAAGAAGGAAAATACCACACAGGATATGCCGTGACCACAACAGATGAAGTTATCAAATCATCATCTCTACCGCCAGAAATGTCTGCACAAGAAGCTGAATTACAAGCCCTGTCTTCAGCATGCAAAATCTCCGAAGGAAAACGTGCCAACATCTATACAGATTCAAGATATGCCCTGGGTGTGGCACATGACTTCGGCCTCATTTGGAAGACGAGAGGATTTCTTACCACTGCCGGTACACCAGTCAAACACAGCTCTGCAATCAAGGAACTAATGGATGCCCTCCTACTCCCTGAAGAAGTGGCTGTCTTGAAATTCAAGGCACATGGGAAGTTGGATACAGATGAAGCAAACGGCAACCATTTGGCTGATCAGGCTGCTAAGCAAGCAGCAAGAAATTTGCAGGAAGTGGATGAAGAAGTGTCCGGTCAAGAAGAAGTTCCTATTTTTACCCTACAGACCCTTCCTACTGATCTAAGAATTTTGCGGGAACAGCAAGCCGCAATTACCCCCGAAGAAATCCAGAAATGGAAGAAGAGAGGGGCTGTCCTAAAGGACGGAATATACTACAACAACATTAAATTCTGCCTTCCTAAAAATGTATATCCAGCAGTTGTCCAATGGGCACATGGACCTGCACACCTGTCAAAAGACTTGATGGCTGCCCTCATACAGAAGTATTATGAAGCATCCTAGCCCAACAGATGCAGACCAGTATGTAATGGGAATGTATTGGAAAAAGGGTTCCTATAACAAATTAGGGCATTTCTACCTTAAAGATATGTGCCACTCTTCTGAGTGGCAAGGGACCACACCCATGGTCTCAAATCCATTGAAACCACACATCCAGTCCTTTAAAGACATGATGGCCATTGCAAACCCCACATTTGAAAATACCATGGCCGCTGAAACAGGTTATAACGATGTTAATCTATGGTTAGAATGGATGAAATATAATGCCAATAAGCATAACAGAACCGCATGCTATGTGTGTGGTGGTGCCCGGCCTCACCTGGGCACCGTGCCTTTAACCTTGCCAGTAGATGTAGAAGAATGTGTTTTGAGTCTTTTTGCCTATCATTACGAATTCAACAGGTCCATATGTAAAGCATGGACAGTAGAATATCCCCTTCTAGCCAAGGATTGCAAACCCCCAGATGGTGTTACAGTTTATAAAGGTAATTACACCTGTTATGCTAATTATGATGGGATTGGTAAATTTGTGGGTAACTTCTCTAAAGGGTATTGTGCCACCTACAGAACTGTCTCCATGAACCTTCTACAATTCCATACCAGATCTTTAGGGGATATTTACTGGTTGTGTGGGGATTTACAGCTAAGATCCAGAATGGACAAAGAATGGTGGGGGGAGTGTACTCTGGCCAAAGCCATCATGCCTATACACATTATCTCTGACACACACCCCGACACCCATGAGTCCAAACACACACCAACCAAAGTAAAGCGTGAAGCCCCAGTTAAAGGCAGTTTTGACCCTCATGTTTATATCGATGCCATTGGGGTGCCTAGGGGGGTGCCCAATGAGTTTAAAGCAAGAGATGAAGTTGCTGCAGGGTTTGAATCACTTTTTACCATAGTCACTGCAAACAAGAATTTAAATTGGATAAATTACATTTATTACAACCAACAACGTTTTGTTAATTAAACCAGGGATGCCCTCCAGGGCTTAGCCAAACAGCTGCAGGCTACATCCCAAATGTCCTTCCAGAATAGAATGGCTTTAGACATGATTCTAGCCGAAAAAGGAGGGGTATGTAAAATTTTGCCCGACACCATGACATGTTGTACTTACATTCCAGAAAACACAGGCCCGAATGGTAAAGTTACCTTAGCCATAGAGAAGTTGAATGAGCTCTCTGAAGAGTTAAAAAGGAATTATGGGATAAAGGATCCCTGGGAGAGATGGTTTGGTTGGATGACAGGATGGCAAAAGGCTTTAATGCATATTGGTATAGCAATACTAATTTTTCTTTTTATTTTTGCTCTTCTTGTTTGTTGTGTCCTCCCTTGTCTGAGAAAACTCCTCTTGAAGACTGTAGACCAAGCGGCACCCACTTTCACACATCTCACAGTTGATGACCAAGATTTCCAAGATATCAACTCGCCCTGTATACCGCTACAAACTATCCTTTTTATTGATAAAGTGCAAGAATTCGAGGTAGGGACCAGCTTAGGGACAGCATCTGTCTGTTTGGGAAAGACTACCGTGTGGAGATGTGGTGGGCTAGCCACTGCGGGATACCCATGGAGTGAAGCGTTCGAGTGCCCAGCAGACGGATGAGTTAGCCAACTAGGGACAGATGAAGGGACAGGATTGCACTTTGCAATAACACCAAGCAAGCGGCCACAGGGTTTCTGTGTCTTTGGGCTAACACGTCTTCTGATACTAACAAATAAAGATTATCTTTTAGAATCTAACATTTCATAGGGGGGACTGATGTAGAATTATTAAAAAATCTTTATTGAAACCTGTATTGAATTATTGTACTAACTCCATTTTGTTCACATTACATGACAGAATTTCCTGACAGTATTTAGTATCATGAATAGAGACTGTATTTTCTCTCTAAGGACATAACTAGCCCCGAATTACTGAATCTCCTGTAATTTGCAACATAGTATAATATGAAGGCCATGAGAACACCGGCCAAATGAAATGTTCTATTCATAAAAGAACCTTGCACCCGACCACGAGACTGACATCACTAACTACGCAAAATGATGCCCAAGCCCCCCCTTCCACCGAGTAAGTCTCGTGCTGGGAAAGATGGTGCTTGAGCCTTGTCCAGAACAATACCACCTCTCAGTGGGAGGACACCTAGCTAACCACTTAGTTTTTGGGCCAATTAATCATATTGATGGGTGGACATTGACACAGCCACTTAACATTTAACCCAATTAATGATGTTTATTTGTTATTATCTGATATTCAATGATGATGTCATTCTGTTTTTATAAGGGCTTGTAAGCCTGAATTTTGCCAGATGCTTATAAATTTCCTCGAAGTTATTTTAACCTGAACTGCATGTGTCAGTGTGAACTTACTTCTGCGTATACGCAATTTATTCATCTCAGATTTGGACAGGAACAGATAGACTTTTAAACATTTTTGTTTATTTCTAAATTAATCTACATCACCTGTCTGGCCTCTTCCACTTTGTCTATCCATTCCCGTATGGTGGGGGTTGTGTCTGACTTCCAATGTCTTGGAATGAGAGCGTTTGCTGCTGCCAGCAATGTGGGGAGTAGCGTCTTTTTATATTGGGCAATGGTCTTGGGGGTGTGGTGTAGCATCATGTGTATTGGTTTGAAAGGGGGGGGGCGAGCCCAGTACCTTCTGAAGTATATTGTGTATGGTTGCCCAGAAAGGGGCGATTTTGCTACATTCCCACCAAACATGTAAAAGAGTTCCCTGAGCTATCTTGCATCTCCAGCAGATACCATCATGGAAGGGGGTGTCATCGTCGCATAGGAGTAGCAGATAAAGGCGAGAAATACTATGTTTCGGCTGCTCTGATTGCATACATTCTTGTTCGAATGTTGATAATTCCCTTGTAATTTTATGTATGGCTGGGACTGTGTGTAAAAAATGTTCTAAGCCATGGTAGTGAAACTTATCTAGGAACTCTCTGCTCCCGACCAGTTGCTGGAGTGTACGTAGAACTCCCTCTGACATGTATTGGTGTATGTGTTGGGGATGAATCAGTGTGTTGTCTCGGTCGGAAATGGTTCGGAGGCCGGATGAGAAGTCTGGGTTATGTATCATCGGGGTCATTGGTGATGGGAAAGAAGTCAGTGAGTGTTTATGATACGTGGCATTCCAGACATTCAGGGTCGCCTGTATATATGGATGTATTTTCAATGTGGATGCACGTTTGTGCGAATGTAGCCATACTGATGCCTGTAGGATCCCCCCGGTCAAACTCCTATCTATGTGGACCCATTGTTTGTCCGCCGAGACCCGCGCCCACTCAATCATTCGTGAGAGATGGCATGCCTGGTAGTACTTTTTGAAGTCTGGTAAAGCCAGACCCCCTCTGTTCTTAGGGAGAATCAGTTGTGAGTATTTTTGTCTTGGTCTTTTATTGTTCCAAATGTACTTCAATACCGCGGTACGGATAGATACAAAAAACTGTTTCGGGAGAGCAATCGGAATTGTTTGGAACAGGTATAACAGATGTGGTAGGATGTTCATCTTTATGACATTGACCCTCCCTATCCAGGTGATGTGGGGGTACGCCCAGTTCCTAAGATCTGATAATAAAGTGTTCAATAGGAGCTGGAAGTTGGCTCCATACATTTGGGGCACCTGTGGTGTAATGTGTATGCCCAAATAATCGAGTTGGGTTGCACTCCATTTATATGGGAAATTCGCTTGTAGACGTATGGCCTCTACAGTGGGGATAGAAACATTTAAAATAGCTGATTTGCTGTGATTTATCTTAAGGTTGGAAAGAAGGCCATAAGTGGTGAGTTCCTTGTGTAAGGAAGGAAGTGAGATATGTGGGTTTGTTATGGTGAACAGCATGTCGTCCGCGAATGCTGCTACTTTATATTGTTTTTGGTCTATAGTGACCCCCGTAATGTTCGAGTTGGCTCTTATGGCATTTAGAAGTGGCTCGAGTGATAGAATAAATAAAAGGGGCGACAGGGGACATCCCTGGCGTGTCCCGTTCGCTATTTGGAATGATTGTGATAAAAGGTCATTAACTTTCACTTGTGCTGTCGGGTTAGCATAAAGGGCCGATATCCATTTCTGGATATTCGGGCCTATGCCCATATGATTGATTGTCTCCGTGAAGTATCCCCAGTCCACCCTATTGAACGCCTTCTCGGAGTCGGTGGAGAGGAGTAGCATACGGGAGCCAGAGCTTTGTGCGTATTGTATGATGGACAGAACCTTTGTGGTATTGTCCTTGGCTTCTCTGCCGGGTACGAATCCCGTTTGGTCTGGGTGAACCAATCCTGGGAGTTTGGGGGCAAGTCTGAGTGCTAAAATTTTGGCTAATATTTTGAGATCTACATTAAGTAAGGAAATGGGGCGGTAGCTGGAGCATAGTTCTGTTGGCTTACCCGCTTTAGGGAGGACCGTTATCGTGGCTTTGAGTGTGTTTGGGTGAATAGGATGGTTTTGTAATAATGAGTTGAATGTGTCTACTAATGGTTGACCTAGTTCGGTCTGAAAAGTCTTATAATATCTCAGTGTTAGGCCATCAGGACCCGGGGCTTTACCCAGCGGTGTAGCTTTTATTGCCGCTGCTAGTTCCTCTAAGATAATAGGGCCATCTATGTCTTGTGCCTCCTCCTGGGGCAGTTTGAGATTGACGTGTTTATTGAGATAGTCCTTAATCATGTGTAGATGGGGTAGAGTGTAAATTGTATAAAGAGGCGTAGTATTCTTTAAAAACTTCAGCAATCTGTGTGGGGGAGCTGACTAGGTTTTTTGTTTGAGTATGATAAATTTTGGGGACATGTGCTTTTTGTGTGCGCTTGTGTAAAATGCGTGCTAGGTACCTGCCGCATTTGTTACTGTTCTCGAAAATATATTTTTTCGAGCGTTGTTGTATTAATCTGTTTTTAAAAGTGAGTATATCAGCCAGTTGTTTTCGTTTCTCGAGTAGTGACTGGTAAGTGGTTGTCTGGAATGAATGTGTGTGGGTTAATTCTAGTGCTTGTATGTCCTTGGTCAGTGTGTTTAACTGCGCCTTCTTTTTTGCTGCACCCTGTGCAATGAAGTGCCCCCGCAAAACACTCTTGTGTGCCTCCCATAGCACTGGGTGAGCGATGTCTGGAGTCTTATTCTCTGTGAAATAATTTTGTATTGCCTGGTGGGTCTCGGCGGCCAGCAGCGGATCAAGCAAGAGGGCGTCATTAAGCCTCCAAGTGTTTTGGGTCGGTCTGGTGGCTGGGGAGTCTATCAGTATTGACACAGGGGCATGGTCTGACCAAGTGATGGGGCCAATCGCTGCTCCTAGTAATAAGTCTAAGTCCCGGTGAGAAATGAATATGTAGTCCAGTCTGGAGTATGTAGCATGGGGGGTGGAATATAACGTGTAGTCTTTTGTGTCCGGGTATAGGGAGCGCCAACAGTCAATGAGCTGGTGCGTAGCTAGGGTTGTCTCATGTGTCGTACCATAACGATAGGGTGTCCTGTAGAGTGAGAAGAAGTGTCTATCAGGGGGTCTAGGGGTACATTGAAATCCCCTCCCAGGATTATAATGCCGACCCGGAATTTCATGACCTGTCTTAATAATTTGGTGAGAAATGTTTGCTGGCCTTTGTTTGGGAAATATGCATTTACTATTGTGTACGTCTTGCCCATGCATTTACCTTTTAGCATCAGGTACCTGCCCTCCTCATCTCCCAATGTCTCTATATCAGTGAATTGGAGGTGCCGCGATAACAGGATCGCTACGCCTTTGGTTTTTGACTCTGGGTTATTACTGTAATATACATTGGGGTAGTATTTATTGTGTAGAAGAGGCACTTTGTGTGCGAGAAAATGTGTTTCCTGGATGAGGGCCATAGTTACATGTTTTGCTCTAAGGTCTCGTAGTAAATTTGACCTCTTTTCTGGGGTGTTCAGTCCCCTAGTGTTAAGTGTGAGCAGATTGAACGGGGCGGGTGTTGTGGCCATATTGCTCCCACCTATCGTGACTGTGAGGTGTTTTTTGTTTGGCCAGGTGAGATGGTGCGTATTGGGGGGGGTGGTAGAGAGAGGGGGAATTAGGTAAAGCTCACTTTCAGGGAGACAAAAAAAATAAAAAAAAATAAAGGGGGGGGGATAAGGGGGGGAGAAACACTTACCCATGGGGCAACAAGTGAATACAGATATAGATATTACCCGAACTGTCGGGTGTTTATGAGTATGAGTGTCAGAGACACGGCGTGCACCTCTTATGAGAGAGTGACCCGTGTGTAATGTACGGACACTTGGACTCCGAGGGGAACGTGTGAGTCCAGTTGACAATTTTAACACAAGTACTTTAACCATTTACTGTCAATGGTAATAATAAACAGTTTCGGTGGTGGAAATCCGCGCCACCAGTCCCTTAACACAAGTAATCCCGAACGCATGGAGGGAACCGAGCCATGCCTTAGAATTCTCATTGGTTGCCTGCATATGTTGGGATTAGTGAGTAAATGCAACCCAAAAAGAGAAAAAAAAAAAACCTCCCAATGCCAGGGTCTATCAGTCCTCCACTATGCTGTATCCCCTTAGTTTCCTACATACATTATATCACAGAGAAAACTGAAGGATTATATATTAATTCCTCTACAGAGTGAACCTGTGGGTTCCCGTCTACTGTAGCCAGTTTCGAGGTTAATTCCCAGAAATATATCAGTCAAACGGTTATAACAATACAACTTTCAAGCTGCTAGACTTAGCTGAACCTCCTACGGGTTGGAGTTCGGGGGGCTATTCGGAGCTGGAGACTGTTCTGCGTAGATAATAATCCCGATCGCCGTATGTACTCTGATTGCGGATCGAGTTCGCTGGCTTAAGGTATGCTCCTCCGGTCTCCCGATCTTATGAGACTCATGTCGTAGGGATGTCTAAGTCTTCTGTCTGGAGAAGTATTTGTCATTCTTCTCTATTCCAAGGTTCCCTGTGAGCTCGCAGGAAGGTTTCTTCTGGGGGGCCTTCTGATCCTTTGAGATTGAGGTCTCGGTTGTGACAAATTGGCTGGGTCTAGCCAATCCAGCACTGTAACATTTCTTATATCCAGCGCTCTCATAAATCCTGGTGTATCTGCTGGATAACGGATGGTGTATGTTTCATTGCCCAGCCGGGCCGTGAGGCTGAAGGGGAACCCCCATTTGTAGGTTATGTTTCTGGCAGTCATAGCCTGCGTTAATGGCTGTAGAAATCGCCTCGTTTGTAGCGTAATCCAGGATAGATCCTGGTAAATCGCGACTTCAGAGCCTTCAATCTCCCAAAGTCTCTTGGTTCGTGCCTTGCGCATGATCTCGTCTTTTAAGCGAAAATTGGCCAATCTTAATATTATATCTCTGGGGGGGGGGGGCGTTGTGTGTTCCCCTGGGCTTCAGAGCCCTCTGGGCCCGATCGATTTCAATCGGTTCTTCAGGAGCGCGCTCAAGTATTAGGTTGAATAGTTTAAGCAGGGCAGTGGAAATCCTGTCAGGTACGACGTCCTCTGAAAGGCCCTTGAGCCTGATGTTGTTTCGGCGTCCCCTATTGTCTAAGTCTTCCAGCATCCGTTTCATTTCTGCCAGCTGGATCTCCTGTCTGGCAGATTCATTATGAAGCCCGGACGTGTCCTCTTCGATTCTCTCCACCACACTTTCAGTGATTGTAATCCTAGCGTCAAGGGCCGCAGTATCTGCGCGGAGGCCAGTCAGGTCTTCTTTCAGATCCTGTACTGCCTTTTTTATGTCCTGAATTCCGGTTGCCAATGAGAGAAAATCCTCTTTCGAAGGTATGGCTTTTAGTGCTGACATCAGTTCTGGAGGTATGTGGTGGTTAGTCGCTACCTCAGTTGCCTGTGTATGCAGGCTTTCCTCAGAGGAAGTGGATTGCGCGGGAGAGGCCGCCATTACCTCATCCCTGGTTATCTCTATCGGGGGCTGTGACGACGCGAAATAGGTTGGTATTGTTTGCTCTGCTCGGGTTCTGATGGATCCTGGGGTCTGAGGTTCCGATGGCATCCTTTTGTTCCGTCCCATTGTTGGTTTTGCTATGTTAAAATCGAATGTAGCGGGATAGTGGCGCGGAGGAAGTGCTCTAAGCTGCCATCTTGTCTCGTGGCCAGACACGTCCCAATACAAATAATTTAAATATTAAAGAAGGCAAATAATTTAGTCAATGTGGGGTAATATGGTTTGTGTTATGAAATAAGGTACTTATAATAAGGCCATGAGCATCCATCCCTCTAATCATACTTTCTTATGTACTATTGACTTGAACAGGTTTTACCTTAACTCCACCTACTCCCTGAACCTGAGGTATTCTAAACATACAGCTGTACATACATGGTGAGAGTGAGCAATTTTTGGGGGAGTCCCTACAACTTTTACAAGCCATGCTACAGAATTTATAATTTCTTGTGTTCAGAGGGAAACCAATTAACTGATTGCATGATGGTTCTCCATGGACGCACATGGATTATACATTCTGCATGGGAGCATGTATAAGGACTACATGTCCTACAAAAAAAGTGGCAATCACTATCTGAAAATAAAATGATAATACATGCTCTGTTCCAGCTCCTGTGCAACACATGCACTGCAAGTATAGTTATCATTTGAGATACCTTGACTGTTGCTTTTTTGAGATATTTTAATGTTTGCTCTTTTTACTCTCAAGTTCCAACCAGGTGCTGGAGTGCTGAGTGGGATGATCAGCAAAGGTGGCAATAATGATATTCGTAAGTGAAGCACACACATTTAGTATTCCGTTATGGATGAATTAAAATGGCACAATTTGAAATCCTATGGTCCTCTAACATTATTTAAGAGCAGGGATAGATAATCCAGATGTTGTGGACTACATTTTCCTTGGTGTTTTGCCAGCATTACTGTTGTAAGAGCATTATGGGAGAGGTAGTCGACAACATCTGGAGTGCCGGAGGTTGTCTAAACCTGGTTTAGATCATACAGTGATAATTTGAAGAGTGTTTTATTTTTCTAGCTTCTTGTTCACTTATTCGGTTTAGCTGTTCATGAATCAACTGAATAATTACGCGAACTGTTGTGAAACCAATTTCATAATCCCTTGTTAATAATATTCATTACTTATATTATCTCCTGGGTAATGTACTATGTGAGACTAATCTAAAGGTAACAGTTATTCAAGTTGAGACGGCATGTTTCAATTCCTAGTTATTTTTTTGTCCCTGTAACTTTATACATTTTAAAATATTATGAAGCTTCATGAAAGGCCTTGTTCTGTATGATGAAAGTAATTTTCTACTGCTTATATCCCAAGACAGCAATGACAATTTACAGAAGGACACAGCCAGAACTATATTTCTTTTCATATAGAATAAAGCCCTTGCTGTTTTGTAGATAAGCTTAACAGAAATAGTTTTGTTGTTATGGATGTTACATTTCTAGAACTATTTTCACAGACAGTGAAAAAATAAGACATAAGCACTAGCATACAACATATGAACTGAATTTCTATAACAATGATCTATACATTGTGTTTGCAGATTAACATGTAAATACAAAGATTAAGAGAGACAAATTAGTTTTTAATGCGTTTGTAGTGTCTCTTGTTTATGACATCACTGTTGGCTTGATATGCAAATTAACTACTTTTCAATGGGATATCTGTGATTTGCATATCAAATACCATCGCAAGGTGTTGTCAGATATAGGAGATATTACAGATACTTTTCTCTTAATGAATGCCTTTGCTTGCAATACTGCTAACGATGTTTAGATCATGTTTCATATTTTTTAATCTGTACATTCACAGCATAAATAATGTTTACAAATAGATTTGGGCACTACAATTTTATTTTTGGTTTCATTTTCGTTCCTCTGTGACAAACAATTACAGTTTTGGCCAGAACAAATTTAGTCCATTGACGCATTTGTTTCAGACGAAATTCGTCCATTATTTTTATTTCAGGAATTACACTGGTACGAATGGAATTTCCAAAAATTGTGCCATAGAATTCTATAAGGAAAAGTATTTCAGCTAATTTTGGGGCCATTTCGGTAGCTTAAATGTCTGTCTTCAGCTTATTCCAGGGAGGCTGACTTTTGTGCATATTAGAGATCACTTCAATGGTCTCTAAGTAGCCAAAATTTAAAGATCACTGAAGTGAGAAAATTATATTATTATTCATTCTGAATTTGTATATTTTTTTATTTTTTACCATAAACACAGATTTTCGTCCGAATCAGCATTTGTCCGACAATGAATGTCCAAGTCTACATAACAGAATACTTTTAACAAATAAAATAGCAAGCAAATTATATAACAGGGGTATCCATGCTAATGCGAACATGTGTCACATCTCCAAGGGAACCACTCACAGGAATGATAGTTCTGGTCTGTTTGCATATGCACTGCAGATGCTGTAAAAGGCTGAGCTACCTGGGTAACACCCTGAGCTCTGGTTATATCATACGCTGGTGCTTAGCATGTCTGAGATAAATTGTACAGCAGGTCCCATAGGGTAGAGGGCGGATACGGAGAATACTCAAATTCAGAGCATGTTTGGGGTGGATCAGGGAATATTTGGTACCCGAAAACCTATGGTTTTCATGGCAAAAATGTGCAGATCTGAACACCTCTGATGTTTTGGTTCCCAAATGGCCTGGATCTAAAGTCATGTATACTTAGTAGCTGCATTTTGGAGATTTATTCAATTCAGCAATTATGCCGATCTGAATAGTGCTGACAGTACAAAAACAACAAGAACTTAATCTGACTATTTCCTAAAAATGTAAATCTTACATTGTATTTAAATATAAATATAAATCTTACATTGCTGTAAAAAAGGAGTTAACGATTAACATCTATTAGAAGTTACCTTTGTGTGTATAGACTGATACATCTTTCACAAAAAATGTGTTTAGATTTCCTGTACCTTGAAGCCTATCCCAAAGTAAAATATGGTGTTTTCTAAAGAGAGATGTGGTTGAAAGCAAAGTAAAAGTTCTGTTCACCTGGTTGTGGCCTTAAGTCCCTGGTTGTGTAGAAGTCTAGCTTTGCCTCTGGACATAGGGATTGGTATTTTGGGATCAACAACATTTCACTGGTGTAAAAAGCAGAGCCTACCACGTGGAGAAAATTATTATTGTGCTGTGAAAATAGATCATCTTTCTCTGAGTGGCCCAGTGGGATATAATCGCTATTGGTGCAATGTGCAGACTGCACACTATAGATCCTATTTGGGATTAAAACAAGCTTTGCAAGTGGGGAGTCTTACAAACATACCACAACACAATAATCACACATTTAAAAGATGTTTTAAAGTTTATGAAATGATGACTCTTTTATCACTTACAAAATCAATTGTTAGAATACTCGCAATAGCATTGTTGCCAAAAATGTCTATTTTCCATTTCATATCGCATGTGGAGATCACCAAGGCTTCATTCTAGGGTTGCTACAGTGCTGGCTATTTATTAATATTTCAATAGCGCACAAGTATATGTGACACAATAATTTAAATGAGCCAGGCAAACCTATCACACATGGTAGCTACGTTACCTGAACAGTTCTCACTTGCATGGAAAATATGACAGTGCTAAAGACATACAAAATAAATAAAAACATGTTTTGTGTTCCTGGCACTTATAATAAAAGTCCACCAGTTGAAAGTCCAAAAAACATATGACATCCAAATGGGAGTACACTAGGGTTAATCAACTTGAATGCAGTTATTTTTACATGGCTTGTACCATCAGAACCCACTATAACCTTCTGCATGTGCACTCAGGTGTTTACTAATAGGCAGTTCCATTATCTTCTATTATAAGTGGTGAGTGAATTTGATGTCTCTATAACTGATGGACTTGCCATGCTAAGGAACACCACTATAAAAAAACTCATGTTGCATGACACCATATATTAAATAGTGTGAAATGCTTTAGACATCACATATTCTTTTCTTTTATTCATCGTATTGTACTGATTGATGTTCTTATTTTATGACTTTCTATTTTATTATAATCATTTTATATTTTAAATGTTGAATATCGGTTTCATTAATTTCTGTGTCCTGTATCAAAAACTTACTGAAAACACATTTAATACATATTAAAAGTGTTGTCATTATGTTTTTGACACAGGACCATTCAGAGATGTCCATTTAGCTTTCATAGTCATCACAATGGCACACTAAGTGTTAATGAGTATTTCATTCAGGAGTATATGGCCTACTCAAACAAGAGTTCCGACATTACCCCTGAGGAAGTGATTTAAATGTTTCTATCATAATGATAGAAACATTTAAATACATACAAGGGGATCAACACAGTAAAGGAGGATAAGAAGAAAAATCTGCCGACACATTCTATATTTCTACATAACCAACGACGTGTTGTCCTACTTTTAGAACTTTTCCCCGGAACTGCCTTTCATGCATAAACGTCCAATGCTGGGCTTGAGCATAATGGCACAAATGGATATATACAACAGCCGCTACAAAACATTTAATTCCATTAAGAGAATGATGTCAGTTAGCTGATTAAAAAGGCTTAAGAATATTTTAGATTTTGGTACATAGCCCACCTATGTTTATCATGTAGTTCATATCAATCCTTTATTTAAAATGTGCTAGCTTTTATGTACACACAATTCAGCCTATTCATTTCTTCATCTGATACCTGTTTACTTATTGCATAATTATTCTCTTGTTGCTTTTCATCACAGCTAATGAGGTAAAATAAGCAGTCTTTGTATTAAAACAGCACAATAATATGTGCCTAATTGACTGTCTAATTGACTGATGTTTTCCATTGATTTTGTATTTACAAACAGCAATTTTTCTGAATAGGACTATGGTGTATATAGTCACTGGTGTGAAACACATTCCTCAAAGCAACGTGAGTTCCAATAAAACATGTAGGAATTTAATCTTCTCAGAATCAACAGACTATTGAACAGGTTCACTAAGTTAACCTTTACAGAACAATCTTTGGAATCTGCAGAACATGTGGTAAATATATTAGCATGTGTACATTTTTCTACCTGTTTTATTAAATACTTAATTAAATATTGTTTAATTCTTTCTTCCATTGTAAATGGGGAGACTAGATGGACCGAATGGTTCTTATCTGCCGACACATTCTATGTTTCTATGTTTCTATGTTTCTAAATATTATCTCTCTGAAAGATACAAAGCCTGAAAAAGGGTTTTTGTGAAACCTATTTGTCACTGTGGTGATAGAAATTTGATTTCAATTGGTCATGTAAATATGGGCGATTGCAAGTGGTAAATGGATATCAAGGCTATTGGCTATGCACTTTCATATCTGTCATTAGCAGTGCAGACCTCTTGCATGACCAAAACGGATAGAAGCCAACCCACATGTCTCAAATATTTAACAACCTGTGGGAGGTCACCCTCCCCTGTAACTATATTATTCTGGTATCTATATATTATTCTGGTCATTTCAACTGTAGGCCTATATTTTCCCTTTCATGATATAATTAACCCAACTCTAAAATTCTACTTTTGAGGTCGACTTTCATTTTGAGACTAAGTCAAATTCGGCACTTTAGAATCGTCCTCATTGAAAGTAATAAGAGAGGAAATGATCAAAGCTATTTTTGAGACTAAGTCAAACTTTCAAAATGAAAGTTGACCTCCAAAGTTGAATTTTAAGGAATAGGCCCATATGTGCATTCTTACTAATCCACCTTTGTTTGTACATATCAGACAAAACTGTACATTGCATTGGCTATTTTACTGTTCATGAATGAGCTATCCATGACTTCCAGTGCTTCAAGCTGTGCAGGTAAATCTAGACTGCTCCATAATATATCCTAACAAACCAAACAAAAACAGGTTGTATACATTTTTCCAGACCACATACCTTCCCCAACTTCAAAATCACTGGAAATGCTTGCCTCTCTGCAACTGCTAACAACATGTACCAGTAATGGCCATACTTGCCAACATCCTTGGTCTCAGGATACAGTGGTGTTGATGACAAAACTCATGTTGCATGACACCATTATTAAATAGTGTGAAATGCTTTAGACATCACATATTCTTTTCCTTTATTCATCTTATTATACTGATTAGATGTTCTTATTTTATGACTTTCTATTTTATTATAATCATTTTATATTTTAAATGTTGAATATCGGTTTCATTAATTTCTGTACCCTGTATCAAAAACTTACTGAAAACACATTTAATACATATTAAAAGTGTTGTCATTATGTTTTTGACACAGGACCATTCAGAGATGTTCATTTAGCTTTCATAGTCATCACAACGGCACACTAAGTGTTAATAAATAATTCATTCAGGAGTATATGACCTACTCAATTGAGAGTTCCCACACTACACCTGATGAAGTGACGCAATCGGTCACGAAACATGTAGGGTGGCATTCTTTACTTGTTTCCACACAGACCTCTTTCTGTTAAGCTCCAGTGTCAAAATCCGGAAATCATCAGTAGTTTTCCGGTGTTCTGATAATGTCATACCATCAAGTGAACCGTGCATGAGCGAGATCACTCAAATCACTATTTAGACAACTTGGAGGAAATGCAGACTACAGCTCACCAAGCATGTGAAAGAAACTACACTTCACATGATGCCTCTCCCCTACAACTGAAAAAATCTGAGGCCAGGGCTGTTAGGGTTGGGTTAAGGGTTAGCTGTAATGCACAGAGATAACCCTTAGCCTTACCTTTATGCTAACCTTAATCCCCCAAGAGTTAACCCTAAACCTTATCCTCATTCTAACCCTAACCTCTAATCGCTCAGATTTCTTACTGTTGGAGGCGAGGCATTATGAGAAGTGTAGCTGGCATATTTCACATGGGTGCTGGCAGGTAGTCTGCAGTAGGATAACATACACAAGGAGCTCATAGGATGTGTTTGTTTATACTCATAATCTTATCAGTAGTTTAAAATATTTGTGTATTAAAGTCTATTGTATATTTTACACACCATACTGGGCTATTTTTTTTCTCAGGAGGGCAGCAATGCTTTTACATGGCTTGTTATCAAAAAAGACAAATTCAGCACACTGCTTGCTTGATAAATATTCATGTGTTTTATACCCAAGTGAGTGGTAACAATTCCAAAAGACTTAACGCGTTTCACGCTCACAGGAGTGCGTACTCTGGAATACTTTTACCAGAAGATACTAACACTCTGCCATTAACATTTTGCCTGCTTTCACCTAGTGCCATTTATTTTGCCTGCAGTATTATTTCAATATATAGAAACAGAGAAACATATAATGTGTTGGCAGATAAGAACCATTTGGTCCAACTAGTTTGCCCAATTTTCCGAATTATTAGTCCCAAGTTCCCTATCTTATATCTAGGATAGCCTTGTGCCTATCCCACGCATTCTTAAAATCCTTCACTGTGTTTACTTCTACCACTTCCACTGAAAGGTTATTCTATACATCCACTACCCTCTCAGTAAAGATGCTATGTGCAGATAATTATTCTCTGGCTTATTTTCTGAACTACTTATTCACATTTCAATGTCTATCTTTTTACATTTTGCATTTCTGTTTGCTAATAACATTGCATTTACCCTTACAATTGCTTCGTTTTTAATGGGTTGATATTGACTCATATACTGCAATGTTTTAATTTTCATAGCCTCTGTCCTTTTTGGTTTTGGTATATACCTGAATGATAGTTGTGTGACTAATTCACTATTGTTCGCTTTTAATATTTTGGTATTATTTGTATACATTGTATACACCCAAGCTACATTTTTAGACCTCTGCCCCTTTTTTTTCTATTTGCCAAAGCTAGTGGTTATATATTTGTCTCCAACACATGACTTAAGCACCATCTACATACGGAGTCCCACTGGGAACTTATCCCCCCCAAAAAAGTACTCAATACACAGGTCGGAGTCTGTTTCCCATGAGAATTGGCCCCAGGTGCAATAGTGACAGCAGATTCTGATGTTAAGGAACCATATCCTCCTAGCAGGTGGTACAGTTGGCCAAATAAATCCTCAGGGTCCTTGAAGAGATTATGCACTTCCGCCTGTTGGATAGTGCACTTAACATAGCCCTCCCTGTGAGGGCTACCTCCTGCGCAGTAGAAAGTTCTCTAAGGACCCCTTGCCATGCTAAGGAAATGCCAAAAAAAGGGAGAGAGGGAGGAAAATCAGCATGTGTCAAATTGTTGTAATAATCGGATTATGGCAAGACCCTAGCTTACATAACAATTAAAACAAATAACCCCTAAATAAGGTACATTAATGGATATCATCCTGCCTATCACTCAGGGAGGACTTATGACTTTATTTAATGGTTAACAACACATTTCCCATTGTAACTATCTAGTGTGAAATCCCCTGAGCTGGGCCTTGTCATGGAGCACTTTCTGTAATGCGTAAATCCAGGGCTTTTCTATACATGTGCATAGTGCCACACATAGTCAGAACAACATATTGTGCACCACATTTGGACTGTCCCCTAAAATCTAGGAATATCACCTCCAATACAAGGACTATTGCCAACTATGTGACAATTCCACTTAATTCACTTGTACCGTAAATTGTAATGTTTTAAATGTATAGTTTTAAAGAAGAATGTATTGTATAGGTTCCTAATGACAGACTTGAAAACGAGAGAAAATCTAATTGTATTCTTCCTGGCAAGACAAGTAAATAAATAACAGTAAATGTATTCAAAACTGTAGTGATATGTTTCAGTGGGCTAAAGAGAAGCTATTGAACTACTTTGTTTCAATGTGATGCTTGTTTACCGTTAGATCCTTTTCAAGAAGTGATGTGTAGAGCAAGTGCAAAGTAACACTGCTTTACCAAGCCTTCTAAAAGAGATCAATTTAATTTCAAAATATCTAATGTTCTGCCAAAGAAGAAAACGCTTGCATATGTATTTGAAAATGTTGAAAAATAATATTTCATTTAGAAAGGCTTTGCTATTTCATATTTTTTTCATAATTATGCAAGTTTAACTACTAGGAAACAATTCCAAGGAGTGGTGCATGCAGATAGGGAAAAGAAGGGGGAAAATCCCTAGCATAAGTCTCTATAAAGAAAATGTACTAACATATGGCAGGGGTATTATTGCACTCACAAGTCTGCAAAATAAATCAGCTTCATCAGATATGTCTTTAATATACAGGGTAAATGGCAGCACAAAAGCATTCAAACTGGAGGTTTTTTCACTTGTACAGATACTTGTGAAAAAATTAATAGAGCACACATAGTGTAACTCTGTATATAAAAGTCCAGTGTGTGGCAACGGGTAAAATGGAAGACATATCGTGATCAGAATCGCAAGCCATGTCCACTGTCGCTTTCCCATGACATGACTGACACGTCCTTTGTAATGAAAACTTGGAAAATGTCCAATTTCCGACTTTTATTTCACTCTATCATTCTTTGATGGGTGATGGTGGTTTTCATTATTTCTATCATTTCTCTAGTTGTAAGAAAGAGTAAAATGTTCTAGGTTCAAAAATTGAAACACATATTGACCTAGTTGATACAGATCCCCTGACTTCTGCAGATGTCAAGATTGTGATTGTGCATTTTTTTAAAGGTGCATGTGCAATTTTTATTTCTTTTTTTTGCACCTGTGATGTGCAGTGGTGTGCATTAAAAGTGCGGGGACATGCTCCCAAAATCCGGGACTGTCCTGGATTAAAATGGGACAGTTGGCAACTATGCCTAAAGGTCCACAGCAACATTTCAATACCATGCTTACACTTGTTAATGTATGTATTCAAACAATTCCAGGCACAATATTTTATTTGCAAAAAGGGAGAGAGTTCATAGACAATATTTGTTTGTGGACTTTTCTTTTTCCGACACAGATGAACTGAGAAGTTGGTAATTCCTTTTGGCTCTTGTTGTCATATTATTCATGTTTTATAAATAAACAGCTCACTGAGAGGTCCGTGCATTTCACATGATTACTTTCTTGCCTAAGAACCATCATTCAGCCAAGCACTTTATTTAATGCAAAGCTCTATTCCTTCAAAACGCACATGCACAGCTGATATGGGCTGATGATATTTATTCCACCAGTAAATCCCACTTTGAATTTGTTGACACAAGCTAGGTAAAAAAAAAGTTATCTATCGCTGATATTTTTACTCAGCATCCCTATGGGTTTCTATGAATCACTGTAACAAATAAATGAAACACAGATTACAAGGCTATTTTAAAAATAAGGTTCCCTGTCTCTAGTTTATATGCTAAGCAGAATCGAACTCCAATAATTGTCATATGTCCATTTTTGATGTATTACATATTGATTATTGAATTAAATTAAAATCAGTCCACCCTCCATTGCACTTACTGAGATTACTAATTAGGATTTTATTATTTTGAACTCTGAGATCAATTTTTTGCCAAGGTTATTTTGCCAATATAGTCAATTAAGTACATGGTAAACATTAATAAGAATGTACATATATATCGGAAGAAAATACTTTAGGTACACAATAGTTTTTTTCTGTAGCTAATAGAAGGGGAAGTTGCTGTCTGCACATGCTCAGCAAAATATTAGAAAGGACAAATTCTAAAGTCAGTGATTTTGAACTTAACTAAATGAAGTAATGCAAATACCCGACAGCTAAAACCTTCAGGTATAAGGCCCATAATCAAGGTGTGGATTGTACACCTGCTTTAGCATGTTCCTGAAAATTATACTCCAGGAAGGTACAGGGATCACTTCACTGACAGTCAGCTAACAAAACACCTGCATTAAAAGCTGAGATAAAAAGCTAACAAGGTCAATAATTATTGTTACTTCCATCCAGCACCTACATGGTTAACTGACACACACATATGGCATTTCCATCCAGCACTCATATGGTTAACTTACTCACACACACACACACACACACACAGCACCCATTTTCTCATTATCTTTCACACAATTTTTATCCAATCACCTTTCTTTTTTACTGGCTGACTATATACATATAAGAGTGTTTGTTCATTGTTTCAGTACCTATGACTAAGCGTGGTAACACGCGAAATGCGTCAGGTCGTCCTCCCTTACACCAGTTTATTTTTTGTCCATCCATTTTTTTTCCTGTTTGCTACATATACCCTAAATACCCTATCTAGAAACACTCAGTCCCATATCAGTGTTTCTAGATAGGGTATTTAGGGTAGGACTTACTGAAATCAAGTCTTATTTGATTGATACAACTGACTTGTTACATAAATTGATGGATATTAATGTCAATGAAAATACTATCTTGGTTTCTTTTGATGTAGTCAGTTTATACACATCGATTCCTCATATAAAGGGAATGGAGGCAATGGAAAAAATGGCTCTCCAATTGGGCTTTAAAGATGCAGGCCTTACTTTGCTTATGAAATTATTACGATTGATACTGACAAAAAATTATTTCAGGTTTGATGAAAAATATTATTTGCAAACAAAAGGGACGGCCATGGGCTCGAACGTGGCTCCCACATACGCAGGCATCTTTATGGCTGATTTTGAGGAAAGATTTGTATATAAAAAAACTTTTTGTCACACATTGTAAAAACTGGTACAGATATATCGACGATGTGGTAGTGGTATGGGATGGGCCATTGGAGCAATTTTTTGTGGAGTTAAACAGTTACATGGCTGACATACAATTTAAGATGGAATACAGTGGACAAGCAATTAGCTTCTTGGATACGATGATATATATAGAAGAAGATAAACTGGTTACTGATCTGTATGTCAAACCCACTGATAAGAACAACTTACTTAGATTTGATTCAGCTCATCCCACTGGCTTACTTAAATCATTGCCAGTTAGTCAATTTCTTAGAGTCAAAAGGATTATCCCAGAGCGTACAAAACAAACGGAAGGATTAAAGAATATGGGGAAAAAATTCTGTGCTAGGGGATACCCTAAATCCTTAGTAAATAAAAATTTACGGAGGGTAGTTGAAGTAGACAGGATGAAAACTTTACAAATAAGTTTGAAAAAACAAAATCAGGATAGATTAGTCTTTGTATCAGACTGGGGTACTCACACAAAGCTTATAGAAACTATTTGAAAGAAACATTGGCCCATTTTGAAAGAAGCTTATCCAGAAGTTAAGGAGTTCCATACACCCCCTATGATGGCATATCGCAGAGGGAGAAATTTGAGAAATAATTTGATTAGGGCTGAATATACATCTAAAAATATTGTGAAAGAATCCTTCTTGGGTACTAAAAAGAGGGGCAATTTTCCTTGTCTGTGCTGTGTAGCCTGTCCTTATATTGTGAAGGGTACCCATTTTAAACATCCATTAAGAGAACAATGGTATGAGATGAATTCATATTTTACGTGCGATTCTAGTTATGTTATTTTTACCTTGACATGCCCCTGCAATTTGATTTATGTGGGGGAAACAACACAAAAAATTAAGACAAGATTTTCCCAACATAAATCAACAATACGCACGGAAAAAACAGATCTCCCCTTACCGTATCATTTTAAGGAAAAGAATCACAATGTAAATTAAATGAAATTTCAGATAATTGACTGTGTCCCCAGATTGAGGAGGGGGGGAGATTAGGAGAAATGTTTAAAAAAAACGTGAGACCTGGTGGATTAATGAATTGGACAGTATGACTCCAAAGGGGTTAAATCGTGAATTTAACTTGGTGCCTTTCTTATAGATGGGATGGCTATAGTCATATAATTATTTGTGTTGAGATAGAATGTGGAAATGAGAATTTGTGTATCCATTACTGAAGATTTACTTTGTCTCTCTCTTTTCTTTTGTCTTTCTTATAGTTCACTTCCTTTAATAGAAATGCTCCAAGTGCTCCAGTGGATGGATGAAATAAGCGCAGCTGCTCCGGTACACGATCAGCATAGGGTTAATATATGTGTGTACTTGTTGCCATGATTCCCTTTGGAGATATCCATTGATTATGTAAGGGGTTAAATGCCTAACTGGCTGTGAGATTTGGTTGCTGGACCAGCTGCGCTTCATTATATTCATTATACCTGTTTTGCCTCTGTGTTTTTATGCTGCAATCACAATGTTTTTAATCATTTTATATGCACTATATTTTGGTATTTTTGACTACATTGTATTCACATATATTTGCATCACTTTTGTATTTGTATTTTTATGCTTGCAAGTTTTATACACCTGTATAATTCACATATGGGCTGTCCTTGTGGACTCCGCCCCTTGAACTCGTTAGTCACTTTACCCATGTACTATATCAGGGGTGTCCAAGTTTGTTCTGCAGTGGGCCACTTCACCGTAAATCTATTTGTGCGTGGGCCGCATTAATGTTTCCTTGAAAGTAAATGTATGTATGTATGTATGTATGTATGCACATACATACATACGTGTTGATATATATTAGACATGTGCATTCGTTTTCGGACGAATGCATTTTCGGACGAAAATTGCATTTTCGTCCATTCGTCCGAAAAACGAATAACGAAAATATTAACTAACAAAATCCGAATGAACGAATGGTTAATAAACGAAAATCATTCGTTCATTCGTCCATTCATGCTATTGGCATTCTAAACCGAAATAGAGTCGGTTTATACAATACCAATAGCATTGTACATTCCATAAACCGACATGAATGACTTTCGGTTTATGGAATGCATGTAATGCTATTGGCTTTCTATAAACCGAAATTGAGTTCCCATTCATACGAATAGGTCAATTGACCTATTCGTATGAATGGGGACTCTTTCGGTTTATAGAAAGCCAATAGCATTGCATGTATTCTATAAGCCGAAAGTCTTTAAAACGAACGACGTTCGTTTTATAGAATACATGTAATGCTATTGCTGTTCTATAAGCCGAAAGTCTATAAACCGAACGTCGTTCGGTTTATAGACTTTCGGCTTATAGAACAGCAATAGCATTACATGTATTCTATAAAACGAACGTCGTTTTAAAGACTTTCGGCTTATAGAATACTATTGGCATTCTATAAGCCTAACTAGAGTCCCTCCTCATTCATAAGAATTTCTTATGAATGGGGACTCGACTCTAGTTCGGTTTATAGAAAGCCAATAGTATTCTATAAACCGAAAGTCTATAAACCGAACGACGTTCGGATTATAGAATACATGTAATGCTATTGCTGTTCTATAAGCCGAAAAGTCTATAAACCGAACGGTTTATGGAATGTATAATGTAATGCTATTTGTAATGGCATTACTATAAACCGAAATAGAGTCGGTTTATAGAATGCCATTGCCAATTCCATAAACCGAAATTCGTTCATTATGTCGGTTTATGTATTTTGCTATTGGTATTCCATAAACCGACTCTATTTCAGTTTGTAGAATTGCCAATAGCATGAAATGATTTGAATTTAGTATAAAAAAATAAATTGAAAAAAGTGGAGAGTTTTAACCCCTTTGTGACGCATGGTGCTTGCGTCCCAAATGACGTAAGCACCAAAACGTCACGATTTGTTCCTGGCCACTGATCACAAGGTGATCGTTAGCCAGGAACACTATGGCAGAGACCCAATCAGGGTCTTAATAGACCCTGTGGGTCCCTGCCCAAAAATTGCAAGCCCTTCGGACGTCACGCACGATTTAGAGAAATGTAGCTGGTGCTCGTTTTTTAAAATGGCCTCATCTGACAGGTGGGATCCCGCTGCAAGTGCCTGCAGCATGATCCGAGCCGCGATATGAGCTGTTTAACACAGGACGTACTATGCCGTCCTAACGACTTTAAGGGACTTAAAATCAGGACGGCATAGAACGTCCCAACGTCACGAATGGGTTAACGTTTGCTCTGGTCATAATCACAGCACAGGCTTGTAGGAGTTAACTGTAATTACATTAATACATGAAAAGAATATAAGTAATATAGTAAAAATGTACAAAATAAAATTTATTTTGAAAAAACTAAATGAGGTCCATAAACTTGGAAGGAAACGGATCACAGTAAAAAGAAACTGTGATCAGCAAGGGAAGTGTTAATACCCCTTTTATAATCGAGGTTGTCTTATAATCTGACCTCAAATTGAGGTCAGACTATAAGACTGGGATCCAGGTCCCCAGCAGAGCTGCAGGGGACCTGGATCCCCCTCTCTAACAGCAGGGGATGTCTGCTCGATGAGCGCAGATCTCCCCTGCTGCAGCCCGGCATAACCGCTGGGACTTCTATGATGAAGCTGGGTACTTCCGGCTTCCTCATAAAAGTCCTGGCGGTCGTTCCGGGCGGCAGCAGGGGAGGTCTCGCTCATCGCGCAGACATCCTCCGCTGCCTCGCTAGCCACCAGGGAGAATCGGGCAGCTGGGGGATGTCTGCACGAATCGTGCAGACAACCTCCATGCTGCCCGACACTTCAGTCTATTATGTATAGTGCATACATCCCCCGGCTTCCCCCACTAGCCACCAGGGAGCAAGAAACAGGTGAGGGGGGGGACAGAATAACAAGGGGGGGGGCAGAGTAACGAGGGGAGGGAGGGGGGAAGAGACAGAAACAAGGGGAGGGGGGCAGAGAGAAACAGGGGAAGGGAAGGGGGGAAGAGACAGACACAAGGAGAGCGAGGGGGGAGCCAAAGGGAGGGTGAGAGAGAGACAACACTAAGGGGGGGAGAGCGACAAATCTGGGGGCAAGGGAAAGAGAGAGGCAGCATTGTCACATAAAAGGAAATAAAAACAAGAATTTTTTTATATCATAATTTTTTATTAAAAAAGCAATTTACATGTGAATATATATATACACATGTGCATTCGTTTTCAGACGAATGCATTTTCGTCCGAAAATTGCATTTTCGTCCATTCGCCCGAAAAACGAAGAACGAAAGCCGAATGAACGAATGGTTAATAAACGAAAATCATTCGTTCATTCGTCCATTCGTAGTACTATTGCATTCTATAAGCCGAAATAGAGTCGGTTTATAGAAACCAATAGCATTTAACTATACGGAGACAGAGTCTCCATTCATAAAATTATGAATGGAGACAAACGTATAGTTAAAAGCCGACAGCCTATAAACGAACGTTCGGTTTATAGGCTGTGGGCATTTAACTATACGGAGACAGAGTCTCCATTCATAAAATTATGAATGGAGACTGTCTCCGTGTAGTAAAATGCCCACAGCCTATAAACCGAACGTTCGGTTTATAGGCTGTCGGCTTATGGAATACATGTATTCCTATTGCTATTCTATAAACCGAACGTTCGGTTTATAGAATAGCCACAGGGTTACATGTATTACATAAGCCGAAAGTCTATAAAGCGATCGTTCGGTTTATAGGCTGTCGGAATTTTACTACACGGAGACAAAGTCTCCATTCATAATTTTATGAATGGAGACTCTGTCTCTGTATAGTTAAATGCCGACAGCCTATAAACCGAACGACTTTCGGTTTATAGACTTTCGGCTTATGTAATACATGTAATCCTATGGCTATTCTATAAACCGAACGTTCGGTTTATAGAATAGCAATAGGAATACATGTATTCCATAAGACGACAGCCTATAAAGCGAACGTTCGGTTTATAGCCTGTCGGCATTTTACTACACGGAGACAAAGTCTCCATTCATAATTTTATGAATGGAGACTCTGTCTCTGTATAGTTAAATGCCGACAGCCTATAAACCGAACGACTTTCGGTTTATAGACTTTCGGCTTATGTAATACATGTAATCCTATGGCTATTCTATAAACCGAACGTTCGGTTTATAGAATAGCAATAGGAATACATGTATTCCATAAGCCGACAGCCTATAAACCGAACGTTCGGTTTATAGCCTGTCGGCATTTTACTACACGGAGACAAAGTCTCCATTCATAATTTTATGAATGGAGACTCTGTCTCTGTATAGTTAAATGCCGACAGCCTATAAACCGAACGACTTTCGGTTTATAGACTTTCGGCTTATGTAATACATGTAAACCTATGGCTATTCTATAAACCGAAAGTCGTTCGGTTTATAGAATAGCAATAGGATTACATGTATTCCATAAGCCGAAAGTCTATAAACCGAAAGTCGTTCGGTTTATAGACTTTCGGCTTATAGAATACAAGTAATACTATTGCCTTTCTAAGAACCGAACGAGAGCCCCATTCATAAGAATTTCTTATGAATGGGGCTCTCGTTCGGTTTATAGAAAGCCAATAGTAGTACATTGTATTCTATAAAACGAACGAATAATAATGAACGAAGCGAAAATAATGAACGAATTTCGTCTGAAACGAATGCATTAATGAACGAAATTCGTTTTAGACGAAATAAATAAAATTTTCGTCCGAATGGACGAAAACGAAACGAAAATTTTAGTTTTGCACATGTCTAATATATATAGATTCCACAGCAAGACAGCAGCAATAAAAAACTCACATTCAATGCTCACACATTTACATGTGAATACACAAATACGCAGTCCCACTTCCACACACATTCACACATAGTGCCACTTCCACACACATTCACACATAGTGCCACTTCCACACACATTCACACATAGTGCCACTTCCACACACATTCACACATAGTGCCACTTCCACACACATTCACACATAGTGCCACTTCCACACACATTCACACATAGTGCCACTTACACACACATTCACATATAGTGCCACTTCCACACACATTCACACATAGTGCCACTTCCACACACATTCACACATAGTGCCACTTACACACACATTCACACATAGTCCCACTTCCACACACATTGTCCCACTTCCACACACATTCATACATAGTCCCACTTCCACATACCCACATAGTCCCACTTCCACATACACAGTCCCACTTCCACATACACACATAGTCCCACTTACACATACATTCACACACAGTTCCACATACACACACAGTTCCACATACACACACATGTACACACAGTTCCACATACACACACAGTTCCACATACACACACATGCACACACAGTTCCACATACACACAGTTCCACATGCAGACACATGCACACACAGTTCCACATACACACACAGTTCCACATACACACACACAGTCCCAGTTCTATATACACACACAGTCCCACTTCCACATACACACACATTCACACACAGTCCCACTTCCACACACAGTCTCACTTCCACATTCACACACAGTCTCACTTCCACATTCACACACAGTCTCACTTCCACATTCACACACAGTCTCACTTCCACACGCACATAGACATTGCTAATTTTTTTTTTTTTTTTTAAGAAGCCCCCCCCCCCCCCAGCATGTTAGATGGGTTGTTCCCCCTCCCTGCTCGTTTACATTTATCTGCAGGGAGGGGGATTGTCCCATCTGTGGGCTCCTATTCTTCATCTGAGCACCGGGATGTCACTGACACCCGGTGCTCCATCGGGGTCAGAGTGCGAGGGGCGGAGCTTTCTCCCCTGCGCGAGGGGAGAAAGCTCAGCCCCCTCGTGCTCTGACTCTGTTGAAGCACCGGGTGTCAGTGACATCCCCGTGCACACTTTGTTGGACAGCTGAGAGGTGCGGCTAACGCTGCCACTCTCAAGCGGGCCGCACCTCTCTGGCCGGCGGGCCACATGTTGGACGCCTGTGTACTGTATATTGATGATTTTTCACACATCTCACCAGACTTGAAAAAAGCTCAGTGCTGGGCTGAAACATTGTTATTTTTTGGTGGATTAAACTCCCTTAAACGGTGTGCTGAGTCTCCTATCTTTTCTTTTTGTTGTCACGATCTGCCATACCCTAATTTTTAAGCTCTTTTTTCCTACAATCCATTGCAGTTTTCATGGTGCCTATTGTTTTGCCACTAAGCTGTGAAAGGATCAGTTAGTTATAGAAAAATACATTTTTAATGATGTCAAGTGATACTCAAATTGAATCCTTTTATTTTAATCAAAACACTTTCTATTAATTAACAATCATGTTTACTTTGTCTGTACTTATCTAATTTTTAAATAATGGACACATTACCACAGAAACCTCAATTAACACGATGAATCACAAATTAAAAAAACATCTCAATTAAAATGCATTCTATCGATATCAAGAGGAAATCTAAATATATAAAATAACACCAGCTGCATATTAGAAAATCAAGGTGGTAGTGCTTGTAAAACTCAGTGTTCTTGCCACATTTTTGTAACTTTAAAGGAAAATGAATTAATAATGAGAATATTCTAGCAAATTATGGATATTTCAAGACCTGTGTAATTTGTTTAAATAAACTGTCATAAAATCACATATAAGCAAATTAGTTTTCTATTATCACATGCAATATATTTTATTATGCTTTAAAAGTTCTGCATCAACTATCCAGCATAATTGTTGCTAGAAAGAGTGGTTATTTTGGACTTTTTGATAATAAAAAAAAATAGTGTCAAATGCTAGTAATCAGATATCCCACATAATTAAGAGAAATGCACACATTGGGTGAAAAACTTTAATGTAAATAATTATCTTGACCTTGGCAAGTTGGGTATTCTATGTAAAAACAATTTGATAACATGTGCGCTGTATGAAAAATAGTGGGAATTCATATAGATAGGGCAACATGCAATACAGTCTATCTTGATCAGGGTTATTCTATATTTAAGATATGTGTTATTTTTCATTCACAAATGTGCCTATATTTTCATGCCTTGCATTGCTGATTATTCTATTGACAAAACTAGAAAACTGGCACTTAGAATATGTTCACTGCATATCTTTTATAGTGCTGAACTGTGCGTTATGTGTGTTTGCATGTTTTTTTTTTTTTTAAATAAACTATGCTTCATTAAGATATACTTTTAGCCATTTATAAAATAAATTTAGAAGTAAATATGAAACCAGTCTACTGGGGTAATTTGTCTCAGTCAGCCAGGTATCATTTTTACAGTCCCAAAAACTAGGGTGGACATGTCTTTTGTGGGTTATTAATGTGTTATTAATGTGTTTTCCACAAACTATGCCCTATGCCTTTCAAATAACTTTGGTGAAAGGATCAGGGATTTACCTATATAAATGTTTTAGGAAATATGTTCAGTAGTTAATATACAAGCACTTCCTCAAATTAATTTTTATTTTGTTGTTACTTTTGGTGGATTTGATCTTCTTATCACAAGTGGAGACTCTTCTTCACCCTCCAAACTTGTCCTTCAATTCAGAGGACAACCATGATAGTTCCTGGTAGAACAACACTGTAACAATTTGTCTATGATCAATTTACTTTTTCAATACCTTTCCTGTGTCTTAACTATAAAACAGAAAATGTCTGTTTGTTTGTTTATCTGAAGCACTAAAAACTCTTGAATTCTGAAATTTGAACAGCTTATTCATAATTCAATTTCTAGGCCAATGTGACTATTTTCAGTTCTCTAGTTTGTGCCTTTGCTAAGACATAAGTTAATTTTATTAATTTAGTTAATAGAATTTTGAGGTGAAACATATGGTCAATGGGCAACAACAGAAATCACTGGTAAAGTAGAACAATGATGTCCCTTTCGGATTTCTAAGCTAGTTGGCCCAAAGTTCAGAAAGATTTGGGGTACATGGGGTCATATCATAAGCCGACCGAATTTTGAGCTACTCAATATGTGACTCTGAATAATCGCTATTTGGCCATCATGGCTGAATACATGCTGAATGCTATCAAAACGATTGTATGCATAGCGTTTCGATATCATGAAAGATCATAAGCATGTGAAGAGGACACAACTCAACAAGCTGTTCAACGAAGCAATAAAACTGTTGAGAAGACAGAGGCGCAACTTGCAGAGCACTGATTGTGAACTCCTATAAAAGACGGCGCAACAACAGGGGCGGCGCCACTAGTAAGGTGACTTAGGCAGCTGCCTAGGGCGCATCTTACCTGGGGGCGCCGGAACCCTGCTTCAAAAAAAAAATCCTCCCCCTTACTTACCTCTTCGCTGCTGCTCTCCCGGTGCTCTCAGCTGCCCGTCCGTGGCTGTGAGGGAAGCGTTGTGCGCTCCCCTCCAGCCAATGCGCAGGGCCGGCGCTACCGTAAGGCAGCACAGGCGGCTGCCTTAGGGCGCACCAATGGGGGGGCGGGAAAATCGCCCGCTCCCCCAGACCCCAGTACTTACCTCCATGCCGCTGTTCAGATCCGTGGCTGAGAGGGAAGCGCTGTGCGCTCCCCTCAGGCCGTGCGCATTCAATAAAGTGTGTTGAAACTTTTTTTTTTCAACACACTTTATTGAATGCGCACGGCCTGAGGGGAGCTCACAACGCTTCCCTCTCAGCCACGGACATGAACAGCGGCATGGAGGTAAGTACTGGGGTCTGGGTAAGGGGGGAGGAAGGAGGTATAACGAGCAATTCCTGGGCATCTGACTGGCATAATATTCCTGGGCATCTGACTGGCATAATATTCCTGGGCATCTAACTGGCATAATATTCCTGGGCATCTGACTGGCATAATATTCCTGGGCTCTGAGTGGCATAATATTCCTGGGCTCTGACTGGCATAATATTCCTGGGCATCTGAATGGCATAATATTCCTGGGCATCTGACTGGCACACTATTCCTGGGCTCTGACTGGCATAATGTTACTGGGCTCTGACTGGCATAATGTTCCTGGGCATCTGAATGGCATAATATTCCTGGGCATCTGAATGGCATAATATTACTGGGCTCTGACTGGCATAATGTTCCTGGGCATCTGAATGGCATAATATTCCTGGGCATCTGAATGGCATAATATTACTGGGCTCTGACTGGCATAATGTTCCTGGACATCTGAATGGCATAATGTTCCTGGACATCTGAATGGCATAATATTCCTGGGCATCTGAATGGCATAATGTTCCTGGGCTCTGACTGGCATAATATTACTGGGCTCTGACTGGCATAATGTTCCTGGGCATCTGACTGGCATAATATTACTGGGCTCTGACTGGCATAATATTCCCATTGAAATACTGGTAAGTTTGTTGATTTAACTTTACTTCATTTTAAATATTGTATTTGTTCCCATTTTGTTTCTTCACTTCAAAATAAGATATATGCAGTGTGCATAGGAATTTGTTCATAGTTTTTGTTTTTACTATAGTCTGGCCCTCCAACGGTCTGAGGGACAGTGAACTGACCCCCTGTTTAAAAAGTTTGAGGACCCCTGGGCTAAATACTGGCATATTGAGTGGCAAAATAGTGTGTCTCAGGTTATGTGTGAATTGGTGTAACTGTGTGTGTGTAAGTGGTAAGGGTGTCTGTGTGTGTGACTGCAAGGGTGTCTTTGTGTTTAAGGGTTTCAATGTGTGACACATTTAGAGCATGCGAGTTGAATATTTAGATTTATTTTCTACACTATACATTATTCATATATATATATATATATATATATATATATATATATATATATATATATATATATATATATAATTTAAGGAGGCTTAATGGTGTGGGAGGCGTGGCAGATCAGAGCAGGGGGGCACCAAAATGCACCTTCGCCTGTGTAGACGAAAATCCTTGCACCGGCCCTGCCAATGCGCGTTCAATAAAGTTTGTTTAAAAAAAAAAAAAAAACTTTACTGAATGCGCATTGGCTGGAGGGGAGGGCACAACGCTTCCCTCACAGCCACGGACGGGCAGATGAGAGCACCGGGAGAGCAGCAGCGACGAGGTAAGTAAGGGGGAAGGGGGGGGGAGTATCCTGGCATAATGGGTGGCTAAGTCCTGGCTGGCATACTATGGGGGAAAATCCTGGCATAGTGGCTGTCTAAGTTCTGGCTGGCATACTATGGGGGAAAATCCTGGCATAGTGGGTGGCTAAGTCCTGGCTGGCATACTATGGGGGAAAATCCTGGCAAGGTGGGTGGCTAAGTCCTGGCTGGCATACTATGGGGGAAAATCCTGGCATACTGGGTGGCTAAGTCCTGGCTGGCATACTATGGGGGAAAATCCTGGCATAGTGGGTGGCTAAGTACTGGCTGGCATACTATGGGGGAAAATCTTGGCATAGTGGGTGGCTAAATCCTGGCTGGAATATTGTGGGGAAAAATCCTGGCATATTGTGGGGGAAAATCCTGGCATATTGAAGGGCATAATCCTGGGATATTGAGGGGAATGATAATGTGGGGGGGGGGGGGGCGGCAATTTTTATTTTACCTAGGGCGGCAAAAATCCTTGCACCGGCCCTGCGCAACAAAACTGCTAATGAAACAGAGGCACGACTTGCTGAACGATTGTGAAATGCTACAAGACGGAGAAACAAGACTGCTGCAGAGACGAACAAGTGCTGAACGACTGAACTTCTACGAGTTTCCATTTTTGAATATGGTATACGTTTTGTATATTGTATTGATGTGTTTATATATATATGATTTGTGTTGGTGTTTGATATATTAAATTTAGTATTTGCATTTAGATAATTTAGTTTATTGATTTTTTTTTTACTGTATAGAAACCTGTATTCCCCTTATTCCATATACTTAATCAAGCAAACTATAATTATGCTTGATTTTCAGATGATGTGACCTGACATCTATGTAAAGGATGAGAGGTTTGGCTTTGGTGTTGTTTGCAGCATCAAAAAAAGTCCTTACTATGACTTAACATGCAGAGAAATCAATTTGCCTCTGTATATATTTTTAATAACCCAGCTATGATTACAATTCACATTAGACACTGCTGAGATGATTAATGCTACTCATCCATTTTCATACAAGTAATCAAAATATTTTTGCTGGACCAGCTTAGTGACAATTAGATAATTAAACCTAAAGTGTGACCTCTTTAATTATCATTAAAATACTTGATGTGGAGGCAAAACAATATCTTCCGTAGGGATTTTGATGTTGGGAATGTCACAGAGTCATTAACCTGTGATGACATGAAAATTCATGGAGTGTGGGTATTCATCTGCCATCTGTATTGTTACATTCTACCTTTTGAAATCTATTGCAATTATACAGAGAGATAGGCCTTTCTTGTAAATCAGATCAATTTTAGATTACATTTTAAAAATGATGAAAAAGAGAGATGATTCTATCTTGTAGATGAATAAATGGAATTTTCCAAGTAAAAAATGGATAATTTGAACAAATATTACATGAATTTGTAATTGTTTAGTGCTTCATCAATAACAAAGAATCCGGTACATAAATACACAGTATATAAAAGTTGTTAATTACAAACAAGTGAGCATTGATGTTTCAAATCCTTCTTCAGTTCTTTTAACAAGATACAGATGAATAAACAATTAATATATCATATGTGTCATATACGTTGACCCTTATATAGTAGCACAGCTTTTATGCATACAGTACATTCTATGTTGTCAAGGTTTCACCCTGCCTTCTAGACTCCTGTATGGAATAATTCTTATTTTGTAGGTATTTTCATATTTAGCCTTGAGTGACTGTTCTACCACTACGTGTTTGGCACTCATACTCCCCACTAAGCCTCAGTATCCACCATATAATGTGTAGCCCTGCCCTATAACTAGCTGATTCTTCATGGAAATGGTGCCTTTGCTTTGTAGTAGGGTTGCAGCCTTATAGTTTGTCAAACTAGCTGGCTATCTGATTTGTCACTGATTTTCATTCTGTTTCATTCTAGGAATTACCTGGAAACCCCAAGCTGGTGCGTCAACGATCCAGGGGAAGCATCCCCCTCCTTAAAATCTTACACTGTGAATTTGTGAAACTATAGCAATTTTCAAAAAAACAGGACTGTCCACCCTAGTAGAGTAAAAGTAATTTATCCTTTTCCTTTTTCATTTTTTTTTTTGCTGCAGGAACCAGTTAGAATAATGCCATTCAAATGAATGTGTCATCCTATAGAAAATGTGTTGCACTGTTAAGAGATCATATGTGTACAAGAGCAAGGTCACACAGTGCATTCTTTTCCACCAGCAGAGGAGCAGAGGAAATTACTAAATAAAACAAAACTGATGCATGCTCAGTGACTACACACAATCAGAGCGGCAGTACCTGTAGGACAGGATGCAGGGTTGCACTTGAGTAGAATATTAACAATGTGATTTATGCAGAATGCCTGCATCATATCACACTGGAAAAAAAGCCTCTGCACTATTAAGGCAGTAGTCTTTCACTTGCACCAAAGTGAGTGTGGGCACTAGACTGTCCCTTTAAATGAGTACATATATTTATTCATTTAGAATAGGTGTAGTATTTCCCAATAAAAACTAAATAGAAAATGAAACAGTAAATAAAGGAAACAGATGTGAATGATTTATTTGTTCTTTAAAACATTGCATACATTAGTCATATGTATACAAAGACAATTCTTCAAAACTGACCTTAGATTAGCAAACAGTTGTCTGAACATTAATAGCACAGTTATTGAATGTTATGTGGGCTATAAAAACACATACTAATTCTCAGAAATTACAAAACTGAAAATCACTGCTAAAGCCTTACTTTCATTGGTTAATAGAGCACATTGAAGCAAGCCCACTTTCTATCTTGATCTTTGCATTTGCTTAAGTTTAACATGTCAAAGAATAAAAATGAACCTATACAGTTTATAGTAATTTATCTAGCATAATAAATACATTTTATTCTGATTAAACTAACGTCAGGTCATTTTAGCATGATGCGTTTAGGCAAACCAGCTGCAGGGACCCACAATGTCATATTGCCTGAGGGCCCGGGACCGTCAATGTACAACAGCATTTAACAAGATGCCTAATTATTTCATACTCTTTCTGCAGTTGTTATTTTAGTTTTCTTTTCACCAATCTGTAAATGCATTTATTATTCTGTAGAAAGATGCATTTGAAGATCAATTTTAAAAACATATGACAGCCACAACACATGTATAAGATGTATTCGGACACATCCCCTATGTGTTGGAGATGTAAAAAAGCCATAGGAAATTATATACATATATGGTGGTCTTGCCCTGCAATCAAAACATTTTGGGAACTTGTTTTCGTGGTAGCTCAGGACGTGACCAGGATACATATAGTGTCCCATCCAAAATTAGCTTTGTTACATCTAGCAGAATATAGAATAGGTAAAAAGCAGAAGTATATATTGATTCCGATTCTATTGGCGGCAAAAATCAATATTGCAAGACTATGGAAAAAAGAGGAGACCCCAAATTGGCAGAACCTTAAAAGTCAAATTTCCTATCAATTAGACATGGAAAAAAATAAGTCGAAGATGACATTGGAGGTAAGGGAGGAATGGGTAAAATTTAATCGAGAAAATTAAGAAACCCTGGAAAATTGGAAAATTGTAGGGTAAATTATCGATAAATGGAAACAGAATGTCTTCCTAGCTGCTCTCCCTCATCTTCACAGATTTACTATAATTGTTGTAAAAAGATAACTCACGCAACTCTATGTCTTTTGTTTTATGTATTTTATATGAATTTGTAATGTTTTATGTATTGTGTATGAATAGGTAATATCTTATGTAATATGTATGGGTATGCAGTAATTTCCAAAAATGTTAAATGAAATTAAGAAAACTCTCGCATTGGATAGTCTAACTTACAGAAATGATGGACCCGATATTTTGATGCACTTTATGTAAGATGAAGGGAATAACAATGATCTATATGTGGCCTATGTTGATTTCTAAAGAAGGAATTGAGATTATTACAATCAAGTATATGCGTTGAGATTAACAGATGCACTTTATTTGGGAAATGCTGTATATTATTGTAGGTATGTTACCTTTTAAATTTTGTATTATGTTGTCTGAAAAATTGAATAAATATTAAATATTTAAAAAAAAAAACATATGAAAGCCATTATTTGGTTCACTTTGTAAATATTACAAAAGAAAATAAAGATTCTACTGAATATAGATAAACGCATCCCTGCACATTTCACTGATTTAAACACAGTGACCTTCAAAAGAGAATACTTGAACATTTCTACAGAAGTGTGAGCTGACCTGATGATTATCATTGGTCAAATGCATAAATTATGCATATCTACGGAGAAACTTAAAAGAACGATCTGTGCAGAAATCATCATCGAAGAACATATTAAAATAATTACAAGTATAAAGAATTGATAAATGATGTTTAGTTTTCTTTGAATGGGTGTGTCTAGGGGGAGAGGGGCATTTAAGAAATCAAGGGCAAGGGGTTCCGTACAATAAAAGGGCAGTACCAATTTTATTTAGATGTACAGTGCTGTCTAAGTTAATCGGAATTAGCAATCCCTTGAGCATGATGAAAGAAATATGCATCCACACATACATATTTGGCTGTAGCAATTTCTTTTTAATATATCCCCATATCACAGTGAGTGGCAATTTAAAGGAGAATATAAATGAAGGGATAGAAAAGCATTTAGTTATATGCCTATTATTAAATTAGCACAAAACATGTTGGGTGTTTCTATCCCTTTTAGCAAATTCTCTTTGCCTGTATTCTTCCTTTGCATTGCTACATGTGGTGAAATGGAGCACTATTAACATGTATTTTCTACAGTCAAACAAGTATGGTTTGCTGCCTTCTGATAGCTTTGCTGTTTCTTATTGGCTGGAGCGACTGTGACATACCTGTGTTGATAAAGGCTGCAATTAGCTGAAAGGTTGAGTTCACCTGTCATTTTATTTGGTCTTATACAGTGTTGTCAAACCTAGCTGCCAATGCCACAAGTAAGATTGTATGACAAATTTCCATGTCACCACGAAGAAATAATATTTGACCTTTTTTTTAGATGGCACCAAAAGAAGTGGTTAAGCAGCACCCAGGTTAGCTGGTGCTTGAGCAGGGCTCCATCAAGGCCCCCAATAGAACAAAACAATGAAAATGCTCAGCACTCCAAATATTTGAGGTTAATGTTTATTCCATACACGCTTGTGGCAACGTTTCAACCTAGTGATCTTTTCAAGCCTTTTTTAGTTAGAAGGATCATTTGTGTCCCAGCTTCTGTAACAATCTGTTTGTCTATACATGCTAATAAGTAGTCACAACATAAGCCACAACTATCAGTATTATGCCTTATAGTGACCATGCACATAGAGGGCATGGCTATAAGCACCTGTACCCAAGCAGGGAGTTGAGGTAAGCTTATATTAACATTTACTGGACTATGAACTTTGAGAAAACAGCAGGTTTAGCCCCTTACCGACAATGGACGTGCCTGACATGTCCTGCAGTGAAATGAGAGGTTTTTGAGATCAACGAAAACCACTTGTTTCACCGCAGATCAAGCTCTGACCACCCTCTTGTGTTGTTTACTTTCGATGTTCTGAATATGTTGCTTGACTGCCCCTAGAGGCAGCCAAAAACATTGAAATAAAAAAAAACTTAATTAGCTTAAATCTAGGGTTATGGTTAGAATAACAGCTAGGGTTACAATTACATTAGGGTTAGCAAAAGGGATAGGGTTACAATTAAATAAAAATAAAATATATTAAGGGTTAGCATAAGGGTTAGAGTTGGGGTTAAATTTAGGTTTAGGGATAAATTTAAGGTTCGGGTTGGGGTCAAAAGGTCAATATAGGGAAAAAAACATTCAATCTTCAGAAACACATGGAAACAAGCATATTTATGAACTTGGGACAATATTTAGTAACCATTTAGATGGGATTTTTTTTAATGGTTGTATTTGTGTAAATTATATTTTAGGTCAAAGTTATAAAAAAATTTTGGGGTTTTCAACATATTTTTTTGTAGTAAATTATAAGATATGATGAGCATAATGGTATCTAATGAAAGCCCTTCTTATGATGATAAAAACAACATATAATTTGTGTGGGTACAGTATGTGAGAAAGAAGAAAATTACAGCTAAATACAAACACCCCAGAAATGTAAAAACAGCCCTTGTCACCAAGGGATACTCAAGGTCAAAATGTCTTGTCACTAAGGGGTTAATAATGTGATGGTCAATAGTTCTATTTGTCCCCTATACATTTTCTTTGCATACCAGTTTCTGTCATGCTTATTGCCAGCATGTAATAATTTAAATTGAAACTTGTTTGAAGTGGCATTAGAGGTGCCTTGTATTATTTCTGCTTAAGAGTATGTCTGTGGCTGGATGTTAGGCAGTTTAAACACTCTTTATGAGATTGCACGATCATAAAGAGCTAGGCCTTTATATATGTTCCTTTCCTTCTGAATAAATTCTACATAGCTTTAGTTAAGTTCCACATAATTTGATTACACAAATAACATTGTAGATAAAAGCAATAGAGGGTTTATTCAATATACTGTAATCTGATCCAAAGAAGGGACAGATCTGAGAAAATACCAGAAATTCCAAAAATAAACTGACTTTCAATGGCTGAGAAATTGACCAAAATCAGTTGTTTTATCTGGTATCGTAGTAACACATTGGAAGCATTCGGATCAGGGAACTTTGTTGTTTAAAGTTCCACAAGGGTCGGTCCTTGACCCTCTGCTGTTTTCCCCATAACACCTCCTCAATAGGAAAACTCATGCACTATTTTAATAATATTTCCTTTATGACACACATCTACCTTTTCTCCCCTGAACTCACTCCCTCTGTCATGTTACATGTTGGGGACTGTCGGATGGCCATCTCTACCTGAATGTCAGGTCAAAATCTACAGTTTCATCTCTCTAAAATGTTCCCTCCCTCGAGCTCCATCCGGTGCCGGACATTGGCATCACCTTCAAAAATGCTCATTTTGGCCATATATTGCAACTAAATCTCCACTATTATTTCATCTCAGCTACGTGCTTTAAAAATAATCAAAAATAATTTTAAAATGTAAAAAAATAACGTTAAGATGATATGTTGTATGGTTGTGCACTGAATGTATGTATTTGTATTGCATTGTTAAAATCCTCCCATAGACTTCTATGGGAGGGTTTGAGGTTACTATTTTGGTCAGCAGAAGTTCAGATGACTTTGGACTATTTATGGTTCGTTTTTGGTTCACTTTGATGATACCTGGCCTGATTTGCAGGGCCATTTGTATCACTGAGATGCTTTTATTCTGAAATTGTTTAAGGAAGGCAGGATTTAATCTTCATTATACATAGATAACTTTTTTCTAGATAAATTTAGCAACGTGATACATTTAACTTGTAACAGCTTTACAATGATAAAACATAGTACAGATTAGTGTCATAAAGGTAGCAAAATACACAACCATTTCTTATATATAACAGATATGTTTTATTTCTTGTGCATTTTCCTCATACATAATACAAATGTTTGCTGCTTTTCACTTTCTACAATGACGTACACCTACAAAGTTACAATTTCTGATTGTGCCCCATTTTTTACATAACCCCAGTGTTTAATATATTTATTAATTACAACTGAAAATTACCAGACGGTGATTAATTTTCACTGAAACATAGCTCACCAGTTATCTTATTTCTGATTAAATCTCACAGTGCAGGCTTTGACAGTCCTTCACCACATGTGCGCGAGGGACAAGAAAAGAACTATCAAGAGGCAATAGAGAAATTATTAATTGAAAAAGAAATGGCAACTGTGCCAGTGCTGTAGAAGAGTGTATGCCAAGTTTTGAAAGTGCCATCTGGTATGCATGTTTGAGTTTTAAAGTGCACAATAATCCAGAATACGATACAATTACACATTTCACTATATATATGTTATCAAAGAAATGGTCAACTGATTCACTTTTATCCTCACTGTACATAACATTTTATTAAAAGAATAATAATAGAATATGAACTGGTTTAAATTAATACAATACGTTAGACATATGTGCTAAAATGCAAATACAGAAATTATTTTCAAGTTTTATTATTTGGCGGAAAAATATATTTACTGAAAATCTCATGCATATGTAGAAAATAATGCAAACTAAATTTAAATGATCAAAATTCTTGATTTTGCATGAAATGTAATATATTTATCCATCATTTATAAAATTAAATATTTAATATAACAAATAAATAATGTTTTAATTCTCAAATGACTATGTAAATCTTACAAAAATCTTACATACATCAGAAAGTGTTTCTCATGCTTGTCAAATGCTGTGGAAAATGGTAAATTGTTTGACATGATTTCTGAGACAGGTCCGTATATTTGAAGCACAAGTGAAAATTACCCTTTAGTGTCCCAAACCACTTCAACCAACTGCCCTTTTATACCTGTTGTAAATTTACAATACCTATTAAACTTGGAGTTCATTTGTGCAAGGACCTGTTCTCCTTTTATTCCTAGACATGTCACCCAATATTGCATGTTTTGGTGTCACTGGCAATTGCTCAGTGCTGTTATACAAGCACATTATTATTATTAACATCAATAAGGCTGAGTTTAAAGTTTGTATTAATATTATTTTTTTATTTTTTTTTTATTTTTAATTTTTAAATACAAAAAGCTACATTTTATTAATTCGCTCTAGTCATCTCGATAAAACAGTATAAAGTACAATCTTTATCATCCGATTCTCAATTGCGTAAACATGTACTGTACTTAGAACAAAACAAAATACAATGGACAAAGACACATTTAAGACAAGTACTGGTCAAGGTTCTATATTCTACTTTTAGTTTTATATTTTTACTTATTATATATTTATGTATAATGAGGTATGTTCTATATTGGGTAGCGGCCCTCTTCTCCTCCTAATGTTCTTGTACTATAGCTATAGGGTGTTTTATTATCTTAATCCGATTCTCCAAGCCTCTTATTCTTTGTTTTACTTTCCCCATTGCTCTAATTCTCCCTAGTTCCATTCTTAGCTGGTTGATTGTTTGAGTTCTTATATCTTGCCAGGTTGGGATATCTCTTGTTTTCCAATTCCTGGCAATTATCAGAATTGTACTCAGGAGGATGTGAATTATTATTTGGGTTTGGTCGCGATCCATATTAGGCCATTCTAGATGGATTAGGATACTTTCGGGTGCGTTTTTTAATTGTACTCCCGTGCTTAGTCTTATTTTCTTTATTACTTCGTCCCACATTAGTTTAATCTGTCTGCATCCCATCCATATGTGTAAATAGTCCCCTTTTTCTGCCTCACATCTCCAGCATGTTGCTGGTGTCAGAGGAAACATTTTATTAAGTCTGCTTGGGACAAGGTACCAGTAGTTCAACATTCTGTAATACGTCTCCCATAAATTCAGGCAGCTGATATTGCGTTTTACCCTATTAATGGATAGGATCCAGTCTGCTATTGTAATCTTTTTCCCTATTCTCCTGCTCCATTTAATTCTTGCCGGGAAATCTACTTTATTATATTCACCTAGGATCTGTAAGCAATCTTTGAATAGTTTCTTTTTTTTCTTTTCCTGACTAAAGAGGCTTTCTAGCCTCTCTAGGTATGGATGGTTTGTCCTGACTGTTTTTTTATTTAGGAAATCTGTTACTCTCATGTAATTATAGCGTTCTCTTTCTTGCAGACCAAATTCTTCCTTTAATTTTTGAAAGGTTTTAATTCTGCCTCTTTGCCAGAGTTGTTTTATTGTTGCTATTCCCTTCTCAAGCCATCTGTGTAGGTCAAGGTCCTCTAGTATTGTAGTGATGGCACCCACGTTGACTGTACTTAGTATCTTCCCTTGTAGGTCTAAAGATTTTTTGATCATATACCAGCTTTTTAGTATCTGATTGAGCAAGAAATTTTTGTTTTGGCATATGTCATTGTTGGGTGTCCACAGTAGGCCTGAGATGTCTCTTATTCCAGTCATAGATGCTTCAATCTCATACCATCCCTCTGAATAGTTATTATATTCCTGGATTTTAATTGCGTGGGTCATCATATATGCTTTATGAAGTTGTATTATGTTAGGTAGTCCTATCCCACCTTTCCTTATGTTCTGGGCCAGTATATTTTTGTTTAGTCTTGGTCTTTTAGCTTGCCAAATGTATCTAGATATAGCGTGTTGTAACATATCCAACCACTGTTTTGGGAGGCCAATCGGGATCATTCTAAAGACATATGCCCATTTAGGGATTATATATGTATCACCACATTTACTCTACCCATCCAGGAAATTTCCTTATTTTTTAGATTTCTAAATTTTCTATTTGTGGATTTCAGTAGTGGTAGAAAATTTGCCTGGGCTAAATTTTGGGTATATTTTGTGATTTTAATGCCTAGGTATGTCATTTCATCCTGTGCCCATGTAAATTTATATTTACTTCTGATGGTTTCAATATCTCTCTCCTCCATGTTGCTACCCATCGCTATTGTTTTTGTAATATTTAATTTATAGTTAGATAGCTCTCCAAAATTCCTTATTATGTCCATCAGAGGTATCAAGGAAGCGGCTGGGTCCTCCAAGGTTAAGAGGACATCATCCGCGTATAGGCTGATTTTTAACTCTGTCCCGTTTACTTGAAATCCTGAAATTCCCCTATTCCTTCTAATTTCTTCCGCCATAGGTTCTAACGATATTATATATAGCAGTGGGGACAGGGGACACCCCTGCCTAGTTCCGTTTTTAATCCTAAACCATTCTGAGGTTATCCCCTGCCCCACTGTCCTAGCTGTAGGTGCGGAATACAACAACATAACAGCCTTCAGAAAATCTCCTCCCACACCATGAGACTCCATCGTCTGTCTCATGAACCCCCAACCCACTCTGTCGAAGGCTTTCTCTGCATCCAACGACAGAGGGGGGTCCCTCTCCATCCTACATAATCTAAGATGTCTACCATTCTCCTTATGTTGTGTGTAGCCTCTCTGTTAGGGATAAATCCCGCCTGGTCTCGGTGTATTATATCTCCGATCACTGATTTCAATCGGCCGGCCAGTATAGAGGCATATAATTTTGCATCCACGTTAAGGAGTGAGATGGGCCTATAATTGGTAACCATTTCCGGGTTTTTCCCAGGTTTTAAAATCACCATATCTTTAGTCTCTCGATTTTACCTCATTTACCTCTTGTTCTGTTATAGGTTCATTTAGGGTCTCGGCCTGGGGCTTTGTAATTTTTTTAGGTGTATATTTTTCCATATATCTAGCTATTTTTTGTTGATCTTGTATATTAGGTAGGTCATATAATGATTGATAGTATTTATTGAATGCTCTCCCTATGGCTTCTGGGGACATGCAGATCTTTCCCCCCTCCAAAATTTTTACTATTCTTTTCTTGGATTTTTCTCCGTTTACTTTGTTTGTTAGTATCCTGTTAGCTCTGTTTCCCATATAATAATAACGGGTGTTTAGATATTGTAATTTCTTATTAACCTCCTCTAATTGCATTTTATTTATCTCTTTCTTAATTTCCGCAATTTTTTCAGAGTCATTCTTATTTGGATTATTTTTATTTTGTTTAGTATATTTGTCTAATGCTATGTATAAGTCTGGTAAAGTGTGTCCTATTCGGTCTCTTTTCAATTGAGAACCCAGTTTGATCAAGTGGCCTCTGATGGTGGCTTTATAGGCACACCATACCGTGGCATTTGATGTTTCCTTATTTTCGTTCTCCTGAAAGAATAGTTCCGTCATCAGTCTTATATATTCCATATTATCTTTATACTTCAAAATATCATTGTTAATTCTCCAGGAGTTTCTATTTTTGCTTTTATTGTTATCATTTAATTCCATTATCAGGGCGTTGTGGTCTGACCACACTATGTCCTCGATATATATCTTTTCAACCTCTTTAATCAAACTGGGGCCTCCCCAGATCATATCGATCCTGGAATAGGATATATGAGACTTGGAAAAATAAGTGTATTCCCTTTCTTGGGGATGTAAAACTCTCCATATATCTATTAACCCACTTCTTATTATCATGTTTTGGTATAATTTTGCATAATATAAACAATTTTTGTTTATTTTTTCTCCTGTTCTTATTTTTTTATCTAATTCTGTATCCATAATACCATTGTAGTCTCCTGCCATGATTAGCTTGCCTTGCTTCACCTTTTCAATTTCCTCAAGCAATTTATTAAGGAAAGCCATCTGACCTTTATTCGGGGCATATAGGTTCACTAGTGTATATAGCGCTCCATTTATCTCACACACCAATATGACATATCTTGCATTTTTATCCACTGATTGATATATCACTCTGCATGTGATATCCTTATCGATCAATATTGTTGTGCCCCTTTTCTTTTTCCCCCTCAATGTAGCGGAGACGGATTTAAATTTATTGGGAAATAGGCTTATTTTATCCTCCTCCCTCCAGTGGGTTTCCTGTAGGAAGATTATTCCGATTTTTTCTGATTTTATCAGTTTCATGAGTAGGCTCCGTTTATATGGGGAGTTTATTAATATTATTTCTTCACCATGTAGTAATCAACTTTTTTCCATTTATTAAAATTACAATGATGTTAGTAGCTGTTCTTGTATTTGTGATGCTTAACATATGTTAAGAAATGTTTATTTTATTTACTGCCCACTTACCAAAGAAGTGAATAAGACCTTTACATGCTCATTATTATTCTAAAATATACAGGCAAAAGGAGATGGGCTATAATCCTTACCGGAGAAGATATTCATCTGCAAAAATATTGATTTATTGATCCTTCGTTTGATTGCCATAGTAGAATCACAAACACAGACATGAGCAGCAGAGGAAAGATAAATACCCCCAAAGTAGAAGGGTGAAACATATTTTTCGCTGCTCATGTCTGTGTTTGTAATGTCTACTATGGTGATCAAAGGAAGGATCAATACATTTATATTTTTCACAGATGTATATGCTCTTCATGTGCTTCTTCTGGTAAGGATTTTAGACCATCTCCTTCTGTGTGTGTATCTTTGATATTGCCTACTAGACTAGGCCTCTGAACAACAAGTTGTTGCCCACTTGCTCCACTTACCTATAACTTTCATAAGAGGGATACTTACTGATCTCCTGATTACTTGCCAGAAAGGCATTAATTGGGAAGAAATAAAACTGTGGCAGTAGCAGTTGAAAATGACAGACCCTAATTTGCTCAGCCTGCATGATCATGGAGACTTCGGTTTACAATAGCTGGGTGTCAAAGTTTAGCCTCCATTGCCCCAGTATATAATTAACTACAATTCCCATGATTTCTTGGGAGTTGTAGTCAACAACCAGAAAGTTAGTTTGTAGTGTAGTGACACTTCACAATCCAGTCTATAGATAACTACAATTTAAATGATTGTTAGCCAGCAACATTTCTGCAAAAATCAGGCATCAACAACTGGAAAGAAAGCAAGTTAGAGAATGGATCTGCCATCAATGACCTATGTTTACAATTCCTGTTTACCACACTTCACTTGTTAGTGGAATAATGGGAGTGCAGGCTGCAAGCTGAGGGTGATGGGAACTGATGTAGACTTAATTCTTACTGGGAGAGGTGGGTTGCTGCAGGCTGCCTGAGGATGATTTGGGACTTGTAGTGTTGATACCCACTCACTGTGGTAAGACTGAATATGTTCACATGGGACAGTGGAGATTGCTTCTGATTGGGTGGCTCTCCCCAAAAAGCCAATTGAAAACTCACATTCTCACAGACACAAAACACTCTGGCTACAGTCTACTATTCAGGGGGCATATTGTTTCCCCCCTTTTTTTGAGAAACTTCCAGATGATGTACCCTCTTGCTCCATCCCATCTATGTATACCCATGGGCACATCTCCATTAACAACACTGACACAGAACACAGAAATGTGGGACGGATGCACATAGCACACCGAGAATCCCATGGCATAGATAAGGCATCAGTATATGATACTTAAAGTGGCTACAGGAATTCTAGCAGCAATTTTGTTCTGTGTCCAACAAATCTTTCTCATGGGCCAATTTACTCTGCTGCATTCACCAAAAACTATTTTAAATGAATGTGTTACCTTTTATTGAGGACACAGTGGTATTTCTAGTCCTTCATGTCTAGAGATATCTAGGAAATACATCTAACAATGTAAGTAATATTTTATGAGCAAAGTGTTTACATATTTTTATATATGTTATAGAATTTATACAATGAATTATCAAGAAACACTGTGGCTAATAAATTTCTTTTTTTATAGTGGATAAATGAAGAAACAATAAACGTATTGTTATTTGTGCATATATGCTGCAAGCATTTGTCACTCCCACACAATGGTAATACTATTTTCTACCAGTTTTTGCTCCATAATGTATAATCAATTACACAAGTTGTACACATGGTCCATCCACCATCATGATCCTTCAAAAAAGAACCTTATCATCATATTACCATCTCTAGTACTCAATTTACTTATATAATATGAAATAGCAGCTCGTAACTGCATAACTGACACAACACAATGTACTTTATCATGGGGTTTTGTAAAATTGCTAATGTAATGAAACTACACTGTATGAAGTCAAGAAATTATACTTATTATCACTTTATATTTGTAGCAGTTGTATTATTTATGTCTTAAATATGGAGAATATATCAGAAATGGTAAAGAGGGGAAAAAAATCACTCTAATAACAATTAGGTTTATATTGTCTTTTTCAATTTGTCCCTTAGCTGCATACAAAATTAAAGTATATTACATCAGCAGGCAAAACTGTTTGTAGAACCATTATCTACATATAATGTTCACCAGTTTAAAAAAAAATAATGCTTCAGTTAATGACAGTTATTAAAATATTATGTTTTGCATGGAGTTTTTGCCTTTGGGGGGATGAATGTGAAAGATATAGATGCACAAATAAAAACAGTAAAGAAAATAAAAAAAAAGCAGAAAAGAGACACAAGCTGGGAGACAAGGATGAGAAGAATTCTTATTTAGCCAGGAGGTATGTCCTGAATAAATAAATGAAATAAATGAAACAGGCCAAATTATCTGCCAACTCAACATTCTTTAGAAATTCTTGGATTTGTGAAGTTCATCTGTAGGCAAAATAGTTATCTCTTTGTATAAAATAAAAGTACATTTTAATTGATTCATTGTCAGTAGTACTATATTAGTTATTTCAGCTTGTTTATAAACCACTATTAATGAAGCCTACTATGGATTATTAGCGGGAACCCCCATTATATTACGAACCAGCTTGAAAAGATGATCTGTCAATTAAATACATTGTATGGCACTCATGGGCATCCGCAGAAATTTTTTCAGGGAGGCGGGGCATTTTTTACCCTCATTATATGCCTGAATTTAACCATTTAATATGCCAAGATTTAGCCATTTAATATGCCAGGATTTAACACCTCAATATGCCAGGATTTAGCCATTTAATATGCCAGGATGTAGCCATTTAATATGCCAGGATTTAACCCCTCAATATCCCAGGATTTAGCCATTTAATATGCCAGGATTTAACACCTCAATATGCCAGGATTTAGCAATTTTATTTGCCAGGATTTAGCCATTTAATATGCCAGAATTTAACCCCTCAATATGCCAGGATTTAGCCATTCAATATGCCAGGATTTAGCCATTCAATATGCCAGGATTTAGCCATTTAATATGCCAGGATTTAGCCATTTAATATTCCAGAATGTAACCCCTCAATATGCCAGGATTTAGCCCCTCAATATGCCCGGATTTAACCCCTCAATATGCCAGGATATAGCCATTTAATATGCCAGGATTTAACCCCTCAGTATGCCAGGATTTAGCCATTCAATATGCCAGGATTTAGCCATTTAATATGCCAGGATTTAACCCTTTAATATGCCAGGATTTATCCATTCAATATGCCAGGATTTACCAATTTAATATGCCAGGATTTAGCCATTTAATATGCCAGGATTTACCCATTTAATATGCCAGGATTTACCTATTCAATATGCCAGGATTTAGCCATTTAGTATGCCAGGATTTAGCCATTTAGTATGCCAGGATTTAGCCATTTATTATGCCAGGATTTACCCATTTAATATGTCAGGATTTAACCGCTCAATATGCCATGATTTTTGCTCGTTAAGGGGGGGCAAACACCCCCCTTGCCCCCCAACCCCCTGCGGATGCCCATGATAGCACGATGGGAGTCGCATATTTGTTTCTACTCCCTTTGGTTACACTTGCAGTTATCAGATATACTGAGACGTTATTTTTTTTTAATGTACTCTATTTAATTAAATGTGACATTTTATTTAAAATTCTGTTTTCCATAGATAAAACAATATAAAACAAAGGCGAGCTCCCCCACTTATAAGTGAATGTAATGTGCGCACTACGTATAAATGATTTTTTTTTTAAAAACCTGAACATTAAATGGTCTTTAGGTCTATTCTTCATGTGGAAACTAAAAGCAAATACAAGCAAAATACTGTTTACATATAATAAAAGTATTAACTGTATATGTTTTCCCTTACTTTTGACTTTTGATAAAAACTCTTTTTTCTTACCTTGATGTGCTTTTTTTCAACAATGCATATACTTTATATACGGTATATTAATATTTATATATTAGAAGTTCAATGTTTATATAATGTAAATGTTTGTACATATATGTATGTTATTTAATAAGTAGGACTGCTATTTTGTTGCTTTTTTAATGTTTATCACATTTTAATGAAGCGATATGGGTTGATTAGTGTATTATTACCCTTTTAAGAAATTGTGTGACTGTATGTGTATGTATGTCACGTCATGCATAGAAATACTCAGGATGGAAATGACCACTCCCTATAACTATAAATAGTGCTTTAAGAGGAAAAGAGGGGAGGAGGAATTAACACTGCATTTGAATTGTAGCGGAATATCTATGCGTGGTTGTCTCTTATGTCTTTTATATTGTCTATGTAATTGTCTTTTTATATTGGTTTAAAAAAGCAAATAAAGAAATATTGAATAAAAAAAAAAAAAGAAATTGTGTGACTTGATGGCCTCTAAAGTGGACTATATAAAAAGTTTGTGAACAACTTTGAACAACTGAGCTAGCCTTGTGTTTCCATTGCATCCATATTATTAATTTATGAGCCTTGTGTGTAGCGCTTTGGCATGCAGAAACTAGACATGTGCAAAACTAAAATTTTCGTTTCGTTTTCGTCCATTCGGACGAAAATGTTATTTATTTCGTCTAAAAAGAATTTCGTTCATTAATGCACTCGTTTCAGATGAAATTCGTTCATTATTTTCGTTTCGTTCGTTATTATTCGTTCGTTTTATAGAATACAATGTAATACTATTGGCTTTCTATAAACCGAACGAGAGCCCCATTCATAAGAAATTCTTATGAATGGGGCTCTCGTTCGGTTCATAGAAAGGCAATAGTATTACTTGTATTCTATAAGCCGAAAGTCTATAAACCGAACGACTTTAGGTTTATAGACTTTCGGCTTATGGAATACATGTAATCCTATTGCTATTCTATAAACCGAACGACTTTCGGTTTATAGAATAGCCATAGGTTTACATGTATTACATAAGCCGAAAGTCTATAAACCGAAAGTCGTTCGGTTTATAGGCTGTCGGCATTTAACTATACAGAGACAGAGTCTCCATTCATAAAATTATGAATGGAGACTTTGTCTCCGTGTAGTAAAATGCCGACAGCCTATAAACCGAACGTTCGGTTTATAGGCTGTGGGCATTTTACTACACGGAGACAAAGTCTCCATTCATAATTTTATGAATGGAGACTCTGTCTCCGTGTAGTAAAATGCCGACAGCCTATAAACCGAACGTTCGGTTTATAGGCTGTCGGCTTATGGAATACATGTATTCCTATTGCTATTCTATAAACCGAAAGTCGTTCGGTTTATAGAATAGCAATAGGAATACATGTATTCCATAAGCCGACAGCCTATAAACCGAACGTTCGGTTTATAGGCTGTGGGCATTTTACTACACGGAGACAAAGTCTCCATTCATAATTTTATGAATGGAGACTCTGTCTCCGTTTAGTTAAATGCCGGCTTTAAACTATACGGAGACAAAGTCTCCATTCATAATTTTATGAATGGAGACTCTGTCTCCGTATAGTTAAATGCCCACAGCCTATAAACCGAATGTTCGGTTTATAGGCTGTGGGCATTTTACTACACTGAGACAAAGTCTCCATTTATAATTTTATGAATGGAGACTCTGTCTCCGTATAGTTAAATGCTATTGTATTCTATAAACCGACTCTATTTCGGCTTATAGAATGCAATAGTACTACGAATGGACGAATGAACGAATGATTTTCGTTTAGTAACCATTCGTTCATTCGGCTTTCGTTAGCTTAGCATTTTCGTTCTTCGTTTTTAGGGCGAATGGCCGAAAATGCAATTTTCGGACGAAAATGCATTCATCCGAAAACGAACGCACATGTCTAGTATATATTCACATGTAAATTGCTTTTTTAATAAAAAATTATGATATAAAAAAATTCTTGTTTTTATTTCCTTTTCTGTAACAATGCTGCCTCTCTCTTTCCCTTGCCCCCAGATTTGTCGCTCTCCCCCCCCTTAGTGTCGTCTCTCTCTCACCCTCCCTTTGGCTCCCCCCTCGCTCCCCTTGTGTCTGTCTCTTCCCCCCTTCCCTCCCCTTGTTTCTCTCTGCCCCCCCCCCCCTTGTTATTCTGTCCCCCCCTCACCTGTTTCTTGCTCCCTGGTGGCTAGTGGGGGCAGCCGGGGGATGTATGCACTATACATAATAGACGGAAGTGTCGGGCAGCATGGAGGTTGTCTGCACGATTCGTGCAGACATCCCCCAGCTGCCCGATTCTCCCTGGTGGCTAGCGAGGCAGCGGAGGATGTCTGCGCGATGAGCGAGACCTCCCCTGCTGCCGCCCGGAACGACCGCCAGGACTTTTATGAGGAAGCCGGAAGTACCCAGCTTCATCATAGAAGTCCCGGCGGTCATGTCGGGCGGCAGCAGGGGAGATCTGCGCTCATCGCGCAGACATCCCCTGCTGTTAGAGAGGGGGATCCAGGTCCCCTGCAGCTCTGCTGGGGACCTGGATCCCAGTCTTATAGTCTGACCTCAATTTGAGGTCAGATTATAAGACGACCTCGATTATAAAAGGGGTATTAACACTTCCCTTGCTGATCACAGTTTCTTTTTACTGTGATCCGTTTCCTTCCAAGTTTATGGACCTCATTTAGTTTTTTCAAAATAAATTTTATTTTGTACATTTTTACTATATTACTTATATTCTTTTCATGTATTAATGTAATTACAGTTAACTCTTACAAGCCTGTGCTGTGATTATGACCAGAGCAAACGTTAACCCATTCGTGACGTTGGGATGTTCTATGCCGTCCTGATTTTAAGTCCCTTAAAGTCGTTAGGACGGCATAGTACGTCCTGTGTTAAACAGCTCATATCGCGGCTCGGATCATGCTGCAGGCACTTGCAGCGGGATCCCACCTGTCAGATGAGGCCATTTTAAATGTCCTCAGTCTGACAGGGGAAATTTAGCTGGTGCTCAAAACGAGCACCGACTACATTTCTCTAAATCGTGCGTGACGTCCGAAGGGCTTGCAATTTTTGGGCAGGGACCCACAGGGTCTATTAAGACCCTGATTGGGTCTCTGCCATAGTGTTCCTGGCTAACGATCACCTTGTGATCAGTGGCCAGGAACAAATCGTGACGTTTTGGTGCTTACGTCATTTGGGACGCAAGCACCATGCGTCACAAAGGGGTTAAAACTCTCCACTTTTTTCAATTTATTTTTTAATACTAAATTCAAATCATTTCATGCTATTGGCCATTCTATAAACCGAAATAGAGTCGGTTTATGGAATACCAATAGCAAAATAGCCATTACATAAACCGACATAATAAACGAATTTCGGTTTATGGAATTGGCAATGGCATTCTATAAACCGACTCTATTTCGGTTTATAGTAATGCCATTGCAAATAGCATTACATTATACATTCCATAAACCGAAAGTCTATAAACCGAACGTCGTTCGGTTTATAGACTTTCGGCTTATTGAACAGCAATAGCATTACATGTATTCTATAATCCGAACGTTGTTCGGTTTATAGACTTTCGGCTTATAGAATACTATTGGCTTTCTATAAACCGAACTAGAGTCGAGTCCCCATTCATAAGAAATTCTTATGAATGAGGAGGGACTCTAGTTAGGTTTATAGAATGCCAATAGTATTCTATAAGCCGAAAGTCTTTAAAACGAACGACGTTCGGTTTATAGAATACATGTAATGCTATTGCTGTTCTATAAGCCGAAAGTCTATAAACAGAACGACGTTCGGTTTATAGACTTTCGACTTATAGAACAGCAATAGCATTACATGTGTATTCTATAAACCGAACGTCGTTCGTTTTAAAGACTTTCGGCTTATAGAATACATGCAATGCTATTGGCTTTCTATAAACCGAAAGAGTCCCCATTCATACGAATAGGTCAATTGACCTATTCGTATGAATGGAAACTCAATTTCGGTTTATAGAAAGCCAATAGCATTACATGCATTTCATAAACCGAAAGTCATTCATGTCGGTTTATGGAATGTAGTACAATGCTATTGGTATTGTATAAACCGACTCTATTTCGGTTTAGAATGCCAATAGCACGAATGGACGAATGGACGAATGGACGAATGAACGAATGATTTTCGTTTATTAACCATTCGTTCATTCGGATTTTGTTAGTTAATATTTTCGTTATTCGTTTTTCGGACGAATGCACTTGTCTAGCAGAAACGGTTAATTTTCATGAAGGAGTTATGTTTTTTTTTTTATATATATATAAAACTGAAAATCCTTGCGTCTGTTTGTCTGAAGCATGAAATACTCTTTAATGCTGAACTCTGGAATCATGAAATTTGCACAGCTTATTCATGCTGGAATTTCTAGGTCAATTAAATTATTTTCAGCTCTCTACATTGTTCCTTTCACGAGTTATTAAGTACAGTGCTCAAATATTGCAAGCCCCAACTAACATGGCTTCTCGTGAGATCACATGACATGAGTTCACCCTATAGATAGAGCGTGCTCCGGCCTGCCACGTTGAAGTGTCTGGATTGGTTGTCTGTCTGTCACTTCAAAGTCAAAGAGGAAATGTTACCCTTGTACACGGTGTTGGGATGGAGGAAAAGAGCACCAAGGAGCTGTCTGACTCCCCCACTCTGAAAGGGCTTTCTATTCAAGGATTGTAATCGGAACAAAAAAACAGGTTGTGTGAATGTGCATAATATAAAACTTAATAGTTACTGAAACTGAGGAGCAGTTCTACAGCACCAGTGATGTCTTAATCCTTTTGTCCATGCCAACCTTTCAACCTTTGAATCCTATAACATAAGGACATCTGGATAACAATCAAATTTGCTGTTGTGCTATTGCACTGGTAAAATTATAGAAGAACATTCAGAAAATATTTTTATAGAGCATGACTGATTTGGATGCTGACAGTATGGACATTGAGGGTGGGCAAAATGAGATTATGACATCACTGGTGATATAAAACAATGACCCATCAGCTTCATAGCACTTGCAAGATTTCTAAGCTAATTGGCTTGCAGTTTGGAAAGGGTCATGGCATATTGGGGTCATATCACAAACCAAATTTCCAGCTAAACAATATTCCCCGATGTGACCCTGAATAACCTTGCAATTAGGCCATAATGGTTAACAACATGCTGAATGCTTTCAAAGCCAAAAGCAGACCAAAATATTTTGAACTGAGGAGAAGCAAAAGGATCTAAATCCTGGGGGAGAAGCTGGGCAGTAAAGTTAATGACCTTAAAGAAGAGCTAAGTTCTTATAATCTCTTAATCAACCTCTGCCTGATTAAAAAGGCTTTTGAAAGATGCTCCTATGGAACATTCAGATTTGATTGGGAAGTCTCATTAAGACCTCCGGGTGGCCATGTTGTGAAGCTGGATGTCCGTGACCTAGCATCTCTGAGAATGGTGACTAGATCATCTCTGTCTGCTGCCATACTCTGTGAGATTAAAGCCCTATTGCAAAAACCAAGGCTGAATAGTTTGAATTATGATCTATTCTAATAACAGTTTTACTAAGGCAATAGTGGCCTCATTAGAATCATTAAAAAATAAAAAAAACAAATTTAGGAAATATTTTATTTGTTAAATTGGAGAGATGCTCTGTTTACATCCAAACTTTATGTAATTATGTCTCCTTGGCATTTCTCAAAACATGTATTTTGCATAACTAGGGAGGCAATCAGTTGGACAGGCATCACTTATTATAATCTTTCATTCTCTTGGATGATAATAATTATCAGAGATAGTTACCAAAATATGTGCTTTCTGCGCTTTGCACAGCTTGCTAAAAAAATGCTGCAAACATAGCTGCCTTGAAGCCATTATTTTTCTGTGTTCTTTTCATACTCTTTTTTTGGTCTCCTCTCTCCTTTAGTCTTCTGCAATGCCCACTGCCATTTGTATTACTATTTTTTTTAACTACAGCTCAATGTGCATTTTCCAATTTTATCTCCTTCTCTTCTGTTTATAAAACACGCCTTTGCACCTTCCTCTTCCACTTTCAAGGAAAAGGAAAGTTCTATTTCACATTTGCACACTTTGTCTATCACAGCATATTCCTACTTTCTTGCCAACAAGCATTCAAATATACAAGGAACAGCTCATACACGTTTCAACTGATGGCTTTTCAGTAGTGTTGAGCGAACCTGAACCGCACTGTTCGGGTTCGTACCGAACATTACGATGTCCGTACCCCGGACCCGAACCCGGACATTTCACTGTATGTTCAGGTTGGAGTTCGAGGTTCGGCTATAAACCGAAAGTCTTTAAAGACATTCGCTTTATAGACTTTCGGTTTATAGAATACATGTAATGCTATTGGCTATTCTATAAACCAAAAGTCTATAAACCGAACTACATTTGGTTTATAGACTTTCTTTTTATAGAATAACAATAGCATTACATGTATTCTATAAAACGAAAGTCTATAAACCGAATGTCTTTCGGTTTAAAGACTTTCGGTTTATGGAATACATGTAATGCTATTGCTATTCTATAAACCAAAATAGAGTCCCCATTCATAAGAATAGGGCAATTGACCTATTCTTAAGAATGGGGACTCTATTTTGGTTTATAGAATAGCAATAGCATTACATGTATTACATCTGAGAGTCAAATAGAACCGTCAAATACTGTGCTTACAGTGCACTTTGAAAAATTCTAATAGTTTTGGGTGCCAAATAGTACATTTGCATCTTGCGGTGCACTTCATATCTGAGAGTCAAATAGAACCATCAAATACTGTGCTTACAGCGCACTTTGAAAAATTCGGCTTCCTCCTCCTCCTCCAGCACCGCTTCCACCTACACCGCCATGGTCACCGCCTCCTCAACCTATGGGTCACTTAGTATAAACTGAAAGAGAATACCCTGCACTCCAACCCTCTCTCAAATGGATAATTCTGTTGATCCTCCTGGCAACCATGCTTTAGATTTAGATTTATGTTCTTCCAAAGCTATAATCAAAGATTCCATCTAGTGCTATTTTATGGCTCAGCTGTATTTGTAATTTGTATGTATTTTATGTTAGCCCTCTAGCCCTTTCTATGAATTTTTTAGAGGCATTTTAGTGGCCAAAAGTCCGTGTCCCCATTGCCTTCAATGGGGTTCGGGGTCAAGTTTGGGGTCAAGTTCGAGCCCGGACCCAGACATTTTTTCGAAGTTTGGTCGAACCTCTCGAACCCGAACATCCAGGTGTCCGCTCAACTCTACTTTTCAGTGACACTGTACCACCAACAATTTAAAGATACTGGTCCACCAATGTTAAATCAAAACAAACATCTTGAAAGTCCTTTAAATGAAACACAAACTGGCAGTATATTACCCATTCAGCACTCTTACACATAGAAAAACTACACTACAAGATAAATTCTTTGTATTTTGACTTACCTCTGAAAAAGCCCTCCAAATAGTGAAATGCGTCAGATTATTTTACTTATCTCTCATGAAAGACTTGCAGGAAAGAATTTTGGAGGAGCTTGAAATATCTAAAACTCTCATCAAAGTTTGAAATGACCCACTTCTACATTTTTATTTTATAAACACTAGAATATGTGATATTATTGCATTTTAAAAATATATTGGGTCTTATTCATGAAATAGAGAACTGTTGGGAATTGCAGGGAACAGACAATTAAATTCATGTTATTGTACATCTCTATACTATTGCTAATATTTAGTGATCCATTACTTCTGTGAACTTCCTTCCTTTTATTTAAAGAACAACTAAACTTTATTTTTTGCTTGTGCTTCTAATAGAGAAGAATAAGGGAACCATTCACTGCCCCTAGTATTAGGATAAACTGGCATGTACTTTTGATAGTACATGCCACCTGATGCTGTACTTCCCTGGGAAGCAGGAAGGCCATTCCTGTTTTTACATCGGATCAGCAGAGGGGACCTTAACAGCCAGTCCAACTATAGAACAATGTGTATTAATTTAATTAGATGACCCAAAGCAACGACTTTAAAGATAGCCCAAGGCAACAATACAAACAAGGAGAGCATAGTCTTAAAGTGAATCATATTTTATAGAACAGGAACGTAGGGACCTATAAATTAGCACAAATAAAGCATTCTTATCATTAGCAGCATTTAGAGCTGAATGAAAGTTTTCAAAGTGAAGTCTAATGGGCCTTTACTAATGATGTAAAGTGAGGCATGCTGAACTTTCTTGTTACGATGTACATTTAAACTCATTATTGTCTAACCGGGACAGCATCCCGATCATTTCTGTATAAGAAATCAATCAGAATCGGATAATAATGGTGGTAAAAACAATATAGAATGAATTAAGTGGGGAAAATGTACTTAAAATGAAAGAAAATAACATTCTGATTCTATTACAGTTGCATTTTATATGCATAGAATTGCAATTTATGATACATTGCCCCGAATTCAGTGGGCCCCATTAATGAAAAAACTGCCATTGTTAGGAATTTACCTGAGTTGCGAATTTACCTCAGTTATAATTCTATGCCAGCTGCTTACGAAGTCAATCGGTGGGCTACAATCAGTTGAAAAAACTACCTCAGCCAGTTAAATATTACCGCACCGTTACTAAAATGCCCCCTATACTTTTAATGAATCATTACCACACCTTATAGAAAAACATGCTGCACATCAAAATCATACGCAAAACGACATGACGATACTTGCCGAGACAGAAACAGACCGAAATTAACCCAGACTAGAGTGGTAGCCTCAAGGCCCTCATAGATGTATGTGGGATGGCAGAGACATTCTGGGAGGAAAACGAATAATGATAGAATTCCGGAAGATCGTAAATAAATCGAAACAGTTAATCATACAGAAATATACTTTTCAAGGTTTCACTGTACTGGCAGTCAATAGCAGTTTGAGATATGCACATTCCAATGGCACTGAGAACAAAGAATAAACACATTTATAAATTAGCTGCACTTCTGTGTGGACCTAATAATGAGTTCAATAATAAGGTTAAAATGAGCTAAAAGATTATCTCATGTTGAAGATACAGCATTAATGTGTGGATTGTTCAAATGTTACCATCAGGTAATTGGAACCATAGCCAGAAATACTAGCCTGAAAATCATAAAAACCCTCTGGAATGAAAAGTTATAAGTACAAGTGTTACAGCATATGGCAAGGTTATGAGATCGGTAGCCATTGTCAACAAATGGTATATATATTTACAGTGACTCATACATTGTAGCGCACCTGATCCAAACCGATACACACAGAACATACACACTTGTAGTTCACATCAGACAGCTGCTACCTGCGTGAACACAACTTATCTGACAAAGCCACATATCTGCTTCATCACACAGAGAACTCATCATGCTCTGCCTTTATATTGCAGATACTCAGGAGAAGAGGAGACTGAAGAAGAGGAAAAAAGACACCACATATGTGTTCAAATGTTCATTACAAAAGATAAATTGCAAAGCAGATGTTTAGATACATCAAGAAGGTTGTAATATGTATGATCAATAACAAGATAAACAACTATAATGCACATAGAAGACATCAATGCAAATCAATCTCCTGGTCCAAGGTCCGGATGATTCACTCAAACACAGAATCATCCACCAAAAATGTCTTTCGGTTTATAGACTTTCGGTTTATGGAATACATGTAATGCTATTGCTATTCTATAAACCGAAATAGAGTCCCTATTCTTATGAATGGGGACTCTATTTCGGTTTATAGAAAGCCCATAGCATCACATACAATGTAATCGCCGAACCCCGAACTCCAACCCGAACAAACAGTGAAATGTCCGTGTTCGGGTCCGGGGTCCAAAAACCGTAATGTTCGGTATGAATCTGAACAGTGTGGTTCGGGATCGCTCAACACTAATCATCCTTAGTGAGAATGTCATTAGCATTGAACAATTTGCATCACACGCATCAGCCCTAGCTGATGCAGTACTGCTAACGATCTCACCAGCCAGTATTGAATGGTTCCTTCCAGTGGTTCCAAATCTAGACAACCCAAAAGGCTCACCTTTACCAAAAATAAAGAATCCATTCAATGCACTAATATCTAAGTCTACCACTTCTGATCTAGGGTGTATAATTTACCATAAACCCTGCTTTCTAAGATTAAAGTGCAAAGTAAACTGAACATACAATGTTTTTTTCTATTAAATACATGGACGCAGTAAGAATAATAAAATGATTTTAAAATAGTTTTGATCATTAACGATTCACAAACTATTAACTTTTTTTTAAGCATTTACTTCCTTTATTTAAGGCGGGGCTCGTTTTCCAAAAATATTTTGCTTGCATGGGGATGTTGATAATCGCTCTGTAACCGTTTGTTTCATTATTTACACCATCAGCTCAGAGACACATGTGCATGAAATAAAATGTATCTTTTATAAAAAAGCAATCACTCTTTAAGATGTTAATGTATCTACAGGTGAAGTTCTGAATTTTGACACATTCAGAGGTCACTGGAAGACCAACGTTGTCCATCCCATTCAGATTCATTGGAGAATGTTTCTAATTCTGCTACCTTGGCCTAAAGTTTAAAATTCCCATTTCACGTACCTGCAATTCACTCTTTATTAAGTAGACCCTCTGTAAATACTGCTAGATAACAGTTTGCTAATAGTTAAAACATTGTTTTTCTAGTTCACTGGGTTGCAACGTAAACCAGCATGCATTTGGTCAATGACATATTTCAGGGAATAGTTGTTTTTGTAATGTCCCCTTGTTGTTTTAGCTACATGATTAACCATGTTCTCCATGATAAGCACTGATATTAACATGAGATGTACAGAAACATATACTAGGAATTCAATTTTCTCATTTGTGGTTTAGTTTTAAAAGGCATTTTTAATGAATTAGATTTTCTGTACATGGTGATGTTGGATTGTCAGGAGCTGACCTTCTTAAAACCATTTAAAAGGACACTCTGCAGAAATCAATGATATATACAGGGTTAAAAGCATGTTGTGCTTTTGTTACCAATAGTTGTCTGCAGTCAATAAACAGAGAGTGTTAGGCTGGTAACATTCAGATTTGAATACTTTATGAAGCTCTTACTGGTAAGGCTAATGGGTCTATTCAATACAATTTGATTTAGTCTCAAGGTGGTCGAATTGGGAGGTGGAATTGGACTTCGTATAAAAATAAAACTCAACCTCCCAATGTGACCACTTTGAGCTGTTCACTACACTGAAAGGGAGCAGTGGCTGGCCAAGTGCTCTGGCCCACATATCAAATCAATGAAGCTCAGGATTGGCCAACTGCTCCTGGCCACTGCCACAACCCCCAGCCTCAATTATAATGTAGAGGACCAGGCGTACTCAGCCAACCTCTGGCCCCATTTAGTTATGGGGTAGAATGTAATAATGGCAGTGCCAGAGGCATTTGTCAGCCTCTGGCCCCATTCATTACATGGGGGGGTTTGATAAAAGAGGGACCATAGGCATCTTGCCCAGCTCCAATATTTATTAGGGGTCTGTATGGAAGGTGAATTTAATCTCATTCCCCTCCATTTTGGATGCCTTTACCACATCCCAAACTAGCAAAAAACGTTTTCGCGAGGTCAAGATGAGGGCATACAAGGGTGGCTAAATCTGTCCAAGTTTAGTCCCGTTAATAAAGGCTAAGGTAAAACCAGTGAAAGGTCTCTGAGATACAGGCAATAACAAACAATTTAATAAAAGAGAAATTGTTTTAGTCTCTGAGAAAGTAAAGTATGACTTTTTCGCTATGCAGTAATAGAATATAACACTACACCTAAATCTTGTTATTGGCCCCTGTAGGGTGATCTAACATAACATCTAGAAATGAAAAGTGAATAGGAATGACAAACAAAATAATTTTTAAAAAGTTCAAAAATGCATTAATGTTTCAGGTCACAATGAGGTTAATGAGGCCCAAAGAACAAATTATAATTAAAAGAATAAATTTGGTGGACGGTATTGGGGGCCATGGGATTTCAAATTAAATTAAAATGCAATCAAATAAGTTTTGCAAAAATAAACCTGATCCATTTCAAATGTAATCACAGTAAATTTAGTTGGCTTTTAGTGGAGAACGACACATATAAAACTAAGTGTACAAATACAAACGTATACCCAGCGCTCTAATCTTAGTTATAGCAGCACTGAATCACGGAGTTTTTTGATATTAGAGGGGAGACAGAGTCCCCCCTCAATCACAGAGTTTTTTTGGACAGATTTTTTCACGGAAACCATTTCTCACCTAATAAGGTGTATACATTTGTATATGCACTGTTTTTTCACCTTACAGTTTGTTTAAGCGCACTTTAGCTATTTTTTCACTTTATGCATTAAACTAAGTGTGTTGAAACATTTTTTTCTAAATCCCTAAAACAATATATAGAAATTTCTGTATTAATACAATTTTATGGTCAAAAAATTGTAATGTCCGAAAGTTAAAATGTATTGTTCTAGTAAAGACTATGAGAATTGAAAGGGGGGGGGGGGGAGTAGACAAACATGGATATACTGAAGGTTAATTATAGAGTGATAGATTTCATGCCTTGGGCAGGAAGTAGGGTATTGTCAAAATAGAAGTGCTGCTACTAGCAACAAGTCTTGAAATAAATATCACAGTACAAAGAAATAACAAGTTAACCTGCAAATGTTCTTATGATAGTGCGATACAACTAGTAATGATGAACCAATCTTGCTGATGGTTAAAAAAAAAATCATGTTTCACTAAAACAATATATGCACCACATATTGGCTACAGATGTTGTCATTTTAAGACTGAGATCACATCATGCTTGCCTACTTGATAATCACTTCTCTTGAAGGGTATGATCAAACCCTTTCCTTTTTTGGACTGGATACTGATTTGTGATGTCACAAAACCTAACTGCATAACCCTTGATAGTAAGTGGCTACTCTGCACCAGCCCAGTGACCCTGCAAATACCCTGCAACACCAAAAAAAAAAAAAAAATATCTTAATTAAGGGCTTGATTCAAATTTCTTAACAAAATGTGTAGCTACAAATTGTCGCCCTAATTCAGATCACATCCGAGTAGACCTTTAAATAAGGTCATTGATTGTAATGTGTCCATTACGGAGCCTTAAACTCCCCCATTAATGTATATAGGAGGATATCAGCTATTGCAGAAATAGCTCATATCCTCAAAAAAGCTCCCTGAATAAAGTAAAAAATGAATTATTGCATGTAAATAAATAAATAATAATGGTTTAATTATAAATAATCTAGTAAAATGCATAACAATGTGTGCAATGTTATCATAATACTATAAATAAATATTGATATATATGTTTATAAATAAATATAATACGTATTACATACAAATATAAAAATATAAAGTAAAACATTACAAGTATATATTGCATTTAATATAGTACATGAAAACACACACACACGTATCCCACAGTCTACTTAGTAATCCAATAAAATGTAGGCAATTGCCTTGTGTGTGTGTGTGTGTGTAATGTATATACAGTGACATATATTATTTTACACAGCTCTTATGCTAGTTAAAGGTAGGCATCACATCACAGGTTTGTTCATGGTCAACAGTTGTTAAATTATATGTACGTAATGCACTCACGTGTGTACCCTTTCATATCCATAGGTGGTGTGTGGACAAAGATTTTTTCCTGTACTATTTGGCCTAAAATGTTAAATTCTCCAAATAATATTTTGGCCGAAATTATTATTTTTTTTTTTAAACTGAATTTGGCCCTATTATGGGCTCTGTGATTGGGGGGAATCCTATGGATACCCCTGGCCATGTTGCCTGAACAAAATAAGTACAAAATTCAGCTGAAGTGGATTATTTTTTCAACTCGGCTACTTTGGACTTACCGTATTTGCTCGATTATAAGACGACCCTGATTATAAGACGACCCCCCAAACTTTGGATATTCCTTTAGGAAAAAAAATAAAAGCCTGAATATAAGACTACCCTATAGGAAAAAAGTTAAATTTGTATATATTCACATGTAAATTGCTTTTTTAATAAAAAAATTATATAAAAAAATGCATTTCTTGTTTTTATTTTCCTTTTATGTGCCAATGCTGCCTCTCTCTTTCCTTTGCCCCCAGCTTTGTCTCTCTCCCCCTCCCTTTGACTCCCCCCCTTGTTTCTCTCTGCCCCCCCCCCCTTGTTTCTCTCTGCCCCCTCCCCTTGTTGCTCTGTCCCCCCCTTGTTGCTCTGTCTCTTCCCCCCTCCCCTTGTTGCTCTGTCTCTTCCCCCTCTTTCCTCTTGTTGTTCTGCCCCCCATCTCTCTGCCCCCTCCCTCCCCCTAACATGTAAATAGAAACCCTGGTGGCTAGTGGGGGCAGCCGGGGGATGTCTGCACGATACGTCTGCGCGACGAGCGCAGACTCCCCTGCTGCCTCCCGGCACGCTCGCCGGGAATTCTGTGACGAATGCGGAAGTTCCCGGCTTCTTCATAGAAGCCCCGGCGGTCGTGCCGGGCGGAAGCAGGGGAGTCTGCGGCTAGAGAGGGGGATCCAGGTCCCCTGCAGCCCCTGGATCCATGTCTTATAATCTGACCTCAATTTGAGGTCAGATTATAAGAAGACCTAGATTATAAGACGAGAGGCAATTTTCAGAAAAAAAATTCTGAAAAAAACCTCGTCTTATAATCGAGCAAATACGGTAAATTTTAAATTACCTTGATAGTTTCTTGCAATTCCCTCTTCTGTGAATAAATACTTCTGAATTCCACGTATCCAGTTTCCTCCCCTATAGCATTAACCTTCCTGGCCCTGCCTCCTGTCTTAACATTCTACTCACCATTTTCTACCAACTAATCCTTTAATTTTGCTTAGTTATCAGGAATCTGAATCCTCTTATCACATACTGTAATGTATAATGATTTTTCCAAGCTTTTATTTAAAAAAAAAAACTATTATTTGTGAAGGATTTGTTTGAAGTATTTCCACAGGACTTTAAAATTAAAGCTTGAAGGCACTTTATTTAACACTACTTCCACATTCAGTTCCAATGTGTTGTGCACGTGCATCTTTCACTGCAACGTCTGAGCCCAAATGCTATTACATCAAATTGGCCTTTTGCAATCTTCAAGGCGACTAACTGAGATGTGCATATCCTCAATATGTACCATGTTCTCTAAATGATGAATGATTGAATAATGTCTACAATGCAGAACTGTTAATTAACTGACCCTATTTGGCTCATTTAATGTACAGGTTATTTTTAATAATGGATCATTTCACCAATAGGAGATAATAAATCCTATTAGCACTCATGAAATTCAGTAGTATCAATGCAAATATTGGATATAGCAAATAAAAAACTTTTTCTGTGATGTAGCTGTGATGTGAAGCATCGTTGGGTATCTGCAGTTGGTTCATCAGGCCTGCTTACGTGACATTGTATTACCCTTTGTGGCCTTGTGGGGATCTGAGTATGCATCGAAAGGCTATATTGACACTTAAGGGGGCTGGACACTGAATAAACTTTTGTGCGCTTTCATTTTGACAGGTGTGTGTGGAACTTGCAACTTGTTGCAAAATCTCCAAACTTTTTTTGGGATAGCAGACACCCAACCTGTACGGTATTTTGAAATTAACATTTGATTTGCTATAAGGAAAACTGTGCTAATGTGTGTGGTCTGTCATGGATGAACATGCCCCCTATTGGTCATAGATCATTCAGACAGGAAAGTCATTGAAAAGTTCTACATGACAAAAGCACATAGTATTAGCTTATAAAGAATAAAACAAAAAGGATATGCACATGTATAGAATTGTTTTATTAAAATGTGTTTTAGATTTCGTGAAATAGGGGCATATTGAACCGTTATGACAAAGGCATATCAGCAAAAAAAACTACAAAGTTGGGCAAGGAAGCAGATGCCCTGCTAGGCACTTAAGAGGAATTTACATTCCCCAATGCTTAGCTTTGTATATATTTGTATATTTTTGCATTTAAACAATGTAAATGATGTCATTATTCAGTAGAGGGAATATATCCTGTCACCAGCTATTTAAGCTTTGACATAAGAAGACTGTTGTGCTCAGAAAGATCAGGTACCCCACACACTTGGGTGGAACTGACCGGTAGTGATACATGTATTTTTTATTTGTTTTAATTCAGTACTGTGTTTGTTGAACGTGACTCCGTGTAAGATGCTGTTTTATTCATCTTGATAATTTATATTTTTTCTATCTACAAGGACCAAGGACTCAGATAAACAAATAGTTGAGAGTGAGTAGAGTGGGGTTCTCCCTGTTTATTTCCATCGGCTCACACACTGAGGAGCAGTTTTGATTTACGGCAGAGCTGGCAGCACCTTGAAATGTCACAATGCTTAGCAAGCCACATGCACACTGACAATGTTTATTTTTTAATCTATGTAACTGCTTCACAATAATACACAATTATTTCCATCATTATATACTCCCTAATAAGAAGAACAATCAATATTGGATTAAAGATTGGTTTTAAAGAGAAGTAGTATGGAAAACAACCGTAAGCAATCCACGGTTTAATTGAACGAGCCTCTGCTTGTGGGAGGAGCCTGCATGCTATGAATAAATCATCCTGCTTACATCCTACCTACACTTACTCAGTTTTGCTGCTGGTCTGTTGAACCCACCCATTTCTCATGCCCTCCACTTTCAATTATGTCTCTTCTTTCTTTCTGTCTATTTTATTACAGCTTGAGCCGTTTACTAGGTTTCCTTGAAATATTAAATAGAGAAAACCTCAATGGAATTCTCATTATGGTTTTATTGCCACTCTGTACCACCCGTTGGCCCCCATAGACCAATATCACAACAAGGCATATACTGTTTTCTTAACACCATCAGATGGAGATCCCCAAATTAATGGGGAACATCGACATCTACTTTGGCTGTTTTGACCTGTTTTAAACAGGAACACTAAGCATGAAAACGATTTTTAAATTCTAAGCTCGGTGTGAATACCATACAATATCTCTGTACAGAAAAATAACAGCATACATAGTAATTGTACACATATTTATTAAATTATCGCAGCCCTGTCTAATATTAAATTCAGACTACAGTATTTATTAATGAGCATTTGTACTTTAGATAGAGGGATCTGATACACACAGACTTTTTCACCTACATCTTCGGTGACACCATCATCAATAGACTGCCAAGGAAACTATTTGTTATCTGTCCATTTCTTAGAAACCTGCTACCGCACACCATTAATGTATACTGGCAGCTTTTTGGCACCAGTAAAACACTGAATAAAATTGAGCTATACGGGCCCATGTTGTTTTGACTATCACTAAAGAAAACCTTACAGAGCTACTGCATAGCACTACACAGAGGAAAAAATGAATATCTGCTCTCCTATTGTGTGTTACCAATTGAAAGCCTCTTACCACAGCAGGGAACTAGTTAAATTATATTCCCTGCTGCCATAAATTATTAAGGTACACTGTCTATTATTGCTGGTAAAGTCAAGGGAAGACCCATCAAAAAACTCTGCTAAAATGGGAATTTGAAAATAATACGGTACTGGATGTTAATGTCTATTGTAGTTTTTCCTCTAAAATAAACTTTAGTCTCTCTGTGTCCATTATTTCCTGTGGCAAGAAATGTAGAATCAATAGAAATCTACTTAGATGTAGGAAAAAAATACCACTCACATGCTTGTATAGCTAAATTGTAAAGGTAAATATGGATTCCTGTAAACAACAAGCGTAATAGAAATAATAAAAATTTAAAATTCAATGCAATTCAATTATTTTTTAATTACAAAGTTGACTTTCTTTACTCTTTTAAGCTGCTGGAATGATCTTAGATTTTTCTGTATAATTCTACACTTAAATAGAAAGGTCCCTTGGTAATCTGGGAATAAGTAGGTGTATGAAGCCATTGCTATTACACTTAACTTTGTGTGACTGGTACTTTAAAAATGTTTGGAGGCTTACACACTACATTGATGTAACAGGCAGGGGTGGCATCTAGTTCACATATATGCCATTGACATTGTGCATCTTCTAATTATTACCACTGAGGATTAAGTTATAGACAATCAAAAATTGCCCTTTGGCGTAAGAAGGATGGACTTTTCGTCCATGAATGGGTTCCTACAACATAATAACCTAGTACCACTGTCCCTAGCAACATTTTTGGGCACTTTGGTCTGGCCAGCAGTTATAGACATAATGACCAATTATGTAATGCCATGATTTAATCAATAGTACCACTGTTTTTCCACATGAATGGTGTATCTGGAAGCAACCACACAGTGAATATGTTCACTGATCTGAGACTATGATGTCAAGAAGAGGTACATGTTATCTACAAGGATAATAAGCCACTACTACAATTGTTACAGAAAGGATACGCTTATTGAGATGTTGAGTTTATACCACACGTACAAGATACTATTCCCATCTATCCATCGACGCAGACAGTTAAGAAATAACAGTGCCTGTTTAATAGCTTTTTTTAAATAATTGTTGGTAGTTTTAAGTAGTTGTTGACATTTTATAGTTTGAAGATTTCACCTACTACTTTTGAGACCACAGGTAAAACCTAGTGAGCTAAACCCCATTAAATAGATATTTACTAAGCATTAATTATTAACTATATAAGGCTGTACAATTATTGCCTTTTGTTACTGTGAGGATGGCATGCACTAATGTTACTTACCATTCCTCACAACTTTGGTATTGTAAAGTAAACATACATAAGGTGCATTTTTCATCTGTATTAATAGGGCCGGGGCTGACTAGGATGCCCTCGACAATATTTTTATGATTTGAGCCTGTCCACATGCCCCCTAATAACACAGGGGCAGTCCCAAACTGCCCCATGTATTAAAAAGGGGTTTGGGGGATCTTGCAGGGCCAATTTATTGGGTATTTATTAGGGGGCCAGGAGCATTTTGGCTGTTAGAACCCAGGTCCACTAGCATTAAATTAGCGTATATTAGAGAATAACAATATATATATTTTTTTAAATGTATGTATTCCCTTACTGCCAAACTAGTGTTTAAAGGGACACTCCCACCAAAAAATGAAAAGGTTTTACTTTTTTTATTTTGCATTGTAGATTTCAGATATGTCTTTTGTTTTTCTTACGTGACTGTATTTAATAAAATATATAACTAAACAAGTGTGACTGGGTGCCACCATTTTGTGAAATATAGTGTTTTTGGGTGCCACCCCCTGAGACTTTACAGCACAAATTTCTCACTTTTTGGCTTGGGACACAGAATGCAGTCTATAAGTCAGAATTCTGATCATAGACTTGCACTGAATGGGAGGGTAATTTAACTATTACATCACAAGGGGCAGAGTTATGATCCTATTTGATCAGGTTAATCTCCTCTCTTTGTGTTGAAAAGCAGGAAAAAAAAAGTTGTACAAAGCCACCTAGTTTTGCCCATTATGATACACAGGAGCCAGTAAGGGAGCAGGAAAGTACAGCTGTAAATTGACACTGGCTGGAAGAGTTTTGATTATATTGCATCATGGGAATTATTCACAAAATCCTTTTATATGCAAAATCCCTTTTATATGCAATGAATTCAAGCATATAGAAAAACCAGTTGCATATGATTTATATATGTGTTTGTTTTAACCCCTTCACGACAAAGGACATGTCAGGCACGTCCTGGGAGAAACTCCCTTAACGACAAAGGACGTGCCAGGCACGTCCTGCGGTGAATCAAGCGGTTTTCGCCATCAACGATCGCGAAATCCACTTCAACGGTGCTGGTCTATTGCCTCGATGTTGATGCAATAGCCAGCACCGAAATTTCTGCTCTGGGGCACCCACGATCGCCCCACGGAGCGATCGTGGGAGCCATACTGACGGAGCAGGCTATCCTAGCAATAAGACCTGGAACGGCGGACTAATAAAAGTATTCAGAAAAATTGGGCAGACTAGATGGACCCAATGGTTCTTATCTGCCGACATATTCTATGTTTCTATTCTTCTATGTTTCATGACAATGGACGTGTCAGGCACGTCCTTCCGGGAACTCCGTTTCCGTCACTGGACGTGCATGGCACGTCCTGCGGTGAATCAAGCGGTTTTCGCGATCAACGATCACGAAAACCGCTTTAACAGTGCTGGTCTAATGCCTCGATGTCGTGGCAGTAGCCAGCACTGAAATTTCTGATCTGGGGCACGCAATATCACCCCACGAAGCGATCGTGGGAGCCGTACTGACGGAGCAGCATGCTCCGTCAATATGGCTATGCCCTCTGCAGGTCTGAGCTTCGGAAGTGAAAGTAACTTCACTTCCATCGCTCTGAATATGCTACTTGACTGCCCCTAGTAGTAGTTAAGTAGCATAGCAATGGAAAAAAGTAAAAATAAATATTTCATTAATTAAAAACTGGTTATATAGTTAGATTAGCCTATAGGGTTAAAATTAAATAATTTTTAGCATAAGGGATAGGGTTAAAATTAAATTAAAATTAAAACATATTAAGGGATATAATAAGGATTAGAGCTGGGGTTAAATTTAGTGTTAGGGTTACATTTTGGGTTCGGGTTGGGGTCAAAAGGTCAATATAGGAAAAAAACAAAAAACACTATTTTTGGTTTTTGCCCCATAACTCGCCCAAAAATATCGAAAAATATGGAAACATGCATATTTCTGAACTCAGGACAACATTTAGAAACTATTTAGATGGGGTCTTTTTAAATGATTTTATTTGTGTAAATTATATATTAGGTCAAAGTTAGAAAAAGTGTGTTTTTTAAAATTTTTAATCATATTTTATGATTTTTGTTGTAGTAAATTATAGGATATGATGAACATAATGGTATCTAATGAAAGCCCTTCTTATTACGATAAAAACAACATATAATTTGTGTGGGTACTATATGTGAGAAAGAATAAAATTGCAGCTAAACACAAACACCCCAGAAATATCAAAACAGCCATTGTCACCAAGGGAAAGTCAAGGTGAAAATGTCTGGTCACTAAGGGGTTAAATGACCAGGTTATCTATTTACATCTTATGTAAGTGGTAGTGTCACTTTAAACGCACATAAGTTAGTTTGCAGCATTATTCTTTTTATTGAATCTGGACTACTGTGCACTGCTCGCAAGATATCAATTAATTGTTGGTACTTTCCTTATTAGAACAGCCATAACATTATGCATTGGTTAAACAATTTAACCAATCTTTTTATATTTTATGCAGTAAATTATGCATAAATCTGGATTATAAAATTTAGAGCTGCTTTAAACTCCTAGTTTTGTCCGTGGGGCTTTCTTCGTCATCTCAAATTATGTTGTTTTCATATTATATACAGTACATTAAACATGCAATATGAAAGTGCACTTCATAAATACAATTTAAGCTGTGGCATTCTCATTGAAAAGCTAGTTCATGGTTTGCTTGTTTATATAATACAGATTTCATTTTAATTTTCAAATTATGTTTAAATTGTCTAAAATGTTTATACTGCTTGTTAGTTTAACTTGAGATATTCTGATGCTTAGAAGAGCAGAGAAAATAGAAATAAAAATAAGCACTTTATTGGCCATTTATTCTGCTCTCCCACACAGTAAAACTATCATACTGGAAGGTTAGCAATGATTACAAAGATAGAGTGATAAAAAATCTCTTATTAAATAAAGCGCATAAAAATGGAAGATGTCACACTGTGTGAGTTCTACCAATTTGTATAATTGTTTCGGAGATATATCCAGTTTTCATAAAAAATACAATATTGATACAATCAGGAGTGCAGACTTCAAAAAAATAATAATAATTATATTTGCATGTCTTTTACAGATTATAATGTTGATGTTCCATTCATGTATTAACACTTGGCACATTGTATAGTGATCTAAATGGTAATATGCAAGTTTGTCACAAACAACAGTCTTATTGAAGTAGTGAAATCTATGAGAGCAATCAAATTCCTCTTAAGCACAAATTATTAACTTGGTGTTCATACACCTTATTAGAACTGTGCAAAACTGTGCAAATATTATAGGTCCATGGATATTAGACCAGATTGCATGTACAATTTTAGTGAACTTTTCAAATTGCATTCATTGAGATGTTCTGGGTTGTTTTTGTGTGTTTTTTTTAGTAAGAAGAGTCCTGGTATTTATCACTGATAATAGAGCTACATGGGAAAGGCACTAGGTAAGAGTTCTCAGTGATACGGCTGGTAGTTACGTATTGCACATTCTAGACAAGCCCTGGTATTAAGCATTCATAAAATTGAAACAGCAATGACAGAGATTTTAGGTTATTTAAGACTATATTAGAATACTCAGTATAGAATGGGGTGGTTGCATGTTCAATAACAGCCATGGCAGTAAGCAGTGATAAAAAGACTGTTTTACTGAGTATGGAAAAGGCATTAACATACAGAATACATGTTTGGGTTCTTTAGATTTGGGCTAAAGTCTTGTGTGGTCCATGAGAGTGAGTAGCTTGTAAGTGAGGTCGTGCTAGGCTATAAATGGAAGCACAAGAAAGGTGCCCAGCTTCTTTAGATAATTTGCTACAATGAGTTGTTTTTAGGTCTTAACCAGAGTAGGTTGTACCAACCGCATAACATTTTATCATGTTTAAAGGACAACTATAGTGAAACGTGTCTCTTTCAAAATTCTACACATTAATATGCAGTTTGAGATAAGAAAGTAAGCATATAAACACAAAATTTTTTTTACTATCGACAATCTCGATAAACTTTGCCCGGTATTTCCATTTTGTTTGTGTTTTTGATCAGATGATTATTGCCAAATATTATTACATTTATACTCTGAATAGAAAACAGTTTAAAAGTGGTCACAAACTGAACTCTAACTGTATCTATATTCTGATTATCTCTAAAATAGTTTTTAGTCGAACACTTTTGTGTGTTGATTATCTATTTCTATGCTTGTATATTGCACTAGTGGAAATGTATAAGATTTTATTTTGTATTTTGATGTTTACTGTGTATGTTAGAAAATTACGTGGAGACTCAGAGCCAAATGCATGGTGTGATGTAATGTCTAATTTACATCAAGCTATTACTATATATGTGTGTTTGGAGATATATCCTAGCGCTTAATCTATAACTGTGCGGTTCTCTGTGATCACACGACAAACAAGGACAAACAATATATACAAAGAAAGTGGAGGGTGCGCTCAATACCCCCCCCAAAGAAATGGCAATAGGAAATACTGATATTTGCCTTAAATAGAGGTTGCTCTTGAACAGAACAGATGGTCACGAGTATCAGATGGGCATATGCAAAAAAAGAAACAAAGCAAAAAAGCATAGAGTAGTACAGCCACAATATACTAGACAAAGTAGTAGGTGTGGACAATTGCACTCACAAACTTGCATGAATGTAGGGCTCATCTATTGTAGATGTCTGTTTCTTTGTTCCTCAGTCATCCAGAGATGTATGTAGGAGAAAATGCAGAAGATGGAATAAATTAATCAGTATACACAATTTTAATAGAAAACAAATGGTAGCTTATATATAGTGCTCCAAACAGCAGGCTCAGCAGTGAACATCTGATGATCTGTGCAAGAACAATGAAATAACAATAAAATAATAAAGTGTCTATGCTTAAAAATGGAAATATATCACTAAATAAATGAGAAATAACTATGTGTACATTAGAATTACAACTTTATTGTACCTAGGAATGTTGGGTTTTAGATGGACATTTATGTGCTTGACACTCATTTGCTTGGGCGGACAAGAGTTAAATGGACTTGGTGATAGACATTTCATAGGAGCCTGTGGATTTAAAAAAAAAAAATTATTGACTTTTTTAGGGATACAGAATATAAGAATAAAGGATAAACATAAGGGGAAATGATACAATAATGTAGAAGAAAATAGGAGATGTGTATTACTGACAAAGAAATATAAAAAAAAATGAACAATGGGAACTTTTAGAGAATAATAAAATAAGTAGCCTTGTCCCTCCGTCACTTTTACAATTTATTATCAAGCCTCAATATAAAATTGCCCTATATGGTTGACAAGTTTTTCGAACATACACGTTTTGTTATTTCTGTTAATAATACCATGGTAGGTGTCGCGTTCTCCATTTGCTGGCAATGTACATTCTAGTACTAATTACAAGTTGTAGCATGACATTATTTTCCTTCAAAAATAGGATGTCTCCACACTTTCACATATCCTGTCCTTCAATATGTTTTTTTGCATAACTAGATCACATATTTTATTGGTGTATATTTCAGTGGTGTATCTTGATTTTGTGCTGCCCTAGGCAGACAAAATCCGGGCACCCCCCTACCCAAGCTGCACACCCACGTTACACACCTAAGACATGCCCCATCATTCAGCCTCACATCAAGCTCATACTCCCATCACACACACACTCCCATCACACTCAGTCACACACTCCTACTCCCATCACACACACTCCGACTCCCATCACACTCAGTTAAACACACTGTCTCCCATCACACACACACTCCCATCACACTCAGTCACACACTCCTACTCCCATCACACACACTCCGACTCCCATCACACTCAGTTAAACACACTGTCTCCCATCACACACACTCTGACTCCCATCACACTCAGTCACACACACTGTCTCCCATCACACACACTCTGACTCCCATCACACTCAGTCACACACACTGTCTCCCATCACACACACTCTGACTCCCATCACACTCAGTCACACACACTGTCTCCCATCTCACACACTCTGACTCCATTCACACTCAGTCACACACAGTCTCCCATCACACACACTCTGACTCCCATCACTCTCAGTCACACACACTGTCTCCCATCTCACACACTCTGACTCCATTCACACTCAGTCACACACACACACACACACACACACACACACACAGTCTCCCATCAGCACTTACCTTTCCTTGGTGGTCCCTCCATGCTGCCTGTTCGGCTTCCCGGCGATTGTGCCGGCAGGTCACGTGACTGGGCGCGCGTATGACGTCAGCGCGCCCGTCACGTGACTGTCGGCACTTCCGTGTCGGCACACTGCACGGGGAGCCGAACAGGCAGCACGGAGGTTTCTCTGTGCTGCCTGTTCGGCTCCCCGTGCAGCCTGGCAGGCAGAGCGATGGTGAGGGGGGATCTTCTGATCCCCTCTCACCTCCGTCTCTGCCTGCAAGCGCGGTCTTTTTTTTTTTTTAAAGGGCCGTTTTTTTTTGTTTTTTTTTCCAGTGCTGGGGGGCTGCCGCCCCAAAAAATTTGCCGCCCTAGGCATCCGCCTAGGATGCCTCGCGGTAAATACAGCACTGGTATATTCATAAACATGAATATGAGAATGTGTACAGACAAAAATGTGCAAGATAAAACAAAATACTTGCTATCCGACTTGAATGCAGCCCTTATTGCACTCTCCCAAGTGCTAGAAATACAAGTGAAAATGGGATCAGAATGGCGTGGAATCAAGTGGAACCATCTACAAATAGAAAAACACGCTAGTAGTGTGATAAAGTAGATGACACAATGTGATCAAGACAGTGTATAGGTTTTGCACTCACAAACAGATGTGTAAATGAAGCAGTTAGGATTATAGCTGAGGTTCAAAATGATTCTTTAATCTCTAGATAAAAGTAAAAACAACCATGGGTAGGGCCATAGGTAAACACACTAAATCCCTCACTAGGGAAACCTTACAAAACATAGAACAAAAATGAGCATGTAGGACAAGTCCAAGTCCAAAGGGAACTGGCACTGAAGGTGGAAGAGCTGACCGCTGGAGGACTGGAGAAGGCACCAAAAAAGGAAGCAGAAGGTGACAGGAAAAATCTACACATGTTTCACCAGATCATCAGTCGCAACTTCATCAGGAGGCAGTATCGTTCCCAGCTGTAATTTTGTATACCAGCAGATACGGTATAATCCGTTTAATTGCTATAACATGAAAATGTTATTGCTTGATGCTCAGTAATTTCACAACCAAACTAAGCCAATAATGAATAAGGTGTCACATATATTGGCTGTGGCCTAGATATTTGAGGTCTGACATCAGTGCAGATGTTTACTGTCCAAGGACATCAAACTTAGCGAAGTAGCTAAGGGCAGACGTCTCCATGAATTGAGACCATGGAGGGTTGTAATGTGGCTACCGTGCAGGAGATATTATATCGGCAGCCACACGGCAATATCAAAATGATGCCAATGCCACTACTCTCAAGGAGCACACATCATAATTTTTAAAGAATAAATCCTGTTAGTCAGTTCAGGCTACTAATTTGGCAATAAGTTATTATGGTTATATTTGTTAGTTTGTTAAACATACAATAAAATTGTCGCAGAGTTTTCCTAAACATTGCAGGCAGTGTAATCCAGCATGCCTGTGTCTTTATTATAGATAAATTAATGACATGTTACATTGCACAGTCATGCTGTTGCTTAGTATATTCTACATATTTTCTAAGATTTTACTACAGGACTGAAACAGTTGTGTCAGGTTTCATTAAAGTCACTGAGTTAAAATACATTTCCTTAGAATGCATTATCTAATTTTTTTTTCTGTGTTAGTCATGTCAGTTCTTTCCACATAAAGGGTGACACCAAGAAAACATTATTAGTTGTTGCCTAAGCAGCCATTATTCTAAACCACACTTTCTCGATGACTTCTATTTTCTTGTTCTTAAAATAAATAGATCTTACCTTAAATCTGCCTGCTTAATGAATCTAGCACACAGCTGTATGATCACCCATTGTTTGAATTAATTAATGAAGGTAATTTCTACAGGATCTCCTTGACTAATTAATTGGTTCTACGCTAGACACATGTTACATGTGTCCAGCAAAAAAAATGGTTAACCTGGACAGCCTAAGTCAAGATGCATTATTTTTCCGAGCTCCTCATATGTGGCATAGTGTCTCAGATCCCGTCAAATCCGTCAGGGGGGGGGGGGGGGGGGTCAGAGAGAGACAAGGGGAGGGGGGGGGGGTGTCAGACAGACCTGGGCAGAGAGAGACAAGGGGAGGGAGGGGGCAGAGAGAGACACGGGGAGAGAGGGGGGCAGAGAGACACAAGGGGAGGGAGGGGGCAGAGAAAGACAAGGTGGGAGGGGGGCAGAGAGAGAAAAGGAGGGAGGTGGAGAGAGAAATAAAAGTTTGGGGGCAGAGACAACGCTGGGGGAGGGGGAAAGAGAGGGAGCATAGGCACATAAAAGGAAATAAAGACAAGAAATGCATTTTTTTAATATCTTAATTTTTATTAAATATTAAAAAGAAATTTACATGTGAATATATACAAGTTAATCTTTTTTCCTATAGGGTAGTCTTATATTCAGGTTTTTTGTTTTTTCCTAAAGGAATATCCAAAGTTTGGGGGGTCGTCTTTTAATCAGGGTCGTCTTATATTCGAGCAAATATGGTATACTGTACACATTTATTATTATTTTCTCTATTTCTCTGTATCAATAATTTAATACACTGTATGTTCTTTCCTGTATAAATATATGAATGTAATGGACTTGGTCCCCAGGACATACTTGAAAACGAGAGAAATCTCAGTGTATTCTTCCTGGTAAAACACTTTCTAAATAAATAAAATAAAAAAATAAATTACTCCAGGTGTGTGATATATTCACACGCACTGTATGTATAGATATAATTTGTGCTTTCATTTTTTTTTTTTTCCAAGCTATGTTTGGAAGATCAGTGGAAGCTACCAACATCATTTTTGAATAATTTAAATGTATTTAGAAAAATATATTTAATTATGAACAACTGTATACATGTGTATAATTGTTTAACTTTAGAAAGCATTTAAAAATGTGTATAGGTATTTTTCAACTAGGTCACCTTTCTGAGCACAAGTTTCATAAAACAAACTGTATTCAGCAACAATGTAAAAGATTGCACTCACACATGTAGGAAGGTACTGAACTGACAAGTGAATTGCAAACATCGGGCATTAATAGCTGAGCTGGAAAAAATCTCCAACTTGTTTATATGTCCAACTCCTCAACTAATGCCTGATTTTTTTGAGCTTTACTTGTAGTAAGTAGGCCCAGTATAATCATATAAGTACAAATTGTTCTTAACATGTAAATTTATTTCTACAGTCATACGGAACCCCAAAGTTTCTGAGGAAACATGACTGCTAAGGCCCATGACTTCCATCCCCCAACCATAAAACCTCAACCAAGCCCATCAAATAGTAACAGACAACATGTTAGTGAGTAAGGGTTTGGCCACAGCTTTATTAAATTCTCAACCACCAATTTTTACTAGAATGACGCACCAGCTGCAAATGCCTACAGATTTAGCAGTTTCCCGAAGACGTCTGCAGGAAGGGGAGACTTTTGCAGAAAAATGTGCAAAGTGCAGCATTATTGTGCAGTAGCAATTTTTTGAGGTTGGATACAATAGACAGTAGATACAGGCTAACTACTGGCTAGAATATTTATTTTTACTTATTTTTTTTTTATTGTGAAAGTAGCAAAATTCATATAATAAGATAAATAATAATTAATATATTTCTTATTTCACACAAAAAAAAACATATTAAATCCATTTGTAAATTCAAACAACATATTTCAATTTCAAATGACATTTATGTTTAGGGAGGAGGGCAGAGAAGAGGAGAGAAGAACCAGAAGAGAAGAGAAAAAGAGAAGAAGAGAGGAGAAAGGGAGGAGGAGGGGAAAGGGAAAGGGTCCCTATATTTCAACTGGGATTTAGGCAGTTCTTCCACATGGAGAGGAGATTTGTATGTTTCCCTAAGGACCTAGTGGAGAAGTAATGCATTTTTTCCAATTGAAGATAGTAGGTTATTAGATTTTGCAGTTCTAATTGGTTTGGGATATGTTGGGATTTCCAATTTCTAGCCAATAGAGTTTGAGCAGCAATCAGCATATGACCTACCAACACCTTTTGTAAGGGCTTCAGATTTATGGAGAAAATGTGGAAGAGTGCACTTTCTGGTGTTTTTGGAATAACGATTCCCATGACTTGTGTTATGAAGGAGAAAACATCTGACCAGTATTGACAAAGGAAAGGGCACGCCCACCTAAGTATGTAGCATGGTGCCAGAGAGTTGGCATTGCCTCCAGCAGAGATGGTGTACATTTTTGCTAGTTTACCCGGTACCATGTACCAACGGTATAAGATTTTATGCATGAGCTCCACATGGTTTACACAGTGAGAAATACCCTTCATGCTCTGGGTTGCTTGCTTGCATTTTATAGGTGTTAATTCCTGGGAGAGTTCCTTTTTCCATTCTGTCATATAGGGGAAGTTTGTCGGGAAAGGTGATGAGGGACCTGAATGGTAACATATAGAGAGTCGTTTTGGCGTTGAAGATATATTCATGCAGCATTTAGTGAGTATGTGGAGTGGCCAATTTTCAGTGGTTAAAGTATTCGGGGTGGATGATAGAGCATGCCTAATTTGTAGGTAAACATAAAAATCTCATTGAGGGAGTAAACATTTTTGTTTCAGACTATGAAACATTTTAAGAGTACCATTAATGTATAAATGGTCCAATATTGCAATACCCGTTTGATCCATGATTTTAGCAAGATGTTTGGAATCATTAATTCTAGTACTGTAAGTTGTGTTGCGTGGTATAGACATAGCAAGTCCGGGATATGGGTTCTGAATTGTTTCCATATTCTGAATGAAGATACAGTGCTATTAAATATCAGATTATGTTTCAATAGTTTGGAATCTGGTAACCATAATAATTCACTTATCCTATGAGGCGCTGCTTGAGTACCTTCCATATCTACCCATGCCGTTTCTCCTGGAGGTGAGTGATGTTGCAGAGATCGGGCCATTCAAGCAGCCCTGTAGTAGTTGGGTATAGGTGGTATGTTTAGAACTCCTTGTTTAAATGGGAGTTGTAGCCATTTATTTGCTATTCTGTGGGGTTTCCCACCATGAATAAAATGTTGGATATCTTTTTGTAGGTTTTTTAAAATCGCAGGTGGAATATGTATTGGAAGAGTACAGAACAGGTATAACATTTTTGGCATCACCGTCATCTTTACTGCAGCAATACGACCGAACCAGGAAAGGTGTAACTGCAACCATGTGTGCAGGTCCTGTTTAATAGGTTTCCACAGATTGGTGAGATTTGCTTCTAGAAGGTTGGAGCTGTTTTTTGTAATGAAGATGCCCAAATATCTGATGCTCTCAGATCTCCACTCAAAGGGATGCAGTTGTTTAAGGGGCCATAAGGTACCAGCTGTTAGGTTGATTGATAAGGCTTGTGTTTTTGTTTCATTTACTTTATGATATGAAATCTGACTGTATTTAAATAGAGTTGAAAACAATGCTGGGACAGAGTTTAGGGGATCAGTGACCGTAATCAGAATATGATCCGCAAATAGTCTCAGCTTCGTAGTCCGGGTTCGTGAGTCAGGAATTCCTTTAATGTCAGGATTGGATCTAATGGCTTCTGCTAAGGGTTCTAAAGCTAGTACATATAGTAAAGAGAAAGTGGACATCCCTGACGTGCTCCATTTGTTATTTTAAAGGGCTTGGATAGGAAGCCCACATAGAATACTTTGACGGAGGGGTGTGATTATAATGCTAAAACCGCTTTAATGTATGCATGTGGGAAATTAAACTTGTCTAAAATGGCTACTAAATAAGACCAATGTAGGCTGTCAGAAGCCTTTTTCGGCATCTATTGCTAATACTAAACTGGGAGTACACAAGTTTTGGGCCAGGGAGATTATATTGGATATCTTCCTGGTGTTATTCGACGCCTGTCTTCCCTTGACAAACCTTACTTGATCATACTGTAGAAGCTGAGGTATTAGAGATTTAAATCTTTGCATACATTTTGACCTCTGTGTTTAGCAGAGAAATTGGACGGAAGTTCGGGCATATAGTTGGAGATTTGTTCGGCTTTGGTATGGTGATAATAGTGGCCGTCAACATTTCTTGTGAGAAAGAACCAGAAATCATACTTGCATTGAAGGTTTAAGCAATATAAGGTGTTAGTATAGAGGAGCAAGTTTTGTAGTAAAGTTTGAGAATCTGTCTGGGGCCTGGGGCTTTCTGCCTTGAATTTATTTATGTTTTAAGTGTTTACCATGAAGAATACATTGATTTGTCCTTTGTGTTAAAGTATATAAAGGATATACTCACAATATACAAACAATTGGCTTATTTTTGCAGATGCAGCAACATAGAATAATATAAAGTATTTTCTTGCTTTGTGTATTAAAAAAAGAAGAGATATTACTATTTAGCTAATCAAGTGCACTTTCAATTTCTCCAACTATTATCTTAGACCTATAAGCAAATTAATTTTATGGCAATCTTAATGATGAAGAGAAAGATCATTAGGACTTTATTATTATATCCTGCACCAAAAGGAATGCGAAATTGTTCTTCCAACTAAAAGTATATTAATGTCCAATGTAAAACAAATGTCTAATGCATTACATGCTATAGACCATCACAGCTGAGGGTGGGTGAGCTTTCTATTTTTTTCTAATCAGATTTGCCGTAAAGGACTATTCATTTTAAAAGAATGCATGAATTGCTTTGGTATTTAAAATCATATTCAAATTATATGTTTATAGCTTTGGAGGCAAACAGATATATGGGGTCTACTCAATAAAGAGAGAATTGCAGGGAACTGGGCATTTCAGACTTAAAGGGACTCTGTATAACACTGCAGTGTTATAAATACAATCTTCCATCAGTTAACATATGCAAATATCCATATTCTACAGTAATAAAGTGCAAAATATAATAAGAGGCAAACATACAGTGAACAGAGTTAGCAGTGAGATACACTCACCTGCTTAACAAAAAGAAGAAACAAGGTGCTAGGAATAGTGATGGTGGCATCCTGCCACCTAATAAACTAAAAAGAAGGGAAAAGCACACAAAAAATTGTGAGCAAAGGAGACGCTCTGTCACTATATAGGCCCTAAAAACCAGGGGCAATAATAGTGCTTACAGTATTGCTTGTGAAGAATAAAAAAAAATTGGAAAAAATAGGAAGGGGGATATTACAAATGACTAAAAATGTATAAGAATTGTAATACAAAACATACAAATATAAATATATCAGTGCAGTATTCTATTTATGCACACATCACCACCTGAGCAGCCATATTTATGGGCAGATTTGTCCATAGGAGGAGTTAGGATCTCTGGTTTCTGATTATATCCCCTCCTCTGTCCAGGCACGCAATTTCAGTTGTTACTGACCCTACAATCTAATGCATCATGTGAGGTGTAAACCGTGGAGATGGAGTATGTACAAGATTCACCATCAACAGGACATGTGCTGCTCAGAACCGAGCAGTATTATTAAATGTATAAAAAATCCACGTATTACACAGTCCAACACATAAAGAACACTCCAGACTCCTGTATATCAATTGTGCTAATGATACACTTATCAACACTAGTGAATTCACTCATCAGAAGAAGGTATACTCATGTATGCAGTGTGCACATATGGAAGGTTATCCTGAGATCACTCTAGAGTCTAGTGATCACCTTTTGTCACCTCTCAAAATTCCCAATAACTGAAACCATACTCTGTATTGTATCGCCTTTTACAACTTCTCTCAGGGCCTTTTGGAATTTGCTGTCTACATTCCCCACATTATTGTGGAGATAGAAATATTAAAGTTCGGTAAATTAGTTTACATTTGGCTGCTTTCAACCATGAGTTTGTCTAAATTCGGCTAGTAAGCAGTCCTGGCAGTGCTTCATTTGAAATGGTTTCCCCATTTTGTGGGCTGGTCAATTGCAACACATCCAAGCGGTTGTGCCAAACATTATCATATTATGCCGCACATTGCCATTGGTAGCCGCAGGTATGCAAATTTATGATGTCTTCTTGTAAATATTTGTGGATAAAAAAGCTTTATTACATAATATGTACAATTCTGAAAACCATAGATATTTCAATTTCGTATTTTATCTATTGCTTGAATACATGTTGTGTGTTTGTTGACAGAGTCCCTTTAAGGCCAAAGTAACGGAGCTGGAAATTTTCCATTCATATGAATTGGAGATTATTTTTTTTAACTTGTGAACATTGACCTAACATTTAAAATTCCCATCTCAATTAACTGCAATTTCTTCAATTCTCTTTTTATTGAGTAGACCCTATGCAATAACAGGACAATTATTGGTATGCATTTTTAAAGGTATCATTACAATATTCATCTGCAACCAAATTGGACTGGTGAAAAGACAATGCATTTGCAGAACCATTTTAAAAACACTAGTTTCAATACTGTGTGTTTTTAAAACACAATTTATTTAATTGATGCTCTAAGTCAGTCCAAACTGAATATGTGCAATCTACAGTGGTTAAAAAAGAGAGAGATGGTTGGGCCACTTCTATTAAAAGACAACTACATTTTTTTTTCTTTTTGATTATCAAAATAAATAGAAAAACACATTTATGCACATACAACATATTCCCTAGTTTGCATAATACATAAAATACATAAACATATAAAATATCTAGATTGCTGAGTTACGAGGCACAGGTACCATTGTTTCAATCCTACTAACCTATACCTAGGGTAGTATATTCTTGGGCAGTCTTTAATGCTAATTTTAAAGTGGTTATCACTATTTGTCTAACTAGCTTACTTTAACTAAGTCAAATGATCTATTGGAAAGAAGAAAAAAAGATTCCATGGGTACATAAAGTGAGTGTGGGGACTGACCATGGATTATGTGTACGTGTTAATATATGTTTGGAAGCATAACACACCGTTGGTGTGTATTATGAAACACAGGCTTAGGGAATAAACAGGTCCTCATTAATCCAGCTGTAGAACAATCAATCATGAATCAATACATGTAAAGAAACAACTCCATGTTCAAGTGAATTAAACTAGTCTATAGCATGATTGAGCAGCAACACTGAATACCATTTTAGATGTAAACATGGCATCACAATAGTGCAATATTGTATAAAGTATGTGTTCATGAAAAAACGCAATTGACTAAAGGAACTGAAGTCGTCTAGTTGGAACTATTCTCTAATTCAGCTGCATTTGTCTAATTTGAGTACATGTTTGTAGATATTCTACCTTCACAGTATGTAACATGCTACACTCTGTTTATATTGTCACCGTTTTATGTGCTCTTCTAAGTTTTTTGATCTATGCAAACTTGTGGTTTTACCTGATGTTAGGGCTATCAATGCAGGTAAGAAAATACACTCAAAAAGGTAATCTTCCTAGGAAGAGCTACCGGGCTCCACCAAATCAAAAAATCATTGTTCAGCACTGGAAGGGTGTAAGTTGTGTGTGTGCCCGGACCCAGGTGCCTCCTCTATACGCCGACCACGCGTTGAAACAATATGAATGAAAGAAAGAAGAGCTTGCACTCTGGATAATCCGTGGTAAAAAAGGTGAGTATTTAATGGCACAGAATAATAAATCCGTGTACAGCAGAAAAAAATGAAACTTGTGGGGAACCGCAATAGACGTGTTTCGCGTGGCTTGCACGCTAAATCATAAGTGACAAGACACTTGTGATAAGACACTTATGATTAAGCGTGCAAGCCACACGAAACGCATCAAGTGCGGTTCCCCACAAGTTTATTTTTTTCTGCTGTACACGGATTTATTATTCTATGCCATTAAATACTCACCTTTTTTTTTACCACGGATTATCCAGAGTACAAGCTCTTCTTTCTTTCATTCATAAGAAAATACACTAATGCAATAAACACTGTCCATACCATTGAACAATAGAGGTGTAATTTAAGTACATATACAAACAATTCTGCACAATGACCTTGATATACAATATTAGTATAGTCTGGTGGTAAAACATAAAAGTGTATAATTGAGGAGTAGTGATGTCAAAACTAAGTGTTAATAATAAGTGGTGATGTCAGAACTGGAAAATATAATATAATTGATGTTCAGTGAAGTCATTATTTGTGGGCAGATAATATGGACTGATTGCTATCTGCCAGTGCAGAATATCTTTCTGTAATATGAATGCTGATTGCAGTTGGCTAATTGTCTCCACCTTTTCAAGTAATAGTGGACAGATGTGTTTATACTATAAGCTACTGGATCAAGCACTAAAAACATCAACAATTAAACAGCAATCAAATATAGTGCAGAGTTACACAAAATGCTCCATATAGTAAGTAAGATATAAAAGTCTTACCAAATTAAGAGAATGAAAAGAAAAACTAAATATTTCACATTTAGAAGTCAGCAGGGTCAAAGGCTTCAACTAGTCAACATTGTGAAAAGAAAAAACAAATAACTGAATTGTGATGTTATGCTATCTCACCTCGTACTTATTTCTTTTTTTTAATTTCAACCATTTCTTCTTATTATTTTACAATTATAAAAAGATTAACGTTACTTTACCATGACATAATACAGAGCTGAGTCTCAATATCACAGGGGATAAAAACTCAAAACAAGACTGACAATACACAAAATATTACAATCAACACTGGGTGGGCAGTCAGGACTGACCCTTCTTACAGAGGAGGGGGTTGGAAATGGAGTCCGCCGAATAGTCATAAAGACTCTGGACTCATGAGTTGGCATGACACATTAATGCTCATCTTGGGATATTACATTAATCCATTTATCCCAGAGTTCACTCTTTCAGAGGCAGTTGACTGAAACCATAATATGCCCTTCTCCATTCTTAATTGGTGGAGTAGTTGGTTCCTTATTTCTCCCCACTTTGGGGAGAGTGTTGAACCCCAGTTTCTAGTCATTGATATTTTTATCATCATCAACAGGTGGATAACAAAATCAGTTTTCATTCTGTTCAAAGTTGTTAAGTTTAGATGCAGGAGAAAAACCGGCAACGGGAATGGGGGACTAATAAATGTACTCAAAAAAAATTGGGCAGACTAGATGGACCGAATGTTTCTTATCTGCCGACACATTCTATGTTTCTATGTTTCTAAATGGCATCTCAACTCCAGTCATATACTTAATTTTGGGATTCACATCTCCATCATATATTAGTCTGGTATGAATACATTTTATTTAGCTGGCTATGGACTAGGTATGAACAATTTATGAGTTTTACTGCAGATCTACCAGGTTTAAGCATTTCACCCCTCTATAAACTTTTTGAAAGGCTGTATGCCATTCTTTAGGTGTAAATTAAATTTTTAAATATTTTTTCAATTTTTTAATTATAGGGGCAAGAGCATCTTCCTCTTTAATCCTTATTGGAGCTGCACAAAGTACCATCATTCTCTTAAGCTCCTTTTTCTCCCTAATTTTCATTAGAATGTCAATAACCTCTTTTGGACCAGTATATAAATGTTTCAAGAGATATCCCTTAATCCTAAGGTAGTTAAAAGCTTCGCCCTTCAGAAGGCAATAACTCCATGATTTTGTAAAAGGGCTTAACTAACAATACATCCAGAATATCCACGATTCTTTCTATGCCAACGTTGATCCCGTTTCCAAGATTCAAATTGGGTACATTATCTAATAGAGTTGCTAAGAGGAGAAAATCTACAACTTTATTCTTCAAATTGGACTTACTTCTAAACCTGTCCCAACACTTCACAAGAATTTGGAGGACTAAGCTATTTACAACTAATGAGGATCTCCTAACCCGTACTGGTACACCGGTAAACGGAGTCCAACCTAGCCATTCAATGGCATACCAGTTTTCTACTTTCATCTGTTTTATTTGCGTAATAAGGGCATGCACCAAGAGGTTTGCTTGATGCTATTCATAAATGTCTGGTATCAATAGTCCACCTAACTGGGGTTTAAGTTTCAGACATGCCAGACTTATTCAAGGTTTTTTCTTCACCCAGATAACATTTTTAAATGAAGATTGAATCAAGGAGAGCTAGCTAACAGGCACTGCCAAAGGGATCATTCAAAAAAGAAATAACCACTCATGCAGAATGTAGGAGGTAATAATGTTTGTCCCCCCCCCCCCCCACCCCCCCGGAAAATCCTAATCCTCCCCAATCCTTCAGTTGCTTAAGTGTCTGCTTTAATAGGGGAAAAAAAGGTTAATTCACCTATCCTGGTGGGGTCCGGACAGACATTTATTCCAAGGTATTTAATAACGTATGTCCAAATAAAATTGTATTTTTCCTTGAGGTGCGTTCTCATAGTGTGTTGGGCATTACTCAAGATTGCAGTAGTTTTCTCCATATTCAGCCTATACCCGACACACTTGAGAACTGCTCCAACTCACCCATCAAAGCAGAGAGAGATTCCTCTGGTTCAACAATAGTGACAATCACGTCATCAGCATATAGGCTGACTTTCAACTCCCCCGCTGACAAGGGAAAACTTTTATATTTTTGTTTTCTCTAATTCTTTTTGACAAATGTTCTATCGACAGTACATAGAGGAGGGGGGACAACGGGCATCTCTGCCCAGTCCCATTTTATAAATTGAACCAGTCAGAGACAAACCCCCCACCAAACACCTTAGCAGAAAGGCAGCTATAAAGAGCCATGATCGAACCCAGGACATGGCCCTCAAATCCAAAAGATATCAGAGTCAGGAATCCTCTCCCGACCCTGTCAAAGGCCTTCTCCTCCTCCAACAACAGGGTCAGATGGGGCCCCCCACCCCGTTTAACCAAATCTACGATATCGATCAACCTCATGATGTAATTTGTGGCTGATCTCCCGGAGATAAAGCCTGCCTGGTGCGGATGGACCAATGTTGGAATAACTAGCTTAAGTCTCTCACCAAGTATAGAACTATAGATTTTAATGTCCAAATTCAAGAGAGAAATGGGGTGATAGTTGGTCATTAGTTCAGGATCTTTACCTTCTTTTAGTATGGTGACTATATTTGCTTGCAACAGTTCTGAGTACTGTATACCTGTACTGTCCCCAATTTCATTAAATATATGAGTTAAGTCCTTTTTTATTTGATCTTTAAAATTTTTATAGAACAAGTTATCAAATCCATCCGGACCAGGGGACTTTGCTTTAGTCTGCCTATCGCTTGTTCAACCTCCTCTGTAATTTGTTCATTTAACATGCCTAGTTGGTCATTGTTCAGTTGAGAAAGATGGGTTTTCCCAAGATAATTGCCTACTTGTATCTCAGTTGGTCTATCCGGTAAATTATACAATGCATGATAGAATTCTTTAAAGGCCGCACCTATTCCCACAGGGGTCATCAAGATCTCCTTATTGTTTCTAATAACTACCACCTGTTTTTTAGTTCTCAGTTTCCTCAGTCTACCCAACATTAACTTGTCTACTTTGCTACCACTACTATACCATTTCAAGCTCAACCTGTCAAGACCCCTATTTATCTTATTCAAAAGCTATATATTTCTCTCCTCTTCAATCTTATAGATTTTTTTCTGAGAGTTCTCTATTTGGATTTAATTTATTCACCCTTGATAAGTCATCCAGGGGTGCATAAAGTTGTTCAAGATTTTTAGAATTTTTCTTTTTCCCCCCAGCTCCTATTTTTATCAGTTCTCCCCTTACAACACATTTGAATAAACACCAGGTCATTAATGCGGAGACTCCTTTATCACTTTTGTCACTAAAGTAGTTAACTATAGTCTACTTAATCTGTTGTTGGTCCCTTCTATTACTCATCAGAAAGCCGTTAATTCTCCGGTTCACTATGCCCACAGATCTCCCCTCGTTGAGAGACAAAATAACTGCATTATGGTCTGACCAAACTGTGTCTTTGATATAAATCCTTTTAATGTTTTTAGTTAGTTGTCTATCTCCAAAGATCACGTCTAACCTGGAATAGGACAAATATGATTTGGAGAAGTATGAGAAGTCTAATTCAGAGGACGGTAAATAATCCATAAATCCAGTAGGGTAAAGTCCCTAATTAATTCTCTGAATATTTTAGAATTGGTTTGCAAGTTTCTATTCTGAGGTCTATCTCCACAAGTTTTCCTATCTAAATTGATATCCTATCCATAACACAGAGAATCTTGCGAATAAAGTGAACCAAAGATTGATTTGGGGCATTCAAATTAGCTATTGTATATAATACATTGTTACCTTGTACCTTGTACCTTGTACTCATTTCAGTGTACATTTGGCATATATAAATGTATGTACAGGACAAATTTGGTAACAATAAAAAAATAACCCCTTCTTCTTACTTCTAGGTTCTTCTTGGTGGGCCATTGATTGATAGCTTATTAAAATAGCAGTACATAGAGTCTACTCTTCTGCCTGAAATTGTTCAACAAATTGAACTAATAAAATTAAATTAACATTTCTTGTTTTTTTACTACAATGTCCATTAATATGCTAACTGCCCATGTTACACTTATAGTTACCAGACTGCTATCTTGTTATTGAAGTCATACTTCTATTGATGATTAGCAGTCATCTGAAACTACTTATATGACTCAAGGTTGAATAAAATGGCTCTGCTAAGCTATTTTTAATACTTTTGCTATATCAAATCAAGTCCTATTGATTTGTTTGTTTTAAACTTAGAGTTAAGAAGAAGATATACACTGATCAGCCATAATGTTATGACCACCTGCCTTATATTGTGTAGATCCCCTTTTGATGGCAATACAACCCTGACCCATTAAGGCATGTTCTCCACTAGATCTCTGAAGGTGTGCTGTGGTATCTGGCACCATGATGTTAGCAGAAAATTCTTTAAGTCCTGTAAGTTGCAAGGTGGGGCCTCCATTGATTGGATTTTTTTGTCCAGCACATCCCACAGATGCTCGATTGAAATGAGATCTGGGGAATTTGGAGGTAAAGGCAACACATTGAACTCGTTGTTGTTTTCCTCAAATCATTCCTGAACCATTTTTGCTTTGTGGCATCATTATGATGCTGAAAGAGGGCACTGCCATCAGGGAATACCGTTTCCTGAAAGGGTGTACATGGTCTGCAACAATACTTAGGTAGGTGGTACGTGTCAGAGCAATATCCACATTGCCCAAAACATCACATTTCCTCCCTGTGCTTGCCACCTGTCAGTGGTCATAATATTATGACTGATCAGTGTACATTTCACTATTCATTCTTTCCAAATCATGTATCTTTCTTTCACCTTCCTATATGAACACTGAACAGAAATGTCCAATGAGTCAGCAGGCTAGATTTTTATTATTTCTTGCATATGTTACTTCTTTCTTTGTCTGGAATTTAGCTAGTCCTTGCTTTATTTAATGTTGTTTTTTGATTTTGATTGTGTTTTAGAAATTCTTTGTAAGATCAAACAATTTTGAAAAAATCTTTTTTCCCTAGCCTTCTTCCTTTATTTTTTTTTTATCATTGTGCCATATTTGTGGAGTATATCTGTGGATTCCATATTCTATAACATTTTGTCAACAAATATCAGTTTCCTTTAAAGTGGTATTTCCTGTTTTAATAAATTGTTTCTGAAATCTAAAATCCATGTTCTGTGCATAAATACTTCAATTCAAGTCCAGTCTCTCAAACAATCCTGAAAAAGGAATCTAAAGAGGGGTCTTAAAAGCGTGTGCTCAGAATATCAGTTAGTCAAATATCTTAATTCAGATTTGTTGATACTGGATTGTAAAATTGAAGCTAGCGGAATCCTTATTTTCCAATTAGGCTACAAAACACATGTAAGGATTGCATAGGGGAAATAAACAGTAAGCACAGTGAACTGTGGTAACTAGATACTGAAGAACATAAATTAGGCCTTAATAGCAGAGTTGGAAATGTTCCCCAACTTACTTATCTTTGCAACTCAGCCACCAGTGTTGATACCAGTGTTGTGTACAGACCACAGATACAGAGTAGAAATGCAGATAATCAGTAGAACACAGATAATCACAACCATATAAAAACAACGGGAATTTAAAGGGACAGTTCTAATAATGCACATTTGATGAGATGTTAAAGGACAAAAATAAAAATTGGTATTGGAAGGAACCCAGCAATTTGCATCCACCAGCAATGCAGAAATCCCTGAGCATTTGTAAATCACAAGAGCCAAAGTATAAAAGTAAATGATATGGATAGAATATTTACATTTTGTTTCTAAGCATGCATGTAAACGTACAGAATTGTAAATTGCAAATATATACATTTGTGCTGTTTTTCACATACAAACTATTGCTGAGACAGTGTTCACAATGTCAAGGCATGATGACATGAGTCTCAAAGACCAACTAAATGGTATGGCAATGCAAGAATGATTATATTATTAGGAGGCAGATACTGTAGGAGTTGTCCTATGAAAAAGATTCTCATTCATAATGCCCACTAGCCATATATATTGATGTGCATCATTATGTCAGCATGCTCTAATGACTTACTTAATATTATAAGCATGCAGAAATAGTCATGTGGCCATCAACGCTTTAATAGGTGACTGAGGCAGTAGTAGCTGGATGATGTGGAGCAGTGGGGGCTGAGCATGCTCAACCTGAATAGGCTGGACCAGTCAATTCACCACTGCCAGAAAACTTTGGTGGATGGGGCAAAGGGAGCTGTAGTGATATTAGTGAGCATGTATAAACCTCTACTACCAAACAACACAATCAAAAAAGTAACTGTTTCTTGTATAAAATGCTGAAGCTAAATATTAACTTAATTAATTTTGATAGTTTTGATAATGGATCCTTAAAATGTTACTATTTACACTAAAATATAAGGTTTTTAGTGACATCAAGATGAATAAGAGAATCTGTTTCTCGTAACAAATGACTTAAAGAGATGTGATAGAAAATAAATGAATGGGCATTTTCTAGCTGTCTATCAACTATTGTCATTGTGTGTGATAAGAATTGTAACAGCTAAAACTTAAACATGTAATAGATGACTCTATACATAAATGGCATTTCTCATTTAGACTAAGGTGTGCATTTAAAAAAGAAGCACTGATAACATTAAGAGAAACATGGTTTATTGTATCACTTCATTTCTAAATATATGTGATCTTTGGTTGAGTATAGCAGGTATGAGTTTACAACAAATCACGATTTGGAATTTACAGTCAGGTATCCTAGCTATCTGACTGTGATTATTATTGTGCCTGCATTCTACTGGTTTAGCTGTATTAAAAAAATCATCTTGTCGAAGCGGGACAACATCTTTATTGTGTTAACAGAAAATAAACTCATGTTTGCACGTCCATGACTTTAAATGGTGTTTGCCTTAGCATATGCCCCCAAGTGTTCTACATTTTACATTGATGTTAGTAAAGAATTCTAGTGGGCAACCTGAACTAAATGTATCCAACCAAAGAACAACAGCTGCTGCTGCTGCTGCTGCTGCACAGTACATTCATATAAGACTCATACAGGATAATAAAAATTACAGAAAAGTAAGAAAGGAAAAAAGTTTCTAAAAATCATAAAAGGGACTGGCTCAGACCACTAAATAACTTGAAAATGTTTAACAGAAAACTAGTCGTGTGGACCACCATTTTCCCAAAATCTAAATGTTATAGTCCAGTGTATAGTTCTTAATGTATCTGTACATAAACAATAAGAGAGGGATGCATGCCTTATCCAATGATCAATGTAAGTATTTGTTCAGGACCCACAAATAAAAGGGGACCTCCTGCCAGATTTAAATCTCCTCCAATATTAGAGATGAACAAGGCAAAAAGCTGGTGATGCATATAAAGTTTGGGGGGCAGTGGAGAGTTCAGGGACATATATTCCTAAAATGTTATATTCCACCACTTGCCAGACCTGTTACTAGGCCCATGACGCTTTTTATTTTTTGCTAACATTATTTGGAAAAAGAGCAACTTTACCATTAGATTGACCATACTGCTTATTTGGGGTTGTCTAATGTTGGGAATTTCAAGCCAATGAAGCCGAGTTGGAAAAATTCTCCAATCCAGCTGAATGGGATAATTATTTTCAACTCTGCTACGTTGGCATTAAGTTTGAAATTTCCTTGCAATTCTTTCTTTATTGAGTAGTCCCTATAAACTTCCTTCACTGCCCCACACATGACTCCTCTCTATTCTGTGGATAATTGTGGTAGCTTAGTGACCGAAGACATTTTCTCACAGCATACAAAGCTGAGAAAACACCAAATATAATAATACAGATACATTTTAGATTATAAAATGTATTTCAACCTATTCAGGCAAATAAAAAGATAGACATGTTATAGGGGCTTATTTGGAGCTTGTACACACCGTAAGTATTGCATTTATAGATCATGAATCCCCTCCATGTATTAATGAATGTAAACGCTTACATATGTGCAAAAGCTATGCTTATATTAATGTTTGGTACCATATATTATGGATCCATTAGATGTTTTGCAGTGATGAGAAAATTACAGAGAAGCATTTAATCAGTGTATAAATATATTGTACAAATGTACAAAAGGCAGCACTTATGTGCTAAAATTAATAATTCTAGTTCAAGTGAGAACATAAATAGGCAAGGGTTCTACATATGAATTATTTAGTTATGTTCAATGCAAATAATAGTTTTAGTTTTTCATGTAACGTAGTTTGCCAGCTTTGCTCATAATATATGCATATTTCCTGAAAAATAGCTCATCTGAGAAACTGCTTGTTGACAAGGCTGTGCAATGATTAGTTGTTTAAAGGTTATATTCCACTGTTAGCTGACTGTTTACATTATTCATAAAGTTGTAGCTACTCACTTCCCAACTTTAATCACAGCTGCCACATGTATGTATTTGAGATTGGTCTGGTCTTGGAGGCAATTGGCACAAGCAATCATAAATAAAGATAAAGAATAGAAGGCTTAAGCCTGGACGGGGTTCATCCATTATGTGATTGATTAAAGGTAAATAATTATTGTGGCAAGGTCAGAGAGGCTTTCTATGTTAGTAATAGTTTGGAGCGCTCTCTATTCCCAGCATGATGGGGTTAATTGGTGGGAGTCACTCCTTGACTATTATCACCCAGGTGAATGTAATTTAACTGGGGTTTTAAAAGGTTAGTCTCTGAAGTCATGTCAGAGTCCAGCAGCTGGGAGAGAGAAGGCAGTTAAGCCTGAGACTCTGAGGAAAGAGGTATTGTGTGAAACCCGTTTAAAGTACTGTGTTTACTTTTGTTTAAAACTGGAACCCGGATTAGCTGGCCAGTTGGATAGTTAGAAATCCTGTTGTTTAGTAAGTCTCCAAGTTGGAGTAGGATTTATTTTCTTTTTGTTTCATTTTGTGGGAGAGCACAACGTGGTATATCCTGTGGAAAAGTGACAATAAACTGCAGTAATATGTTATCCCGACTGTTGCATTTGACGTTTATGGTAAAGAGCCTGGCCATCTCGCCACATTATTTATCTCATACCACTGCTTTCTAAATGGAATATTAAAACTAAGACTGACCATACACCAAAGAAACATAAAAAAAACGAAAAAAAAAAAAAACATAGAATGTGTTGGCAGATAAGAACCGTTCAGTCCATCAAGTTTGCCCAGTTTCAAACTTTTAATAGCCCCCAGTTCCCTATATTTGATCGAGGATAGCCTTGTGCCTATCCCATGCATGCTTAAACTCTTTCACCACACCAGATAGATGTTTATTACTGTGGTCAAGAAATTCTCAAGGTATAAGAAGGGGTGACAAGGGTAACATTTCCAATGTCATAATTTGTAGAAAAACTGCAATCTGAATTTGCAATTCAATTAAATTTTCAACACAAGACCTGTAAACAAAATATAAACCCTAGGAAATTTAACATAAAGGAAAATAGAAGCATAGACTGTGTTGACAGATAAGAACCTTTTGGCCCATCTACTCTGCAAATGCTTCTGTAAAATTCTCATACTTTATGTAATATTCAAAACTATTGTATGTTGAGAAGAGCCTAACAATGCTTAACAATTTAGGTATCAGGTACAGAGCATAGAGGAGGGCTACATACTAAGTTAGACAAACAAGAACAGACTGAGTTAGAGAGCCCTGCTGTGGGGAACATCAGACACATAAGGGAGTGAAGAGGTCATAGGGAAGGTGGTAGTAGTAACAGTAGGGAGGGTTGCAGCTGCTTGGGTTTAGCCAGAGAGTAATCATGTGTGTTCTATTTGATTGAGTTGTAAGCTTCCTATTCCAAACAGTATTTGAGAACAGTGAGAGCTAGATGACATTCGGTTTATTAACAAGTATACCAGCAGGACGACTAGTAAGCTTCCTTACAGATGTGAATTTTGAGGGGCTTTTTAAAAGTTTGAGAAAGATGGAGAAAACTGGATGCTCTTAAGAAGGAGAGGGGGTAACTTGGTCCAAATTTTTCAGGCATGAGTGGGAAGCGTTGATGAGTTTGGAGGAGCGCATAAGTCCATTTGAGGTGCACAGAGGTCATGCAGGATAGTATCGGTTAACGAGGGAAGCAATGTAAGGAAGGGCAAAGGACTCATTCTCTTGTCTTTCCTCCAATCTGTAGATGTTATGGTCCTTTAGCTTTCTCTGATTTTTTTGTATCTTATGAACCATATTAACAGCCCTTCTCGGAGCTATTTTCAAAATAGTCATATCCTTCAGGAGATGCTGCATCCAGTACCACATATAATACACCAAATGAGGTGTAACCAGTGGCCTACACATCGGCAAGAGCACTTCCCACTTTGAACAAAAGTGCAACAATATTTTTTATTCAGGAGAATAACATATTAAACCATTGATTTCCAGTGATTGCTACTTAAACGTCCACAGTTTGGGAGCTAATTTAGCTAGTTGCAATTTTGGAAGTTCTAATAAATAAGTATTGGACCTTTACCCAGAAACAGTGCTAAGCAATTTCTAGCATATATATGTAATTAGACTATTTTGGGTGACACAATTTAGGCCTTAATGCATATCAAACAATCCAGCTTTAATCTGCATAGTTTGTGAAATGAAAAAAGAAAATTACAAAATAATAATAATAAAATAATATATCTGGCTAAATGTTAAGAGAGAAATATGAAAATGATTTTGGGTTAATGATATCATCTAAGTGACCATAATACGGTCAGACTAGGTAGATAATGGTAGAGTATTTCCTGCTGTTTCTAGTAATTTACAATGCCCAGATCAAAGTGTCAGCTCACTGCTCATTATAGATTCTATTACATTATCTCTAAGATTTATCATTCTGTATATCCTATCAGTGAGCATGTGTAAAATCTATCTTTTCAAAATTCCAAATGACAGTACAGACAACATGTTGGGAGCTATGTGAGATAGTTTTACACTTAAGAGGATTATTTTTTCCCTCTCCAATTCCCTGCTGTCTAGAGCTCATGCATAATTTGTTTGAATGTTCAAATATCGTCACACAGTCTATCCGCACATAACTGCATCTTATTGATGAAATTTTACCTTTGAGCAAGTTTTCTAAATCCCTGTCAGGTATTTGTCTAGCTGTGTACATAAGGTTAGCGGGAGTTAGAAGTAAACAATTTTAAGCTGGTTGATATAAAATGTTTCAATTTAGACAAAAACTTGACATACAATACTATTCAAAACAAAACAGCGAAGTTGTCTAATTAATTTGTTGTGGCTTTTGGCATTCATAAAGATGTAAATGATTTTGTTGCTCATTAGGACAGGTTGATTTTTGTCTACTGCAATGTCTTTGGACAGCACCAAGTGTCTTCTCAGAGAATAAGATGAGTAAGGTAAGACCTAGAATTAACAACCAGGATTCTTCAGCCTCTGCTGTAATGTAGGGTGGTCAGGGCATGTTTTATTTAAAACCAAAAATCAAAACAATCAGTGCCTCCACCCAGCGAATTTCCAGTCTCTGCATAATGGAATGAGAAGCATCAACCATACATATTTGAAAAGATGCAACTTTCATTTAGAATTGAAGTAATATAGGAATAAGTCTTCCAACTACTAGATTTGAAGGGCACTGTATCCCTCTGCCCAAGGCATTCAAGTTTCAAGTCATTAAGGGCTTTACTGGTGTCTCTGGGAAGATGGACCAGCCGGTTGTAAGCAGATAACGGATTGCAGTCCACACGACAAGCAGGAGTATATTCTCAAAAGAATGTACTCTCAGGCGCTGGGGAGTAGATCATCTTTCTTTCTGAATTGATCGCCACTGTCCAGCCCCTCCTTTATCTACTATGTGGGTTCCTGACAAAAGTATGTGGGTTCAAGTCCCATAACACACATAGAACGAGGGACTAAAACTGTTATTTATTATTCTGTAGCCTTCAGATGTAGGCACCTTTCTAAACTACTTATATAAATATTAGCTGCTGCACAAGAAAGTTAAATGTGTATATGCCTACCAACACTTGTAAGTGTGGAATTGGCACACAGCAGTAGTCTTGCCAATTACTATCTTTTATTACTATTATTTTGTTTGCCTGCTGGCCATGTTCTTTGGTTGGTGCCTCACAATTAGGCAAAGGTTAACTATAAGCATGGCAGGATTTTTTATATTTGTTTATTTTTTTTCAGATGTTAATTAACCAGCAAACCAATCACTGCTGCAGATTTACAGCTGGTGGACGATGCAATTAAAATCAAATTTAATGATGACAAGGTATTTCCCTAGTCTGATAATTCAAAGAATGACAATACTCATATTGTCATATTCTTTTAATTATCAGACTTGGGAAATACCTTGGCATCATTAAATTTGATTTAAGTTTATAAAATTGATTTCAGTTCATTTTAAATATTAAACGTTAAGCATATTATTATTTTAATTAAACTGCTGTGGCCTATTTGCTTGTTTTATGTGTATTCACTTTTAAATTCCACGGACAGTGTATAGGTCAGGTTATTCCAAAATTACTCATCAAATGCCTTACAACTAGAAAGGTTAGCAGTAGTTTCCTCTCCAAGTTGTAAAAATTGATTAACGAAGATTTATAAACTTTTTTTTTATTAACCCCTTCCCACTTGTAGGACGTTCTATGCTGTCCTACTTTTTAGTACATTGATTCTAGTAGGACGGCATAGAATGTCCAGCACTAAACAGCTCATCGTGGCCCCTTACAATAAGCTGTGTGTGGATCCGGATGCAGGCACTGGGTCAGTTAAAGGTTGGGAACTAGACGATTCACAGTGAGAAAGCTAGTTCCTATCCAGTTGAAGGACCTTTCTACCTCCAGCTAACACAGGTCCCTTGCAGTGATAGGAACTAGACGGTTCACAGTGAGAAAGCTAGTTCCTATCCAGTACAAGGACCTTCGTACATTTAGCCAACACAGGTTCTTTACAGGGATGGGAACTAGATGGTTCACAGTGAGAAAGCTAGCTCTAATCCAGTACAAGGACCTTTCTTCTTTCAGCTAACACAGATCCTTTACAGTGATAGGAAATAGATGGTTCACAATGAGAAAGCTAGTTCCTATGCAGTATCAGGACCTTTGTACCTTCAGCTAACACACGTTCTTTACCGGGATAGGAACTGGACAGTTCACAGTGAGAACCCTAGTTCATATCCAGTAATAAGACCTTTATCCCTATAGCTAACATGGGTCATTTAAAGGGATAGGAACTAGAAGGTTCATGGTGAGAAAGCTAGTTCCTATCCAGTAGAAGGACCTTTCTATCTTCGGCTAACACAGGTCCTTTACATGAATAGTAATGCCTAGTACTTATTCTCCTATGGGATCTTTCTACCTTCCGATATCACAGGTCCCTTACAGGGGTAAGAACTAGATGATTCACAGTGAGAAAACTAGTTCCTATCCAGTAGAATTACCTTTCTACCTTCAGCTAACACAGGCTCCTTACAGTGATAGGAACTAGACAGTTCACAGTGAGAAAGCTAGCTCCAATCCAGTACAATGACCTTTCTACCTTCAGCTAACACAGATCCTTTACAGGGATAGGAAATAAATGGTTCACAGCGAGAAAGCTAGTTCCTATCCAGTAGCAGGACCTTTATACCTCCAGCTAGCATAGGTCCTTTACAGGGATAGGAACTAGACGGTTCTCAGAGAGAATGCTAGTTCCTATCCAGTACCAGGACCTGTGTACCTTCAGCTAACACAGATCCTTTACAGGGATAGGAAATAGATGGTCCACAGTGAGAAAGCTAGTTACTATCCAGTAGAAGGACCTATATACCTCCAGCTTACACAGGTCCTTTAAAGGGTTAGGAACTAGACGTTCACAGTGAGAAATCTAGTTCCAATCCAGTATAAGGACCTTTATACCTCCAACTAAAACAGGTCCTTTATTTGGAGAGGAAATACAAGGTTCACAGTGAGAAAGCTAGATTCTATCCAGTAGAAGGACCTTTCTACATTCAGCTAACACAGGTCATTTACAGGGATAGAAACTAGACAGTTTACAGTGAGAAAACTAGTTGTTTTCAGTACAAGGACCTTTGTACCTTCAGCTACCACAGGTCCTTTACAGTAATAGGATCTAGATGGTTCACAGTGAGAAAGCTTGTTCCTATCCCGTTGAAGGACCTTTCTACTTTTAGCTAACACAGGTCCTTTACAGCGATAGGAGCTAGACAGTTCACAGTAAGAAAGCTAGTTCCTATCCATTGGAAGCATCTTTCTACCTTCAGCTAACACAGGCCTCTTACAGACAGAGGACCTGGGAGGTTCACAGTGAGAAAGCTAGTTCCTATCCAGTCGAAGGACATTTATACCACCAGCTAACACAGGTTCTTTGCAGGGATAGGAGATAGACGGTTCACAGTGAGAAAGCTAGTTCCTATCCAGTACAAGGACCTTCGTACATTTAGCTAACACAGGTTTTTTTTACAGGGATAGGAACTAGATGGTTCACAGTGAGAAAGCTAGTTCCTACCCAGTAAAAAGACCTTTGTACCTTCAGCTAACACAGGTCCTTTACAGGGATAGGAAATAGACGGTTCACTGTGAGAAAGCTAGTTCCTATCCAGTGGAAGGACCTATATTCCTTCAGCTAACACAGGTCCTTTACAGGGATAGGAACTAGACGGTTCACAATGAGAAAGCTAGTTCCTACCCAGTAAAAAGACCTTTGTACCTTCAGCTAACACAGGTCCTTTACAGGGATAGGAAATAGACGGTTCACTGTGAGAAAGCTAGTTCCTATCCAGTGGAAGGACCTATATTCCTTCAGCTAACACAGGTCCTTTACAGGGATAGGAAATAGACGGTTCACTGTGAGAAAGCTAGTTCTTATCCAGTAGAATGTATTTTATGCCTCCAGCTAACACAGGTCCTTTGCAGGGATACGCAGTGAGAAAGCTAGTTCCTATCCAGCAGAAGGACCTGTATACCTTTAGCTAACACCTAGATGGTTCACAGTGAGAAAGCTAGATTCTATCCAGAAGAAGGACCATTCTACATTCAGCTAACACCGGTCATTTACAGGGATATGAACTAGATGGTTCACAGTGAGAAAACTAGTTGCTCTCTAGTACAAGGACCTTTGTACCTTCAGCTACCACAGGTCCTTTACAGTAATAGGAACTAGACGGTTCACAGTGAGAACCTAACAACGCTTCCCTCACAGCCACGAACCTTCAGAGCACCGGGAGACGGAGCAGGAACGAGGTAAGTACTGGGGTCTGGGGAAGGGGGGGGAGGAGGGTGGCATAACAAGCATACTAAGGGGCAATATCCTGGCATATATTAAATGGCATATTGGGGGCAATATCCTGGCATATTAAAATGGCATATTGGGGGCAATATCCTGGCATATTAAAATGGCATATTGGGGGCAATATCCTGGCATATTAAATGGCATATTGGGGGCAAAATCCTGGCATATTAAATGGCATATTGGGGGCAAAATCCTGGCATATTAAATGGCATATTGGGGGCAATATCCTGGCATATTAAATGGCATATTGGGGGCTATATCCTGGCATATTAAAATGGCATTTGGGGCTTCAAAGTTCTTTATTTGAAATTTAAGTTTTTTTTTCCTGAAATTTCCTTCTTAAAATGAGGTGCGTGTTATACGCCGATAAATACTGTATTTTATGCCTCCAGCTAACACAGGTCCTTTGCAGGGATACACAGTGAGAAAAATAGTTCCTATTCAGCAGAAGGACCTGTATATCTTTAGCTAACACCTAGATGGTTCACAGTGAGAAAGCTAGATTCTATCCAGTAGAATGACCTTTCTACATTCAGCTAACACAGGTCATTTACAGGGATACGAACTAGACGGTTCACAGTGAGAAAACTAGTTGCTATCCAGTACAAGGACCTTTGTACCTTCAGCTACCACAGGTCCTTTACAGTAATAGGAACTAGATCGTTCACAGTGAGAAAGCTTGTTCCTATCCCATTGAAGGACCTTTCTACTTTTAGCTAACACAGGTTCTTTACAGGGATAGGAACTAGACAGTTCACAGTGAGAAAGCTAGTTCCTGCCAGGTATAAAGACCTTTGTACCTTCAGCTAACACAGGTCCTTTACAGGGACAGGAAATAGACAATTCACTCTAAGAAAGCTAGTTCTTATCCAGTAGAAGGTATTTTATGCCTCCAGCTAACACAGGTCCTTTGCAGGGATACACAGTGAGAAAGCTAGTTCCTATCCAGCAGAAAGACCTGTATACCTTTAGCAAACACCTGGATGGTTCACAGTAAGAAAGCTAGTTCCTATCCAGTAGAAAGACCTTTATACCTCCAGCTAGAAGAGGTACTTTACAGGGAGAGGTCCTAGACCAGTGATGGCAAACATTTTTGGCCAATTGAATCCGATTTTGCCAACACTGCATACACACACACACTCTTATACTCATACACTCACACACTTATACACTCACATGCTTATACTCACACACACTCATACAATTATACTCATACTCCTACACACACACTTATACTCAAACTCACACACATACTTTTTTTGGGTCAGAGTGCCAATTTTTGTCTGAAACCAGATAGCAGACCTCAAAGTTCCAACACCGTATACACACATGTATGCTCCTACTCACACACTTATACTCATGCACTCACACACTTATACACTTACATGCTTATACTCACACACACCCATACAATTACACTCAGGCTCCCAGACACACACTTATACTCATACGCACACACGCACACGCATATGTTTTTTAACGTGAGTGCCCAATTTTTGGCTGAAACCGAATTGCAGACCTCAAAGTTCCAACACCGCATACACACACACTTATACTCCTACTCATGCACTTACACGCCTATACTCATACACACATACACATTTACTCACACACACACATGCACTCACTTACAGATACTCACAGACACTTATACTGACACACACACACTTGTACTCATTCTCATACACATACTTATACACACACTCACACTCATACTGACACACACGTACACTCACACTCACACATACACACACTTATACTTACACACACTCATACATAGACAAACACGTCATGTCACCAGTTTAGCTCTACAATTTGCAGGTACAAACCTTGTTTATTTCCCCGCTAAGCAAACTCTCCATGTTTGTCCTGCACAATGTATGCCTAAATTGGTGAAATGAAATGTTCATCTCACATTTTAATGAATATCCCCCATAGAGGGTGATTTTACAAGGACCTGCAGTCACGAATGTCGGGAGAGTGAAAAAAGGTGCAATGGCTGTTATTATATTCATAGTCAATGATTAAGCCGTGTGGCGAAACGCGTGAGATTGCATCTCTCCAACTATGATTTTAATCTTCTATCAATAAACTTTGCTTTTTATGGCTTTATACAACACTCCGGTTTTGGATTTCTTTTGGATTTACTGAAAAAGGGTCGAAAAGGTGCGCATACTTGCTTGCTGAACTCTCTATTCCTTACTATTATATTCATAGTACACATCACATCTGTTTTATACATCACAGCACATTTGGCTTCTGAAATTGAGACTCTGCCATCCACAGTTTTTATATGATTAGAGCAATTTTAGACTTTAATAAACGGACTAGGTACCTCTGTTATATTGAAAGAAGGTAAGTGAGACAGCCGGAACTTCTTCTGGGCAATCCCTCTCGACTCTCACGCCGAACATGTAGAGATTAGAGCCATACGGCAAGGGGGTAGAGGACAGTCCCTGGGAGGAAAAAAAACGGCTGGAGATCACTGTTTATTGATGAAACCAGCTGATGCAACCAGCTGATGCATACAATGTGGAGGGTGGGAGCACACAGTGGGTAGAAAAATAGAAAAAAGCCAGCGCGTTTCGCGCCTGCGTGTTGGTGCTTCGTCAGGGCATAATTCAGGTGTGCAGATCTGCAGCTTAAATACTTATACCTCATGATTTTGATTAAACTCATGTGAGCTAAAAGTGATTAGTGCATTTACATAAGGTTAAAAACAAAGGTGTCAGAAATATGGAAAGCTATTAAATGTTTAGAGATTAGAGTATGTATACAAACTGTGCAAGAAAAAACCTAGATATGTATAATTAATATCTTTTTTCATATTTTTATATTTCTGCACAGTCTATTGGTCCTTTCTTATCTAGGGACTTTCTAAAATGTTATACTAAATATTAGAGTTCTTTATTTGATTCCATGATTTTATATTCGTATACAACTAAATAATCCCAATTGTCCCCTGAGAACTTATTAAAATTGGTATGATGTAATGAATGTTGAAATTATTAATAACCCCAGTTTTAATATGAATTAATAAAATTAATAAAAGGGAGGGACGAAGGGGAGGAAAAAAAAAAAACCCCCATAGGTTAACAACTTAAAAGGTCACATCAGAGATACAAAACAACTCCTTAGTACCATGAATAAAATCAAATGGGAAAAGGGTTTTTCTTGGATTACACTAGATGTTATGTCCTTCAATTTTAATATCCCTCACTCCATAGGTCTGGAAGAAATCTCGTTTTTCCTTAGAAATTTCTCAGATTACACACTGGATCTGCAGGAATATTTAATGGATGCAATACAATTCCTTCTCAATCACATTTACTTTATCTTTGATGATGTGTTCTATCTCCAAAGACGTGGCACAGCCATGGGAGCCAAGTTTGCCCCTTCCTACGCCAATTTAGTTATGGGTCTGTGGGAAAGGTGCCACGTCTTTGGAGATGGTAATCCCTTTTGCTCCTCCATCAAGTGGTATGGCCGTTATATAGACGACCTGCTAATTGTATGGGGTGGCACAACGGAACAATTTGATTCCTTCACGGAATACATTAATGTCAATTCCTTCAATCTCAAATTTACAGCCACTCAGGAACAGGAATGTAACTGTTTCCTAGATGTCACACTTCGAGGTGAAATTGTCACAGGCAAAATTGTGACTAGTGCATACAGAAAACCCACAGCGGGCAACACTTTACTGCACGGACAAAGTTGCCATCCTCCCCATACCTTTATAGGGGTACCTATAGGGGAATTTATAAGACTACGTCGTAACTGTTCCTCAGAGGAATCTTTCAAAGCTCAGTCAGAAGATCTTAGACATAGACTATGAGAGAGAAAATATACCAATAAAGCTATCACAAGAGGGTATAATATAGCTCTCAACAAAGAAGGGAAGATTTTTTGGAGGACTGTAGTTTGATTCCACCCAGCAGGAATAAGCAAAACCAAAAATTTCAACCAAAACAGAAAAATTGGCACAAGAACATAGTCTTTTGCACTGAATATAGTGAACAATACAAAGAGGTCCAAAAAATTATAACCAAACACTTACCAGTTCTTAAATTAGATCCTGTTTACAATGAGATCCTGAAGGGTGGAATCGGATTCGTGGATCGTAAAACAAAAACACTGGGCTCGTACCTATCCCCCAGCCATTTCTCTAATCGAACAGAACAAACAGCTAATAGACATTGAAAGCAACAACACAATTGGCTCAAATGCAAGGGAATGTACAAATCTGTGGGAAAATGTTTATGTTGCAGATATGTCAAACAATCCAAAGAGTTTCAATCAACTATTACAAGGGAAAAATGTGTTATGTCTGATTTTCTTAACTGTAACTCAGCATTTGTTATTTATCTCATTACATGTACCAGCTGTAACCAACAGTTTGTAGGCAGAACAATTAGGCCAGTGAGAGAGAATGAGGGAACACATCAGTGATATATCAACCAATCAGCAAACATCAACGGTTAACAAACACTTTCAATATTGTTGTGAAGAGAGATGTAGTGGATATTCAGACTTCATACCAGACAACCCCAGGGCATTAATAAGGAATGGGACTTAAATCATATTTTCAGGCACTAACTGACCCTATACAAGAGAGCAGTGGTGTATCTTGATTTTGTGCTGCCCTAGGCAGACAAAATCTGGGCACCCCACTACCCAAGCTGCACACCCACGTTACACACCTAAGACATGCCCCATCATTCAGACTCACATCAAGCTCACACTCCCATCACACTCAGTCACACACTCCTACTCCCATCACACACACTCCGACTCCCATCACACTGTCACACACACTGTCTCCCATCACACACACTCTGACTCCCATCACACTCAGTCACACACACTGTCTCCCATCACACACACTCTGACTCCCATCACACTCAGTCACACACTCTGACTCCCATCAAACTCAGTCACACACACTGTCTCCCATCACACACACTCTGACTCCCATCACACTCAGTCACACACACTGTCTCCTATCACACACACTCTGACTCCCATCACACTCAGTCACACACACACACACACACACAGTCTCCCATCAGCACTTACCTTTCCCTGGCAGGCAGGCAGCATGGTCCCTCCATGCTGCCTGTTCGGCTTCCCGGCGATTGTGCCGACAGGTCACGTGACCGGGCGCGTGTATGACGTCAGCGCGCCCGTCACGTGACTGTCGGCACCTCCGTGTCGGCACACTGCACGGGGAGCTGAACAGGCAGCACGGAAGTTTCTCTGTGCTGCCTGTTCGGCTCCCCGTGCAGCCTGGCAGGCAGAGCGTTGGTGAGGGGGGATCTTCCGATCCCCTGTCACCTCCATCTCTGCCTGCAAGCGCGGTCTTTTTTTTTTAAAGGGCCGCGTTTTATTTTTTAAAAAAAATTTTTACATTTTTTTTTTTTTTAGTTTTTTTTTTTCAGTGCTGGGGGGCGCTGCCGCCCCCCAAAATTTGCCGCACTAGGCATCCGCCGGTAAATACAGCACTGCAAGAGAGGAGGGGATACTCAACCAATATCAACAATTAATGTTATTGCCATATAGGCATTTTTGACATAACATCACTGATAAAATATTAATAATTAACATCTTTGCCATGCAGGCATATTCAACAAAATTTAGTCATAGAAGACATAATTGGGACTTCTAATACAAAGAGGTCCAGTATACAGGGGAGCCTATATTAGATCTAAAAATCAAATAAAGGATCCAGGCAACGTTTCAACCCTGGTGGGGTTTTTTCAAGCCCACCAGGGTTGAAACGTTGCCTGTGTTTTGAATAAAACTCTCCACTGCAACTGACTGAGTGCTGGATCCTTTATTTGATTTTAATGCACTGTTGGCTTGGGTGGCGCAGTTTGTATACATACTCTAATCTCTAAACATTTAAAAGCTTTCCATATATCTGACGCCTTTGTTTTTAACCTTATGTAAATGCACTAATCCCTTTTAGCTCACATGAGTTTAATCACAATCACGAGGTATAAGTATTTAAGGTGCAGATCTGCACACCTGAATTATGCCCTGACGAAGCGCCAACATGCAGGTGCGAAACGCGTAGGCTTTTTTTCTATTTTTCTACTCACTGTGTGCTCCCACCCTCAACATTGTATGCATCAGCTGGTTTCATCAATAAACAGTGATCTCCAGCGTACCTGGTCTCCAGCCGTTTTTTGTCCTCCCAGGGACTGTCCTCTACTCCCTTGCCATATGGCTCTAATCTCTACCTCTGTTATATTGGACCGATAATCCACAGGAACCCTCCGGTATTAAATCCCTTGTATGTCCCCTCAAATAATTGATGCAACAAGAATAGAGGGTAAACATGCAAAAGAACACTGTAAGAACACAGTACAGTATATTTGTATGTTTGTACATCTTGTACATCCCATTAATTCTGGCACCAGTAATGGGGCAACAAATGGGAGAGTGGACCAATGAACCAGGGTTAGGCAGGATAGAGTCCCTTTAAACTTTTAGACCTTTAAACGCTGGACCAATGACCTGGGCACCCACGGTCACAGCGACCAATGACTGCCTTCATTCTAAGTTTTTAAATCAGCCAATGCGTTAAGTGCCTACATGGCTCCGCAGGTTTTGGCTCTGGGAGCACTGGTCTCGGTGGGTAATGGTGTCACTATCCCGGGCCCAGTGGCCTGTCATAAGGGAGGCAGGAAATTAAAGTGAAGAGCCCCTTTAGAAGGTATTTAACTGGGAGAAACAGAGGGTACACATTTTGGTGAAACAAGGAGAAAGACTTGGCTCCTGTGACAGGTTCTATGAACAAAAAATTGGGGACAATATGACTTAACTGTACATCTCATTGCTAATCTTATGCAAATAAAATATACATGTTCAGCTAACCTAATTCACAGTTGACCCAAATATACCTGTTTTAAATCTTCATTCAGCATAATTCCTTTTTTTTTAAGTCCTCTATCTTTCTCTAAATGACATTGCAGGACTTTTGTTCTGACTATTATATAAGACTGTACACAGAGGTGGAATATCACATTTGTCTTTCCATCGATATCAAGACTTTGGAGTTACCTGAAATAAAAAAAAACATCAAACAAAATGTTAAATTCATTCCATTCTTTTTCTGAGGATAGCTCAGTCAAATGGTGCTTTGTCTAATTGAAAAAGATTTTTAGCGTTTATGCCTTTCTTCAACTCATTGTTCATTCAAAACCCATTTGGTTATAAGGATTTTTTCTTTCTTTCTTTAAATGTAACTGGCCCATAAATGTGGCTTTTTTAAAAACCCAAGGGCAGAGTATACTATATTTGATACAAATTATTACAGAGGACTTAAAAAGGACAACTAAACTTTTTTTAATACCTGCTTCATTGTAGGAAGTACAAATACAAATCTTCCTTGTAGAAAGCAAGAGTTAAAACATTTGTCCTATTGGTCTTCAGTAAACCCAACATGTATCTCTGCTAATTAAGGTCCCCTGTACTGATCCCATGCAAATAAAAGGTCTCACTTTGAGAACCCGTCACCAACCAGACCAAGCTGCCTGCTTCCCATGGAGGCGTGGCAGCTGCCCGTCAGAGGAGAAACTGGCATATTATAATCACAAGTGAAAAATAAAGTTTAGTGTCCTTTAACCCCTTAGTGACAAGACATTTTCACCTTGACTTTCCCTTGGTGACAATGGCTGTTTTGACATTTCTGGGGTGTTTGTGTTTATCTGCAATTTTCCTCTTTCTCACATACTGTACCCACACAAATTATAAGTTGTTTTCATCATCATAAGAAGGGTTTTCATTAAATATCCTTATGTTCATCATATATTATAAGTTACTACAAAAAAAATCATAAAATATGATGAAAAATTTAAAAATAAAACACATTTTCTAACTTTGACCTAAAATATAATTTACACAAATAACTTTCAATCGGTCTCCCCCTCCAGTAGCAGAGCTGTGTATCCAAAGGGGAGACTGTCGGTGTCCCCCTCCAGCAACCAGGCTCCAACCAGGCTACTTCTGTGGAAGTACTGGCATCAGTGTTCCCACAGACTAAATTGGATACCCCCATAGTATCAATCCCAGCTAACCCTGCCACCCTATCTGCTCCCCAGTGGCTGAAATGATTTATGGGGGAAGGAACATTTCACCTTTCTCCCCAGCGGCAGATGCATGTTTCGGGGGAGAGATGGAGGTTGGTCAGGTAAGGAATATTTGTGAACAAACAAAGTGTGGGGAATGCAAACTCGTGAATGACCATGGGGAGACCGCTATACAGACTGACTTAGGAGTCACCCCGTCTGGGGGCTCCTCCAGTGTCAGTCTCCCCCCGAAAAAGGAGATATGTCATGAAATAGATTTGAAGATCCACTGTGACGTGGTTCTTGGAGGGGCCTGGCAGCCAGAAGACTCCCTGTGGACTATGGACCCTGTCTGTAAATATATTAGTTTGAGGGTACACACTTTAAGGGCGCCAGTGGACCCCTGTTTTAAACTGGACTTCAAATACAGGCTCATTTAGGATGTGAGCCAAGATTTGTACTTTAGGATTTAAGCCTTTGTCCCATTCAATGTGTTTTCCAGGGGTTAAGATTGTATCCTATCCTGTAAACCCCTGTAATTATATCACCTTAGCCATTGTCTTCATGTAAGTCATTCAGTGTCCTGTTGTACAGTGATGTCATTTAGCAAGTTACTTTAATTGAGTGCACTCTGTATGTATCTGATACCAGGGGCGTCACTAGGGTTGGTGTCACCCGGTGCGGACACTCATGGTGTCACCCCTCTGGATTTCCTCCAAACAATCCCAAACAGATTCCTTAGTAATGCCAGTTAGATGGCCTATTAACTATGCCACACACAGGAGCCCCATAACTATGCCACACACAGGAGGCCCATAACTTATGCAACACCAGAGCCCCATAACTTATGCAGCACCAGAGCCCCAAAAATTATGCCACACCAGAGCCCCACTATTTATGCCTCACCTCTGCCCAATTAATTATGCCACACACACAGGTGCCCCATAATTATGCCACACACACACAGGTGCTCCATAATTATGCCACACAAAAGAGTCCCTTAATTACGCCACACAAAAGAGTCCCTTAATTATGCCACACATGGGGCCCAATAAATATGCCACACACAAGTGCCCCATAATTATGCACACATGGGACCGCCATTAATTATGCAACACACAGGAGCCCCACGAGGTGACAATCTTACAATTATAGATACCAGTAATAATGTGCCATTCAGATCCCAGTAGTATTGTCCCACTCAGAGCCCAGTAATATTGTGCCAGTCAGATACCAGGAATATTGTGCCATTCAGAGCCCAGTAATAGTGTGCCAGTCAGATGCCAGTAATATTGTGCCAGTCAGAGCCCAAAAATATTGTGCCAGTCAGAGCCCAGTAATAGTGTGCCAGTCAGATACCAGGAATATTGTGCCATTCAGAGCCCAGTAGTATTGTCCCACTCAGAGCCCAGTAATATTGTGCCAGTCAGATACCAGGAATATTGTGCCATTCAGAGCCCAGTAATAGTGTGCCAGTCAGATGCCAGTAATATTGTGCCAGTCAGAGCCCAAAAATATTGTGCCAGTCAGAGCCCAGTAATATTATGCCAGTCAGAGCCCAGTAATTTTGTGCCAGTCAGATACCAGGAATATAGTGCCAGTCAGAGTCCAGTAATAGTGTGCCAGTCAGAACCCAGTAATATTGTGCCAGTCAGAGCCCAGTAATATTGTGTCAGTAAGAGCCCAGGAATATTGTGCCAGTCAGATACCAGTAATATAGTGCCAGTGAGATACCAGTAATATTGTGCCAGTCAGATACCAGTAATATTTTGCCAGTCAGATACCAGTAATATAGTGCCAGTCAGAGCCCAATAATAGTGTGCCAATCAGAGCCCAGTAATATTATGCCAGTCAGAGCCCAGTAATAGTGTGCCAGTCAGAGCCCAGGAATATTATGCCAGTCAGAGGCCAGGAATATTATGCCAGTCAGATACCAGGAATATTATGCCAGTCAGATACCAGGAATAGTGTGCCAGTCAGAGCCCAGGAATATTATGTCAGTCAGATACCAGAAATAGTGTGCCAGTCAGAGCCCAGGAATATTATGCCAGTCAGATACCAGGAACAGTGTGCCAGTCAGAGCCCAGGAATATTATGCCAGTCAGAGCCCAGGAATATTATGCCAGTCAGAGCCCAGGAATATTATGCCAGCCAGAGCCCAGGAATAGTGTGCCAGCCAGAGCCCAGTAATATTGTGCCAGCCAGAGCCCAGTAATAAAGTGCCACTCAGAGGCCAGGAATATTATGCCAGTCAGATCCCAGTAATATAGTGCCAGCCAGATGCCCAGTAATATAGTGACAGCCAGATGTCCAGTAATAGTGTGCCAGTCAGAGCCCAGTAATAAACTGCTTGTTTTAAACCACCCTCCTCCCCCCTTCCCCATCACTTACCGATTCGCTGCTTCTCTGTGCTCCAGGAAGGACGCCTCCTCCGTGCAGTCTTCCCTCCTGCACGGAGGAGGGAAACATCCGTTTGCTGTGATTTTTTTTCTTTTTTCTTTTTTCCGACGGCCGCGTCCAGCTGATGCGGGTGCCAGAGAAAATAAAAAAAAGTTTAGCAGCGCAATGCGGGGGGGGGGGGGGCACACCCGCTGGAGGTGTCACCCAGTGCGGTCCGCACCCCCCGCACCCCCCTCGGGACGCCACTGTCTGATACCTTTGTATCCTGAAAGGTGTGAGGCAGGATTTCCCCATTGTATGTCCTTCTGTTAAACTGATTATATTGTGTTGATTATGTGTCTTACTGTGTGTATTGTAATTAGGTTCACTCATGGTCATTTCTATCTGGATTACTAATGCTGTTATGTCATGTTTATGTGTATATAAGTCTGTGCTGTTGCACAAATAAAGAGAGTTGTTCTTCTGTTACGGACAAATGTCTCTTTTACTATTATACACTTGTGTTTATGTCTTATTTGTCAAACATTCCCTAAAAGAATATCCATGGTCATAATTTTGCTCAGTAACTATTTTCGTTTCCGTTATTAACTCCTCCCCCACTTCCTTTGTGTAAGTTAACAGTTATGTGCCACATGCAACAAAATGGAGAATCACTGTTAAAGTAACAGTAACTGTTTCCCCTGGAGCCCCTCTTTGATCAGTAACTACTCACTCCCCCTCCCATCGTGTAACCAAGATGGAGCTGGAATGTGAGTGGGAGAGCTCTGTAATGATGAAGTCACATTCTGTAGGGTGGGTTTAGATAAGACCTCTGAAACTATTAGCCAATTGTTGAATGTATACTGTATGTTTAACTGTGACTCTGTACATGACATATTTCTGCTTTAAAAGGATTCTCCCACTCTGGGAAATAAAGGTTTGCCTCAGGTTTTTCACTGATCAGAAACTTTGTCTCCAGTGTGAATTACTTCTAGGGGAGAGCGCATTAGTTAATCAATTTGGAAGGAGTAGATAGACAATAAAGCAAAGTTTGCTTTTAACCAAATCACTTCTTGCTGTACCTAACTGCTAGTTGTCCTGTCTATTTGGGTACAAAGCGCAAGGGTCCAGGAAAGACTTGTTGGGTGAATGCTGAGCTGTAATCGGGGAGCTAGGAGGTGATTCCCTACAACGGGCAGAGGGTCTACTACGTCGGGTAGACGGTCCGTTACAAAGTCCAAATCAGTTTGCCGCATAACTATGTACCACATGTAATACCTAAAGAGTTGTTTACTAATTTCTGTACTGTACTATAGAGACAAGATGATAGTGGCTCTACACAATGCGACTTTCCCATTCCTGTATTAATTATTTGCAATTTCTTCTGTAAAACTTAATAAAAAGATTAAACAAAAAAAAAAGAAAAGATTTTAATCCATATAGCCAAAATAAGGGAACAAAATAGAGGGACAAAAACACAAGGAGATAATATAAATTAACAAAACAAATAAATAGACAGAGTAGAAGGGAAGGGGGGGGGAAAGAATGTTAAGGAAATCTGCTTCATAGTAAGATTACATTAAGGAGGCAGAAGGGGAAGTTCTCATTCGTTTTATATTACCGTACAATTTCAGTTGTAAATTACATATATATGAAGTTGCCTTATGTTATATTTTTTCTGCTGCTTTTAAAAACGTATTATAATTTTATCACTGCAACTTTTCCCTTAAATAACAAATGTTATAGTAGTTGTTACAGATCCATTTTTGTAAGGTATTTGGTACACATCACATCTATATGAAGATGTGAAAAACTATATTTTACATGCATATAAAAACACGAGAGAGCTGTAAGCTGCCTTTCAGTGTTCCAAATTAGAAAATGGTCCATATTAAAACATAGAAACATAGAAACATAGAAACATAGAATGTGTCGGCAGATAAGAACCATTAGGTCCATCTAGTCTGCCCAATTTTTTTTTGAGTACTTTTATTAGTCCCTCGTTCCCGGTCTTATAGCTAGGATTATAGCTAGGATAGCCTTGTGTCTATCCCACGCATGTTTAAAATCCTTGGCTGTGTTTACCTCTACCACTTCTGCTGGCAGGCTATTCCATACATCCACTACCCTCTCAGTAAAGTAATACTTCCTGATATTACTTTTAAATCGTTGCCCCTCTAATTTAAGACTATGTCTGAAATTATTACTCCTAAATCCCTTTCCTCAGATGTTGAGGTTAGGACTGTACCAAATAGTCTATATTATGCTTTTGGGTTTTTACGCCCAAGGTGCATAATCTTGCACTTGTCCACATGAAATGTCAGTTGCCACTACTCTGACCATTTTTCTAGTTTAGCTAAATCATTTGCCATTTGGCTTATCCCTCCATGAATATCAACCCTGCTGCAAATCTTTGTATCATCAGCAAAAAGACATACTTTGCCAACAAGTCCTTCTGCAATATCGCTAATAAAAATATTAAAGAGAATGGGTCCAAGTACAGATCCCTGAGGTACCCCACTAGTAACAAGACCTTGCATCGAATATACCCCATTGACTACAACCCTCTGTTGCCTGTCACTCAGCCATTGTCTAATCCATTCAACAATATTGAAATCCAAACTTAATTAATTGTTTCAAAGTGTTTGGGATATTCTGCTTTACAAGTATATTGGGGATATTCCACTTTACAAGTATATTGGAGATATTCTGCTATAAAAGTATATTGGAGATATTCTGCTTTAAAAGTATATTGGGGATATTCCGCTTGACAGGTATATTAGGGATATTCCTCTTTACAAGTGTATTGGGGATATTCCGCTTTACAAATATATTGAGGATATTCCTCTTGACAGGTATATTGGGGATATTCCGCTTAACAGGTATATTAGGGATGTTCTGCTTGACAGGTATATTGGGGATATTCCGCTTGACAGGTATATTGGGGATATTCCGTTTGACAGGTATATTGGGGATATTCTGCTTAACAGGTATATTGGGGATGTTCTGCTTGACAGGTATATTGGGGATATTCCGCTTGACAGGTATATTGGGGATATTCCGCTTCACAGGTATATTGGGGATATTCCGCTTGACAAGTATATTGTCAATATTCCACATTACAAGCATATTGGGTATTTTCTGCTTACAAGTATATTGGGAATATTCCACTTTACAAGTATAGTAAAAAAAATCAACTTCTATTGTAAAATCTAAAGGAAAATATTTTTTTTAAATACATGTCTTTATTTCAACCTGGTTAACCATGTAAATATTTAAAAATGCATGTATAGCTATATGCATACAGACCGACATAGTTTTAGTCAAGGGAGGTCAGTAATACAGTTACCGTATTTGCTCGTCTTATAATCAAGGTCATCTTATAATCTGACCTCAAATTGAGGTCAGACTATAAGACATGGATCCAGGTCCCCAGCAGAGCTGCAGGGGACCTGGATCCCCCTCTCTAACAGCAGGGGATGTCTGCGCGATGAGCGCAGACTCCCCTGCTTCTGCCCGGCACGACCGCCGGGGCTTCTACGAAGAAGCCGGGTACTTCCGCTTTCGTCACAGAAGTCCCGGCGATCGTGCCGGGCGGCAGCAGAGGAGGTCTGCGCTCATCGCGCAGACATCCTCTGCTGCCCCGCTAGCCACCAGGGAGAATCGGGCAGCTGGGGGATGTCTGCACGATACGTGCAGACATCCTCCATGCTGCCCGTCACGGCAGTCTATTATGACGGACCAGCTGTCCGTCATAATAGACTGCCGTGTCGGGCAGCATGGAGGATGTCAACAAGTATCGTGCAGACATCCCCCGGCTGCCCCCACTAGCCACCAGGGATTGAGGTAAGGGGGAGGGAGGGTGGCAGAGAGACAGGGGGAGGGGGGGACAGAGACAAGGGGGAGGGGGGGACAGAGACAAGGGGAGGGAGGGGGGAAGAGACAGAGCAACAAGGGGATGGGGGGGACAGAGCAGGAAGGGGGGAAGAGACAGAGGGAGAGGGGACAGAGCAACAAAGGGAGGGAGGGGGCAGAGAGAAACATGGGGGGGGAAGACAGGCGAGGGGGGAGTCAAAGGGAGGGGGAGTGAGACAAAGCTGGGGGCAAGGGAAAGAGAGAGGCAGCATTGGCACATAAAAGGAAATAAACACAAGAAATGCATTGTTTGATATAATATTTTATTAAAAAAGCAATTTACATGTGAATATATACAAGTTTAACTTTTTTCCTATAGGGTAGTCTTATATTCAGGCTTTTAGTTTTTTCCTAAAGGAATATCCAAAGTTTGGGGGGTCGTCTTATAATCAGGGTCGTCTTATAATCGAGCAAATACGGTATTTACATGACAGATGCATCAGATGACAAAGATCATAATGTAGTAATAATTTCAACTGCTAAACTGTCTATATGAAGCGGAATAATTTTATTTGGAAGAAATCTCTCCATTACTTCAGTTCAGCTAATCAAAAATATATCAAGCAAAACTAACTTTTTGGAGGACCTTGGAAGTACTACTGGTTTCCTTAATCAAGAGGCCAATTTGATTTTAAATTAATAGATTTTATTCAATGCTAGATACAACTGCCTACTGTGTCTGGCTAAAAATGTAATCCCTTCAAAATTAATTTTCGAATTCATTCAGTAGTTAATTAAAGAAAGTGGACTATTGAAAAACAATGTGTAGTCAATAGTGCTTAATGAAAATCTGTAGAATATTAACTGTTGAGAGTCACTGGGTTCTGAGGATTATTGCTGATTTGGATTAATGTTGAACTGTTCCTATTTTATCATAATACAGACAGCAGCATAAATAAAGTTCATCAAGAGAGTCAAATTAACTTATTGGGGCCTTTCACAAGATGTGGAAGGTAGGTAATTTTTTTTTAATTAAAATTAAAAAATTACATAAATACATAAAATCATTATTACAAAAAAACACTCTAATTCGCCTGGGCATATCTGCTCAAATTTGATTATAGGTTTAGGGGATCGTGCCCAGCACTTCTCAGATGAGGTTTCTATGTTGTGTGTTTCGCTGGATATTTTCCCCTATATCTCTATCTGTAACCTTTTTTTTCCTTTCCATTTCCTTTTTTTTCTCTGGTTTTGCATAGAAGATTGCTCTTTCCATATTTCCTTTCCACTTGTCTCTTCCTAGGCTCATGGTTCTTTGATGGTTTAACATGTGAGACATGGCGTATATAGTTCAAGCTTAGTAAAATTACAACAACTATACATACAAAAATACATAGATAGGAGGTGTGGAAAGGGGCAGAGGGCTGAGTTTAATGTCACAGTAGTTGGTTGTGTGCTTTATTTTGTTTGCACTAAGGTCTCCCCATGTTTGGACCTTCTATCTTCCTTGATATTATCCATTTTATATTCCTTGTTTATTTATTATTTCTTTCCCTTTTCTTTGTCCATTCTTTCCATCTCTTTTTCTTTATCTAGCAAATATTTTAGATCATCCTCTTTTGGGTACCAAATTGGGTGTTGTTCAATTTACTGATTGACTTGTCCCATATCTTTATCGGAAAAGCTATGGCCAATTTTGTAGCTACCAAGATATGAGTTATCAGTGTGGTCTCTGCATTAGGGATATTTGGCCAATTTAAATTTAATAAAATTGTTTCTGGAGCTTGTTTTAATTTTTGGCCCGTCCACAGTACAATATCTTTCAGTATTGCCAGCCATAATTTTTTGATTGATTCACACAACCACCATTTGTGTATGCAGTCTGCTCTGGCTGAGCCGGATCTCCAACATTATTCAGAGTCAGATGAATTCATTTTCTCTAATTTTATAGGCATGCGGTGTCATCTGTTCATAAGTTTGAAATTTACTTCTACTATTTTCAGGTAATGGACCTCTACATTTCTTTTTTTCTGATGGCTTTCAGCCATTCTATTTTTGGTATATCTATCTCTAGGTCTCTCTCCCATGCTTTCAGTGCTGGGATTATTAGAGATTTTTATTTTTCTCCTGTTTGCCATAGGTGTCTGCACTTTGAGATCAGTCCCTTGTTGTTATCCTCCCTCAGTATTTTAATGATATAGTCAGTTCCTTTGGATTTTTATGCTATTTTATTTTTTGTGGCATGTTTTTTATTCATGAGTTTGTGAACCAGCTCTCTGTGGAGAGACTGAATTCTTGCAACTGATCGACTGTTAAGTTGTCTATTTGCAATATGCCTCTTGTTTGCCATGGTTCTAGTTTTAAGTTTTCTTTATTGTAAGCAAGTACCTCCATTGGCAGGCACTCCAATAATTTATCCCCGATCTCCAGTCTCTTCTTTATTGATTACCATGGCTTTACCTCTGTTCCCTATTTTAGCTTTTTTTGTCCAATTTCCAGAACCATTCATTTAGTTTTTTGATTACTACCATGTTCGCTTCGATCTTGTACCAAGCCTGTGACTTTGCTTCTTCCCTCAGGGTTTGGACTACATGAGCCAACCTGCAAGACTCATATACTTCCATGATGTTGGGGGCTTACAATCCTCCCTGATTCTGATTTACAAACATGACATCTCTGCTTATTTTCAGTTTCTTCCCCCTCCATATGTATTTTGAAACATCTGGAGCCATTGTTTAGGTATTTATAGAGGGATTTGCTGAAAGATGTAGATCAATTTAGTTAAGATATATGACTTTACTACGTTGATATTTCTTGCGGTTTTTAATCTTTTTTAGTTGTTTGCTTTAGGAGGGGTAGGATGTTTCTTTCCAGAATTTTGTTTGTGTTTTTTGGTATCACAACACCTTAATGTGGACATTTTTATTTCTCCTTCATAAATCTATATCTTGATTTAATCAGTTCTTTGTTCTCTTCTCCTATATTTTTGGTTTTTATTATGTATTTGCCTTAATTTAACTTTTGATTTGAATACAATCTGTACTGATAAATAAGAGGCTGGATTCTGGACTGTTATAACAGTATCGTCTACATATAGGCTGACCTTGAATTCATTTTTTTCCTATCTTGATGCCCTCTACCATTCCATTGCTTCTGATGTTGTTTGCTAGTGGTTAGAGAGATAATACATATAATAATGGGGATAGTGGGCATCACTGCCTAGTGCAATTGGATACAGTGAACCATTCTGAAACCATGCCCATCCCTACTGTTCTTGCCTTTGGGGTAGTATATAGGCTAAGATTGCGTTGAATATCCATTTATCAAACCCGTTTGTCTTTAGCGGGCATATGAGGAAGTCCCACCTTACCCTGTCGAAGGCTTTCTCCGGAATAGGAATAGATCCTCCCCTCCTGTGCATTCCTCCAAGATATCCAGCATTCTTCTTACATTATGACCTGGGGATCTGCCCTTAATAAATCCTACCTGGTCCCTATGGGTTTGGATTTGTGTATTGTTTGTGTTATGTCTGTCAATGGGATATGCGGAATAGGGCCAAAGGGAGTGGAGAGATATGGAAAAAACACTAATCAGAATAGTTAAAATGTGAACGTTAAACACACAAGGTCTGAACACCCCATTCAAAAGAGCAACTTTGTTTAGATACATCCAGAAACAAAAAGCCCAAATACTCCTTTTACAGGAAACTCATTGGACTAGAAAAGATGCACAATGATTCATACCAGACAGTGATATGCTCCTTCCTGCTAAATAAAAAAAGAGGGGGTAGTGGTACTAATCACCAAAGATGTGGATATACAAGTAAAATTCCAGGAAAGCGACGAGGAAGGAAGATATATAGTGGTAGTTTGCACCATTCAGGAGGTTCTATATACAATTATAAATGTATATGCTCCAAACGAGAACATGGTAAAATTCCTTCAAAACATCAAAAGAAAGATAGAAACAGTAAAACAAGGAAGAAATTATATGGGGGAGATTTCAACTACACATTAGACAATGATTTGTATAGAATCTCCCCAAGAAGCACAAAAAATAAAAACATTATTCATAACTCAAGACAGTTCCCTCAAATGACTAAGAAAGCGGAACTTCTTGATTTATTGCACGTATTCCACCACCAAGAAAAAGATTTTACATGCCACTCAAAACGGCTCCTACTCAAGAATAGACCTGTTTTTGTGAAATCTAGCAACAATGTTAAATACAAAAAAAATACAGATCCATGATATCATAGTATCCGCTCATGCTTGGAAATAAATAATGGAATATCCTCAGGCAAAATAAACAAATGGAGATTAAGTGATGATCTAATATAATCCTGACATAATATAGAACATGTAAAGGAGGTAACAAAAAAAATGGAGAAGTATTATCACCATGGATATGGTGTACTTACAAAGCCACGAAGAGAAGAGAGGCAGTACTATCAGATATGTATCATGCGTTCTATGATCCCAACGGAACAAAATGAATACCATTAAACTAATCACAGAAAAAATCTCATAGATTAAAAATAAGATAAATGAAATGCTGAGGGCAAAAACGTAAGCATTTAAATTATCTAAAGATCGGATGGTATTACGGGGAAACAGAGCGGACAGACTCCTTTCAAACAAAATTAAGGGCAAGAAGATTGAAAACCATATCCACAGGATAAAAACAAAAAAGGGAATCCATTTAGATCCAACTAAAATAGGCCATGCATTCAGTGCATTTTAAAATGATCTACACAACACCCAAATAAATAACTAGAAGACATAGTCTTAAATTAGAGGGGCAATGATTTAAAAGTAATATCAGGAAGTATTACTTTACTGAGAGGGTAGTGGATGTATGGAATAGCCTTCCAGCTGAAGTGGTAGAGGTAAACACGGTCAAGGATTTTAAGCATGCCTGGGATAGGCACAAGGCTATCCTAGCTATAAGATAGGAAGCTGGGGACTAATACAATTATTTAGAAAATTGGGCAGACTAGATGGACTGAATGGTTCTTGTCTGCTGACACATTCTTTGTCTCTATAAATCAAGAAATTCACGAACATTTTTTCAACTATAAAAACATGAAGAAACTGTCACTTAAACAGAATAAAGAACTAAATTAACCTTTCAAGTGGGAAGAAGTTAAACAAACAATAGATGCCCTGGAAAGAAGGAAGTCCCCTGGTCCCGATGGATATTCAGATCTGTTCTGCAAAACTTTCAGAGATGAGATCCTGACACATATGACAAACACATTCAATGAAATTGTACAAGGGAAGAATATCCCAGAAAGAATAACAAACTATAGACCTATCTCCTTATTGAATGTTGACATAAAACTATACTCAAAAAATCATGGGAGGGTTAAATTTAGTAGACTTGCAATATAAACTTGTTAATCGCCTACATTTGGTTCCAAGCTGGCTGAATAAGATCTTTCCTGAACAATCCAACTTATATTGGAGATGTGAAGCTCAAAAAGGAGACACTATACATTTCTAGTGGGAGTGCACATATATTCGGAGATGTTGGGAGAAAATTGCACAAAACATTAGCTCTATTAGTGGGATAAGACTCCACTCAACCCTTGCTTCATCTTAGCTTTTCCTGGGAAAAACTACTAATGAAAAGGATTTAGGAATAATTATAGACAACAAACTTGGCAACAGTGCCCAATGCCAGTCGGCAGCTGCAAGGGCCAATAAGATATTGGCATGTATAAAACGTGGTATAGATTCACGGGAGGAGGATATCATCTTGCCTCTTTACAAATCAATGGTAAGACCTCACCTTGAATATGCAGTACAGTTCTGGGCACCAGTCCTTAAAAAGGATATTAAGGAACTAGAAAAAGTGCAAAGGAGAGCTACAAAATTAATAAGGGGTTTGGAGGATCTTAGTTATGAAGAGAGACTTAAAAAATTGAATTTATATTCGTTAGAAAAAAGGCGTCTCAGAGGGGATATGATAACATTATATAAATATTTGCAGGGCCAATATAAAGAGCTCTCCAGTGACCTGTTCATTAACAGAAAGGTACAAAGAACAAGAGGTCACCCCCTCAGACTGGAAGAGCAAAGATTTCATAGACAGCAAAGGAAGGGATTCTTTACGGTTAGGACAATAAAGTTATGGAACTCACTGCCAAGAGAGGTAGTGCTAGCAACCACAATAGATGCATTTAAAAATGGTTTGGATGTTTTTTTAGGAAAGCAGAACATACAGGGCTATTAATAATAGAATAAGCATTAATAAAAGAGCTTATTGATCCAAGGAGAAATCTGATTGCCTCTTGGAGTCAAGAAGGAATTTTTTCCCCCAGGAGGCAAAATTCGAAATAGCTTCCTTAGGGGTTTTTTGCCTTCTTTTGGATCAAAAGCTGTAATGATAGGTAGAAGGGTTGAACTTGATGGACTTGTGTCTTTTTTCAACCTAAATTACTATGTTACTAAAGATGAGCAAGGATAGCTATGAGTTTATCATTCATTTATTGATGGTAGCAAAGATTGTGGTTGCAAGGAAATGGAAGTCAATACTTTCTATCCTGGTAAGAAATTAAAAACTAACTGGTGTACCAAATGAAAATGGAAAAAGGGTTAATTAAGTACCAATCTACGACGCCGGAAGAAAAATGGAATAGGTGGAATGATTTGTTAATCCCGAGTGAGGAATAAAAGAGAAAGAGAATAAAAGAAACGTTAAAACCAATATAAAGCTGCACCTGAAAAACCTCTTTATAACTTAGCTGGATCACCAGTCTTTTTCAAGTTTTATGTGTGTTGGTTTTGGGTACAGGGTATGTTGATGAAAACAACTGGGTAAAAAAAAATAATGTTAGCAAATGTGTGTCATGTTTACTCACAAAAGAAAAGAGAAATTATTTACAAAAATAAATCTATAAAAAATAAAAAAAGTTCATCTTTATTTTTATATAAAATAAAAAATTAGTGTTACCCATTTTCCACTAATATGCTTAAAAGGTATGCAGGTATCATCAAATTATCAAAATAATGTTTTTGTCTAAAAATTATCCAGTTTTACAGATATTAAATACTGAATTACATAAGCCATCAAACATATGTATAGCCCAAGACAGAACTACTCAGTAGAATCTCCTGGAAACAAAGCATATATCATCAAAAAAAAATAAACTCCATGGTCGATTATATATATTTTTTTCAAAAATAAAATAAAATAAACAGTGCAGAAATTGCAGTGTAAAATGTATGCATGAAAATAGAGTAAGAAAGAAGAGAAATACAGTTACAATTATTATTGTATTTTTCTGTATGCTCTTTTCTTTTGTGTGTATACTTTACCTTACTTGCACTAAAAATAGAAATAACATTTATGAATATAATGTTAAGAGAATAGAAATATATTTAGACAATATCTTAAATCTTCAGTCTTGGCGGCTTAATATTTTAATTAAATCCCTATATTAAAAAAAGCAAAATTACAATAGTCATATGTGTAAAGCAGGAATCTCAATAATACTGAGAAGGTTGTCACATTAACCAATAATAATAAAATGGTGTATTAAAATCACACATGCCTAATATCACACACCAAATAATATGTTAATAATGCAGACACTATGTACAGTTTCAAAAATCATCAGTGTCATATTAAAGAATACTACAGTGATTACTAAATTAACAACACATTGTTTTTATTTTTTATTTTTAATACTGTTTTTTAGCCTTTTGACAAACCACCATCAATATTATATAAAACAGATGCCTTACGCGATTCACGTGTCTCCACGCTTATTCATAGGCTATGAATAAGCGTGGAGACACGTGAAACGCGTAAGGCATCTGTTTTATCTGTTTGTTATCCCTGATGTTCGTGATGTTTCCTTGATTTAATACAATCCTTTATCATTCAACCTACTCCGGAGTGCATGTCCTTTTGTTGCTCATTTTCATTGGATTACTTAGTGCTGCGGCTACAGCACGGACGGAGCACCCGGTGATTTATACTCGCTGAATGAAAGAAATTTATCAGCATTTCAGTGGAGCCGGCTTGTTTTTTTTTTTTTCTCTAATAATAAAGCTGCTTCATCCCAGGAGAAGTCTGATTGCCTTTTGGAGTCAAAAAGAGTTTTTTTCCGCCTAAGTGGCAAAATTCAAAATAGCTTACTCAGGGTTTTTTTTTGCCTTCTTTTGGACTGATAGGTAGAATGGTTGAACTTGAATGAGCTCTTCTTAGTGTAGGGAGATGATGCTGCAGCTGTGAGGGACATACAGGGAGTGCAGAATTATTAGGCAAGTTGTATTTTTGAGGATTAATTTTATTATTGAACAACAACCATGTTCTCAATGAACCCAAAAAACTCATTAATATCAAAGCTGAATATTTTTGGAAGTAGTTTTTAGTTTGGTTTTAGTTTTAGCTATTTTAGGGGGATATCTGTGTGTGCAGGTGACTATTACTGTGCATAATTATTAGGCAACTTAACAAAAAACAAATATATACCCATTTCAATTATTTATTTTTACCAGTGAAACCAATATAACATCTCAACATTCACAAATATACATTTCTGACATTCAAAAACAAAACAAAAACAAATCAGTGACCAATATAGCCACCTTTCTTTGCAAGGACACTCAAAAGCCTGCCATCCATGGATTCTGTCAGTGTTTTGATCTGTTCACCATCAACATTGCGTGCAGCAGCAACCACAGCCTCCCAGACACTGTTCAGAGAGGTGTACTGTTTTCCCTCCTTGTAAATCTCACATTTGATGATGGACCACAGGTTCTCAATGGGGTTCAGATCAGGTGAACAAGGAGGCCATGTCATTAGATTTTCTTCTTTTATACCCTTTATTGCCAGCCACGCTGTGGAGTACTTGGACGCGTGTGATGGAGCATTGTCCTGCATGAAAATCATGTTTTTCTTGAAGGATGCAGACTTCTTCCTGTACCACTGCTTGAAGAAGGTGTCTTCCAGGAACTGGCAGTAGGACTGGGAGTTGAGCTTGACTCCATCCTCAACCCGAAAAGGCCCCACAAGCTCATCTTTGATGATACCAGCCCAAACCAGTACTCCACCTCCACCTTTCTGGCGTCTGAGTCGGACTGGAGCTCTCTGCCCTTTACCAATCCAGCCACGGGCCCATCCATCTGGCCCATCAAGACTCACTCTCATTTCATCAGTCCATAAAACCTTAGAAAAATCAGTCTTGAGATATTTCTTGGCCCAGTCTTGACGTTTCAGCTTGTGTGTCTTGTTCAGTGGTGGTCGTCTTTCAGCCTTTCTTACCTTGGCCATGTCTCTGAGTATTGCACACCTTGTGCTTTTGGGCACTCCAGTGATGTTGCAGCTCTGAAATATGGCCAAACTGGTGGCAAGTGGCATCGTGGCAGCTGCACGCTTGACTTTTCTCAATTCATGGGCAGTTATTTTGTGCCTTGGTTTTTCCACACGCTTCTTGCGACCCTGTTGACTATTTTGAATGAAACGCTTGATTGTTCGATGATCACGCTTCAGAAGCTTTGCAATTTAAGAGTGCTGCATCCCTCTGCAAGATATCTCACTATTTTTGACTTTTCTGAGCCTGTCAAGTCCTTCTTTTGACCCATTTTGCCAAAGGAAAGGAAGTTGCCTAATAATTATGCACACCTGATATAGGGTGTTGATGTCATTAGACCACACCCCTTCTCATTACAGAGATGCACATCACCTAATATGCTTAACTGGTAGTAGGCTTTCGAGCCTATACAGCTTGGAGTAAGACAACATGCATAAAGAGGATGATGTGGTCAAAATACTAATTTGCCTAATAATTCTGCACTCCCTGTATTAAAAAAACTTCTGTTGTGGAATCTGCAAACTACAGCAATTATTCAAACTACAGCGATTATTCAAATTACAGTGATTATTTTAGTCGGTGTTATACTACATATTTGTACCCTGCCCTGAGCCCAGTACCACAGAGAGTGCAGTGCACTTGCAACTGCATGTGTGCCAGGCACATTACTTTAATCCTGTTCTGTTAGCTCAGTGGGCAACATCTAGGCATTTTTAAATACTGCAATTTGTTGGTGTTAAATATTACATTTGCGTCCTGCACTTCATATCTGAGAGTCAAATAGAACCGTCAAATACTGTGCTTACAGCGCACTTTGAAAAATTCAAATAAGGGACGTGGCGCTGGTCGTGGTGCTGCTGGTGTTGGCGGAGCTCCTGTTGCAAGTAGGGGATGTAATCGATCTGTGCCAGCTACACGCACAAGTGAAACACCTTCCTCAGGTGCTAGTACACTACAGAACCTTCAGAGTTATTTGGTAGGCCCGAATGCCTCTATTAGAATGGTGAGGCCAGAACATGTACAGGCGATAGTAGATTGGGTGGCTGACAGAGCCTCCAGTTCCTACACATTGTCTCACGCCCGGTCCCCTGCTGAAAGCTCAGAGTCGACACCTGCAGCCTATGACCATCAGTCTTTCACCTCACCCCCTTGCAAATCAGCCAAACAGTCTGAGGTGGAGGATGATGAGGTCCTAGACCCCACATGGAATCAAGGTCATGCGAGTGACGTGTCCAGTTTGGATGAAGAGGCGGTGGTCGCAAAGAGGCACCAACGCAGCATAAGAGGGAGCAGGGTGCAAAACCATAGCGGCCGTCCCCTAGACAGTATGCCTGCTACTGCCCACCGCACCCAGGGTCCGAGCACACCAAAGCCAGCTACGAGGAGTTCCCTGGCGTGGCAGTTCTTTAGACAATATGCTGACGACAAGACACGAGTGGTTTGCAAGCTGTGCAATCAGAAACTGAAGCGAGGCATAAATGTGCTAAACATGCAAAGCACGAGCTGCAGTGTAGTAAGCATCTCAAAACCCAAGAAAGTTCTCAGGCTCCTCCTGCTTCCTCTTCAGCTGCTGTCTTGGCCTCTTCCTCCTTTCACAGTGGCACCTGCCACCGAGCAAATAGAGGAAGTGGCAGCAACACCACAACGTCTGCCACTGTCCCCAAGCATCTCCAGACTGTCCCATGGAAGCGTTCAGCTGTCCATTGTCAGAGGTATTGAACAGTAATCTTGGGACTGGTACATATGAATAAAGCAGAAGAAAATTATAACAAGATGGATGCCAGCAGCCTCCATTTTGTGTCAGTTTTTGGACATCCTTCTGTGTGTTCAAATCTTATTCTGTGTCCCTGAAGCTAAAAGAAAGTCCTCCACATTCCTAACTCTGTTATCTAGTATCACCGGAACAGATAAGGTGGGCATTGTTAGTGGTTTTTGACTCGCATTGTATTTCTGAAGACACAGCTGTGTCTATATACATACAAGAGGTGAAGGGGGGCTTCTCTTCAGCTTGCTAGCCCACCCAAACTGACAGACACAGACACACTGAGATTACTTGGATTTTAGATTTGAAGAATCTAACAAGGGTTATTATAAACACACCGAGTTGATTCTAATCGCTCATTAAAATATATAATTATATCACACCTTTACTAATAAATATTTAAAGATAATTAATCCTACATATTAATTAGAATATTGTTTTTATTGTTTTATTAGTGTGATATACATTTTATTATAACATTTATTTAATGTGCAATGATAATAATAAGAATATAAGAATATTTACTCCAATTTGAAATTATATTAACACTTCTATGTTTCAACATATATATTTTCTCACATTATACTCACAATCCAGGTATAGCTATAAATCATGACATCATCTCATTTAAATTAAACACACCTATCCATTCAATTGGCTTGAAGTTACAGAAACAGGGTGTGAATCTGAGATAAGGTTTGCTTGATAAGTTGAGACTGGAGGTGTAGAGGAAAAGAGCTGAGATACCTGAAAAGACCTGGGGAGACGGATTTTGGGAGAGCTGCATCTAGTGGGGTGAGAGATGGGAATTTTTTAGAAAAGGGCTGAGTCTCTCTCCTTCTGGGGAGAACTCAGGAATATGAGGCTTTTAATAGCACATGTTCACTATAACAATAGAAATCTCCATACCCATAGTATTGAGCTAAGTCCCAGGAGTAACTCCCATCACTCAATTCTTCAATGGAAGGAGCCTCAACTGCAGACCAACCTCTGCCGGTAATGTATAAATGTGGTAATTTGTTTCTAGCATAATCTCATTTTTTATGGATGTCATTAGCATATATATTTGGGTAAATTTAACTTAAATCCCACAATTTCTGGGATCTATATGTTTTAGCCTGGTGTTTATCTGTCATCCTTTCTGCAGAAGGAAGCCAGAGGAATATCCTATAGATATTACCAAGAACCATAAATTCTTATAGTCTAGCTATTTACCCAAATAATCTGCAATAATCTCCAGAGATTATATAAGATTCTCATTTTTAAAGTCTTAGCTAGAATACATACATTGTCATTTACCGAGCAGATTAAGAAATAGCCACCATGAGTAGTTATATGATTTAGTAATATTACCTCACCTAAGCAGAGTATATGTTGGTAATTTGTAGGTAATTATGGTGTACTATCATTAACCATTTTAAATACTAATCATTATCAATGTAGGTTGTATCTAAATAAAATGCATGGCCATCTTATGGTCAGAAACGTACTGCATAGTAAATTATTCTACATGCATGTTGATATAGGAACTAGACATGTGCATTCGTTTTCGGACGAATGCATTTTCGGACGAAAATAGCATTTTCGTCCATTCGTCCGAAAAACGAATAACGAAAATTTTAACTAACAAAATCCGAATGAACGAATGGTTAATAAACGAAAATCATTCGTTCATTCGTCCATTCGTCCATTCGTGCTATTGGCATTCTAAACCGAAATAGAGTCGGTTTACAATACCAATAGCATTGTACTACATTCCATAAACCGACATGAATGACTTTCGGTTTATGGAATGCATGTAATGCTATTAGCTTCCTATAAACCGAAATTGAGTTCCCATTCATACGAATAGGTCAATTGACCTATTCGTATGAATGGGGACTCTTTCGGTTTATAGAAAGCCAATAGCAGCATGTATTCTATAAGCCGAAAGTCTTTAAAACAAACGACGTTCGGTTTATAGAATACATGTAATGCTATTGCTGTTCTATAAGCCGAAAGACATTCGGCTTATAGAACAGCAATAGCATTACATGCATTCTATAAACCGAACGTCGTTCGTTTTAAAGACTTTCGGCTTATAGAATACTATTGGCATTCTATAAACCTAACTAGAGTCCCTCCTCATTCATAAGAATTTCTTATGAATGGGGACTCGACTCTAGTTCGGTTTATAGAAAGCCAATAGTATTCTATAAGCCGAAAGTCTTTAAAACGAACGACGTTCGGTTTATAGAATACATGTAATGCTATTGCTAAACTATAAACCGAACGACTTTCGGTTTATAGAATAGCCATAGGATTACATGTAGTACATAAGCCGAAAGTCTATAAACCGAAAGTCGTTCGGTTTATAGGTTGTCGGCATTTAACTATACAGAGACAGAGTCTCCATTCATAAAATTATGAATGGAGACTTTGTCTCCGTGTAGTAAAATGCCGAAAGTCTATAAACCGAACGATCGGTTTATAGACTTTCGGCTTATGTAATACATGTAATCCTATGGCTATTCTATAAACCGAAAGTTCGGTTTATAGAATAGCAATAGGAATACATGTATTCCATAAGCCGACAGCCTATAAACCGAACGTTCGGTTTATAGGCTGTGGGCATTTTACTACACGGAGACAAAGTCTCCATTCATAATTTTATGAATGGAGACTCTGTCTCTGTATAGTTAAATGCCGGCTTTTAACTATACGGAGACAAAGTCTCCATTTATAATTTTATGAATGGAGACTCTGTCTCCGTATAGTTAAATGCCCACAGCCTATAAACCGAACGTTCGGTTTATAGGCTGTGGGCATTTAACTATACGGAGACAAAGTCTCCATTCATAATTTTATGAATGGAGACTCTGTCTCTGTATAGTTAAATGCCGGCTTTTAACTATACGGAGACAAAGTCTCCATTTATAATTTTATGAATGGAGACTCTGTCTCCGTATAGTTAAATGCCCACAGCCTATAAACCGAACGTTCGGTTTATAGGCTGTGGGCATTTAACTATACGGAGACAAAGTCTCCATTCATAATTTTATGAATGGAGACTCTGTCTCCGTATAGTTAAATGCTATTGTATTCTATAAACCGACTCTATTTCGGCTTATAGAATGCAATAGTACTACGAATGGACGAATGAACGAATGATTTTCCTTTATTAACCATTCGTTCATCCGGCTTTAGTTAGCTTAGCATTTTCGTTCTTCGTTTTTCGGGCGAATGGACGAAAATGCAATTTTCGGACGAAAATGCATTCGTCCGAAAACGAATGCACATGTCTAGTATATATTCACATGTAAATTGCTTTTTAAATAAAAAATTATGATATAAAAAAATCTTGTTTTTATTTCCTTTTATGTGACAATGCTGCCTCTCTCTTTCCCTTGCCCCCAGATTTGTCGCTCTCCCCCCCTTAGTGTTGTCTCTCTCTCACCCTCCCTTTGGCTCCCCCCTCGCTCCCCTTGTGTCTGTCTCTTCCCCCCTTCCCTCCCCTTGTTTCTCTCTGCCCCCCCCCCCTTGTTATTCTGTCCCCCCCTCACCTGTTTCTTGCTCCCTGGTGGCTAGTGGGGGCAGCCGGGGGATGTATGCACTATACATAATAGACGGAAGTGTCGGGCAGCATGGAGGTTGTCTGCACGATTCGTGCAGACATCCCCCAGCTGCCCGATTCTCCCTGGTGGCTAGCGAGGGAGCGGAGGATGTCTGCGCGATGAGCGAGACCTCTCCTGCTGCCGCCCGGCATGACCGCCGGGACTTCTATGATGAAGCTGGGTACTTCCGGCTTCCTCATAAAAGTCCTGGCTGTCGTTCCGGGCGGCAGCAGGGGAGGTCTCGCTCATCGCGCAGACATCCACCGCTGCCTCGCTAGCCACCAGGGAGAATCGGGCAGCTGGGGGATGTCTGCACGAATCGTGCAGACAACCTCCATGCTGCCCGACACTTCCGTCTATTATGTATAGTGCATACATCCCCCGGCTGCCCCCACTAGCCACCAGGGAGCAAGAAACAGGTGAGGGGGGGACAGAATAACAAGGGGGGGGGGCAGAGAGAAACAAGGGGAGGGAAGGGGGGAAGAGACAGACACAAGGGGAGCGAGGGGGGAGCCAAAGGGAGGGTGAGAGAGAGACAACACTAAGGGGGGGAGAGCGACAAATCTGGGGGCAAGGGAAAGAGAGAGGCAGCTTTGTCACATAAAAGGAAATAAAAACAAGATTTTATTTATATCATAATTTTTTATTAAAAAAGCAATTTACATGTGAATATATACTAGACATGTGCATTCGTTTTCGGACGAATGCATTTTCGTCCGAAAATTGCATTTTCGTCCATTCGCCCGAAAAACGAAGAACGAAAATGCTAAGCTAACTAAATCGAATGAACGAATAGTTAATAAAGGAAAATCATTCGTTCATTCGTCCATTCGTAGTACTATTGCATTCTATAAGCCGAAATAGAGTCGGTTTATAGAATACAATAGCATTTAACTATACGGAGACAGAGTCTCCATTCATAAATTTATGAATGGAGACAAACGTATAGTTAAAAGCCGACAGCCTATAAACCGAACGTTCGGTTTATAGGCTGTGGGCATTTAACTATACGGAGACAGAGTCTCCATTCATAAAATTATAAATGGAGACTTTGTCTCCGTATAGTTAAAAGCCGGTGTTCTGACAAATTTCTGGAGCAAATTCTCCTGCGCAATCGCAGGAGAATTTGCTCACTGCGCATGCGCATAAAGTTACAGCTGATAACTCAGCTGTAACTTTGTGACCACCGTGCATGAGACAGCTGCGCAACCCACCTCCCGCCCCCTCACACCCGCCGCACACCCCTTCTTACCAGATCATCGACCACAGCGATACACAGCGCATGCGCACGCCTATCCAGCCGTTTGGGAATGCGCGCGTCCGTTGTTGTGTTCTTAAGGTGGTAAGTAACACGGGGCGTCGGGACATAAGGGGGCAAGCATCCTGGTGAGGGCTGCCTCATCTTGATGGGATTTGTGATCCTCCTGCTGTATTATTGATGCAGCAGGAGGATCACAAATCCCATCAAGATGAGGCAGCCCTCACCAGGATGCTTGCCCCCTTATGTCCCGACGCCCCATGTTACTTACCACCTTAAGAACACAACAACGGACGCGCACATTCCCAAACGGCTGGATAGGCGTGCGCATGCGCTGTGTATCGCTGTGGTCGATGATCTGGTAAGAAGGGGTGTGCAGGGGGTGTGAGGGGGCGGGAGGTGGGTTGCGCAGCTGGCGCATGCGCGGTGGTCACAAAGTTACAGCTGAGTTATCAGCTGTAACTTTATGCGCATGCGCAGTGAGCAAATTCTCCTGCGATTGCGCAGGAGAATTTGCTCCAGAAATTTGTCAGAACACCGGCATTTAACTATACGGAGACAGAGTCTCCATTCATAAAATTATAAATGGAGACTTTGTCTCCGTATAGTTAAAAGCCGGCATTTAACTATACGGAGACAGAGTCTCCATTCATAAAATTATGAATGGAGACTTTGTCTCCGTGTAGTAAAATGCCCACAGCCTATAAACCGAACGTTCGGTTTATAGGCTGTCGGCTTATGGAATACATGTATTCCTATTGCTATTCTATAAACCGAACGTTCGGTTTATAGAATAGCCATAGGATTACATGTATTATATAAGCCGAAAGTCTATAAACGGATCGTTCGGTTTATAGGCTTTCGGCATTTTACTACACGGAGACAAAGTCTCCATTCATAATTTTATGAATGGAGACTCTGTCTCTGTATAGTTAAATGCCGACAGCCTATAAACCGAACGACTTTCGGTTTATAGACTTTCGGCTTATATAATACATGTAATCCTATGGCTATTCTATAAACCGAAAGTCGTTCGGTTTATAGAATAGCAATAGGAATACATGTATTCCATAAGCCGACAGCCTATAAACCGAACGTTCGGTTTATAGGCTGTCGGCATTTTACTACACGGAGACAAAGTCTCCATTCATAATTTTATGAATGGAGACTCTGTCTCCGTGTAGTAAAATGCCGACAGCCTATAAACCGAACGTTCGGTTTATAGGCTGTCGGCTTATGGAATACATGTATTCCTATTGCTATTCTATAAACCGAACGACTTTCGGTTTATAGAATAGCAATAGGAATACATGTATTCCATAAGCCGACAGCCTATAAACCGAACGTTCGGTTTATAGGCTGTCGGCATTTTACTACACGGAGACAGAGTCTCCATTCATAAAATTATGAATGGAGACTTTGTCTCCGTGTAGTAAAATGCCCACAGCCTATAAACCGAACGTTCGGTTTATAGGCTGTCGGCATTTTACTACACGGAGACAAAGTCTCCATTCATAATTTTATGAATGGAGACTCTGTCTCTGTATAGTTAAATGCCGACAGCCTATAAACCGAACGACTTTCGGTTTATAGACTTTCGGCTTATGTAATACATGTAAACCTATGGCTATTCTATAAACCGAAAGTCGTTCGGTTTATAGAATAGCAATAGGATTACATGTATTCCATAAGCCGAAAGTCTATAAACCGAAAGTCGTTCGGTTTATAGACTTTCGGCTTATAGAATACAAGTAATACTATTGCCTTTCTATGAACCGAACGAGAGCCCCATTCATAAGAATTTCTTATGAATGGGGCTCTCGTTCGGTTTATAGAAAGCCAATAGTATTACATTGTATTCTATAAAACGAACGAAAAAAATTAACGAAACGAAAATAATGAACGAATTTCGTCTGAAACGAATGCACTAATGAACGAAATTCGTTTTAGACGAAATAAATAACATTTTCGTCCGAATGGACGAAAACGAAACGAAAATTTTAGTTTTGCACATGTCTAATAGGAACTGCATAATTCATGTTTTGTCCTACTTACTTATATATGTTATAAGTCATACATGTGAATTATGATTAACATCTATTGATATTGTATTTTGCTGTTATGCTATTTTGCTTACCGTTTGATCTTTATTCTATATTCAATAAATTCATTATTATTTTATTAATAATTGTTGCATTACATTTACTTTTGTAAAAACGTCATCCAAACTCTCATATACATAACGAATTCTTGATATGGGGATTTTTAGTCGGACCCATATATATAAATCATCAATTTTCATATTTTTTTATGATTCATAATTTATAACTCATATTCCTATTTTTATGGTTATTAATAATCCGACACCATCTCCCAAACACTGGAGAGAAAGAGAAAGTATGGCCCTACCCACCCACGAACACTGGCCCTAAATGCCAGCATTTCCAAATTCCTGGCCTTTGAAATGCTGTCATTCCGTCTGTTGGAGACGGACAGTTTTAAAAACCTGATGGAGGTGGCTGTCCCACAGTATGTGGTTCCCAGTCGCCACTACTTTTCCCGGCGAGCCATTCCTTCCCTGCACAAGCAATTGGAGGACAAAATCAGGTGTGCACTGGGCAACAGATGCGTGGACCAGTAAGCACGGGCAGGGACGCTATATCTCCCTAACTGCACACTGGGCAAATGTAGTGTCGGCTGGGCCTGAGGCAGATAGCAGTTTGGCGCATGTCCTTCCGCCACAGAGGATTGCAGGGCATTTCTCTTTGCCTCCTGTTGTCTCCTCGTCCTACTCAGCTTCTTCCTTATCCTCTACCACCTCCTTATCCGGTCAGCGTAACACCTTCACCACCAACTTCAGCACAGCCAGGGGGAAACGGCAGCAGGCTCTTTTAAATCTCATATGTTTGGGGGAAAAACCCCACAGCACGCAGGAGCTGTGGATGGGCATGGAACAACAGATCAATGAGTGGTTGTTGCCACTGAGCCTCAAGCCCGGCCTGGTGGTGTGCGATAATGGGCGAAATCTCGTAGCAGCTCTGGGCCTAGCCGGTTTGACGCACATCCCTTGCCTGGCGCATGTGCTGAATTTGGTAGTGCAGAAATTCCTGAAAAACTACCCATATAAATCAGAGCAGCTGCAGAAAGTGCGGGCCGTCTGTGCGCACTTTAGGCGTTCTCTCCCTGCTGCTGCTCGCCTGTCTGCGCTGCAGCGTAACTTAGGCCTTCCCGCTCACCGCCTCATATGCGACGTGCCCACAAGGTGTAACTCCACCTTGCACATGCTGGAGAGATTGTGCGAGCAGCAGCAGGCGATAGTGGAGTATCTGCTGCAGCATGAACTGGTCAGTCGCTCTGCGGAACAGCACCACTTCACCACCAATGAGTGGGCCTCCATGCGAGACCTGTGTGCCATTTTGCACTATTTCGAGTACTCCACCAACATGGCCAGTGCCAATGACACCCTTCTCAGCCTTACTATCCCGCTTATATGTCTCCTTGAAAAAATGCTTAGGGCGATGATGGAAGAGGATGTGGCACAGGAGAAAGAGGAGGAGGAAGAAGAGGGGTCATTTCCACGGTCATCAGGCCAGTCATTCACAAGTGGCTTGGAGCGTGGGTTCCTGCACCAGCATAGGTCAGGTACACAACTGTCAAGCCAGGGCACAGTTTTGGAGGAGGATGAGGATGATGATGAGAAGGCTGGGTTAGCATGGCTAAAATATGGAAAAGCTTTGTCAGCACGCCACAACAAGCAGCAACACCATCTGAGATGCAACATCGTAGCAGGAGGCAGCATTTCAACAACATGGTGAACCAGTACGTGTGTACAGGCCTACATGGACTGACTGATGGGTCTGCCCCATTCAACTTCTGGGTCTCCAAATTGGGCACATGACCTTATGCCTTGGAGGTGCTGGCCTTCCCTGCAGCCAGTGTATTGTCTGAACGTGTGTTTAGCACGGCAGGGGGCGTTATCACAGACAAGCGCGGCCGCCTGTCCACAGCCAATGTGGACAAGCTCACGTTTATTAAGATGAACCAGGCATGGATCCCACCAGACTTGTCTCTACCTTGTGCAGAATAGACATTTATACCGGCCTCACCCAGTCATTGTTATACTCAAAAAGACTTATTCTTTGTTTTCTGTTGTTATATGTCCCAATATTTTGGGGGCTACCCCAATTAAAAAAAACAAAATAAAAATAAAAAACAGTGTTGGCTACCTCCTCCTCCTCCTCCTCCAGCGCCGTTTCCACCTACACCGCCACAGTCACCGCCTCCTCAACCTATGGGTCACTTAGTATAAACTGAAAGAGAATACCCTGCACTCCAACCCTCTCTCAAATGAATAATTCTGTTGATCCTCCTGGCAGCCATGCTTTAGATTTAGATTTATGTTCTTCCAAAGCTAAAATCAAAGATTCCATCTAGTGCAATTTTATGGCTCAGCTGTATTTGTAATTTATATGTATTTTATGTTATTTTAAGTTATTTCCCTATCCACATTTGCTTGCAGGGCACTTGTCCTACTTTTTAATTCACATTTTAATTCCTTTTGCAGCCCTCTAGCCCTTTCCATTACTTTTTTAGAGGGATTTTAGTGGCCAAAAGTCGGTGTCCCTATTGACTTCAATGGGGTCCGTGTTCGGGGTCAAGTCCGGGGTCAAGTTCGAGCACGGAACCGGACTTTTTCCAAAGTTGGCTCGAACTTCTCGAACCTGAACATCCAAGTGTCCGCTCAACTATAATAGACTTTCTGTCTCCATTATCTTGAGAATTGAGATTGTCAGCACAAAGTCATTCTTTTTGGCAATATATTGTTTATATTTTTTGTATGGTGGTATTCTATGTTTTTTGCTCTAAGAACTAACTATGCCATGTAAACAGCTAATTTTTTACATTTATCTGTCGGCACATTTTATGAAGCCTAGGTACCCGGTTATCTTATATTTGTAATGATTTCTGTTCATTGACAGGTGAGTTGAGGTGAGATTAATATTTAGTCAAATCTGCTAAGATTCCCCGATTTGCCAAGGTTTATATTTCAGGCAATGTAACATTTGCTTGTCCCATTTTGTATACAATGGTTTTGGTATGGTCAGGGGATCAGTGCAAAGCTATGGAGTTACACTGGTGCTACCTTTCCTCCTGTCTTCTGCTCTGTAGCTTTAATGAGGTTGATGCTCTGTTCAGTATCGCATCCACAGTTAGCAATATGGGGCTTGTGGGAGCCCAGACATTGTTTCTCCACCTCGACCCTTAACAATTTTGTGCCACCACCGTTTCCATAGTCCTCAGTCATGATGTGAAGAGAGACTAGGATATTCAGTTAGCACTGGGCCCCATAATCTCTTATGATGGCCCTGTTTGCAGCTACAACATTTTCAAACATTTTTACTGGGAGCTTCTATAAGCAACCACAAGATTTAAACTAGCATTGTGCGAGGACTGAACTGTACAGTGGCAGCTTAAAAGTACACAGAACCATTCAATTTGCACTAAAGATCACATGAATGTCTTGTTCTTCCCCACTTACACAACAAATTGCTTAAATAACTATCATGTCATTATCAGGAACTATGGCTAACCATCAGTTTGAGTGATAATGGGTCATATATTTTACAATTTTCATTTCGTTCTTTTTTTATTGCTTATAACCAGAATAGACTTCTGATATTCCATTTCTATTGTCTTCATCATCAACATAGCATTTTGAAAAAACTTTACATTCTAATTTATACATGAAGCTACTTTTATTAGCATCCAATATAACCTATTTTGATTTTGCACTTAAACGTATATGAACAAGGAAACTGTAACAAGCTTTAAAACATGAATGCTCTTTAGAGAAATGGAAAGTTAGAGTTTGTAGCATCTTATGCATTTTGTTTAGTTGCTTAATCAATAGATTTCTTGTTTTCTCTTTTTACTACTTTTTAAAAAGAGGTTTATATTAGAAATAATGGCTAAAAAAGTAATTACTCAGTAAAATGCTTACAGGCCATATGGATTGGCCTATTTAATGGACCTAGGCAAATGGTTTTACCTTGCATAAATCAAGTCATAACAACATGAATAAAATATAAGTCTCTTGAATATATTGTATTAACACTATATATATCTAGCCATTCTGCAATTTCCATATACAATGTTTAGAATCAAATCATTTTATCATGCACATATTATGAATAATTATGGCTATTGCATCAATAGGACTGGTATAGTTTTAGCATTACAGTGGAAGCATTAACTTGGTGAAGGATTTTAGGATGTTGACCTTATCACATTGAGATATTTTTACCCTAGATAACTCATGTTTACGACATAATTTAAAGGTAAATGATTCTAAAATAAGGTATGCATTATTAACTTATATCTCATTAAATTGGATTTGTGTCATTTTTTTTTATTATGTGGGTATGTTCTATCGTCGCAAAATGCTCTGAAGTCATAAGCCATTACAGTAAGATTAATAAAGACCAGGGGCTGGAAGGAGATTTCTACAATAACTGTAGGCAGGAGACATTCATGCAAATTGATGATGTCAAGTTAGTGTGTGCAAATGCACACACTAACTACTGGGTGTTAAAACTCAGGCATATGTACAGGAGTTTATTTATTGGCATCAGAGAGGGCTGGCCCAAGACAGTAGCATTGCACCATGAGCAGGGGATCTGGGCCTCAGATCCCAAGTTTCATCTACTGTTACAGCTGCCAGTTGGCATCCTGCAAAATGTCCTGGGCAATCGTAGAAGTCCACTTAGGCTCCTACATAGGTGTGTGTTCTCTGCAGCACCAGTATGACAAGCACTGATACATCAGCATTGGTAGAACATATTTGCATATGCATGAGCCCAGTTAAAGAGCCATTTTAAAGTTGTGCCCCCAACTATTATTTGAAGTGCCCAGGCAAGTTGGGATATATAAACCTCCAGTTACAGGCAGACAGTTGTCTGTGATATGGTATAGTGTTCCTTATTAGAGTTTCGTGTATTACCTTATCTGATCTCTGTTACTGACCCTGCCCTTTACTGACCATGCTTGACTGATGCCTGTACCTAGCCTCTGCTATTGACCCGATTACCCTATTGTCTTCTTTACTGGTTTATTGATATTCTTGTTGCATGCCCATGCCTGTGTCTGATTACCTATGATTTTTGCCAGCCAGCCCCGGAATTCAGCTTGTATCCTGATTATCCAGTGTCTTGTCCTTCGGTCCTTTTCTTTTGTCATTTCCGGTATTCTGTTTGTGTCATGCTCTCTGGGTGCTGGGTAGTGAGTGATGCTGCTAAGTGCTTGGTGGCATCTGCCTGTGGCTAAGTCAAGGGTGTGTTATAATTATAGTAAATACCCTCACTTGCTGCTTAGGCTCCCAGACAGCATCCCATTTCCATCTCTAAATTGTGGATCTACTTTGGGCCTTGCTGGAGGTTACACTATATCCATTATGTTATATAAATGTAATTTAGTTTGCCAATAAAGTCCACACTCTAATGTTATTCAGTTTGCAAATAAAACATCCATGTATTTGTACTCAGTGCCACGTGTCTCACCAAACAGCTTTCCAGTGGCATGTTTACAGCCACACAGTTTGGCAGTGCCATCTTTGACTCCAAACAACTTGTCGGTGCCATGTTTGCCGCTCAAACAGCTTGAAAGTACCATATGTGTGCCCAAACAGCTTGTGGGTACCATTTTTGTGCCTAAACAGCTTGTTAGTGATTTGTCTTTAAACTTCAGTTTGCCAGTTCTATATTTGCCCAAAAACAACTTCCCAGTACCATCTTTGTACCTAAACATCTTGTCAATGCCCAAATAGCTTGTCAGTGTCATAGTTGCCAAGAGCACTCTCTCTGGTTTACCATGAACAAACAGTGATTTCCCAGTTTTCAGCATAAAGACAGCAGCAAGCAAGTATAGTAAATGTCAAACTTAAGGACAACATAGCTTTATTGTATAGCTGTATTGGAGATTTTTCCAACTTGGCTACTTTGGCCTTAGGTTCAAGAAAAGGATATTTCAAGAGTGTTAATGCAGGATATCAATGTCAAAAGGGACTGCCCGAAATGCATCTTCCAATTTATAATTACATATTAATATGCTTTCAAAGTACTTTAAAATGCATGGTTTACATTTCTATTGCTTACCATTTAAAATAAAACAGATTGCAAGAAACCAGGACTGCCCACACTAGCTGAGTAAAAGTTTTCTTTTACATTTCCTTTTTTTGTTGAGGAACCAATAAGAATAATTGAATTCAAATTAATGGAATTTCATGTTTCTCTAGTGATGTTATCAGATGATGTGTTGCACAAAGAGACCCTGCTTTGTACAAGGGCGTAGAGTCTACACAAAGTATTAAATTCCAGGAGCACAAGAAGTAACTAAATGAAACAAAAGTTTATATCCTAAGTATCTTTATAATCAGTGCTGCCGCACTTGCAGGACCAGTGCAAGGATTTTCGTCTACACAGGCCAAGGTGCATTTTGGTACCCCTCCTCTGACCCACCATGCCTCCCACACCAACAACCCTCCATACATTTTATATATATAAAAGTATAATGTATAGTGTGGAAAAAAATACATCTAAATATTCAACTCACATGCTCTAAATTTGTCACACATTGACACCCTAACACACATTGAAACCCTTAAACACAGAGACACCCTTGCAGTCACACACAGAGACACACTTACAACTTACACACACACCCTTACACAGACACAGTGGCACACTTACACACACACACACACCCTTACACAGACACAGTGACACACTTACACCCTTACATACACACACACCCTTACACTAACACAGTGACACACTTACACACACCCTTACAAAGAAAGTGACACACTTACACACACCCTTACTACTTACACACACACAGTGACACACATAACCTGAGACACACTATTTTGCCACTCAATATGCCAGTATTTATGCCATGTGCCATTTAATATGCCAGTATTTTGCCCCTCAATATGCCAAGATTTGCCCCTCAATATGCCAGGATTTTTCCCCTCAATATGCCAGGATATTGCCATTTAATATGCCAGGATATTGCCAATTAATATGCCAGGATATTGACGATTAATATTCCAGGATATTGCCACTTAATATGCCAGGATATAGTTATTTAATATGCCAGGATATAGCCAATTAATATGCCAGGGTATTGCCAATTAATATGCCAGGATATAGCCACTTAATATGCCAGGATATTGCCAATTAATATGCCAGGATAATGCCAATTAATATGCCAGGGCATTGCCACTTAATATGCCAGGATATTGCCAATTAATATGCCAGGGTATAGCCACTTAATATGCCAGGATATTGCCAATTAATATGCCAGGATAATGCCAATTAATATGCCAGGATATAGCCACATAATATGCCAGGATATTGCCAATTAATATGCCAAGATAATGCCAATTAATATGCCAGGGTATTGGCACTTAATATGCCAGGATAATGCCAATTAATATGCCAGGGTACAGCCACTTAATATGCCAGGATATAGCCAATTCATATGTCAGGATATTGCCAATTAATATTCCAGGATATTGCCACTTAATATGCCAGGATATTGCCAAATAATATGCCAGGATATTGCCAATTAATAGGCCAGGATGATGCCAATTAATATGCCAGGATATAGCCACTTAATATGCCAGGATTTTTTCAATTAATATGCCAAGATAATGCCAATTAATATGCCAGGGTATTGGCACTTAATATGCCAGGATAATGCCAATTAATATGCCAGGATATTGCCACTTAATATGCCAGGATATTGGCAATTAATATGCCAGGGTATAGCCACTTAATATGCCAGGATATAGCCAATTCATATGCCAGGGTATAGCCACTTAACATGCCAGAATATTGCCAATTAATATGCCAGGATAATACCAATTAATATGCCAGGATATTGCCACTTAATATGCCAGGATATTGCCAATTAATATGCCAGGATAATGCCAATTAATATGACAGGGTATTGGCACTTAATATGCCAGGATATTGCCAATTAATATGCCAGGGTATAGCCATTTAATATGCCAGGATATTGCCTATTAATATGCCAGGATAATGCCAATTCATATTCCAGGATATAGACACTTAATATGCCAGGATATTGCCAATTAATATGCCATGGTATAGGCACTTAATATGCCAGGATTTTGCCAATTAATAAACCAGGGTATAGCCACTTAATATGCCAGGATATTTACAATTAATTTGCCAGGATAATGCCAATTAATATGCCATGGTATTGGCACTTAATATGCCAGGATATTGCCAATTAATATGCCAGGGTATAGCCACTTAATATGCCAGGATATTGCCATTAAATAAGCCAGGATTTTGCCCCTCAATATGCCAGGATATTGCCATTTAATAAGCCAGGATTTTGCCCCTTAATATGCCAGGATATTGCCCCTCCGTATGCTCATTTTGCCACCCTCTTCCCCCTTCCCCAGTCAGTACTTACCTCCTTGCTGCTGTCTCCTGGTGCAGGTCCGTGGCTGTGAGGGAAGATTTGTGTGCTCCCCTCCAGCCGCGCGGCTTCAATAAAGTTTGTTGAAAAAAAAAGTTTAAAACGCTTCCCTCACAGCCACGGACCTGCACAGCAGCAAGGAAGGAGATAAGTAAACGGGCCAGGGGGGCCCCCCTTGGGGTGCACAAAGGCAGCCGCCTGTGCTGCCTTACGGTAACACCGGCCCTGCGCACTTGTGTAAACATGCAGATTAATCACTGGGGAAGGCTTGAGTCAAATATTACAAATGTGATTTATGCAGAATGCCTGTATCAAATCACACTGGAAAACAATCCTCTGCACTATAAAAGCGGTAATCTTCAACTTGCAACAAAGTGAGTTTGGGGACTAGACTGTTCCTTTAAAGAGTCTGTTACCTACACATCATTTCTACAGTGAAGTAAATGTTTTTTTAAATGTGTCTGTGGTGTCTCCTGTTCATGACATCACCTCTGATTTTCAAATTACACATTTTCATTGCAAGCAGTTAATTTTCATATCAAGAGCAGGTTATGTCATCAACTGGAGACTTAACAGGCACATTTAAAACACATCTATCTCACAATAAAATCAATGTTTGGATACGTGAATCCCTTTAAATCAACTCTTTATGTTGTCTGTCATTTAAAATACAGGCTACTAAAACCAATGAATTAAAAACATTTTTATCAACCTAGCTCTTGCTGCATAATAGATCTTATTTTAAATGTTGACTTTCACTTGCAGATTTTTAATGGCGCAAGATATATTTTCATAGTTTCCAACAGTCTCGAATTTGCATGATGTCACCTGCGTCATTTTTAGATCAACCCCTTTTGTCCTGGGAGCCGATTGCTGAAAGTTGGCAAGTATGTATGTTTCAGACTCAATTTTCTGAACTTCACCGTGCTATGGCTTTTATACTATAGAGCTGTAGTGTGCATTAGTAGATTTTCTAGAAATGTATGTTTAAGTACCTTGCAGAACTTGCTGCCTTTAGTTCAGTTTGATCCTAGAGGGGACCACACTTTTAGCAGTTAGAAATGGCATCACGTGAATCGCAAAAGTGACAAAGGAATCATATTCTGAGAAATACAAGCAGTGATAAAAGCTAAGTGTTTTTTTCATTTATTATTTCCACTCTGAGCACAGAGAGGTCAGCCAAAGGCTGTGTATTCAATAATATTTCCTATCTTTGAAGGGTGAAGAAAAATTGATCTCATCAATCTATATTGTATACACTGAAAAGAGTTTAGAACACTTGCGGTTAATGAATTTCTAGTTTCTTAAAACAATATGCCACATCAGCCCTTTGTTAAGGAGTTGAACTTCTGCCCAGAAATATCCAGACATTCACAAGTTTATATTGACCACACTCAGATAGGTATTAGATTTGTGAGTAGTGTTACGGAGATAGCCCTGAATCTTTTATTAGACCCACATTCTCAGCTCAATAATACAGCCCAGATTTACAGTAGACATTTATTGATGTACTTACAAAGATAGTCAAATAAACATGACTTCCTTCAGGCCAGACTTCTCAATTATTTATTGTTTTGAATCTTCTAGGCCAAAATAATTTGCCTGTAAAGACCACAACGCTATAAACATTGTCTAAAGCACCGACGTCTCGCTTATTGTGATAAAGACTCTATAAAAGCAATCTCTTAAAAGTTTTAGTCTTTGTTAAAATAAACATTCTTTTTTGGCCTACTTTATCCAAACTATTTTGTACCACCAAAACAAAATAGAAAACTTAAGTCTGTAAGACATAAAAAGGAAACTGCATTATCTAAAAAAAAACTCCAGATATGTCAGCCAATGACTCATTTTGATTGGAAAAGAAATTATGTCAGGAGATAAGAGTCAATTGACTCACGCAGTCTGCCAATAATAAATGCTCAGACTTACATGATCTTCAGGCTAGCCTTATGAATGCACTATGCGTTCTCGAATTTCCTTACAGAGTTGTCCTTTATTACTTTAACTGAACACTCATTCCAATAATTTCTTAAGGTTTTACATGCCCACAGTTAGGGAGAGCTAAAGTAAATCTGCCTTATGCATGCCCCGGCTGTCGTGCTTTAAGCAGGAATTTTCAAAGACTACTGCACATTCGGATTTGCATACAAGTCTTTTAAATCATAGTAACATAGTAATTTAGGATGAAAAAAAGACACAAGTCCATCAAGTTCAACCCTTCTACTTATCATTCCAGCGTTTGATCCAAAAGAAGGCAAAAACCCCTAAGGAAGCTATTTCGAATTTTGCCTCCCAGGGGGAAAAATTCCTTCTTGACTCCAAAGGGCAATCAGATTTCTCCTTAAGTCAATAAGCTCTATTATCAATGCTTATTCTATTATTAATAGCCCTGTATGTTCTGCTTTTCTAAAAAAAAAAAAAAAAAACACCCAGACCATTTTTAAATGCATCTATTATAGTTGATAGCACTACTTCTCTTGGCAGTGAGTTCCATAACTTTATTGTCCTAACTGTAAAGAATCCCTTCCTTTGCTGTCTATGAAATCTTTGCTCTTCCAGTCTCAGGGGGTGACCTCTTCTTCTTTGTACATTTCTGTTAATGAACAGGTCACTGGAGAGCTCTTTATATTGGCCCTGCACATATTTATATAATGTTATCATATCCCCTCTGAGACGCCTTTTTTCTAACGTATATAAATGCAATTTTTTAAGTCTTCATAACTTAGATCCTCCAATCCCCTTATTAATTTTGTAGCTCTCCTTTGCACTTTTTCTAGTTCCTTAATATCATTTTTAAGGACTGGTGCCCAGAATGATACTGCACATTCAAGGTGTGGTCTTACCATTAATTTGTAAAGAGGCAAGATGACATCATCTTCCTGTGAATCTATACCTCATTTTATACATGCCAATATCTTGTTGGCCCTTGAAGATGCTGACTGGCATTGGGCATTGTTGCCAAGTTTGTTATCCACAATTTTTCCTAAATCCTTTTCATTAGTAGTTTTTGCTCCATCTACATATTTGGAACTTTATTTGTGAGTAGTTCCATCATTACTTATCATTCATTATAGTTTTGTTATACTACTATATATATATATATTTCCATCAATATTCAAGAGATAAGGGAGTTGGAACCTCCTTTTAGATAAGGATATAGAAAAGAAAAGATCAGGATTGTAAGAAAAGGGAGAATGAAAACAAGAATAAACGATAGAGGAAGAAAGGAAGGGGGGAAAGAAATAAACTTATGGTAACAGCTGATAGCTATGTCCAAGATGAGATGCCACCCCCTCTCTGGAGCTGAATCATTGTTAGTTGTTGTCCACACAATGATATGAAATAGCATGATGAAATGCAGAATATTACGTTGGACAGCATTTGTGTTGTTATGTCTTTTGTAATTTTGTAATAAATAAAAAAATAAGAAACCTACATTTCTGAGACCATTTCTTATGTAATGAGGCATACACACTTGTTTTGTAATGTATTTTTTTTGTCTTTTATTTTTATACTTATTGTAAAACAAACATCAGACAAAAGACCATTGTAAAGATAACTTAGTCCCTCTATAATCAGTGTATAAATCAACACTATAACTAATATATTTGTAAACGTAATTATACACACATATATACATATATTCTAATAAAAAAAATAATTGAGTTATAAACAAAGAAAACAGAGAGCAGTAAAAACATCATCATATATACTACAATACGTTAAAGTGGACTTGCTGGTTTTGTAAATTTGTCATCCCTATGTCACCTCAGTTGTTAATCTATGAAAGGACAGGCATGTGAGTGTGGAATGAAAATATATTACCGTAGAGATCCTGCAATCTACTAATTTTGTTTTTCATATCCAATAATGCAAAATAAAGTACTGCAAATTGTATCCTGGGCCTAAGAACTAGCAGCTGCTGCTAAGCTAGTGTGAACAATACCTGTGGGAATCCCTTAGGGAATCCATAGATTCAACACAATATATTACAAGGTCTGTCTAATTGTACGAACACATGTTGTTCTTGGGAATCACACAAGATGGAAGCTGTGTAACATGATGACAACGTCTAATGCTTTAGGGTAATATTAATATACATATATATACACATCGCAGGAGCAAAACATAAATAAATGAATAATATGTTTTTAGAGCGAGAGGCACACTTTTAAGTTGTTACCAACAAAATTATGTTTGCCCAATGTGTCCTTTGTTTTTCACCCCACTCATAGAGTTTAATTTGGTGTGTCCTTATTGTCTCCTATTTTAAATTGTTCCTTTAAGAAGAGATTTGGCTGATTGATGAATGACATTAGAATAATAGCTACATTTTGTAAATTAATTAACACATTTTAGTGCAACATAAAATTCCTTATAAAGACTTTCTAAGGAAAAGAGTCTATTGTGTAGAAAAGTACCAATGTGAGATATATATTTGGCAGCATCTTTAAATACCTCACTGTTTTTAAGAATGTCCTTCACCCATGCATCTTTCTTTCTGTAGTATACACAGGTCCTAGAGCTTTCAATGTACACCCTCTAATGTTCTATGAAGTAATAGATATTACGGAAAAAAAATTACTCTGGTTTTGCTCTGGGCAGGATGCTACAAACACTGGTATCTATTCAATAAAGGAGATTTGCAGGCAACAATTCCATTCAATGGCTTCAATCTGTATTGAGGGACAGAAAACCAGGAACCTTATCAGGAGCATACCTAAAGCATTTTGTACCCAGGGCAGACACTCTATTTGGCACCCCTCCCCACACCTACCTCCTATCTTTAAAATGAAAAAAAAAAAAAAGAATATCAAGAATTCAAGAATATTTATTGCGCACATTTGTAAACTTACACACAGAGACACATGCACATACTCACAATTACACACACAGACATGCACAGAGTCACACTTACACACAGACTGTGCGAGTCTGTGTGTGCAAGTGTGAGTATGTGCGTGTAAGTGTGACTCTGTGAGTGAAGTGTGAGTCTCACAGACTCACACGTACACACATTTACAGACTCACACACATTTACACACACAAACACACAGTCACATGTACACACACAAACTCCCACTTACACTTACACACACACAGACTCAAACACACAGTCACATGAACACACACAGACTCCCACTTACACACAGAGAGAGGCCCCCACTTATACACTCACACACAGTCACACTTACACACACAGTCACACTTACACACAGTCACACTTTTTTATATACTATATATCTTTATTTGGATTTATTAGGTTATAAACTGATCATCTAAATATTACTTTATATCAATGCATCATTTATAAAATAGTTTAACAGATTATAGAATTTATCAGAATTATTTACAAAGTATATGATATCAGATAAACAACTTAATATTAATAACAGGATGAAAAATAAACACACCTTACGGATTTTGCAAGCAACGACAAACTGTGAGGAAGCCCTAAACCTGATATTTCAGTGAAACACATTATGTAAGATGGGACAGCAGTCTGATGAACAGATTTATAGTTCAACATTCAAATGAGAGCCTTTCATATGAGCAGCAATTCTATAGAGGCAGTGAAAATAAGGCTTGGACTTTATGGTGATCAGTACTATTTGTTTTTATGTAGATACTTTTTATATGTAATTCTATTTGCTCTTACTGCTGATTCTCCTATTTTGCATTATATGCCCATGAGAACTGATGCCAAGTGGATGAACACAAGCTGGAGGAACATAGATACCTAAAGGGTCTGATTAATGTGCATTAGTGGGCTGCTCTAAAATAATTCAGTGGCCATTTATGAGCTGGTTATTTACTACACTATATTCAGTTTCTTTTTCATATTCTGGGAACATTTACACCCACACTACCATGGATACACTGAGCAAAGTTATTGTGTATATTTTTTTTTTGTGTGGTTTTAGCGCACCTTCCTATTTTATTAATAAACATTGTTATTTTACTACAACACCTAAAAAAAAAACTTACACACACACACACACACATACAGACACTTACGCAGAGTTACACACACACACACACACACTTGCACAGACACTTACACACACATATTTACACAGATGGGACGGTTCTTCATGCTGTCCCGTGGTCCTCTCTTCCCGCCTTCTGACTCTAGCACATGACGTCACGGGCTGGGTCGAGGAGGGACCCAGACCAATGCTGTTTCCGGTGTGGGAGTGCAGTTACTGCTGCAGATGGGCCTCACCTCCATTTCCAGTGGGATGCATTAGAGCATTGGCTCGGGTGCCCAGGGTCTAATAAACTGTTGATGTATTTACATGAATAAAAGATTTTGTAAATACTTCTGTGTGAAACGAGTCAAGCGGTGGTCCAGTTTTTCTTGCTCCTGTGATGTATTTAAATGAATAAAATATCTTTGTGACTACTTCTGTGTGAAATGCGTCAAGAGGTGGTCCAGTTTTTCCTGCTCCGGTGATGCATTTGATTGAATACACAGTCTTTGTGAATAATTCCTGTTTCGAGTTATTGATTTATGTGTCGCACAAAGCTTTCATTGTATTTCCACTTCTACTTAAATGTGGGTTGGGTCCACTGCTCTTTCCAGTTGCACCTGTCAGCTTCCACCCTGGTGGTATACACTGATAGCACAGCTCAGGGCAAGATTCTGCATACGTCCATTTCTAAGGCATAATAAAAAAAAATACAGCTTAAATCTTTCTTTAAAAAAAATAAATATATATTTGCAAGTTCATATTGATCGAAAAAGTCACATTATAAATGTAATGTATTATGCATTAGACATGTGCAAAACAAAAAAATTTAGTTTTGTTTTCGTTCATTCGGACGAAAATGATATTTATTTAGTCTAAAACGAATTTCGTTCATTACTACATTCGTTTCGGACGAAATTCGTTCATTATTTTCGTTTAGTTACATTCGTTTGAATGAATCAATTGACTTAAACCGAAAATCTATAAAACGAACAATGTTCGGTTTATAGATTTTCGTCATTTGGAATACATGTAATAGTACTATTGGCTTTCTTTAAACAGAGACAGAGTCTCCATTCATAATTTTTTTATGAATGGAGACTCTGTCTCTGTGTAGTGAAAGCCAATAGTACTATTACATGCATTACAAATGCCGAAAGTCTATAAACCGAACGTTCGGTTTATTGGCTTTCGGTTTATGGAATACATGTAATCCTATTGCTATTCTATAAACCGAACATTCGGTTTATAGAATCGCAATAGGATTATATGTATTACATAAGCCGAAAGTCTATAAACCGAACGTTCGGTTTATAGACTTTCGGGTTATGGAATACATATAATCCTATTGCGATTCTATAAACCGAACGTTCGGTTTATAGAATAGCAATAGGATTACATGTATTCCATAAGCCGAAATTCTATAAACCGAATGTTCGGTTTATAGACTTTCGGCTTATGGATTACATGTAATACTATGGGCTTTCTATAAACCGAACTAGAGTTCCCATTCATAAAAATTTATGAATGTGGACTCTGTTTCGGTTTATAGAAAGCTAAGAAGTTGAACGAATGGACGAATGGTTTAATATAAACGAAAATCATTCGTCCATTCGTGCTATAGTATTGGCATTACTATAAACCGAAATAGAGTCGGTTTATAGAATGCCAATAGACTTACATGCATTCCATAAACCGAAAGTCATTCATTATGTCTGTTTATGGAATGTAGTGTACTATGCTATTGTATTCTATAAACCGACTCTATTTCGGCTTATAGAATGCCAATAGTACTACGAATGGACGAATGAACAAATGATTTTCGTTTATTAACCATTCGTTCATTCGGCTTTCGTTAGCTTAGCATTTTCGTTATTCGTTTTTCAAACGAATGAACGAAAATACTATTTTCGGACGAAAATGCATTTGTCCGAAAACGAATGCACATGTCTATTATGCATTCATTCCATTTCAAAAGAATAATATGAGTTAGGTTGCATGGTTAAAATGCCTAAATAACATATTCTCATTATAGTGAGAATTCAGAACATGTGATTTATGTCCCATGTCAATAGATTTGAAAAAACCAGCATAGATTAAGAGACACATGTTTTAAAAAGTACCTGTACTGTCTCTCATACACATCACTTTGTTGCACCATATGCAAATGAGCAACTACAGTGGAAAATAATTATCTTGCATATGGTGTTGGTAGGTGATATCATAAATAACAGATAGCACATACATGTAGAACAAACTTTTCTTACTCAGTGTATTAGTTTGCGATTATTAATATATTTTAAGTTTTTAATTATTTGTAAAAGGGTCAACTCAATATACAACGATTTGCCCAAAAACTGATTCAGATCGGGCAAGTTAGCCGAATTTCAGAGATTGATGATTTTCGGCTACTCAGTACCCCTGAATTCAAGTCCTAATAGACCTATTCAAGGCCCAAAAAAGATAGCGCAGCTAAGTGGGCAGGGGCATATGGATGCTTTTGATTGGTTGTTGAAACAGGATATTTTACCTCAGAGCCACTTGATATCCGGCCCAGCAACATCTTCCTTCTCACCCTCCCTTCCTTTGTGTGTTGAATAGCTACTTGTCACGGCTGGTGGTGGGCGTGTCCTTGCCAATCAGATTAGGAGACAGTTAAAGTTAGAGTGATGATCTGGACAAGGTTCAGGTCTCAACCTCCCCTGACTTTATATGGTAAACTTATAAGTTATCAAATTGGACATGCCCAGTGGGCTACAAGCCGGCTAGGGAAGCATTATAAGGTGAAAGCAATTTGAGGACAAGGGGGTAGGTGAGAACCCTGTAGGGGTATATATAATAAATGTTGTGGCCTATTTGATCCAAATTTGTTGTCTTCAATGGCGGGTTTTGAGGGGTAATATATTATTATATTACTATTTCTGCATCCCAGTCCTCAATATGTACATACAAGGCCATTTGGAAACTGAAGCACTGGAAGCATTTGGATCTGGACATTTTTGAAATAAAAAACATAGATTCTCGGCTACCCAATATGAGTCAATCAACCCCAAACATAAGCAAAACTCGTCCATTTCCGTTCTGCATATTCTAGCTCTGAAGTACACTACATAAGATTTTAAAGTGCTTTTTACACATGAACGTGCCTATAAATATGTCCCAATATTACAATATTTACCTAAAAAGAAAGTGTCATGCAGCAAAATACATGTCCGGGACAGACGCCAATGTGTAACCAGAAAGGGAAGGAGTACCAATGTAGAATGATACAACACTGTTGTAATAAAAAGGGTACCATGAACTGATGAAGTGTGTGAGGTGATGATTTACCTGAATAACACAGAACCAAATAGATAAGTATAAGTTATAAATTTACTTTTAATTTCTAATAAATATCATTAGAAAATTGAAAATTATTCATTTAAAAAAAAAAATTTAACAAGACCAGAGCAGTGAGAACAGGGTGCAGAATTTGTCAGTAGAAGAGTACAATTGGGTGATAGAAATAGTAAGTACCCAAGGGTTTCATGACTATTTTCAAAATGCATCAGTGTTTTAATTATAAGGATCTGATGAGGAGGATGATACACTGGGTAATTATCCAGTCATGTCACCAGACTGACCTTAAACCACCTGTGCTAGTGGAGGGATGTTATGAACGGGAATTGCCTCTCGAGCAGAGGTAAGCTCTATGTAAGCATGCAGCATTTCCAATTTAGTGTGATTATATCTAAAAATGTGGTTGCAGTGTTCAGCTCTAGTCTCACACTCATGACGGTACATCAATTTCAACTTCTGCACCTAGGTCAATAAACATCTGATCCTGCTACTCCATCATATGGGCATAGAACCATTCTTGGTTGCTCACCATCATGGTCAGTTACTGGTCCATGTATACCACATCACACCAGATATCAGCAATCAACCATAGACAGCAACATCAAATGCCATCATTGAAGGAAAGGCAGCAGGTTGTGGAGGTGATCCTGATGTGATCCACCATCAATGCTTATCACTTCCACAGATGTATCTGCAGGAAAAGAGGAAGATATTTAGGACATTGCAGTATAGAATGCAGGCCGCAAATTCACTTACAGTTCATACTTACACCTTATAAGATTCGTACTTTGTCTATGCTATCATAGCTTTATGATTTACAGAATCAGTTAACAATACATAACACAGGGGAATGCTAAACTCATTACACGCTACTCCAGTGATTGAACATATGGGGGGCTATACATTGCTAGCACTATGTGCAAGCACATAGATGTTTTACAACTATAAATCTTTCAACATTTCTGTGAACATAGATGTGCAATAGTATGTACATAGATCATATTCCAGATCCAGCAAACTACATGTTCATAAATATCTGAAATGAATGATAGGGCTGTACATGTGTATCTACTTTGGGCTGTAAATCTCTGGGGCTGCACATCAGATCCAGCAGTTGGAGGGAGGAATCATGTCTGAAAGGCATTGAAAAAAGATATTTTGGGGATGAATAAAAAAGCATTGTTAATGTTGGATGCAGACAGTCCAGTTGAAACAGAACATTTCACATGATCGTTTTCAGTGAGATTAATTCATGTAAGAGGGAACTGAATGTAATGGAGCATCGAATTCCCAAGTCAATGCCATAGTAGCCGATTTGTAATCCTTCTGAAGAGCTGCTGATATTGAGAATGTTTCAAGTTGCAAATTTGGCCATAATGTGGCAATTCCCTCCATTTTGAATGAAGCCCAATCTGTATGTTATTACTACAGATGACATACACATATATGCACATGTAGTTGTATGTTTGGCTTTCCAAAGATGGGTGAAGATGAAGCAGCCAACAAGGCCAGCTGAGCCGTCTCACCTTGTGAACTTAGAAGAGGAGCTTCTGTGACCTCTGCAGACCATGGGGCCTCGTTATCAGATGATGCTGAGGGTTGAGGGAGCATAGTGCCAGGTGTTACGAAAAAAGTGGGGCAACAGTCTAAATACATATAAGTTGACATACATAACATATAAATGAATATGCAATATTGTGTCAACTGTCCTATTAACCCCTGTGACCCCTAAGGACCAAAGCTCAAAAAGGCATCTTTTTGTACCTATCCCTACAGAGGGACACATTGACAAAGACCCAATAAAGGTCTCTAGAGACCCTGTGGGTCCCTGCCCAAATAGCATGACACTTTGCAGTCACATGTGATCAGGTTCAGGCGTGGAGTGTTTTAATAAAATGCAGCCAGTGCTCACAGACTGAGGTCACTTAAAGTGGGATCCACAGCACAACTCATAATGGGGCACCCCAAAGAGCTGTTTAAGTCAAGACATTCTATGCCATCCTACAGGCATCTAGGACAGCATTGTTTTATGACAGCATAGAATGTTCTACAAACAGGAAGAGGTTAATGATGATGATATACAACATAAGAGGTTAACATAAAGACAATATTTTATGTATAGAACCTTGACATATGAGTATTGCCAACATTACTTGCTAAGGATGAGTTTAACAAAATCTATCATCCTATGTGTCCTATTATTTCTAACAGACATGCTATTTAATCATGGGACTGCTGTAAGGCATCTCCCGCCTACCCAGCTTTTAGACATTTTATTCAATAAGTTGTACAGTTTTCTCACGTTCAGAAATGTAATTCATTTCTCTTTTGCTACCGTCTGTCTACCTATTTTCAATACAATAACCTAGAGAAAAGAATGTTCAGATAAAGAAAGAGTCCCATGTGAATACAAAGGTCAATGGTTCGATTTCTTGCCTTCTACTGGCTTGAAAATGAGGCCCTATAATGCAATAGAGTACTTTTCAGACTCCAGTGTTTCAAGTTTAAGTAAATCCACCACCTTGGGGGACAGTAGAAGTTAGTAGACTCGGTAATAGCTTGTCAGCCTGCTGCTGACTTTATATGTATGATATTGTTGTGGTTCAATGACATTTAAATATCACAAGCAGAGATCATGTCCCTAATATATGCCAGAAAGATATGAAGTGGGTATAGCATTTAAATACTTTACAGCCACAAAGATTGAACTTATATTTTGAATTATACAATTTCATATGATAAACAAACAAATTATAAACCTATTTATAGGTATTTTTAAAGGTGGATAATGACAAGCATTTTTTTTATACTGGGTGTTCCCATTTGAATTGTATATGAAATATTGCAGCTATGTTTACGGTATTATTAGATTACATTGTTACAACATATGTACTGTATATTAATGGCAAATAATACTGGCATATTATTGGACAAATTGGCTGGGGCATATTAATGGAAAATACTGGCATATTATTTGTCAAATTGGCTGGGGTATATTAATGGCAAATAATACTGGCATATAATTGGGCAAATTGGCTGTAGGGTTGCCACCTGGCCGGTATTTTACCGGCAGGCCGGTAAAAAATTGGCATCAGGCCAATGTTAAGTCTATGGAGACAGTACCAAGGCTGGTATTTTTTTGAAGAAAAGGTGGCAACCCTTATTGGCTGGGCAATATTAATGGCAAAATAATACTGGCATATTACTGGGCAAATTGGCAGGGGCATATAAAATGGCAAATACTGGCATATTATTGGGCAAATTGGCTTTTAAACTACTTAAATTAAACAATCCTCAAATAAACATCAAGACCAAATCCAGTTATAACCTGACCCAGGTGAATTCATATAAGTATCTTGGTATGTGGCTAAACCCAAACGTATCCTTTGGTCTCCATATTGATAAGCTCATGTCAAAGCTATATCCTAGGACTGGCTTTCTATTTAAAAACAAATCAAACCTAGATTCCACAGTAAGTAAACTTATTGTGCAGCACATGTTAATGCTGATCTTAAACTAGGGAGATGCTGTGTATGATTCTGCCCCGCAGACCCATCTCGACACTTTGTACAATACATTGTGTCGTTTTGCACTACAGTGCGATTATAACACTCATCACTACAAAATGTTAAAAGAGTTAAACTGGCTGACGCTTGCCTCCAGGCGCACTCTCCACCTAGACCTAGCTTGCTTAGTGCATAAAAATTTCTCTGGAAAGCTCCCCCCCTACCTGAGCAGCATGCTCGCTCTTACTCCCTGCACATCTTACAATCTCAGATCCTGCACCAACCCTACACTAGCGATTCCCCACTTCAAAAAGCAGGTGGAGGTGCGTTCTCCTTCAGAGCTCCTCATATGTGGAATAGCCTTCCTGTTTCTGCCAAATCATCATCTAGTCTAAAATCCCTGAAAAAGACTGTCTCCCAAATCCTCAAAACAGATTGTACCTGTTATTAGTTTAAAAAACTACTTTGTACACTGTACATGTTGTTCCTTTTTTGTTTCAATAAAGATTTACCCTGTATGTTCTCCTTCCAACTTTAAATATATGGATGTATGGATTTATTTTTTTAATCTACTGTTAAATGTGTAACTCTGTTTAACTCAATTCTGGACTGGGTCCCCCGGACATACTTGAAAATGAGAGAAATCTCTATGTATTCTTCCTGGTAAAACACTTTCTAAATAAATACATATTCTAGAAATGATTGTGTGCTTGTATAACACGACTGTAAATCAAATACCCAGATAAGCAGTCCTAATTCTCCCCACTGTGAAACTAGTTTGACAAATACATTAATAATTATAGTTACTAAGTTAATACAAAAAAAAATGTCAAGTACAGAAACACAAATGCATTAGCAATGACCCTGTAGGTATATAGTTGAAGGACATTATTTTTCAAGGATTTGCTTGTGTCATTTCTGCATGTTTGAAAAATCTTTTTTTTATTAGATAAACAACAATGTTAAAACCTTACCTATATCAATCTGTATTTTCTTTCAGTTTCATTAATCCTAGACAGAGAACTACTGGGAAACATTAAAGGGTCGACCCATTACGTGCTTATCATCGGATCCAAAATTGTGCCTCTATAGTGCAGATGTATTCGGGTAACATTGGTGGAGCCAAAGCCCCCCAATTTCATGCCACTTGGTTAGCACAGATGTGCCTTTGAATACAAATGGAAAGCAGCCAAAACATGCCCAAAACACACCAAACTGGTAGCCTCAAACATCCATTAATATCCCACAGAAGCTTTTGCACACAGAACAAATAGACGAGAAATATCAATAAGCACCCGAAATCCTACTGTTATCCAACCCAACCACCAATAGGAAATAGGCGCAGGTTCATGAAATCAATACAAATTATAGATGCAATCAACTGAAACCCAATCATTGTCAAGGAATGTGTGCATGAATAATGAGCACATGTCAAGACCACCAATTTAGAGCTATATCTGCAGACCTCAACATAAAATCAATCAAACAAAAAGAAAGGGCAAGCCAGACATCAGGGCAGGGGGTAGCAGTAGATGGGGAAAGTCAGTGCCTAAAAGTTGCCATTAGATACTCCAATATGAAAGATTTAGTTCTTGTGAAATTGTACAAGAATGGGTATATAAATATAGAAGATCTGCTATAAGGGAATCATATTAAGAAATTTGTAATATTAAGTAATGAATCACCAGACCTGAAGAATAAAGTGTTTAACGATCTGAGGATTAGAGGTTATTTGATGAAGTATCTAGGGGTGGAACCAACAAGGATAATTACGAAAATACAGACAAGTATTAGAAAAAAAGGATCTAAAAGGTCAGCTGGCACTCTGTGTGGAGTAAGACTAACCACAAAAAAGGGGCCTAGTGAAGCTTTAATTAGATGGGGAAAAGATCTGATAGTTGACATAAGTTCTCAAAAGAAGCCTGGGAGCTTTCCAGAAGGTATATAAAGCAATAAGGTGCCTGGACTTGGTTGAAGTTTAATGTAAGCTTCTGAATTCACCTTTACATGGTCCCTAGTTTGTTAAACAAAATGAACCCAGTATATTCAAACAAATGCTGGAGATGTGAGGATAGGATGACACATATTTGGTAGCAATGTGAGGGGATTCAAATTTTTTTGATGGCAATCTCTCAGAAGATTCAAGTTATTAGTGGGTTAAGATTACTATTTCCCTCGGAAGTTTTCCTATTGCACTTAACATTTCCCAAGAATTAAGAGAGAAACCAATGAAATAGTGGTCCATCTTTTGATGGCAGAAGAAATTGTTATTGCCAGGAACTGGAGATCAGCTCTGACCCCAACCTGGTCGGAAGTGAAAAACCAACTCCTTTTTCAATGAAGGACTAACTATCAATCAGAAACCCCTGAAAAAAATTGAAAAATGGGATGTAAGGGTTAACTCTGCCTCTCAGTTGGAGTAGTAGAGAGCAAGAGAAACCATAAAAGAAAATTAAAGAGGAACTAAGGGCTTCTAGAGACGAGCTGCCTTGCTAGTGTATTTTATTGTTATATGTACCAAATTCAATTTTCTGAAGAATGTACAGTTCTATGAGGCTAAATTGAGGCTAACATTTAAAGGGGTAAACTTTTCAGTATAGAATAAGGAGAAAGTTTTATGCGTTATGCAAATGGTAGTATGTACTGGGTCTTGTATTTTTAGTGCAAGCAGAGTGCCAAAATAACTTGATAAAAAGGGGCAGCAGCAAAGAGGACACGCCAAAGGAGGAAGAATGAACTCTGGCAGCAGGTTGTGGACACAGTGAACGCAGTGTGAATAACAGGACCGAGGAGGTTGTGAAGTGTTATATTGCACTGTACTCACACACCAATAGTTCATGTAACACATGTATTAACTGTATCAAGGACAACTAGGACTATACAGATAGATAATGTTGCAAGTGGCTCCACATGTTAAAAAGGCTTCCATGCATGGAGAGGCTGCAAGGGTGTGTTTAGACGACTGTTGTTGTGCAAAGCATGTGAGCCAGAGAGGCGGTGGGCAAGCAGAAATTACTAAGGGCCATGAGAGTTGCAGTACAAAGTTGCAGTGACAGAGACTTGTCTGGTCACAACTATTTAGCATCCAATGATATGTGATGTATGTCAATCGATATATATTAACACTGTTCTCTCACTTTACTCATAACATTTGCAGTGGTGGCACCTCAACCCCCAGCATCATCTGAAGAGGAGACACCATTGACTGCACAGGACACAGAAGATCTGTTAGCTCCTCCTTGGACTTCACCAGGCCAAACGGCTCTGCTGGCCTTGGTGCAAGCTTCCTCTTAACCTGTCTATGTGTATGTCATCTGTAATAGAAACATGTCCAACATATACATCTTCATTCATGACAGAGGGAATCGCATGGAATTGTGAATGCAGTGGCCAATTATGGCCAAAATAGCTGACCTGAAACATTCTCAATATCAGCTTTTCAGAATTATTATAACTCGGCTACAATGGCATTAACTTGGGAACTCCAGTCTCCATTATATGAAATTCCTTCTTTCATGAATGATTCCCAGTAAAGATGTTAATGTGAAATCTTCTGCCCCAAATGTCTGCATTCAACATTAATAAATAACAATGCATTCTTCTTCATCTCCAACAGACCTGTCATCACAACATCCGCGACAAGGTTCTTCCCACCAACTACTGGCTCCACACACTTACATAGTAGTTTAAGTTCAACCCTAATCCTTTTCCTATCCCTTTTTCCCCACTTTTGATCCAAAACAGGGCAAAAAAATACAACAACTTTTCAGTAATTTTAAATTCTGCTTTTGTGAAGAAAAAAAAATCAAATGTACCCTTGGATCAACAAGCACTAAACAAATATTAATGCCTATACTAACATTCCTAGCCCTCTATGTTCTGCTTGTTTAAAAAATGTTTCTCTAGCATGCCCACATTTAACTTTTCTAGCCAAACTAGCCTTTCATCATAACTTAAAAAAAATAACTCTCTCTCTAGTTCCATAATTACTTTATTTTTAGAAAAGGTGTCTAGAATTGTGGTTACACATTCTTGTCTGTGCTGCATACAACCTTTTTTTAGGTAATTTTTACATGACCATTGTTCCATTTATGTCCAAATATCTGCAGCAAATATTGTCATGATGGATTTTATTATATTAGACCAACCAATGAACCAAAGGTCATTCTCACAGACCTGAGAGGGTGATTACACACAGGCTTTTCCAATTACCATGTAATATTGCAAATTAGTTTTCCTGAGATCTCTATTTTTCACCCACACCTACACTGCATCTATTTAGCCATCAAGGCATTAGTGATGTGCCAAATACCCTCATCTGAGACAGATTATTTTGATTTATCAACAGTATTATTTGCCTGGTGATCAGTTTGTTAAGGCACTTGAGTCATGTTTGCCTGAAAAAATGCATATTCCATTCATTTAGCACATTTTTTACAGTGTATACTGTTCTGTTTGTATCACTCCCCCCACACCTTTTGTGATGCTGCATGGCCAACTTGCAGCACCAAATGCGGCACATCTGACAGAAAAGTGCAGACCACATTTTATCTTTAGCCATGTAAATGTGTAGGTTTTTTTTGTTGTTGTTTTTTTTAATAAGATTGATTTTTGTGGACTGAATTTGTATTACTGCTAAATAACCAAACATTTTTCAATGGCTAACAAGAATTCTTCCATATTACTGTAAGTATAACAATTTAATAAGGCCCACCACAGATATGCATTTCTGAAAATGTGGCCCATTTCACCAAAAAAACTTGATGTCCCTGCTCTATGGTATATTTGTGTTACTGGATAACTTTTTGATTTTCAACTGAAAAAAATATGTTTCATTACACACTGTTTGATACATTATACATGCATCACATAACATATTTTAGCTAATAACAAAAAACTACAACCTTTATTAACAGTCAAGTGAGTTTATTCTGTATTCTATGCAAATCATATTTCTGTGTTATATCTGTTTAAGTACAACTACATAGTACAAATTAAATGTCAAGAGTGGAACTACCAGCAGTGTAGGTACCCACCATAAAATACACTATTCTTTAGCATATTTCTCTTTAGGAACCCAGCCTATAAAGAATAACACATTATCAATAAATCTTAAGCTCACGGAAGCCATACCTCTGATGAGCTACCACATAAAGTGTAATACCTAGTGAATTCTCATTGCTACAAGAGTAAAGGATGATGTTTCTGTATGAGTGTGCAGCAAGGATTCGGAGCAGTAGCAACTGAGGCATTCACCTCAGACGCAAACAAAAGGGGCTGCAGTGATGATAGTATGAAACCCCGAAATATAGCATGTTGTGAGCAGTATGTCTGGATGAGCCTCATGGTAACTATAGTCATCAAGTGAAGATGATAGCTATGCACAGGTCCTGTGATGTCCAGACAGTTAAAACTCTCCATTAATATGTTTTAATAGAAACAGCTAATAAGAAGCTTCCCTCGCACATTGCATTCCTTCTTGGGGTTACCCAGTTGGTTTGTTTGGGGCTCATGTCTATGGTGTGCTAACATTATACTGATGGGAGCTGTTCTGCACCACTATTAATATATGGATACCAACATACTAAAGGGAGCTTCACTGTACCACCATCTATGCCTGGCTGATTATGTTCTATTAGGCGCTATATTTTACCCCTCTAGTTAACTATAAACTAATGTAAGCTGATGTGGGAGCTATACAGTATCACCCATAGCATCTATTCAGGATGTATTAATCAATAATATTTGTTATTTTTGTCCCTTTTTCATTTTCTGCAAAACAACAGCTATTAAATTATGAGAGGGTGCCATTTTCAATTCTTGCCTTGGACACAGAAAAGCTATGGGTCACCGAAAAGTGGCTCAGCTACCTGTTCAACCTTATGTTAAATCCAGTCTCTATCATTTATGAAGAGTCTACTTATAAAGTGTTGTGTGCTGGCATTCTTCAGTATACATCACAGACCCACCTGAAGATGTTTCAAGCATTGTAAAGTTCATAGGACTTATAACCACATATTTCCCAGCCAACACGTTTACAGATTTCACCAGCCTATACTGACTTAGTACAAATACATCAAGAACAATCGAATAATACAAACCTGATAAAGCTTTTCAAAGCACCTTTGTAATCTGATTTTAAACAACATTCTGTTTAAATGTAGGTTACATTATTTCATTTTAGGGAATATTGAGGAACCAAACTTCTGATTTTAAAGTAAGAGGATAACAAAAAAAAAATAAAACAATATTCTGAATGGCAACATCATATTTAAATGAAATCACATTTATATCATAAATGACAGCAATCTTGTTTTGAAAAGTGCCTTCCGTAGGTTAAAGTGGAAAAGATCACATCAGTTTTTCTGTCATTCAGTTATTCATTTCAATATGACCTATAATCTTGGGAAAAATATGTACTGCCGGTTGTCAAAATGCCATGCTACAAAATTTCAATTCATCTTTTCAAACTGAGAGTATTATAAATAGGAATTCAGTGGCATTTCCTATAAAGCTCTCTATCTTCTTATGAGAACACATTTGCTCTTAAAGTGTCAGCTAATGCCAATAATGTTGATATGAGACTGACATCACAAGCCAATCAATAAGACTACCTGCACAATTATAGTGCGAGTAAGCTGATTAGAAGCATACATGCTGTTTCTTGGAATCTGTGATAAATGCCACTTGCAGTAAAATGTGTTAAAGGCAAGGCCATTTTGTGGATGGCAGGTACCTATAATAATGGATCATTATTAAGGGAAATATCAGGGGAAATATGCACATAGGATACATTTAAAAAGGCATTTAGAAAATAAATATTGATTTTACATTGTTCTTTTCAAATGCAGAATGAAAATATTATGTTATTGTAGTGCTGTTTTGATGTACATTTCTACTGCTCAATTACTACAGAATAATGTATTTTAGTAGTCCAGCATAGAAATATTCTCACCTTGTGCCTTTCTTTTTTACTACAGTAGACCATATTGAGTAAACTTTTACATTATTTCTCCCCTTTTTTTAACCTGCATTAATGTTCTGGTGTAAAATGTTAGTGATATTTTCTAAATTTCCATTAGGGCTGCCACACAGCTGGTATTTTACTGGCAATTTGGGGAACATGTGCAAAAAATATCCATTTTATGGATGGTCACATATCCATAAAAGCACCAGAATGCCACCTTCAGTTAAAAAATTGACCTATGTGAATTTGAAGGTTATTTCTCAGAATAGTAAAATAACAAAAACATAAACAAAGAGTGAACAGATGCTCACGGCGCTTGCACGGAAGTTGGGGATATGTGCACTCTGTTCGCTCTGGAGGAAAGAGAAGCACTGGGTTGTGCATGGAGCAGGGAATCCCCACAGAAGACCCAAAAGACTGCTGTCCCAGATCATGGAGGGTCCAAAGACGGTAAGGAGGAGGGGGAACATGGCTGTGTGGCACTGATGTGTCAAAGCACAATGGCATGCTTATGATAAGCGGACTTATACTGGGCCTCATACATTTAAATACTTCAAATTAAATTACTTCAATAGTGGGGAAAGTAATGGAAATAGAATATTTGACAGTCATCACCTATAAGAAAAATATATTGTGTCTAGCAACAACACTAGTTGGAAGAAAAATCTATATATCCAATTTCCACACTTTTTGGTTATGGTTATCATGTATATATTTGCTCTATTATTTTAAACAAACTAGAGTTCATAAGTGAGCTCTATTTAGATATATCTATATATAAAAGACATGAAAAGCATACTTGGTGCTCTAGTAACAAGGCCAGAACCAATTTCAAGCAAACGAGGCTAATGTAGGACGACATTTATGTAGTGCACAGAGCTTTTTAATGTGAGTATCAGATATGATTTGTTTGCTTATGTAAAAGCTATTACTCTCAGAAGTGCATAAAGAGGGCGATGGGAAGTGGAATAAAAGTTTGTCAGGTGAGAGAATGAGCTACCGATATAACAAGAGCATTAACATAAACAAAATATTGAAATATTACTAATTAATTATTTACTAGTTAATTTACCAATAAAGTCATGTTAAACCATAAATGCAACATACATGATAGACACTTGCCCAGCATGCAAAGTAATTTACCATATTTGTTTGAATATATGACAACCCTAATTATACAATGACTCCCCCCAAACTTTGGAATTCTGTTTAGGTAAAAAAGAAAAACCCTATAATTATATACACACACACACTAGTAAAACTTCCTTCACATGTAAACTGTTTGTATCATATTTATTAAGTATGATTGACAAAAATGAGTTCCTTTATTTTGCCAAAGTACCCCCAGACTTGCCAGTGCATCCCCAGACTTTCCAATACTCTCCCAGATGTGCCAATATCCAACCACACTTACCAGTGTATCCCCAGATTTGACAATGCATCCCCACACTTGCCAGTCTGCACCCAGACTTACCAATGTATCCCCAGACTTGGCAACAAGCCTCCAGACTTGCAAATGTGGGGCAGCAGGTGGATGTCTGTATGTTGTTCGGTGCACACAGACATCCTCTGATGCCCAAGTCAAAACACATATATGTCTGCGTTCCCACCTCAGGGAGTTTAACAAGTTGCTCTCATATTTCCGATCATCAGTTATTATATCATTAGATTATTAATACCATGCCTCTTGGCCAGTCCTCCAATTTTCTGCCCAGCTTTACCATGTAATTCTCACAATTAATAAATCACTAATTTCCACTTAATTCCTTTTCATTTGAGTTAAGAATTTACCTAGGTGACATGTATGACTGAGAATGAATGTAATGACCCGAAAAATTAGTTTGGTGTATATATTAAGTTTGGTTACTTTAAGCTGATTATTTAATATACAGAACATTTAGGCTAATTTAAAATATATATGGTATATATTATTGTACGTCATAATGTTTACTTTTTTAAGAATAGTTTATAAATAATGCATAGCAAAGAAAGAAAAAGAAATTAAAATAGCTACAAGCCAGGATGGATAGGACAGGATCCTATATCATGTTGCATTATGGTTTGTTTGTTTTATCTGAATTGTAAAAGTGTGACATGTTTTTGTAATTTGTTTGATTATGCAAAAAACTATATTTAAAGGAACACTATGATTTTATTATTTTTGTTTTGTATTGTTGATTTCAGATATATCTTTTGGTTACGCAAGTTTATTTAATAAAATATTTTACTAAACACGTGTGACTTGGTGCTGCCATTTTGTGAAATATAGTGTTTCTGTGTGCTGACCAACAGTGACTTTACAGCACTAGTTTCTCATTATGGGGCTGGGGACTCAGAATGCAGTCTATAAGTCAGAATTCTGACCATAGACTTGCATTAAATGGGAGGGTAATGTAACTGTTACATCACATGGGGGCAGAGTTATGATACTGTTTGATCAGTTCAATCTCCTCTCTCTTCAAGAACGATGTACTTTTTGTGATGGAAGGCCAGGAAAATAAAAGTTGTACACAGTCATCTATTCCTGTGACACACTGGAGCCAATGAGAGAACAGGGGAGTAACTTATGACATCATCATCCAGACTCAGAGCTGTAAAGTGAGACTTGCTGGAAGATTTTGGAGAATGTTGCATGAAGGGTAAATTTCACAAAATGGATGGAGGAGATGGACACCTAATTTTATTTTTACTTTTATATGCAACTAATTAAAACATAGAAAAACAAACAAACTGTGGCATATGTCTTACATATGTGTTTTAAATGCACAGATTACATCTATGTAACATCTTATGTTATGTTATGTTATGTTATGTTACATCTTATGTAAGTGGTAGTATATTGAAAAAGAAAAAAAAATCTGTAAGACTGCCTACATTTTCTTGGCTTCAAATATCTCCCACACCAATCACCCATGCCTTATAGAATATTAAACATTTTGTAAAAAAAAAAATGCTTACAGTAAAAGATATCAATTCCATTCAAAGCAAGAAATTCCAGAGACATTTCCCTTTGTGCTCAAATGGGAAAAGGAATTATGGAAGGTTTTACCACAAGAAAATTGGAAGGAAGTATTAGCAGCCCCAGGATCTCATTCCCACTGTATGAATCATATTGAATTGAGTAGAAAAATATTGTACCGGGGGCACTTAGTCCCAATAAAAATGGCCCAAATGTACCCAAAAGCTATAAAAAGCTGCTGGAGGAAGTGTTAGCAGGATGGCACAAATGTACATATATGGTGGTCCTTCCCTAATCTGGCAAAAATATGGAGATTTTCAGGTCCCGCCACGCAGCGCATCTCCGGAGTACCCAGCCCTCGCTCGGTGTCACGGAGTAGCGGGGGACCTGTGCTCTGGATCGGCAGCCTCCCTTCAAGCGCGCGTCACCGAAGACGGTGCGCGCACTCCTCCTCAAGCAGGCACGCGCGTCATGACATCACCTGGCGTGAAGTTTAAAAGGAATCACCAAGCTGAGTACTGTGCTTGGTGATTCTTGCTCGTTTGCTGCCTATATTGCCTTACCTGCCTTACTTACCTCCCGTTATTGACCTGGACTGTTGGTTGGTGTTCCCTGCTTCCTCCTACCCGACCTTGGATTGTACTATTGGATTACCTACCTGCCTGTGCCCCTGATCTGGACTGTTTCATCGATTACCTGCCTGCCTATGCCCCTGACCTCACTATCTCCTTGCTGCTGTATGCTGTGTGTTAACCATCTCATTGCTGACTTCGCTGCAGTTCCTTGTGGATTATTAACTCGCTGCTGTATGTTGTTTGTCCTTGTGGATGTTGGGCATCTATTGGACTATTCCACGCCATATTGTTCCAAGGGTTTCTACATCCTGGTGAGTACCTTACTCTATGTATATTCCTGTACCTGTATACTGACCTCCTATAGCCAACCCTCACAGAGATGGGTGTTTAAAATCTTACACCAGAAGACAGGAATAAAATTACAATGGACACCAGAAGTGGCCATCCTGAATATGCTTACAATTAACATTATAGCTATGAAAAGAATAGTAGTAGGTCAGGTCTTTGCAGCAGTAAAGACCCTGATAGCGAGGAAGTGGAAAACTACCACAATTCCCACATATGGTGAGGTAATCCTTTTGGTAGAGGAGAATTTGATTATAGAAAGAATGCATTACAACATTATCTGATTATACAAATATAATCAGATAATGAACATATGGAAACGGAACTTAACTCTGGTGGTATAGTTAGGAAGAGTGGACCAGGAAAAACCAAAAGGGAGGAAGGGTAGGAGTGAGAGTTGCTATGGATAAGGGAGTGACTGGTCTACTATATTAACAACCAAGATTAAGTAGGACATTTTTATAGAAAGCATGGACAAGACGATTATCTCTGTGTGTCTATATCTTTTTCTGTCGTCTTCATCTTTATAGAAAACTTGAACTAGGAGAGAGACAGAGGTATGGAGAGGACGATAAACAGATAACTGAGTCTATATAAATTAGACGAATTCCTTAATATTAAAAAAATCCTGTTTTTTCACCTGCGTGTATGTACATTTTATATGAAAGTTTTGTAATTTTTGATAATGAAAATTTAATAAAGTATTTATAAAGATATTAAAAAAAAGGTTGGTGAACTGGTAAAGGAAAGAGCTAAGAAATAATTCCATATGGTCTGTGTGTCTAATTTGAAAGTTATAAAAAGTTTATTTTACGAATATTAGAGGATTGTTTCTTATCTGTTAGCTCTTCTGACTCCTGTGTAGATCCAACTTGACTGTCCTAAGTTTGACTGGCACTGCCAGTCTGTAACAAAAAGAAGAAACATGTACCCATCTCTGCAAGCAGCTGGATGAAAAACAGCTACAAATTCATTTTTTATGTCCTCAAACTTACCAAAAAATATACACATTGAAAAAATAGTTATGCTAACTGGATAGCAATAGATCAAGTCTGGTAACGTTTTTTTATAAAAAAAAATGTGCTTGTTTAAAGGCGGTAGGAACAAACATTTGCATCTGAATGAGCATTTGCTCACAATGGGGGTCCTGTAGAAAAACTACCGCACTAGCGTTGGGAAGGGTATAAAAAGGCACAATCATCGTTTGTTATGTATAATGGTGATTGCACTTTTTTATAAATCCCAAATAGTGTGAGAGTGGGAGAGAGACCTCCACTAAACAGTGTTTGGCGAAGGGTCTCAGACAATAAAAATGTGCGTTACAGCTCCTGATCTTTTTATACATTAACTGTGATGGCGCATTGATAGTTTGTACAACCTGAAAGTGCTTAACTGGCGCAGGTGGCGCAGACCCCCGAAATTTGTCGGGTGTCTTCTTTGTACATAGGAGCACATGCCGATTGAGCCATTATTATATCTACACACGAGGTGCGTTGTAAATTCTGTTATACATATGATTATGTAATATACATTTGCCTTTTATGTTGACATTTTATAATTAAAACGAAGGTCTATAACACCATCTTACTTAGTTGTAAACAGTTGTAAATTTTTGCCACATTTTTTTTAACAGTTACCAGAATGTGTCTTTTATTATCCATCACCCATACCTATTTTTTCTGTACCCTGCCAGGCTATAACTCAAGTACTTTCCAAGATCTGGAAAATATAGCAGCTTGTTAATAATTCTACATCCATGCTGCACTTCAGGAAATGTTGATAGTAAATATGCAGGTGCCCAAACTTTGAATAATTCAAGTAAAATATCAATGACATAAACTTGCTTCAAAGCAGAAGTACCTGTCTGATATTTTATTTGGAACAACTCATTAAAAAATAAACTTGAGTAGATTATTTCTTCAGCAAGAGCAAACTCACTAGATGACAGTATTCCTTTATGAGCCAGTCAATGTGTATTACACTTACAAAAACTTTTTTAACTCTTTTCTTTATATAGATGTCAAAAAAGCAAACCATCAATGTTGCATCTGCTGACTAAATTCTGTCAGTGTAATATGAATTGTGCTTTACCTGTAAGTGCTGATGGGAACACGCACAATCCATCAATCTAGAATTAAGAGGATTAGGCATATATTATGTTCCATTAATAAGGTAGCCCACAGCAAGTATTAACCTATCATTTTCTATAACCCTTTCTTAATAGTAATACATTAAGATTTTATACCACCCTAGAGGTAAGATCTCTGTAAGGTCAAAATGGAACCTACTTTTAAAATGAAATATGTATGGTTTCTTGTTTCCTTTCTGGTTATATCATTCAGGATTATATTCCTTATTTTGAACACATATTTTATATTTCTTAATCGTACAAAGTATTTGCATATTAAAATGCTTCCAATTCACTGTCTTTTTGTAAGTGTATCGCAAAGTGCCTATCATAGACTGTGCCAATGTTACTACTACTCCAGAACCAATTATGTTTCACTTTTGGTCGCCAATTTTGGCCTCCTGATAATGATTTGTTTGTAATTGTATTTCATATATTTAAAATATTTACATATTCTGCACATTATGGATGTTGGGCAAACGTTACATACTCAAAGCGTACTTGAAAACCAGAGAACATTTTAAACTAATGTTCCTGGTTAAACACTTTGTTATTATTAAGGAAGCTGAGCTCCTCAAGTAAATAAATGAGGTATAGAAAGAATAATATAGGTGGAGAATTAAGTTAAGCAAAGTTAAGTTCCATGACTTTTTCCTAAAGCCATACTACATTAAAGTTAGTAAGGGAGTCAAAATGTGCATGGACCCAACCACTTGATGAACCTTCACCTGTTCCCCATTTACAAAGATTTTAAATTTCACATCTATTTGAGGTCTGATTATAAGATGAAGCTTGAATGTAAGACGAGGCGACCTTTTCAGAGCTTGTTAGATACAAGCTTGTTTGTATCTATTATCCCATAGATCAGTCTTACCACAATCAGTTAACTTGAAATTAAGGTAACGAGTGCCTCTTCGGAAGTTAATCTTCAGCATAATTTTCAAAGATAATCTAATAGAGTTGATTGGGGATGCCGAACAGGGGAGGGCTGGCAACGTGTTGTCCAGGGGGCAAAAACAATGTAATGTCCCTTAATGAAATTTTAACAGTGAACTCGTTATCATTAGACACAAATACACAGACAAAACAGGCTGACAGACAGATAGACATACACAATAACTGAATCGAAAGATAGAAAATGCCACAAAATGGTGCAGTCCCCATCCATCCATTGAGGTTACAGTGATAACATCCTGTAGGGGGATTGCAGCTACCCCCTCCCACCTGCTAGTCCTCCCCTTATACTGAGAGTATGTGAGAAAGTTTCAATAGGGTAGAGCTAGGCGTGCAGCTGTTTTATCAGAATTTGTAAAACTGGGTTTAGGGTTCACTTTAAAAGCTTAAGTAGGAAGCATATTCTTAGTTAGTTAGTTAGTTAGTTAGTTAGTTAGTTAGTTAGTTAGTTAGTTATTAATGTATGCAGACATCTTTAAATATTATCTTTATATACCTCAATGTGCATCCTAATGATTTATGAATAAAAAAGAGGTTAAATTCTCACTGAAACCTTGCTCTTGAAATGTAACACACAAGAAATGCATTGATATTCCATTAAGAATTTGCCAATTTCCATGCAATCTTTATTGCTCTATAACAAGAACATTTTGAATAGGTCTAATATTAATTTGAAGTTTCCTCAGGATATCAAAATTTACAGCATTTATAAAAAGGATTTCTTTAGCTATTACATTTGTCAGAGGTGGTGCATGTCATGGTATAATGGGCAACATTTAAAAGTGATTCTTCATTATAATGCAATTTTTGTCATAAAGTCCAATTCCCACTTTTGCTTCATGATAATATAGAAATTGTCTGGAAGGTTAACAGAAGCAATGCTTGTCTTCCAAAATGCCTCTGATCTTTATTGAAGCCTAAAACAGTGATACATTTGCACCTATTTGTAAATTGAAGGTATTAATTTCACTTATTCATGCAGTGGCAAGTGTATTAGGTTCACCTGCTTTTTAAATGCAAATAACCAAATACAGAGCAGTAACTAAATATTTCTGAATATATAGAAAAAGTGTGCACCCCTTCAATATAGTTTCATTGCAGTTATTTTGCCAAACAAATTAAAATAAATATCTAAATAATGGAAACCTAACTGAATGGGGTGCTAGACTGGTGAAGAGGCTGATTTCTTAAGTGTTGGTCCATGGTTTGAGTCACCTGTATGTCTTTTCCTTCCCTAGCAGAGACCTAATCTGATCCATGTTGCATTATGTGCTGGGCTTTAGCAATATGGCTTCATATCCTGACTTCCTCAGGTGTTCATAGGAAATGTCTTCCGAATTTACAGAGAAGAATGCAGTGAACTTGAGACATCCAGTGAGTGACACTTCTGTGAGGAAAACCCCCTTAATGAGAGAGCTCAGAGAAGAATTGTTATAGGCATTCATACCTGACAAGCGATAAACAGACACTCAGAAAGAACAGGAGGATACAATGATTACCAAAGAAGAATGTTGCCTAATTCTGGATTTATGATGTGGCATCCAGATGATTGGATGCACTGATTTCCAAACATAATGGTGATATCTCTTCTGTCCTGGACTGTTGGGGTTTCTTAATGACTTGTTTGGAAACCATGAATCCACCCTACCATGTGTCAACATTATTAGTCCGGGATTAAACTTCCTTTGCAGAATGGAAAAACATTAAAAAATCCTTAAAAAAAAAATTTTAATATTTGCTTCTGATAATTGTTTCGTAGGCAGAAAATAATGGAAGAAATCATGTAGAAACATAATTTAATGTAAAAGTGGTTTGAATTCTTGAGAACAGAGTTTGAATGTTTAATGTGGAGTTTAGGCCATGTCAGATGTCAAGTGAAAAGTATATGGTTTAGAAACCAAAAAGTGTAATAATGTCCTATCACCTCACTGTGCACAAGCTGCACAAAATAAATGTGCATTTCCTAATGACACACAACATGCAAAAAAGCCTGTGGCCCTAAACATAAGTGACTGAAGTGGGCTTAGGTGTACATCTGTGTTTTGAAGTTAAATTTCCCCACATCAAATTATTTTCAATGAGATGATATACAGTTCCACATATATGTCAACATGTAAACGAGAAAAAAAAATACAATAGTGTGATATTGTAAAAAAAAAAACAATTATATCTTATAGTGTCAATGTTTGCGCCAACATATCCTCAATTTCTGATAGGATTGTCAGTAATATATCCAAGCTCCAAATCCCAGAGGCAGATCTCCAAGGACCACCAATAATGATAGACAGCTAAATGGAAGAGGGAATCAGCAACATATACAGTATAATAGAAATTTAATAGCAGTTGTATTTTACATAAAAGTAGGTATATCCTCGTACAGGCTCCAAAAACAGTACATATAGAAAGCAAAGCAAAGCTCCAAATCCGCAACCTGCTTCGACTTTCACGGCGTAAACCAGATGACCCTGGTATATTCTGACAAGATATATGTGGGTATAACAGAAAAAGGAATTAACATAAAGCAGGGCAATTACTTGCACACACACCACTGGAAACACATTTTGCAATGACACGAGTTGCCACTTATTGACTAAACATCCTCTACTGCAGTCCATGGTTTTCCATGACCAGAGATAATTTAATATCAATGAATAGAACCCAACATTATTGATCATGTGTATCATTTTATAGATACACATGCATCTATAAACAGCATGCCCATCTTCAAATATTTACTTCCAGCAATGATAATGCGCCAAGTCACAAACCACTCCGTAAGATTGATTCAATGGCCTCTGTTAACTAAAAAAAACAGTATCCAGTTGATTTTACTTATTTACTGCACCAGGGACATTTGGCCTTTTTTTTTTTTTTGCTTAACAATGTTATTCCCTTACAGCAACAGTGATTTAGCGCATTGGATATTTTCGGTCCCCATTGCAGTTGAATCTCATGCTATTCCTAAAAGTCAAGGATGTGTGCATTTAGTGGGGTGCACTGAATCTACCCCATTATCTGAAGCTGCCATAGTCCCACAGAACTCAATATAATAGATCACCTTTCATGTGAAGTGGGACTGGAGTTTTGCACCATGAATGTGCAGCCTTATTCTGGCACACGCTTAATATAGTCTATTTTTTAAGAGAGAGGCTTTGCAGGGGCTTGGGTCATAAATGCTTACCCTTCCTCATTATACATTAAATAGTATAATGTATATATATATATATATATATATATAGTATATAGTAATATATATATATGTAGTGTACATATATATATAATTTTCAGAATTCTAGCCATCGGTTACATGGGCAACTGGTCTCTTGTATGATATTTCTCTTATGGGTCTATTCACTAAAATCCAACTTTGGAGGTCAACTTTTATTTTGAGACTTAGTCAAATTTGGCACCCGAGTTTGACTAGAAAAAAAACTCAGGTGTGAATCTTCACCATTGAAAATAATGGGAGGCAAAATTATTGAAGACTAAGACTAATTTTTGAGACTAAGTCAAACTAGGGCACCAAATCTGACTTTGGAGATTGACTCTCATTTTGAGACTAAGTTAAATTCAGCACAGAAGTCTCAAAAACAGCTTTAATCATTTTGAATAAGAGATTATTATCCTACAGTAAAATAATATAAGAGAATACTACACAAGAATAACCAAGCAATTCAATAAATTACCTATTTAATTTCCAGCATATTTTCTGAAACAATTCAAAACGATGTAATTGAGCACACTTACAAACCTGTTTCCAGATATTTATTGTCTGTATATCCTCCATCTTTTCCAGATCCTTCATATTATAATCAATACCATAACTCTCTTTTGAATCAAATGCTCTATTGACAGATATTGTTTTTTCCCCAATTCTTGCAAGATTTAATGGGTTTTTCTTTGCTGCAATGTATCATTTTAGGTACCATAATAAAGCTTAGTAATATACTTTAATGTCAAGGCAGGAAATATTTATATATTTGTGTAAGGCTATTGTCAATAAATGTCAGTTTGGGTTGGAGAAGGATTTATACAGATGTAATAACTGTAAATTATACTTGTTAGTTTTCTGCATGTATGGATCAGTGTGTAATAATCAATGTTGCATACTTATTATGAACAATGTTATTAAAACTATTTTGCAGGGTTGCTTCCACTTTACAAAATCAGAAATGTAGTCAAATATTTAGTCAGGTCTTCTCAAACAAAGAATATATGTAAAAAAACAAAAAACACAAAACCAGAATAGATTGAATTCATATTTTACTACAGATGGTATTCCTATTTTACTGATTTGAATATATGAAAAATGATTTGCCTAGAATATACATACTATCAATCATAACATGTTTCGCAATACAAATAAAATGATGAATCTATTCTACCTTTCATACATATTACAAATATGGTGAAACCCAAAGGAAAGTCAGATGGACTGATGAAGAATAGTGACTGTAGATGAGCAAAATGTTAACAGAGGATGAATATGTCATTAACTATTTGTAACCCAGGTTACAGCACAGGGCATTGGAGACAACAGATTTTACACTACGCATATCTGGGATAAGAGCAAAAAAAAATGGGATGAAAACATATTTTTTTTGTTTGAACTTACCACTTAAATAAATGTACCAATCTGGTGAAAACATAACAAATAATAAACTGAAATTACCAAAGAAATCATTAACATAAAACACAATTTGTCAGTTCATAGCCCCAAATTTGCATTTGCAATGCACCAAGACCAGAATAAGCTAAAATGATAGGCCTCCTGGGCTTGGATCAGTCATTATGCCCCAAACTCAGGAAAAATATATGTTCCCTTCCCCCATTCCCCATTGCTCCTGCTTGTGCCAGGGCTGCCCAAAAGGGCAGTAGCACAATGAATAAATAAAATAAATACCTACCCCTCCTTTACCATTACCTTGTACAGTTGGAGAGGGCAATCAAAAATTACCTCTGACAGACCAAGGTGCCCTGTATATACCTATATAATAATATAATATAATTATAATTTAAATAAATAATCCCCCCATTCTCTAAAAATCTGTGCCGGCAAAAGAAACAACCAAAAAAGTGCACACTATCTTTATTTATGCATTTCATTGGGAGCTCGTTCATGTACGTGGATTGTCATTAATGGGTTAACACACTGGATAATTTTGGTCGCCGTTGCAGTTGATTTGCATGCTATTCCAAATGTAATAGTGTGCGGTAGTCCTAAAGTCCTGGGTGCAGTAAATAACAGGGGTCATTAAATATACCCCAAACCCCCGAGTGCATTTTGCTGGACTCGACTGTATCACTATGGAGACACAGACACGGCTGAATTAAAAGTAATTAATGGGACTCTATCCGCATATTGTATAAGGACTGCCTCCTCCTGTACACAGGCGCTCAGTTTATCTGTGAATCCAGTGTTATATTAGCATCTTGCTTCTGTTCCATTGTTATTTTTTGATTACCTAGATATTTGTGTACTTCTGGCTCCCTGGACCATTTGTTCAGTTGTGCATGTACATTCAAGAAGGCCTGGTCCATCTCCAGACTTGTACTGGTGTGTGCTAACCCACACACAACACCTTGCAGATTATTTTAATTGGACAAACACTCTCCTTGCACAAATGACTAGATAACAATGATCAAACCCCATGCATTCTCAGATGTAGCTGGTCATTGTCATAATCCACTAATTCTTTTTCATATGCTATGTTCTATATAATTCTCTATAAATAATTAATATTTCAGAGAAGTTATGTTGTTTATCGCTTTCTAACTGCTACATAATAATAAATCAGCTGCTACATTCTTCCTGTGTCTAAGCCAGTTATTTATGGATTGTAACGCATAAGCATAAGATATTTAACAGTAAAACAGCATGCAGTGTTTTAATGCAATCTTTATGTCCCTCATTGTGCTGCTGTTATTATGTGTAGCTATGTACTAATGCTTCTGGAATGAGTGGTGCGCACGCATCATTATATAGCTTCATCAATAATTGCATGTGTGCTGCCTGCTAAATTGCTATGGTTCTGGTACTGAAAACCTTCAGTCTTACAGTGTGAAAAAAATACGAAAGCTGAGCCATCATGTTTCGGAAAGTGGGAAGATTTCATGTGAGGTAAAATAATGTAGGATTGTATTCTTTATCAGGGCTACCTTTAGCCCATGGTGCAACTTCATCAGTCAAGACAGGTGTGCTGACAGATAAGGTACAGAGATTCACAGACAGACAAGATAATTGGATAGTAAGATAGATAAAGCAGTGGTTGGACTGTTAGGCTTTTTTATCATTTCCACTGGCCTTTCATCTCTCCTTCACTACCTTAGATCCAAAAATGCAGAGGGGGAGAGATAGCCTATGAATCCGGTTGCCCCTTTTATCCTCCAAGGGGGTGGATCCATAAAAGGGGCGTGTCCACTCACTGCCCTTACCAGATTGAGCTTCAGGCTTCTTGGCAAAGGCACCAGATTATGTTACATTAAACAATAATGGGCTACATGTTAGATATGTACACAAACATCTTGTTGCATATGCACGTCGGTATATGTTTATTTATTTGTCTCTCTATCAATCTCTGTATGTTATCTGTCAGTATGTCTGTCCTGCCTGTCTATTGGTGTCTGTCTTTCTGTGTCTGTCTGTCATTTTATCTGTCCTGCCTATTTGTGTCTGTGTCTGTCTGTCAGTCTCTGTCTGTTAGTCTACCAGGCCTGACTGTCTATTTATGTCTATCTATGATGATAATGGGGTGGCTGATGAAATTGCAAAATAGACCAATAAATTCATTTTGCCCCAGAGTCAAAATTTGTCAGCCCTATCCTGAGGACTTGCATAGAATGTCAGCTCTGGAGAAGATTAAAGACTTTGTTTTTTTCTGCAAATTCTAATGTAAGTATGGTGGTTCATACCAAAGTATTAGGAATTTGATCAAGTGTTTTTTTTTTGCCTGTACTCCCACTGATAATTGAATTGTTCATTTAGCTAATTCATTGAGAAATGTCTATTAGTCCTCCTTTTTCAACATCATTTTGGTCACATTCACATAGCTGTAGACATATTTTAATTTCCTATTGCCAACCTATATTGTAGCACTACCTACAAATAACTTTAATGAGTAAATCTAATTTTGAATGAAGCAGGTCACAAGGTATGTACCACTAGTCTTTGGAAAAGGAAAGTCTGAAGGCTTCCATCTCACAGAGAACTGAGATAGCACGGAGAGGTGGTCTGATGATAGTCTCTTTTTGTCAATTGTAAGTGCGTGCGTCAGTTGCGTAGCACACAACTAATAGTATGGGACTCACTGCACTAACATCTTCTCTCCCATTGCAGGTTTGTACAGTGTCACAGACACTATGCAGTAATCAATACTGCCATGTCACAGCAGCCTGTAAGGGTCAAGGAGATTTCCAAAAGATTTGTGAATTGTTTCTTTATGATGCTCCATATCAGCATCACTCAAAAACCATTTCAATCACACAGATGTGGCCTTATTACTAATGAAAGGTTAACATGGATAGTTTAGTCCTTCTTTAAGAATATTCATTGTAGTAAACCAAATGTACTATTACATTTATATTCGTATATTATTGGTAAATGCCTCATTCATTCTGTAATCCTGGTTTGCAATGTCTGAACAGCAGATTGACAATGGTGAGACTGAAAAATAAGGTAGATTACGTCAAAATGCCTGATGTTTAGGGTGGGGTGATATCACCTTGAAAAATTCTGACTACAATGGATAAGAGAATGTGGTAAAAGATAAAAAATTTCAGAAAGCGATAAGAATGACTCACACATCACTGAGTCCTAACAACATGCTTGCTAACAATCCATCTAAAAATACCAACTAATGAGAATACTGTTGGGACACCAGCGCTGATATTTTGTTAAATAAACATTCTATCAGCATTCCGTCAGGGCAAGAAGTACTGCAGGAAACATCATTAGCATCTTTGAAACTTTGCAGTAAACAGTAGTTCATTTCGAGATGCCACTGTGACTTTACAATAAACAAATTGTCTCTCTCCTCCCAGCAATATAGAAAATAGAGATTGAGGGTCATTGCAAGCTATTAGACTAAATTTATCTGCATGGAAAAAAAAGCAATAACAAGAGGTTTGATTCCCCAGTAGTGCAGAGTGTTTACAAATCTTAAGTACAGCATTGAAAAGCATTCTCTTTTCTATGTGTGCAAATTATTTATGGAGACACAGAGGGAGCTTTATCTGGGGAATGATAAGGATGTAAATTCTTTGGTGATCAATGATTTATTAAACAAACCTTTAAACTATTACTAATTAAGATTTTACAATTTAATCAATCATAAATTGATTAAACATATATGTAAATTAACACGATGTACATATATTTAGAGATCTCCTGTCAGTGCTGAGACTACTTTGGCCTTCACTTTCCACATCCTCTTTACTTCCTCTTTCAGGCCCTGGTACTCCTCCAACTTCTCATTCTCCCTCTTACTGATGTTGCAGTCACTTGGCACTGCGCTGTCTATCACCATTACTGTCTTCTGGTCCATACAGGCAACAGAGGGTTGTAGTCAATGGGGTATATTCGATGCAAGGTCTTGTTACTAGCGGGGTACCTTAGGGATCTGCACTTGGACCCATTCTCTTTAATATTTTTATTAGCGATGTTGCAGAAGGTCTTGTTGGCAAAGTATGTCTTTTTGCTGATGATACAAAGATTTGCAGCAGGGTTGATATTCATGGAGGGATAAGCCAAATGGCAAATGATTTAGCTAAACTAGAAAAATGGTCAGAGCAGTGGAAACTGACATTTAATGTGGACAAGTGCAAGATTATGCACCTTGGGCGTAAAAACCCAAAAGCAGAATATAGACTATTTGGTACAGTCCTAACCTCAACATCTGAGGAAAGGGATTTAGAAGTAATAATTTCAGAGGACTTGAAGGTAGGTAGGCAATGCAATAGAGCAGCAGGAAATGCAGCCATTGTACAGAGCACTGGTGAGACCTCACTTGGAGTATTGTACGCAGTACTGGAGACCGAATCTCCAGAAGGATATTGATATTTTGGAGAGAGTTCAGAGAAGGGCTACTAAACTGGTTCATGGGTTGAAGGATAAAACTTACCAGGAAAGGTTAAAGCATCTTAACATGTATAGCTTGGAGGAAAGACGTAACAGGGGGATATGATAGAAACATTTAAATACATAAAGGGAATCAACACAGTAATGGAAGAGAGTATATTTAAAAGAAGAAAAACTACCACAACTAGAGGACATAGTATTAAATTAGAGGGGCAATGATTTAAAAGTAATTTTAGGAAGTATTACTTTACTGAGAGGGTAGTGGATGTATGGAATAGCCTTCCAGCAGAAGTGGTAGAGATAAACACAGTCAAGGATTTTAAGCATGCATGGGATAGACACAAGGCTATCCTAGCTATAAGACCGGGAACGGGGGACTAATAGAAGTACTCAAAAAAACTAATTGGGCAGACTAGATGGACCGAATGGTTCTTATCTGCCGACACATTCTATGTTTCTATGTTTCTATGCATACTGCCACAATGTTAGGTTGATTGGACAGTACCTGTCTGTCCGTCTGGATCTTCATGTCCCACATGATCTTAGACTCTTGTTCTCCACAACCTTATATGGAATCACCTATCTGGACTTGGAAGTGTTTATCCCTTATGCTGGGCAGATGTTCCTGTACACAATGCCAGCTATGCTCCCCCTTGAATTTATATATGAGCATATTACGCTGTAACAAGTGTAAGTGGAAAAGTTCAGAAGAGTTCAGAATATGTGTTTCACCTTGTTGATTAACAGATCATGCTTTGTATTATTTGTTTTTTTCTCTCTTTTCTTCCTATGTACATACTCTGACTGCAAGGAACTGAAGAGCAGTATTGCAGCAATCGATATTTGCATAAAAGTACACTTGTTCCATTCTTTGTGTGGTTTTACTGGGTAGGTTGAAACATTTGCTTACCCTATCTCTTACTCTTCATTTTCACCAATTTACAGTATTTGGGGATCACACTGTTGTAGGGTTTGTAGCAAAATATATTTCTCCTGGTAGCACTTTTCTCCTTGTTTTGTATTGGTTTGAAACATGGTACAATCATTGGTGTGTGTCTCTCTGCCCCTTTATATAGACTTTGGTGGTCAAAGTCCCAGTTGTCCTCTCAGTGATTACACCCCAGCTCTCAAAGGGGAAGGCCACATCTCTTCACTGCCCCACTAGGGGATATGTATGACTTGGATCATCTTGTAGGTATCTTAGAACTGTGCTGCTCAGGTGTTGATGAGATGCTGTTTCTTCAAGAGCCACAGAGGCTGTATCCCTAGGGATCTCTGGCCCCCTGCGCTCAGACTGAGCATTGTAGTATTGCTTGTTAGAGGGGTAACAAAATGCTCCGGGGGAGTAGCATCAGTGGTACAGTTCCATCACTGTTTGAAGATATTGGGTCAGACAAGGTCGCCTGTATAGATAGGTTGATGCAGCACTCCTCTTCTGTGTGCCTGTCCATGTTGGCGATTGGCCACCCCCCAAATACATTTTTAATAGGAAGATTAAAATAATAATACAAATCTCAATAGTAAAAATAATCAGAAAAGCTGTAATTTTAGAGAGTAGATTTGTAAAATTAGCATGGTACTTCTTTAAGAAATGTTGGAACTAAACATAAATAAATGCTAATTACAACCTTTCAAAACTGATATAAAAAATGATAACTTTGTCATTATTATATTTTAAATTGTTATCAAAGTCAAGAGAGGTTTATTCTCTATTAAAGCACTTTTAAACATAGGCTGACTATATTCCTTTGGGTTGTTTTTGGAGTATATCAATTATTCCAATTGTCTTCAAAATCAAGTTTATGATTAATATCTGTGATGTGCTCATTTGAAACAGCTTGTACTGTTGATATGATACTATATTTGTAGACTATGCTAGACTTATGTAAACAAACAAAAAATCTCTTGAAGCAAATGTAGGTTAACACAACAAGAGTTGTCTTGTTTTATCAATGATAACAACATACAAAGTTGAGAAAAGAAGTAAACTTTACTCTTATGTGACTTGTGTAACAGGCATTCCAATCATAAGTGACAGATAAAACCTGGGGCCATATCTGACCTGCTTTTTCCTTCTTTTGAAACCGAGAAATAAATAACATCATCTTCTGTACCATCTTCTGCACTGCAGATTTTCTACCAGTCAGACTGTTTGAGGACATACAATGACAGATCTTGCGGAAAAATTCCACACAGTCTATAAATCTTTTGAATGTGAGTAGGTCTCATGTCTGTTCTTAATCCTGATAATCCCTTCCAATCTATACCTATGGTTTATGGATGAAACCTTAGATCACTTATATCTGGTATAAAAAATGTGAAAGATCTTAATATCTGGGGTTTGCAATGGAAACTAATTTAAATTAAAGCATGGTGATATCTGAAATATATCCATAAGTTGAAGTGAGAATTTAATATAGATTAATAAGAACACCGACCAGTAAACTGTGTTAAAAAGGCACTGCAACACCAAAATGTAGCCCTCCAGAGTTCCACAGAGCAATCATGGGTGCCATATATTATGGCAGCATGTCCCTCCAATATGGTACTGCCTTGTAGTCAGCAAGGTCTCTGGAAGTCATCAATCACTTCAATCAATCTGTTGCTTTTGTTAGACTGTCTCTTGAGGCAGTCAGCAACATTGCAGGTAAAAGAACAAAATCCCAAACTAACCCTTGAGCTAAATTAACCCTAGATCAAGCATTATTGTTAGGGTTGCACTTAGGGTTATATATTATATTAAAGAAAACATTATGTATATATGAGTTATTTAATAAAAAGGCAGCAAAGTATAATCCCAATTTCTCTTCACAGTATGAATGTTTTCATCACATATTTTCAATCAATAGCATTTTAGAATTTTAATCATAACAGTAAACATAAGTCAACATTAAAATATTGTGTATAAAAGGTATACATACATTCCAAAAATGTTACTGTCAGAAATCTAGAAGAAAAAAAATGGAATGTCTAAAAGTCAGTGTTAAGACCATATGGGATGAGGCAATTGAGTCCCTCTATCAGGCCTAATTTTGATTGAAATCCTCACCTGTATATTAACAGTATCTGCAATCCTTTAAGTATTGAGATGCTGGCAGCTACACATTCAAAATATTGGGGTGTGTTGATAGATATTGGCCCTAACAGGCAGTATGTAATGGTAATTTTGTAATGCGCCTGTAATTTAATGGTTCTGTAAAATTATCATACAGTTCATTCTGTGTGCCCCCCTTGAAATGTTGTTGCCTGGAACTGCCTAACTAGCCCTGCCCCCCTTAAGTTGCCCCCAAACCTCTAAGTATAAGTCGAGCCAGTGGTTGGCAAAGTGCCCTTGATCCCCTAATAAGTTAATTAGGCTCAGGGATGGTGATAATGATACCAGCTCACTAATAATGAATGGGGCCAGAAGCGTGCAGAGTGGCTCCAGCCCCTTAATAAGTGAATAGTTTCATGGGCTAGTGATAATGGCCCCAGCTTCCTCCCAAGTACACTGCCTAATGTGTCCCCTGCAGTCTCTTCAATAAATAGATTTGGGGGCCTAAAGGCCAAAGGGCCCTTACTTAAATATATAAGGACAGGGGCTGACCAAGGTTGTCTGCCCTCCCCCATGTTAGAAAATTGGGCTTGGGGCAGCCCCCAAGGCTCCTGGCACACTAAAATAAACAAAATATTTTTTTAAATAATTCCCTATCTCCATTTAAGTTACTCAGGTAGGGGGAGGCATACATCTGAAAAATAAAAAGACAGGATGGTGGGCAGTGATGTTGGGCAGTAAAATTCCAGGCCTACAGTCCTTCACTGAGTATGGATCATTTTTATTTTTGGATGGCCCTTTTCAATTGACCAAAGATGAGGATCAATTGATTCGCAGATCATCATGGGTCATTTATTTAAAAGGTCTTTATTTTGTTTCCACTTCATACCCTCATGGCATTCAAAGGGTAGGGATTTTTTACAGTTTTTTTAATTTTCAGATTTTAACTTCCTACCATTATTAGGGGGCCGGTGGCATAATGCGCAGTCCCGACCATGGCCTTATGGTACGGCCAGGGACATCTTGCTAACCCCAGCCTCTTGCCAGTGCTGCCTAGTAGCTGTACTAAACTAGGGAGGAAAGTGGCAATTTTGACATGAAAATTGTGCAACAATTACTTAAATCAATAGTAAACCCAACAATTGTGGAAGACATGCCCTCTGTTTTCATATGACAAATACAAATTTGTACTTTTCTTGATTTGTTTATATATGTTTATTTATGCTCGATGTAGTCTGTATACATAACATATATTAGGTTCTGCTATGTTTATCTTTGATATTTTACTATATAACAACACCAAAAAATATGCAACATTACTAATTGATTAAAATATCTATACGCTAGTATATGATGCACTAAAGACAGAGAAAACGGTCCAATTAGTACCAAATATCTCCCGCAATCATTTTAAAACAAAACCATCCCTAAAACAATGTTAATGTCTTTTGCTTCTGGTACTTGGGATACACATCTATGTATACAGTAATAAGTGCTTGAGGATATTCTATTTTCTTTAGACAGTTATCGATTTACTTAATAATTGAGGTTAACATTTCACCGAGTCAAGGTTGATCATTTCTCTGAATCAATTTTACTAAGACAATGTTAAAATGTATCCTTTGTTGTAAATAGAACTATCTAAAAGCAGAACATGAAACAAAAAAAAGAATGAAACAAACTATCTTTAAAATTGCTATGTGATAATTGCAGCAAATATAGTGATATTTGGAGTAGAGTAGAAGAAATGCCATCATTCGGATAACGGGCTTCACGTACAGATGTTTAATCGATGAATAGGCGATACAGGTGGCAAAAAGGGGGGGTAATAACACTTAAGGTTTCATGTTACAGGTGACTCTTAATCAAATGCCCACTATATCACTCAAAAGAGTAATAAATAATCTAGAACAAATACATATCGCTTTTTGCAATATTTTTTCCCCTTTTTTAACAATTCGTTTTTTATTCATTAACATAAATTTCATACAAACATGACAGTTTCTTTATATCACACAACTGTTCACATAGTAAATATGTAACAAATAACAAAAAAAAAGAAAATACTAACACATAACAAGTATCTAGGAACATTTTACACAATAACAATAAAAGGTTGGATTTCTATAGATGTGAGGATTGAATCTTCAAAATGTACTTTATCGCTTAAGTTAACAGTCTCATTGTTTGGCTATGATGATAATTTTCCAATCCTTTTCTGGAAAATGACCCTTATAGATATTTAAGAAATCACAATAAATGCTTTTTATAAGCGCAAGGTAAGATATTTGTGCTGGTGCCCTTTAAACATTCCTGCTTGGATGTTCACGAGTTCTGCTCACAGTCTGGGAGAATGCCACTCAAATCACATGTTCTTGATCCCTTTCACCTTATAAATAACAGACCAGCTAAAATGGAATAAAATCCTGAAATAGAAAAAGTCTCCAAAAGTAATATAAAGTCTTCTTAGAGCATGGAGGTTCTTTCAAAATGGATTCCTCATACAGTTATGCCCAGACATCACCCAGCCAAGAAACATTTAACTACAACAGATGATCCCGTAGGAATTGCTTCCCAGAGAAGTACTGGTATAGCTGGTAAAAGGTGTCAAAATTCATGAGAGAAAGCAAGTCTGCAACAAGAGTTGCTTTGTCCACCCAAGACTTTGAGACCTTTATGAAGAGCAAAAAGCATCCCCAGCTTCCCCATTAGTTCTAATTAGTCTCATATGTGTCACTGGCGTTTTATTTTATTGGGTTTTTAACTTTCATATTCACTTGCACTGCGATTACTACACTATTCATTTTGTGAAGAAGCCCTGTTTTTTGTTGTTGTTGTTGTTTTCAACAGTATGTGTACATTGTGGAATACTGTACAAATTGTTTTGTGGACTACATTATAATGTTTTGGAAATTAAACTATTTTTGGGCTGTGACTTCATGATCAAGGACAAATGTGGGTCCGGAGGGTAGACAGGTTGATAACCACTGCTCTAGAATACATTGTAATTTGTTTCTGAGATATACGCACTAATATATACCTTATCATTTAGGATCTGCTGAAAAAAAGTTATTGGTATTTAAGTACAATGAAGGAGTTTTTTTCTGGTTTCATATATATAAGGAGATTTATAGTTTTATATTTTCTGTACTATAGTGGAATTCATATATTTTCTAGAAAAATGTTTGTTGACCTGTTATATTATTGTATTAATGTGTATTATGCTTCAGGCATGTCAGATGAATACAGTAAAGGGCCTACTCAATAAAGACAGAATTGCTGGAAACTGAGATGGGAATTTCAAAACTTAAGTCCAAATGAGCTGAATTGGAAAACAATTGGAAAAAATTTTGCTGCATTGGAGAACTTTTCCAACTTTGGCCTAAAGTTTGAAATTCTCATCTCACTTCCCTGCAGTTCTCTCTTTATTGAGTAGACCATTGAGTACAGTTTAGATATTAAAATTCCAAAGAAAAATGGAATTAAAGTAACTAAGACAGAAATTAATAATTGCACAATTAGGTGTTTTAGAGGTATTTTCACAAGAAAGGAATGGTGTTAGCAAGGTGTTAGCAAGATATTTAATATTACAGATGGTGTGATATCCAATGATTTTCACCTTTTTTCAATTGTCTTTGATGTTTTATCCAGAATCCGTAACATTTCCTAGCTCTCTGTTATATTCCTGTGTAATGCTGTCACTAATGCTTTGTTTAAAAACAGAAAAGCAGAGGAAGAAAAATAAGTCCTAAAGGCATACATGATAGACAATGGGAGTCAAAAGGTGGCATGAAAATATAAATGATTTTAGTAAATGTTATATGGGTACATGGATATAAATATTAGAAATTTAACACATGAATAGGATGAATAGGCAATGAACTAGTCACATCTGGTCATATTTAAAAACCCATATAAAACACAGTGAAAATTCTCACAAACATATTATAACAATAAACATAGAAGGCCTGCTCTACGCCTTATAACATATCATGTACTATTGACCCAAAACAAGAAAAAAATGCATGCATGAGATTTGCAGATAGTTTGAGGTCATGTGTAAAAACTGCTGCACTGCAAAATGTAGGGAGTTGTATAAGAAGGTGCAATTGCTGTTTATTGTATATACAGTGGAGTGTGCTTTTTTTTACTTTGCAGTGGAGGAGAGGCACCTCCACTGAATAGTGTTTGGAAGAGGATCCCTGACATTTTCAGCACCTGTTTTTTTTATATATATAGGCTGCTCAACTGGCGCCAGCACAACCAATGTCTGTGCATTCGGTGTAAATAGCGCAGACTCCATAAGTTTACAGGAGCCTGCTTTATACATTTGGCGCAATGTATTTTATGCAATCTGTGTGTGTGCCCCCTGTTTATACATGATCTCCTAAGTATCAAATGGCTAGGCAGCACAGAGTAGCAAAGCAAGGGTGGATCAAATTTGAAAAAAAGGTGATAGCTAATTACAGTCCTGTCATCAAAAATAATTCAGCTGAGCATTCAAGCATAAAAAGCTAATGCAGAGTTCCTAATAATGTGGATTATAGTTGGATATAGCATAAAGGGGCACATGCTAATCAGAGTAATGGAGGAAGCTCTCAATGAAAAACGAACTGCAGTACTTAGGAGATATATTATGCCTGATATGATAACAGCATTGTTCAATACAGGCTGCAGGGTGCTTCAAATTCTGCCCTGCAGATCGTCTGGGGCACTAGCTCTATGTCAGGGTTCTACACTGACCTTCTGACTCATGCATTTAAAAGTCATTATTTATGTGTTTATATTCCTCCTGCCTCCTCTAGAGGCCTCCCTACCTTACTTTGCTTGTAATCCCTCCCCTCTGTTTGGTGTCAGGTGGGCTTGTTACCTTCTGCTCACACCCAGGTTAAATAGCTGCAGTTTCATGCAAACAGGGTTTTACATTGAAGTTGAATGCCTGACTTCTGAGAGCTGCTGCACATTTGAATTGTGACCCTGTCCAGGAACTGGGAATCGGAACCTGGGCGGCTCAACCAACTCAGTGGAGGATTTTAAGCATCTCCTGAGACCCTCTGATTACATCAAGATTTCTATAGCTACATTGTTCCCTTGCTACCAAACTCTGACCTCACACCCTCTCGGGTGCTCCTGCTTAGCTACCAACCTCTGACCTCACCCCCTCTCGGGTGTTCCTGCTTAGCTACCAACCTCTGACCTCACCCCCTCTCGAGTGTTCCTGCTTAGCTACCAACCTCTGACCTCAACCCCTCTCGGATGTTCCTGCTTAGCTTCCAACCTCTGACCTCACCCCCCTCGGGTGTTCCTGCTTAGCTTCCAAGCTCTGACCTCACCCCCTCTCGGGTGTTCCTGCTTAGCTACCAACCTCTGACCTCACCCCCTCTCTGGTGTTCCTGCTTAGCTACCAACCTCTGACCTCACCCCCTCTCGGGTTTTCCTGCTTAGCTACCAACTTCTGACCTCACCCTCTCTCGGGTGTTCCTGCTTAGCTACCAACCTCTGACCTCACCCCCTCTCGAGTGTTTCTTCTTAGCTACCAACTTCTGACCTCACCCTCTCTTGGGTGTTCCTGTTTAGCTACTTACCTCTGGCCTTAACCCTTACCTCAGGCCTCTCCCCTTGTTTAACTCTCTCCACCCCTACCTTTGTCTACAGTCCCTGCTATAGCTCTTTGTTCATACTGCAGTTCCTACTCAAACCCTTTTCCTATTCTGCAGTTCTTTGCTAAATTCCCTTTTGTCTCTCCTTCAGTCTTTATTCCAATCCCTAGCTCTTTGTTTCTTTATCTGTTCTCCCTCTGCACAATATATAACATGCAACCAGACACCTCTACTATCCCTGCGCTAAAACTCCTACCTGACCTGGTAAAGGCCCTGACACTCTAATTCCTAGATGCAAGTTGCCATTATAATCGCTGTCCGAGAGGTTTCAGTTACTTGTCCCCTAAGGTGAGCTCACTGAAGTTTATTAGCCAGTCACAGCAGCCAATCAAAAATAGTCAATCTACATCTCCATAATCAGGCTACTTTTATATGCCAGTCCTTAATGAATAATGGGATAAAAAGGTTTAAAGGCAAAAAAGACACAAGGTCTGTAACAAAATGTCAATCTGAACCTAATTAAATAATCAGAATGAATGTTATTTAAATGGCCAGGACTGGGAGTAAGGCTGATTATAATGAGTTTTAACCCTAAATATTCCAGGATAACCCAGCATTAGCAACAATATATTTAAAACCATGTGTGCATTTTAAAGCACTTCTATAAACAATAACAATAATATAATTAGTGCACACAATCCCACCCAATATACACCGAATCACACTCCAAAACAGAGGGAGATTCAAATTTCCACTCCATAGAATTCAGGCTATAATACAAGTGTACAGACTAGTGTTTTGCTGCTTCCTTTTTTCTAGATTTTACAATTTGTCACTTATTATTATTGAGCGCCTATCACTTATCCATTTATAATACAAGTGGTTTTAAATTTAAAGTGGCTAGCCCATGAATAATTAATCATTCCAGAAGGATTATTTAAATTATAACAAGCAATAGTAGGAGTGTAAATCACCTAATTCAGCATTATTTAAGGCCACAAAGAATATCCCTGTTCCAAGCTCCCTGTGGTGAACCCTAGCTCAAAGAATATAAACTCTAAGGGAAGAAATGTAATAGTAGGTATTGCCACGATACATGCCACATGGATGGAACCATATAGCAGATGCCCATGACATACATACACTACTACACTACTAATTTATAGGGGCCATGTACTAAACAAGTGCAGTGGGGAAAAAAATATAGATAAATCATGAGGAATTTGCAAATATTTGAAAAATTTATTTTTCTTTAGTGTTAATTATATATTGTGATTAGATTCCAATTGTGCATGCTAAAGACTTTTGTGACTTTTTTGTAAAAATATAATTCTTAAATTCTTATAAAATATATTAACGTTTTTTCGTACATGCCCCCACTTGTGTACTAACCTTGCCTTTTCCATTGATTCTGATCAGGATGCATGTATTGACATTTGACCATACGGTTATGATTTTTTGCTTACTGCATCAACTAGTTTTACCCCACCATCATTCTCCTGGTAAGCCCTGAAACAATAGGAGAATTGTAAACTCGAATCAAGTAACAATAACCTAGGGAGTCAACTACTAGAGAAAAGAGGTTGCTAGCTCTTTAATTTCATTTAATTTCAATTATAGTCTGTTGGCTAGTGAGGAAATAACACTAACACAAAACCCTTTTCAAATCCCTTGTAGGTTCACTGTTATGTGAATAGGCCCAGTTGTTAAGGATTTAACCCCTTTGTGGTTTAATGTTCTGTGATATTGTCCAAATGGAACCATATATATTATTTATATAATATTCCTTTAATGTTGGTATTAGTAATCGTTGGTGTTGAGTGGTGTGAAAGAGAGGGACTAAGCCACTTCAACAGGCTCATATATAAATCTGAAGGATGTTTTCATCAGCATTAAAGGATCAGGAAGTATTACTTTACTTAGAGGGTAGTGGATGTATGGAATAGCCTTCCAGCGGAAGTGGTAGAGGTAAACACAGTCAAGGATTTTAAGCATGCGTGGGATAGGCTATCCTAGATATATAACTTTGGACTTAAACAATTATTTAGAAAATTTGGCAGACTAGATGGACTGAATGGTTGTTATCTTCCGGCACATTCTATGTTTCTATGTTTCTTTGACTGAGGTTGATGGTTGCTTCTGCACTTCTTTAACCCCTTAACGCATGTGGACGTATATATACGTCCTGAAAAGCATGGTCCTTAAGGACCATGAGGACGTATATATACGTCCTCCGTTTTCATGTAGTGTTGCGCTCCTTAGCGCAACACTACATGCCTGCAGCTACTCTCAGAGGCTGCTTCGGATCCGAAGCAGCCTCTGAGAGGGCTTTCAGCCCCCCCTCGACCCCCCCGCGCGCATACGATCACCGCAAATGTGATCGTATGCGCGTTAACACACATAGGCAGTGAAAGCTCATCACTGCCTATGTGTGTAAAGTGTTGCAATGATGCCTCGATGGAGGCATCATTCAACACATTCTGTCCCCCCCTGGACACCGCGATCACCCGGTGATCGCGGGTGTCTGCTGTATCGGAGGAGCATGCTCCTCCGATACAGCGTGCCCAGAGGAGAGCGACGGAAGAGAAAAAAAAAAAAAATCTCTTCCGTCGCTCTGAAACCGCTACTTGACAGTTAAGTATAGTACAGTTAAAAATAGAAAAATAATTAAATAAATAAAATAAATAAATGGGAAAAAGCTAACCCTAGATCTACTGTACCTAGAGCTAGGGTTAGGGTCATAAATAGGGTCATAATTAGTGTTACAGGGGGGTTCGGATGATTACAACGGTTAGATTAAGGGGTGGGGGTAGTTTTAGGGTTAGGGTAAATTTAGAGTTGGGGTAAATTTAGGGTTGGGGTTAAAAAGTCACTGTAGAAGAAAATGATTAGAAAACAAAAAAAAAAAAACACTAAAATTGTTTATTGCCCTATTACTTGAAATAAAACATAGACAAACAAGGAAACATTGGTATTACTAAACTCAGGACAAATATTATAAATATATAGACGGGGTCTTTTTAACCATTTGTAATTGTGTAAAAAAAAAATCAGGTCAAAGTTAGAAAAAGTGTTTTTTATGGCATATTTTCATCATATTTTATATTTTTTTAATAGTAAATGATATCATATGAAGAAAATAATAGTATCAAATGAAAGCCCTATCTGTCCTTTAAAAAATGATATATAATTTGTGTGGGTGGACTAAACACAAAGAAAGAAATTCACAGTTCAGTAAACGTATGACAAAAATAATGGAATTCTGGTCTTCAAGGCACATCAAATGCAACATAGCACTCGGTCACTAAGGGGTTAAACAGTAATTGACAGGAGATGTGAGCCAATGTTGCAGATTTTTGAATACAGAGTCTGCAAGCTCCTACTGAATGAATAAGGGGAGCACTGAATAATAATAGCTGGCTGTGTTTACTCAAAGGTTCTGCAAAGCGTCAATGTGTACTACTGACGCAACATAGAATGAACCAGGACAACTGGAATAGGCGTTCTTTGACTGGGTAAAGACCACTAACTGAGCAATTAGGCTTAGAAAGCAAGTGGTTTAGAAAGGCCTTATTAATTGCTCATGAGGAACAGCTGTGGGAGCAATAGCCCACTGATTTATCAAACTGGGGATAGGAAGAGGTGACCAGCCTCCTTGTGGCTACAGGAACAAAAGCTCCCACTAAAGAAGTCACGGGTTTGAGTCCCAGTGCAACCGTGACAGTAATGTTCGTATAATGGGTCCACAAGTAACAAGCGTGCCCCATGAGATACCCAACATGAACAGATTTCAGTTCCAAGCCTAGAAGTTTGACAAAGAGCCATAGAGTTTTCAAATATTTCTCTGAAGAGATTAAGCATTTTTGTCAATACTTGTTAGAAATCGCTCTTACAACATCTAAACAATCTGCAAAATAGTTTTATTCCATGAAGACAATCTGGATGACAGGTATTCCTGCGGTATTTGCATGAAAGTGGATTGTTAATGACAACTATGAGTAATTAATGGACGCTATTTTATTCTGATCAAAACTAAGTCAAATTGATGAATCCAATTCAGCTAATTCTACCCTTATGTTGCAATATTTAAGGCCCTTTGAAAGGAAATGTAAAGGCATGTATTAATAATTCTTCATTAGTAATCCCGTTAGTAATGACAGAAATCTTACATTTCAATGCATTCATTTATTCACTGAATCTTAATTAAGTTGCCTTCCCTCGCTTACCTGTTTTAAATTCAGATCCACATTTTGACCTTTAATGCTCATTACAATTATGCATCACATGTACACTTCACTATTATTAATTATATACACCAAATATAATGAGTTTTGAAACGGCAAGTTAGTAAAAGTTAATAGTTACTTAGCAGCACTTGTACAAGTCTGTCTGTGTTTACAGAAATGTTGAAGTTATTAACCCCATTAGTGAGAAATGACATATGATAAATGTTCCTTAAAGGGACTGTATCACCTAAACATTGGTTTTACTGTGAATGTAGTGGATAAAAAAATTATTGAAAATGATCTATACATTGTGTGACCAAAATTGCAAGCACATGCCTAAATTAGGAGAAAAGTGTGTTTCAAATGTGTCCGTGGAGTCTCCTGTTTATGACATCACTTGTGGCCTAATTGAAAATCAGGTCATTTGCATACTAGGCCACTGGTGATGTCATAAGCATTAGACACCACAGGCACATTTAAAACACATTTTTCTAATAATTTAGGCATTTGCTTACAAATTTACTATGTATAGATAATTTTCAATCATTTTTTATCCTCAAAATGAACAGTAAAAACAATGTGTAGGTGATACAGTCCTTTTAAATATAAGCATCTGATGAATATACCACAGAGTTTCAAAAACATTATTTCATCACCCACAGATAGTTTAATAAATGTGTCGGTACTAACTCAAATGGTTAACACACTATTTGTGTTTGGCCTTCTATCCATGAAATATGTCCACATGCCTAAATCGATGTCTCATAGTTTATTTCAACATTTCAGTGTGGTAGAATTGTTTGAATGGGGTTTCAATAGTAACAATGGAAATATAAAAGCAAGACACAAAGAAAGATCAGTACATCTTTTAAAAGGTCCTTCATCCTATGTGAGAAATTGGAAGAAGAAAACGGAGGCTTAACATGCATATGTTTATCGTAAACTGGTTTCTGGTTGAAGATGTAGCTACTAATTATGAAGAAGTATGAAAAGCTGAAAACAGGAAGACAGATGCACACAATTATGTTTATTGACTATAAGGGGTTTATTCACAAAAAGAGTAGTTGCAAATGAGTGAGGTGAGATTAAGCGAGTTGAGGTGAGATGAACATTTTATCTTACCAATTTCGCTAAATTTTAAAGAGTTCCACAAAAAAAGGTTACTGTACAAATTGACTGATATAGGCTTGGATGTGGATTAGCAATTGGCTAAAAGATAGAATGCAAAGAGTGGTGGTAAATGGGAAGCTCTCAAATTGGACAGATGTAATTAGTGGAGTACCTAAGGAATCTGCCCTGGGTCCTCTTCTTTTTAATTTGTAAAAATTATGCATTTTGGTTATAATAGTCAAAATGCAACATATAGTTTAAATGGTGTTTCCTTGCGGAAATCTACTAATGAAAACGATTGAGGCATAATTGTAAACAATAGGCTTAGCATTAGTGTACAGTACCAGCTGGCAGCTAAAAAGGCCAATAAGACATTGGGATGTATTAAAAGGGGAATTGACTAACAGTACAAATATATTATTTTGCCTCTTTAATGGTAAGACTCTATATGGTAAGACTCCACCTTGAAAATGCGGTTCAATTCTGGGTGCCTTTTTTTTTTTTTTTTTTTTAAAGACATTATAGAGGGCTTTAAAACTAATAAGGGGAATGGAAAGATTTAGTTATGAAGAAAGGCTACAAAAGTAAAAATTGTACATCCTGGAGAAACAACAGCTTAGAAGGGAAATGCTAAATGTTAAATAAATATGTACAGGGCCAATACAAAGGGCTCTCTAAAGACCGGTGCATTAACAGAACAGTTCAAAGAGACTACCATCTAAGACTTGAGGACAGGAGATTTATTCTATGGCAGCAGAAGGGATTCTTTGTGGTAAAGGCACTAATGGTATGGAATTCAGAGCCTGAAGAGGTGTTGCTAGCAAATACAAAACATGCCTTTAAAAGGGCCCTGCATTTTTTTTTAAATGAAATAGAACATAGAGGGCTGTGTATGTTAGTATATAACAACCTACAGAGGGTAATCATCATGGTCATATGGGTCCAATCTTTATTTATCTGATTCTACACAACATGACTGTTACCTAATAGAGAAATATAAAGCAAAGATGACTTCATAAGGCACTTTATATATATCCTTTCATTCATGCACTAATTATTTTCAATCTTTCAAGCAAACATAACTTAATTTTGCAGATAGTTTTATTTAATTTTCATTGTGCTGTCGTGACTTGTTTAAAGCCTTAAAAAGGTGGCTGACCTGCTGATATTGCTTGGAATTTACCCAAATCTACCCAATCCACACTTTCTTTTCAATGCCACAATAGCCTCCATTGTCAATATGTCCACATAGAGTCTGTTTTGAGTACCTTAGACACTGTTCAATTTTTTTTAAAAGCCACAAACTTAATAAATGTTGTTTTAAAAAACAACAAATCTCATGTTGTTATGTTTAATAGTTAAATGCCTTTCTTAAATAAAACAGCCATTCCCCCACCACCCATCCCCAAGTTTCAATTCTTAGGTGCAGTGCCATTACTAAATAGTGTTGAAATTGTGTTTACAGGTGATAAACTGATTTTCAGTGCATTTTTTTTTAGAATGGTTGTAGGACATGATATTTACTCATCCTTTTCCATTGTGTGCATTTTGCCACCATGGGAGCTAAGTAGGATTTTTTTTCTGCTAAAGAAATAGAAAGCTTCTCATATAATGGTTCAGTGACTCCAAATAAATTCCAGATATGACATGAGATCTCTTTTCCTACCTTGACAATACTTATAATCTTAGACATAGTTGCAATACTTGGGAAGACAGTGAAAGTAAATGTATCTCTGACAGACTAAATACATTATCAAATAACATATAAAATTAAACAACCAGTAGAAGAGGTATAAAAAATGCTAATAGCAACATTAAATGAGGTATTTATGAGGGTTAATGATGAAAAACATGTTTTCTCTTTTTACATGCACTAACTTGTGTGGTGAGTGTCATAGTTTCTTAACCTAACTAACACATGGAGCCTTCACAGAGTTTAAGATGATACATGGGATGGCTGATTAATTAGCCTGTAGTTGTGGGAGTGGTTGAGAGTAGAATTACCTCCCACCTGTACTGTTTTATCTTGATATTGGTCTCTAAAATGCCATCCTCTCTACTGACCATCTTTCCAAGGTTGAACAATTATGAGCTCTATTAATCTTGCGTAGCAATTTCAGTTGAAAGAAGACCATCAAATTTAACTTTTAACAAATCCATGTTGCTGCTGTTGATCCAAAAGACAATCGGACAATTCCTCAATGGATCAACAAGGTTGTAATCCAAAGAATGCTTAATTTTCACGGCTTTGTAAATATAGCGTTGTTAGAAAAAACAGCTACAAGACAAAAATAAACACAAAACACTTTCAGCTTCCGAAGCGGAAATCTCCTTACCTCCAGTCTTAAAGAGGGAATAACTGCAAAGTACAGTGTTAAGACTGATTTAAATACAGTTCTGCCTGATTTAAATACATTTCGAATGGCGCTCCTAGTGTACACTGTGTACAAAATATATAACTACAGATTTCTAAGTTGCCATTTCTCTGAGCTCAGCTCTGTAAGTAGCTTGGGCCTCCAGCAACCTTAGTAAAGAGATCTCCTATAGCATCTTAGAAATATTTCGAACAGTGTGCTGGGAGCACCATTCAGAAGGTGTTTAATCAGGCAGAAAGTTATTTTTGTTCAATCTTTCTTTAAAATGGATGTCATTTTTTGCTTTTGTTGAATACTAGCCCACAGAAAATTGATTGTATTAACACTGCCAATTGAAAGATAATTCGGTCTTCAAAAAAATAAAAGTAGAGAATGCATAAAACTGACAATATTAAAATAAATGATGCATTTATTAATTTGTTAAGCACTGTAGCTCTTGCAACACTGACATTCACAATGTAAAAATATCACTTTAAAATGAATGCAACTATCGTGCATTGAATTCCATAGTGTCACTTTAAAGAGATAAGGTTTTATTGAAACAAATTCCAGGTAAGAATACAATTCCCAATATACAGGTGTTCTTGATATTGCCAGCAAAAAAATATAAAATTGCATTACCTAAATTAATTGGAACTCGTTGCCAATGATTTTTGTTACTGGCGACATAATGGGGGACATGTATAAAAACGTGTGCATTGAAAAGTGTTGACACTTTGCAGTGAGAGAGAGAGGGGCCTCTGTCAAACTGTGTTTGGCGGAGGCTGCCTGGAATATATCAGGCACTTTTCAGCACCGGCGCATTTGACGTAGATAACACAGACTCATGTGAGTCTGCTTTATACATTCACGCACACACATCAGCATGTGCACCGTGTTTATACATGCCCCCCCCCCCCCCCCCCAATGTATTCTATTTTATATTACCTAAAACCATAGAATAAAATACAGCTGGAACAAGAGAAAATTACTTACGGTTGTGTAAGCATTCTGAAACATGTCGTCTGCAACAACAATGCTTATAGAATGTGTCAGTAAGATAGCCCATTCAAATAGTTTATGTGGTCTTTTTTTATTAAAGGAAACTACCTAAAATAGAGAGAGAAGAGTCAAGTTGATAACGTTATTGGCTTGAGTAGTGCAAGCTTTCAGGACCTATCAGGTCTCTTCATCAGGCATGTTATGTAAAATTTTCAAAGTATGACTTAGTGGACTATATTGTATAGTTTACTATTTACATGGCTGCGGGGTCAACTCCCAGCAAGATCAGCTCAGTCTATCATCCTTTTGAAGTTGATAAAATGGCTACTTTTAGGGTTACTAATAAAAACATCCTCTGAATATAAAAACAAGGGAATATTTCAAAGTAATCTTCCTGGTAAAAATACATTTTCTTATTATCCTTAATTTTCTACTGCTAGTTAGATTTATTCAAAAAGGTAGTACTTATTTTTTTTGTTTAACGTTTGAACACAAAAAGGAAGATAAACAACAGTGCAACTTGAAAATCCTTTTGAAGATGTTCTACACTCCTACATTTGTTACATACATACATCCTCCTGTGTCTATTTAAGCTGACTGAAAGTAAAGTGTTATTCCATAGCTTTCTCTCTGGCAAGAAATGCAATTATCTTTTGTTTGAAGTTGTCATGATTTCAGCATTGATCACCCTTTTAGAAACACACAACCAACAATAAATAGTAAAAACACAGTAAACAAACATTATTCAAGCTCCGAACATTTAGATAGACACACAATACACCAAGAAATACTCATTATCCCTGTTGACTACAAAGCATTTTGATTAATGTCATGTCAAAAAGCTACATTAAACATTCAAGTTTAGAAAGAATTTTTGATTTCATGAATGGTTTTAATATTGATTTGGTCACTTATTTTTTCTACTTCATCACTCTTTTTGTGACACCTTTCATTTAAAGCTATTTAATTCTATTTTTACACCAGATGTCATTTAATTCCATTTTTTTATTATTTGTTACAAGTGTCTAATACATTGATTTGGATCAAGTGTATTTTAAAGGGACTGTATCACCTACACATTGCTTTTACTGTGAATGTAGAGAATAAACAATGGTTAAAAATTACATATTTATTGTGTTTGCAAAATTGCAAATAAATGTATACATTAGCAGAAAAGGATATTTTAAAAGTCTGCGATATCTCCACCTGTGGCTTGACATGAAAATGAAAAATGTACAATTCAAAAGCCACAAGTGATATCATAAACAGGAGATGCCACATTTAATGCGCATTAAAGCATGTAAAAACTCATGCACTGCAAAGTTATGTAGTGTGGGAGTGCGACCTCCCACACTACATAACAGTACAGAGCTGAGATTTGGACAGAGCTATGATTTTTAAATAAAGCACACAATAAATATAATAATGCAATTCCTTTTATTATGATTTCTAATAAAGACACAAAAGTCAGACAAGACAAGAAACATTGCTTTTATTTAAATGATCAGGTGTTATCTGCCTTATTTTATAAATATCTGAGAATAGTGTAAAGGAAAGCTCCAAATCTAAAAATAGATTAGTTTCTAGTTCAAAACACATTTTCAAATAAAAAAAAAAGAGCTAAAAAAGAAAGAATATTATAATAGGTGAAGTAAATGCAAAATATGTTAGACTTGGCCAAAATGATTTTGAATTATGTTAGAATTGTGAGATCTACAAATAAAAAAGGAATACAATAAAGAAATACAATAACCTAGTATACCAAAACCATAGTTCATCTTCTCCAGTGATGATGTCAAGAGCAATCCATGGATATAAACAATTGAGATACAAAAAGAAAATATGAACTGGAGAATTTGTTGAGAACACAAAAAAAACCTGATCTCTATTTGTATGCCAACATATCAAAACCCTGTTTTATTTTAAGCTTTTTCGTAACAGGTGGTTAAGAACTGTGTTGGTATACTGGTCCCCACCTGCAAGCTCTTTATAACCATGTCCTAAACTGCATTTAATCTCTCATTTCCAAATACATCATTAATTGGTCTCTTTGATTGGTTGGCAACAATCACCTGTACCCTGCTCTATCTCCAACTTCTCATCCTTGCTTGATAGTATAACCAAGAATTAAAATTAATATTGATTGTACACTAATAAATTCTGATAAGATACAGCACTCAATATAAAGGCTGCCTGAGCCAGTTTTCCACCAAAACCCCACTCAACACAAATAAAGACAAGTTAGCTCAGCACTTCAAAGTGAGGTATACGCAATAGTGCCAACATGGTTTGAGAAAGACCCATCAGGTCAAAACGTTGTCACTACTGCAGATTAAACTCACCTCACTTTGAAGTGCTAAGCTACCTTGTCTTTATTGATTGTACACTGACGTGAGACAAACCAACATTTGCATTTTTATCTGGATCCTTAATCCCTTGCAGTGTGTAGGCATGTTTTATTGGGTTCACCTTTTGTTCCCCGTGTGTCTACACTTTAATTAGCATATGTGTGTTTTGCTTGCACAGCACTCTAGAATATGATAATGTCCTATAAATAAATAATTATTTTTGCTATGTCCCTATTATAACTAGTGAGCTGATGATGGTGACAAATGTGTGGTACTTTTGTTTACTTCACATAGCATTGTGAAATATTTCAGGCAAGATACTGGGTGCTAGAAAGGAAAAACCCACAATCCACAATACATTTAATGTTCTAGGTAAAAGCCAGGCTTTGTGCACATCCTGTTCTCACCCAGTTGTGGTCTGCAGAGAAACTCTTATATACATTCAGATCTCTCTTATATACATTCAAATGTTGTTTTTTAATATGAACATAAAGATAAATGTTGTAATTGCAAACATACATATTAAGTGACTGCCTTTTCACATACTCTTTCAGCACTTCCACATCTTTTTTTTACTGACGGGAGAAATTCAGACAAGCTTTGAATGTCACTAAATGTCAATGCAATTCAGATAGCATAAAGTAGGTGTACAGATTTCCAGCACTTATCATAAGTAAATGTTGAATTTAAGACTCTATATTTTAAAACATGTGCTCTTTAAAGGATTGAAAATCCCTTTAAATGTTGATGAAAAATGTCAGTCTTTAAAACATGTTTGAAACCAAAAATTGCATATGAAATTTCCTTCATGAAGTATTTTTTTTTTTAATGACTATATTGGAGGATGCATTTTTAATCATGAATAAAGAAAGCTATGGAATATAAAGGTTATTCCATTCAAATGTGGATTATTCATTTTTACCTTTGATATTAAATCATTTTATTTCACAAACATACTGTATATTAAAAAAGATATTGGATTACTTCTTTACATAAGCTGATAGGGGATATTTTTTATTGGTATTCTTATAACGATTAATAATATATTCTACCTGTGTGCATTAAAAGTAGTAGTAACATGCATAGTTAATGCACAAAAATAATGGGTTGATTTGTATGATGGTTTTGAGTATTTGACTTTACATGATCTATGTTTCATGTGTGGTAGAGTGTGCCTCTTCAGGGTACTCTCACAGCAGGATGTATTTTAGTTTACAGCCAAAGAAGCATAGTATATTCACTTCAGAGACTCACAGTCTGGTAAGCAGAAAAAAAATTGTTCTCTACATACATAGAAGGCTGTAAAAAAAAAAACACGTGTAAGTGTTTCAAAGAAAAAATAAATTTCAGGTATCCTCTCCTACAATTCTTCTTTTCACACTGGCTTCCTGTTACAAAAATGCAGCACATTAAATTAGTTTCCTGGGAACGCCTGTGCAACTGCTTCCACTGCTTAGCAGGCAGAGTTTTAAAGGCCTGCCTCACTGCCTTTGTTTTCAGGATTTAAGCCCATGGTGTCTTGTTTGTGACAAGGGTTTAAACACCCCATCACAAATTTCACCTGTCTCATTGACTTCTACAAGTTGTATCTTTACTTATGTTGTAAATGGACCATCCCTGAGCCCTACAGCATATGAACAATAAGACATACTGTATGTCAGGAAATGGTTGATTTAATATGGTCAGCTGATGTTAGAATGTTATCTGTACAGGGTACTGTATTTATAATATGGAATGTTCGTCTGTTCAATCCATGTATGGTGCATGCGCGTGGAGAAAGGTGCAATAAATATGTTGAAGAGGATTTAAAGAAACTTTGTCATTATCCTGAAGGAAGCAAGTTTAAAAAAGTACTGCTTGTGTGTTTGAAAATGGAAGAATGTAGGTTAACTTTAAAGTAAATTATAAAACGTATTTATTCAGCATAAAACTCTCTCTAAAAGCCTGAGGTTAAAACCTAACCCATAAATGTATACCAGTTGAATTGACAAAGATCCTTCAGATCACCTGTGAGGGATGATGTAGATCACTACTTTAAACTATCAGAAATGTACTATTGGATCCCTCAAAAATCCATACTGGTTGCAATTTACATAAACCTTTTCATAACCTTGATGCAACATAGGTTGATCAGGAACTGAATGGTGATATCCACAGTAAAAACCTGAATTAAATGAGGACTGGGCATTTGGATCTTGTAGTAATTTAGGACACCCATAGAACAAGTGAGAGGGGCTCTGACTGTTTGGCACTCATAGTACCTATTTAGGCTGATTACAGACTTGATGTTGGATTATGCCTCAGGCTAAAGTCGGCCCACCAATGCAAACCAGGTGAACTAGGTAAGATCTTTCAGAACACCTTAGAAGGGTGACCCTAAGTGCCACTCATAACCATGAAACTCACTGAAAAATGTATTACTAAAGCCGTTAACATTCTATATGAATCCTACTGCATAACACTTTTTCTGGTTTTGATTGTTGGCTCCACAGCAACTACCTGACTTGAGTGAGGATTCAATATCTGATTTTCCAGTAAGTGAGGGGCTTTCATATCGAACAGATATTCTATCCAAAGCCTGATGATAAATTAAATCCATCAATACACATCAGTTGAACCGGATAAGAATTCTCATAACACTTGAGAGGTTTTTTCAAAAAAGTACTGGAGACATTTTGTAATGTATTATTATATTGCTTATAGCATATACATGTAGTGTACATTAAGTTGCTTTCACTCAACATAGACTTCCTTCTGACTCTGATGTACAAAATGTAATTTTGAGCAGAACAATCAGAATATATTATTTATTTTTTTTCCTTTCTTCCCCTTCTCCCTTAGGAGAACAATTCACAATAACATAAGATCACATTAAAGGAGTGATGGGCACAAAATCCAGTCACATTGTAACTATTTAAGAGGATTTAGTTCAAAGAATAAGAACAAACAAACTTGTAAAAAATAAGCGAGCATGGAAGTATTAATAACAAGAATATGGTATAACACTAGAGTAATATGGAAGTATTAGGGTACTCTATGCAAGGAAATAGATAAAAGTTTACACATATTGAAAAAAAGGAAAGGAAAAATGGAAGATCACTGAACATTATACACACAGATAATATTTTTTTTTCACATAAAAAAGCTTTTAAGAGAATTTAAAACTCCCCATACAAATTAATATAGAACAAGGTAGTAAATAACAGCAGGAATATTTAAAATCACAATTTAGGAAAAAATGATTGGAATTGGTCTAATCAAATATTAAAATGTTGAAATGGATTAAACAGGTTCCCTCCACCCCTTTCACTGGCTTTTACAGCCCACTTTGGGTTCTTAAGAACCTAGGATCGCATTCGTTTGTGAGTAGAAAAGTTGTGTGGAGAGGGTCCAGGGCTACTATCACCAGAGTAAGAGGAGAATTATATAGTTTAATAATGCTGTCTAAATGTATGTGTATATGTGTATTTTTAGGTGGGAGAGGAGCTGCCTGGCAGATAAGAGGCGTTGGAAGAGAGACACTAGCTGCTATGGTTAGGTGTATATCAGTAAATGTGCAGGGACTAAAAGACAGTCCTTGTATGATCTCATGAAGAACAAAAATATTGATATTGCATTCCTGCAGGAGACCCACTGGGAAAGAGATTTGAACATGAGGTGGTGGTAGAATAGATGTTCATTAATAGTCCAGTCAGCCTTATAATCGAAAAAAAAAAGAGGCACAACAATCCTTTTTTCTCAGAGTATTAGAGTCGAACAAATCCACCAAGAAAGAGATAAAGAGGGCTGTTATGTTATAATGATATGTAAGATCAATGATCAGATATAAATACATTGGTAAATGTCTATCTGCCAAATGTTGCCCTTTGTTAATTTTTTTTTTTTTTTTACTAATAGTTTTTTATTTTCAAGAGAGACATATAATCAGAAACATTACAACAATGTCAACTGGAATTGTCCATCAAACATTAATCAGCACGTATTCAGAAAAGCATGTATGAAAAACTGCGACCAGAGGTCAATTATACTCTACAAACCTGAACAAACAAGGAAATGGACACATCCTCTGATGCCTAAGAAGTGAATACTTGGGAAAAAACTCTAAAAATACACAGAGATAAAATACACAAAAGGAAGAGTTGGTTTAAATTAGAAAGAAACCCAGCAGGGATAAATAAGAAACAAAGAACAGAAAGCAGAAGCAGAAGTGGAGGTGGTTAGTAATGCGAGTGAAGAATAAGGAGAGGAGGGGGAGAGGAGGGGGGGAGGAGGGGAGGAGGGTAAAGACCTGTCAACGTTCTAAATGGGGTGAAGAGGACCAGATTTCAAATAGATGGTTATAAAATGTTGTAGATCCTTGGGAAATATAGTGGAGTCATTCCATGCGCAAATTATATTCAATTAGGCTGTATAACTCTTGGACGGGTGATATGTTAGGAGATTTCCAGTTGCGGGCTAGTAGTGTCTTCGCTGCAATTAAGATATGTCTCGTTATAATTTTGTGAAGTTTCATTATCTTTGACGGAAAAATATGAAATAGAGCCAATTTAGGAGATTGGAGAATATTAACTTGTGTAGTCTCTTTAATTATTGCAAAGACTGTTTTCCAGAACTGACACAGACATGGACATGTCCACCAAATATGAAAAATGGTCCCTGGGAGATGGCAGGAATGCCAGCACTGAACAGAGACCGTTGGGTATATTTTTGATAGTCTGGTAGGGACTAGGTACCATCTTAATAATATTTTCTTCAACAATTCGACGTGATTGCTGCAATGGGAAGTGATAGATACAATTTTTGTCGCTTGGGCCCACTCCTGGGGTGTGATTTCATGTCCCAAATCTTTTTCCCAAGCTACCCGGAACAGGGGTTTCAGGAGAGAAGGGGGTTGTAAAATTGCATTATAACATGAGGATAGTAGCTTAGTAGTCTTCCCTGCTTTAATACAATCTTGAGTTAACTTGTGTGGGACATAATTGGATTGGGTAACAGTATTTGTTGTCGTTTGTATAATGTGCGAGATTTGTAGATGCTTGTAAAATTCATGTGAAGCTAAGTTGAAACCATCACATAGTTGGTTAAAAGAGAGAAGTAAGTGTTCTGAGATAAGATCCTGAAGCGAATAAATTCCCGCCTTGGACCAAGAGCGAAGAGCTAAATTTGGAGACAAGGTATTCCAATTCGGGTATAATTTTGGCTTAGTGTTTCCAGATTTTTAATGAAATGGAGCTCAGTAGGGTCACAGATATAGGTACGGCAATATGTTTTTGCATCCACAAGATTTCACTTATTCTGTGGGGGTAGACTTGACTGTCTTCTATGTCTACCCAGGCTACAGTGCCCTTTTGGACATGGAACATAAAGTTTTGAGACATTCGTGCTGCTTGATAGTAGAACATAAGCAATGGAAAACTCAGACCACCTTGTTTATGTGGCATAATTAACCATTTTTGAGCCACTCTCTGTGGTTTATTTCTATTGATAAAGCGGTGTAATCCAGACTGCATTCACTGAATTAAAGATGGTGGAACTGAAACAGGAAGAGTTCGAAAAATATATAGTATTTTAGGCAGTACCGACATCTTAACAGCAGCTGAGCGCCCCAGCCAGGATAAAAACATAGGGGACCACTCAGTCAAATCTTGTTTGATTTGTTTACAGAGTTTCATTAGTTTATGTTCAATCAGCTTGTCAGGATTTTTCGTCAGGTTAATACCCAGATATGAAATGGCTTCTTTTTTCCATTCGAAGGAATACGATTTTTTAAGCAAAGCCATCAGTGAGGTTGGAACATTGATTGGCAAAGCTTGTATTTTTGTATCATTAACTTTGTGATAAGATATTTGCCCATATTCCTTAAATAATGACTGAAGATGTGGTAATGAGTTTTCTGGGCCTGTCACTGTGATTAAAATATCGTCCGCGAATAAGCTAAATTTCATATCTGCCGTCTTTGAGTATGGAAATCCTATAATATTAGGGTTACTTCGGATTGCTTCAGCCAGAGGTTCCAGAGCTAGGACATACAATGTAGGAGAAAGGGGGCAGCCATGTCTTAAACCGTTTGTTATTGAAAATGGATCTGAAAGGAAGCCTGCGTAATTGACTCTTTTGGAGGAAGGAATTTATACAGTCTTTTTGAGGATTCTTCGTGGAGGTGCAATCTTTGAGGTTGTAGAGAGACTCATAATACTGGGTGAAAACATTCAGAATATCTGCTGTATTCATCACTTTATTGCCAGATTTGTCTATAATGTGTGGGATAGCTTTCTTACCATCTCGTTTCTTGAGTCTTCTAGCTAACATACCGTATTTGCTCGAATATAAGACGATTTTGATTATAAGATGACCCCCCAAACTTTGTATATTCCTTTAGAAAAAAAACTAAAAGCCTAAATATAAGACTACCCTATAGGGGGAAAAAAAGTTTAACTTGTATATATGTAAATTGCTTTTTAATATTTAATAAAAAAATTGATATTAAACAAATGCATTTCTTGTTTTTATTTCCTTTTAGGTGCCAATGCTGCCTCTCTCCCCCTCCCCCAGCTGTCTCTCTCTCCCTCCCCAAAATATTATCTCTCTCCACCTCCCTCCCCCTCGTCTCTATCCCCCCTGCCCTTGTCTCTCTCTATCACCCCTCCCCTTGTCTCTCTCTATCCCCCCTCCCCTTGTCTCTCTCTATCCCCCCTCCCCTTGTCTCTCTCTCCACCTCCCTCCCTCCCTTTTTCTCTCTCTCCCCCCTCCCCTTGTCTATGTCTCCCCCCTCCCTCCCTCCCCTTGTCTATGTCTCCCTCCCTTCCCTTGTCTATGTCTCCCCCCCTCCCTCCCTCCCCCTCACCTTGTCTCACTTTCCCTGGTGGCTAGTGGGGGCAACTGGGGGATGTCTGCATGATACGTGCAGACATCCTCCATGCTGCCCGACACCTCCATCTATTATGACAGACAGCTGGTCCATACATCCCCCAGCTGCCCATATCTCCCTGGTGGCTAGCAGGGTAGCCAGAGGATGTCTGCACGATACGCGCAGACATCCTCTGCTGCTGCCCGGCACTTCCGCCGGGACTTTTATGATGAAGCCGGAAGACAACTGTGATAGAGGATACACTTACTTAGGAAACACATCTTAAAAGGTAAATATCAACTTCAACAAATTAGATAACTCTACACTATTACGTTATAGCGATAGCACAATAGGTACTCAGGGAGCTAATAAAAAAAGATCAAGAACAATAAAAAGTTCAGGTAAAACCGACCAAAAACTTGAGGTAGCTAATAACATGGATTTGAAGTGAAGCTCCATCTACAAAGTTCTGAAGCATAATACTTATCAGCCCGGGATTCTGAAACCTGAAGATTGTGCTGGGATCTTTGACCAGTCTCTAGTCAGATGGAGCTTCTTAGGTTGACGTTCAGGGAGAGGATCCGAATGAGGTAAGTTCCACTCTTTGAGTTGGGCAAGACCGTCTTCAAGGGTGGATGTAGTGTAAAATACTCAATTTCTGGACAGAAAAAGCTTCACTGGGAAACCCTATTCATATTTCACTCCCGTTACTCTCAATGCCGAAGTGACTGGTTGGAAGGCTTTTCGTTGTTGATATGTGGATGGTGAGAGGTCTGCAAAGACTTGGATTGTTGAAAATGGTGCAGGCAACGGTTTCTTTAGACCTACTGAACCACATGATATCATCCTTGATGTGATAATAGTGCATTCTTAGGATCATGTCTCTGGGTACCTCAGCTTGTATGCTCCGGGGCTTTGGAAGCCTGTGAATTAGATCTATAAGAATCTCCGCTGGAGGCACATCAGGCAACATAGCTTGGAAAAGAGCTTGGGCCCACTCTTTGAGGTTAATCGTGTGCACATCCTCTGGGATCCCTCTCAAACCGATGATATTGCAACGGGAGCGGTCTTCCAGGTCGCATATTTTCTTTTGAGCCTGGGATAGTTCAGACCATAGAACCGCCATCTGGCTCGCCACATTGTTATGAGAATCGACTATGTCATCCATTTTGTATTCCAATATGGAACGTTCGTTCTCCAATCTCCTTAAGCTCTTTTGTGAACGTATTTGTAAAGATTTGTATATCTTGTTTGATTTGAGCTCGCAGAGTCCTTATATTGTCCACAGGCAAGGATGCCGGAGCTGAAGCATGGGAGGCAGCATCGTCCAATTCGGACATTTCTTCTTCTTCCGGATCTACATAATCCCCATTTTGATCAGGTAGCTTTGCAGCTTGTAATTTTTCTTTTTTCTTGTCCTTTGGAGTCAGGTATTTGATCATCTTCTCCTGATTTCGAGTGTGTCTTTGTTAAGCCATCGAATGATGCGTCTTTGGGGCAAATCTTCAAAGATAGTAGTTTAAAATCTGGTGATTTTCCCGGTTCAGGCAGGAGCTCCGTTAATGCACAGTCTACTCCATTGGTAGCCAGGACACCCCCCACTAGATAAAATAATTTAAAGAATGGATAGGGTTTAAAAAGTACTAGTTGTTATCGCAGGGGATTTTAGCTCCATGCCTTCCATGGTTAAAAAAAAACTCATCCAAAACAGTGGATAAAACAATTAAGAATCACACTAAGTAGAGTACTTAAAGTATCAGGGCTGCTGGATCTATGGAGAACAACTCATCCTCTGGGGAAAGAATTCACCCTCTTCTCATAGGTTCATCTCTCTTTCACTCATATATATCCCTATATTTTTTATATTATCACCTCCCCGCCAGTCTTTATCGACTTTCTCAATGGCACAAAATTTTAATTCTTTAAAAGAATTAAAATTTTGTGCCATTGAGAAAGTCGATAAAGACTGGCGGGGAGGTGATAATATAAAAAATATAGGGAAAAAAGAAATGCGATGGGTTTTTAATCTTGCCACTTTAAAACCACAAGGTTTAAATGCAGACTTCGATCCGTATAATTTCATGTGATGACATTCTGTAAAGAGAACTTGGCATATAAAATATCCTCTTTTTTACAAATATTTGTATTTTTTCTAATATTTCTAATATTTCTTAATATTTTGCAATATTTTTAATATATTTTAACATATTATAAGATTTTATTCTTTATCTTTCCTGTTTGGGATCTATACATTCTTATAGTAATATATCCTGACAGTTTTTCATATCTATTTATATTGGACTACATATTTTATCAGCCCAAGTTTTCTGATTCATTTATCTCGTTTGAGATAAAACACTTGTTTCTCTTTCTCCTTCTTTTTCAAATGTTTATAAACCGAACAAATCAAATGGAACCTAATACCTAGCAACCGAGGATTTGTCTGCAAATACGAAATGTAAATACGAACATATAAACAGTAAACCGAAGACTTTCCCGTGAATCGACATTGAAAACGAAGTTAGAATATGAGAGCCGAACAACTATCGACTTGTCTACAAATACGAACTACAATACGAACATGTTACAGTAAACCGAAGACACTTTCGTGGATCGACATTAAAAACGAAATTATGAGAGCCGAATAACCTCCCATAAACCGACATCACCAAAGAAGAAACCGACTAAGTCAAAGTCTCGCGATGAAATGACGAATGCGGAAGAAAACGACGATGATCACGTTTATCAGCTACATAAGGGTAACTCAGTGCAGGGAGTCCAGACGCCAAGTTGAAGCCCACAGGCGAAACGCGTAGCGGACTGGACTCACCTGCCTTATTTGTACTTTTCTGTCCATTGGACCTGTTTTATTTATTTTTTAAAGCTCTTTGTACATTTTTTGTACACTTTTTATGTACATTTTACATTCAGCTGCACCTTCAGAGGACATCGAATCCGATATTGTTTGAGGCGCCCATCATACAGGATAAGAATAACTCTAAGTCTGCAACCTACAGAGGAGGTCGACACCACGCCCCCTACTGATGAATACAGGCTTTTAAAGTGCAACTTATTTTCTGGAAGTCTGTGAGTGAGATAATAGAGGGGAGATATAGTCCCCCTCGATCACACAATATATTGTTCCACTGCATTTTCTTTTGCACAGGATTTTTCACCGAAATTATTTTTCACCTAATAAGGTGTATATATATATATATATATATATTTACATTGTTTTCTCACCTTGCTATTTTTTCACCTTACAGTTTGTTTAAGCGCACTTTAGCAATTTTGTCACTTTATTCCTTGATAAATGTTGATTTAAAAATATTTGCTTCTATATTGGCGAGAGAATTAAATTATTGATACCCTCCGTTATCCACCCAGATCAGCTAGGGTTTGTACCAGGATGCTTACCCTCACATGACATCAGACGTATAATTAATATTCTAGATGGAGCAAGGGGAAGTGTGATCCCCACTCTGACCCTGTTGTTGGATGCAGAGAAGGCCTCCGACAGGGTAGGATGGGGCTATTTGTTCCAAACATTCCAGTCATTTGGACTGAGTGGATGGATGTTAGAGGCTATAAGAGCTCTATATGGTGATATGTCAGCAAGAGTGGTGGTATCGATTTATGCTATTCAAATTAAACAACAGCACTAGACAAGGATGGTCCCTCTCCCCAATATTATATATTATCGCCTTGGAGCATTTGGCGATAAACATTAGAAATAACCATATAATAGAGGGATATTCCATCAGTGGAGAGGATTATAAGATGTCATTATACGCAGACAATATCCTTGTAACTTTATCCAACCCCCAAAAGACCTATTCATGGAATAAATAGAGATATTCAGTAGACTATCTAATTATAAACGCAATACTCACAACAATAACATTAACACTACCTATGGATCATGAAACTAAAGCATTCAGACAGATTTCCACTCTGATTGCTCGAAAAAGCAATGTGAATACTTAGGAATCACCATACCTACACAAATAGACAAATTAATGGAAATAAACTGTATGAGGCTAATGAAATCAACCAACAGGGATATGAAAAACTGGCAGAACAACTTTATATCCTGGTGGGCAAAAACAAATATTGTAAAGTCGTATTTGATTCCACAATGGATATACCTGTTGAGAATTGTCCCACTTCAAGTTCCGACAGGCTGGCTTCAGATGATACATGTGAGAAAAGATGCAGAGAAGCAGCACTCATGGAACCGGATGAAGATACGATTTTTAATGGTGTGCAAAAAAAAAAAGAAAAAATCCAAATTATATCACAGCAATGTGGGAAATACAACAATTCAGATGTTATTAACAGCTTGACGCTTTTCGAGAATCTAGCGCTTAAACATAGGCCTAAAGATTCTGAAATATGTTGGGGATGTGGCCAGGATATGGGTACCTACCTTCTCATATGGTGGGGGTGTGGTCTAAATAAGAATTTCTGGAATTTTGGCTTTTTATTTAATACAACAAACCATAAATATACATTTAGAAAGAAAACCTGAAGTTGCTATCCTCCAATTAGGTTGGCCCAAAATGAATCCGCCCCAGCTAGCGCTAACAAGACACACCTTTGGTGGCGGGTAAGATCCTAATTGCAAGAGCATGGAAGCAATCAGGTTTTTTTTCAAAAGATCAACTGAGAAACCAGATTAAACTTCAATTAACATTGGAAAGAGGACTCAGTTGGATAAGTTATTGGTCAAAGAAAAAAGAATATCTGGGAAATCTTGATCCGGTTTTGGCTCGAACCTGACAAGGGTAGATATGTGGACCTGCACTTAAAGAAACAAAAATATATGTCTTACTAAATGCCACTTGACCTGGTAAATACCCTAAACATCAGCTCGGAAGCCCGGCCCCTCCGTTTCTTAATAGACTGTATATTATATCATCTGTCCCAGCCTCAGTAGTCTAGGTTTAAGAAGTAGGTTAACTCCATACATATAACTAATTAAGAGGAACCTTAAGAGTGTGTTAAGGAGGAATATGCAAGAACTATTCACCTTGGTATGTAGAAAGTTGTTTAGGGTTTCTTTCTTCTACCACAGAGAGAGGCCCTCGTTTTTGCATGGGATCAGCAGAGAGGATGTAGCTTAGGTCCCCTCTGCCTATCCCATGCCATAGTGAGACCCCGATCAGGAGAAATCCCATGCTCTGATTGGCTATGTATGGTGATACTGTCAGAGACTAAACCAGAATGAATCTATTCAGATACATGTTGGTTTTATGCTGAACAAGGAGGACTTTTAAAAAATATATATTTTTTATTAACAAATTTCAGTACAAAAGTTATTATGACATAAAACACATAGAATACATTAAATACAAAAACACAACTTTCTACATACCAAGGTGAATATTTCTTGCATATTCCTCCTTAACACACTCTTAAGGTTCCTCTTAATTAGTTATATGTATGGAGTTAACCTACTTCTTAAACCTAGACTACTGAGGCTGGGACAGATGATGTAATATACAGTCTATTAAGAAACGGAGGGGCTGGGCTTCCGAGCTGATGTTTAGGGTATTTACCAGGTCAAGTGGGATTTAGTAAGACATATATTTTTGTTTCTTTAAGTGCAGGTCCACATATCTACCCTTGTCAGGTTCGAGCCAAAACCGGATCAAGATTTCCCAGATATTCTTTTTTCTTTGACCAATAACTTATCCAACTGAGTCCTCTTTCCAATGTTAATTGAAGTTTAATCTGGTTTCTCAGTTGATCTTTTGAAAAAAACCTGATTGCTTCCATGCTCTTGCAATTAGGATCTTACCCGCCACCAAAGGTGTGTCTTGTTAGCGCTAGCTAGCATAGAGAACCAGTCAGCTGCCTACTTCCCATGGCAGCTACCAGTCAGATGATTAACTGGCATGTACTATCAAAAGTACATGCCTGTTTATCCTGACACTAGGGAGAACTAACGTCTCCCTTGTGCATCTCTATATTAGCACAAGTGAAAAACAAAGTTTGTTTACCTTAAAGGAAATATACTTACTTTCTTCCAGTTCTAGCAAGATAGTGACTGAATCCACCAACATGGCTGTAGAAGCTGATGTGTGGCATGCTAAACATTGTGAAATGGTGATTAGTTTTGGTGGCCATCTTTGTTATTATCTCTATGATACTGCATTCCATTTTAAGAATATTGTACAGTTGGGCAAGAATTTTTAATGTCATGGTTTGGGGATGTGTGTTATGTCTTATGTGCTTTATGAGACTTTAGACTGATTGTCAGCACTGAAGGGACCTTGAGTTTAGCTTTCCATCAGAGCAGAGGCATAACTAGAAAACTCTGGCCCTGGTTCAAAAAGAAATGCCCTGGGGAACCCACTTGTTAGCACATCAAAATATTTCCCCTTTCTATAGTGCCAAACATATCCCCACTTCCAACACAGTCAAATCAACTCACTTTCTACAGTGACATAAATTGCTCCCTGACTTGCTTCTAGCAGCTCTCTGTCACAGCCTAAGCATAGCCTCCTGGTGATCTCTGCTCTGCTCCTTCTATGCAACAGTATTAAAAGTCATACATGTTACTGAGGGACAACAGTTTTCTGGTTGGAGGAATTGGGTGTTCAATAAATAAATGAAATAAAAATAATTTTTGCTAAATTCCATTCAATCTAATATTACATATAAATTGAATTTATATGTGTAGTGCGAGCAATTTAAAAAAAGGCACTTGGAGCTACATACAAACCCTACTAAACACTTAGCTATAATGTCATTAAGAGCAATGAAAATGTCCAGCTAGATGAGCTCCCCAATTGTGGCGCACCCTTTAAATTAGTGGTTATCCCCATGAATCCGCAGAGAAATGTAATCCTCTGAGTACCATTTTGGTAAAGTGGAGAAATGTTGGGGTATTAAATAAACTACTATATTGTATTAATTCCTTGGGTGTGTTTGCACATTGTTTATCTGCAGCTAACAATGTGGTTTCCCATTTCAGATATTATATATTGTTTGTTTTAAACTTACACATTATATCTTAGTTTATATGTTAATGCAGTCTAATATTGACATGTGGAGAAAGATTAATGCATTGTAAATGTAAATATGCAGCATTTCCCAGTAGTCCTTCATTAATCAGAGACCAGAATCCTACCCAAGTCTATAACCCTTGTCCATCAAACTGTGACCTTGTTTCCACTGACTCTATACTTAAGCTTCCTTTAAATATTCTACTGCAAGGAAACAATATTGCTATGTTTACTTTAATGCTGAAAAAAGGTTACAGTGTCTGTATATTTGGTGACATTTATTTTACACCTGAATTTATCATCTTTTTTAGTTGTGTTAAAAAAAATTAATATTTTGAATAATGAAGACATGGTGACATGGTTATTCAAACATATGGCCCATTGACAATTAAATAAAATATCAAATGGGGGTGGAGAAAAGGCTTTTCTAATTCCATGTTAATGTAAGCTGTAGAGACTTTGAATATCCAAAATGGAAAACAAAATGCCGACAGCAAAACTGGAAGACATTTGCATAATACGTGTCTGTGTGAGTTTTGCCTAAAGGAAGCACATGCTGTTTTTAATACAAAATTAAATAAGTAGCACTTTTTCAGTGTACTACCACCACCAAAAAAATACAAACATATATACAAACTCAATAAGTGTTTTACACACATGTAGAAGGGGACTCCCCAAGAGGCACTCCACGGGTTATATAAGTGGTAATTAGCGGTTAGTTAGAACACTACTGAAGAGAAAAAGGCAAGATGAATTAGCAGAAAAATTGACAGTGCTTACATTAACTCCTCAATTCACATGAATTACAGAAATATATACTATCAATAGAGAATTATGAAGCCTCAACACATTGGAGTTGCAAAAAATATACTTTTAATAGACAAAGTACAATAGAATAAACACATAATAAAAAATACACATAAGGCAGATTACATATACAATTATTAATGTGCCTCATATTTCACTAGAGAGCGGCATATATTAACAAAAATACTTCATATATAAAAAAGCAGAGTTAAATGCAGTGACTTATGAGCTATATATAAAACTATAAAACACACAGCTTACAACAGCACTGATGTTTTTTGAAGATTTTTTGGGGATCTCTACACTTATCACAGACCAATAATATATGCACAACTAAATCTCATCAGATCTTTCCACCCACACAAGACATTAATTGGGACTTCTGACTTCCTTCAAAAAAACATTGCTGTTTGTAATCCTAGAGAAATTCCCAATTATCCATACTGTCTGCTGTGACTGTGCAAGTGGACACTTAGTAACAGACTACTTCTGCATCTTCTTCGGAGTATAACATATTTTCCCTCTTAGCTGAAACTTTGGAATTCTCCAATACTACAGGAGAACCACACTCTCTCTGCAATTTAATGTACTCCCCATTTTAATCAGGGAATTGGAATCCTGTCATACTACAATACCGTTGCATCACAGTTATCCCTATCAACAGCTTTAGATGATCGAATGTTGCATATCTCCAAAGGTTGCCGTGATCCAGGAATATTGAATTCAGTTTATCACATATCCAGAAATAGTGAACCCAATTTACCATACAAAAAGGTCATAATATATTCATATTATTAGCTCTGATAAAGCCCCGAAAGCTGAAACATATAGGGTCTTTTAATTATCCATGTCTATGTGAACAGTTAGCTTTTGAATTGTTTTACAATTTGTATGTATATTAAAATAAAATTGTATTACTATAATATTGCATCAAATTATTGTTCATTGTCTTGTATATATCTGAGCAATCACTCAATCACTTCAATTTATTACATTAAATATAAAACAGGTGTAATCACTATATCATTTAATGCTTATAAAAGATGGTACCAACCTCCTTCCATGCCGTGTAAAATAACCTGGCCAGGTATATTACTGAAAAAAATGGAGGACTATGACGCCGCTCAGGACATGTTTCGGAACATTCTTCAGGTAATATTGGTACACCAATGCTCAGTGAGGCAGGAGACCATCTTAAATACTTTTTGTGATACACAAGATATCAATGTTATAAGTGGGCGCTTCCTTCAGAGCTACACCATAGCCATGGATACCCATCAGGACCCACGTAGTGGGAATCCAACAAAAGCTATTAAACAGACTCCCAGGAAAGCATTATATGGGGTCTGTTTTCACATATAAATGCCCCAAGAATAGCCATGTATATCTTTATATACAGAGAGGGCAGGCAAGTGGGACAGAAGGGCAATAGCGGCCATAGCTAAATGGGCTGGGGCTGTACCCCTTATTACTTCTAAATACCCTGCTAAGTAGCATTTTATATCTAATTGTTTTATCTGTCTATCAATCTCTATACCTTATCTGTTAGCATATATTTCCTGTCTGGCCATTTGTGGCTATCTCTGTTGAAATTACAAAATGGCTAACCAAATATCTCCCCCCCCCCCAGGCCTAACGTTACCAGATTTGCCCTGATAAAACAATTGTTGTATTTTTTTTATATCTCATCAACATATCTGTCTATCTGTGTCTATATTTAATGATAATGGCTAGGCTGATGAAGTTTCACCATGGGCCACTAAATTGGTTTTGCCCTCCAGGCCATAAGATGCTAGCCCTCCCCTGTTCGGAAACTAAATATAACATTTTGAGTCATCATTGGTATTCTTGGATAAGAATTAATTACTAATGTGTTATCTGGCTATAGAGTTTTACTTGTTTTTCACTTGGGAATATATCATGTATTCTAAGCTTAAAATAAATCTGCTAACAAGAAAGATGATCCACTCATCCCAAATTTTACAAATTTGTACAAAATTACTTTTTTTTTTTCAAAAATTATACTTACCTTTAAATCATATGACATTTTCAGGTACAGCTTTAGTAAAAAAAAGAAATTTAAAAGCAAAATATCTTTTCAGTAGGAAAACCAGAATAGATTAAAGTAGAAAAAGTTCACATATAACTACGAATTTGTTATCATGCTTTTCTTAAGCAGAAAAATAAACTATGTTAGCTATAGTTTTCTTTTTATGATGCATTAATCCATTTAAAATAAATACCATGTCTTTTTTTTGGTTATTGTGGCTATCTGGAGTTTCTCCTCATCTTTTTAAATAAAATGATGTCAAGCTGTTATTTGCCACTAATGGATAACACTCAAAAGATTTTAGCAGATTTTTTATCTCAAAAGAGGGACATTTACCACCAGCAAAAAAGATCTATAATTACAATTTTGCAGGCATCGCATTAGATTAATGAGACCCTTGCTGTGAATCTAGCATTACAATTCCAACACTTTGTTAATATCTATGAAGATAAGTTCATTAAAAATGCAGTATTTCCAGCAACCTATTGCTATAGCTTTGTGTGGCCAAAGTCATGGTGTTGAATAATCAATCTGCTTTTAATTGCTTCTTTGGAAGCATTAACCTTAGATCAAAGGGATAAAATAATATATTTACAGACCGGATAAGCAGGTCTATCATAATAACAAATAATCATATGGGTTAAGGTAAATACAATTAATATAAAATAATATATAATATGTTTTCAAAATAAATGTATGTTTCTCTCTTTATGAAATAACGTTACATATGAAACGTGGATTTATGAAATCCATCATTTATAGATACAAATCGGCAATTACACTTGTTTCAGATGTTAAAAAATAACTTTTTAAAATTGTACAAAGTGTGTATGACTCTAATGTGACCTTTATGATTAAAAGACTTCTGTAATCCCTGCATTGGCTTGTAGAACATCATGTTCTATGGTGCCCAAATATATACAGTGTGTGTACTTTCCCTTGCTCTTTAGAGAGAGACTTTTATGTTCCTAATTCTACATATTCCAGTTTAATATATACTATGTGAACAAAAGTATTGGGACACCTGACCATTACACAACAGGTACTTTTATGACATCACATTCTAAATACATAGATATAAATATGTAGTTGCCCCACCCTTTGCAGCTATTACAGCTTCCACTCTTCTGGCTATGCTCCCCACAAGATTTGACAATGTTTCTATGGGAATATTTACCCCATTCATCCAGTAAAGCATTTGTGAGGTCAGGCACTAATATTGGCTCACAATTTCCATTCCAGTTCATCCCAAAGTTATCCGATGGAGTTGAGGTCAGGGCTCTTTGTGGGTCTTCCACCCCAAACTTGTCCAACCATGTCTTTATGGAACTTGCTTTGTGCACTGGGTCATGCTATAATGGTGTCTTCCCTAAACGGTTCCCACAAAGCTGGAAGCATAGCATTGTTCAAAATGTCTTGGTATATATTGGTTATATCTTAATCGCAACCAGTGAAGTTCTTACAAATACCATATTATATCAGTGATGATGCTGAAAGCAAAGACCCAGAATAGTGCAATAGTTATAGACCCATATGATTTTTAAACCAAACCTTAAAGCTTGTAAAGGCCACCAGCCTCAAGTCTCTGTTGTGCTGTTACACCATGATCTATTTTGTCTCTGATATAAGGGAAAGATAAATCTCCCAAGTATAGAACAAAGTTTAAATGCATTGTGTAAAATAAGAAGTCAAAAAATCTTTTAGCTCAAGAATTTAAAAGACATGCAGAAAGCTGGAAACTTTGAACTCCCCGATTAAAAGAAATGCATGAGAAGTGTTAGCAAACTTTAAGAGCACTAAGAAAATACACACCATGGAATGACATCAGAAGGCTAAAATGTTAATCTCCATCTATTTGTAGCATGAAGGTCACCCTTCAAGTACTACTCTTAATAGCAGTAAAAATGATCTGTTATTAAAGGAAACAATGCCCATAGCTTTGTAACAGATGCATTTCATAAAGTCTCCAAGGTAAGCAACAATATCAGGATTTCTGTCTTTATTTGTGCATTTGAGTCTGTTCGCCATAAGGGATGAATTATTGCTTCTCTTTATTAGCTAACAAGAGAAACTTGAATTCCAACTTTATCATCTAGTGAGTGCTTCTCAAACCTGTCCTCAAGGAAAGCATTAGGGCACCATACCTGCTGTTATACATATTCTTATTAAAACAGAACTGGGTAATCCCTAAATCCTGGACCATTGAGGACAGATTTGAGAATCACTGCTCTAGGGAAGCAAGGATTAAAAAAAATCAGTGTGCCCTTGTCCAAGTTACCACTACGTGTATCTTTAGCTACGTAGATATTCTATTTATTCGAGGCTTTGTGGGTAGGAGGCTGGCGGGCACTGACAGTGTCCGTGCATGCACAGCCAATCACATTGGTGGCTTGTCAGGTCTGGATGTCTCTCTCTGCAGAAAGAGTCCCTCATTTTCAAAGGTTATCAAAAGAGGGGACCTAATTAAGGTCCCCCTGCTGGTCCTATGTTAAAAACGAGTGTGTATCTATGCATTACCAGAGGGGCAGATCATTTTTCCCCTTGTGTTTTAAATAGATTCATAAGTAAAAAGACAGAGTAAAACATGTTTTTGTCCATTAACTTTGACCTTGGAAAGAAAATTCACTGGCTTCTACTAAATGTAAAATAAAGTTACATTTTTAAGAGAGTATGCTTAATAAATAAGTCCTTTCCCTGCTGGCAAAATTTCCGTGGGGTCTATTTGCTACTCAGTGAATGCTGTTGAACTGACAATTAAATATCAAAAGACATGCAATAAATAGCAAATTGAAAAAGAAACATCAGTTTACATATGTTTTGAATTTAGCTATTAATAACTAAAATTGTGCATTTCACTGTCTCCTGTTTATGACATCACCTTGGGGCTTGATAAGCAAATGAAATACTTTTAGTGGGAAATGTGTCAAAATATGAGGTGATGTCATAAACAGGAGACACCACATACACATTTTTAGTGTTTTAAAACACACTATTTTTCCACTGTTAATTAGTCAAGAGTCTGTTCATATGCAGAACACAAGACAATACCTCTGTGCATCTCTCATGTAATATTAGTTTTCTATGGTTTCTAGGCAAATGATTTGTAGCACTGCTAATCAAAGCTATTGTAATCGTGAAAAGTCAGAAAAAGAAGTGCAGCTACAAAATTAAGCCGTGCATAACATCAGCAGATAGAAAAATGTAATTTCCCATCTGTAAAGTGTAATTCAAACAGGATAGAAAAGTGTAATTTTAGTATGGATCAGAATATTCTGAAGTGGTGGTGCTGAAAATCTTTAAACTATTCAAATGAAATAAAGTATAAACACATTTTCATACACCAACTTATACTCTAACATATAGGATTTACAAGACTAAATCTTGCATCAAAATAATAATGCAAACATTGGAGCTGGAGTATTGAGGAACAAAACAGTACAAATAAAAAACCCAGAAACAATACTCTGCGTGAGTGTCTGCAGGGACTCCTCTAATCCCAAGAATACAGACACTGGAAACAGACACTCTATATCGATGTGGGTACAAAGCTGGGTGTGTCTTAGAGATGTGGGTGGACATGTAGGGAAAAATAGGGTTTGGGAGGAATATAAACAGTATAACACTGTATGATAATAAAATAAAAGTAAAATTTATTAGAAAAATCACTCCAAACCATATTCACAAGTGCAAACAGTGTAAACAAGGTTAATTACCCAGCTCCTGAGGCATTCAGATGGTCTGATGAAACACGTAGAACAAAGGGTCACACCACTGTTGTACCTGTGATAGTGGTTTTATATTTAGTGAAGCTACAAGGGTTCAGTGGGTGAGTTACAGCTTTGCACTCCTACTCTCCGCCAATGTTCTGTGAACAGATAAGCTGTTTAGAAAGCACTTAAGAGAGACCACCTTAAAGAAGCAACACTTTGCTCACCACTTTCCTGTCCTGGCTGTGACCTGGTAACCTTGTTTACACAATACACTGTTTGAACTTTAGCTGGTTCTCAGTGCGCATTTTATTATCATACAATACTACACTATATATATATATATATATATATATATATATGGTCTTGATAAAGACCATATACAATACTACACTATATATATATATATATATATTTGTGTGAAGGGCTCATGATAGTACAGAAGATACAAACGCTGGTAAGAGAGGGATGGTATTAAAAGAGCAAGTCGGTTGTGGTGTGCCGGAACCGACGATGAGGTAGGCCTGTAAATAAAGAGGGCCCACCAAGAGAAATGTTAGAGAAAAGGAGTTAATAATGAGGAGTGGGTGGGAGGGTGATGCAGCGCTGACCTCGAACGGTATGGAGCCAGGTAAGGGGTGTCCCTTAAATAGGGAGAAGGTGAGTCATACGCCCCTCCCACAATTACAGGCCAAAAGGCCTTAATACTTGTGTGAAGGGCTCATGATAGTACAGAAGATACAAACGCTGGTAAGAGAGGGATGGTATTAAAAGAGCAAGTCGGTTGTGGTGTGCCGGAACCGACGATGAGGTAGGCCTGTAAATAAAGAGGGCAAAAGTAGAAAATCAAATTTATTACGAAACGAGCAGAATACATATTGTAACCAGACATGTCTTGAAAGGCATTTCTAACTTCTTGTACCGGGTTAGGTATGTATCTAGCGTATGCAGAAGACTTCCAGCGCCCTAGTGACTTGATAACATGAACTGGAATGTTTGCACTGGACGCTGTGGAGGCCGCTCCTATGCGGAAGGAGTGGCCCGAATAGTTAGCTGATTTTAGGCCTAGTTGAGTGAGTAGAGACCTGACGTGGGTCATAAATGTGGTGGTAGTGAGTACCGAACCTTGTAGACAGAAAAGTGGCTGAGAAGGTGATGCTTTGACAAGCTGGGTATATGTGTCCAGTAATGTGACGGGGCACCACTCGTTGTGGGTAGGATAGTATCTAACCTCTACCGGAGGTGCATGTTGATTGGTTTTGGAGTGATGCAGAGCCAAGATATAGTAATCCATGTGTTTCGTCAAGTGTGAGTGAAGCAGAATGTGAGTGGATTGGGTTGTGTTGATGGCGGTAAATTCTCTTGGTCTCAAAAACCCATAAAAAGCCACGTATATGGCGGTTTTTATAACAAGGTTTGTGTTGTTGGCAAAGGGATTTAAATCTAGTAGGCTGGATAAATCTTTGAAAATATTGAAGTCTATGGGAAGCCTTTGCGCAGTACGTGGGGGTTCAGATCTCTGAATACCCCTGAGGATGTTCTTGATCTGGTAGGAGGACATGAAACTTGTGTTGTTTGGTTGTAAAGTAAGCATGTGATGTTGAACGCCTGTCAGATATAGCTTGATTGTGTTGTATGATAATTTGAGTTTGAGGTGGCAAAAAGAAGCAAAACCCAACAAGGATGTCATGATGAAAGGTTGTGTGATGTCGTGTGCTGACAGGAATCTTTTAAATAGAAGGAAAGCCCTGTCATAGGTTCTCCGGGTATTGGCGGACAGTGCTAATTGTGACAATGTCCTGCTATATTGCATGATAACGTCTAGTCCATTACTAGCTGGTGGAAAGGTGGAGTGGCTGTGGCTGTGCGCGCGGCTGACGGAAGTATTTGCCGAAAAGCCTGTAAATTAAAACGAGATAAATTGTCAGCAGCCGTGTTACATACACCTGGGACATGAACACAAAACAAGAAGAAATTATGACACGCAGCCAGCCAGGTGAGTTTCCTCAAGAACCTCATAATGATTAGTGACTTGGATCGGCCTTTGTTGATAATGTGGCAGGTTGCTTGGTTGTCTGAGTAGCAACGTACTGACGAACCTGCCCATAGATGTCCCCATGTCACGGCAGCTGCCACAATGGGATAGATCTCAAATAGAGCTGAGGTGGTGGAAAAACCCTCCAGGTCCTGGACCTCTGGAGGCCAGCTACCCCAAAGCCATTCATTCCCGTAAATTGCTGCAAAACCTGTGGTAGACGCCGCGTCTGACCAGATGGTAGGTGAGGAGTCAGATAATGTAGGGAGGAACATGCTTTTCCCATTCCAGGTGGTTAAAAAGTTTCTCCACATAAGTAGGTCTGCCGTGGCCTGGGTATCCAGGGGCAACCTGTGTGCATCATGTCTAAACAGTGGGAACATGTATAGGAGCCGTGAGATGAAAGCCCGGCCTTGAGGTATAATGCGCATGGCAAAATTCAGTGACCCAAGTAGGGACTGCAATTCTTTGCGGTTGCAAGTACCGAGATGAATGTAGAGGTTAATGTTGGTAAGTATGTTCTCTATCTTGGTGCGTGGCAGGCTGGCTTGCATAGTGGCTGAATCTAGCATGATTCCCAGAAAGGTGATGATTGTATCTGGTCCTTCAGTTTTGGTGGGGGAAACTGGAACGCCTACTTGTTTAAAAAGACTGATGGTGTCTATGAGGCTACTGGGAGGGGAGTTATTCTTTTCGATCAGTAAGAAATCATCCAGGTAGTGTATGACTGTAGGGCATCTGGCTACATTTAATAGTAACCAGCATAGTGTTTCTGCGAATAAATCAAAAATGGCCGGACTACTTTTTGAACCAAACGTTAAGCGTGAGAAAAAGTAGTAGTGCCCGGCCCATTTAATGCCATGCAGGTGCCATAGTGTAGGGTGGATAGGCAATAATTTGAAGGCATTGGTTATGTCGGTCTTGCTGAGCCATGCACCGACCCCTGCCTGCATGATAGCCGTAATGGCGTGATCTATGGTGGAGTATTGGAGTGAAAATTCCTCAGAGGGGATAAGGGAGTTCAGACTAGGTGTGGCAGAGGTGTGAGGTGCCGACAGATCGATGATGAGTCTTTGTTTGAGGGAAGATTTCCCCGTGACAATACCGATGGGATTTGTCCGCCATGTGGAAAAAGGAGGGGACTGAAAGGGACCCAATAGGAAGCCCTCTGCCACTTCTTTGGCTATAAGTGTACTAATCGCCGTAGGGTTTTGTTGCGCAGATTGTAAATTGGGGCATTCAAGGATCCCTGAAGGCATGTGTATGAGACCAGTATGGAATCCTTGTGATAGACCAGTGATGATGAAGTCTACCAAATGTCTAGATGGATGTTGTGATAGTAATGCTGTGAGTACAGAAATATTTATCTCCGTTAAGTATTGTTTAGGGTACATTTTATTCGGACACATAGTTTTCGCATGTGCCCTAAAACATTTTGAACATATATGCAATAACCGACATCCACTGTAATTACATGCACCGACATTGAAATTATTACATATTTGGGATTTCCCCAAAAACTTGATAGGTCGACCCAATTTGTCTTTGGGTGTTCTCTCTGTTGAAACAGTGGAACTAGCGCCCTGCGAGGTACTAGGTTCGTTCGCAGTGGTAGGACAAAAATTTGCAGTATGAGCCATGGAGGAGCAGTATGCACAGGCCGGTGCTCTTAGACCTGCAAAGTGCCTGCAGAAAATGATGGTATCTATCTTGCTCCAGTTGGACCTTGTCCCGTACTGTGAGAAGGCGCCAGACACTTTGGCAGAAAAAGATCTATGGTAGTCATAGAAAGCTGACCCACCGTATTTGTTGCCCAGGTCCACCAGCCTGTGCATATACAAATCAAACTCCTCACGTCTGTGGGGATATACCGTACAGATCACATCACGATAAATGCCAAAAGCTAATACAAATTCTGGAATAGTTAGCTTCCTATTCAATCGTGCATCCCTAGATTTGACCACCACAGAAATATCGTCGTAAGCGTACGTCTTATGTTCCACTATGTCCTGGGAGGCAATTAGAAGTGAGGCCAGATTGACATCTTTACCTTCCAGGATATCTTTTTTGAGGTGCTCAGGTATCATGTGGGCAGGGTAAACCTCTTGGTCATCCGGGGTGATGGCTGGAGAAACTGATTGCAATTCCACCACTGCTGGAGGGATTGCGGTGGCCGGCCCAGCCAAAGTGAGGGCTGTAGTGACCGATTCAAGTTTCTCCAGCCTAGAATTGACCTTGCTCATGGATGCCATGAGGGACGTGAGCATGCCATGTATGTCTCCTGGGTTAGACTGGCTAGACCCTTCCCCAGCGTCCCTGTTATCGGTTGAGGTGTGCAGTAACTTGTAAAGTTCCGCTTTCCTTGCTGTAGCAGGGAATGGGATTTGACGTCTCCTGAGTTCGCTAGTGATGCGAGGGATAGTCCATGACCTGAAAGATGCTGGACTGGCCGTATCTTCCACCTGTGATGGGGTGGTAGCTCTAGCCGGAGTACTTGGGAGGGAAAAATCCTCTACCCCGTCTTGAGACATACTAGATGACAAAATATATGGTTAGCGTGAAAAAACCCCAGGGGATGTACTGGCAGGCTGATTATGCCGGATGAGGCGAAGAATTAAACTTGTTCTTTGGTGACAGGTGAGGCCCTACTAGTTGCCAAGTGGCTATGAGAGGCTCTATCTATGCGTTGGCGCGAGGGGTTATTGAGGCCACCCGACGTAGTGGCAGGAGTTCGTTGGCCTCTCGGTGACAATAAAAGAAAACAGGGGAAGGGAGTGACAGGTGAGGCCCTCTCTATAATTTGCGAGGCGACTAGCTCACGTGTGGCCCGGGGGGCATTACCTCCGAAACGTTGAGGCGGGGTGTTGGCCTCGCGGACCACTAAACGATAGGCAGAATGCCTGGAGGGGAAATACCTATTTGGGTCTATAAGCCCTAGAATTGCCAGTACTCTATGTCCTAGGTGGAGATTGAACCGTAGGTTACGTATGGCGTGAGCAGGCTTAAACGTACCTGGTAGTATGTATGCGATAGATAAGCGGAAAAATAGAAAAACCTGGAAAAACCTAAAGGGATAGAAAACCAGAAATGATAGTGTGAGAATTGGATCCTATGATACCAATATAGACTAGCTAGCTGTGATGAGTATCTAGCGGTACATTTGGAGGGGAAAAGTTTAATGAATGGTAGTGACGCGACTGGCCATGTTAAGTGGTATGGCCCTGGTAACCAGGTTTTTAGGGGTGTATATAATAAGTCTCTACGTGACGTATGAGTGGTTGAATCAAGACGTGTGATTCAACCCGAAAGTTGCGAGATTTGAGACCGTGTTCTCGTGTACTTGGTATGTCGTTTGAGTACACAAAGAAAAGTCAGAATTTATAACGTGCCATGTAAGAACGTGTGTACATGGAGTGATAGAAACGTAATTCTAAATGAATTAAAACATAGGTTATAACGCAGGCACTAACGTGAGATATCTATAATAATGTAACGTTTGTTCAAGCATAACTCCATCTATATATACAGTCATATGCAAGGATTCTGCAATCGCATGAAATAAATACCAATAGTGACATGAACAGCAACTATAGATACTGATATTGCAGAAAATCGAAAATAAGTTTGCTTACTAAAAGAATCAGTACATAGAGTATAACGCGATCAATGCCGGAAGCAAAAGGGTTAATATGCCTGTGACTGGGCCGTGAAGCGTGCGGCCGTAAAGTAAGGCTGTTTAAAAATCGCGACGCCGTGGGAAATGATCCAGGCGACGGACTTACGATTTTGAAGTCCTGTGGACTTAATCTGCGGCGAAAAAACCGGTAATGTGCGTGGCTGGACGGGCGGAAAACCTGTGAGGGCTCCTGGACACAGCTACACCAAACGAAATCGCGGGGTTTTTTGAAAAGCAAGATGGCGCCGAAAGTGAACCGGAAGTGGATTCTCATGCAGCGCTGACCTCGAACGGTATGGAGCCAGGTAAGGGGTGTCCCTTAAATAGGGAGAAGGTGAGTCATACGCCCCTCCCACAATTACAGGCCAAAAGGCCTTAATACATATATATATATATATATATGGTCTTGATAAACGTCCACAGTGTGGACCGAAACGTCGATCATATGCTCATGTGGATACTATGTTACTGTGAGTAATTAAAGCAGAGACTTTTTTCATTTTTAAAGTCCTGTGAGTGCGTGCTTTCGTTTGGATCTGTTTGTGTTTTAGCTGCATGGCACCCGGGCCATTTAACCCATGTCTACCTGTAGCTGAGTGCCTCACACCTTGGATTTTTTTATATTCATATAGATATATATATATGTATATATATGTAAAAATTCAAAGGTCATACACTATATTTAAGTTCAGCAAATCTGTGTATTTAAGTCATCATATCGACGTTTCGGTTCCACCTGGAGCCGTTTATCAATATCAAATAACATTATGACAAAACACACATATATATATATATCTATGACAAAAGGCTTGCTAGCCTGAAACGTCATTTTTTTCATCTTGGAAATTAAATGGTGATATCAGAAGACCTGTGAGTGCATCCTCTATTCACATATTTGGATTGTGTATATTTAGATGGGAGCTGCACCCAGGCATTTGCAGATATATGACGAATGCTGCGCAGAGTGCTAGTACTTTGGATTTTTTATCTATATATATTTATATATATATATATACCACTATACAAATAACACCAGTAACTCACTGCACCTGTGTGTGCCAGAAGCCAGACCGGAAGTCAAGTGTGATTAAAACCCGGAAATACAACTTGATGATAGAGATGTGCGGATAGCACGGTCATCACCTAGGAAACGAGGGATGTCATGTCTGAAAAACTATGCACAAACCTGGAGAGAACTGACTAAATGTACCACCCACTCAACTGAGTAAAGACAAGCTAAATAGCTAAACCTAGTCTCCGTCATTCTACTAACTCATCACAGCGTCCCCGGCAACTCGGGCAACGATTAGCAACTAGAATAGAAAAAGAGAGGAATACAATCTTATGTTACCATATGCAGGCTCATCCAGACTGTATCCAGTTATTAATGTTTCCTTTCTTGCCCTGTTTTCTTTGTTATGCTTTATCCTTGTTTTTGCCCCTTCCTTGTCTTGGCTTTTTATGTTTGGTTCAATTCCTGGTTTCCCTTCTTTTCTCCTGCCTTGTTTATTTGTGCCCTTCCCACTTGTGTTCTGTGTATCTTTCCCCAGTCTGCCCAGCAACAGGTATGTCTTGTTGTCTATGTTTCTTTCTTTAGAATACTTTTACTTTTATGCAGGTAGGGTTAGCACTAGGAACTTGCCATATTGTTGGGTATCTTGATGTGGTTGGCAAGCTTATCATCTCTTGGCCATCTGGTGTAACTAAACTCTTGCCATTTACCATTTTATAGTCCTAGGCTAGTCCTGTGTTTACGATGTGTGTATGTATCCTTTGGTTCTGTATACATGCACTTTTTATGTGCCTTGTCTCTCTGTCTTATATTCCTGTCTTGTCTTAGCCCTATGATCTAGTCCTTATCAAATTCTTGTTCCTGCCCTGTCATACCTTAGCTCTGTTCCTGTCTTTTTATTTTCTCTGCTTGGTCTTGCCTGTCTCAGCCTGCAGCATCCTTCCTATTCTATCAGTGGTGTCTGGAGACTTTTTCCAACTTGGCTACTAAAGTTTGAAATTCCCTGCAATTCCCCTTTTTTGAGTATTCTCCAACAGGAACCCATTCTTCAAGACCACCTACCAGAAATACTGAGAACAGTCTTTGGAAGAAACAAAACAATCAAAAATATAGTGGCCCCTAGTGTACTTAAAACTCACTTTCAAAAAAGCCTCACCCTCTCTCTCTTAGAGGAACATATGGTTGCAGACATAAGCTCTTCCATCTGTAACCACAATCAAAGTGGTGGCATGTATTAACTATCAGTTCTTTATATTGTCCTCTCAAGAACTTAAAGACAGGTTCAGTGAACGTCATAGAAGCATTATGGCTGGTTTAGAAAAATGCTCAGTATCTCTACACTTTAAAAACAAATCAGATTATAAAAGTTTAACAGTTAAAGGGATTTTATCACCTAAACATTGTTTTTACTCTGCATACAGAGCATAACAAAATATTGAAATGTATCTATACATTGTATTAGAAAAATTGCAAAAACATGCCTTAATTAGGAGAAAAAAATGTGTTTTAAATGTATCTGTGGAGTCTCCTGTTTATAAATTGATGCACTCAAAAAAGTTATGAGTGTAAAAGTACAGCGGAGTACAATATAATGTAACACAAATAGGTGTTTATAATTGTTGCAATATACCTTCAGTTACACATTGAAACAAACAATGAAGATGGTATTCATTTCTTTATGGAAAACCACATGATGAGTTTATTTCTTCATAAAATATCACCGACCAGTTTCGGCACTGTGTGCCATATATAAATGCAAAGCAGTGAGCTAATATATATACACACGGACTCTGGTCACAAGACCAGTGTGAGTCAATTAACAATACAATTAAACAATTAACAATGATTTTATAGATGGGTATGTGCAGTTAATTACTGAATGACCTGCAAAAGGATCATAGTAAGACATTTATCCCACTTGATAACTGTGCTCCGTGGACTTTTCTGAATTTGAGTCTCCTGTTTATGGCATCGCTTGTGGCATGGTATGCAAATGAACTGCTTTTCAATGAAAAATGTGTAATTTGCATACAGTGCCACAGGTGATGTCATAAACAGAAGACTCCACAGACACATTTAAAACACATTTTTCTCCTAATTAACTCATTGGCTTGCAGTTTTGTGTATAGATCATTTTCAATCATTTTGTTATGCTCTACATTCACAGTAAAAACAATGTTTAGATGATACAGTTCCTTTGAAAGGTATTGAGTAAATCTAGCCCACATTAAAAAGGGGACTCCTTGGACAAACTGAGACAAAAAGAAAAATCTTTCGGTATAGCAAATTTAAATATTGGGCAAAGAATGCTTTCAAGACTTTAAATAAGATGAAGATGAAGATTTTCTCACTAAATGTAAAAGGACTTAATTCCCTTTACAAACAGGATCGCCTACCTCTTGAGTTAAACTCACAAAATTTAAATATATCCTTTTTTCAGGAGACACATCTGAATCGTGAGATCACTTCAACTTCATCTCAGTGCTTTTATTTAAATTTAGTTCAGAAGAAGACAAAAGGGGTGAACACTAGACATGTGCAAAACTCCAGACGAAATTCGTTCATTATTTTCGTTTCGTTACGTTTTATTCTTTCGTTTTATAGAATAAAATGTAATACTATTGGCTTTCTATAAATTCTTATGAATGGGGCTCTCGTTTGGTTCATAGAAAGGCAATAGTATTACTTGTATTCTATAAGCCGAAAGTCTATAAACCGAACGACTTTCGGTTTATAGACTTTCGGCTTATGGAATACATGTAATCCTATTGCTATTCTATAAACCGAACAACTTTCGGTTTATAGAATAGCCATAGGTTTACATGTATTACATAAGCCGAAAGTCTATAAACCGAAAGTCGTTCGGTTTATAGGCTGTCGGCATTTAACTAATAAGAGACAGAGTCTCCATTCATAAAATTATGAATGGAGACTTTGTCTCCTTGTAGTAAAATGCCGACAGCCTATAAACCGAACGTTCGGTTTATAGGCTGTGGGCATTTCACTACACGGAGACAAAGTCTCCATTCATAATTTTATGAATGGAGACTCTGTCTCCGTGTAGTAAAATGCCGACAGCCTATAAACCGAACGTTCAGTTTATAGGCTGTCGGCTTATGGAATACATGTATTCCTATTGCTATTCTATAAACCGAACGTTCGATTTATAGGCTGTCGGCTTTTAACTATACGTTTGTCTCCATTCATAATTTTATGAATGGAGACTCTGTCTCCGTATAGTTAAATGCTATTGTATTCTATAAACCGACTCTATTTCGGCTTATAGAATGCAATAGTACTACGAATGGACGAATGAACAAATGATTTTCGTTTATTAACCATTCGTTCATTCGGCTTTCGTTAGCTTAGAATTTTCGTTCTTCGTTTTTCGGGCGAATGGACGAAAATGCAATTTTCGGACGAAAATGCATTCGTCCGAAAACGAATGCACATGTCTAGTATATATTCACATGTAAATTGCTTTTTTAATAAAAAATTATGATATAAAAAAATTCTTGTTTTTATTTCCTTTTATGTGACAATGCTGCCTCTCTCTTTCCCTTGCCCCCAGATTTGTCGCTCTCCCCCCCTTAGTGTTGTCTCTCTCTCACCCTCCCTTTGCCTCCCCACTCGCTCCCCTTGTGTCTGTCTCTTCCCCCCTTCCCTCCCCCTGTTTCTCTCTGCCCCCTCCCCTTGTTTCTGTCTCTTCCCCCCTTCCCTCCCCTTGTTTCTCTCTGCCCCCCCCCCCTTGTTATTCTGTCCTCCCCCCTCACCTGTTTCTTGCTCCCTGGTGGCTAGTGGGGGCAGCCGGGGGATGTATACACTATACATAATAGACGGAAGTGTCGGGCAGTATGGAGATTGTCTGCTTGATTCGTGCAGACATCCCCCAGCTGCCCGATTCTCCCTGGTGGCTAGCGAGGCAGCGGAGGATGTCTGCGCGATGAGCGAGACCTCCCCTGCTGCCGCCCGGAACGACCGCCAGAACATTTATGAGGAAGCCGGAAGTACCCAGCTTCATCATAGAAGTCCCGGCGGTCATGCCGGGCGGCAGCAGGGGAGATCTGCGCTCATCGCGCAGACATCCCCTGCTGTTAGAGAGGGGGATCCAGCTCTGCTGGGGGACCTGGATCCCAGTCTTATAGCCTGACCTCAATTTGAGGTCAGATTATAAGACGACCTCGATTATAAAAGGGGTATTAATTAACACTTCCCTTGCTGATCACAGTTTTTTTTTACTGTGATCCGTTTCCTTCCAAGTTTATGAACCTCATTTAGTTTTTTCAAAATAAATTTTATTTAGTAAATTTTTACTATATTACTTATATTCTTTTCATGTATTAATGTAATTACAGTTAACTCCTACAAGCCTGTGCTGTGATTATGACCAGAGCAAACGTTAACCCATTCGTGATGTTGGGACGTTCTATGCCGTCCTGATTTTAAGTCCCTTAAAGTCGTTAGGACGGCATAGTACGTCCTGTGTTAAACAGCTCATATCGCGGCTCGGATCATGCTGCAGGCACTTGCAGCGGGATCCCACCTGTCAGATGAGGCCATTTTAAATGGCCTCAGTGTGACAGGGGAAATTTAGCTGGTGCTCAAAATGAGCACCAGCTACATTTCTCTAAATCGTGCGTGATGTCCGAAGGGCTTGCAATTTTTGGGCAGGGACCCACAGGGTCTATTAAGACCCTGATTGAGTCTCTGCCATAGTGTTCCTGGCTAACGATCACCTTGTGATCAGTGGCCAGGAACAAATTGTGACGTTTTGGTGCTTAGGTCATTTGGGACGCAAGCGTCCATGCGTCACAAAGGGGTTAAAACTCTCCACTTTTTTCAATTTATTTTTTAATACTAAATTCAAATCATTTCATGCTATTGGCAATTCTATAAACCGAAATAGAGTCGGTTTATGGAATACCAATAGCAAAATAGCCATTACAAAATGCCTCGCTAGCCACCAGGGAGAATCGGGCAGCTGGGGGATGTCTGCACGAATCGTGCAGACAACCTCCATGCTGCCCGACACTTCCGTCTATTATGTATAGTGCATACATCCCCCGGCTGAACCCACTAGGCACCAGGGAGCAAGAAACAGGTGAGGGGGGGGGACAGAATAACAAGGGGGGGGGGGCGGCAGAGAGAAACAAGGGGAGGGAAGGGGGGAAGAGACAGACACAAGGGGAGTGAGGGGGGAGCCAAAAGGAGGGTGAGAGAGAGACAACACTAAGGGGGGGGAGAGCGATAAATCTGGGGGCAAGGGAAAGAGAGAGGCAGCATTGTCACATAAAAGGAAATAAAAACAAGATTTTTTATATCATAATTTTTTATTAAAAAAGCAATTTACATGTGAATATATACTAGACATGTGCATTCGTTTTCGGACTAATGCATTTTCGTCCGAAAATAGCATTTTCGTCCATTCGCCCTAAAAACGAAGAACGAAAATGCTAAGCTAACGAAAGACGAATGAACGAATGGTTAATAAACGAAAATCATTCGTTCATTCGTCCATTCGTACTACTATTGCATTCTATAAGCCGAAATAGAGTCGGTTTATAGAATACAATAGCATTTCACTATACGGAGACAGAGTCTCCATTCATAAAATTATGAATGGAGACTTTGTCTCCGTATAGTTAAATGCCCACAGCCTATAAACCGAACGTTCGGTTTATAGGCTGTGGGCATTTAACTATACGGAGACAGAGTCTCCATTCACAAAATTATAAATGGAGACTTTGTCTTCGTATAGTTAAAAGCCGGCATTTAACTATACGGAGACAGAGTCTCCATTCATAAAATTATGAATGGAGACTTTGTCTCCGTATAGTTAAAAGCCGGCATTTAACTATACGGAGACAGAGTCTCCATTCAAAAAATTATGAATGGAGACTTTGTCTCCGTGTAGTAAAATGCCCACAGCCTATAAACCGAACGTTCGGTTTATAGGCTGTCGGCTTATGGAATACATGTATTCCTATTGCTATTCTATAAACCGAACTTTCGGTTTATAGAATAGCCATAGGATTACATGTATTACGACTTTGAACTTGTATGAACGACTTTCGGTTTATAGACTTTTGGCTTATGTAATACATGTAATCCTATGGCTATTCTATAAACCGAAAGTCGTTCGGTTTATAGAATAGCAATAGCATTACATGTATTCAATAAACCGAACGTCGTTCGTTTTAAAGACTTTCGGCTTATAGAATACATGCAATGCTATTGGCTTTCTATAAACCGAAAGAGTCCCCATTCATACGAATAGGTCAATTAACCTATTCGTATGAATGGGAACTCAATTTCGGTTTATGGGAAGTCAATAGCATTACAGGCATTCCATAAACCGAAAGTCATTCATGTCGGTTTATGGAATGTAGTACAATGCTATTGGTATTGTATAAACCGACTCTATTTCTGTTTAGAATGCCAATAGCACGAATGGACGAATGGACGAATGAACAAATGATTTTCGTTTATTAACCATTCGTTCATTCGGATTTTGTTAGTTAAAATTTTCGTTATTCGTTTTTCGGACGAATGGACGAAAATGCTATTTTCGTCCGAAAATGCATTCGTCCGAAAACTAATGCACATGTCTAGTGAACACTATGATCTCACAATCCATACCGTGGACTCTTAAAGAAAAGTGGGAGGATCATGAAGGGAGAGTATTATTCCTGAAGGGTGAGCTTGCCCATGTGATGGGCAAGCATACCAAATATAAACCAAAATAATATATATATATATATATATATATATATATATATATATATATATATATATATATATTATTTTGATTTGGTTTTGTTTCTTTTTTGTAGGTGTTTGCCTAATGTAATTTTATGTTATTTTGGAAAATAAAAAATTAAAAGCAAAATAAATAAATAAACTTATTGTCCTTAGGTACCCTTCCCTTTGCTGATCGCAGATATAATCTGGTCAATCAGTGATACACACATTTAAGATTGCATTAACTAGAACCAGATAATAATTACATATATGTTTATTGTAGTTTGACATATAGGTCTACCTATTTAAATGCCATAATGGGATCTAAACTAGGAACTGCAGTTATTTTTAAGCATTAATTGCTGATCCAGAAAATATGCATCTTCCTATTTTTATTTTACTATATGTTATATACTATTTTACCTTCTTTTTTTTTTAAATATATTTTATTAAAGAGATATTTTTACAACAACAATAACTTTTACAATGAAAAAGAAAATACCATATATACCCCAGAGACAACAAGACAAATGATTAAAGGAAATAGGATATTTATTACAGATCGCAAAATAAAAATAAATATATAAGTAAAAATACCAAATAGGGGTCCAGTACCACTGAACACAAATATAAGTGAGTGGTCACATAAACATAAAGACAGAATAAATACAAAGTCTGAATATATAAATATACATAAAAATACAAAAAAGAAAAACAATAGGTTAAAATGGTAAATACAATCTTACCCACTGCTAATAAAGTGCTGTTCACCTGGCCAGGTAACTGAAAATAGGTATAAAATGTATACACTACTTGCACATACACAATAACAATAGAACACCCTTCAGGACGCGTTTCGTAAGGAACTTCTTCAGCTGGTGGGTGTGTGTGCATAAAGGCAGTGGGGAAAGTTCATTCTATATATAGTAGAGAGCCCCCGGATAACACATCTAATTGATAATTAGAAGCAGCTGAAACTAGGCTGGAGGTAGTGTTATCGCTAAACCGGAAGTGGGTAATCTGGGAGCTTCCGGAAAACGGCATTTGACGTTGTTGTCAAGGGGACGGCGTCGCGTTGTCATGGTGACGCGTCCTTCACTCGCATAGCCGGCATAGCGGGCGGAGGACAGCGAAAACACCATAGACAAGGGACGGCTGATGATGCAAATATTACAGGGGGAATGTATAGTGTAATATAGTAACAAATCTCTCACAAAGGAACATGGTAAAACAATTAGTAGGATTGACCACCAAATAAAATAAATAAATAGCAGTATTAAATACAAGGAAAATACACAAAAGGGATCTAAGTATAAATATAAACATGGTAGATAGATCCTCTATATGTGCAAGGAATAACACAGACCACGTGATCTCATATGATACAGAATAAAAGATACACATGATACATATAATACAGGTAATATATAGTGGATCAAAGAAATATTGTATATTAATAAGAAAAAATATATAATATAAAAAAAAAAAAATGTAAAAAAAAAATGTATATAATAAAAAAAAATTAATAATAAGGTACAGGCAGATACAATCGGGAATAGATTCCTTGAAAAGGGATATGATAAACAAATAGTTGAAAATAGTAAACAGTATGTTAGGAGAATGGATAGAGATAATCTTTTTACGACTAACAAACCCAAAAACAATAAAAACAAAAAATTTAGAATAGATGAAATCAATGGTATCAAAATACAACAGATACAAAATCTCTCCACTCCGAATGGAATAACAAATGTGGATGAAGGTAAAAACAATTTCGAGATGGGTCTGATTACTACTTTTTCATATAAGACTAGTAAAATCAGAAATATTCTGAATAAACACTGGCATGTTATTCAAACAGATCCAATTTTGGGTAAAATCCTGCCACAAAAATGCAAAATTATCTGTAGAAAAAATGCAAATTTGAGATCCCTGTTGGCTCCATCTGATTTAACGAAAAAAATTAAAGGAATCCCATAAAATAAAAAATCCAACTCATGGTAATTTTTTGGGGACCACTAAGGGATGGTACCGTTGTGGACGTTGTGGTCACTGCGATATCTGCCCCAAAAAGAAAGACAGTTTTGTATGTTTTACTACCAATAACAAATATAATATTCAGAGATATGTTTCATGCACAACAAAATTTGTCATATACATGTTGGAGTGCCCTTGTGGCCTCCAATATGTTGGTCAAACTAGTAGATTTTTTAAGAAAAGACTGTACGAACATAGATACAATATTAAAACTGGGTTTTTAAAACATACTGTTTCTAAGCACTTTAGGGAATTTCATAACAAAAACGACACCCTCCTAAAAGCTTGGGTTATCGAGCAAGTAGTCCTGGGAACTAGGAAGGGAGACCGTCAGTTGACTTTGAGAAAAAGAGAAACTTTCTGGATTCTCACCCTGAATACTTTAGTACCAAGGGGACTCAATGATAAATTTGACATTATACCCTACCTTTAATCTAGGCATCCAGTCTAGAACACATAGTGTGTTTTTGGGTTGGTCTGTTTGCTATATACCATTATGTTTGTTGTATATCATTATGCTTTGTAATTCAATCATGTGCTATACTCTGCAAATTATTCTATACATACATGTTGCCTGTAAAGTAAAATATATATATATATTTTATTTTAATTTTTTAATTTTTTTTTATTATTATTTTTTTTCTTATTAATATACAATATTTCTTTGATCCACTATATATTACCTGTATTATATGTATCATGGGTATCTTTTATTCTGTATCATATGAGATCACGTGGTCTGTATTATTCCTTGCACATATAGAGGATCTATCTACCATGTTTATATTTATACTTAGATCCCTTTTGTGTATTTTCCTTGTATTTAATACTGCTATTTATTTATTTTATTTGGTGGGCAATCCTACTAATTGTTTTACCATGTTCCTTTGTGAGAGATTTGTTACTATATTACACTATACATTCCCCCTGTGATATTTGCATCATCAGCCGTCCCTTGTCTATGGTGTTTTCGCTGTCCTCCGCCCGCTATGCCGGCTATGCGAGTGAAGGACGCGTCACCATGACAACGCGACGCCGTCCCCTTGACAACAACGTCAAATGCCGTTTTCCGGAAGCTCCCAGATTACCCACTTCCGGTTTAGCTATAACACTACCTCCAGCCTAGTTTCAGCTGCTTCTAATTATCAATTAGATGTGTTATCCGGGGGCTCTCTACTATATATAGAATGAACTTTCCGAACTGCCTTTATGCACACACACCCACCAGCTGAAGAAGTTCCTTACGAAACGCGTCCTGAAGGGTGTTCTATTGTTATTGTGTATGTGCAAGTAGTGTATACATTTTATACCTATTTTCAGTTACCTGGCCAGGTGAACAGCACTTTATTAGCAGTGGGTAAGATTGTATTTACCATTTTAACCTATTGTTTTTCTTTTTTTGTATTTTTATGTATATTTATAATTTCAGACTTTGTATTTATTCTGTCTTTATGTTTATGTGACCACTCACTTATATTTGTGTTCAGTGGTACTGGACCCCTATTTGGTATTTTTACTTATATATATATTTTTATTTTGCGATCTGTAATAAATATCCTATTTCCTTTAATCATTTGTCTTGTTGTCTCTGGGGTATACTCTAGCGCTGTCTCTTCCTTTTTTAACCTTGTGCTTCTTTTTTGCAGTGGTGCAGTCCATTGCAGTTGTAAGACTAGCTGCTACACACACTTTTTTCCACTATTTGTAAGTGACTTGCCCCCTTCTTCTGCGATCTTGAGACATAACATTTTTTCCTTTTCATACCTAAAGGTTTTTTTGTGTGGAGTATATACGGGTTAGTTTTTATTTTTATTTTTCCACACTGTTTATGATTTATTTGTATTAAGCGCTGTGCACATTCTTTCTTTTTCCAAAATACCATATATGTTATACATAAAAAGAGTAAATATCAATGTATCCAGTCCATATGTAAACCAATGATAAAAGTATTGAACAGGCACTTTATAGTCATTTTTCATTGTGATAACATATTGGTTTGAATGAATTATGCAATTAAATTAAAATTTTCATGAATAAAACAAAAACTTGAAAATTGGTAGGGGGGGCATCCATCCACAATAGTTTTTTTTTCAAATAAAATTCTAATGACTATAATCAATTCTATTATACATAACATGACACAACAGTACCTAGTTCTGATAATCGCGTAATAGAATAACATTTTTTGTTGTCAAACAATTTTCCGAATACATTTATTTATACAAGCAATCAAAACCTATATTATAGTTTAATCTTTGTTTCCCATTCGTCCCAGTAGTGTCTGAGTTTATCTAACTGCAAAGAAGGTTGTCTGAGAGCCAGTTCGTACCCCTTAAAAACGTAGCCGTCGTAGTAAAATAGTAGGGATTGTTGTGACCTCCAGTATCTGGGGATGACCGTAGTAGCAGCTAAAAGGAAATGTCCAATTCTAATTGTATCATTTTTTTCAATAGTATCATGGAAGAAATTGAATAAAGCCAATTCTGAAGTCAATACAGGAATATTACAATTTACTTTTTGGATTAATGTATGTATTTCCTGCCAAGATTGTGTGAGTTTAAGACACATTAAAATATGTGGAAGCAAGCCAACAATTCCACAGTTTCTCCAACATTTATCTGAATATCTGGAGTTCATTTTATTCAAACTCTAGGGGGGTAAATACCATCTATAATTTATTTTGCAATTGTTTTCTCAATGTTTGGAGTACTGTGTAATTTCTTTAAGAGCTGGTACAAATTCAAGCCATTCTACCAGGTTGTAACAAGCTCCCATATCTTTTTACCATGCAAGCATCTTTTAATCTAGGTGTGGGCATTAGATAAGAGTAACATTGAGATATAGTACCGCATTTATTAGGGTTACGTAAGTATGTTTTTTCCAAATCAGATAATGCATTTTCTGTATAATTTTGATCTACATTTTGAATGGAAAATGTATCTTTTATTTTATTTATAATTAATTTGTGTTCTAATTGCATATTATCTTCTAGGCCTAATTTATCTTGAAGTTTCTTAAAAGACATTAAAGAATTACCTAAGAAAAAGTAATAAAAATTCTGAATTTATTTAGTGTGCCACTGATTCCAATTTAAATCAGGAAAATCTAGTTTTAATACAGAAAGTGGCATTACCCGTGACCACCAAGAGGAAGGGCCAACTACTTTAAACACAGTATCCAAAGCTTTGAGGGTAATCTTAGTTAACATCTTAGGAAACATCTCAGTTATCCTAGGTCACCCAGTTATCGGAAGCCACAGTACTTCTCTAATAGAATATGATGACATCCTATCATTATCATCTCAAGCCAGCGTGGAATCTGGCTTTGTAGGCCAAACTTAAGTGATGCAGTGACATTAGTTGGCTGGTAATATTTTAAAAAATCAGGTATCCTTGAGACTCCATGAGACTTGAGATTTTGCAATACTGAAAATGTAATTCTGATCATCTTATTTCCCCATATAAACTTAATTAGAGCAGGCTGAACTGTTTCAAATAATGTTTTGGAATTGACAAGGGAATAGTTCTCAAGTAGTATAGTATTTTAGGTAAGATGTTCATTTTAATAGATGTAATTTTACATAGCCAGGAAAATTCCAACTTATTCCAGTTTTCCATTTCATTTTGTAATATTGGCCAAGCTTTTTTAAGATTAAATGTGTACATACTGTTTAAATTTTTGCATAATTTTATTCCAAGGTAATCAATGAATGAGTCTCTTCAGTCAAAGTCAAATTTAGCTTTCAAATCATCCAGATCACACCAAGGAATGTGTATAGATAGAGCCTGTGTTTTCCTTGTATTGACGTGAAAAAAAGGGGGATGGTGTATCACCAAAACGCAAAAAATGAAAAAAACAATAAATACCCTTGTGTACAAACGCTGCCACTCTTAGCACTCCTCAATGTGCTATATATATAACAGAGATTTGGTGAAGGGACGAGGGTGCAGTGTGTTACGCAGGGAAATATATATAGTGCAACAGAGTAAAAATACACTGTGTGAGATAATGTGTATATTTTAGTGCACTCACAAACATCCAGGTAAAACAGGCGTCAAAGAGGATAAAATTCCATTAAAACCTCTGTTTAATCTGTAAAAGTGGGATAAAACAAAAACATACATAGAGCAGTAAAATTAATAACAGTGATGGTCTGTGCATGATACTGAACTTACAGCATCCAATGTAAACAAAGCATCTGAAAAAATAGTCCACAGGAGCAGGAGGGTTCCAGTCCGGTGAAGAGATTGTTCCAATAGCTCAACGCGTTTCTCTGAGGGAAATTTTGAAAGTCCTGGCTTCCTCAGGACTTGAAGCAATCAACTTGCTTCAACTCTTGAGGAAGCCAGGACTTTCAAAATTTTCCCCGGAGAAACGCTTTTAGCTATTGGAACATTATTGGTGATTTCCTTATCAATGCGGCCAATGGTTCCATCGCTAGAGCAAACAATATCGGGGACAATGGGCAACCCTGTCGAGTTCCATTAGTTAGTGGGAAATTATCACTGAGGTGAAACCTGTAGCAGAAACTCTTCCAGTCGGGTTTTGATATAATCAAAGATTGCTTTAACAAGAGGGGTCTGTATATTAAATTTGAGCGTTCATTACACATTTCTTTTTGTGTTGTTCTAAATTGTATTGGCCTGTTGTTTTGAATTAGAGCCACTTTGTTTCTTGTTAGAAGCCTGCCTATATAAGGCCACTTAAAACATATATATTAAATATAAATACAGTCAATTTCAGGGTCACTCTCATTCCCCGAGGAAGTAGGAAGTGAACAATGAAATGCACTTCTGGCTTCCACCACCCGTCACTTCCTTTTTGTGTTCCAGTCATGCCTCATAGTTTCTCTATTGGACCCACAGCTGCATGGAACTCTCTTTTCTTCTACATGTATTTTATTTTTACAATTTTCATATCCTGCTTCCTGAAAGTCAACCCATTGTAGGCATAGGGATCATTTGTGTTCTAGTTGCCATTGTTACTACTCCAGGATTTGAGGAATTACCACACAGGATGCACTATGGTATTTATCAGAGATATTTTTTCACCTACATTAGATCTTTTTGGTTTACACGTTTGGACTATTTCAAGATAGGGTCATGTCCGATGCGTCGGGTCTCTACTTTCCCCTTGTAGATTAGAATTAATGCTATCACCGGGGTACCAGAAAAATTGTATGAAGCATAGTCATTTAAACCTGAATCTTCATTATTTTACCTTAATAACGACGACCCTGTATCATGTTGCTACAAGTAACACATATATAAAGCAATCAGGTGGTTGCTGTACAGGCGTATAACAATGTGGTGGGTACCAGTGTTGTTACATTTCATGTTGGTGGTTATTTATTTATATTTAATATTTCTCTTTCTTCCTTAGGTATATAGGTATTTGCTTTTATCGCATTTAATCATAGCGCTTACACTCTTCCTATCGCTTATGTTTTTTTTATATTTCCATTCTGGTATGTTTTTTTTAATCTACCTAAGACTGCTCTTTACTTATTTATTTTATGTTTCCTCGTCCCAAAGGAAAACGAAATCTTTGCAAAGATACACAAAACAGACAATGTCGATTTTCCCCTTTGCATACAATTGCTATATTCAGTGCATGTTTCCAATAATAATTGCTGTCTTTTGTGAAGTATAATTTAGATGTGTCAAATCAGACAAGCTCACACCTGAATAGTTCTCAAGGCCACAGGTAGCCTTCTTTTGCAGCATAATAGTCACATTTCTCCTGCCATTCATTCAGCTAATCAGCATCTTTTCTTGTGCTGTTCTAGTCCACTGTGATTGTTCTCAAATTGTAAAGCAGTTAATTACCCATTTCACATCCTCCAGTCAGAGGGTTGGCTGTGTGATGGTGGTTAATGGTTGTCCTTATGTACATTCAGATAAAGAAAAGGTTGTTTTCTTAGAACTGATTGTAACCCATAAATGTAACTGCACTCTGGCTTAAAAGGCTCAGTTAACCTGAGGTTACGAGAGTGAATAGAGGTCTATGTAGGAAGCCACCATAGTAACTATACATGAGGTAACAAAATTAATGGGTAGCACGGAAACATAGAACTCCAGAACGAATGCTATTTAAAGACAGTGTTCCATTGCCCACTTACCTTATGGGATACGGCTGCACATTAAATTAGAGGGACCCCCCAAAAAACATAAAACACATACACTGACACAAACTTAGGAAACGTAAAACTAATTTGCATCCTCCAGCTACCTGTTTCTTGGATGGTTTATTAAAATAAACTCAATGCCCAGCATCATACTGCTCATATAGCCAAATTACTGCACATTTATTTTTAGAATCCATATCAGACACCCCTTGGCTACTATTTCCTTTGCCTACATACATGAACACATTCTTGAATGATAAGCAACATTTTCCCTCACCATAATAGTTGCAGATAAGTAATACATAAGCTATGAAAGCAGGTATGGTAGAAAAAAAGACATGCACAAATGGTTCCTGGAAAAGGAGGTGTGAAACTTTAAAATTAAGAACCCTTTCCATATACAGTTTATACAAGATTATTAAATCTTCCTTTTTAAATGTTTAAATAATTAAAATAGATATACCAGAAAGAAAAAGAAAGTAAAACATGCTTTTGTCAAATGTAAGACCAGTATGACAATTCTAAGTATTTTCAGATATTTGTTAATTACTGGCTTTGGTGTTTTTAATTTTTAATATATCCTGGTGGAACAAATTGATAATAAAAGTGACAATTTCATGAGTTATAAAAAGACTGTATATCCTGAATTGTAGCTGACAGGGCCCTTACAGAATGTCTAACTGCGCAAGTTTTTATGATCTGACTCGTTCATAATCACAGCTGGAACTGTCAAAGTGACTAAGCCTGTGATTAATCCGATAGAACTTGTGCAAGCATATCTTAGAAACGCACACTCTTGGGGATTCTGCGACTCCATGATCTAATCTGTTACTAATCAAAGAACTCCAGCACCCAAAATCTAAGATCTGTGTTAAAAAATCAAGTTCCTACATGCTTTCCTAAATCACCTTATGGCTTACGCAATCTAAGATTTAACAAATTTGTAGATGAATTCTACATCTCTACTGAACAATACTAATAAATAATAGTAATGATTCTTGCCAATCACCAAATTAGGTACTGTAATATTATGCCCCATTTGTCATATGAGGTTGCATTTTGCAGTAGAAAGAAGTTTCATGCTATAATTACCATCATTTTGTATTGAACAATAGTGCGGTGTGCACACAAAACTGACCTTTTGCATATTATATGGGTATATATCTGGAACGTTCCTTTGGTTCGTCAATGTTATCGTGCACATACAGTATGAATTCCCCAATGTCCCGGACACATTACTGTGCATGTGAATATTAATTTTTCAACATCCGAAACATCCTAGAAGTATACTGAAGTGAGCGATGCTGAATAAAAGAAAAATAACAGATGTGTATAAAACATACATTTAAAACATTAATATAAACAGAAAAGCCCATATGAACAGCATATATTCATTTAGCACAAATCTCAGGTAATTTTGGATATGGATACAGTTGCTATTTGGAAAGATTGTAGGATTATGAAACTTAAGAAAGAGCCTGGGCTCAAAGTAATATTACCAGTTACACGCGTTACATCAGGGAGACAGCGGGTGCTTAGGGAGATTAATGCATGGCTGTGAAGCAGGGCCGGACTGGCCTACCGGGATATCGGGAAATTTCCCAGTAGGCCGTCTGCCCTCAGGCTGCTTTGAGTTGTGACTCCAACATTTTTTTTATACCTGTGTGCCATGCCGCGGCCTCCCACGATTGTCCGCAAGGGAGCAAAGATTTTTTTCCCCCTTCCACGGTCCTGAACACCCCGATCCGCCAAAGAACAAAGATTTTTTCCTCCATGCCCTATCTCTGCCTATCACTTAATGCTTCTGCAGCCTTGCTGCTGGATATTAGCATATGAAGTCATATCCGGCAACACTACTTCCGCTATAGTGAGAGCAGATCAGCCACTTCCCTCTGAACGCAGTGCTGTGTGATGAGATGTAGATCACATGAACAGTGCTGAAATGTCATACAAGAGAGCTCTTCTACATTTTCTATCAATAAAAGGTATTCTTTAAAACTGTGTAAATTAACCGTGATATGGACCTGATACATATTTAAAACACTTATGTTATTCGGGGGCGGGGAAGATTTGCATAATTGGTGCAAGAAATATTATTAGTATATTATTTGAGATGTGATCATGGGATTTTATTTGATTTGCTCTTTTATTTAAAAAATAAAATTAAGACATAAGTTGTTAAATGATTTCTGTCAAAAAAATGGTCAAAAGAAATTGTAATCCCTAATACAAAAATGTAGAAAATTATTCATATGAAAACATTAGATGTTTCACGAAAACTTAAGCGTGATCATCGCACTATTTAGAGATTTGTGGCTGATTCAGAGCACAGATGGGTTCGTGCAGATAAAGGCCCATTGAGGAAGATTTCTGCCAGATCCATGCATCGGATCAAGAGAGCAGCTGCTAAAATACCATTACATAGCAGCAAACACATATTTGAAGCTGCTGGTGCCTCTGGAGCTCCACGGACATCATGGTATTGAGTCCTCCAGAGTCTTGCAATTGTGCATAAACCTATTCGGCCACCACTAACCAATGCTCACAAGCAGAAATGGCTGCATTGGGCAGAAAAATACATGAAGACTAATTTTCAAACAGTCCTGTTCACTGATGAGTGCTGTTCAACCCTGGATGGTCCAGATGGATGGAGTAGTGGATGGTTGGTGGACGGCCACCCTGTTCCAACAAGGCTGTGACGTCACCAAGGCGGTGGTGGAGTCATGTTTTGGGCCAGAATCATGGGAAGAGAGCTGGTCGGCCCCTTTAGGGTCCCCGAAGGTGTAAAGATGACCTCTGCAAAGTATGTGGAGTTTCTGACTGACCACTTTCTTCCCTGGTACAGAAGGAAGAACTATGCTTTCCGTAATAAAATAATCTTCATGCATGACAATGCCCCATCTCATGCTGCAAAGAATACCTCTGCATCAATGGCTGCTATGGGGATAAAAGGAGAGAAAGTCATGGTGTGGCCTCCATCCCCCCTGACCTTAATCCTATTGAGAACCTTTGGAGCATCCTCAAGCAAAAGATCTATGAGGGTGGGAGGCAGTTTACATCCAAACAGCAGCTCTGGGAGGCTATTCTGACATCTTGCAAACAAATTCAAGCAGAAACTGTCCAAAAACTCACAAGTTCAATGGATACAAGACTTGTGAAGCTGCTATCAAATAAGGGGTCCTATGTTAAAATGAAAAACTTGACCTGTGAAAATGTTTAAAAAGTTAAAATGTTGTTATGAGTTTGATTGAAATAGCTTTTGATTTCAGTAAATATGCTGCAAACACAACAAATGACAGTTTTCAGTTCTTTACAACTTATAAAGTGTTTTGAAACTTACGGTGTGTAATAATTTGGAACAGTGCATTGTAAGTTTTTTATGTTTTAAAAAAATACTGTTATCATTAGGAGGTTTGTTCAATAAAATTTGAATTGTACCCTTAATAGTTGATAACATGAGAATTATGCTGACTGTTATTTACATCAATTATTTAGGTAAATGAGAAAAATATCATTTGCATAATAATTTGGAACAGGGTGTATATGCATGTGGCCCATATTAAAATGTATCATTGTACCTCAGGTGGGGGACAGATGCAATGATATAATGTAATATTTAATTTATGTGGGGGTTGAAAGTGGAGCTGAGAGGACTTGGGCTGAGTGAATTATATATTTTAATATTTAGATTTATGTGTGGGGAAGGAACTATAAAAAGAGGGGGCTACAGTGGTGAGGGAATCGTATTTCATAATAGATTTATTTGGAACGGTGGAGTGAAGGGGATTGGGATGAGGGCATTATTTACTGTAATATTATAATTATCGGGGTAAGCCAGAGCTTGACAAATCCCAGATCGCCATGGTGACCAGGAAATTAGACCTGGCGTCTAGGTAATTTTAGCCCCGTACGGTGCCCTCACTGCTGGGATGTTACATACTGATTGTATATGTGTGTGACTGACTGTGTTGTGGTTTTTTTCTGATATCATATACTTATCTTATCTTATCTTATACTAAATAAATCAGATAAATTCTATAATCTGTTAACTAATTTGATAAATGACACTTTAACACAATGTAATATTTAGAAGATAATAAATCCCAATAAAGATATATAGTATAAAAAAGTGTGTGACTGTGTGTTGTGTGTGTGTGTGACTGATTGTGTGTATGTGTGTGACGGACTGACTGTATCTATCTGTCTTATCTATTCATAATATATTCTTCAAATGTGCTTTAAAATGCATAGTTTCACTTTTAATGAACAACAAAATAATGATGTTATCCTGTTAGGGCTGGTTTAATGAAGCAATGCTGTGGGGCAGATACAAAGAAGCAGTGCTATGTGGATGGTATAATGACAAAATGCTATGGGGCTAGTATAATGACCCAATGCTATGGGGCTGGTATGCAATTATTTCCAGGGTTGGTTTTCATTCCCAGTCCGGCCCCATGAAGGTGGCGTAAGCAAAAGGGATCTGGGTTCTTGGAGCACTGGACAGACTTTGCAGTCAGCTACAGACTATATGGATGAGATGGACTACACCTCAATGCTGAGGGGGCTGCAGTAATAGGGAGAGGATGGCTAGAGGGATGGAGGAGCTTTTAAACTAGGTTCTGAGGGGGAAGGTGAAGATAAAAATGGAATAATGGTAGCTACAATAGATGGAAGGTGGGTCTAGCTATGGGAAAGGAGGAGGAAAGCAGTGGTGGGGTTAACATAGGTTATAGGTAGGTACATACAATTAAACCAAAGGACATTAAGTCTTTGTCAACTAATAAAAAGAAAATGGGTAGTAATTTTAAATGTATTTTAGCAAATGCAAGAAGCTTGACAAACAAAATGAGGTTGAGATACTGGTAAGTGCTGAACAGTATGATTTAATCAGTATCACAGAAACGTGGTGGGATGAGACTCATGACTGGTCAGTTCATTTACAAGGCTACTCACTTTTTAGAAAGGACAGAGTAAATAGAAAAGGGGGAGGGATTTGTCTGTATGTAAATCCTAAATTAAAACCCAGTATTAAAGGTGTGCATGATGACACTGGTTCTGATGTGGAGACACTATGGGTGGAGATTAGCATAGACACTAAAAAGAATCGCACATTACTTGTAGGAGTATACTACAATCCACCAAACTTTCGCATTGATGGATATCAGCTTTTATTACAAATTGAAAAGGCTACAAATATGAATGAAGATTTAATCATGGGAGATTTTTATTACCCAGATATAGATTGGAATTGTGGAACAACTAGTTCCGCTAAGGGCAGCAAGTTTCTGAACCTGTTTAATAACAATTTTATGGCATAATCAATAGACACCCCAACTAGAATGAATGCCTGTCTGGATATGGTAATAACAAACAATGAGGAGCTTATCTCAAACATCAAGTAAGAGAACACTTGGGCAATGGTGACCATAACATGGTTTTTTAGATTAATGCAAAAAAAGCAAAATGGTAACTACTCCACCAAAACATTTTATTTTAGAAGGACCAACTTTGATGGACTAAGGACATCGGTTTAACATGTAGACTGGGAAGGATTGTGTTCTGGACTAAAAGGGCCAGGGAGCATTTTTCCTCTAGGCTGCTTTCTAAACTGACTCTATGGGCTTAGGTTTGCCCACTTTTCACTTCTAAATTCCCCAGTGTATAGCACTTTCTAACCTTCTATACTATTGTCTTCTCTTTCAATCTCTGTATCTTATCTGTCTATTAATGTCTATCTTGGGTGATAACCAGTGGGCTGATGAAGTTGCATGATGGGCTACTAAACTGGGACTGCTGGCAATAGGTACAGGTGACATCAGTCAGTGATGTGAGTTAAGAAGCATGTAATAAAGATAACAATAGACTGAGGTATTGCTTTTCTTTTCCTCTCTCATGGGTTAGACTCTCATGTGGGTCAGCCATTTTCTGCATACCCAGATGGTCATTGGTTATCATTTTTACAAATCCATCATTACATAATGATTGCTATATTATTTACCTGAAAAAGATGTAGAGGCATTTTGACTTAGAACTGAATTTTCATTGGATAAAGTTTGATGTAATTTACCAGCACGTTTGATCTATAGAATCATTATGGCATGTTGACTGTAGAATTTGCATAGTGTCTTCTGTCCCATAACATTCTACAACACGTCTTGCTAACATTATATATTTAACCTCGGATTTGACTCAGAGTTCAAGCTAATAGAGATTGTGACAAAGGTCTCCTAATAATTATTTCAAAGAGGCAGTAGTTTTGTTTAAAGTTTGCAGGCACACACTTATTATACAAAGAGATGAATAGAAATGCTATTTTTTTTACAAGAAGCATGATAATTACCCCATCATTGCAAATTATTTCATTCTTTGTCCGCAGATCACCTTTTTAAAATTCAGTGTTCTGACATTTTTCTCCTGCTGAACATTATACATCAGCCCAATTCCACAAATAAAAATGTCTTGAATATCAAATTTTATCTGAATCTAAAAATAATGACTAAAAGCCTAGACAGAACTCAGGCATGAATGTTTTATTAATTTTAACCTGAATGCTCCCAAACTGTTCAATTATATAGTGTTCTGGAAGCCTGTCTTCAATTTACATAACTATTTCAAAAATAATAAAAATATATGTGACATAAAATGTACCAGCCATCCCCCAGATTTTTGAAAAAAAATGTAGTGCATACTAAATGGATAAAAATATACATAGATTCTGTTTAAACATTAGTTCTCATATAACAAGATATTCAAAATGTCTATTAAAAGAAAATCAGGTTTTGACAGTTTATTAAGGAATTATGACACTAACTTTTAATGGTGTAACTATTGTACAGAAATATTGCAAAAGTACCTTTAGGCTTGGATGTAATATAGCGCTGTTCGTAAAACATAAAACCGACAAGTATCTCTTGCCATCAGCACTGAATGTGTATAAAGCATGATAAGGATATGAAGGCATGCCACTTGTAGAATACAGTATTGGAAGTTGTCATTGTACTGAAACAAAACAACACAACTTAATACTAGTAACACATCAACCACATCAGCGTTTGTACAGTAGGCATGCTGCTGAAGTGCAAAAAAATTCAAGGGACACTTTGTAGCTCAGATTCCAATTACTTACTTTAAAATTGACCACACCTACTTTCACTCCACATAATTAGCATAATGTAACTCCACCTACTTGTCACAGTGTAGATTATATCACCAAGTTCCCACCAACATTACCAGCATCCTTTGCAGCACAACATCCGCATCATGCAGGTTCATTTCATCACTTTTACATGAAATATAGTAAGACCTTGTGCAGATGTGCTTCAAAAAGAGTGGGGTGGATGAGCAAACAAATCCAAGTGCTACAATCTAACAAAAATTCTGATGGGTGAAATACGTGGTTGTGTCCACTTGGGACCGGCAGCTGAAACTTATGTGACAACAACTTCTAGGGCTGTTCAATAAGTGAGAAAACGGGTGGTAGTTACAGCGCACAGTTCCTGGACACTTAAAACTAATTACTATAAAACAAACTGTGTGAATATCATTGGTTGTAAATATTGCAAAAAAAGAGAATCAAAGACAATAATAGATATATATAGATTCAACCGTGTGTAATCATACGTGAAAAAATCAGTGCATATATGCAAGTGCAAAAATAAATGCAATATACTTGCTGTAGGTATTCACAATTGTTAACTTTTTTGCTGACAGTTGTAACTTTAACGGTGATCTGTGGTGAATTGAACTTATACAACTTGATTCTTGGATTTCGAGGCAGCCAATCTAGAAGTATCTTCCTCAACTGGAGAATCAGTCCTATTATCTATCATCCTGCCAACTCATTGTATGTTTCTAAGACATTGAGAATTCTGCAATCCAAATACTGATTGTCAAACGTTTGTGACGTTCCAAGGAACCTCATTAGACTGTCCACCACAGACCCCAGTAAATATCACCAGAGCAATGTTCTCAATGTTTTTTTTACATCAAATTATATGCTATTATCAAAATAATGATACCAAAAGAAAGCCCTTCTTATAACGATAAAAACGATATATAGATTGTGCGGGTACACTAAATGAGACAGAAATAAATTACAGCAAAACACAAACACCTCAGAAATGTTAAAACAGCCCATGTCACCAAGCATCGGACAAGCCAAAAAAGTCATGTCACTAAGGGGTTAACAAACAATACACACAACGTGAACAGTGCGCTTCCCAAAAACACTACACACTCGTATTTACCCTATACGTGGAGGCAATCCTCTCCGTAGTATGCAAAGGGAAATCGAAAATCCTTCTCAACAAGTGACATCAGCTTTTAAAACAACAAAAGGGTTATTCCTGGCTGTATTATAACAAATGGTCATATGCAGTCCAATATCCATTGCTCATTTTTAACCCTTATAAATGGAAAGAAAAAATTTCTTCAGTCCCTTATATAAGTAATAATAGCTAGTCCTTGTATATTACCTATTTTACAGCCTATAATTAAACTCATTTAAAAAAAATTCCATCTAATATATCTGATAATTTGCACAGCAGAGTGCTCATACTACAAACCACATAGTAAAGTACTAAATATTGTGATATATTATTAGAGAATTCTTTCCACCTCCAGTATTATAATAGGGAAAACTTGTACTCATTACTAGACATGTGCATTCGTTTTCGGACGAATGCATTTTCGGACGAAAATAGCATTTTCGTCCATTCGTCCGAAAAACGAATAACGAAAATTTTAACTAACAAAATCCGAATGAACGAATGGTTAATAAACGAAAATCATTTGTTCATTCGTCCATTCTTCCATTCGTGCTATTGGCATTCTAAACCGAAATAGAGTCGTTTATACAATACCAATAGCATTGTACTACATTCCATAAACCGACATGAATGACTTTCGGTTTATGGAATGCATATAATGCTATTGGCTTCCTATAAACCGAAATTGAGTTCCCGTTCATACGAATAGGTCAATTGACCTATTCGTATGAATGGGGACTCTTTCGGTTTATAGAAAGCCAAAAGCATTGCATGTAATCTATAAGCCGAAAGTCTTTAAAACAAACGCAATCGGTTTATAGAATACATGTAATGCTATTGCTGTTCTATAAACCGAAAGACTTTCGGCTTATAGAACAGCAATAGCATTACATGTATTCTATAAACCGAACGTCGTTCGTTTTAAAGACTTTCGGCTTATAGAATACTATTGGCATTCTATAAACCTAACTAGAGTCCCTCCTCATTCATAAGAATTTCCAATTTCCAATAGTTTATAGAATACATGTAATGCTATTGCTATTCTATAAACCGAACGACTTTCGGTTTATAGAATAGCCATAGGATTACATGTATTACATAAGCCGAAAGTCTATAAACCGAAAGTCGTTCGGTTTATAGGCTGTCGGCATTTAACTATACAGAGACAGAGTCTCCATTCATAAAATTATGAATGGAGACTTTGTCTCCGTGTAGTAAAATGCCGAAAGCCTATAAACCGAACGATCGGTTTATAGACTTTCGGCTTATGTAATACATGTAATCCTATGGCTATTCTATAAACCGAAAGTCGTTCGGTTTATAGGCTGTGGGCATTTTACTACACGGAGACAAAGTCTCCATTCATAATTTTATGAATGGAGACTCTGTCTCCGTATAGTTAAATGCCGGCTTTTAACTATACGGAGACAAAGTCTCCATTTATAATTTTATGAATGGAGACTCTGTCTCCGTATAGTTAAATGCCGGCTTTTAACTATACGGAGACAAAGTCTCCATTTATAATTTTATGAATGGAGACTCTGTCTCCGTATAGTTAAATGCCCACAGCCTATAAACCGAATGTTCGGTTTATAGGCAGTCGGCTTTTAACTATACGGAGACAAAGTCTCCATTCATAATTTTATGAATGGAGACTCTGTCTCCGTATAGTTAAATGCCCACAGCCTATAAACCGAACGTTCGGTTTATAGGCTGTCGGCTTTTAACTATATTTTTGTCTCCATTCATAATTGTATGAATGGAGACTCTGTCTCCGTATAGTTAAATGCTATTGTATTCTATAAACCGACTCTATTTCGGCTTATAGAATGCAATAGTACAAGGAATGGACGAATGAACGAATGATTTTCGTTTATTAACCATTCGTTCATTCGGCTTTCGTTAGCTTAGCATTTTCGTTCTTCGTTTTTAGGGCGGAATGGAGACTCTGTCTCCGTATAGTTAAATGCCCACAGCCTATAAACCGAACGTTCGGTTTATAGGCTGTGGGCATTTAACTATACGGAGACAAAGTCTATTGTATTCTACAAACCGACTCTATTACTACGAATGGACGAATGAACGAATGATTTTCGTTTATTAACCATTCGTTCATTCGGCTTTCGTTAGCTTAGCATTTTCGTTCTTCGTTTTTAGGGCGGATGGACGAAAATGCTATTTTCGGACGAAAATGCATTCGTCCGAAAACGTATGCACATGTCTAGTATATATTCACATGTAAATTGCTTTTTTAATAAAAAATTATGATATAAAAAATCTTGTTTTTATTTCCTTTTATGTGACAATGCTGCCTCTCTCTTTCCCTTGCCCCCAGATTTATCGCTCTCCCCCCCCCTTAGTGTTGTCTCTTTCTCACCCTCCTTTTGGCTCCCCCCTCGCTCCCCTTGTGTCTGTCTCTTCCCCCCTTCCCTCCCCTTGTTTCTCTCTGCCCCCCCCCCCTTTGTTATTCTGTCCCCCCCTCACCTGTTTCTTGCTCCCTGGTGGCTAGTGGGGGCAGCCGGGGGATGTATGCACTATACATAATAGACGGAAGTGTCGGGCAGCATGGAGGTTGTCTGCACGATTCGGGCAGACATCCCCCAGCTGCCCGATTCTCCCTGGTGGCTAGCGAGGTATTTTGTAATGGCTATTTTGCTATTGGTATTCCATAAACCGACTCTATTTCTGTTTATAGAATTGCCAATAGCATGAAATGATTTGAATTTAGTATTAAAAAATAAATTGAAAAAAGTGGAGAGTTTTAACCCCTTTGTGACGCATGGTGCTTGCGTCCCAAATGACATAAGCACCAAAACGTCACGATTTGTTCCTGGCCACTGATCACAAGGTGATCGTTAGCCAGGAACACTATGGCAGAGACCCAATCAGGGTCCCTGCCCAAAAATTGCAAGCCCTTCGGACGTCACGCACGATTTAGAGAAATGTAGCTGGTGCTCGTTTTGAGCATCAGCTAAATTTCCCCTATCAGACTGAGGCCATTTAAAATGGCCTCATCTGACAGGTGGGATCCCGCTGCAAGTGCCTGCAGCATGATCCGAGCCGCGATATGAGCTGTTTAACACAGGACGTACTATGCTGTCCTAACGACTTTAAGGGACTTAAAATCAGGACGGCAGAGAACGTCCCAACGTCACGAATGGGTTAACGTTTGCTCTGGTCATAATCACAGCACAGGCTTGTAGGAGTTAACTGTAATTACATTAATACATGAAAAGAATATAAGTAATATAGTAAAAATTTACAAAATAAAATTTATTTTGAAAAAACTAAATGAGGTTCATAAACTTGGAAGGAAACAGATCACAGTAAAAAGAAACTGTGATCAGCAAGGGAAGTGTTAATTAATACCCCTTTTATAATCGAGGTCGTCTTATAATCTGACGTCAAATTGAGGTCAGACTATAAGACTGGGATCCAGGTCCCCAGCAGAGCTGCAGGGGACCTGGATCCCCCTCTCTAACAGCAGGGGATGTCTGCGCGATGAGCGCAGATCTCCCCTGCTGCCGCCCGGCATGACCACCGGGTCTTCTATGATGAAGCTGGGTACTTCCGGCTTCCTCATAAAAGTCCTGGCGGTCGTTCCGGGCGGCAGCAGGGGAGGTCTCGCTCATCGCGCAGACATCCTCCGCTGCCTCGCTAGCCACCAGGGAGAATCGGGCAGCTGGGGGATGACTGCACGAAACGTGCAGACAACCTCCATACTGCCCGACACTTCCGGCTATTATGTATAGTGCATACATCCCCCGCTGCCCCCACTAGCCACCAGGGAGCAAGAAACAGGTGAGGGGGGGACAGAATAACAAGGTGGGGGGGCAGAGAGAAACAAGGGGAGGGAAGGGGGGAAGAGACAGAAACAAGGGGAGGGGGCAGAGAAAAACAGGGGGAGGGAAGGGGGGAAGAGACAGACACAAGGGGAGCGAGGGGGGAGCCAAAGGGAGGGTGAGAGAGAGACAACACTAAGGTGTTGAGAGCGACAAATCTGGGGGCAAGGGAAAGAGAGAGGCAGCATTGTCACATAAAAGGAAATAAAAACAAGAATTTTTTTATATCATAATTTTTTATTAAAAAAGCAATTTACATGTGAATATATACTAGACATGTGCATTCGTTTTCGGACGAATGCATTTTCGTCCGAAAATTGCATTTTCGTCCATTCGCCCGAAAAACGGAGAACGAAAATGCTAAGCTAACGAAAGCCGAATGAACGAATGGTTAATAAACGAAAATCATTCGTTCATTCGTCCATTCCTTGTACTATTGCATTCTATAAGCCGAAATAGAGTCGGTTTATAGAATACAATAGCATTTAACTATACGGAGACAGAGTCTCCATTCATACAATTATGAATGGAGACAAAAATATAGTTAAAAGCCGACAGCCTATAAACCGAACGTTCGGTTTATAGGCTGTGGGCATTTAACTATACGGAGACAGAGTCTCCATTCATAAAATTATGAATGGAGACTTTGTCTCCGTATAGTTAAAAGCCGACTGCCTATAAACCGAACATTCGGTTTATAGGCTGTGGGCATTTAACTATACGGAGACAGAGTCTCCATTCATAAAATTATAAATGGAGACTTTGTCTCCGTATAGTTAAAAGCCGGCATTTAACTATACGGAGACAGAGTCTCCATTCATAAAATTATAAATGGAGACTTTGTCTCCGTATAGTTAAAAGCCGGCATTTAACTATACGGAGACAGAGTCTCCATTCATAAAATTATAAATGGAGACTTTGTCTCCGTATAGTTAAAAGCCGGCATTTAACTATACGGAGACAGAGTCTCCATTCATAAAATTATGAATGGAGACTTTGTCTCCGTGTAGTAAAATGCCCACAGCCTATAAACCGAACGTTCGGTTTATAGGCTGTCGGCTTATGGAATACATGTATTCCTATTGCTATTCTATAAACCGAACGTTCGGTTTATAGAGCAGAGCTTCCCTTCTACTGGCAAGAGCATCGGAAGTGAATGTATTTCACTTCCGATGCTCTAGGGTGAGCCAAACAATGCCTGCACAACAGATCTGTGTGATCTGTGTGCAGGCATGTATGATAAGTGTCTGAACGCATGTATACCGATCATTAACAGCCGATCAGTGGCAAAGGTGGTTTGGTGATTTCTCAGATGAGCTTCACCATTCGCCTGGTTAGATCAATATTGGTAAATATTGTTCTGACCCATATGGATCTGCCTCCATCTCCTCACTTGAGTTTTAGTGAGGGAAAGAGACAGATTTGCATAATATAAGTTTTTAATTGTAATAAATTAAATAAAATGTTAAAAATGTGTGAGACCCAAGGGCTTTTATAAAAGCCATACCCTTTGTATAGTGTACCCTGTTTATTAACCCCTTCCCTGCCACTGATCACTGCACAGCAGAACATTTTTTCTTGTCTGTGCATTTTTAGGGGTTAATTTTTTTTGTACAGTACTACAAAGGCTCTTATAAGAGCTATTAACCCCTTCCTTGCTCTACATGTCAAAATTCCAAGTTGGAAAATCAAAAGGCGCATCTCTCAAATGTAGCCTTTCAACCCCCAACAAAGCTGACAAACCTATGCATGGGTGATATCACTGTGCTTGGGAGATGTTACTGAACACATATTGTGGTACTGTTTGTCAGTGACACATACCGACATATGTGAATTTGTGTCTAAAGTACAATGTATGTGGGAAAAAATACACAATAAAATTACTACCACAAAGTTTGGAATAGGCTGGTGGTAGATTTGGTGCATGAAAAGTGTTAAAATACCACCATTTAAAAAAGCCTAGGGTGTCTACTTTTATAAAATATATACTTTTTGAGGTAAAATACACTGTCCAGCTTAAAAAAAAAAGTCCCAAATGAAAGATAGGCTCAAGCTGACTACACGTCAAAATTCCAAGTTGGAAATGCGCACCTTCAAAATGTGGCCCTTTAGCCCCCAAACAACCCAACAAACCTATGCATGGGTGGTATCCCTATACTGAGGAGATGTTGTTGAACACATATTGGGTTATTGTTTGGCAGTGACACATACCAAAATCTGTGAATTTATGTCTGAAACACAATATTTGTGAGGAAAAAAAGCACACAAAAATTACTACCACAAAATTTGACAAAGGCTGGTGGTAGAATTAGTGCATGTAAAGTGTTAAAATACCACCATTTGAAATAGCGTAGGGTGTCTACTTTTAAAAAAATATATGGGTTGATGGGGTAAAATACACTGTCTGGTTTCAAATATGTCCCGAATGGGACATGGGTGTATGCTGTCTGCATGTCAAAATTTCAAGTTGGAAAACCAAAAACTGCACCTTGCAAATTTGGCCTTTTACCCCCCAAAAAACACAACAAACCTATGCATGGGCAGTATCCCTGTACTCAATAAATGTTGCTGAAAACTTATTTGGGTGTTATTTGGCAGTGAGACATACCAAAATCTGTGAATTCATGTCTGAAGTACAAGGTTTGTGAAAAAAAACTAAAAAAAGAATTCTACCACAAACTTTGACAAAGGCTGGTGGTAGAATTAGTGCATGGAAAGTGTTAAAATACCACCATTTGAAATAGCCTTGGGTGTCTACTTTTAAAAAATATATGAGTTGAGGGGGTAAAATACACTGGCTGGCTTCAAATATGTCCCAAATGGGACATGGGTGCAGGCTGACTGCATGTAACAATTTCAAGTTGGAAAACCAAGAACTGCACCTCTCAAATTTGTCCTTTTAGCCCCAAAACAACCCATCAAACCTATGCATGGGTGGTATCCCTGTACTCAGGAGAAATAGTAGAATATATTTTCATTCGCTTTTGTCGATGAGGAGAAGATGTTTCAAATAAAAGTCAGGAAATTTGTGTTTTTTGTTTTTTTTTACCATATTTTTTTTTTTATATAATATTATAAGATATGATCAAAATGATGGCATCCAAAGAAAGCCCTTCTTGTCCCGATAAAAACAATATATAATATGTGTGGGTACTGCAAATGACAAAGAAAAAAATTACAGCTAAACACAAACAGCACAGAAATGTTAAAATAGCCATTGTCCAGAATTGACAAAAATGTTTCTAAGGCTCTGCCCTTAAGGGGTTAAAAAAAAATTGGAGACCAACTGATACAATTTCCATCAAGAAATTGATGGAACAAAAAATGATTTATTTTCTGATGATGGATACATCTATACATATCTATATACAAAACACAGTCCTTGACACATGCCCAAGCTAAAGGATTATCATATTTAAACTTTACATTTGGAAATATGAGGACATCTCAGTGCCATACCTCCTAACATTTCAAAATGTGAAAGTGGGACACTTTAATTTTGTGGGAGGGGCTGGAGGTGTGTACATTCTCTCTTTAATGGGTACACCCGTAGGTGTTATCATGATGACGTGAAGCCCCATATCACCTTAACCTAGTCCCCAAGACCCTGAAACTAGCACACAGCAAGCATGGCTACGTCCTGACTGTATACGTGACGCATAGATCGAGAAGTCCAAGAAGAATCAGGACAATGGAATGGAAATAATCAGATCACATTTCCCATCATGCTCTGCCAACCATTAGGTACAAGCAGTACCTAGTATCATTGATTAAAAATGACTGGTCTGTGCTGTAAGGTGATTGATTACAGAGGCCAACAATCAGCAGCATTCACAGTCCCTGCCATGGAGTCAGGGGACCCATCAGCAGCGCCCGCGGCCTGGCCTGTCATGGAGGCTGGGGATGTTACATGTGAAAAGGAGCCCGGCTCTGTCATTACAGCATAATTCTCAACTTTGCAGGATTCTGGTGCTGAGTCCTGCTGTCCCACTGAGCTCTATCTCTGTCCTGAAAACGGACAGCAGACATAGCTCGGAAATCGGGACTGTCCCGCACAAAATACTTTGAGAAGTTTTATAGGTTGACATACCTTCTAGTGTACAGAATGTGTTTGCAATAAGTCTTTTTTATTTGAAAGGAGTTGTTGAATAATAGATGTAAAGTAAGAAAGAGCTTTAATAAGGTTTGTACAAGGGAATATAAGTATATGGGATAGGCTGTGTCTTTGGAGAGAGGACCTCTTTTAATACTTATAATTATTATTTTATTTGTTTATTTATGTGTATATTACTGTACAAAAATACATAATATATTCCATAATTATATGCATTCTCCAGGGAGTCCTCGTGTCTTACCACATGTCAGAAAATCAACAAGACATGTTTTGTAGTAGTAGAAACAAATCTGCATTCATCAATCCAATCCAAAGGGAAGCATGTAGAGGGAAGGAATATACATATTGTATAACCAGTAAAAAGAAAGAATGTGCACAGCGCTAAATATAAACAGAGTGGAAAAATAAAAAATATAAATAAATATAAATATAAAAACTAACCCGTATATACTCCACACAAAAAAACCTTTAGGTATGAAAAGGGAAAAATATATGTCTCAAAACCGCAGGAGAGGGGGGGCAAGTCACTTACAAATAGTTAGCAGCTAGTCTTACAACTGCAATGGACTGCACCACTGCAAAAAAGAAGCACAAAGTTAAAAAAGGAAGAGACAGCGCTAGAATATACCCCAGAGACAACAAGACAAATGATTATAGAAAATAGGATATTTATTACAGATCACAAAAATAAAAATATATATATAAGTAAAAAGACCAAATAAGGGTCCAGTACTACTGGAAACAAATATAAGTAGGTGGTCACATACACATAAAGACAGGATAAATACAAAGTCTGAATATGTAAATAAAAATACAAAAAAGAAAACAATAGGTTAAAATAGTAAATAAAATCTTACCCACTGCTAATAAAGTGCTGTTGACCTGGCCAGGTAACTAGAAATAGGCATACAATGTATACACTATTTGCACATACACAATAACAAAAGGACACCCTTCAGGACGCGTTTCGTATGGAACTTCTTCAGCTGGTGGGTGTGTGTGCATAAAGGCAGTGGGGAAAGTACATCCTATATATAGTAGAAAACCTCCGGATAATACATCTAATTGATAATTAGAAGCAGCTGAAAAATAGGCTGGAAAATAGGCTGGAGGTAATGATTTCGCTAAACCGGAAGTAGGTAGTCTGGGAACTTCCGGAAAAACGGCATATGACGTCGTTGTCAGGGGGACGGCGTCGCGTTGTCATGGTGACGCGTCCTTCACTCGCATAGCCGGCATAGCGGGCGGAGGACAGCGAAAACACCATAGACAAGGGACGGCTGATAATGCCACAGGGGGAATGTATAGTATAATGACAAATCACACAGAGGAACATGACAAAGACAGTTAGTAGGGTTGACCACCAAATAAAATAAATAAATGGTGGTATATAATACAAGGAAGATACACAAAAGGGATCTAAGTATAAATATAGACATAGTAAATAAATCCTCTATATGTGCAAAAGATGATACAGGCAACATGTATGTATAAAGTAATCTGCAGAGTACAGCACATGATTGGATTATAGAACATAATAATATACAGCAAACATAATGGTATACAGTAAACATGTATGTTTAGAATAGTCTGCAGAGTACAGCACATGATTGAATTATAAAACATAATAAAACATAATGATATACAGCAGACATAATGGTATACAGCAAACAAACCAACCTAAATATACTATGGGGAAACAGACTGGATGTCCAAATCAAAGGTAGGGTATAATATCAAATTTATCATTGAGTCCCCTTGGTACTAAAGTATTCAGGGTAAGAATCCAGAAAGTTTCCCTTTTTCTCAAAGTCAACTGACGGTCTCCCTTCCTAGTTCCCAGGACTACTTGCTCGATAACCCAAGCTTTAAGAAGGGTGTCATTTTTGTTGTGAGATTCCCTAAAGTGCTTAGAAACAGTATGTTTTAAAAACCCAGTTTTAATGTTGTATCTATGTTCGTACAGTCTTTTCTTAAAAAATCTACTGGTTTGACCAACATATTGGAGGCCACAAGGGCACTCCAACATGTATATAACAAATTTTGTTGTGCATGAAACATATCTCTGAATATTATATTTGTTATTAGTAGTAAAACATACAAAGCTGTCTTTCTTTTTGGGGCAGATATCGCAGTGACCACAACGTCCACAACGGTACCATCCCTTAGCAGTCCCCAAAAAATTACCATGAGTTGGATTTTTTATTTTCTGGGATTCCTTAAATTTTTTCGTTAAATCAGATGGAGCTAACAGGGATCTCAAATTTGCATTTTTTCTACAGATGATTTTGCATTTTTGTGGCAGGATTTTACCCAAAACTGGATCTGTTTGAATAACATGCCAATGTTTATTCAAAATATTTCTAATTTTACTAGTCTTATCTGAAAAAGTAGTAATCAGACCCATTTCGAAATTGTTTTTACCTTCATCCACATTTGTTATTCCATTCGGAGTGGAGAGATTTTGTATCTGTTGTATTTTGATACCATTGATTTCATCTATTCTAAATTTTTTGTTTTTATTGTTATTGGGTTTGTTAATCGTAAAAAGATTATCTCTATCCATTCTCCTAACATACTGTTTACTATTTTCAACTATTTGCTTATCATATCCCTTTGCAAGGAATCTATTCCCAATTGTATCTGCCTGTACATCGTACAGATTAACATTTGTACAGTTTCTGCGCATGCGCAGGAACTCTCCCTTAGGGATGTTATGTATCCACTTATGATCATGGTAGCTTCTAGCATTTAAGTAGGTGTTTTTATCTACAGCTTTAAAATATGTTTTAGTTTCGAGGACTTTCTCAGGAATATTTCTACAGATAGTTAGGTCCAAGAAATTTATACATTCACTGCTAGCTTCAAAGGTGAATTTTAGGCCTAGGATGTTGTTGTTCAAATGCTCAAAAAAAATATTTAGTGAATCCATAGATCCCCTCCATAGGATGAACAGGTCATCAATGTATCGTCTATACAAAATCAATTCGGCCGGACAATGGGAACCAAAAATGGTCTCGTTTTCCCAGTCACCCAAAAAGAGATTCGCGTAACTGGGTGCAAAACGTGTTCCCATCGCCGTGCCGCATGTCTGAATGTAGAAGTCACTGTTGAACACAAAATAGTTTGTTTCTAATATAAATTTCATGCTATCACATAAAAAATCTCTATGTTGACCACCCAAGTAGTTAAAAAGGTTAAGCATGTTTCTGACTCCTTCTATTCCATCATCATGTCGAATGGAAGTGTATAATGCTTGTATATCAGCAGTTACTAGTATCATATCATCATGCCACGGAATAGTTTTTAGTAGCCCAATTAAAGATTGGCCGTCTTTTAGATAGGAGGGCATGAGGGGTACTATAGTTTGAAGAAAGAGGTCTACATATAGAGATAGGTTGGAACTTAATGACCCAATTCCTGATATGATGGGTCGTCCTGGAGGGTTCTTTTTATCCTTATGGATTTTGGGTAGATGGTAGAACAGGGCTATCTTTGGATTTCTTACCAAAAGACAATTATACTCCTCCTTGGAAATAATTCCATTAGATTTTGCTTTCTGCAATAAACCACTTAGTCGCTTTGAAAAAACAGGGGTGGGATCCACTGACAATCTCTTATAGAAATCTGTATCAGACAACAATCTATTAGCCTCATTAAGGTACACTTTTGTGTTTTGAACTACAACACCCCCGCCCTTGTCGGCACTTCTAATGACAATGTCACTGGACTGTTGAAGGTCTCTGAGCGCTATTCGCTCAAATCTAGTGAGGTTATCATGTCCACACTTAGTGTCCATATCCCAGATGTCTCTTTCCACAATATTCTTGAAGACCTCCAAGTGCATCCCTCTACTGCATACGGGGTTGAACTTGGAGGGCAATTTCAAGTTAGTACGAACTCGTATGTCCTCTGTAGATATATTATTTTCATTAAGTAGACCATTTATAATTGATACACCTGGTAAATCTCTTGCTGTAAGACATCCATTTATATCCCAAATGGCGGAAGGGACAGTTCCGCCACTGGGGAGAGAAAAATCATGTCTATTCAGAAAAAATCTCTTAACAGTTAGTTTACGTATGAATTTGTTGAAATCTATCAACAGATCTACCTTGCTTAAGTTTCTACATGGTGCAAATTTCAGGCCCTTTAGCAGCAAAGTGACCTGACTCACAGTTAAAATATGGTCAGATGTATTATAGATACCAAGTTGTTCAAGATCCGTTACTGGACAATTCTTGATCGCTTTATTGTGTCTTTTAATATTAGATCTTCTTCCTCCTCTTCTTCCTCGGACTCGAAATCTGACCATTGATCCGTGGTGTCTATCTCGGAGGATCTTCTTTTTGTGTATGGATTGGCTTTTCTCTTCCCGAATCTTTGTTCTAAAAAAGACGCTGATGAAGAGGGTACAGAAGAGGAGAAGGAAGTCGAAGGAACAGCAGTCATAGAATGGGTGGAAAATAGATTCATATTAGAAAAATCTCTTTTTCTTTCTCTATTTTTTAAGACATCAAACCGGTTTTGTGTTGGAACACCGAATGTGACTTTAGGTCTCCCACCACCATCTCTCCTAGCATAGTCCTTTGTATTGTCATCTCTCTTATTCATCCCTCTTCTATCAGATCTTTTGTTATCGAATTTGTGTTTGTTTTCCGGCATGGTTTTTTTTGATCTATAGTGTTGACTAGTTCTATCTCTACTGGGAGTTCTCTCTCTTTCTTTTATTTCTTTTATTTTCCAATTGAATTGTCTTCCCTGTGAGTAATCTTGTCTATCTCTTTTAAATTTAGATTGTTTGACGGAGATAATATCTGATTCTATTTTGTCTAATCTCTTTTCTAAGATATTTTCTAGGTCCTTAAATTCAGTGGCATTCCTATATTTTTCAACTGATTTAACTTGTTCTTCAATTTTTTCTTCTACCTTGATCAACAGTTTTTTTCTCCTTTTTATAGCTATTTCCATTAATTTAAAGGAACATTCTTCTAAAGCATTATTCCATTCTTCCAATAAGCCAGTGTCATTATCTCCTATATTGGCTTTTTTATTTATCCTTAGGCCTCGTGGTATAATACGTGCCTTTATATATTGTTCTAAACTAGTGATATCCCACCAGTGTCTTAATTCTGATTCTAGTGTTTTTTGTACTTCAAAGAACCATGTATCAATGTTTTTATCTTTTGGATTTTCCTTGGGTTCTATCATATTAACATCAAAAATTCTTTCACTAATTAGTGCTCTCTTGTTTTTTCTCTGCATATAGCTTTCCATACTTAGAGAGTGAAAAAGGAAGAATTACCCAAGGAAAAAAATAAAGTGCAACAAAAATATATTAATAATAATCTATATATATGTGAAATGTGAAAAGTGAAAGCAGCTATGCTGAAAGTAGTGACAACAAGAAAAAAGAAAGAATGTGCACAGCGCTAAATATAAACAGAGTGGAAAAATAAAAAATATAAATAAATATAAATATAAAAACTAACCCGTATATACTCCACACAAAAAAACCTTTAGGTATGAAAAGGGAAAAATATATGTCTCAAAACCGCAGGAGAGGGGGGGCAAGTCACTTACAAATAGTTAGCCGCTAGTCTTACAACTGCAATGGACTGCACCACTGCAAAAAAGAAGCACAAAGTTAAAAAAGGAAGAGACAGCGCTAGAATATACACCAGAGACAACAAGACAAATGATTATAGAAAATAGGATATTTATTACAGATCACAAAAATAAAAATATATATATAAGTAAAAAGACCAAATAAGGGTCCAGTACTACTGGAAACAAATATAAGTAGGTGGTCACATACACATAAAGACAGGATAAATACAAAGTCTGAATATGTAAATAAAAATACAAAAAAGAAAACAATAGGTTAAAATAGTAAATAAAATCTTACCCACTGCTAATAAAGTGCTGTTGACCTGGCCAGGTAACTAGAAATAGGCATACAATGTATACACTATTTGCACATACACAATAACAAAAGGACACCCTTCAGGACGCGTTTCGTATGGAACTTCTTCAGCTGGTGGGTGTGTGTGCATAAAGGCAGTGGGGAAAGTACATCCTATATATAGTAGAAAACCTCAGGATAATACATCTAATTGATAATTAGAAGCAGCTGAAAAATAGGCTGGAAAATAGGCTGGAGGTAATGACGCATAGATCGAGAAGTCCAAGAAGAATCAGGACAATGGAATGGAAATAATCAGATCACATTTCCCATCATGCTCTGCCAACCATTAGGTACAAGCAGTACCTAGTATCATTGATTAAAAATGACTGGTCTGTGCTGTAAGGTGATTGATTACAGAGGCCAACAATCAGCAGCATTCACAGTCCCTGTCATGGAGTCAGGGGACCCATCAGCAGCGCCCGCGGCCTGGCCTGTCATGGAGGCTGGGGATGTTACATGTGAAAAGGAGCCCGGCTCTGTCATTACAGCATAATTCTCAACTTTGCAGGATTCTGGTGCTGAGTCCTGCTGTCCCACTGAGCTCTATCTCTGTCCTGAAAACGGACAGCAGACATAGCTCGGAAATCGGGACTGTCCCGCACAAAATACTTTGAGAAGTTTTATAGGTTGACATACCTTCTAGTGTACAGAATGTGTTTGCAATAAGTCTTTTTTATTTGAAAGGAGTTGTTGAAATAAATGCTAGATGTAAAGTAAGAAAGAGCTTTAATAAGGTTTGTACAAGGGAATATAAGTATATGGGATAGGCTGTGTCTTTGGAGAGAGGACCTCTTTTAATACTTATAATTATTATTTTATTTGTTTATTTATGTGTATATTACTGTACAAAAATACATAATATATTCCATAATTATATGCATTCTCCAGGGAGTCCTCGTGTCTTACCACATGTCAGAAAATCAACAAGACATGTTTTGTAGTAGTAGAAACAAATCTGCATTCATCAATCCAATCCAAGGGGAAGCATGTAGAGGGAAGGAATATACATATTGTATAACCAGTGGCATTCTGAATAGGGTGCATTTTTTCAATCACATTTTTATTAAATATGAAAAAGTTGAATAATATATAAAAAAGTTCATATATGTATAAATGCAATATCTACATATATATATATATATATATATATATATATATATATATATATATATATATATATATACAAATCCAAGGAAGGTGCACTCATCGTATGGAGCCGATAAGATGTCACTGGCCCGGGTGCTGTGTAGCTTACAACACACAAGTCCAAAGACAAAAACACGCACTCACGGGTCTTGATTGCAAAAAATATTCATGATTATTAGTCGATACTCATATACAATATTCACAAGTGGTTGACGTTTCAGTCCACCTCCTGGACCTTTATCAAGACTCACCGTGTGATTGTGTTCACAAAACTACCAATGGGAATAGTCACCGCAAGTGCTGAGGCACGCATGCGTACGTCCTGATATCAAGACGACGTGACGCTTGAGCCAAAAGCCAATCGAAGGAGCAGAGAGCCTCACGTGAGGAGGTGTACAGGTTGTCTAGGGAGTTGCTCCAACAGAAGTACGAAAGCGGCATATCAAACAGCCTGCTCAAGTGCAACTAAATAAAAAGTATGTAACAACCAAATACACCAGACAGAGATAAAACATGCGCCACCCGAAACACTAGGGAGCCTAAAGAAAGAGAGTAAAGAGAAAAGACAAATGTGCAATAAAAAGTCGAATAAAGTTTATCAGAATAAGGTAGAGCAAAGAGACCAGGATAAAAGACAGAACGACACAGAAAAGGATGTATACAAATAATCAGGCAAATAAAGCAACAAAAGTCAATAAGCGAAACAAGATCAAACATACTGTAAATTGTACACAAGAAAACAGCCATGGCCGTATTAATATGCCAAATATAAATGCAGCTTAAGTTCACATAACAAATAGAAAATACGTGCAACAACATACTATATTTATGAAAACGCCAACGAAAAACTACTGATAACACTGAAAAATGAAAAAATAAAAATAAATACAAAATTAAAATAAAAAAATAATTTAAAAAAATATTTTTTCATTTTTCAGTGTTATCAGTAGTTTTTTTTATTTGGCTTTTGGCTCAAGCGTTGCGTCGTCTTGATATCAGGACTTACGCATGCGCGCCTCAGCACTTGCGGTGACTATTCCTGTTGGTAGTTCCGGGTTTGATGAACACAATCACATGGTGAGTGAGTATTGGTTCTTTCTCTTCCATTTCTCTGTATTCTGTTTGTCTATTGGTCCGTTATTTCTATTTATAGTTGTTTTAGTGTTTGTAGTGTTAGTCTTGATAAAGGTCCAGGAGGTGGACCGAAACGTCGACCACTTGTGTATATTGTATATGAGTATCGACTAATAATCATGAATATTTTTTGCAATCAAGACCCGTGAGTGCGTGTTTTTGTCTTTGAACTTATACAGAGATGGACTTTTTTCAAATTTAAAAAAAATTACACCAGATCACGATTACCTATTATCTTATTATTATATTTTGAATATACACTTCTTATGGCTTTGAACAATGTTACATTATTTGTAACATTTTTTTTAATTTCACACATATGAATATATATAAATAGATGCATACAAATGTAAATGTGATGTTGACATTGCAAAACTTGTGTTGCAGTGATTGTTCAATTATATTTGTGGCCAACTCAGGCCAACACAATGGTTTAATTTATCTGTACTATTTCTTAACTCTTGAACTACAATAAAAGATTCAGGAAGGAAACTCACTGATTACATAAGTTTGGTATAATATAAAAGTGTACAGCGCGATTTTAAAGAACCACCACCACCCCAATATAAAAAGTAATAAATAGAATACCAACCATGTTGATCGATTTGGCAATAATAATTTATATATATATACATATATATATATATATATATATATATATATATATATATATATATATATATATATATAATGATTTAGAATAAGTTCACCACCATAGAAAGACGTCACTAGGCTTATATCGCAGCTAAATCTTAAATGTCACAGCCATGCAAATCACTGAAAGAAAAACAAGATAATTGACAAAAAGACAGTGCTATAAAAAACAACACAGGCACCAAATACATTATCAAAAATACAAATGTTATTTTTATTAATGAGGTCTGAAATAGAATAAAACAAAGAATAAAAAGTATTTCAATAAAAACATCCAACCAGTTTTTGAATATGCTTGTTATGGCTTTTTAACAATGTTACACTATATGTTATTTTTTTATTATTACACATATTTATATATACATAGATGCATACAAATTAGCATGTGATTTTAGAACATTGCAAGACTTGTCTTGCGGTGATTGTTCAAGTATATTTGTTTCCAACTTAGCCAAACACCTTGGTTTAATTTATCTGAATTTTCTTATTTTGTTTTATTCTATGTCAGACCCCTTCAATAAATATAACATTTGTATGTTTAATAATATATCTTTTGTCTGTGCTGTGTTCTATAGTGCTGTCTTTTTGCCAGTTTTTCTTAAGTTTGGTACATTTTTTTGGAGCTCCGGTTGTGTTTAACTTTAGGAGAAACTGACCTTCCATCAATTATTGTCCACTTATGTTGACCGACAGTTTTCATTTGAATTTTACATGTTTGTTTGCTTTTATAGAAGAGTTTAGTATTACATTGCACTATACTTTGAGATAAAGTTTTTTTTTTTATATATAGGATTCTTACATAGCAGGGATGCAAAGGAGTTTAGGAGCCAAGTAACCTAAGAAAATAAATTATATAAACTATACCTGACACCAAAAAAATACAGAATCAGAAAGGGATGCTTTGGCTTAAAAAAAGAGGAAAGCAAAGACTGTCACATAAAATCCAACAAGGAAACAAGTATGACAGGAAAGTAGTCATTTATACAGGAAATCTGGCAAATACATGTGGTACCTGTGCTATCCTTAATTGCAAATCACACCAGCCAAGCTCGGAACAGGGATTTCAGATCTGCTACTGTAGATAAAACAACAGCAGCAACTGATATTTTGACTTGTATAGATGTCGAATGACAGTGTATCAAATAAGGAGATTCTCAAAATCTAATTTAAAATAGGTTTACAAATTAACGTATATAACAGGACTTTCTGAATAGTAACTGCATTGGAGAATAGTGGCATAAAGAATATGGGTATCCAATAAAATTAAATACATTGTACAAGAGAGAACTGGGTGTTACTTCTACATTTTGATGAATTTTGTTGTGAATTGTTTATTGAACTTAGATGCTTTGGCCAAAATAAATTTGTCATCTAAAAGGCAAATACGTTCTAACCTGGCATTGTGTGTTGTTCATAAAATAAAACATTTATAAGTTATGACAGCTAATTATTTATGATGATAGTGATGTGCCAAAAAGGCTCATACAATGTGTTTGAATAGAATTTTGCAATGTTTGATGTCCTGGACCAGAACAAGGATTCTCAACTGAGAAGGAAGTCTTGTTTTGAAAATATATGTAGGCAATGTCTATAGTAATAAAAAAAATTCAAAAAACATGTAATAGCATACTGGTGCACTATATATTTTTCAGCACCCATGTTTGTTCAATGTCTACAAAGATCAAAGAGCATCCAACTCCCTGTCATATGTACATTTGTTTTCAGACTTATAAGAAACCCTCTACAATCCATATTTTCAGGATGGTTATCTGGCTATTCCCCAATAATCTCTGCCTCTATTCTCTGCTTTATTTTAACCATTCTCTTTAACTGTCCACATTAACCCTAAATGTGTCTTAATGCATAGCTATAAACATATGCACATGCAATCTTATTGAAATAATGTTTGTACACATAGACTTTTGTCATCCTTTTGGTTATTGAAGGATAGCGACCAGCTCAACTTATGGCACTTTTATCTCTTATTACTGTTTACCGAGACCCCACGTCCCTGTTTAGACAAGGTCATCCTAAGCTTTTGTTTCCTATTGCCTGGTTCAAGACAGCTAGCCATTGTTTTAGGTTTGGGAGGACCAGACTAGTATGACAGTCAGTCACTAATAGTCAGACAGAACCAGCAGGGATCAGATAGATAGGTAGAACTGGCAGGAATCAATAGAAGGCAGAACCAATATGCAGACTGAACTGGCAGGAATCAATATTCAGGCAGGAACCTCTATGCAAGCAGAACTAGTAGCAAATTAATCAACAGGGAAGGGGATGATAATTTAAAACAACTATTGAGAAAAAAACACCTTTAGTATTGATAATTTCTTTAGGAGAAAGTCTTGTACAGGCTAGTGCCTAAAACATACACATAAAACATAACAGTATGTGGAGTAATGTATGCAAAAGCTCTTTGATTCACTGTTAGTATAGCTGTGAACTGGTACACATCAGTGAGACATATAGAGTAAAAACATTTTAAAATGATGTATAATGGCCATGTGAAAAATGTGAAGATTAAAGAATAGTGTTGAGCGAACACGAACCGCACTGTTCGGGTTCGTACAGAACATTACGGTTTTTGGACCCCGGACCCGAACACGGACATTCCACTGTATGTTCGTGTTGGAGTTCGGGGTTCGGCGATTACATTGTATGTAATGCTATTGGCTTTCTATAAACCGAAATAGAGTTCCCATTCATAAGAATTTCTTATAAATGGGGACTTTATTTAGGTTTATAGAAAGCCAATAGCATTACATGTATTCCATAAACAGAAAGTCTATAAACCGAAAGACATTTCGGTTTATAGAATAGCAATAGCATTACATGTATTCCATAAACCGAAAGTCTATAAACCGAATGTCTTTCGGGGTCAAGTTCTGGGCCGAACCCACCGAACCCGAATATCCAGGTGTCTGCTCAACTCTATTTAAGAACTATCACCCTACGTATAGCAAATACCACAGCAAATTTAATCAAAATTACATTTTTAAGCAGTGGTCATTATTAAGCCCTGGGACAGATCCCCTAAACATCTCTTAATTATTGCTGGGTAAAGGCAGCCACAAAACACTACCCAAAATAAACAAAACATTTTCTTATGTTCTTAGATACCATAGCAATAGAAGCTTATGCTAACTATCACCCCCATTGGGTGGCAAAATTCAAATGGCCTGAGGGACATAAGTCATTATTTTTTCATATATTAATCTATATTAATTGTTTTCTTATATACAAAAAAATGAATTTTATGTACAAAGACATAATTATATACATCTCAGTATAAAACAAGAAAAAAAAGAAGAGACCATTTAAAACAGGATAAACACAAAAAAGCATGATAATCACAAAAATAAAAAGAAACAAGTGGATCAAAAGCAACTTTATAATATATTTAAAACACTCTTGTCTCAGATAAAGAATGAAGCAACAAATCAAATTTGTAATTTGTAAGCCACATACAGTGCCTTGCAAAAGTATTCACCCCCTTACCATTTTTCGTGTTTTGTTGCCTCACAACCTGGAATTCACATGGATTGTTTGAGGATTTTCATCATTTAATTTACAGAACATGCCCACAACTTTGAAGATGTTTTTTTTTTTTTTTATATTGTGAAGCAAACAACAAATGGGACAAAATAACTGAAAAAGTCAATGTGCATAACTATTCAACCCCCATAAAGTCCAGCTCCTTCAAGTTGGATGGTTTGCGTTTGAGAACAGCAATCATTAAGTCTGACCACAGATTTTCTATTGGATTGAGGTCTGGGCTTTGACTAGGCCATTCCAACACATTTACATGTTTCCCCTTAAACCACTCAAGTGTTGCTTTAGCTGTGTTGGGGGTCATTGTCCTGCTGGAAGGTGAACCTCCATCCTAGCCTCAAATCACGCACAGTGTGGTACAGGTTTTGCCCAAGAATATCCCTGTATTTAGCACCATCCATCTTTCCCTCAACTCTGACCAGTTTCCCAGTCCCGGCTGCTGAAAAACATCCCCACAGCATGATGCTGCCACCACCATCTTTCACTGTGGGGATGGTGTTCTTTGGGTGATGTGATGTGTTGGGTTTGCACCAGACATAGCATTTTCTTTGATGGCCGAAAAGTTCAATTTTAGTCTCACCAGACCAGAGCACCTTCCTCCATAGATTTTGGGAGTCTCCCACATGCCTTTTTGCACACTCAGAATGTGCCATTTTGTTTTTTGCTGAAATTAATGGCTTTCTTCTGGCTACTCTGCCATAAATTCATAATCTATGAAGCGTACAGCTGATTGTCGTCCTATGTACAGATAGTCTCTGCTGTGGAACTCTGCAGCTCCTCCAGGGTTACCTTAGGTCTCTGTGGTGCCTCTCTGATTAATGCCCTCCTTGCCCGGTCCGTGAGTTTTGGTGGGCGGCCGTCTCTTGGCAGGTTTGCTGTTGTGCCATGTTCTTTCCATTTGGTTATGATAGATTTGATGGAACTCCTGGGGATCATCAAATATTTGGTTATTTTTTAATAACCTAACCCTGACTTATACTTCTCAACACATTGTCCCTTACTTGTTTGGAGAGTTCCTTCCAATTTTCTGTTTTCTATTTCTAAAAAATAGTTTTATGTTTATATTTTTCTCATTTCACTTCACCAACTTAGACTATTGTGTTCCGATCCATCACATAAATTTCAGATTAAAAAAAATTGAACTTAAGGCTGTAATGTAATAAAATAGGTAAAAAGTCAAGGGGGGTGAATACTTTTGCAAGGCACTTTAGACCCACTCCTTCAAGCAAACTGCAATTGATGAGACTGGAATGGATAATGAAAGGATGTAATCTGCATGATGACATCCTTCTGTTGGCCAATCTCCATGCCACAAAGAGCTGCAAGGGGTTCAATTGTTAGAGCATACAAAAGTGGGGTCAAGGGACACCCCTGGTGGGTGCCATTCCATATAGAAAATAGGCCAAGGTCAAGTGAGAGCCCCTTCATTTTAGCTTTGGGGTTAAAGTAGAGGGCCATCACACAAAAAAGAGCCATTGATACTTCACACCCGCAGGGTCTCCAGCATGAACGCTGCTCTGTCAAATGCCTTCCCGCCATTGAGGGCCATCGATACAGTAGATCACCCAATCTACCCGGTAAAAAATTCAAGAATCACCTGACTCAACCTCTGGGGAAAAAACTTCCGATACAACTTCACATCTAAGTGAATAAGTAAAATTGGCCTTTAGTGACCAGTGAAAGATCTATGCCAGTCTTCAAAATAGGAGAAATGCTTGCCTTCAGCATGTATGATGTAAACCCAGCTCCATCTGAGTTAAATACACTTTCCGAAATTGGGGTAGCTACAGGCTCCAAAATCAGAAAGACTCTAGACTTTGAGGAGATAGGAGCAGGAAACCACCCAATAACACTGTCATATCAGCTGTAGAAGCTTCTGGGTCAAGATAATTACACAAGGATACATAATAGGACCTATCTGTGTAGGGACAATACAAGTTTTCCCCTAAAACATAATTTGTTTTATTCTGGGACGTTGGTTATAACATTTGAGTTTCCTAGTTATTTGCTGTAATACCAGTTATTTTTTGAGATGGGAGAGTAATTTGTGTGTATTCTCTCTCTCAATCTTTCAATAATTTTGTTCTGGAAGGCCATGATCTCCTCCACCATCTCTATATTACACTCTAGTTTAAAAATCACTATATACAGTTATCTGAGTAGTCATTAAAGCAACATGTTGACATTAATTAATATTTTAGATTATTTGGATTGGTCTAACACAGTTAGAAGACGGATAGTAAATAACAAACCCACGGCATGTTTCCTTTTCAGTTTCCAACCAACAAACTAGACATGAAAACATTAACGATTTTTTTTTTATGAGTAACATTGTTTAACTGTAGCTAAAGTTATAAATATGTCACACTTTATTTTCAAGTAAAGCATGTAATTAAAATGGTACTTAGACGTCATTTTGCGAATTATATTTTCCCCAACCTTTATTGTGTTGTGCTGAAAAGTGTATATCAAGGTTTGTTATCCGGCTACATATTCCATGCTACTTGCTTTTCTTCACATACACTTTCCGATAATTACTATTCATTGTGCCTAATTAGCACTCTAAATATTTATGTATGAATGAGTTTATACAGACTCCCACACCTGCTTTTTATCCAAAGGCTTCACAGTATCTTTGTTCTAAAATGTGAACTAAAAAACAGGGAAAAATCCTTCTCGCATGGTGTTTATACTGAATGTAGGTTTAATAATAGGGTATTTACCATTCAATTTAATACACAAGGGAAAAATGTATATTTTGTTAATAAGCCAACTGTTTTCTAAATGTAAAAGCATGACTGTATTTCTATGATGAAGTCCATCATGATGAAGGTCTTATTTAAAAGATACAAACCCCACATACTAAAGAAAAGTACTTTATGAACTACTAATGTAAAGTCTGGGTCTCTTACCAGTCTGAAGTGGAGTCCAGATGCAGAAGACAATAGGCATTTATGTACAAATAAAGACAGCAACCAGAGTTATTGAATATGGGAACAACAACTTGGTTGGTGAGTTGATGCACAAAGGTTTTAAAATCCAAGGACAAGGTACAGGAGGGCAAAAATTAAGGTCAGGCAATCTGGGGTCATGGGCTGGCAGCTTAGGGTCAAAGTCAGGAACAGGCAAGGATCAGGACAGGTGGCTCAGAATAGTAGTCAAAGGGAGGCAAAAGTTTGGCATCAGGAATCAAGTGAATCAGCAGAGCACAAACAGTAGCAAGTAAACTTAACTGACAGCTCCAAATACCAGAAGCAATGATTCTCGGTTAAGGCGCTGTTTAAATAGGCTGTAGGTGATGAGTCTGCAATTACAAGGGAGGTGTCAGAAGGGAAGCTTATGCTATTGCTATGGAGATCCGCTCTGAATACACACCTTCATATGGAATCATTGGCTGATAAGTAGGAGGTGTTTCTAGGAGGTGAGGACTTGCGCCTACCATATTGGATCCGTCATTGGCAACATAAAGGATCACATCCGCCATCTTGGATACATTACCACAATGACTATCACAGAGGTGCAGCAGGATGGTGCTGAGTGACACGGACATCGTAGGACCCCGCAGTGATTATGACAACTAATACATTTGAGCTAAAACATGAAATACATAGAAAGAAATAATGCAGAACAGCATGGGATTGTTTCCTATTTCCCAACAGTCCAAGATTTGCCAGGACAGTTCCCTTTTTGGGTCCTGTCTGAATAAATTCAAGTCTCCAGGCATTACTGCTGCCAATGCACAGTACTTACCACTGTGCAGAGGTAACATTGAGTTTAAACTATATATTTCAAGCAGACATACACAGTGGGTGATGTAATATCCAACATGGCAAAACAATGTGCTGCAAGCTAACAAGTTTGAGAACCATTACCCTAGGCAGATGATAACTAAACTTGTTACTCCATGATAATTTATGTCAGGATCGCCACCGTGACATCCAGACTGCCAGACGTGGTCGCCCCAGATGCACCCAGCAGGGGATTTGAACTGTGGTTCTTCTGGACCGTATCCTGCTATTTTGCCTCTGAGCCATTTCAGAACTTTGATATACTCCTGTTTATGTTTGTATTGCCTGCAGCACTAGGGGGCTGGACTTCACCAAAGGCTCAGACCTGTCAGTAACTCTCCAGCTGAATCACATACCTAATTAACAAGGTATAAGACACTGCCTCTCCCTAAGGGCAGTGTCAGTTCATTGACTCTGGATTCCTTGTTTGGTTCCTGTGATTTTGACTTCCAGTATTCCTAATCATTTTTGGCTTTTGACCTTGGATTTGTTACCCGTTTATTCTGAATTCTGGCATCCTCTGAACTCTGGCTTTCCCACGAAGATTCTTTTTGCTCTTGTCCTTGTCTGTAACTTTACCTGGAAATCCTGACCAGCACCCGTGCACAAACTCACAGGCCACGTGGATTTTTACCTGGTCACACTGGTCTGTGTTTGTTTGCAAGGGTGAGCATACATCTCTGCCTAAAAGACACCCAACAAAGGTAAGCCCTGACAAAACATCTCTTCCTAAAGGACTCCCAGCAAAGGTTTCCATGACAATTTACTACGTAAAATGTAATGTTTTTGTACCTAAACATCTAGCCGATGTGTTACTGGTAGAGTTGAGCAGACACCTGGATGTTCGGGTTCGGCCGAACTTCGGAAAAAAGTTCGGGCTCGAACTTGACCCCGAACCCCATTGAAGTCAATGGCGACCCAAACCTTTGGACACTAAAATGCCTCTAAAAAAGTCCTGGAAAGGGCTAGAAGGCTGCAAAAGGAAGTAAAATGGGGGTAAGAGTAGGACAAGTGCCCTGCAAACAAATATGGATAGGGAAATAACTTCAAATAACATCAAATACAAACAAATTAAAAATACAGCTGAGCCATAAAATAGCACTAGATAGAATCTTTGATTTTAGTTTTGGAAGAACATAAATCTAAAGCATGGCTGCCAGGAGGATGAACAGAATCCATTTGAGAGAGGGTTGGAGTGCAGGGTATTCTCTTTCAGGCGGTGACCGTGGCGGTGTAGGTGGAAGCGGCGCTGGAGGAGGAGGAGGTAGCCAGAATTTTTGAAAGTGCGCTGTAAGCACAGTATTTGACGGTTCTATTTGACTCTCAGATATGAAGTGCACCACAAGACGCAAATGTACTATTTAGCCCCCAAAACAATTAGAATTTTTCAAAGTGCGCTGTAAGCACAGTATTGGACTGTTCTATTTAACTCTCAGATATGAAGTGCACCTCAAGACGCAAATGTACCATTTACCACCCAAAACTATTAGAATTTTTCAATGTGTGCTGTAAGCACAGTATTTTACAGTTCTATTTGACTCTCAGATATGAAGTGCATTCGGTTTATAGACTTTCGGTTTATGGAATACATGAAATGCTATTGGCTTTCTATAAACCGAAATGGAGTCCCCATTCATGTACAAAGACATTCGGTTTATAGACTTTCGGTTTGTGGAATACATGAAATGCTATTGGCTTTCTATAAACCGAAATAGAGTCCCCATTCATAAGAAATTCTTATGAATGGGGACTCTATTTCGCTTTATAGAAAGCCAATAGCATTACATACAATGTAATCGCCGAACCCCGAACTCCAACACGAACATATAGTTGAATGTCCGTGTTCGGGTCCGGGTCCAAAAACGGTAATGTTCAGTACGAACCCGAACAGTGCGTTTCGGGTTCGCTCAACACTAGTTACTGGTATATTGCACAAACTTGTTGACTGTACAAAACAATGTATTTAGCAATCAATATGTCTCCATGCATAAACTATTTTCAACTATTCATTAGAAGACACTTTATAATATATCATGATTTGTCATGTTCAGCAATCAGGTCTTGGTAATAATAAACAGTACAATTCTGAGGGTGACCAATCTCTTCAAAGCCATTGGTGACATAACAGTTTTGACCTATTCAACAGACATTCTAGAGTATAGAACAAATATTGATGTAAGTTTCATAACTTCATCATCAGTTGTAGCATGATTGACCATTTAGATTATTTAAAAAAAAATTACCATTACATTAACATTTATGTATATAATGCCACCAATTTATGTAGCGCTAGGTAAAGAGCATAGAAGGGAACTACATACTAAGTTAGACAAACTAGAACAGACTGGTGCATGAGGTAGAGAGCCCTTCGCGCAAGCTTACAATCTAGAGGGAATGAGGTACATGAAACACATAAGGGTGTGAAGAGGTCAGAGGGATGGTAGTTCAACCACATAGTCTCTAAACAGATAACTAAATGCTCACTTCTGGCAGTTGTACAAAGTTCCCTAAGATCAAGATGATCGAAAATATAGACGGCGTGATGACGTAGACGCGGGTGGGAGGAGCGTCAGAGGCCGATGGAGTCTGTGAATGAAGGAGCAGAATGAGGATATCTCCCGATTCCAGAAAGAAACACAGCGCTAAGCACCTAACCCGAAGCCTGAGTCTGAGCCACATGGGCACTTCTTGGTGACCGAAGCAACGGCCCGAGTCAACGCTGGAAACAGCTTAAGTCAAACGGACAAAGGGTTCGTCGGAAGTCCACTTACCTGAACGCGGCGCGGGGAGGCAGAGGCTGGTGGGCCACCGCGTCTTCAGAGTTAGCGGGAAGCAGGGAACTTCTGGGAACTTCTGTAAAAAGAAGCAAAGACAAGTGGAGACACTTTCAAAGCAGGCATAGTATACACTTTTATTTTTTTTTCCGCTGTCTAACATGGAATGTTGGAATGTGTATGCCCTGCAATTTGAATATCTGTTACATGTTCACTTAGTGCTGAAATATCAAGCAATTCAGTTGTACATAAAAGTAAACCTAAGCCCAGAAGAGAGACATTAGTTTGACAGATTCAGGCTGAGGGCGGGGGAAGGATCTTTCATATTGAATTTTTGTTACCTTGGGAGTGGAACTGGACTGACACCCTTTTAACATTGAGTGGATCATGGCAACTAAAAGGGGGTCCGAAAACGCTACTGCCTCTAAAAAGATAAAAACTAAAGAGAAGCGCATCCCTGATACTGGGGAAAAAAAAGGGAAAGTGGAATTGAAGTGCACTTCCTACCCCAGAATGTAGTATCACAGGATAACCCTCAAGATACTAGTATGGAAGTTACAGGCATAGAGTCACCTAAGCACCTGTTGGATAGTTCAGGGGAAGCGGAGATTAAAGGCATAACGCCGGAATATTTACAGAAGTGTTTGGAAATGCAACTTCTAATGATTAAAAAGGAATTTTCCAGTCAATTTGGGGAATTCAAGGAAGACATGATGTGTCTGGGGGACAGAATAAAAACTAAGGAAGACAAAATCTAACATCTGGAGTATAATAGAGAACTGGCAGATGATAAAATAGAAAAGCTGTCCCACAAAGTGCAGGATTTGGAACTAAGACTATCTGATCTGGATGAAAGGGGCAGGAGAAAAAATATAAGAATACGGGGGATACCTGAGTCTGTTACCCAAGAGAAATTAGTGGAGTATCTTTTGGACCTATTCAAAAATATGGGCTTAAAAGATTTTGGAGAAAAAGACATTGAGAGGGCCCACCGTTGTAGGAAACCAGTGGAGATTCCAGACACCCACCCTAGAGACACTATAGTTAGATTTGCACTTTTCGGTACCAAAAGGCAAATTACTCTTGCTGTTAAAAATTTCAATGCAAAGGAAGGGAAATTTGAGAATCTGTCTTTCTTTCAGGATTTATTATTTTTCACATGACAAGATAGAAAATCTTTTTAGACCATCTGTGGAGATCCTGAGACAAAGACAGATCAAATATTGGTGGGGTTTTCCTGTGAAGATCTGCTTTGTTTATCAGGGAAGAACTATGTCCTTTGATAAAAATAAAGGGGCTCAGGTATGGCTAGAGGAACATACCGGGAAGGAAGATGATCCAAAATATAGAAGCATTACTGATGATTATAAAAATGGAAGTATAGCCATTGAATCATTGAGAAACTGTAAAAAGGCTGGATGAATCACAAATATCTAATTTAAAATGTAACAAAATGCATGTATGAAAGAAAGAGGTAATTACAATTTAGAGTGCACTTTGAAGCAAAACAGTACATGGGTGATGTCACATATGTGGGAGGAACCATAAATATAAACTCTCCTTGTAGTAAACTGACAGATTTTAATTGAAACAGTCAAGGTGACAGTTGTCCTGCCCTCCCTCTAGTTTTTGTGTTTAGTCTTGATTCGTTTCCGTTCCGCCACAGCAGTGGGTATTTAGGAGTGGGGGGTTAGAAGATCGTGTTTATGTTGAGGGAATGGCTTTATCAGGAAAACGGCTCTGTGGTTATGATGGATGATGGGCTTCTAACTCATAGGGGATTCTCGTTATGACCCTGTGCAAGTTAACTCAGGGATTGCACTTTAATTATGAATAAAAATTGGTTATGTTCATGTTAGGGGTCATTGTCTTTTTTAAATTGTATAAATTGGGGCAAGGGAGTGGGTTGTGTTTTTGTTGTGAGCAATGACATTACTATGTGCCTTTCTCCTACTCTTGAACTCCATCACCTGCTTTAAGAGATCCCGTTCTAACATCCATACATTTTGAAATGATCGAAGGGTCACGTCAACATGTTGTGGTTTGTTTTATTTAGAAGAAGCAAGAACATTTTAATAACTGTGTAATCACTGTATAATATGGAAACAATTCCTGTTGTTCTTCTCTCAGAGTTTTGCCTCAGAATTGGTATGTCAATTTTTGTCAATAATGATACTTACAGAGTTATTTGATAAGCATATGAAAGAAATGTTCTGAACGTAGTAAATAGAAATACTGAAGATATTTACCAATAATATTTTGTGTAATATTGGAGAAATGGATGAGAAATAATGATATTTTAAGGGATACTGGGGTAAATATGTCAAAATATATTACAGCTATTGTAATTGCAATACGTAATTTTCATAAACAAAGTGTACAGTACATTTTTCAATATAAATATGTGTGTGTATATGATCTATGCTTATTTCTGTTATATTTTATGGGTATTAGTTTATAATGTTCCTTCAAATTCAGATCAGATGCTGCATCATCTTTGCACTCAACAGATGTCAATGAAGCGACTTCTCCCCTTACTAAGTTTTTATTTATAATGCTTTACTTCTATGCCTCTCATATCCCTCAAGTCACCCCTACTTTATTTTGTTAACGCTCTATCTCTTCTTTCCGCTGTCCCTCTTTACTTTCCTGCTCCCTTTCTCAATCTCTGCTTCCATGTACATTTTCTTTGTACCACTCTTTCAGTAACTCAGTATTTGTACTAACTCTCAAGTGCACATTGCACAGATAAATGTACTAAGGTTGACACCTAACTTTAGCCTTTAACTAGCAATTGAACTTGACACCCACTTTCAGAAAACAACCTTGGAGAGCTGCATTTCTAGCTCTTCAAAATGTGCAAACACTTGGTAAACTCTATTTACTTACTATACATTAAATTGACTAGTGTTTATTATGAATGAGTATTTTTGCCCATGTCTGCTTTTAGCCATGACTGTCTTTAAAATAATTTGATGGTCATATATAAGTTCCTGGAACACCTGTCTTAAATAAAATGTATATCATGGATATTTGTTGGGTTAATAAATATTTGTTGCATATTAAACCTGTTTATTATGATTCTTAATTTCTACTTAGCATTACACTATATTAATATGGTGAGCAATCATATTGGGTAAATAATATTTTACCCCTATCTTGTAGGCATAAGCAACATATCTTCTAGTTGTGTGAAATGGTAATTAAATTCCATTCTTATTGATTTCTAGGATAGCCAGTAGCTGAAAACACACATATTATGAACAAATTATGAGTCACCACGTCTTAAACATGAAAACAAACTTATCAAAGAGAGATAGGGAAGCTAGGAAGCTTATCTTAATGTAACACCTGTTTAAAAATATGGCACTGATATTGTGACTACCGGTACAATAAAATACACTCTGAAAAATAAAATATCTTCGAGAGAGCATAAAAAATACATTCATTCATTTAAATACCTTTTGCATACAAATAAAACTCATTTTTTATTATCTATGTATAGTTCTTAAAACTATAATCTGCAGCCTGTTTGAAGTTAAATCACAATATTAACATAGTTTATGTTTTTTCCCTCATAGCACTTTATCTCTGTACTGTTATTATCTTTTTTTTTTCTAATCCAATTTTGGACTTCATTTCATTATCTCTACTATTTCTTCACACATATTCTCAGACTTTTTTTATTTCCTTCTTCAGACTTACCCAATATTACAGTCCTTAATGGTCTTTAGTATCCTGTAATGGAAATCAGAGAATATAAATTAATGGTTGATATCCGAAAGTCTGGGTGTCATTCTGATAATATACCTGCACTATGATCCATTTTGTAACTTTTTACCATTCTACCAGGATAATGATTTAATAAAGTAAAGCAAATCAGCTGGGCGGAGTCTAAGGTGGGTGGGTTTTGTGATGCCATGTAAGGTCACGCAACTATGCATGAATTCACGAGGTTGAGCTCCAGCCTACCATGTACTGGGTGAGGTACTGGGTGCCTGGAGCTAATGTCTTCACATTTAGACTATGCAAGCCTGTAAGACATAAACAAATTAAACGCAAAAAATTGGAATGTCCTGGCAAATTCAGGACTGTTGCCAACTATGTTAAAGAACTAAAATGAAGTCCAGCTGTTTACAAAGTTCATAGCAGTTTTAATTATTTTATATTGAAAACAGTTGTCTTTTAATAGTGTGGCCAGTGGGATGGTGGGGAACTACCACCATCCAACTGGACATGGAGTAAGTCAACTGATCCTACCCAGAAAGGTTGTCTTGATCTGTAATGCCAGTCACATTTCCTTTGTACCACTCTTTTATTAACTCTGTAGTAGTGCTACTTCTCAACTTCACATAGCACAGAGAAATGTGCTAATGTTGAAACCAGGCAGTTGAAGTTGACAGTCTCTCTTTGAGTTTAATGTTTAACCTGTAGAGAGCTGCATGGTTGGAAAAAGATTTGGAGCTAAAGATTTTGTGGGCAATTTCCCAGACAAGCTCAATTAGCACTAGTCCTTCTGCAACTTGGCAAAGGATGAATTTGCTGAATTGTAACTGCTGAACTTGCTCAGAGTTTATCCTGGTTGAAATTAACGTAGATCACTAACTCACGACTTGAAATAATGATTTTTAAAGAAAAAAGGTCCATTTATTTTTGTACTGCTTTTAAGTTCGTTAGTAAAAGTAAACATTTTGTTCAGTGCCTTACAATATCCATCACAATAATCTCCATAAATTTATTGATCTCTTGCTTTAAACAGTTCAATTTCTTCGTTCTGTTAGCCTCAATATTTAGAAAAAGTATTCTCTTACTGCCAAAGTTTAGAAGAGAGAACTGAAACGAACTGACACTATATTACACTTTATCCCGGTAATAAAAAAACAACAACCTAGGACTATATTTTACAATGCTGGACAGGGAGATATAGCAGCACATTAAAACCACTTTTTGAGCTTACTTCCTAATAGCGAGTTCACTTGATCAGAAACACTCCATGGATAGACTAACCTTTTGAAATGCTTTAAGGACTAAGACTGTACCATGATGAGGACATTGACCAAGTACTGCAGGGCATGATTTCTAAGTCTATATGATTAATGTTACATGTCTCACACCTTAAAAAGGCAGTGGGAGAAGCTAATAGTTACATTTGGACAATTATAGTATTATTTTATCATTTTAGATTATAATTGATTGGACAATTTTGAAAATGATGCAAAGGCAGTTTATCAAACATCGGAACTTCACAATAATGGTGATGGTAGACCTGTTCACTGATGTATATAGACAATTTACGATGTAAATTTAAGAGACTTGCACTAAAGAAACCAGCAGTCACTGGAAGACCATGCTTTCTTAGCATATCTAGTAATGTACAAAATGTCTCATATTACATTACATTCAAAACAATTCTATATAATTTATGTAGCACTTGGTACAGAGCATAGAGGGAAAACACACACTATGTTTGATAAAGATGTACAGACTGATATAGAAGGTAGAGAGCCCTGCTTACAAGCTTAAAATTGTGAGGTAGTGGAGGTATGTCTGTATGTATATGTAGCTGCTTCTCTAAATAAAACAGATTAAATGAAAATGAACCTGGAGCTGTGTCTCAGTGACAACATTATAGCAATATAATATACCAAAAGAGTAAAATTATACCTGTAATAAACAGAAATAGAAAAATAAACAAAGTGGCAGGTGCGCTGGGTGACTTTCACCAGTGTGATATAAATTAAAAGGAAATATGATAATTGCCTTATAAGATGGTTCACTCCTGGCATGCCAGGAGGAAGCCTTCGTAAAGGCAAAACGCGTAGCGTGATTCACTGTACTTACTGCAGGCCTGAACTTTCCTTTTTTGATTCATTGTTTTTATACTGTTTTTTGTAATATTGTTTTATTTGGATTCTAACACCACCATTTGACATGACATCTATACCACTGCTTCTGTGAATACCTACTGTGCTGTTTACTCCATACCTAATTTGTAAGCTACTACTTTTTATATTAAAATTTTGTACTTTATCATATATTCACTGTTTCTCCTTATATTCCTCCATTACTCTGCTTTACATTTGCTGAATGAGGAATAAGAAGACTGCTTGAGGATTACCAGATAAGCTATCTTCCTTTATCTGTTTGTGAGTGCATTGGCTTACAATTATTAGAACACTCCATATATTTGGATTGTACTACACTATGGTCTGTGTTTCTCTGTCTTTTCCTTTTTTTGAGACAAATAGAAACATTGACCTGTAGGAGTGAACCATCTAATAAGGAAATTATCATATTTCCTTTTAATGTATATCACACTGGTGAAAGTCACCCAGCGCACCTACCACTTTGTTTATTTTTATTCTTTACTGTTCATGTGTGTTTGCAGAGAAACACATAGGCTGGTGCTGCTTGGACACAGATAATGCGCTAGTCTTTTTTTTCTGTTCTACAGAGATATAGATTGAACAAAAGCGGGGCATAATATAGGCACAGCTTTCTTATGTACATGCAATGTGTATAAAACAAGATAAATTATTAGCTGAAGGTAAGGTTAGGGTGGGTGAAAATGCAAATGCTTCCTCTTCTCACACCAGGCATGATGGCAATGTCTAGATCTTTTCTAGGTTTAGTTACGAAACATCTGTCTGAGTTTGTCTTGGTCAGCTAAAACAAGAAGATATGAGGAGGTAACAATAGGTTTAGGTAGGAGCTGCCAGCATGGACAACACCTTCACTGGACCAGTAAAATATCCTTCATTTTGTTTCATAGCATGCTCCTTGTGAATACATTTGTCAATGCATGGATCTAATATGTATGCAGTGGTATATATAGCATTTGTAGACACATGAATGCAGTGGAAATCTAATCAAGTGTACCCCATGTGCAGAAGTTTAGGAGGCGCAGATGGTCTGGTAGCATCAATCACTTTTAGGTGCAAAAAAGAGCTAGTTACAGATTTGGGCAATCTCTTTTTCATATTAATTAGTATCATAAGTGATAATTTAGTTAGAAAAAAAACCCCACATTTTCTATTTTCTCACATACAGGGAACGAATGTAAAATCTACCTTCTAACACTAGAAATACAACATTATACATTCACAAAATATTGATGTTCTGTCAGCGTAGAAGTGTATGAATAATGTGAAGTCATATGTAAAGTTCAAAAGGTCATCCATTGCAAGTAGAAATAAATATACCGGATGAGTCTATAAGGCATTCTTTATATGCAATTGGGTTTGCTTATTTCCATTTCATTTGCGTTGTTTCTGGAGGGCAAGTCTATTCTACCCAAATTCTTCTTCGAAATCACATTATTTTCTCTGAAAACTATTTAGAAGCATGCATTGTTGGTTATTGTGTTGTTCAAACCTGTAAATGTATTTTTCCCAGTTCAAGGCAAAAAGCTCTTAGCTCATAGTTTATTGAACAAAGATATTTTTCTTTTTTTTTTTCTTGATTTCAACCAGTTACATATGATTTTTGCTCCTATACAAGTTCCTAATGGAAATCTAGTTATTTTAGCAGTCTGCCTTAGATTTGCATTATATGAACAATAATAATAAGAATTGCAAGCTACAGCTGCCATTATATGTGCAGCAAATATTTGACAGTCTGTAAAAATGTTGTTTCTTCCACATGTATATCGTATATACCTGTTGCAGCTTAATTAACAATGCATGCATAAATATATAATTGCTGACATAATTTCACTAAAAACAAAACCTGTGTAGTCCACTTCAAATATTCTACCTGACCTAAAATGATTGGAACCAAAAGTATCAGGTCTAAAAACTATGGACTTATATTAAAACAGCACATTGAGGTATTGATATTAGGACTTATCAGACAAAGTGAGACACACAACTGTACATGATATAAATAACTATAAAATACTTGCTGATCACGCTAAGTGTCTCACCCTGATAATCCACCTTAATACAACAATTAAACCTTTGGAAAAAAGGAGCACAATTGTGAAAATACAGTGTATACACTACAGTTATATAAAAATAAAATACAAATTTACACATTTTCGGACAAAATGCATTTTCGGACAAATAGCATTTTCAACCATTCGTCCGAATAACGAAAATGAAAAATTAACGAAAGCTGAATGAACAAATGCTTAATGAACGAAATTCATTCTTACATTCGGTGATTCGTTCATTTTGATGTCAACAGCCACTCTGATTTGTTGAATTCGATAATTCGCCTCAATTTTGGCTTAAGTTATTGTATGTAATAGCATACATTCGCCAAAATTGAGTTGAAATTGAGATGAAAATGTGTTAATTAAGCCGAATTGACCTAACTTTAGAATTCCAAAGATCAGTCAGTATTCATTTTTATTCTGCATACCATTATGGCATATAATTATGCTATGCCGAATAAAACTAATCATAAATTAATACTGACTGATGGCTCTGATCTGTGGAATTCATCCATTCGGCAATTTGGCTTAATTTCATTTCTCATTTTTGTCTCAATTTCAAATTAAATTGTATGCAACTAGTATGGGTCTATTTACAAAATTTTTGACTTTGGATGTCAACTTTCCTTTTGAGACCAATTCAAATTCAGCACCTGAGTTTGACTTGGAAAAAACAGATTCAAATTTTCCTCTTTGAAAGTAATGGGAGGTTAAATGATCAAAGTTATTTTGAGACTAAGTCAAATTCAGCATCTAAGTTAAATGTGTAGTACATTGCAAAAGGAGCAAAGAGCAAAAATAGTTTTGCCCACATAAAATATATTCGCTTTTTATGGTACTGGGTTATGGTGGTGAAATAGTTAAAATGCACTATCTTTCTGCAGTAGACTAGAAATAATGATAAAAAAAAAACCTCCAACACCACACTTAATTATACTTATATAGCTAATGTCCTAACACTTCCACCACCAAGACAATTTATAAATGGGGTGCCTTGGTCCCCCAAGCAAATTAGACTAAACCCACAAAATATGCTTTAACACAATATCTTTGCAATTTAAATGACCAATAAATTGGTCTAATCAGGTAGCGTGAGTATCTTTACCAGACAAAGGTAGAACTTAATAAAGGAATATTTATTATGAACATACAAAATTCACAGTGCGTGACTTTTAATATGTAAAAATAAAAAAACAGATGACAAGTTATTTACACCAAAACAGATAAGAAATAAAAAGGAGAGATTAACAGAAAGCCTAACTACTCACTTAGATGGAGAAGTACCAGTATTTTCTCTCGGAGAGACTGCTGCAAGGAAATGATGGCAACTTACGCAAAATTAGATCTTAGCCCCTAGTAAGCATACTAGACATTTTCCCATCATTAGATTTATACCTTCTCAGGTCATCTCAGGATTCCAAGCTGGCCCAGAGGTGGGAAGGTGTACCTTGTGTGGTGGAACAACCCCAGGTCAAATAGCAAATTTTGTTGCTATATTCCCTCTTGTGTATGTCATATAGATAAGTTGTGCCTCAATTAATTTGTTGCAATTTATGAAGTCCATAGATATGTCACACTTGCTACCCATGACTCTATACCACAGACTTCACAATAGCTTCCAAATGGCTCAAGTTGCACTAGTCATATTTCTACTCATTTTGTAGGGTGTAATATTCCCTGTCTAAATATTCACAAAAAAAGCCATGATTAATAATCTGTGGGTTATTATTAATGCATGTTTGGGATATGACTTTTGCAAGATTAGTCTCCCTACTGCTAAGGGTCACTTAGCATATCAATGGAACCTACTATCTATGAGGGGATACAAATAAATGCTTGATAGACTTACTGGCAACTAACTCCGTGTAACATTTCACACCTTGTACCATCAGTTCCAGCTCCAAAGGAAACACTCAAGTTGTAAAACTTTTTAGATCACAAATGTCATACCATCTCTACTGAGTAATAGATTCAGGTATGCACTACACCAATTGGTTTGACACATGCCCCAACAAGCTCGGCAATTCTATTCTAATTTCACTTCTGGATGTGGAGTTGACAATCCTGGAACATGCATTTCAAATGCATACTTGAGAAAGAGTAGGGAAATCCTCTCACTGCAAATCAACACCATGCTGTGAGTAAAACACTGTCCTGGCATTGAACTTCACAATTACACAGGGAAAGAGCCTAACCAAACAAAATAGCTGGTGTGTGTCAGATGCGTTTTGCCAGACAGGTTTCATCAAGTAGACACCCCCTCTTCAGATTCTTCCTCCTTTTATATCCATTGATGCAGTTAATTAGTGTATTGATGCTCCTCCATCACATTTGTTTTATAAAGTGTCTCCCAGTAAAAAAAAAAACATTCACATAATAATCCTTTTGGATATACATAACTAAACTGAATGTACATTATGCATATATGTACATAATACAAAAAGTGCCTAATTACCATTTTTTGCACAAATTTAAAAGCAAACATAAAAAGCAATGGCTAAAATAAACATAAAAACTGGCTTTTTGAACACACATTAAAAATTTATAAAGAACTCCTGGTAATACTTTTTGTAAAAACACTAAAAAAAATTCAAATCATCAAAAAATAAGAAATACATTTATTAAAACTACTGTTAAAATCAGAAAATCAAAAACATTTAACACTCAATATTTAATCCTGCAAGTTACAGAATTCTAAATGTGTGTTCCATGCCATTTCTCTAGCTGCAACAAGACATTTTGTATGTTTATTTCAGCCATTCATTCATGAAGTTCATATATTTGTCTAAGTTATGCTTATTTAAGTGGATTGTAAGTGCTGTTTTGCTGAAATTGCAATTGACACACTAAAAAGGGTTTTTTTTTTTCCCCTGACACATTTGGTAAATTTATGAGTGTACCAGCAGGGGGTCAAATGCTCAGAATGAAAGCAAGAACATCTTCTGCCAATTGTGATAAAAATCATCTCTTTACACCCAAAGGTTAAATAAAATAAACAATATAAATTAAGTCTAATATTTTCTTCAACCTTCTTAGGTTAAAGAAAAGGATAGACTTAGGCAGGGTAAACAGAGTTGGGCAATATGGAGCTGGAAAGTCACAGAAACTAGACTAAACACATGATTTGACTCGGGTGAAAGCAGCTCATGCTAATTAGAAATACTAAAGGGCAATGAAAGTAAACTATATACTGTGTTATAATTGCAACCAAATACATACATTATGGGATCTATTCATTAAAAGGTGAGTTGAGGTGAGATGAGATGAAGATGTCATCTCTCCTCAACACTGAAGTATACATTGTGCAGATTCTAACCTGTTGAGTTTCCCCTGCTAATAAACTCAACAGGATTGTCCCTGCACAATGTACAGCCAAACTGGTGAAATTAAATTTCCATCTCAACTCACCTCATCTCACCTCAACTCACCTACAAAGGATTAAATTACACAGTACATCTCCATTAATGCATCTGAAGACACAGAGTACTGAAATACTAGCTCTAAGTTGTAGTTTAATAGAGCTTCATTGTTCCTGTGGATATGACATACATGCAAAGTTAAAATAATAATTTAACCATTTCAGTTCATTGAAGCAATAACTCTTTATCATCTAAAAACATTTTAATTGTATTTATATTCTATATATTTCTTCACCTGTAAAGGCTGTTTTTAATCAAGTTCACTATGAGCAGAAGATAATTGTTCCAGGATAAAGAAAAACAGAAGGTTGCTGTAATTCAGGCCTTCAGGTCTTTTCCCTGGCTCATAGAATAACTAGATAGATTCATAAAATGGTATGCTCCTAAAGCCTAGAGGGTTCTAGAGTTTGCTTCACCTCTGTAACAAACTGGATTTATTTGCAATATTCAATCAAATACTAGAACATGTAAAATTAAAAATAAAATGTACATGCATAGTTCTCCCCAAGATGACCAATTATAGTAGACTGTACCACGCACATAATATGTTTATATAAATTATATTTACTCAAAAAGCAATATTTAAATGCAACATTTCCTTTATAGGCCACATACTGTAACATAACCAGGTGCATTCTGGGAAATAATATTGATAAAGTGAGCTTCCCCGGGAATGGTTAAATGAATAAAGGAAAACACTGCTGCAGGGGACACACAGACAATGCCAAGGACTTGCCAATACATTACATACAGTAAAAAATGCAGAAAGATAAAATGGTCCCCCGCACTGTGCACACACAATGCATGTATAAAAATGTGATAAATACACAATTATAAATAAATAAAAGGAAAAGATATATTAAACCTGGTAAAAGTTCCCAGGCTGTATATATATATATATTTTATTTGTATTTCATTTATAATTGTGTATTTATCACATTTTTATTCATCCGTGGGGACTGGTTCTCTTTCTGCATTCTCCAAAACCGTGGACCTAACTAATTATTAGGTCACCGCATTATATTGACATCAAGTCATCTAGAATTAAGGAAATGCTCATCTAACAAAAAAAACACAAATTTATCGTGCAGAGTGACTTTATCTATGTTTTTTTTAATGCTGCATATTGCAATTTTTAATGAAAAGGTAAATGAGAAAAGGGGCTCATTAATCCTATACACCTCAGAAAGGTTAAGGGTCACAATGATTTAAAGTCACCTGCTCAGTACTGAAAATATTAATGACCTCAAAAACAGTGACAATTACTGTATTTACCAGAAAACTGATGTGTTTCCAACATGCTTCTTGTGTCAATTAGTAATTCCAAGAGGCCCAAATTGAGTGTTTTGTATATTAGAAAAGTCCTCTTCATAAATCACTGGCATTATTGTATTTTTCTTTTCAAAACGAGAGAATGTTTACCTTAGCAATGCTTGCTGACTGAAAATTAGTGGGGGGTTTCCCTCATACATTTTGTAGTGTATACAAGAGATACATTGGGTTCATTTTGCAATATCTATGAATCATGTTGAATTTTTTTTTTACATTTTAGGTATAGATTCAAAGCATGTCTGCCACTTGAATACAGAGGCATATATGAACCTATTTCCTAAGGTATGTTCATATTTTTCATTAGTTAATTATGAAGAACCAGTTTTTCGTCATCAGTTCCTCTGTGCTTTCTGTTGCATTGTTTTTCAAAACACATATTATAGAACTAGTTATTCATTCTCATAGGTCTATTTGTGTTTCCTGGTTGATATTTTCTATTCAGTACATCATTATCATTTTTTCCCCATACTTTATTTTTATTTATGTTATTTCTTTATAAATATGAGCACTCATTCTTCTCACTATTCATATACTGTATAAAATTGTACCACACAACATCTGTATAGGGTTGGCACCACAGCCTCTTTAACCAATGGGCAAAGTGGGCACTTGCCCAGGGCCCACTGCTTAAAGGACGAAAACGAAACGAAAATTTTAGTTTTGCACATGTCTATTGCCTTTCCACCTATTAATGCCTAATGTTTATTATTCCATTGTTAGTTCACCCCAGTTCATTGTTTAATGGATAGAGCTCTGCATTTTTAAGTCATTCTCAAACTTAAAGCAGTTTCACAAGCCATTAATAACTTATAAGTAGAAATAATAATATGTTTACGTGAAGCCAAGTCTCAATAAATGTGTAACCTAGAAGAAATCACAAATGCAGTACTTTCTAAAATATCAAACATATTTTTATATAACAATAAACAATGTTTTTATTTTATAAAAAGCATTAAAAAATATCAACATATACCATTAACCAATTTCATCGTGTTTTTGTGCCTAGCACACAGCATGAAACAAGTCCAAGAGTTGTGGAGGTGTGAAATACCAAATGACTCAGAGTTGATTTCAGTATTTTTAGTGACTAGGTGCTGAGGTGAGAACAAAGTACCAGGAATTTCTACCTAAACTAAAAAATGTACAACTGTGAATCAGAGGAGGTTGTTTATAAGGTAATGTATTTGTCAAATTAAAAACCCTTGAAAATAGGTTGCTTGTTGCAACAAGAAAATGTACTTTGTGATCCATCAAAAGGTCAGACCTGGAAACTCGAAATCAAACGAAGACTCATAATCAACACCACAAATAGAAAGAAAACTATTTTTCAAATACTTTTCATATACACAAAAGTCAGATCCACAACACAAAGGGAGTTTCTACCTCAAATACTACATTCACTGAATGCTAGCCAGAGATTTTAGATATCCAGCTAAGTAATTATTCTTTTTTTGCTACTTACATATGCAAAGGTTCCAAGTACATTGATGGAAGTAGACAACCCCAGAACTAACCATGCTGCGTACACATACTAGATGGCTACCTATTTACAATCTACAATGTACCTACCATAGACAGGATTTACCATGTAATTGATGTTCATGCTAGCACACAATTCCCCTCTTCATGAGAAATAAACCTCCCTGAACCACCTCAGGAAGGAGAGGGCATGACTGTCAACCACAGAAAATTTTATTGGGTGATGTAGTCACATGTATGAAACTGTCACAGTTGAGTTCTAAAGTTATATAGAGAGGTTGTTAAGTGAATACCTGACTCCTGTGTGACTGCCAGTCCAGGCACACCTCTGTTTTCTCTGTTGTCTGTTGCATTGGGCCCTTTTCCTGGGCTTCTTTACCAGTAAAAAAATAAAAATAAGGATCAGAGTATCCTACTTCATAGCCCTGACCAAAGACAGTTTGGGTCAGTCCTTTGTGCTTGATAGGCTGCGGTTCTAGTGCACAGCAGTGATTATTTAACATGTCAGTAGCCCCTTCCCTACAAGAGGTTTTGGACAGGGTACAGCAAGTGGCCCAATTGCAAGGTTGTGGATCGTTGATGACATTTCTGAATAGGGATCAAACTCAGCCCCAATGTCCAGAGGGAGAATTGGAAAGTGCAGACTGTAAAACAGCCGGCCCAGAGTAGCAGGAGGGCTAGGGTGGCCAGACCCCAAGGAGGCTAAGCCCTAGTTCAGTAAGGGCTTCTAAATTGGTTAACAGGTCTGGTGGCAGGCCCAGAAGAGGACAAGATGAGATTGCACATAGCCCCCAGGTTCCTCAGCCTCCTCTTTAATCACCTCTACCAGCAGTGGAACTTACCCAAGGTGACTTCAGGACCGGATCCTCTTCGGATCAAGATGGCAGTGGAGGTTCCCCAATCCTGAGGTGTTCGCGACATTTTCCTCTTCCTGTGGAGCCTGGTCCAGGATTTGTTGTGGAGCCCGCATGCACAAAAACACTGTGGGCAGGAAGTCAGCGGTGCGCATAAAGTCGTCATCTCGCCGTGGAGAGTGTTACATCGAACTCGGAAGTCCAGTGTCTGGGGAGGAGGAGCAAAGGCCAGCTGCTCCAAAGAAAGTGCTGCCAACCTCTAGTGCTACCCACCTCAAGCTGAAGAACACCTCCGGAGACACAGGTCCAGAGGATCCCAGCAGGATAGCGGGCCATCCGGAAGAGGTCGGGATTCTTCACAGCAGCTTACGGCTTTACCGCAGCAGCTAAGCAGCCATTGGATGGAAGCAGCACAGCTAGGATCCAGTGGACTTCCCACTACAGGTCAGTCTCGGGAGGCTTTGTGCTCCCAGGCTGGGGGGGAATGTGGGCATGGGGGGGCACAGGGTAGCTCCAGGGTCCTAGTGGGGTTGCTTCACTCCCGCTACAGGGTACAGCTAAGTCCGCAGGTGCCTATCTATTCTATCTATTTCTGTACCCCAACTCCTTCCTTTTTACCCCCTATCTCACTGGACTCTCCTAATTCATTACCACGAGGCCCCAGTCAGGAAGGGCAGTTCGTGGAATCAGGTTTGTGTATGGGTTGGTATCCACAGGATTCAGCAGTATGTGAGGTAGTTTGGTTGGTTATTCATCTCAGACAGGATATTAAGGATTAGATTATCAAAGGGGAATCCATGGAGATGTTGTCGCTTGCTCCAGCGGACACATTAGATAAGATGAAGTTCAAGAGGCAGACAAGTCAAAGCAGTTGCCAAATGTTGCCAAGGATTTACGATGTTCAGCTCGGTCTTGTGTGAGCGCTTCCTAGAGCGTAGACCTTCCCTGTTTCATATTTGGATCTGATATGGGGGACTTACAAGATTTATGGCGGCCAAAGTTGGTTCCGACTTGACCAACAGTTTCGCCAACGAATGGCTTCATACCCGTGTATGAGATTTAACGTTCAAGATGGCAACATTTGGTTGCTATTGATGACACCAAATCAGCCAACTCCCTTTCTGCGGGAGGCCAGCACCCAGAATTCAGCAGCTACGGCCTCCAAAGGCGAGGTGTGTGCTGGCTTTTCAATGAGAGCCACTGCCACTGGTACAGCTCTTGTTGATTCAAACATGAGTGTTCTAATTTAGGGGGGTCTCAACCAGCAATGCTGTGTTATCAGAAGTCTTGACCTGTCGGTCATCCTGAGCATCTTTGACAACCGGACCAGAGTCCTCCCCTTTGCCATGGTCCTCCCTGACTGATCCTTTGACCTGTCAAAGGATCAGTCAGGGAGGACCATGGCAAAGGGGAGGACTCTGGTCCGGTTGTCAAAGATGCTCCCTTGGCTAGAGCGCTATCCTAGGCATAGAGAGGCACAACTTTTGCATTCAGGTTTTTTGGATACCATTCTTTCCTAGTGAGTTTCCTGTTATGTCGGCTAATTTGAAGTCGGTGCTACTAAATGGTGATCTGGTGCTGGAGAAGCTTCTTAAGAAGGTGCAGTTAGGTTGTATGGCTGGCCCATTTTCTTTTCCTCCCTTTCTATAATCTGCAGGTTTCACCTTTGGGTGTGTTAGCCAAGAGTGACCCCAGGCAGTTTTGGATCTGTCAAACCCTAGAGGGTCTTCAGTTAATGATGATATTGGAAGGGAGGTGAGTAGGGTCTGTTATGCTTCTTTTGATCAGGCCTTGGGCTTGGTTCATGTCACAGGCCGGGATGCCTTGTTGGCTAAAACGGACGTGGAGGCCGCTTTTTGGCTCTTGCCGATACACTCCGAGTGCTTTCACCTTTTGGGGTGGTGTTTTCAAGGTGCCTATTTTTATGACATGTGCCTTCCCATGGGCTGTTCAATATCATGCCATTATTTCATAATATTCTCATCCTTATTGGAATGGGTAGCTTTCCAGATCCCCGAATCCAGGTCACTATTGCACTATTCTGGACGACTTCTTGTTTGTGATCCAACATGCTCCAGGTTTTTCGCCAAGTGGCGGAGGAGTTTGGAGTGCCTTTAGCGGAGGCTAAAACCAAGGGTCTGGTGTCGGTTATTTCATTTTTGGGTACAGAAATTTACACTCATGAGATGGTTTTCAGGCTTCCAAAGGAGTTGTTGGATGCCCTAGCATATTACTGCTTTGGGTAAAGGGGTCCAGGAAGGTTCAACTGAAGAATTCATGGTTTCTCCTAGGATATTTGTGTTTGCCAGCCGGGTTATGCCCATGGGGAGGGCCTTTTCTAGACGATTATCTTTGTCCTTTAGGTCGCCAAGATGTCTGTGTCATCCGGCAGCTAAAGGAAGACTTTGGGGGTTTGGTTAGCCTTCCTGGATTCATATAATGGCAGGACATTGTAGCAAGAATGGGAGGTTTTTAATTCTTCTTTAGAACTGTTCACTTCAGCATCATTGGGCAAAGGTAAGTATTTTCTGGGTGAATGGTGCTCGGTAGGTTGGCCCAGCAGCTGGGAGGGTTCACCCTTATTGAGGAATCTCACCTTCCTGGAGCTCTTCCCCATCTTCCCCTTCTTCATTCAGGGCCTACATTAAGGTATGGCAAAGGTGAATGGGGTGGCGGAAAGTGAAGGTGGCCTGGACAGGGAGCAGGCAAGGTTGTATGCAACTTTATCGTATTTAACTGGATTGTGTGAGGGTGGGGCATCATGTGCCATGGTGGAGTGTGTCAGCACTGTCTTTCCTCTTTTAGATAGTCGGGTGGTGTGATGTCTCCAAGGAATTCACCATCCAGCGCATCTTGAGAGGTTGGTGGCGGATTAGGGCTCCGGATGCCCGCCGCCCCATTTCATTGGGTTTGTTATTTAGTATCCTCGACAGCTCAGGTGTCTTTGTCACTCCCCATTTGAGATGCTGCTATTCCAAGCATCATTTTTTCTGGCATTCTTCTGGGTTTGAGGGTGTGTGAATTGGTAGCCCCACGGGTTCAGATGCAAGGAACTCTCTTGTGGGGTGATGATACCGTGGGAACTTCAGAGATCCAATTGAGAATAGGCAGGTCCAAAACTGGCCAGGAAGGGAAAGGGGCGGTTGTGAGGATAGGTCCCATAGGGGGTGAATTTTGCCCTGTTTGGCTGGTTAGCTCCTATATCCAAGCATGCCCTACCAGGGAAGGCACATTATTTATTCATAGTTATGGGGCTCCTGCCACACGTTTCCAATTCTCAAGTGTTCTCAAGGGTTGTGTACAGTTGTGTAATACCCCTAGCTAAAACATTCCCACACCTCCCACAGATATAACAAAAGTTACAACTATATCCCTTCACCCATGGACCCTGCATGTGCAGGGCCACTTTAAGACCTTAGTGAGCCCTCGGAAAAGTCTTTAGCAGTGGGCCCCCCTCAACCCAATTTGTCTAAATTTGCATTGTAAAAAACGATGTAAATGTAAACTTTTTAATATTATACCCAACTATTTTCATATCGCATTCACCTCTTTGTATATATAATAAAGATATTATTGAAAAATTGCATTCCTTGTTTTTGTTCCCTTTTTCTGCACCCACATTGCACCTAAATGACTTAACACAGCACTATGCAGTACCCACAGCACTTGCCATGCACTATATTGCACCCATAGCACTTAGTTTGAACTCATACTTTCGCCCACAAAATTTGGCATGCCACAGTGTCAATTTGCCCGACGGAACATACCACAGTGTCAATTTGTCCCACAGAACTGCCCCTGCTGAACAAGTCACAGTGTCACTTTCCCCCATAGTACATGCTATTTTGCCCTACAGAACATGCCACAGCATCACTTTGCCAATTAAAATAAGCCACTCTCTGGTACCAATTAACATGCCACAGTCACAAAAGGTACCAATTAACATGCCACAGTCCCATTGTCATTAACATATGCAACAGTCAGTTTGCCTATTAAAATATGCCACTGTTTGTCCATTAAATATGCCACAGCCAATTTTCCCATTAGGATGGCAGTATTATTTTGCCATTCATAAGCCACAACCAATTTGCCCAATGATATTCCTGTATTATTTTGCCATTTAACATGCCCCATCCAATTTAACTAATAATATGCCAGTGTTATTTTGACATTTGATTTGCCACAGCCAATTTGTCCAATAATATGCCAGTGTTATTTTGACATATAATATGCCATAGCCAATTTGCCCAATAATATGCCATTGTTATTTTGTTATTAATGAGCCACAGCCAATTTGCACAATAATATGCCAGTGTTATGTTGCCATTTATAAGACACAGACAATTTGCCTAATAGTATGCCAGTATTATTTTGCCATTTAATAAGGCACAGACAATTTGCCCAATCATAAGGGTAATATAACCTGTGAAATTGTGGGAGCTGTGTACATTCCTGAAAAGCAAGAAAGACACAAATAAGTATGTTAAAATGAGTACATTTGTACTCATTTTTACATTTTTATTTAGATTTAACATTGACTACCAAGAGGATATAATGTGATCTACTCATCATTATCTGAGTGCATACATCTGAGTGCAGAACATTTTCCATCAAACTTTGCATTGGTATTCATTTATGAAAGAGGGAATTGCATGAGATATGGATATCCCTTGTTAATACTGTTGGTGTTTGTGCATGTTTTACTTAATTGGGGCAGGTGAGGAGGAAGTTGCCACCAAGGACAGCAGACCCACCCAAAGTGCAAAATTCCCCACAGTATAAAATGGGGATTTTTTTGAGGCTACCACTTCAGTTTCATTTTTTCAAGCATATTGCAGTTGTATTTGGTTTCGGCATATATCTGTGTTGAATCGGCTATGATTTTCACGTTTCAAAGGTATTTGGAGGTACATCCGGGTTACCTGGTTAGCTCGACATTTGGGTTCCAATGCCACTGATGTGCCCGAATTCAGAGGCACCATTTCAGGATCATTTATTGGCGCATATTGAGTTGACCCTCATAACTTATGGGTAATGGTCCAGGTGGGAATGAAACTCATTAAAGTATAACAATTTTTTTTCCCTCTTGTGCTTTTAATACAGAAGCACATGTAAACAATGTAGTGCCCCTAGTATGACGACAAACTGGCATGTACTTTTGATAGAACATGCTAGTGTATCTTCTGGACAGCAGCTACCTTACTTCCCTGAAAAGCAGGCAGCTCGGTCCTATCGGTAACTGTCTGTCTCTGCTAGTCTTTCTAAACTAGCTTCCCTGTACTGGGCCCATGTAAGAAAGGGTCTCTCTCTTAAGTAGCAGAGAACGTCCATGCTCCGTGTAGACCCCGATCAGACATTCTGGGACAAGCCTCTACTCTGATTGGCTGTTCACTCAATGACAGTGTCAGCGAATACAAGCCACTTGACCAGCTTTGCATCAGTTCTGAGGCAAAGCCAAGCGTAAATTTGCTGTGTATCTCTAAAGATACATATCGGGTTTACTTAGGTTAAGAGGACACTTTTTTTAACCCTTGCCTCCTAAATGAGCTCAAGGTGTTGATTTGGCCTCCAAATTCCCTGGATCTCAATCCAATAGAACATCTTTTGCACACAAACACAGCAAAATCTATTTCTGTGCATTTAGGATAAACAGTGCATTGGGAATAAGGTATAAACAAGTTGGGTTATGGTTAATGTGGAAATATGCTTTGTCAAAAAGCCAAGTCTGAAACTGTCTGTTGTTGCTCTGACAGGTGTATACATTGTAGGGTCACTTTATACAGACGGTGTTGAGAAAGAAGGATACTTAGCACCTGTCTCAAAAACAATGTGGATACATAAATCCAAGCTGCACTTAACCCACACCCTGGTTCCCTAGCAGAGGAAATTGATAGCAACAAAAACAAATGGTAAAGGTGCTTTAGCACAAATATATGTGAATTAGGTTTATAAAGCACACATTTGATGAAAATATATGTTTTATATAATTTGGCATAACCGGGGATGGTTTGCATTATGTCTGACATTCGAATAGTCCGTATTTATGCAGGGGTCATACAATATAAGCACCACTATTTTATCATTAATACCACTATAATTTATTAGATACATACAAACATGATAACACATGTGTAAATGCCATTGAGTACATAAAAGATGGAAGTATAAATGTTGAACGCCTTGATGCATTTTGCTTCAAGCATAGGTTCATCAGAGGCCTTTTTTTTATTTAAGTTTAGATATCCTCCTTAATTAATGAGTGCAAAATATGTACCAGTTTCCAGGAATATGCAGTCCCAGGTGTTTTATGTCATCATACAAATCTGATCTACTCTTAGTAAATTGGTACTCACGTTTAGATGTTGGAACTCAGATGCAAAGTAGATCACTCTTGCTGAGGCTGTACGCAGAAATAGACCTAGAGATGGGTAAAGGGCTCTTTCTGGAGTAGTCTGCAAGCTTGGGTGACACAAAAAAATACCAGATAATCAGTAAGCCAAGCCAGAGTCGGAAAGATAGAGATCAAGGATGGTCAAACACCAGAAGCCATGGTCAGGGTGCTGGAATGTGGAATAATCCAAGGAGAGGAAGCCCGAATGGACTTACTGTTGCTGAAATGAATCTGTAACATTGAGGGGAACATCCGCAGATTCAATCGTCCCATATCTGCATGTTAAAATGTAACTCCTATCAAATATCAACAGTCAAAATAGACCTGTCAATGTGCACCAACTTTGACAGAATTACCTTGAAAAACAAGAACGTAATAAAAAATAATAAAACAACTCTTTGTAATAGTGGTCTATAAAGGTTCTAGTGATGTGGCCTCAGACAGGCCTACAAACATCCCAAGTGTAGAGCATGCAGTGCTCAGTTGTTCTGTTATATCGATACCAACATCTAAGTGTTCTTTATTGCATGAGACTTGTAATTAGTAAAAAAAACTAAAATCTTGCCCTTTAGATGTTGGTGTATTGTTAGTGTAGTCCGAGTACATCACACTTAGATTTAGAAACCTACATACAAAAACAGTTCAAAGGATTAAACTTAATGACTGCTCAAGGCACCATTCAAAGCCTGGTATATATTACTTTAGACAAACAATTTATCTAATATTAACAGTCATAAACAGGACATTTGGGTATATTTTCTGAGAGCTTCATATGCAACTCAAGCTATTTAAAGCCCATTTCAGTTTGCTCATAGGGACTATTTGTGAAAAGTGCTTCACAAACATTTTACAACTAATTTACAGCACAAGTGTTTTGAAATGGAAAGATTTGCATATGTTCTCTGCAATTATTTTGGCAAATGTTCCTCGCTAATGTTATAAAAAGTAATTTTAACCTACTTGACAAAAATGCAATCATGCAAATAGATAACAGCTCATAATCACTACGCTCAACATCAGACGGATGATGAAAACATACACATTCAACAGAGCATTAATAGTGTGATGTTTATACCCCTTATCTGTATGGATGTTACCCAGTTTAGGTCTCCCCTATTCCCTAATGCCCTGATTGATCTATAGGAAGTAACAAACTACATACAGCAAGCCACAGCTGTTTTTTTTAATTATTATTATTTCTAAATCTGCTGCTTTGCTAAATGCGTTTTTTTAACTGGCATGTTTATTTAAGATACTTTTCAGGCATAAGTAACTATGTGAAATGAGACAGGAACACAGAGACTAGGGTTGCCACTAGGGTGATCACATTTTATATCTGTCATTCAGGGATACATTTTATATTATATAATGTTTTATGAAGCTTTAGCAACCATGTCGATTTTAGATTGAATAATATAATTATAAAATACATACAGTCATTATAAGACAGCAGCATTTTCAGTGAATTTACCCCTTTGTTACCAAGCAGTTTGAGAGCATTTAACCCCCAAGTTATCAGCAAGCAGTTTGAGAGCACTTAACCCTTTTAGCCATCAGAAAAGCAGTTTGAGAGCATGTAACCCCCTCTAGTTACCAGACAACAAGTTTGAGAGCATTTAATCCCTCTAGTTACTAGACAGGCAGTTTGAGAGCATTTAACCCCCCCCCCCCCCCCTATAGTTACAAGACAGGCAGTTTGAGAGCATTTGGTCACCTCTATACAGTGGCGTCACAAGGGGGGGGGGGCGGCCCGCACCTGGTGACACCCTCAACAGGGGTGACACCCGGCGGGCCGTCGATACAGCCTGCAGCAGCGTTTCACTTTTTTTTTTTCCACCACATGCTCACTGAGGTGACACCCTCAACAGGGGTGACACCCGTGTCACCCCTGTTGAGGGTGTCACCTCAGTGAGCGTGTGGTGGAAAAAAAAAAAGTGAAACGCTGCTGCAGGCTGTATCAACGGCCCGGGTGTCACATGTTGAGGGTGTCACGTGGTACTCACGTGCGTGCTCAGTCTTCTGCAGCGTGCACTTTTCTTTTTCCTCCTTCAGCTCCTCTTGCGGCACGCAGGGGTGAGAGACACGGCAGTGGACCAATCAGCGCTCAGCCTTGAGCGCTGACGAGTTATGACAGTGGTAGCTGTCTGTCAGTGTCCCTTTAGAGTCCCAAGCGCGAGCAGGGTGAGTGTGGGTCTTAAGAGTCTGAGCAGATGGGAGGGGGTTTGCCTAATGCCCCATGCCCCTAATGGATAATGCCCTAATGGCCTAATGGCATAATGCCTAATGGCCTAATGCCCCATGCCCCTAGTACCTAATGCCCCAATGCCTAATGCCCCATGCCCCTAGTGCCTAATGCCCCATGCCACTAATGGCCTAATGCCCTAATGGCCTAATGCCCCATGCCCCTAATCCCTAATGCCCCTAATGCCTAATGCCCCATGCCCCTAATGCCTAATACCTAATGCCTATTAAAAACCTTTAAATATGATGAGTTGACTGTTGAAAGAGACTTTAATCAAATAAACTGGCACTAAAAATGTCTCTAAGCAACAAGGCTTGCAATCTAATTGCATCCACAAAACAGAAGACTGCACATAACATTACAAAGGGGGGGGGGGGGGGGGACAATAGGAAAAAAAAACACTAGGATTTAAGGCTATGAATATAAATAATCATCAAAAATATACTATACGGTATAGATATGTTTTTGGTGATTATTTATATTCATAGCCTTAAATCCTACTGTTTTTTTTTTCCTATTGTCCACCGCCCCCAATTGTAATGTTATGTGCAGTCTTCTGTTTTGTGGATGCAATTAGATTGCAAGCCTTGTTGCTTAGTAATGCATGGCATGTTTATTTAGCAAGACTTCTTATAGACATTTTTAGTGCCAGTTTATTTGATCCGGATAGCAAAATTTCATATATCTCTCTGAGAATTAAATTCCAGTTGCATTTCAAGTCTCTGTGTCACGAGCTCTGACAAGCACAATATTCCTGGTATCTGACTGGCACAATATTCCTGGGCTCTGACTGGCACACTATTCCTGGGCTCTGACTGGCACAATATTCCTGGGCTCTGACTGGCACAATATTCCTGGGCTCTGACATGCACACTATTCCTGGGCTCTGACTGGCACACTATTCCTGGGCTCTGACTGGCACAATATTACTGGGTTCTGACGGGGAAACTATTACAGTTTCTGACTGGCACAATATTACTGGGCTCTGACTGGCACAATATTACTGGGCTTTGAGTGGCACAATATTATTGGGCTCTGACTGGCACACTATCACTGGGCTCTGACTGGCACACTCTTCCTGGGCTCTGACTGGCACAATATTACTGGGCTTTTAGTGGCACAATATTACTGGTATCTGAATGGCACAATATTCCTGGTATCTGACTGGCACAATATTACTGGGCTCTGAGTGGCACAATAATACTGGTATCTATAATTGTACAATTGTCACCTCGTGGGGGTCCTGTGTGTTGCATAATTAATGGCGGTCCCATGTGTGCATAATTATGGGACACTTGTGTGTGGCATATTTATCGGGCCCATGTGAGGCATAATTAAGGTACTCTTTTGTGTGGCATAATTATGGGGCACCTGTGTGTGTGTGTGGCATAATTATGGGGCACCTGTGTGTGTGGCATCATTATTTGGGCAGAGGTGAGGCATAAATAGTGGGGCTCCTGTGTGTGGCATAATTTATGCATGATGATCCAAAGTAGGAAAATATGATTTATATATTTTTATACATTGAAATGTTTTCTCTGCTGCCATGGCAACATAATCTTTGAACCTACTATGGTCCGCCAAGTAAAGGAAAGAGCATCTTTAAGTAAGCTGCTAAGGAACAGAAGGAGGCTATTTACTAAAAGGTGAATTGCAGGTGAGATTACCTAGTCACTGCTCAGGGATTAACCTAGTGAGTTTGCTTAGCTGGGGAAAACTCACCATGTTTGTCCCTGCACAATGTATAACTAAATTGGTGACATCTTCATCTCACCTTAACTCACCTATAATTGAATATACCATAGTGTTTAATCATGTTTCTCTTTCCTTGAGATGCTGCACATTTTCAAATCGCCAGCTTTAACACAGAGATTGTTATGGTATCATAGAACTCATTTTACGAGAGGTGAAATTTGTCTTACACTCTGAAAAAAGGTATGTATTTCCACTACAATAAATATAAACATTATCAAATGTTTATGTAGCGATGACACCTGGCACAGCCCTTAACACATTATAGAATGGATACCACATGATTCTGAAATAGTGCATTCACAAATAATATCACATTATGATTGATTAGTTGTGATTAATTAAAATAGCATTATCCAATCATTTTTTCTAGAGATGTTTAGTAGTTGAAAATGTATTAGTAGATATTGAAATATCTAAATAAATAAAAACTATATTAGATAAATAGCTACCCCAATCAGCCATAATATTATGAACACCTGCCTAATGTTGTGTAGGTCACCTTTTGATGCCAAAACAGCCCTGACCCATCAAAGCATGGACTCCACTAGATCACTGAAGGTGTGCTGTGGTATCTGACACCAAGACATTAGCAGCAGATCTTTTAAGGTCTGTAAGTTGAGAGGTGGGGCCTCCATAGATCGGACTTGTTTGGCCAGCACATCCCACAGAAGCTCAATTGGACTGAGATCTGGGACATTTGGAGGCCAAGTCAACAGCTTGAATTTGTTATTGTGCTCCTCAAACCATTCCTGAACCATTGTTGTTTTGCAGCAGGGCACATTATCCTGTGTAAAGAGACCAATGCGATCAGGGAATACCATTCCCATAAGAGGGTGAACATGGTCTGAAACAATAATTAGCTAGGTGGTATGTGTCACAGTAACATGCACCCATGGTTTCCCAGCAGAACCTTGCTCAAAGCATCACACTGCCTCCATCGGCTTGCCACCTATCAGTAGTCATAATGTTATGGCTAATCGGTATATATATATATATATATATATATATATATATATATATATATATATTATGACATTGGGTTTTATTCACAAAAAGCAGGTATTATGGCAGCACATTAAAAGTTCAATTCACAGATGACCATAATAGTTTATCTCTTGATGATTATATCATTATTGTAGATATTAGTACTGTGTTTCCTGAGGAACAAGATCTCCATCCTTAGCAGACATACTGTCACCCTTAAGCATACGTGAGCTATCCAAAAAACATTATGGAGCATCTGTATCCATGTAATTGCATTGGACCACATTTATATATAGCATAGTGAATGCTACAATGGTGTACTCAACAAAATAAAGAATTGTAGTGAAAAGCAAGGAATTGAGATGGGAATTTCAGACTTAAGGCCAATGTAGCTGAGTTGGAAATTTTTTCACATTCAGCTACACTGTAGAATTTTTCCAACTATGCTACAGTGGTCTAAAGTTTGAAATTCCCATCTTAATTCCCACCTACAGTGTTGAGGTTATTATTATTATTGAGGTTTGCCTGTGGTGGAGATGCCTAGCTGACGGTACCACCTAGGTTTTTGAGTGCTATGAGTCAAACATTCTAAAGTGTGGATCTGAAAACCCCATATATTTCTAATAATGATAGACATCCAGCAGTGAAAGTAAACGCCAATCACCATTATGTATATTTTTAAATGGCATGTTTTTGCTAAACATGTTTTTAATGGATTTATAAGTAATACGTTATTCATACATTTATTATAAAAGTCATGATCTTTTACCCTTTGATGTTGACAAAAGGGATACAATTATGTTGATTTCTCTAGCTAAGCTAATTGACATTCACATAAATTACTTAAGTGATCTTTTTAATATTGCTTACTTTTTAACCCTATTGTGTGATTAAAGACTGCAGCGTTTTATAAAAGAATTCATTCCCACAGTTCCTTCCATTTATTAAAAAAGAACCAGTGAAATTATTTAATTATGTGTCACAGCTTGAAGAACACACTTACACTTGTGTGCCAGTCATTAGTATTCCTGTTTCTTTGAAAACTTCTCATACAGTTATGTATCACAGCAACAGTTAAAATTTAAGAAAATAAGGGATCAGATTTTTTCAATTCTGTCAGTATTTTTTGAAAGCCTAATTAAACCCCTCTATGTATCATAATTATCGCAACAACTATGTGGTTTGCAACATTTCTTCTCATGTTCACGTCTCACGTTCAAATCCATTCAGTGGCGGATGCTCCAGATGTGCTAGGTGTGCGCCACACACCTAACACGGAGCACCCGCGCTTGTATTTCTGGGGGTTTGTGTGCTCCGAGCAGAGAGCACACAAACCCCAGAAATACATCCGAAAGATGACACGGCATTGAATTCGACTACAGAGTCACTCACTCTGTTGCCAGTTCAACAAGCACGAAAAGTATACGTCGCCTTTCGGATTTAAAGACAGTATTTCCGGGGGTTTGTGTGCTGGCTGTTCTCGGCACACAAACCCTCGGAAATACACCAGAGATGTTGTGCCTCCGAGTGACAGGCATTCTCTGGGCTGGCAGCACGCCTGTCACTCAGGGGCACGATAAGCCCCTGAATCCATTACTTTTTTATACCCACCCAAAATTGCCGCATTTATCCTGATTCCTGCTATCTATGGACCCAGTTTCCATTCTCCAATGCCAGGGACAGCTGATTAGTTTTCTATCCCCCCCCCCCCCCCACCCTATTGAGCAGGTTTGGTACATGCAAACAATGTGGCTTAATATGCAATTTTCCATTGAGAGAAGTTCATACAGTTTGAAGCTTTAGAGGATGATATACTTTGTTTAAACAGATGTAATTTGGTTTCATTATTTTTATATGTGTATTCATATATATATATGTGTGTGTGTGTGTGTGTGTATATATATATATATATATATATATATATATATATATATATATAAATATACTTTTATTTACAATTTGTATGTTAACAAAGTTAGATGTTTTCTCATATTCTCCATATCTTCATTTCTTCATATAGGTTAGGGCATGCATTTTGTATTAAAGGGAATTCACCTGAATATAGTTTATGCTGTGAATGTAGAAAACAAAATATTATAAACAATAATACATGATACAATATACATTGTATCAGCAGAAATGGTGTTTTAAATTTGTCTATAGTGTTCGGTTTATGCCTTTTCAAGGGCAACTAGTTATTTTGCATGTCAAGCCACAGGTGATGTCATAAATAGGAGACACAACAGACACATGTAAACAGTTTTTTTCTATCATGCTATGCATTTATTTACAGTTCTAATAACACGATGTATAGATGATTTTTTGTTATGTGTCTATTCTCTATGTTCACAGTATAAACAATATTTGCATGTTGGAGTCCCTTTAAATGCAAACACACCAAGAAAGCATTATATTTAAGGCATCCATCCATAATACAATGAGAAAAACAAAAATTACTGCTATTTACAATACAAAACACAAAGTGTAGACTGCTGCGCCTGTATGTAAACGGGTATGCAGCACTCGGGCACCGCTAGTGTCTCACTTCTAGCAAAATAAATACAATACAAAGAAAAACGTGACCAGTGCGCTTCAACCAACACTACACACACTTATATTTACCCTTAGAACAAGTATGTATCTTGCAGTGTTGTACAAAGGGAATATGAAAAATAAAAGAATAAAACACACAATAGTGTAATATATCAAAGAAAAAGTGAAATAAAGTGAATGAATTGTGCCAAGTGGCCACTCACATTCGTCTGAGCAACTACTTGCTCAGGGATATCAGCATAAGGGAGCCCAGGGAAAGGGTTAATGATGTTCCGTCACTTCATCCATGAAGACTCCACAAAACACATGAGGAAGAAGGAAGGCAAGGATATTAATGAACACTGTTTAATATGTAATACAAATAAAACATAGAATTCTTACAGTTAAAATCTGAAGAGTCCTCAATTTCATTAAAAGCAGTAAAAATGGTAAAAATCCTTGAAAAAGAGTCCAGTGTTGCACATCCCTTGTTTCCTATAGCACACTGCTATAGGAAACAAGGGATGTGCAACACTGGACTCTTTTTCAAGGATTTTTACCATTTTTACTGCTTTTAATGAAATTGAGGACTCTTCAGATTTTAACTGTAAGAATTCTATGTTTTATTTGTATTACATATTAAACAGTGTTCATTAATATCCTTGCCTTCCTTCTTCCTCATGTGTTTTGTGGAGTCTTCATGGATGAAGTGACGGAACATCATTAACCCTTTCCCTGGGCTCCCTTATGCTGATATCCCTGAGCAAGTAGTTGCTCAGACGAATGTGAGTGGCCACTTGGCACAATTCATTCACTTTATTTCACTTTTTCTTTGATATATTACACTATTGTGTGTTTTATTCTTTTATTTTTCATATTCCCTTTGTACAACACTGCAAGATACATACTTGTTCTAAGGGTAAATATAAGTGTGTGTAGTGTTGGTTGAAGCGCACTGGTCACGTTTTTCTTTGTATGCTATTTACAATAGGCAAAACAATATTTGAACAATGTTTAAAAACATTTAAAGAAGTAGGACTTTATAAAAATAAAAAAAATTACATTTGAAATCCACCACTATTCAAAAAATATTTTAGGACAATGTTCAATGTTACATAGGATGTTTTTAAAAAGACAGAATATTTTTTTCTCTTACAAAAAAAAAAAAAAAGAAAGCTTGCGTTAACAGCTTGACTGCAAAATAAGATAATAATGATGCAAAATATGGTAACATGAGCAATTGGTATCCTGCTGTGTCATTTTCAATTAAAATGAAGTTACATTTATTCCTTGGCAGTGCTGCGAACTGGTTTCTTTGTTTTGTACAGTTGTATACACTGCAGGATTCTAAGTGGTCTTATAAACTTTAATCAGTAATTTACTGTGTTTGGGAATATGTATCTCTGGCTTTGAAAATGACTCTCTCTTTAATAGCTTGAAATTATTATATTTTTTGCATTATTACAGTTCTTTTTTATACTATTATTTTCACAATCTCTCAGTAAATGACTTTCAGTTAAATGTTTTACTTTCTCTTAATGCATGTAAATTTTTATTTATGTATGTTTATAAATATATATATATATACAGTCATAAATAAAACATTTTATTTTATTTGCAAATTTTATTTAAAGACAGTAAACTTTTTACAATACAGTCATTTTACTGAAAGTCATCATTTTCTGTGCAGATTGCTAAAAAAAATAATACTATTTTAAAAAAACTGTTATAATGCAAAACATATAAGAATGTGGTCTAGGACTCTTCTTCGCCGTGGCTTCATCGCTGACAGTTTAGCGCGGCAGTTAGAAAGCTGAACTGTCAGCAATGAAGAATAACACCGCCGTTTGATCGCAGACGCGGCTATGTAAGAGCTGACAGTTTAGCACTGAACTGTTAGCTCTTACAAATGTAAAAGTAAAAAGAAAATAACCCCCCTAATAAATGATTCCCCCCCAAAGTGCCCCCCCAAACCCCAATACTAAAATTAACCCCAATACTAAAATTAACCCCAAAACCCCAATACTAAAATTAACCCCCGAACCCTAATACTAACCCCCGACCCTTAATACTAACCCCCTAAACCCTAATAATAACCCCCCGAACCCTAATACTAACCCCTTATACCCTAATATTAACCCCGAACCCTAATACTAAAATTAACCCCTTAAACCCTAATACTAACCCCCGAACCCTAACACCCTCAACCATAATACTAACCCCCGAACCCTAATACTAACCACCCTTAACCCAATACTAAAATAAACTTACCTTTAGCGATGAAATGTCCCGCTGTGAAATCTCCCGCGACGAGCTATCGTGTGGTGAAGAGACGGCGGTGAAGCGGCTGCGCAGATGCAGCCGCGATGAAGTGTCCCATCCCCATAAGAATGCTTAAATATAACAAATACTAAACATTTTACTTTATTTATATAGTTTATACATTATAGACTTAAATAAAGCAATGTACTTGCATTTGAAGAAAATAAATTTACTATTCAGTATATGTAAAATTCACAAATAAAATAAATTAGAAATAACATAGAGTTTTGATGTGTATAGCCACATGTCAAATGTGTAGATAACACAAGGGTTATGCTTACCAATATGTGGACCACTTGGTCTTTGACTGCTTTACAGAGCAATGGGCACAACTGGGAGAAGGTATCCATTGCCCTGCTACCAGATTTGTCTTTCCCAGGTGATTATTACGCTTCTACTAAAATTGCTCGGATAGGCTAAGCAGGTGTCACACAAGATATTTGGAATTTATGATAAATCTGAGACCATGAAGGAGATCTATTGCAAACTGAGTATGGGAAGGCAAGGTCTGTGGTTTCTGAACTATGAGGATGATATTGTCCAAATTGGTGATGGACAAATCCCCCATACACGGAGAAATGCAGTGGCTAGTTTTAGGAGCTTAGTGAAGCACCATGGTGTGGAGCTGAGGCCGAAGGGGAGGCATGTGAACTGCCAGAGTAGTCCATGCCAGAGGAACTGAAAATTCTTGTGGGCGTGATAGTGTGGTACCTGTCCTTGAGATCTAAATGTACAAACCAGGTGCAACCCTTCCATTTTGAAGTGTCTGAAAAAAATAGTTGAGCGCCTGTAGGTTGATAACTCTACGGAATGCGCCTAATGTTTTCTTGACTAGAAACATGTGCCTCATGTGGCACCACGATAGGAAGGGGTATGATAATACGATCCAATGAGGAACCCTCTGACATGACCTTGTCAGCCATAATAAAGAAATCAAACAATTTGTCAAAGACCATGTTAAAGTCTCTTATGAGGGTCCCTCCCACCAATTTTTGGCGCAAGTCCTTGTCAAGTGGACATTGTAGCCAATATGTAAGAAATTTGGAGCGGGGAACACTCAGAGGAGCAGAAGGGCGGTTCTGCAGAGTTTAGGACCTCCTGGGGAAAATCTGATTTGGGGAAAGTGGCATGGGAAGGTTCCCGGGCTGAGTCATGTATGGCATTGGCGGTGGACGGTATCAGCTGATTATGGAATGCAGACTTGGACAAACCTGGGAGATATTTGCCCGGGGTAACATATCCCGAGGCTCTGAAGGGGGAGGGTGGGAGTTGGATTTAGACTGTTTAGCAGTAGCATTGCCTTTGGTCGATGTTACGGCTCTGGTACCTGACCATGGATGTCTGTGAGGTAGTGATTATTCATGTGAATGGAATCCCTGAGTAAGAGCCCACTTGGGTGGGTAAAACACAAGAGGATGGCTGAATGGCTGCAGTGTTGGACTGATGTAGAGTATCCAGGGCTGCCAGCAGAGACGCTGTCTGAGTGGATTTTAGCCAAGCATGTAGGCCCTGCATGGTAAATTTCGAACAGCGCAGAGCAGAAAGACACAATTGATGGTGAAGTATGAGTGGGGTTCACAATTTTAGGGGTCACCTGAATACACCTGTGGGGCTCACCCACAGGTCTGGGTCACAGGCTGTAACCCTACCCAAATTGAGGGGGGTCAACCTAGGCTACACCAACACAACTACAGACATAAATGACAGAGGGTCACCCTGCTACAGAAGGATCTAAGCCCTCTAATGTGTGTGACTTAAATCTCATTGAAATCAAGGAAACAGGAAATGAAGAGATGAGTGGCTGAAATCTATCTACAAAAGGTTGTGTTATTTATAAACCAACTGAAAGACATGGGTCAGGAAATGGCACAAAGGTACCCAATTGTAAAAGGATTTAAATTGAGGATAATATTAGTGTACTATTAGATTTGATTACGTAATAAGAAACAGGTCATTTTGATAGGACTCTTGCACAGTTATGCTTTGTTCTAAACAGCTCAGTTTCATTAAATTGTACTCAATTCCTAATTATTATTTTTTTACTATCTATATTTCCATTTGCTTTCTGCCTGTGGCTATCCACTGGCACAAAATGAATGAGATCTGTAGGACTCTCTAAATATGTAATACTGTAATGCTTTTACTACTACTATTTATAATAAAAATAAATATATGTGATTTAAACAATCACCTAAATTGCTTCCTTATAATTTTATTTCAGATAGATATAAAAGTGGCAAATTTTAACATACAAAAAAGCTTAAATATTGCATGGGAACAAATAAGCCTCAGGACTGATATAGAAAAAAATGTTCTAAAACTTGACTTTGCTGTTCAATCAAAATGTAGGTCTTCAGGTGATTTCAAATGTTAATGAAAAATGTGCCCTTTAATATTTGGTAGTAACCCTACTTGCAGGAGAATTATAATTTTATTGTTATAAAAATTTCCCAGAAGGTTCACTGAGAAATGTTCTTCATTTTGCGAGATTAATGCAAGAAAGAATCAAGTTAACACTTCAAAAAAAAGTTTTTATTCATCTAATTTGTGCAAAATGTAACAACGATAAGATTACTTTATTTGAAATGTGTATGCATTCATATTATCTTATTTTTTAAAAAATATTTCTCATTTTCAAAAAGTTTTTCCTTAGTACAAAAGACATAAACAAAGATATATCAATGTACACACGTCTTCAGATTATCTATGTTCCAATAGACTGTTACAAACATTTAAGTGAATAAAACAAGGTGATCATTATATTTGTTGAGTGACATTTCCTATCTTTTTAGTATGGTAAAGACAGATTGTTACATTAGGAGGGAGACACACTACATATAGGTATAGTACACCGTAAACATAAGTGAAAACAAAGGACTACAAAAGACTAGAGCAGGACTAAAATGAGAGAGTTGGGGACAAGAGGCATTCTTGTAAAGCCCGTCTGGTTTTTGACTAAGCCCTACCGGGGAGGATGGAGGGGATCAGGTAATAACTACCAGTTTCATGTCTATCAAGATAGATTTCTAGTACCGTAAATTGATATCAAATAATTTGTTGTTTGTTGTTGTTGTTGTGTCCAGGGGTATTTTTTTTTTGACTGGGGTTATAGAATACTAGCTCCAACATTGGCTAAATATTGTTATGATCGTTCAGCCATTTGAGCCATGGTGACCATCTTTCCTTAAGATATACCTTTTTCCATCTTATATTGATATTCTAACTGAGATTGGTGCCATGGTGGATTAGTCTCTTGTCTCCAGTGTCTAGCTAGAACAATCTTAGTTCATATTACCTTATGATAGAGTAAAGAAGAAGAAAAAATAAAATTAAAATAACATATTTATGCAGATATTAAAAATGGAGGGAAACCAAGTATTGAATTAATTAAACAACACAGGAGTTTGGTTTGTTAACTTGAATTAAGCAACATTAAAATATGGAAGATAATATTCAATTAAACCATTGGTGTTTGTAACATTGTAGAAAGTAAATGTTACTTTGATAATACAAAGTAGTAACTTAAAGAAGTCCAATCACATCATGACTTTAAAATGGCATACATCGCATGGAGTCTTTTCCAGCCATTTGATATAATATGAATCCTGTGTGTCTTGTGATAAAAAAAAAAAAACATTGATCTGTTATCTCATATTTGATTCATTTTATTTGCATGATTTTGAGGATAACATGTTTACTTTTATTTTTATTCTAAATGCATGTTTCTAATTTGTGCCCATGATGCACATTAGATGCAAAAAAAAAAACAACTTACGGTACGTAGTAAACCCTACAAGTGAAGAAACCTAGTTTTCTACAAGCATTTTAGTTTTGATTATCATGATAAAATATAAAGGATGCTGGGCATGATTTTAGTGGCCGTGGTTTTAGTGGGGGCAGCATTTCATCCTTGGACCCATGCAGCACAAACTCTTTGGCCAGAGCTGAGTGCCTACCTTATTCAGTAGTATTAGTGTGTGTAATTAAATTAAACTTGTTCCATGCAATGCTTAGTAGCTCAGGATAGCTGAGAGCTGGTGACTTTTGGCCCAGAAGGCAAAAACAGGGATTGAGATGGGACATTTAAACTTAAGACCAAAAGGCTGAGTTGGAAAAATTATCCCATTCAGCTGCATTGAAGAATTTTTCCAGTTCAGCTACATTGGCCTGAAGTTCCATCACAAATCTTTCTTTATTGAGTAGATATAGACATAGTGACAGAGTATAGGATGCACACAGCGTAAGCATACACTGAATGGCACAACCAAGCTGGAATTGTGTACAGGAACATCTGTACAGCATATTGCCTAAACTTTCCCAAGTCCAGATGGGAGATGCCACAGAAGGTTGTGGAAAATAAACAGGCTAATATCCTGTGGGGCTTAAAGGTCCAGATGGATAGACAGGTTCTGGCAAATTAGCCTGACATCATGGTAGTAGACAAGGACCACAAGACAGCAGTGGTGTTAGACAAGTGACTGCATCATCAGGAAGAAGGAGTATGAGAAGCTGCAGATGAGCGCTCTGGCCTGTGACACCTAAGCTAGAAGAATGGCTCCAACAGATTCCAGGAATGACATCAGAGCACTCTGCTCAGAAGAGCGCAGTGCTAGGAACAGCAAAGATACTGTACAGAACCCTCAAGCTCCCATGCCTCTGGTAGAGGACCCGAGGTTGAGAAAGACACACGCCACCCATAGGAGGAGGAGAAAAATATTTTTAATACATATTTATATATAGAGTTCGGTACTATCTGCGGTTTTAGCCATCCAAGAGGGGGGCATCCCGCACACAATATGAGGGTTTCCCTATACCATCTTTTTACGACAATATTAGGTACATATTCTTTTACAGTTTAAGTTGTGACAGAACAGTGCAGTGAAGAGTAACTACCCTGTGTCCAGCATAGGCAACATTATTTTAGCTTTTAGTTACTTTTCTTTAGTATTAATCTTGGTTGTTTAATTTAAAACATCTACCTGTTTCAACCTTGTGGATTAGATGCCTTATAAATAAAATGCCAAGGTAAGTACACAGTCAAATAAACACACATTTAGATTAGATCACAGGTGTACCCTAGGGTTAGATAACAGAAGTATTACTAATACACCAATAATTAGGATTTCTTAGAATCAAGCTTTGATCTTTCATGTAAGTCCATAAGCAAGTCACAATCCTGATGCAAAGTGCAGGCGTTTACTGATTGTTTGTATTGTGCTGCTTAGTAACCAATTTCTTTTAAGTACCTGTTATTATATATTGCTTTGAATCTCACAGAAGATGGAATGAACAAATGAACAGAGTGCAGTTGTCTCCCTTTGATGGTTAATAGAGAACTGGGTTTTCTGCAGACAGGAATCATTAAGAAACATGGAAACAAACAAAGTAAGTAAGGTGTATGCTGTGGTTCAGTGAGCAAAAACATATATGTAATGTTAAGAGATATTTAGTGCACATTAAAGCAATTATTGTAATAATTATAATAGTACACTGATAAGTATCTGACCCAATGTGCAGTTCAATCTAAAGAACCCATGATCTACATGAAATTAAAAAAATGTCAAGTTTAATAGGGTCATTAAAGAAGCACTTTGACCTAGTTTATTTTCTGTGTGTTGCTTTTATATATGTGAAATGCACTTATGGTTACTTTAAAGCAACTTACAGTTGACCTTTATTAACTCCTTCATAACACTGGATGGACCTAGTCCGTCCTGTGGTTAAACGACCGCTGTTTACAATTTAAATTTGAAAAAACACAGCTTAGACAGTGATGCTTTAATTCCTTGAGGTCAAGGCATTAAGCATCACCGAAATTTGGTGCATAGGGCATCCGCGATCGCCCAACAACACTGGGTGCCCAAGATGGTGCTGCCCTTCTAAGGGTAAAAGCACAGGAAGCACGAAGTAGATGCTTCATGTGCTCTTCAAGCAGTCACACGATTGCCTCATCACAGAGGCAATCAATGACTGCCAGGCAGACTGTCAGGCAGTGAGGATGCTCAAATAAGCATCCCCACTGCCTGGGCAGATCAATGTTAATTTTTTTTCTAAAGCCATTGCCTGCGTTTAACCCCTTCCCTGCCATTGATCATGCTTAAGCAGTGATCTTGCACATAAGCACATTTTTTGCTGTTTGTGAATTTTTTAGGGGTTAAGTTTTTTGTACTGTAATTTATTAAAGGGAAAGAGACAGATCAGTATTAGTGTTAAAATAACATTTTATAAAATCAGGTTTTATGAAAGCCATTCCTGTGTATTTACAACACTATTGTTTGCTGTCTGCACTTTCTTACGGATTAATTTAGTTGTACTGTAATGTATTACAGTACTACATAGGCTCTTCTAAGAGCTGTTTACCCCTTCTTAGGAACTGATTCTGAGGCTGCTGACTCAGGGTTCGATTTTGACCCTGGTCCGCTTTCTGATAGATCATCTAGTAATGTATACATGGCTGCTGAGCCCTTGCCACATGGAGTCTTGGGTGTCCACTTTAAAAAAAAATATATGGTAAATTACATTGGCTGGCTTTAAAGATATGGGTAAAAAGTAGTAGATACGGACCGCACTCTATTTAATCCATTGGTGCCGAAGTCACAGGAAGTCTCCCAAGTCCTTTACTCATAAAAGAAATAGTATGAGACCCAGCACTCGGTGTCAAAGAGTTTTAATAAGACAAAGGCGACGTTTCAACCCACTCTGGGTTTTTTTCAAGCTTGAAAAAATCCCCGAATGGGTTGAAACGTCGCCTTTGTCTTATTAAAACACTCTTTGACACCGAGTGCTGGGTCTCATACTATTTCTTTTATGGCTTTAAAGATATATCCCATAGAGGACATGGACGCAGGTTGACTACATGTCAAAATTCCAGTTGGACCACTGAGATACGCACCTCACAAATGTTGCCTTTTACCCCCCCAAACATCTCCTATACATTGATGGTATTGCTGTACTCGGAAGATATTGCTGAACACATATTGGGGTGCTGTTTGGCAGTGACATATACCAGAATTTGTGAATTCATGCCTGAAGTACAATGTCTGTGGAGGCAAACTCCAAAAATGTACTGACACAAACTTTGGCTGGTGGTAGAATTAGTACATATACAGTATTAAAATACCACCATTTGAAATACCTTAGGATGTCTAGTTTCCAAAAATACATGGTTTGGTGAGGTAAATTACATTGACCAGCTTCAAAAGTGTCCCAAATGTAACATGGGCGCAGACTAAATGTCAAAATTACAAGTTTGAAATGTGCACCTCCCAAATGTGGCATTTTAGCCCCCAAACAACCCAACAAAAATATGCATGGATGGTATCCCTGTACTCAGGAGATGTTTCTGAACACATATTGAGGTGTTGTTTGCAATTGAAACATAACAGGATATGTAAATTCATGCCTGAATTACAATGTATGTGGAAACAAAACATAAAAAAAATTACTTAAAATGTTGACAAAGGCTGGTGGTAGAATTAGTACATGTAAAGTACCAATAGATTAACTCCTGAGATTGAGGAAGGGAAATAATATTAAGGCCAAAAGTCCAAATTGATGGATTTTAAATTAGTCCTCAGGCATAGAGGAAAAGGGAAGGAAGAGGAGGGGCAACATTATAGAAATATGATCACCCGGGTCTATCCTTTATATTCATATATATGCATTATTGTTTTTTTGTTTGTTTTTACTTCTTTCACAACCTACGGATTGAGGCTTTTTTCCGGATTCCATCTCACTTATATATATGTATTCACATATTTTATTTATTTTCTTAAAGATAATTTATTAGTTTTCAAATATATAAACAATCAAAAAAACATAAATTAAAGTTCATAACATATCATATACAGTAGGTAACAGTTCTAACTTATAGTAATTATTTCCATGCCGAGCTTAAAACAATAAGCTCTGAATAATACGTTCCCACTTCTTGCATTTCTTCATGTCTTTATATATTCTGATCAGAAAAAATCCATTGGGTCATAAACCAAACACTCACACTATAGTCCAGTCAATCACTCAAAACGGGGAGGGGGGGGGGGGGAGAGGAGTGGGGGAGGGGGGGGGGGAGGATCCCAGGGATGTTATTTGCTTAACACCAATAGGGTTTTTGAATTCCCAGTGGCTATGTATTTTAAGGTTATTGAAGGTAGACCTTCTGAGATGAGTAATAGAAAGAGAAAAGCTTCTTTGTTCTTTATTTACAGTTTAGTCGGGCCCATTCTTGCCAGATTCGTTCCTACTTAATCAGCGTTTTGGGGATGTTCTTATAAAAGTATTTTCCCGAGGAGGCCTGGAATTCAATCTGGTCTATGATTTCATTGCAAGATGGAGCCCCAGGTCTCCTCCAGCATTGATCGACATTAATTTAAGGGACATGGAATTCTTTGTCTTTTTGGGATAGGATCCAACCAGAACCCCTCCCACCACCTCCAGCCCCCCAACATTCACACCAACTAACATTTGTACACATATATTGCTCATGCCTGCTCATTCCCGACCACGGGGGAACTGTCTTCATCGTAGTGGGGAAGGCCAAGCCGATATAATAAGTCCCTGTCACATCAGGGATGGGCGTGACAGGAGGAAGGGAAAGGGGAGAAGAACCCTAAACTAGAGTGTTAACTATGATCAGTATAATTTAAAAGATACAACCCCTGTCGTGTAGGTTGCTGTGAAACCTAAAAATTATCAGAGGGAAGCCTAGACAGTATCCGTGAAAGAATCCAACAATCAAGCAATATCAATGAAAGATTAACTGAAACAAAGTTACATAATTACGTCATTCAAGTCTGGAAAAAGAGAAGGGGAGAGAGGGGAGAGAAAAAAAAAAGTAAAAAAAAGAAGGGGGGATTTATGTGACTACATTATTATCTTTATAACGTGTTTGTACTTAAGTTATTTATAATTATCTGTGGTTAAGTAGAAAAATATACATCTCACTCAACTTCATCTATTATAATATTCTTAACTTAAATTTTACATGATTACAAACTCATAATTTTAGAATATTTATTAACCCTTACTTCATAAAAACGTCAGGAGGAGGGGGAGAAAAAAAACAAAACTTTATTACAAAAATTTTGAATCAATTTTACGTGATTTTATAGTTCATGGTGTTTAGAGTATATATCAGATTTATTGATTTCATCTCAGTCAATTCAGCGAATTTCCTACGAGTCACCGTTACTATTCCTGGTGGAATGCCCCCAAGATGGGCAGTCCTCTACCACCTTATAGCTTTCCATCAAGAAGCAGAAATATGACAATTAGGTCTGGATGACTTCGAACACACAGTTATTCTTAGTGCATTAGGCGGTTCAGCCAATTCTATTTATAACAATATTGTTAACTCATAGGAGAGCCTTATCCTTGGGGGATGGTTGTTTCTTTTATGTCCTTCGGAGGAAAGTAAAGAGCATGTAGATGTACCCACAGTTGCGCCAGTCAGCCCTGAGAGTGGGTAAACAACAACCTCTAGTTAGTGATAAGGAGGGTAGTTTACCTGAGTAGTCAATTCTTGTGACGTTTAAAAAAAAAACATGTTTAATTTTGCGTTAGTAACTCAACAAATTCATTTCATATCAGCGTCATTTATTATTGGAAAAGTCCTTCCGTATAAAGAGGAGCCTTATGTCTTTCAATACTGATAAAGTTATTTATAGACGCACAAGCGGCAAAGGCTGCCTATTTTCAAAGGCCAGGTGTCAGTTTTGATGAAAGTAGCTATCTCCGCCCGTAGTTCATATGAAAATTCGGCAAACAGGATTTCAGTTGTTTTAGACAGTTCACAGCGTCATACTTTATCAACTTATACTTTAAAGTGGACTCATTGGTGGTCTTTACATTTTGACAGAGGGGGAGGACAATACACAAACAATTTAGCAATAAATGCAGTTGATTTCTCTGCTACTCCTCTCTATTTCTCCTTTCCCTCTCTCTTTTAAATCTCCCTCTCTCTCTTTCCTTTCCACTTTTCCTCCCTTTGGCACAGTAGACAAATCGGCAATCAATGATTTATATAACGATCGCTATTTGTTTGTTCATTAACCCTCACTGGGGCAAACAGTTACTTCCAGATATCTTCGATAATGAAAGAAAGGAGAATGTGGTTTTTTTTTTACATGCACACCACTGCCCGTCCTGGAGGAGCTGCTTGCTCAGAGCGGCTAAGGGGCCTCCGCCCTTCTGTTCCGTTAGGGCTGGGCTGTAGAGTCAGGCTGGAGTTCCTCTGGTAGAGGGGGATGGAATTTTCCTCTGCTTTAATCCTCCTTGCCTTCTCACCTTGTCCTCCTTCTCTGTCTCTGCTCCCTCATTGATTTTGTTTTTGGGGGGGCTCTCTCTAGGTGCTCATGCAGGTAAATCCGTTGCTGGAAACTCGCTGCCGCGAGGATTCAGTTTGCAGTTTGCATCGACAGCTCTCCCGTTCTCCCACCTTCCGACACACCCCTCGCACGCGACGTATACGTCCTCACGTCATCACAAAAACTTTGACTTGCTTTCATAAATTATCTCTTTTTAGAGTGATTTTATGACTGCTGGTGCAATAAATATGCATTACTTGAAAATACAGGGTATTTTAAATAGAAATGCTTTAATGAAAGAATGCAAATAAAGTGCCTTACTGAGCCCCTTTTGTTTGTAAAGCTCTATGTTTAGAATTTTGGGCCAGATGGGCCAGATACATGATGATCTGCTCCCTGATAGAGCTATATGGAGCAAAGAGAACAAGTACCCTTGGTGACAACAATTCTGTGGTTTTTGTGTTAATTTTGCTGTCATTTTACTATTTCTCAGTTAATGAACCCACACATATTATATATTGTTTATATTGGCTTACAATATCATTATTTTCATCATATTACATAATTCACTTTTGAAAAAATCATAAAATATGATGAAAAATGAAAAAAAAAAACATTTGTCCATTTGTCTATATTGAACCTCATTTGCCACTTTCTTGCCCAGTTCCCCACTCTGTCCAAATCTTCCTGTAAAGAAAAAACATCAAGATTAGTCTTTATTACCTTACCTAATTTTGTGTCATCAGCAAACACTGAGACATGGCACTCAGCACAACGTGGGAGATCATTAATAAACATATTAAAAAGAAGAGGTCCCAAAACAGACCTCTGAGGTACTCCGCTCACTACCCTGGTCCAATTTGAAGCTTTACCATTAACAACAACCCTCTGTGTTCTATCTTTTCGCCAATTTTCAATCCAAATACATACATTTGCCCCCAATCCTAATTCTCTCAATTTGTAGAGTAACCTTTTGTGTGGAACTGTATAAAATGCTTTAGGAAAATCCAAATAGATCACATCAACTGCCACACCTAGAGCTATATTTTTACTGACCTCTTCATAGAATGTTATTAAGTTTGTTTGACAAGACCTGTCTTTCACAAAACCATGTTGACTTTTACTAATTATATTCTGATTCAAGATGTTTTCTTGAGTGTACACCTTTAGCAATCCTTCAAATAATTTCCCCACTACAGATGTCAAGCTCAGTGGCCTATAATTACCAGGCAGAGATTTTGATCCCTTTTTAAATATTGGAATGACATCCGCCTTTCGCCAGTCTGTTGGCACTATACCTGAACTGAACGAATCCCTAAAGATCATAAATATTGGTCTGGCCAGAAATATGCTTAACTCTCTAAGGACCCTTGGGTGTATACCATCTGGCCCTGGGGCCTTGTCTGTCTTAACAGAGTTTAATTGCATAAACACTTTTTCCTGTGTCAGCCAATCCCATGTTTGCGGTGACTGTTCCGTAACTTCCGGTAGCAGGGGCTCATCCATCTGCTCTTCCTTAGTATAAACAGAAGAAAAAAAAGTATTTAAAATGTCTGCTTTTTCTCTGTCCTCACTTACCAAATTTCCCATTACTTATAAAAAAATTTGGGGTTAATTTTACTCTCCTTAGCAATCCTTTTCTCGTTTTCCAAAATTAGCCATTTTAATTGCCTTTTTGCAGGCTTTGTTGGCATCTTTGTATTTTATAAATGATAATGTTGATCCCTTGCTTTTATAATGTTTGAATGACATTTTCTTGTTTTGCATTTCCTGTTTCACGGTACCGGTAAGCCACATTGGTTTTGATTTGTGTCTTTTGTATTTGTTTCCCAAAGGTATATATTGGGATGATGTACTTTTGTAATGTGTGCTTAAAGGCATTCCACTTGTCTTCTGTGTTAAGTCCGGAAAACAATCGTTCCCAGTCTAAATGTTCCATTGATGCCCTTAGTCAATCAAAGTTGGCCCTTCTAAAATTAAGTGTTTTGGTGGCGTAGTTACCAATTTGCTTTTTTGCATTAATCTCAAACGAAACCATGTTATGGTCACTATTGCCCAAGTGTTCTCTTACTTTGATGTTTGAGATAAGCTGCTCATTGTTTGTTATTACTAAATCCAGACAGGCATCCATTCTAGTTGGGGTGTCTACTAATTGTGCCATAAATGTGTTATTAAGCAGGTTCAGAAACTTGCTGCCCTTAGCGGAACTAGTTGTGCCACAATTCCAATCTATATCTGGGTAATTAAAATCTCCCATGATTAGAACTTCATTCAGATTTGCAGCCTTTTCAATTTGTAATAAAAGCTGATCCTCTCCATTAATGCTAATATTTGGTGGTTTGTAGCATACACCTACAAGTAATGTGCTATTCTTTTTAGCGTCTAAGCTAATCTCCACCCACTGTGTCTCCACATCAGTTCCAGTTACGTCATGCACACCCTCCTTAATACTGAGCTTTAGTTTAGGATTTACATATAGACATATCCCTCCCCCTTTTCTATTTACTCTATTCTATTTATTGTTCTCATCATTAACCCATAATTTAATGTCTAATCACTGATTTGAGCACAGCAGTGCATAAGAACATAAAAACAAATCACTTATTATGCTTACCACTTCTCACTAGTAACTTTAAATGTGATCCGCCACCTACACATCTTTTATCACCATTACGTGTATTTTTCAAGTAAAAAGTTTTAAAAAAGCTTTCCAACCTTGTGATTTTTCTTACACTTAAAAATTTGTTTTAATGTGTGGTTTGTGCGTTATGCTCAGATATGCCCAAGTTTTAAGCTTCTGTGAACATTATGATTTTTTTTTTTTGAAAAGTACTCAAATGGAATTTGAACCACTTCAACCTCTCATGCGTGATGACAACAGCAGATGCTTCATGCTTCGGTTCGTTGTTCTGGAAAAAAACAATGACCCTTTGGGGATAATTCTTCCTCAGAAGAAACTTCAATGAAGATTACATTCTGTCAATGAAGAATGACTTTTCCTGTACAGTTGGGACATTACATATCCTTGAAAGCCTATCTCTAGACAAGCATGTCACTCACTGTCTTATGTCATAATATTCAGTCAGTAGATCTTGGCTATTGTCCATCCTGATAGAATTAGAGATTTATTTTCAAATGTAAAATTATTCCCATGTACTAAAGCAGGGGAGGGCAGAAAGGGGGCGCAAAGTGACAATTACCCCCAGGCTGACCTCTACTCTAGCTCCACGAGCCCAACTTCATTACTTTTCACTTCAAAATTCCCAAGTACCTAGATGTCCAACTGCTACTCTCCACTTTTTGGGTGACTAGGCCCTAGTGTGTAGCACTTTCTATCCAACTGTGCTGTATGTCTATCAATCTCTGCAACTAATCTTCCGGTATATCTGTCTCATCTGTCTGTTTATCAGTCTGCCTATCTCTGTGTTGGTCTATCCATCAATCTCTGAACCTTATCTTTCAGTAAATTAGTCCTGCCTGTCTATTTGTCTCTGATGATAGCTGGTGGGCTGATGAAATTGTAAAATGGGACACTAAATTGTTCTTGTTCCCACTGGCAGCCCCCACCTTTACTAAAGGCTTTGGTAACTGTTACAATGGGCTATGAAGATCTTGTAATCTTGTTACAATGAATATTTTGTCTTAGCAGTAAAGACTCTGTATTTACAATTAAGTAATAGTTTTATCTTTAAAACCTTACAAAATTATAGAGCATTCCGTGTTCTGCCACTGCAGACAAGAGCATTTCTGAATAATATGTAATATATTGCTTAGCTACTGCAAAGTTAATTAGTTAACTACATGTAAATGAAAGGAATCCTACAACAAGATAACGATCCCTCTGAGATAAAGTTGGATTCTGTTCCGCAATACTCCCTTGTTTTTAGACTGGTAGTTGTATTGCTAGGAGCCCCAGGAGATGTACTTGGTGGCCCATTATTTATAGCATTGCCGGTAGCCCCCTGAGACTTTATTGGCAGGCCTAAGAGCATTTCACAGTTCATTTACAGCAGCTGTCAGTATCTCTCATGTCACTGTCGTTACATTATTGCGGAAAACTGTATGCTATCTGCAATATTTCCATTATGATGTTTTAAAATTCTAGACATTCTTGAAGCCTGGAATATATCACATGATACATGACATGTAATAGTTTGTATTCGTATTTCAAAGTGTTAAAAGCATCATCATGTGTTGTGGTAATATGCTTAAATAATCTTACTAGGTTATTACGAACATATCAAAGTTCCTTTTCATTTAAAATAAAGTTAATTTTGAAGGCACATATGAATTAAGCCTGATCTATCATTTGCCACTGTTTGAATAATAAACACACACGCAATGTTCACTGAACTATACTTAACACATAATACCACCTTAAAATGTTTAATGAAGACATATCTTTTTATCATTATTTTATTTTGATATGCATGATAAAAGTAGCACATATTCAAGTTTGAGTAGTCCTTTAATTTCAGCTTTTCATTCATCACTCAACTCAGTATTCCTTTGAACATGAAAGTAAATGCAGAAGGTCCATGGACCATGTTTGTTCTGTAGATAAATTCCACCTATCATTAAGTTTGAGGAACAAAAAGGAAGCCTGCTAAAGGCTATGAAATATTATCCTGACCCGTCATTTGTGAAACCCCATTTACTATGCATTAAGCATACATATGCTGTATTCTCAGTAGAGCTTAGTAAGGTGGACTAATCTTCCAACCTTTCCTGCAAGAGGAATGATTAAGGTTGAATTGAGAGCAAGTAGACAGATGTATTATAGTACTTTGACTTGCTTTCATAAATTATTTCATTTTAGAGGTATTTTATGACTGCTTGTGCAATAAATATGCATTACTTGAAAATACAGTGAAATCAACCACCTATTTAAACAAGCAGGCATGGCCTACAAAGCAAAGTCTTGTCCATGGTACCTTGATCACGATTCTTATGACAGAATAAGAATGCTGCATGTAGCACCACGCACTAGTCAACTGCAAGTAGGTTGAACACTCATTGTATGTATGAAATAAAGCAAGGGAGAAAATACTGGTACAATAGTTATATCTCCTGGAAGATTCTCGCCTGCTGAGCTTCGGGTCCTCAGCCTGACCATTCACCGGTACACAGAAAAAAATACACAAGTATTGTACCCAATATGCAGGAGTAATCCACTTGATAATGCAGGATCCAGTAAAACTTAGCATTTATGAGAACCCATGATAAAAATTTAAATGGAAGTTCATCATAGGTAGTAACACCTTATGCATTCCATCCAAAAAGGGGACTTATTCTTAGGTCACGTACGCCTATGATTTTGTCCCTTTTTGGACGAAACATGTGAGGTGTTATTAAATAAAAAAACAGAGAAATTGAGGCGCATGTACCGGGAAGAGAAACAAGAAAAAATAATAGTGCAACACAGTAAAAACAATTGGATGTGTTTAAAAATGCTACACTCATAAACGAGCAATAAATTCAGGCTCATCAAAGAAGGGTGGTCATTCTGTTTAATCCATCATCTAAAAAACATATTAAAAGACCATCGCTCAGTGGCTGACAAAAAACAGGCAATTTTTCAAACCAAATACACGTACAAGATATTAGAGCACTAAAAGTGCAACTTGCGTAAAAAAGTCCTGAAGGATGAACCTCTTTCCTGCTGCCACCAGGATGGGAAACTCAGGTACTGCTTCTGAAGATAAAACAGCTTGGATCCACTCTCAACGCGAAGTGGTGGATGAATTAAACAGAATGACCACACTTCTTTGATGAGCCTGAATTTATTGCTCGTTTGTGAGTGTACCCCCTCAGCATTTTTAAACACATCCAATTGTTTTTACTGTGTTGCACTATTATTTTTCTTGTTTGTCTTCCCGGTACATGCGCCTCAATTTCTTTGTTTTTCTATTGTACCAAGTGCCCGAGGAGCACTTAAGTGGGTGCTGCAGTGCCAGAGGAGGAGTATATATTTATTATTTCACTGGTTTGCACTGTTTTTATACTGAGTTTGTGTTAGTGTCACTTTTTCTCTTTTCTATACTGTTATTAAATAAACCTTTGCATTGTGGAAGTGTGCTATTACATCTCGTGGAGACCCCTTGGGTAAATTAACGGCTTAGGTAATCTGTGCATTACTCATAAGGGAGTAATCTCTAAATCTCTAATCTCTAAATAAATCTTCACAAAATTGACGTGATATGACTTATTATCATATGGAGCTGAGTCTTAATTGATTTATTATCAGGTGGAGCAGTCTTAATTTCAGACTGATTCTTATCCGAGTTTATTTTAATCCACTCGTATAAGCTTTCTAAAGGAAACATTCAGGGTAGAATAAGAAAATGAGGAAGAAACATCCAGTGTACTCATGGGAGATTTATTTAAGTGTTCCATTGGACTATTTGAGAATGATGGTGAATAAAAAGGTAGGCGAACCTGGTCCTCTACAAATGATACATGGATGATCTCTTCTTTATTTGGAGGGGAGATCAACATAGTTTAGATGGTTTCCTCAACTCCCTAAAAGAAAACAATAATAACATTGTTCTCAACACTGTATGCAGCAAAACAAATATACAATTCTTGGATCTGGAAATCTTTATCGATAAAGGCTGTTTAAAAACTAAGACATTTTTTAAAAAAGTGGACACAAACTTTATTGATTATAACAGTTGTATTTATCCACCATGGTTAAAGGGAATGCCGAAAAGTCAGTGCATGTGATTGAGAAGAAATTGCACTAACATCGATACATATCAATAACAAGCCCATATCCTCAAAAGTAGATTTGAGGAAAAAGGCTATGATCCACTTAATATAGAAAAAACTATAGCAGATATAGGATCCATGAATAGGGAGACACTACTTCAGCCCAAAAAATTTAAGATATCGGAAGAGAGACCCAATATACCTTTGGTTTTTGACTTTAACAACAAATCATCAAAAATCTAAAAAATTATAAGAAAACATTAGAACATTCTTCTAAAAGATGAATCATTAAGAAATCTTATTCCAGACACACAAAGAGTAATATTCAGAGGAGCCCCAAACCTCAAAAATAAACTTACGAAAAGTTTTTTTGAGAAACAACAGCAAAAAAAGAATAATCCACAACACTTTTTAACACAAGGGGCAGGTTTTTATGGGTGTAAGGGCTGTGAGGGAAGCAAGGTGTCTGCGTCCCAAAAATACCCCATCACCAAATATTGTTCATTTTACAATAAAAGATAATTTTCAATCAAGCAGTTCCTAACATGCTCCTCCACTAACGTCATCTATCTTGTGGAGTGCCCATGCAGCCTACAATATATAGGACGAACATTGAGAACACTGAAAAAAGGAATGGGGGAGCATGTTAGGAATATTAGAAAAGGAATAACGCAACACTCATTATCCAAGCATTTCTTAGAAAAACATAACAAAAATCCTAAAGGTATTAAATTTTGGGCCATCGATAAAGTAAAGAAGCACTGGAGAGGAGGAAACAATATAAAATAAATGGGTAGGGTTGAAATGAAGTGGGTGTTTGACGCAGACACCTTGCAACCCATAGCTTTAAACGCAGACTTTGATTTGTTCAAGTTTTTATAGATAAGTGATTTCTTTATTGGAGTAATAAATTATGTATATATGTGACAGAAAGTGTTAAAATACATGTATTAAATATAACCCTTTTTCCCCTTTTAACACTCTGTTTTTTATTCTCATTTTTATTATATTGCATTTTTTATTTTATTCTTTATATATTCTTCATTTATTTTTGGTTTCCAATAATAGACTTTTTTGCGCCTACAATATTTGTATATTATACAAAAATCCCTTGTTGCATACCTATACATCCTATAGAATAGTGACATGCATAGGATGCAACAAATATATAATTTCCATGTTATATTCCCTCAATATATAACACGTGTTTAAGATTGCTGTCAAATATGCAGTTTCTGATAGATTCTATGTAAAACGGAAAGTAAATCTCTGTACATGTGAATACACTGCCAACCAAGCTAAAAAAATGGCCGACTCCAGGCGAGATTTCTTGCAGTGATCCCGCGATGTTACGACGTCGCAATGACGTCACTGACCAAGAAACACGGAAGTCTATGCCGGAAACATTCAGACAAGACGCATTTAAGGACCCAATACAGTACAGTCGCTACACGCCAGGAGGAAGCCTTTCATGTAGGCGAAACGCGTTCGTGTGAGCTGTACTGATTCTTCATAGCCACTTCTGGCTTACTTCCGACTTTTTTTTCTATTATTTTATTGTTTTTATCTGTTTTTATTTGGCTCTATGTGCAAAAGCTGTTTTTTGTATCAAGGAAGATACTGTGGAGCTGCTGTTCCAGAATAGTACATGTAAGGAGGAGGAAAGTGTTCCCACCTATAACAGATGTTGCACTCACAAAACTTTTAGGTAAGTGGAGCTCAACATGTCTTGTAAACACCACTCCCTATATCTGTGGCTGTATTATGCTATGGTTCTTGTCTTTTTTTCTCTTGCATATGTATTTTGATGGATACAATCATATCAACATCTGCATAAGACTGAACATTCCCTCAGGCAATTATTGATATTCCTTTTTTGCCTTTTTTTCTGGTGAGGTTTACAGAGCGTACCTACCACCCTTTTCTGTATTTTGAATAAAACGGTGTTTACACCTTTATATTTTGTGGCAAGTTCTGGTTTATCTTCTGGTTTATCTTTCTTCCTCTCTTTCTGGTTGGGTGCCATTCTTAAGTAACCATTTGCCTGGAAAACTATGCTAATTGGGACCAAATGGACAGGGGTTCAGACAATCAAACAAAGCCCTATAAGGCAGTCTGTAATTCCAGTCTTTCCAACTAAGTTGCATCAAAATAACCATAATGGTACTATTGCCTCTTTATGTGTTGGTGTACACCTTAAATGCTTCACAGTGTAGAAGATACACATTTTCATTGCTAAAGGAAGATCAGAAGGGTGTAATTTCCCAATACCACAGGAATGTAAAAAGAGTCCTAAAACATAGATCAATATTCAAACCCTATTTGAGGAACCACACTACAATGTGCAAAATCAAAACCCAACATGCACCAGACATTGAAAAAAACAGGGTTAATATTTATTTCTTCATTTAGAAAGTTTTTTTTACCAGGAAGAATACATTGAGATTTCTCTCGTTTTCAAGTATGTCCTGGGGACCCAGTCCAGAATGGAGTTACACATTTAACAGTAAATTAAAATACATACATACATATGTTTAAACAAGTTGGAAGAAGAACATATAGGGTAAATCATTAGTAATACAAAAAAGGAACAAAATGTACTTTATACAAAGAAGTTTGTTAACTAATAACAGGTACATTCTGTTTTGAGGATTAGGAAGACACTCATTTTCAGGGATTTTAGACTAGAGAATGAGTTGGCAGAATCAGGGAGGCTATTGCACATATGAGGAGCTCTGAAAGAGAACACACCTCGAGCTGCTTCCTATTTGAAGTGAGGGACCGCGAGTGAAGGGTTGGTGCAGGATCAGAGATTGTAGGATGTGCAGGGAGTAAGAGTGATCATGCTGCTCAGGTAAGGGGGAGCTTTCCAGAGAAGTTGTTATGCACTAAGCAACCTAGGTGGAGAGTGCGCCTGGAGGCAAGTGTCAGCCAGTTTAACTCTTTGAAAATTTTACAGTGATGAGTGTTATAATTGCACTATAGTGCAAAACGACACAATGTATTGTACAAAGTGTCGAGTTTACTGAGATGAGTCTGCGGTGCAGAATCGTATACAAAATCTCCATTGTCTAAGATAGGCATTAACATTTGCTGCACACTAAGTTTCCTTACTGTGGAATCTAGGTTTGATTTGTTCCTATATAGAGAGCCAATCCTAGGATACAGCTTTGACATGAGCTTGTCAATATGGAGACCAAAAGAAAAGTAATGGTGGAATGATAGGCCTGTAGTTTGACACCATGTTTACATCACCATTTTTGTGCATGGGGATAACTCTGGCTTTTACCAGGCCTTGGGGGCATAAACAGAGGACAAAGATGCATTGATTAAGTAGGTAATGGGTCGTGCAGTAACAGGTGCATTCAGCCTCAGTAGCATTGATTGAAGTGGGTCCGGCCAACATTGTAATTTCATTTTTTGGTTGAGGAGATACGCTGCTATTTCACTGTCTGATATAGAAGCAAATTAAAATTCTGCAAGGTGTATGGCCAGGGGTGATATTGGTGGTGACTTGTCTGTAATAGCAAAAGTGCCATGATTTTCATTGTGGTGTTTTACTATAAGAGCGGTTGCGCATTGTACAAAATAGTTATTGCATTAATTTGCTATTGCCACTGGAGATTGTAGAACTTCATTATGTGTTTTAATTGTGGTTGGTTCTGAATGGCACTGGGGGTCATACATGTTTTTTCTGACACTCCAAACATTGGTCTTGTTGACTAGATTTCTATTCAGCTGATCAGAGAATTAACTTGCCTTGGCAAGTGTGGTTTGAGTCTTGCCTCTATTGCGGACGATGCTTTTGACCATAAAGCATTCCTGAAATGGAATAAGTCCAGGAGGTCATCTGAGACACAAGGCAGATGGGCACCTCTTACTCTCACTCTACACAGTGGGGCATGTTTATCACAGACCTGCATGAACTCAGATTGAAAATATTCAATTGCAAAGTCTAGATGGGATATCAAGTGTAGCCTGCTCCACAGACAGTTGCTCAAGTCACTAAGAAAAGACTGGAGATCAAACTTCCTAAAACATCTTGTGACAATTACTCTAGGGGTCAATTTGATGGGTCTTATTTTCCACACACAATACACCAAGCAATGATCACTGAAAACATTGGATAGGATGCCAGACTGCTGGATTCTTTGGGGACAAGATGAAAGGATCCAATACAGCAGTGTCTGGTTAGAGCTGTTAGGATTCATCTGAGTAGGAGAAGAAATAAGCTGGGTTAGGTTCATGGATTTGAACAGTGAGCATGTTTTAACATTTTTGTGGTCTGACCAGTCTATATTGAAATCTTTAACACTCTACACTAGCACTCACTAGGAAGTACACATTTACAACACAGTCCATGGTGGATCACTATATTTGCAAGGCAGGGGTCTGTGTATTGAGTGGGACATTTTTAGTAATGCAAGGCATGCTACCTGGCTTTAAGGCAGGTTAGACAAGTGAAGAAACATAGATTGCAAAGGTTAAAATCGTATCTCCTCTAAGATGCAAATTAAAGCTACAGTAACATGATGTTTGGCTTGTAACAAGTGAGAGTTCATTGTTTGATGTGGCACTATCACACTATTATTCAGATAAGTTACAATGTAGCCTTAATTAGTCAAATAGCTAATTTCAACACCTGAGTGTAGATGGAGGCAAATACTCTGCACACAAGGTGAGATGTTGAGGGGTAAGGTAAGGTTTATAAAAGTAAATTGACCTGGGGATCGGTGGGATTAAACACCCCTTTTGCAAGAATCCAAATTGCTATGTGTGTTGGGATTCAGGGATTCTGTAGAGAGAAGGATATGCATACTGGAGGCTGTATACAGACAGGGGTAAAGGGGGGGGGGTGATAATTTGGGCATTTTAAAACAACTTAGATAAGAGAACCCAGCATAGCATAGAGGCAATAAAATGTGTCAAAAATGCAGTTAGAAGTTAAAGGATGGGTAAGGAGGAGGTAAGAAAATTAAAGAAAAAATGGTTGCCACAACACATGCAGATAGAAGGCATACTATATCACTAGTACACATAATACAATATCAATAATTGATGTCACATTCAAGAGAGTTGCTAGCAGTTTCCTCTAGATTGGATATACCTGGTATGTTCAAGCCAGTTACAAACACCCTTTTTGCGAGAATCCAAATGACTAGAAACATAGAAACATAGAATGTGTCGGCAGATAAGAACCATTCGGTCCATCTAGTCTGCCCAATTTTTTTGCAGAGTATGTGTGCTGGGATTCAGGGATTCTGGTGTGTTCAAGTCAATTACAAACACCCTTTTTGCCAGAATCCAAATGGCTATGTGTGCTGGGATTCAGGGATTCTGGTGTGTTCAAGTCAGTAACAAACACCCTTTTTGCAAGAATCCAAATGGCTATGTGTGCTGGGATTCAGGGATTCTGAATATACAAAATAACCTACACTGTAAGGTTATAGGGGATGGGCACCTTTCTTCCAGAATGGCCCACCCCATTAGCTAGCGGCATCCTTTTTTATATGGATTTGTCCTGTTGTGAAAGATCTTCTGACGATGTGAATTTCATGCTATCATGAGTACTGTGAACATGTTATTCCTCCATGAGATGCCACATTGGATTCTCTCTGGGAGATGTGATCAGGTAGTGTGTAGCTCAGAAACATGCCTCACACATCATCATGGCTCCCCCCACATAGAACTATGTTTGTGCTGTTATGTTATTGTTTTTGATGGGATTGAAATGATCTATTTTTTAGATATAATGTTGTTCAGGTTATTTATATTGATCGTAAATGAGGTGTATTGTAGATAACTGTTCTTTTCTTTTCCCGTCTGTTTTGTATAGTTATGAAAACAAAACACACACATTTCAAAAAAGAATAGCAAAAATAATCTTCATTTATCATCCTAACTCAGTTAAAAACACTTTTGGAATGGTGAATTAATTGAAATCATTTGTGACGTGGTATCTCAGTTATACAGACATTTATATAAAGTATTATAATGTTTTTATGGTACTGAGCATAGAACAGGGATTTAATATTTGTAAGTTATACAGTGCCTAATTAAATGAAACAAGGCTGTCCTTATCAGCTCTAAAAAATATTTCATTCATTTATTTGCAATGCTCTGTTTTTGTTTATCACTATTAACTATACATAATTGCACCCTAAATTGGTAACATAGGATAATAGCCTGATACAAATAAGTAAATTAAATTATTACTGCCTTACACGTACGTCATGGAAAGCCATATTATTGAATCAGTTTACTAATGTTTAATGCCCGCAGATCGGAGATCACTCATATTTTATTCTGTATTTGTCTTTATGTTTTGACTGAGAACATAAAACAGCTTTCCTTCTTTCGGTTCTATATTTGCATATGTATAATGCACTAAAAAAAAAAAGGTTGTTTGTATACTGTAAAGTGTAGAACAGAGCAACATATAAATTAACAGTTGCTTTGTTCTAAAATGATTTCCATGTCGGTGTAGCATATAATAAAAGCACTCAGTATAAAAAGAAAACAAATTCTGTATTGGAGGTTTAACCTATTTCCTACTATGGATATTGAAGAAAGTTCAAAACTATAAAGAAACCTTGCTGAGAGAGATAAAAAGAGCTGTGCGGTGTTTAATGTTCTTTATTGTGGTGGGGTCAATGAAAGTAACTATCCATCAAACTCATGTTGTGAAGTAACTTCAATTATTGAAATGAAGCAGCTGGTACTTTTAATAAAGGAAGGGCAAAATGCGGAAGCAACAAAGGATTTGACATTCTAATAAGTGCAGTTTTATTTGTTATTTTCCAGAGCAACTAGTGGAGGCACATGTAACTTGTAAAATATGCATGTAACATGGCTTCCCCATTAGAGATCGAGAATATTGGTAGATATTCCTTTCAGACCATTTAGAAAGTCTGTACAGTCCTAAGTAAGTCTCCGCCAACAACATATGATATGTACAGACCTGTTGACCAGGAGTAGTTGCTTAGATTGTTCATTGTATTTTGAGGACCATTACAGACCTTTCCATGGACGTTGGGATCCTTCTACATACATTTTGACTATCTCTGTTGGTGACAACCTATAGCTTTTAGAAAGGAAAGAACAATAAATAATGACCCCATGTTTTCCCTATCACTATACATGTACAGGTGATACCCGAAAAATTAGAATATTGTGCAAAATTTCATTTATTTCAGTAATGCAACGTAAAAGGGGAAACTAATATATGAGATAGATGCATTACATGCAAAGCAAGATAGTTCAAGCCGTGATTTGTTATAAGTGCGATGATTATGGCTTATAGCTCATGAAAACCCCAAATCCACAATCTCAGTAAATTAGAATATTGTGAAAAGGTGCAATATTCTAGGCTCACAGTGTCCCACTCTAATCAGCTAAGTAATCCATAACACTTGCAAAGTGTTTCTGAGCCTTTAAATGGTCTCTCAGTCTGGTTCAGTAGGCATCACAGTCATGGGGAAGACTGCTGACCTGGCAGTTGTGCAGAAAACCATCATTGACACCCTCCATAAGGAAGGAAAACCTCAAAAGGTAATTGCGAAGGAAGTTGGATGTTCCCCAAGTGCTGTATCAAAGCACATTAATAGAAAGTTATATGGAAGGGGAAAGTGTGGAAGAAAAAGGTGCACTAGCAGAAGGGATGACCACAGCCCTGAGAGGATTGTCAGGAAAAGGCCATTCAAATGTGTTGGGGACTTTCACAAGAAGCGGACTGAGGCTGGAGTCAGTGCATCAAGAGCCACCACACACAGACGGATCCTGGACATGGGCTTCAGATGTCATATTCCTCAGAAGCGTCTTACCTGGGCTAAAGAAAAACAGACCTGGCATGTTGCTCAGTGGTCCAAAGTCCTCTTTTCTGATAAGAGCAACTTTTGCATCTCGTTTGGAAACCAAGGACCCAGAGTCTGGAGGAAGAATGGAGAGGCACACACTGCAAGATGCTTGAAGTCCAGTGTGAGGTTTCCACAGTCTGTGTTGATTTGGGGAGCCATGTCATCTGCTGGTGTTGGTCCACTGTGCTTCATTAAGTCCAGGGCCAACGCAGCCGTCTACCAGGAGATTTTGGAGCACTTCATGCTTCCTTCCACAGATGAGCTTTATGGGAATGCTGACTTCATTTTCCAGCAGGACTTTGCACCTGCCCACACTGCTAAAAGCACCAAAGCCTGGTTCAATGACCATGGAATTACTGTGTTTGATTGGCCAGCAAACTCGCCTGACCTGAACCCCATAGAGAATCTATGGGGCATTGCCAAGAGAAAGATGAGAGACATGAGACCGAACAATGTAGAAGAGCTGAAGGCCGCTATTGATGCATCCCGGTCTTCCATAACACCTCAGCAGTGCCACAGACTGATAGCTTCCATGCCACGCCGCATTGAGGCAGTAATTGCTGCAAAAGGGGCCCAAACCAAGTACTGAGTCCATATGCATGCTTATACTTTTCAGAGGTCCGATATTGTTCTATGTACACTCCTTGTTTTATTGATTGCATGTAATATTCTAATTTACTGAGATTGTGGATTTGGGGTTTTCATGAGCTGTAAGCCATAATCATCGCACTTATAACAAATCACGGCTTGAACTATCTTGCTTTGCATGTAATGCGTCTATCTCATATATTAGTTTCCCCTTTTACGTTGCATTACTGAAATAAATGAACTTTTGCACGATATTCAAATTTTTCGTGTATCACCTGTATAATTCTTTATACAGTTAAATGTGTGAATGATTCTGTGGTAGGAAGCGTGCAACAATCAAATGTAACACATGCAAAAGCTCAAGAATTTTTTAGATCTCCTACAGGAATTCTATAGGTGGGTGGCATTAAAAATGTATTATTTTGGGGAAAAACATAGCTGCATAATGTACCAAAAGTTGAACGTTATTACTTTTAATGATAGTGTTCAATTTAGTACCATTTTGTGATTGTAGCAAAGAATGATTGTCACCAATAGGCTAAGTAAATAGAAGCTTGTAATGGAGCATAATCTTATGAAGGCGTTCTATTAACATTACATTAAAATCATCATATTTGCCCAGAGGCACAACTTATGTAACTGTAAAATACTCACCCAGCTCTCATTTGCTATGTTAACTCTGATGCTTTGCTGTAAATATTTGACGAACTGCATCTTTGAAAAGCAATTTTAAAGTTTCTGAATACTTTCTAAATCTGCCTGACATTTTAATTTGATTTTGGTTCTTGATGATATTTAACAGTTGTCATGGATGATATCCAAAACCTCATAAAATCCAATGTGTTATTCTATTGCCAAAATCCATAAAAACATGATGAAGATTTACTGAGAATTATGAACAAACCTTAACTTCAATAGATGATTTTTCTTCAAATGCATGTCATAGATGTTTATTTAAATACAGGGCATTTGATATACTCTTTTAAAGCTACTGCAATATCAGAAGGCTGCACGTCCTGCTACAGCTTCTTGAATTCAAAATAGCATTTTTAATGTTGTCTTTTTTTATTAATGATGTGACAAGCATTTAAAATGTGTTATGCAACAGCATTATATAACCATCTTTCTGAATATGAAATGAGTTTATTAGTGCAAGCAACAACTTTAAAGTTCCAAACTAGTAAATTACAATATACAGTAGATAGATAGAAATATGGATGGATGGATGTTATTTAAAAATATATTGTGAAGCATGGCAACTAGATGTTTGCTTCCTCTTGAAGCCTTAAACAATGCTTGCGGGCATGGCCTGTAGGTTTGTTTATGTAGGAATGCTGACAGACCAATACAGGGATGTGCCTGTCAGTGACAGACTTTGGCCCCTTGGAAAACTTTTTTTTTTTTAAGATTTAACCATTTGTGTAATGTATAACATTTGATAAAGGGTGTAAAAATTGGTTTAAAAAAGTGTTTATTTGTCGGTGTTTTTTATTAAAAAAAAATTCTGGGACACAGAATATTTCTCTTCTCTCTCTCTTTGACACAAGATAAAAATGTGTCAGCGAGAGACAGGGAAGATTTTGTCAATCAGTGTTCATACAGCACTCATTGTCACTTAATGTATTTTTTGTATTTATTGCATGTGATCAATGTGATTGACTTTCACAGTGATCACATTATTAAATGCAAAAAATAATGTTTGATCTTGGTCTGCCTAACTGATAAGGCAACCAGGATCAACTTTCCCCATCTCTCCCCTCAAATTTGGGGGAAGATGGCAATGGATTGTGATTAGCTTTTTTAGTAATCACAATCAACATTGCAATGGCTGAGAGAGGCTGTCTCAGCTAGTGCAGGCTAAGACGGCCACTTTTCTGCTTTTCTGGGTGTTTCAGACTTGCCTCAATCAGAGGCACTCTGAAACTCCACATCCCCCCTCCCACAATTTGCATAGGGTGAGGGGTCGTGACTATTATCATTGGACTGTCACTTTAAGACTGCCCATGGGTGATCCCGGCGGCCATTTTTTTGCTTTCCTGGATATCGTTCACTCAGGAGGCTTCCATGATGCAGCGAATGCGCTATTTTAAAGGCAGTCTCTACATGTACTGGCATTGTCACCAATGCATTGCATTGGGAGCCCGTACATGTACCGGCATTGTCGTGAATGGGTTAATGCAGTTTAATGGAAATTATTTTCAAAATATTATATTTTGGCCTGAATGGTGGAATTCCCTTCAATAATCAACCTATTACTCCATTTTAAAAAATCACATTAATCCCATGGAACCTCAATTGACATTAGGGAGTTCACATGTATATGTAAATATTTACATTAACATATATTATTTCACAAACTGACATAATAACTCTTGTGGAATAACGATACCAGTGATGTTATGTCAGTTATATAGTCATCATCAACCGCTGTTAGAATATTTGTACTCTTTTGCCATCGTGTAACGTATATGAGAATACCATTTCATTTCTAAAGTGAGAATCTAAACATTCTCCCCCCCCCTAAAAAAAAAATATAAACTCCCCTTGTGGGGTCTGGGGAGTGTCAAAGGCTCCCAGACCTCATATAATTAAATAAAAATGTATCCCTTTGCCAGGTTAGCTGGGTTCTGAAAAGCCAATTATATGACTTTATTTTCTTAAAATTAAATCAACTACGAGCAGGGATTCCATTCTGCATCCATCCTCTTTCCCTTTTTTTGCCAACACAATACATTTTTTATAAATAGGTGGATACTTTTTTGGATTTGTTTGGGTGGCCCCTTTCCCTGGGCCGATTATGAGAACTAGAGGGCTTTGTAGAATGGTGCTAGTCTTCAGGAACAGGCCATATTTTGTTCACAGGGCACTGTTTGGGCACTCAAAGGGAGTTTTATTTACGGGGACACACCCCCCCTACCTTGGCAAGGTTGAGGTAGTGGGTTGTTAGGGAATTAATGTAATGTATTTTTATTTTGTATGGGGACCTTTGGGCAGTCCCCCAGGGTGTGACTATTTTTATTTTATAAAATGGGGTATGGGTGCCTTTGGTTGGTCCCCAGGCCTAACAGAAGGAATTTATTTTTATGGGGGATTTAGGAGTATTTGTCAGTCCCTGAACCCCAGACTTTTTAATTTAATTATATGGGGGGCCAGGGTAAGTAGCCCTGGTCCCCAATCACTGGTATGGGATCTGGGAGCCAGTTTGGTGGCTCTCAAGCATGATTATTGTTAGAGGGGGGCCAGGGCTAGTAGTCCAACCCCCAAGGTATTCTGCAGGGTCTGGGAGCCATTTGGGAGTCTCCCAGTCCTTTTCATATAGTGCCAATAGCCCTTACCCCCAATGTAGTATATAAGGGATTGGAAGCATTTACCCAGCTCCCAGACCCATTTTTATAGGGGGGTTTGGGCTACATGTCCAGGCCCCCATGTATATTTTTTTTGAACAAGGGGGTTATTTATTTAAATATTTTAATTTTGGAGAACTTTGGCTATTTTCACAGTAGCCAAAGTCCACTCATCTTGAGTCTCTTTTTAGGCATAATTCTGGTTTCGGTAGGCATTGGTGTGGAATCGCCGAATTGTGGACATTGACGCATTAGAGTCACTTTAAAAGTGTTGCTCTATGTGTGAAGGTCAGATTATCCTGTAGTTAGTGGTAAGGCGGATATTTTCTGTATGTTATGGTATTTCAGGACTGTGCTAGCCACTGTTTACTTTGTAATAAATGACACTCGTTGGATACACCTTTACTGCTCGGTTTGGTCACTCCGCATTTCAATTCTTCAGTTTATTTATTCTGTAGTTATACATGTACAATAATCTAATGGAAAATGCATTAATTTTCAATTACTTTAGCAACACTGCACTGCGTGTTATTTAAATCAGAGGATACTATGGGTCAGATTTACTAAACAGTGTGAAGATTTTTATCAGGTGCATGTGTCAGATTTAGTCTTTCTAAAATAATTCATGCAGGAAATGTTGACCATTTTAACATTGTCCTCTATCAAGCATGTTAATTTAGCATGTAAATTAGCATCAGAGATACATTAGCACCAGCAGTAATTTGTCTTGTTATGTGTTAAAATAGCTCTCTGTACCTTGTTTAATAGTGCATACATTTTCTTCCCCCTCCGGCATAGGAAACCATAAATAAATAAAGTGTTTGTTACAATGTTTTGTGCTAAAAGTTCTTTCTTGTTTAAAGCAGAAAAAAATAAGCAAACACATGCAGCTTTACCATAGAATAAATGAAAGTAGTTTTCCTCAGGGGATCCATAATGTTACATATATTGAGTGACACAGTGGCCTAGATTCAGGAAATGAAGGGACATCTTTAAGGCACAATATATATATATTGTCTGCTATAACATGTTTTATTTTATTTCATAACTATAACATGCAACACCCTTTGGCCTTATCTATATTTGAAACCAGCTATAAAACATGCCTTGTGTGTTCCTGGAGGAAATATAGAACAGCTTACATTTTTTTTCTGTCATAGAAAAAATCTAGGCTCCATGAGGAGTAAATCAGTTCTGGCTGTTTTTGTCTGGTAATTATGACTGCTGTCTATGTTAGTTAACATGAAAAGACCTCCAGCTGTTGTTTCCACTTCATATGGAAGACGGATCCTAATATGGGACTTCAAGGACAAAGATCTAGGAATACAAGTAAAATATAGCTATTTTGCAATAGAGAAACATTTTTTTTTCAGACTGTAGGGAGCCATTTAAAATCAAGGCCTGAAGTTATTGGCAAACTGTATAATAGTTTTATAATTGATTAGCTGGTGTGGTGATTACAATACCCGTTATCTTGAAGCCTGGGAGCTAGGTGACATTTTCAGTGAAGCCAAGTGGCCATATTAAAGGGACAGTCTAGTCACTAAACTAACTTTGGTGAAAGATGAAGGTTACTGATTGTATAGTGCACAGGCTTTTTTCAGTGTGATTTCATGCAGGCATTCTGCATAAACCACAATTTAATTTTTTTACTCAAGCCCTCCCCCAGTGATTACTCTGCATGTATGTTACAGGTGCTGTAGCACTGATTATATAGACATTGGACATATACAGTTTTGTTTCATTTAGTCACTTTCAATTGGCGTTAGAATATAATGCATTGTGTGGAATGTAATAAACATGCTCTTATACACAGTAGAATCTCTTAACAGTGCTACAAGTTGTCTAATGACAACATTAGAGTCACAGGAAATGCCATTCTTTTTAATGAAATTATTCTTATTGGTTCCTGCAGAAAGAAAAATAAAATTACTTTTACTCGGCTAGTGTGGGCAGTCCTGGTTTCCTGCAAACTGCTGTAATTCTTTAATTTTACAAATTCCTTTAAGTGTAAGGTTTTTTTTATATTTTATGCAATCCAAAATGTAAAGCATGCATTTCAAAGTACTTTTGAAAGCACTTTAATATGTATTAACATTTGGAAGCATTTTAGTACCAGAAAGTCCCTTTAACATTTATGCATATCATAGTATTGCCCACAGTTTACCTGCTGAATCTTGTTCCTTGTGTTCAAATGAATATGTTGAAAAAAGATGCTTTAAGTGGGTACATCATAATATACATAAGGAATTTCCTTCAAACCCCCTTGTAAACGTTTTAAAATTTTGATAAATCAATGCAATCTGTGAATAACATAGTGAAATTCCATAGTGTCTTTTATTATTATTTTAATGTTTTGTCAATCTGAATTTTACATGCAGTGTTTATACTTATGACTATTTGTTTGTACTTTATGTTTATTCCTACATTTGTATACGTGTCATACAGGGAGTGCAGAATTATTAGGCAAGTTGTATTTTTGAGGATTAATTTTAAATATTGAACAACCATGTTCTCAATGAACCCAAAAAACTCATTAATATCAAAGCTGAATATTTTTGGAAGTAGTTTTTAGTTTGTTTTTAGTTTTAGCTATTTTAGGGGGATATCTGTGTGTGCAGGTGACTATTACTGTGCATAATTATTAGGCAACTTAACAAAAAACAAATATATACCCATTTCAATTATTTATTTTTACCAGTGAAACCAATATAACATCTCAACATTCACAAATATACATTTCTGACATTCAAAAACAAAACAAAAACAAATCAGTGACCAATATAGCCACCTTTCTTTGCAAGGGCACTCAAAAGCCTGCCATCCATGGATTCTGTCAGTGTTTTGATCTGTTCACCATCAACATTGCGTGCAGCAGCAACCACAGTCTCCCAGACACTGTTCAGAGAGGTGTACTGTTTTCCCTCCTTGTAAATCTCACATTTGATGATGGACCACAGGTTCTCAATGGGGTTCAGATCAGGTGAACAAGGAGGCCATGTCATTAGATTTTCTTCTTTTATACCCTTTCTTGCCAGCCACGCTGTGGAGTACTTGGACGCGTGTGATGGAGCATTGTCCTGCATGAAAATCATGTTTTCCTTGAAGGATGCAGACTTCTTCCTGTACCACTGCTTGAAGAAGGTGTCTTCCAGGAACTGGCAGTAGGACTGGGAGTTGAGCTTGACTCCATCCTCAACCCGAAAAGGCCCCACAAGCTCATCTTTGATGATACCAGCCCAAACCAGTACTCCATCTCCACCTTGCTGGCGTCTGAGTCGGACTGGAGCTCTCTGCCCTTTACCAATCCAGCCACGGGCCCATCCATCTGGCCCATCAAGACTCTCTCATTTCATCAGTCCATAAAACCTTAGAAAAATCAGTCTTGAGATATTTCTTGGCCCAGTCTTGACGTTTCAGCTTGTGTGTCTTGTTCAGTGGTGGTCGTCTTTCAGCCTTTCTTACCTTGGCCATGTCTCTGAGTATTGCACACCTTGTGCTTTTGGGCACTCCAGTGATGTTGCAGCTCTGAAATATGGCCAAACTGGTGGCAAGTGGCATCGTGGCAGCTGCACGCTTGACTTTTCTCAGTTCATGGGCAGTTATTTTGCGCCTTGGTTTTTCCACACGCTTCTTGCGACCCTGTTGACTATTTTGAATGAAACGCTTGATTGTTCGATGATCACGCTTCAGAAGCTTTGCAATTTTAAGAGTGCTGCATCCCTCTGCAAGATATCTCACTATTTTTGACTTTTCTGAGCCTGTCAAGTCCTTCTTTTGACCCATTTTGCCAAAGGAAAGGAAGTTGCCTAATAATTATGCACACCTGATATAGGGTGTTGATGTCATTAGACCACACCCCTTCTCATTACAGAGATGCACATCACCTAATATGCTTAATTGGTAGTAGGCTTTCGAGCCTATACAGCTTGGAGTAAGACAACATGCATAAAGAGGATGATGTGGTCAAAATAATCATTTGCCTAATAATTCTGCACTCCCTGTATTTATAAAGTAACAAATATAAAAAATATCCATATGGATGGTTGGGAAGGTGAATACCTTAGAACCACTGTTCCACAAAAAGATTTAGCACATGTTTTGAAATGATAGTTGGATGCTTGTTCATATTTAATGCTAACAGTGCCCTATCAATACTTTTACCTGGCTTTATTACTAGCCAAAATTTCGAAATCCCCCAACTATACACTTGTTTTAACGAAAGCCCACCACTATATTTACCTGATCATTTTTCAAAGTCCCAGTATTAATTATCGTAGCGGTTCATGATACAAAACAACTCTTTACCATAGTTTTTTATTATTATTTTTCCTTGTGAAACATATCTCTTAACAATTAGTCTAATTGTGAAACATTACAAAACAAAGTTATGGGAAGTATTCAGGTTTAGATTTAATTTATGATATCAAATAAAAACCCAGTGAAATCAACAAACACAATTCTGCAGTGGGGTTTTATTCATGAGTTTACTTACTATTCAGAAAACTTCATGTTCTTCAATACCAGTAATAAAAAAAAACGTAAATATTCAAATTGCCTCTTCTCTTGAGTCGTGTTTTACTGATTATAAAGAGCTTGATAACATTTTAGAAATCTGCAACTCTAATTGTGCTTGGCATTTTGACAAACTTAGCAATTAAACGTCTCGTTGAAGTTGGTTGAATTAGTCAGTTTGATAATGAAATTATTTTAAGTGTTAGACAAATATAATTCTCCTTTCTGAAAAATAAACCCATGTCAAAACAAGTTGTACCAAGCCACTAAGATTTTTTTTTTTCACACAACTGTCACTTTGTGTGCTGGAACGGAAGCGCTAGGTAACCAGCTACGGACCAGAGTATTAGAGGAGAGTGTTTCACCTGAAAGGATTCCACCCTTGGTTGAGCCTAAGGCTTCATCCTCCCAGGACTTGAACTCAGTACTAATACTCCGGTACCAATGCGGCGACCTCAGCAACAGGAGGACAAAATATCAGGCAGAGGTACAGAAGGGTCAGGCAGAAGAATCATCAGGCAGGCAAAAGATCTGGACAGGCAGCGAAACATTGTGGTCAAAATTCAGGCAAAGGTCGGGAACCAGAGTATCAAATATTATACAAGACTGTGAGCAAGGCTAAAAAGCACCATTACAGGCAAGGAGTATTGCAAAAATGAAGGTTTAAATAGCCCTCCTACCATGTAATCAGCCAATGAGGGATTTAGGAAAAAGAAGTTATTAAAACATGGCCCTTTAAGGGATGTGAGGGAATGCGTGAGGCATCAAGTAATTCGTCATGGGTGTGCCAAAGCCCCCGCCGGAGCATTGAAGGATGGCTGACCAGGACTCCGGAGAAGGTAAGGAGGGTGGGGAGATGTCCGGCAGTATGACAGCGGTGTTGTGACACTACCCCCTCCACCCCCCCCCCCCTCGACAAGCGCCATACCAGGACCTGGCTTAGCAGGAAAATGAACATGAAAAGAGCAACGTGGTTCCATGGGCGTTCAGGAATAGGTACGGACATAATAGACACAAGGGTCTCTTTCCAGGAATCTTGTAGCGGGCACAACAGTCACAGGCAGACACTTAGTCTTGAACATCTTTAGAGAGAAGGGGCCACCAAAAGTATTGCTTGATGAGGAATTTGGTATTGTTAATGCCTCTATGTCCAGCAATAGGTGAGTTATGGGCCCAAGATAAAATTCAATATCTTGATTGTACAAAATAATGACATGGGGGAGGTGTCTCCCCTTTGGGCCTAGGGTACCGGATTTTTTAAATTTGGTGAATAAGAGCAGGAGACACTACAGCTAAGATGTTAGTGGGAGGAATTATTGTCTCTTCTTTTGGAGGAATATCAGGAGGGTCATGGAGTCTGGAAAGGGCATCGGCTTTCTTGTTTTTTGATCCTGGATGATAGGAGATCACAAAATTAAATTGTGTAAAGAACAGGGACCAACGGGCTTGACAGGGGTTGAGTCATTTAGCTTTTTCGATGTATAAAAGGTTCTCGGTCAGGATCATAATAGGTATGAGAGTGCCTTCCAGAAGATGTTGCCACTCTTCTAACACCATTTTATGGCCAGTAGTTCTTTATTGCTTACATCATAGTTGAGCTCAGCAGAAGAGAACATCTTTGAGTAAAATTTGTGACCTGGTCTCTTTGTGACAAAATGGCTCCCGCACCTGATTCAGAACCTCCAAAAAAAAGCCAACGTTGGGTCGGGACGTTTAAGAATAGGAGGTGGGGAAAAATAATTTTTTAGATTTCCAATGCTTCACCCCTTAGTAGATTGATAATAAAGGCTACTCTGGAGGAGTGAGAAGTGAACATTTGAGATTGAGTACGAAAATGTATGAGGCATTGGTTTAGGACCCCCTACAATCTTTAGGCGTTCCGGAGTACTTGAGTACATGCGAAGCATGAGTTGACAGTATCTGATCATGGCGATCCTGTCGTGATGAGACATGAGCCAAATCTACGGGTTCCATAGTTGTGGCCTGTAATAACTGTAACATTCGTGACAAGCATCTTAATGGGCAAATTGGCTGTGGCATCTTAATGGCACAATAATACAGGCATCTTAATGGAACTATAATACTGGAATCTGAATGGTACAATAATTCTGGCATCTTAACGGGCAAATTGGCTGTGGCATCTTAATTACACAATAATACTGGCATTTGAATTACACAATTCAACTGGCATATTAATGGCACAATAATACTGACATATTAATGGGCAAATTGTCTGTGGCATATTAATGGCAAATTAATACTGGTATATTAATGGGCAAATTGGCTGTGGCATATTAATGGGCAAACTGTGGCATATTTAATGGAAAAATGGTGGCATATTTTAATAGGCAAACTGGCTGTTGCATATGTTAATGACAAAGTGACTGTGGCATGTTAATTGGTACCTGACAGTGGCTTATTTTAATTGACAAAGTGATGCTGTTGCATGTTCTCTGGTGCACAATAACATGTACTATGGGGGAAAGTGACAATGTGGCTTGTTCTGCAGGGCAGTTCAGAGCGAAAAAGTGACACTGTGTGGTTGCAGTATGAGTGCAAGCCAAGTGCTGTGACTACTCTATGGTGCTATGTTAAATACTTTAGGTGCAATGTGGGTGCAGAAAAAGGGAATAAAAACAAGAAGTGCAACTCCTTCAATAAAATTTGTAATACATATGAAAATAGTTGAATATAATATTAAGAAGTTCATATAAGTATAGTAAATGCAACTAGCAAGAGAGAGAGAGAGATGTGTATAGATATTTATAAATATATATGAACATTTGTAAGTGCTCTCTAATATCCGTGTATACTTTTGTATTTTAGGCAAGGAGTAGTTTTATTGCTGTGTTGCATAGTAAGAAGGCATAGATATTGCAGCCATATATACACATTATGATCTATTTATACAGTTTATACACTGCAATTATACACTTAATATACACATTTTATACACTGCAATAAAAGTTCTCACTGCAATAAAATTACAATTTTGTGTGTGGTGGTGGGGGTAGGTATGTTGTGATGGTCCAGGCAGCCCAAGCAAATGCTTGCCCAGGGTCCAATCAATATTAAAGACGGCGCTGATCAGGAGACAAATGTGTTTTAACCCCTTAGTGACAAGACATTTTTACCTTGACTTTCCCTTGGTGACAATGGCTGTTTTGTCATTTTTTTGGGTGTTTGTGTTTAGTTGTATTTTTCCTCTTTCTCACATACGGTACCCACACAAATTATATGTTGTTTTTATCATCATAAGAAGGGCTTTCATTAGATACCATTATGTTCATCATATCCTATAATTTACTACAAAATAAATCATAAAATATGACAAAAAAAAACAAAACACTTTTCTAACTTTTTGAGCTAAAATATAATTTACACAAATACAATCATTAAAAAAGACCCCATCTAAATAGTTTCTAAATGTTGTACCGAGTTCATAAATATGCATGTTTCCATATTTTTCAGTATTTTTTTGAGAGTTATGGGACAAAAAACAAAAATAGTGTTTTTTGTTTTTTTTCCTATATTGACCTTTTGACCCGAACCCGAACCCTAAATTTAACCCTAACACTAAATTTAACCCCAACTATAACCCTTATGCTATCTCTTATTAAATTTTCATTTTAATTTCATTTTAACCCTATCCCTTATGCTAAAAATTATTTAATTTTAACCCTATAGGCTAATCTAACCATAATACCAGTTTTAATCTAATTAAATCTTTTTTTTTTTTTAACATTACAATGTTGCTTGCTGCCTCTAGGGGCAGTCAAGCAACAAATTCAGAGCAACGGAAGTGAATTTTCTTTCACTTCACTATTGCATGCTACTCCGTCAATATGGTGCCCACAATCGCTCTGTGGGGCGATCGTGGGTGCCCCAGAGAGGAAATTTTGGTGCTGGCTATTGCCTTTTTGATTGCAAAAAACGCTTGTTTCAACGCAGGACGTGCCTGACACGTCCATTGTCACAAATGGGGTTAAATGTATCTGTGGAATCTTCTGTTTATGACATCCCCAGAGTCCTGATAACTGGTTTTTAATGGGAAATGTGTTATTTGAATATTAAGCCAGAGGCGATGTCATCATTTTTCTCCTAATTTAGCCATTTGCTTGAAATTTTAACACAACATATAGATCATTTTTCATAATTGTATTATTCTCTACATTTTCAATAAAACAGTGTTTAGGTGAAACAGTCCCTTTTAAATTTGAATAGCTAACTTGCTTCTCCAACATGGAGATAAACAAGATGTAATTGTGTCCTTGGATTCCAAGGCATAAGAACCAGAAAACATAAATTAATTACTGATTATCCAAGCCAAGTAAAATTCTCTGCTCATCTGATGGGGCTTAACAAATGCTTGTTTACTATCAATGAAATCTGCTGGAGATTCTATTTATTTTCATTGCAAGACAATTTGCAGAGAAAAGCTGTACCTATTGATTGCATATTGATTAATGGGAAGTTCCTGGCGTGCAACCTTTGGCACCGAAATTATGCTTTAAGTAAATATAGCAGACCAAATTATAGCTTTTCCAAACGCTCTTATGCTTGAGTACATCTCAGAGGAATTCCAAAGGAGGAGGTGATAAATAACCAAATTATCTATATTTAAAATGCTCCAATAAAGCTGCACCAATTGAATTGAAGTGGCTCTGTGACCACACAATTAATTTGCACCATAATGTAGTAATTTTAAAAAGGTCCAAAATGTAATATAGGAATTCTGTCGCGGAGACCAGCAGTTTAAAAAAAATGAATTATTTATTGCATATCCTGTCATGGATCCTTGGGCAAACTATATACATTGACTCATCTGCCATCTCTGATGCCTCTTTCCCATCCATAACAGAATATTGGGAGCTTTATTTAAAATGCAACTGTCTCAAGGAATGGAACGTGGGATAATTGTGTTTATGTGGAGCTATATTTTGATGAGAGATACATTTTTAATTTGTTTTTGCCTCCTATGTGTTAACTTGAAATGTGACTTTTTACTGAGACATTTTTATTAATAAACCTATGAATGTCAGTAGTTAACCAGGTTTGAAGCAGTTAATTGAGGTTGAAAAGGACAATTCTGTTAAACAGCAACTGGCTTACCCGTGTGCAAAGTCTAGAGACTCCAAATTAGTTAAAATTTCAAATGAAGCTCAGTTAATGGACTTCTTAGAAGGCTCACTGCCTATTAAATAATACAGGTCACGTCATACACTAAGTATCCCATTGTCCTTGTCGTTAGACACTAAAATCCAGATACTTTATTGTAGGATAACTGTAGGAACATCCTATCCTATATAAGAACTAGGAATGAACTGTTAATTAATCAGGGATGCCACCATGATGCCACACATAGTACTAACTAGATTTTAGACTGCACGTTTTTTCCTCGAAAGGCAAACTTTCTCAGACCTGGATGAATCAGCAGCTGATAATAGATGCTATACTTACCCAACTTAATGCTACTCATTTTATCAATTATGGAAGGATGACATAACAAAAAATTAAACTGCAAGTTTGAGGTTAGAATGAGTACTGCAGACGGAGCGCTTAGCCACTGAGCTTTATAGAAATATGGAAACATAGGACGTGTTTACAGACAAGAACCATTCGGTCCATCTAGTTTGCCAAATGATCTGAATACTTTCATTAGTCTATGGCCTTATCTTACATATAGAATAGCCTAATGCCTATCCCATGTATGCTTAAACTCTTTCAGTGTGTTAACCTCCACCACTTCTGCTGGAAGGCTATTCCATGCTTCCACTACCTTCTCAGTAGAGTACTTCCTGATATTAATTTTGAACCTTTGCACTAATTTAAAAATGATGTCCTTATGTCCTTGTTGTGGTAGCTGTTCTTCTTTTAGATATACCCTCCTTCTTTATGAATTTCAATCTTTCTATCATAACCCCCCCCCCCTGTCTTGTATTTCTTTCCAGTTAGATATATATATATATATATATATATATATCATTGACAAACATAGGCAACAAGAGCATGTGTTGCCTATAGGCATATAGTTATTTATACCTTGTGTTCCTAACCAATAATTTGCTCTCAATTGTTTTGCTTCATTGGTTCCCTACAACCTGTTCCTTCTTCTGTACATTTATATTATGTCATATTTAAGACACGATTCAAATCGCTTTCAAAATATGTCAGCCAATTATAAAAAAAAGACTACATGAAAATGGGTTGTCAGCATTTCTAATTTTGTTATTTCGATGTAACCAAAATGCGTACAATACCAAACGTTTACAGTTAAAGTCTTGGAAATTATTTTGTCTTCATTTAGATGATAGCAATCCATTGTTTGTGACTTGCTTGAAATGAACATTCATCACAAACCTCTTGTGTGGGATACAGCTGTTCCTATAATAACAAAAATACATTTTTCAAAAATACTTTGGTAATTTAATGCATATTCAGACTTGGATCAGTAAATGTTACAGTATCCTAAATTACACACGGTACCTGCAGAGTAAAATCCACTTTTGGGAAGTTAATATGAAATGGTATCTGTTTTGCCACAGTGCACATGGAAAAACTCATTTCATTTTTACACCTTACCTTGGTCAACTTCTGTGGCAATAAGCCCACATATGATTGTTCACACAGCTCATGTGCGAGATTTTATCCATGCGAAAATGTGGACATGGGTCTTAAAACCTCTAATCTTAGGAGATTGATTGATTGTGAAGCAAGGTTAGCAGTTTATTAATGAGACTAATGGGTCTACTCAGTAAAGAGAGAATTGCAGGGCATTGCGAAGGGAATTGCAAAGTTAAGACCAAAGTATATGAGTTGGAAACATTCTCGCATTCAGCTTGCAGTTCCCATCTCAATTCCCTGCAATTCTCTGTTTATTGAGTGGATCCTTACATCCAAAGTTATATGAATGAGCATTAAATAATATGAAATGTATAATTCATAAAATGGAGTGTAACAAACTGGGGCGTAAAAACAAAAAGGGAGAAATGGAGGCAAGGGAAAATAGAGCAGTTGAAACAGGACTGGAAGCTAAGACTGGCAGCTGAGACAGGACTGGAAGCTAAGACTGGCAGTTGAGACAGGACTGGAAGATGAGACTGGCAGCTGAGACAAGACTGGAAGCTGAGACTGGCAGCTGAGACAGGACTGGAAGCTAAGACTGGCAGCTGAGACAGGACTGGAAGCTAAGACTGGCAGCTGAGACAGGACTGGTGCTGAGACTGGCAGCTGAGACAGGACTGGAAGCTGAGACTGGCAGCTGAGACAGGACTGGAAGCTGAGACTGGCAGCTGAGAGAGAACTGGAAGCTAAGACTGGCAGCTGAGACAGAACTGGAAGCTGAGACTGGCAGCTGAGACAGGACAGGAAGCTGAGACTGGCAGCTGAGACAGGACTGGAAGCTCACACTGGTAGCTGAGACAGGACTGGAAGCTAAGACTGGCAGCTGAGACAGGACTGGAAGCTAAGACTGGCAGCTGAGACAGAACTGGAAGCTGAGACTGGCAGCTCAGACAGGACAGGAAGCTGAGACTGGTAGCTGAGACAGGACTGCAAGCTGAGACTGGCAACTGAGACAGGACTGGGAGCTGAAACAAGGTACTGAAGTGGAACAGAAATGCACAATGGGTCAGTTGTATATAAGATGAGTATAAGACCAGAGTTATTCGCCTGAAAGAAATCCATACTATGGTTGAGCCTCAGGTTTTATCCTTCCAGGTCTTTTGTATTCCATCACATACACTAACACTGAAGCATAAGCCACAAAACAACCGGCAGAGAGGAACTCAGGAATCAACAGGAACAAAGGTGAAGGTACACAAATCAGGCAAGCGAGTAGCAGGCAAAGGATTGGGGCAGACAGAAGATAGACAGTGTCAAAAGCAGGCAAATGGGTCAGGAAGGATGGCAAACAGGCTAGGTCAAGAACAGGAAAATTCCGCAACAGGAATCAGGAACAGATCAGGAATAGAAAGAAAGGCACAGAGGCACAATACAGGCTGTAACCAAAACAATCCAAAGGCACCATTAGCAATTAGCTACAGGTTTAAATATGACTGGGCTCAGTTTATGTCAGGCATAACAGGAGGAGAATGGAAATACTAGAGGCTTATGTGGAAACAAGAACAAAAGAGAAAACAAGCCGGCTCCACCAGAGAACAATTGACACATGTCTCTTAAATATCACCTGATGCTCCAGCCGGGCTGTAGTGACAGCGCTGATAATGAGGAAGAAAGTAGCGAACAAAGGTATATGCACTCCCAATGTGGTGAAAAATAGATGAATATTTATTAGAAGGATCCGATTAAAACTCCATGTAAAATCCACAAAAACAGAGACAAGACATGGGGTACAGCAATATGCCTTACGCGTTTCGTGTGAACACATGCTTATTCATAGGCCTATGAATAAGCGTGTGTTCACGCGAAACGCATGAGGCATATTGCTGTATCCCATGTCATGTTTCTGTTTTTGTGGATTTTACATGGAGTTTTAATCGGATCCTTCTAATAAATATTCATCAATTTTTCACCGCATTGGGAGTGCATACGCCTTGTTCGCTACTTTCTTCCTCATTATGTGGGAACAGCCACAAAATTAGAACACAATATAAAGGAGCCAGGAAATGGGGTAGAAGGGTGATGGTTGAAAAGCTGGTAGTTTTCATTGAGGATCAGATACAGTACAAAACAGAAGCTTTGTACTCTATCCTGGATACACTGGAGCTCTAATCAGTGTGAGGGGACATATATATATGTTACTACTACTGCAAACTGTCACTGAACAAGTAGCAACATTGATGCCATATACAGTAAATTGGCTGCCTGCTGCCTGCTATGTATTGGAATACACTCATATATACATAGTACCACTGCATTACAGTAAGAATGTTTGTGATACAAGGACATTCCCACAGGAGTCCTTCTGACCCTTCTGTTCTGTGTCATACACAAGAGATGTTTGATATCTCAAGGATATAGCATCTTGGACCTATAATATTCACACTTATACCCCCCCAACCATTGATCCTGTCAATAATTGTGGTGATGTCTGATCTGATGCCAAGTGACACCATAGAGAGTATAGTAACATATATACAGTATTGATACATATTATAATGTGTAAATGGGTTGCAGGCAGGTGCAAAATATTAATAATTATAATGTGTATATACACTGTCTCCCTGACCTCTTCATCATGGTTCCCATTTGATTCTATGATACCAAGGTACTGGTCTGCATGTCTGCTATGTGCCCTACTGGCAGTTCCACCCCATCAGTCTTAAGTGCATTCACTCTTTTTACTATCATCTGACCACACTACCCCAGTATGAATGCCATCTCAATGTGATTACTGTAAATCCGTGTCTCATCCATATTTGGTTTATTCCAGTAGCCCACTTAACGTCAGCACTGAGGCACTCATCATAGCAGTACAAGAACAAGCACTGAGCACCAGATCCACAGATGCAGGGATCTACCATACCAGATATGATCCAATGTGCAGAGAGGCCTCTGAGACAGTCCAACACATAGCTGCAGGGTGTAAGATGCGAGTAGGAACAGCATACACTGAACGGCACAGCCACGTTGCTGGCACTGTGTATAGGAACATCTGCACAGCATATGGGCTAAACCCTCCCAAGTCCGCATGGGAGATTCCACAGAAGGAAGTGGAGAACACGGTTAAGATCCTGTGGGGCGTTGATATATAAATCATGACAATGATAATGTTCTGGAATAACTATGCTAAGCACTTTTCTAACAATATTATAGAAAAGAGAACTAGATAGTTAGATGAATCTAGTTAATCTCTACATCCTTCTGGAATTAAACTCAGATATCCAAAAACACTATCACTTGCTTAAAGTGTTTAGTCATCTGCCATTATATTTACAACATGTTATGCTTTCTATTCCTAAAATGGAAAAAGTATTTAAAATGATAGTCACACTGATTTAGTTGTTTAGAAAGAGCAGATTTATCATGTTTGGCTACAATACTCATGCTAAATAAACTGTTAATACAGAATTGTGCTTCTGTTAACACATCATTATTTTAAAGATCTTCATTATTGTGTTATTTCACAGGAGGTCCGTGCTCCCAATCGCTGCTCCAATGCAAGCCGAAGAGAGATCTCCCTCTTACTTTCATGATCCCAATGGCTGCAGCTCTTGATTGCACAATCTGAATTTATTGTTGACGTGTGTTCTTGGGGCAGAGCAGTCTGTAAATGGTCCAAATCTCGACTTTTCCACACCCTTGTGGCCCTTGTATTTATTTGTTTTCTGCTCTGCTTACCTTTCCTGACACTGGTTGACTACCCACTCTGTGTACCAAGCCTGACATAGCTACCCGCTCTTTGTACCGACCCTGGCATTGGAGTGACTATCATATAGCCATATGGAGATTCCCCACACGTCGAGATCATCTATGTCTTTAGGTATACTTACCTTGAAGCTCAACTTTGGGGTTAAGCTGTTCAAGGTGAAACACTCCCTGTATGCATCGATATTAGCACCGTGACATATTGATTATTATTTAGCCCCCAGACTACGTCTTCTGAAAGCTATGGGTCAGGCAACAACATATTTTAGAAGAGGGAAAGTACGAAATTGCTGAAAAGTACTTTGGTCTAGGTTTCACTGAATTTAAGGGCATTTACTTAAAATATATTGATTTCAATAGATACAGATAAAGGACTTATTCGACATTAAAGAATATTTTTTAGAAAAGAATCAATAGAGATGATCTCTGTTTAATGTAAAGAAATATTTGTGAAACAGGTATTATGATTTTATATTTTTTGTAAAAAATGAAACAATGTTTTTTTAAAAAAAATAACCAATAACTATAAGTTTATATCAGAGAAGTTAGGTGTGTTTAGGCTACGCTATGATTCTGTGTTCAATGGGATCAAGAATTCAGAAAAAAAGACACCAAAAAAGATGGACTTTGTTTGTTTCTGAATTAGGATAACTGTATGTCTACACAGAAAACAAATTCAAAAGGAATAAATCTAAACCAATGTGGCTCAATTGCATCAAGGGATGCAAAACAAAAATATATAAGCTGTAAAGGTACAATCAGGTTAGCTAAACCGGAAATTAATTGCAGAGAGAAAGTAAAACAAATCCAAAAATAACCAACATTAAGGACACTGCTCTTCTGGAAACAGGTGACCTCGTAAAATATCACTATACTGTAGTGTACTAAACAAGATACTACTCAGAAAAACAAAGAATATGTACATTCCGCACATACAAATGTGATTATGATGGCCAGCACACATGGTCAGTAGACCTTGTGTAGCACTGGATGAATGTGAGAGAGCACATTGTTACCATTGAACACAAGGTATAAGGCATCTTAACGTTGGTATTTCAACTGAACTACATTTCTCATTATGCTCATCAACCAAACATTAAAGGTAAAAATCGCTGGTGAGAACATGTTTCACCTAGAGAGAAGAACTGAGATAAAAGTGAAATCACTGTAAGAAACACTTTAAGAACTTTGACAAAGACAAAGGAGTCTATTTACCAAATGTTGAAAATAGATCAAGGAAGTCAATTTGGTCGATCAGCTTAAACGTCAACCTCCCAATTTGACCTACTCACTAGTCAAACTCAACCTCCTTCTCCCCCCACCTCGATCTCCCCACTTGAACTTCTTTCCGTGAACAGCAATAAAAATTGGGAGGTGAGTTGGACTTTGTAATCTAAACCCCTTCCCGTAACTCACTTAGGGCTAGGCTTTCAAAAAGTGAAGGAGGAGTTTGATAAGCCTACCTGTCTCAGCGCTACAATTGGCTGTACTGAGGGAGAAAAATGAAAAAGGTCATGGTTTCTGCTCAAAAAAGTATAACAAGGGCACCATTTTACTGGACTTCACAGAAGGGGTACATGCTGAGCTCAGCAGATCACTAGTGCAATTACAATCATAGGGTCCCTGGGCCACAGATGAGAAGAGAGGGCATTGTTGATCATCACGGGAAATTTAATTCAGGTAATATATTATTTACAGGGCACCCTCTGTGTGCCAGGGAGGTGGGCAGTGATTTTCACATTAAAGGTGCTTTTTTTTTTTACAGGTTATCAGCCTCTAAGATTCATCCCTCCCTACTTTGCAAGGTAGAAGTAGGGGCATAAGTAATGTTCATTGTATTTTTTTTAATCTATTATTTATGTTCTCCAGGGGCCTTGGGACAGACATTATTTAAAAATGTATTTTATTACTGTGTCTTCTGTGGCCTTGGGGAGGGCTTGGCAAATGCCAGCTATTATTTATTGGGCTGTAGGGGTTATTATTTATTCAGATTCCCGAGCCTTGGGCAAGCCCTCAGAATATATTGTTATAGTGTAAGGCAGGGTTAACGCTGGCAAGTCATATATGGCTGTGGGCCTGGGAGACATTTAGCAGGCTCCCAGACCCGGTAATATTACCGGGGGAAGTTGGGAGCCAGTAATATTAATGGCTTCTCATACGTGTTGTAGGTTCCAGGAGTCTTTTGAGGAATCACCAGGAACCTAGTTTTGTTGGGGTGAACTACCTCCTCAGCAGACCTTTAGACCTAATCTTGAATCTTCTCAACATTGCCATTTTTTTTAATGAATACCATTTTGCGAGGTTGAGATAAGGAATTGGGGGGGGGGGGGGGGGTCTATCATCTATAGATGATAGTGCAGATTATTTTGTTAATTATCGACTAGTGAAGAGCCTCAGCAGATGTTACAGTTTACAATGTCTGACCAAGCAGATTGAAAGGCAAGGCAACAAAGAGACCAGAATAGCAATTCTGATATGCAGGAAATCAACCTTTCACTGTATTAAATAGTGATGGAAAAAAAAGAAATGAGTCCATTTTTGTGGTCTTCACCACCATCATGATTGGTGTATCTGAATTCTTTACTTAACTGGATAAACATACAAGGGAGTAAGCAAACATGGTACATGGTGCTATCACCATTTACACAATCTATGTACAAAAAAGAAACTGCAATCTGGGAAATTATAAAATACAATTAATGAAATTAATTAGAATGAAAAAAGGGTTGTTTTTCCAGTGCACCTTATTTCACAGTTGATCTCTCCTCTTTCCTTTATCCCTCAAATGCAATCCCTTACTTAATCATATTGCCTTCAACTAAAAAAAGCATTGCCAGTTGACCACAAAGCTGTTAATATACTCCCTTATTAAATTACAGCTCGATTCCTGTCATTCTCTTCCTTACTCATCTGCTGTTCATCTTGTAAAGCCCTCCACTGTGTTATAATGACCCTAACATACATACAGTATATATAGTTTGTTTTATCAATAGCCCAAATGATATATCCCAAAAACATCTTTGAATAGAAGATTATACAAAAACATGTTTGCATTAAACTTATCTCTCTAAGAATAACTACATAATTAGCTACAGGTAAAATGGTTCTCAGCCCCAACCCATTGAGACAAGAGCAGACCATTTGCCCCTCTTAGACGCCCTCCCCTGCTCATAACAAATAAATATTGATACAAAGCAAGTTAGGTTTTAGAACTTTCAATGGAGTCCTAGTGTATATAGTCTGGAAAAAGGCTAGAATTCTTGCGTTTATCTGAATGGTTGTTAATTTATCAACATATGACTTCTAAAGTCTTGTAGCTATGTTTAGATCACGTTATGTAAATAGCTCAACTGTTGCTGATTGGTGTGCTCTGCACAGATATCCTTAAGTTTTCTTATTTTTATGAAAGTCAACTGAACGACAGAACACAGTTATCTTTTTGTTCTGCCTGCCTCACTGATACATGTTCCTGAACATTCATTTCATACTGTGATTTCACTTAAAGCTCAGTTTCTTTTTCCATTTACAAACTTCTTCCTGCAGGAGCTCAAACTATATAATCATATAGCCTTGGCTTTCCTGAAAGCTTTGAACTATCTGCTGCATATTTTAGGATTCAAACTGTCTTATGTTCTACTGCTTAAAGAAATAGTCCATCCCAAAACTTTGTTAAAAAAAAAAAAGAATGAAATAAAGCATTCTGATAAATGATTACAGTAAAAAAAAAAAAAAATGGAATAAAGTGTTCTGATAAATGATTGCAGGATTCTGTGTTAAAGACTGTTTAACAAAAAAAGCACATTCACTACACCTGTACAAAAAATGTAAGTAACTAATGAAGCTTGTTTAATCTAGAGCCCTGATCCCCTAATTTTAATGTGTACAATGCCATTGTTAATTAATAAAATGAATTTATGGCGCATATAAATTTCACTAGTTGCATTATGTGCATGAGATATAATAAAATTTTTATTAGAACCAGAAAGACTAACACATATTTATAAGACTTCTAAAAACTCCTAACCTGTAAGGTGTTTTATGTCTAAGGCGTATGTTTGAGTGAATCTTATTGACTTCATTTAAAATGTTGGTGAATCCCAAATGAATTATCAATTTTGGTAAAATGAGGGGAAAAAAAATATATGCTCTTTGGTTTGTAACACAATCGCACAGGCCAACAAGGCCTCCCATAATTACTGCTAATGGGGAAGTTGATCTGGATGGCTGAAGTACATGTGCTAATTGGCTTGGGCAGATCATTGCCTGTAAACACATTGATGTCTTTATCTGGAAAATAGCTCAACGGGGAATCAGTGACCTGCATCACAGAGGATCCATGTATCAATTCCAGCCATTTCTTAGAATTAAAAGAAGTGCAAAATCTATTAGCATTTGTTAGATTGGGTACGGGGGATACGCCACACATGAGAAACAAAACATGGTTTACATTTCTTAACCAATATCTAAGATTGCACACAATGCTGACTGTTGTGTTATGACTTATGAAAGTTACAGGTGAAGCACTGATGTAAAAATACATTTTTTTATTGGAAGTGCTTTTCTGAATACACCATTCTTTTCCATCACACTGTGGCACCACATACAATTTTCACATGGAGATGTACAAAGGAATAGTAAAGAAGTAGTATTTGTTGACAGTGGTGCGCACTTCCTGTAAACATGAAGGAATTTGAGTTCAGGCAAAAAAAAAAGAAATTATGGGACTATTGATACCCCCAATAACTATAAACCACCCAATGGTGTGAAGCTGCTATAACATTTGAGAGTCTGGACTTTGCCATAGCTCCTGCCCACTATTATTAGGCAGTCCAGATGGCCTAGCTGCCATTATGTGTAAGTGTACAGGGTTTTTTCTATCATGACTCAGGGTGATCTAAGGGCTGGGGGGTCTTACATGTAAAGCAACTCCAACTGATAGTACCTCTCTGTCACAATTACATAATGCAGAATCATTGTTTTTCTGTCTTTATTTGCAGTATGATTTTCAAATTTACCATGGATGACCCAGGCACGGAGCAAATGGTGCCCCAGATCTGCAATACACCTTGTGAAAAAGGGCAATCTTGGTTTAAGACGATTCAAAAGGAAATGGAGAGGACGGCACTCAAGGAGTTAATAGGTTTAATTACAAAAAACAGTGAAGTGGGTGAAAAAAATCCAAACAATCATATACGCACAGCAAATAAAGATGGGCAAAATAGTGGCAAAAAAGAAAAGTTAGATCGCTTGACCCGTTTCGCGCTGTGAGCGCTTAATCATAAGCTTTTTGCCACTATTTTGCCCATCTTTATTTGCTGTGTGTATTTGATTGTTTGGATTTTTTTCACCCACTTCACTGTTTTTTGTGATTAAACCTATTAACTCCTTGAGTGCCGTCCTCTCCATTTCCTTTTGAATCGTCTTACCTGTATGATGCAAACCAGGCATCAGGAGAGGCACCGGAGTTACTAACAGAGGATTTACTATCTTCATATCTCCAGCGCTGCTGAGCCGGAACAGTTTCTTTCATTTCTTCAATCTTGGTTTAAGGACACAATTAGTTAATACTGAATCATTGAATGCTTCATTACCACCAACCTTGCCTAACCACCCCACAGGAGCTGCCCTGACAAATGTTGCTTTTTCTGTGAAAAAATAAGTTTGTCCCATACAGTGATTTGTTAGATGTGATTTGTGTAACACATTGTCTGCAGCTGACTAAGTGTGTTAAGGAGGTTCAAATCCCAGGACTCTTCGATTTCAACACTTTCTAGAAGAAGGCTCTGAAGGCATATGATTAAGGAGTGGAATGCACAACATGGCAGCAAACTGGACATTGAGAAACAAAACATGGCTTTGTTTTACTGGCTGCTGTCATATGGGCATCATATACCGTAAGGCCAAAAAAACTTTATTTTTGGTAATCACAGCTCCCAGTTGATTTTCTGGGGGTTTATGTATGCAATCATCCAACTCAATGCCATCTAGACGAATATAACTAAAAAATATATCAAGTCAGATACATTTGGTTACTCTATCTTTTGGGGTACCTTTGTCACGCACATGTAAAACAAAGATGTATGTTAAGTATATTTTGTGTATATTCATGATAATTGTTATGTGTTTTTGCAATAAAAATTATAGTAATAGATTTGCCACAGTATACTAAAACGCAGTGGCAATTACACTTTCCAAATATATTTTTCTCTTTTGTGTACAGATGTAGAAACAATTACTGATACTTTTTACCCTTCTTTTATCAGTACACATGAGACCCAAATTAATTATGCACAACACAGGACCCCCATTATTTATGCCACACATGGGATCCCAGCGAGATTATATATATATATATATATATATATATATATATATATATACATACACACATATCACAACCCTGTCTATACACACAGACATAGCTCTCTCTCTCTCTCTCTCTCTCTCTCTCTCTCTCTCAAACTAGCTGTATTTATACTTATATGAACGTTTTAATATTATATTCAGCTAATACATTTTTTATTGAAAAGTTGCATTCCTTTTATTCCATTCCTCTGCACCCATACTACACCTAAATGTTGTAACACAGCACCAAACAGTAACCATGGCACTTGCCATCCACCTATATTGCACCCACAGCACTCCGCTTGCACTCATACTGCACCCACACAATTTAGAATGCCACAATATTAGTTTGCCCCACAGAACATACCGCAGTGTCAGTTTTCCCCACAGAATAGCCAATGCAGAACAAGCCACACTGTCACTTTTCCCCATAGTACATGTTATGCCAGTGTGAGTATGCCTATTAATATGCCGGTGTTAGTGTGCCTATTAATATGCCACAACCAGGTTGCCAATTAACATGCCACAGGCAATTTGCCCATGAATATGCCACTGTTAGTTTGCCCATTAATATTCCAGTGTTAGTGTGACATGCTGTCATATCCGATGGCATCCCAAATTCAGCAGATGCCGTAAAAAAAAAAGTAAACGAGGATGCCGGCAGCATGGGTATCACCCCCGCTAGAGGTGTCACCAGGTCGGGTAAGCACCCCTGCACCCCTTTTTGTGACACCACTACAATTTTCAAAAATGTTTATCTACTGCACCTTCTTTGTATGCTGCTCGTTTCCTTTTTCAACATCTCCCTGCCCGTTTATCAGTTGTATTAATGAAACTGGAAGGTTTATAAGTTCAAGGATCTTTTGGAACCTCTGTTAACAGAGTACCTGAAACTCTTATTAGACCTCAATTACTTAATTTTCTAATCAAGTGATCATATGATATAGGGGCAATGCAGTGACAGCTTAACAGTGATTGTCTTGGGAAAAAGTGAGATCTCTTAAAACCTTCAATTAGCCAAAAGATGCAAGTAATTCTTATGATGTATAACATTACATAGCAATTTAGTAATATAATCATTATGATTAATGAATTGCTCAGATTCCTTCAGGTTGAGTCTTGTCCTAAGGTTCTTTTGTGTCATATTATTCTTAAAGGCGTAAAAATACAGAACAGCCGTTCAGTGTCAACTAAATAAAATTATGATTGCACATTTGCTCTATTAAAAATAACCAACCATAATTCACTTACATAAATCATTCAAATATATAAAGATATTTTTGAAAGATCCCATTTTCTAAAGAACTATAGTTAAAAAAAAATGAATTCATGTCTATTTGAAAGATTGAATAAAGTATATACATTTTAAATAAATGATTTCATGAGAAAATACAAACAAAGTACTTTATCAAGCCCTCTTTGCTTCGTATCAGGACCAGACTGGCCTACCAGGATAGCAGGACATTTTCCAGTAGGTTGCATGTTAGGGGCTGGCTGAATCCCACCTGGCTGAAACTTTTTACCATTTTGCCCTTGAATTTGCTCATTACATGTAACCCCTTATGCAATTACATATGTCTGGGGGATATTTTTATCCCCCATAAAAATAAAAATAAATAAAAACATTTTTACAATGTTTCCTGAAAATTGGGGTGGGTACAATTCTGGGGATTGCACCACAATATTAATCAATTGTACCCAGTCCTCAATAATTTATCCCAAAAATACATAATACACCCCATATGTAATATAAAATGGCCCTTTTCAAGTCCCCAGATAACATGGGTGGGCAGTAAACTAATATGCCAGTGTTATTTTGCCATTAACATACCCCAGCTAATTTGCCCAATAATATGCCAGTGTTATTTTGCCATTTAATATGCCCCAGCCAATTTGCCCAATAATATATGAGTATCATTTTGCCATTTAATATACCCCAGCCAATTTGCCCAATAATATGCCAGTATTATTATGCCATTTAATATGCCCCAGCCAATTTGCCCAATAATATGCCTGTAATATTTTGCCATTAATATGCCCCAGCCAATTTGCCCAATAATTTGCCAGTATTATTTGCCGTTAATAAGCCCCTGCCAATTTGCCCAATGATATGCCAATATTATGCTGCCATTAATAACCCCCTGCTAGTTTGCCAAATACATGTCCCTATCCCCCAGGACTTACCTTTGTCCCTGATGGCAGGCAGCATGTTTTCTGTTCGGCTCCCCCACTGTGTGTGCAGAGAGGTCACGTGACCCAACGTCAGAGCGGCGGTCACTTGACCTGTCGTCACTTACCCATCACACTGCACGGGGAGCCAAACAGGCAGCACGGAGGTTTCTTTGTGCTGCCTGTTTGGCTCCCAATGCAGCCTACTTGCAGGATCTTCTGATCCTCTGCTGGCAAGCAAGGTTGTTTGTTTCTTTTTTCAAAGGGGCAGCTTTTTTTGCATTTTGGGCATAGAAGGCAAGTGCTGACCTAGGCACTTGCTTTGTTTGCCTTGCGCTAAATACATAACTGGCCAGTGTCCCTGGGCAAGTCCCTGGCCCAGTAATTTTCGTGGGACTGAGCACCATTTGGCAAACTTTAAGCCCTGTTAATAGTAGATCACTTTCCCTAGCCCCCATATGTCGGAGCATCGGAAGTTGCCCTGATCTTCCATATGTGTTAGAGGTTCCGGGGGCCCATGGGACCCAGTTTTCAGAAGGAGGGGGTTTAAAAGGAGGCAAAGTCCAACTCATCTCCCAATTCGAATTCCCTTTCTTTTTTTGTGAATGTCGATTTTTATTGAATTTCACTGAAGGGAGTTTGAGATGGGAGAATGAGATGACTTTGGCATGGTGGAGGGAGGTTGAGCTTGTTTTAGTGAATATCATGAAGAGATTGACTATTAAAGTCAAATTCGACCTCCCAACATTGATCTCCTCACTCCAGGCCCCTAACTGTCTATATGGTTTCAAAGCTTCATTTTTATATATTTTATAATGTTGATTACAATTGTCTGCAGTCCAGCCATCTTTTCTGTCCGCAGGGTAAAACTGGTGTAGATGGAATATCATTCTAATGGAACTAGTCCCTAACTAATTAGTGAATGTTTGGGATGTGCAAAAGATTATCCAGAAGAAAAAAGATAATGGGACTATTGCCAGCGACATGCAAATATCAGCCATTAACAGCACAGTTGGGAAAAGTATCTGACTTGCTGATGTTTCCATTAATATTTTGAAATTCACATTCAGTTCACCTGTCAGGGACACTAACACTCTGTCATCTAAACATTGTTTTTACTGTCATCATTTTTACTATGCACATAAACACCTTTTTTTTATGGGAAATGGGCAATTTGCATATCAAACCACAGGTGATGTCATAAACATAAGACATTTAAAACACAGTTAGAAATGGAGGCAGGTGCTTGCAATATTCCTAGCACAATGTATAGATCATTTTTGATCATCTTTTATTCTCTACATCCATGCTATAAACAATGTGTAGGTGACAATATCCCTTTAATTGAAGAGATCCTAGTCAGTCTGGGGTTTCAAAACAGAAACAACTACAAAGGGAAATGTGTGTATCTGCCTTCATAATCTACATTAGCAGTGAACCAAATAATAGAATACAATTCATAACATAAAAGAAATTAATCTGACAGTCTTCTTCTAAAATGAATGTTTATTTTTTGGAGAGAAAAAAAACATGTATTGCTGCCTTTTAAAGCACATTTTCTGACAGCATAAACAAAAACCATCCATCCAAGTGCATTACGGGTTTTTAAAAGCTTACAATCATAATGGCTTCAGTCAAAGGGCAGATTATATTTTATCTGGCACATATATGAGAGCAAATGCAATAGCAAGTACTTGTATTTGCCGAAGAGAAAATAAATATCAGTGATATTTGATTTGCAGTATTCCCAGTAGTTTCCCCATGTCTATTTCTGAGGAACAACAGACTCATCTAGGTGAATTAAGCAAGAATAATAATAAATTGTGTATGTCCATAGAGACGCACGTTGTCATTTTTAGTATAAACATTATTTGTCTGACAAAGCTCATAACTACATCAAAGTTTCTTCTAAAACGAGCCACCGATCCAGTGAACTTTTATTTGCTAAAACCATTGTGGCACATTATTAAGTTTAGGCTGATAATTGTAAAATGGTTATTTTTCCAAACTGGGTAGCCTCAGATACAAACTAACACCCACCCTACTAAGATTAATCAATATCATGCTTCCCACATCCACTGCCGAAAAATCAGACACAACACACATAATACCAAATGAAGAATCTTAGCCTATCAGTTGCATAATGGCCGTTAGATCTGGCAAGGTAATTAAATGGTCTACTCAATAAGGAGATAATGTCAGGAATTTCAAACGTAAGGTCAAACAAAGTATCTGAGTTGGAAGAATGTTCCCATGTGGCAGCATTTGATCATTTTTTCAACTTGGCTATATTGGTCTAAAGTTGAAATGCCCATCTCAATTCCCTGCAGTTCTCTCTACATTGAGTAGACACTGCAGAGTTAACCCCTTGCCGACAAAGGACGTGCCAGGCACGTCCTGGGAGAAACTCCCTTAATGACAAAGGATGTGCCTGGCACGTCCTGCAGTCAATGAAGCGGTTTTCGCGATCAACGATCGCGAAAACCACTTTAACAGTGCTGGTCTATTGCCTCGACATCGAGGCAATAGCCAGCACCGAAATTTCTATTTTGGGACCCCCACGATCGCCCCACGGAGCAATCGTCAGATTTGCCGACAAACCCTTGCCGACAAAGGACGTGCCAGGCACGTCCTGGGAGAAACTCCCTTAACGACAAAGGATGTGCCTGGCACGTCCTGCAGTCAATGAAGCGGTTTTCGCGATCAACGATCGCGAAAACCACTTTAACAGTGCTGATCTATTGCCTTGACATCGAGGCAATAGCCAGCACCGAAATTTCTATTTTGGGACCCCCACGATCGCCCCACGGAGCAATCGTGGGGAGCCATATTGACGGAGCATGCTGCTCCGTCAATATGGCTAAGCCCTCTGCCGGTCTGAGTATCGGAAGTGAAAGTAACTTCACTTCCGTCGATCTGAATATGCTACTTGACTGCCCCTAGTGGTAGTTTAGTAGCATTGCAATGGAAAAAATTTAAAATACATATTTAATTAATTAAAAACAGGTTATTTAGCTATATTAGCCTAAAGGGTTAAAAATAAATATTTTTTAGCATAAGGGATAGGGTTAAAATTAAATTAAAGTTAAAAAATATTAAGTGATATAATAAGGATTAGCGTTGGGGTTAAATTTAGTGTTAGGGTTAAATTTTGGGTTCGGGTTGGGGTCAAAAGATCAATATAGGAAAAAACAAAAAAAACCTATTTTTTGTTTTTGCCCCATAACTCGCGGCAAAAAAATACCGAAAAATATGGAAACATGCATATTTTTGAACTCGGGAGAACATTTAGAAACTATTTAGACGGGGTCTTTTTTAATGATTTTATTTGTGTCAATTATATTTTAGGTCAAAGTTAGAAAAAGTGTTTTTTTTTTAATTTTTCATCATATTTTACGATTTTTTTTGTAGTAAATTATAAGATATGATGAACATAATGGTATCTAATGAAAGCCCTTCTTATGCCGATAAAAACAACATATAATTTGTGTGGGTACTGTATGTGAGAAAGAAAAAAATTACAGCTAAACACAAACACCCTAGAAATGTCAAAACAGCCATTGTCACCTAGGGAAAGTCAAGGTGAAAATGTCTTGTCACTAAGGGGTTAATCAAGCAGCATTGTGGGGGATATTCATTAAAAGGTGAGTTGCAGGTGAGATGAGGTGAGTTTGAGGTGAGATGAATAATTAATCTCACCAATTAAGCAATATGTGGTGCAGAGACAAACCTAGTGAGTTTGCTTGGCAGTGGAAACTCAATGTGTTTGTCCCTGCACAATGTATAGTTAAATTGGAGAGATGGAATGTTCATCACACCTCATCTCAGCTGCAACTCACCTTTTACTGAACAGCCCCATTTGTGCGATAAATGATAAAGTACCAGGAGGAAGTCTTATACTGGTCCAACCTTTGGAAGCTGTTTTGTGGACATTTTCCTGCGTACAATAAGCTGTGATTTTCATTTTCTGTGGTTTTTCTCTGTGCTGTGATATAAGCAGTTAGAGAATGCTGAAGACCATACATTTTCATGGAAGGATATGTATTTTCCTTTACAGTGTTTCCTACATATGTACACTGATTCTCTTGTCTCTCTTCATTTGAGCCTATTAAACCTGAGCTGGAAATCGGAAAGAGCCCTGCCAAAGCCTTTTGATGTGTCACCTTACCATTCTGAATGTGTCACTATATTAGGAAAAGGTATATTAGCCCAGTCATAGAGAGTTACACTATATGTGTGTGTTTTCTTGTTTTTGTTTATATGTCGATAAACACATAAGAGAACCATTTCACAGTTTATTGAAATTTCAGATTGTAAACATATCTTTATTCTGTCTGATAACATACTTTACCATTTTTTTAATATTCTCTTTACATTATGTTTATGTTTGTGTGGTCGCAGGATACACATTGGTTTATCAATACTTTTCATGTATGCAATATTGTTTAGCTGCTTAAAAAAATGAACCAATTAATTTTGAAATAAGTGTTGACTAAAATGTAAAAATAAATAAAAATATGACATGAAACAGTATTTCCTAGCTGTTCCCAGCTAGTCACAATGCACTGTTCATACCAATAATTAGTATTCAATCAAATTCACTCAAATGTTTTCAAGCATTTATAGGTCTAGGTAGTTTTGGAGAGACCTGATACTGGAAAGCCAATCAGGTTTAATGCAGAATACAGTTTTAATCTTTTGTAAAAATGTGCTGCCTTATTGATCATTTTTGCTGATAATAAATTGTTCTGAGTGCTTAACATTACATGGGACAATGATAAAGGAACAACCTTTTTTCTGTAACTGTAAAATGTATCCATTCTTTTGTCTTGGTCTCTCCTTTTTAAATTAAGCTGCTTGGCTGAGGAAAGAACCATCGCTGGATTTGCTTGGCATGGGTAAAAATGCTGTTTTAAGCAAGGCCTAAAATGGAGTACACAGTTCATACAGGGTATGAACTAATGGATAACATTAAAAAATTAAGATGTGCACAATAATGTGAGCAATAGATTCAGATGTGAGCAATTATGTTAGCAGTAATGTTTTAATATTTTATAAATTGCAGTGTATGGTATTCACTGACCTGAGATCAATTCAGTCATTTAATGTTTTGAGAAAAATAATAATGCAATATATACTTTAAATGGTATCTCTCTACGGAAAACTGCTAATGAGACTGATTTAGGAATACTTGTAGACTACAAACTTAGCAACAGTGTGAAATGTTAATCAGCAACTCCAAAAGCCAATGAGATAAGTAGCATATTTATTCACTGGAGGAGTATATAAGCTTACCTCTTTTTCATTTGAATATGTGGTGCAATTCTGGGCACCCATTCTAAAAAAGGACATTATAGAACTGGAGAAAGTGCAAAGGAGGGCTACAAATTAAATCAGGGGAATGGAAGATCTTAGTTATAAAGACGGATGAGAAAAGTTATATTTGTATACACTAGGTTTCTTATAAATGATATTACAGTATAACATTATATAAATATATATGGGTTTTTATTTTGTTTTACAAAAGCAGATCTTTAAATGATCGAATCACCATTAATATTTAAAGCTGGTTAATTAAGGATTGACTTTGTAGAGTCAAGTCGGAATTTTACCCTTAGAGTTTGTTTTGCCTTCTTCTGTCCGCAGGTCTTTTATCAACCTAAACTGTTATTTATGTTACAGGTGTTTTTTTTTCTTTACGTTATGCTATGCAAGGGGTAGGAGACAGCTGGCACTCCAGATGTTGTGGCCTATATTTATCTTGATTCTCTGCCAGCATTATGGGCGTGAGAGCATTATGTTATTTGTAGTCCACAACCTCTGGATTGCTGAAGGTTGCCTTGCCTTCCACAATGCAATACATATCTAAAATTATGTTTTAGCCTTTGTAAGTGGAATGCTTCATAGAATGTTTCATAGAAACATAGAAACACTGAATGTGTCGGCAGATAAGAACCATTCGGTCCATCTAGTCTGCCCAATTTTCTAAATACTTTTATTAGTCCCCAGTTCCCTATCTTATAGCTAGGATAGCCTTGTGTCTATCCCATGCATGCTTAAAATCCTTGACTGTGTTTACCTCTACCACTTCCACTGGAAGGCTATTCCATATATCCACTACCGTCTCAGTAAAGTAATACTTCCTGATATTACTTTTAAATCGTTGCCCCTCTAATTTAAGACTATATCCTCGAGTAGTGGTAGTTTTTCTTCTTTTAAATATATTCTCTTCCTTTACTGTGTGGATTCCCTTTATGTATTTCAACCTACAGTGTCCTCAAAAATATATTTAGATGATGGAGAAAGAAGATCTGTGTTATCAGTTGTGTCCTCAACACTTCCTATTTTCCAAAACCTGCATATATAATCGAGTAGTTTTATCGCAGTTGCTGCAGTAACAGTCCTGCCTATCGGACCAAGCCCTCCTTATTGGATGTCACTGAATTTACTGGACCCTTTGAAATTGTTTTGAATATATAACATCAGGAAAACTGCATTTAAAAAAAACACTGCATTTCAGACATATTAAACACATACAACATATAGAAAATAAGCTAAGTGAAATAAAAACAGGCATACAGAAACACTAGAAAGTAAACTAACATGCACACTTACTAACATAAATGATGGGAAATTAAAGCAAATGCCACAAATTAACATTGCATTGGGAAAAAATAATAGAATTTGTATCTTTTAAAATTGCAATATATAAATATATATATATTTTTTTTTTTACAAAATTCCAAAATGTCAAGATTAGGGATGTAAAAGTATAACTTAGCTTCAGCAGAATATAATAATAACAATCAAAGGTTTTTATTCATCAGCGTTTCTATGCTGTACTAAGCTGTTTCAAGTGCCTAGTTATATTTAGTTTTGGAAAAGGTGCATAGAATTTATCTTAGAGTTTGAATATACTCTCATAACTCAGGCAATTTAAAAGTCATATAATTTATGTTATACTATTTATTCTTAACTACGCAATGACCTGACATTTTAAATCTATATCTCACAACAAGAACACAAACATGTAATTGTTGACCTACAGCGTGTACTTACTGCAGGATGAGTCTGTTAATCATTCATGCTTATGTATATGTATATAGGACTCCAATTATATGTTCTGTTTGGTTGACTTGTCATGTTTTTGAATATAATAGTGTAGGTAGTATCACTAATTATAGTGTTATGTGTATCATATTCAGAAACCTTGATAAACTCAGTAATAACATAAGTTGTAAATGCATTAGGGAAATTCTACAAAGTGATTGTTAAGCTATCATCAGGCATTAAAGGGACAGTCTGGTCCTAAAACTCACTTTGGTCCAAGATGAAGATTACTGCTTGTATAGTGCACAGGCTTTTTCCCCGTGTGATTTTATGCAGGCATTCTGCATAAATCACATTTTTAATATTTGAATCAAGCCCTTCCCAGTGATTGATCTGCATGTTTGCTGCAACCGCAGCACTGATTATATAGACATTGTGGATATAAAGTTTTGTTTCATTTAGTCACTTCCTGTTCTCCTAGAATTTAATACACTGTGTGGACTCTAAGTAAGATTTTCTGAGAGATGTTTATGTATCTGCATGTCTTAATTACAGAAATCAGTTATATATTTCTGCTACATTGTCACACACAAAAAGTGCAAATTAAGATATACCTAAAGCTTTTAGGGGAAAAAAAAAACCCTTTAATATAATTATTAACACCTTTATGATGGTAGGACATTCTATGCTGTCCTAAATTACAGCACTCAAATGCCAGTAGGATGACATAGAACGTCCTTAGTTTAACAGCTCACCACAAGCCCAGGCACTGTTCTGTGCTTCAGATCTCACTTCAGGAATTTGCAGAGGGATCAGAACTGTGAAATGGGGTGACTTCAAGTGGCTTTAGTCTGACAGAGAAAATGTGCCATGCACGAACTTCTGAGTGTTTTTATTTATGTATATGAATATACACCGTCACTACTTTATGATGTTTTATAGCCTGTGGGGACGGCCTTGGGGGTCTGCACCTTAATTGCAGCATTTGATTTATTGCTTATATTTGTTTATTTTTTTTCAATGTGCCACCATTCCTTATATTCGATCCTCTGGGTTGGGGCATGCTTCTGTGATGTCACACATGAGGTCTGGTGAGCTTGAGGCAAGGAGCCACAGGTTCTGTTAAGACCTTGTTTGTGTCTCTGCCACTCTTTCCCTCAGTTTGTGATCAGGACAAGTAACACAAAAATGCTGTTTTGGTTCTTCCTTCCTTAAGGATGAAAGTACCAAGTTGCAATAAGGGGTTAATAATATGGATTATGTAAACAGGAGTATTGTAAAACCAAAACATTGAGGCTATTGGTATGGTAATAACATCTATTTATAATTTCATTTAGGGTTAGTTAGATCAGGGTTAGTCAAGCAATGTTCTAAAAGGAACCATTTTTTTTCACAGATAGAACAATTAAACCAACTGAGTTAATTATTGCAACATGTGCAGAATCAGTGACTTATTTTAGGCCTTCTTTTATCCTACTGCATTCACGCAATGTGACTCATAGGCCTAAGATTTCATAAATTATATTGAAGAGTAATTCTATTCAAGTAGACTTAATAATTTATCTTTATAGTTATTTGCTTAAATGCAAGGTGTCTAAAAGCAAAACCCTATATCTAAAATATGCAACTATGCAGAATGTATGTCATAGTCACCCAGCAAAGATATATGGATTTTGTTTTAATAGTTAACAAATAGAAAGGTTAGCATATACAATAACTGGGTTATTCCTCTATGTTGTAAACACATTAAAGGAAAGTATTAATGGTTTGCATATGGATCAAATGAACTACAAATAAATAAATTAATGCAGACATTTAATTTGGGGGCTTTTCACTAAAAGGTGAGTTGCAGACGAGCATTGATAGAGCACTAATTTACCTATACATTGTCATGGTCAAATCTTGTGTGTTTGCTTAGCAGACCAGGTTAGTTGCTGAGCAATGTATAGCTAATTTGGTGTGATGCAATGTTTATCTCACCTCAACTCACCTGCAAATCACCTTTTAGTGATTAGCCTCTCATTAAGGTCAGACGAAATAAACAAGTGCAGTCTCTATATACATGCATCTCAATTAATTTTAAATGTGAATTTAATTTACAGTACATATAAGGAATGAACGATAAGCTGTGCACAGTTGATGGCATTAAGAAGGAAAAATGTTAGTAAGGGACAGGGCCGCACTGGTCCACCGGGATACCATGGAAAATCCTGGTAGGCCGCAGGCCCTGCCTTAAAAATTTCAGTGGCCGCTGCATTTCGGATGCTGCCGCTTTACAGAAATTCGGGTGCTGCTACTGCATCTAAAGAGATGAGTTTTGAGGGACTTTTTAAAGTTTGAAAACGAGGGAGAGAGCTGGATGCTCCGGGGAAGGGAGTTCCAGAGAGAGGGGGCAGCTCGGGCAAAATCTTGGAGACGAGAGTGAGAAGTGGTGATGAGATTAGAAGAGAGTGTTAACCCCTGTGAGGAGCGCAAAGGTCGTGTAGGGAAGTAGCGGTTAACAAGGGAGGAAATGTACGTAGAAGCAGAGGAGTGGAGGGCTTTGTAGGTTAATGACAGAATTTTAAATTTTATCCTCGAGCAGACAGGAAGCCAGTGGAGGGCGTTGCAGAGAGGAGCCGCCGAGTCAGACCGACGTGCAAGAAAGATGTTTACATAAACTATTTTCTTATTTAATAAAATATGAATTTCTTGTTTTTATGTCTTTCCTATCAGTTGGCTTCAGTGAACATAAACTGATTCTCCAATCAGTGAGCAGAGAGGTCCATAATATGTTTAGTTCTTGGAATTTGCACTAGAGTCAAAAACGAGGTGAGTTGCTAGTGAGGTGAGCTGAACATTTTATCTTACTGACTTAAAATATGCACTTCAATGACTGTGGGAGCCAGTCACTGAATGTAAGGTGCAAGTGTACATTGTCCGTCAGTGGAGGTGACATGAACATCTCACTAATTTAACTAAGCATTATGAATGGCTCATTTAGCTCTTCAACAGGTGAAACTCATCAGATTTCTCCCTTTATAACACATAAATAAGTCAGTGAGATGAAATGTACTTCTAACCTCAACTTATACCTCACTTTTATGGAATGGCTCCCAGAGCCCTATTGAGAGTCCGACTTCTGTAAAATGTTTTTGGGAACTGGGAGAAGGAAACCTTAGTGAAGGTACCTCATCTCCCATATTTCTCTGTGGAGCATTGTTGGCAATATAAAGGATTATCTTATTTATTAGGCATTGTTATCAAAGGAAAGACCCAATTTGAAAATGACACATAACATAACGTATCACACATAATGTTTAACAGCTAAAGCCTCACATTATTCCTTTCCACCCATTATCGCAATGAGCTATTAAAAGAGCCCCAAGCTTTCATATGAACAACCATCACCTGTCAGTTTGCATAACATAATTTAATTTGCTTTGACATCATGATCCTGATTTAGAAACTGAGATTAGGTAAGCTGATGGGGGGGGACAATAAACTCTGCTAGTCAAACTTGCAGGCAGGAGACAACAAGGACAGACTTGCTACCCTCAAGATAGGAACTCATTGCTTTTAAAATAAAAGTTTTATTTTATTACATTTCTTACAAAAGGACCAAAAGCTTCTAAAACTTGTAATCAAACAGAGATCCATTCCTTCTGAATAAATTGTGTTTTGAGCAGTGCTCTTAAGGAGCATCAAAAGAGATTGGTCAATGCTGTTGACAAGACTGATTGTGCTGATTGGTGTGCAGCCTGTGAGATGTTCAACATGAAGTTCACATTTCTTCTGCACTCATTGGCTGTGATTTGCTTTATTGATAGGTACACACCAATGACTGGCTCACAATTTAGCCCCTAGCGTTTGTTTGTGCATAGACTGTGGGATGGATATATTTTGAATGTTGTACAATGTGTGTTTTAAAAAAATAAATGTTTGTGTTACACAGGGCTCGAGTCCTGCAGGAACGCATGGGAATGGCGTTCCTGCACTTTTTTCATGGCAGGAACACAGTTCCCTTTGCTCCTGCAGGACCAGGGCAGGCTGGCTGGAAATAATTTCTGGGGTTTTGTGTGCTCCGAGCAGAGAGCACACAAACCCCTGAAATACATACAGGGCCGGCGCTACCTTAGGGCGCCACAAGAAGGGGGCGGGAAAATCGCCCGCACCCCCCGGACCGCAATAAGGGGGTTTAATTACCTCCTTGCTGCTCTGCAGTTCCGTGCGGCTGTGAGGGAAGCTTTGTGCGCTCCCCTCCAGCTGCGCGACTTCAATAAAGTTTGTTCAAACTTTTTTTTTCAACAAACTTTATTGAAGCTGCGCGGCTGGAGGGGAACGCACAACGCTTCCTTCACAGCCACGGACCTGCACCGGGAGACAGCAGCAAGGAGGTAAGTACTGGGAAGGGGGGAGGAGGGGGGAGAAATCCTGGCATATTGGAGGGGCAAAATCCTGACATATTGAGGGGCAAAATCCTGACATACTGAGGGGCAAAATCCTGGCATATTGGAGGGGCAAAATCCTGACATATTGAGGGACACAATCCTGACATATTGAGGGGCAAAATCCTGCATATTAAATGGCATATTCGAGGGGCAAAATCCTGGCATATTGGAGGGGCAAAAGCCTGGAATTTAGAGTGGCAGAATCCTGGCATAGAGGGACAAAATTCTGGCATATAGAGGGGCAAAATCTTGGCATAGAGGGGCAAAATCCTGGCATATAGAGTGGCAGAATCCTGGCATAGAGGGGCAAAATCCTGGCATATAGAGGGACAGAATCCTGTCATAGAGGGGCAAAATCCTAGCATATAGAGGGGCAAAATCCTGGCATATAGAGTGGCAAAATCCTGGCATAGCTAACTTAATTTGTTTCAACTGTTCTATATATATTTGTTTATTGCATGTGAATTTTGCAGTTGTTTGTGTAAACTGGCACTTTACAATAAATGTTGCACTGAATTTACTGCGAAATATGTATTTTTTTTTTTTTTTTGGGGGGGGGGGGGGTGATCTTGGGTGAGTTCCCACACTTTTTTTCCCAGGACTTGACCCCTGGTGTTACATCAATATGAAAGTGTTTGATTGATATAAATTTATCAGTTTGTCAAACCCTTAGCCTAAGTGGTGACTTGGAGCCAGAATCACATAGAGAGTATAAGAAATGATACTAAATAAATATGTTATTCCCAAATATGTGCAAGCAAATTCCATTCTCTCCTAGCTCAGGTTTTAACATTGTGTAATAAAGTGTTGCGCAGGATATAATAAAATAAATACTTATCAGAAATATATAGGCGAAAATCCAGCCTTTTTTAGATGTATATAAAAGAGAAGAAAAAAATATATACAAAATTGTGCAGTATTGTGAATATAAGGAAAATAAATATCTCCCCCTAAAGAATTGTACTCACACTCTACAGAGCCTATAGGACCGGCTCTGGGTGTATAAGGCGTGCAGACTCTGAGTCCCAAAATCCCCACATCCACTGGATAGATAATCGATGGAATACTCGTGGAGCAGGACACAACAGGAGTGAGAAACAAACGTTGTAGTGTCAAATGTAAACAATTTTAATTCCCCCCCACATATAGCAGCTTACATAGAAGAAGTTAAAAAACGATATCCCATGTAAAAAACAGTTAAAAACAGCATAGGTAAAAAGCAGGCAGAGTCACCCAGCCGATCATATCACAGTCTCCATCCGTCACTTCATAGGAGCAGGCAGCAGCTGAAGTTTGTATAGGCAGCGTTCTGCTGGAGGAGCTGGTACTTCCTAGTTGCAAGTCTCGTCAATAATGTCACGCGACGCGTTTCGCCCACACGTGGGCTTTTTCAGAGCAGTGACATCTAGATGCAGACTTGCAGTTTATAAAGGGAGATCAATTCCGGTTGCCGTAGAAACGGCTGTAAATGATCACAGACACACCCATTTTTATGCAAAGTGGTTAGTTCAGTGTGTTCACTCCCCAACAGGGAAAGAGAAACAAACAGAAAACAAAAGAAAAATAGTATCAATAAAAACAAAAAAATTGAGAGCATTTAGAGTTATGATCAATAGTGTGTTTTTTAAGGATTTACTAAATATGCTGTATATCTTCTCTATAATGTGTTCTATATAGTTAAAGGCCTTGATATTTGCTGTTTTTATTGATACTATTTTTCTTTTGTTTTCTGTTTGTTTCTCTTTCCCTGTTGGGGAGTGAACACACTGAACTAACCACTTTGCATAAAAATGGGTGTGTCTGTGATCATTTACAGCCGTTTCTACGGCAACCGGAATTGATATCCCTTTATAAACTGCAAGTCTGCATCTAGATGTCACTGCTCTGAAAAAGCCCACGTGTGGGCGAAACGCGTCGCGTGACATTATTGACGAGACTTGCAACTAGGAAGTACCAGCTCCTCCAGCAGAACGCTGCCTATACAAACTTCAGCTGCTGCCTGCTCCTATGAAGTGACGGATGGAGACTGTGATATGATCGGCTGGGTGACTCTGCCTGCTTTTTACCTATGCTGTTTTTAACTGTTTTTTACATGGGATATCGTTTTTTAACTTCTTCTATGTAAGCTGCTATATGTGGGGGGGAATTAAAATTGTTTACATTTGACACTACAACGTTTGTTTCTCACTCCTGTTGTGTCCTGCTCCACGAGTATTCCATCGATTATCTATCCAGTGGATGTGGGGATTTTGGGACTCAGAGTCTGCACGCCTTATACACCCAGAGCCGGTCCTATAGGCTCTGTAGAGTGTGAGTACAATTCTTTAGGGGGAGATATTTATTTTCCTTATATTCACAATACTGCACAATTTTGTATATATTTTTTTCTTCTCTTTTATATACATCTAAAAAAGGCTGGATTTTCGCCTATATATTTCTGATAAGTATTTATTTTATTATATCCTGCGCAACACTTTATTACACGATATTCACTATTTTGTGCTAATTGGAGGAAAATGCACTAGTGTTTGCTGCATAATTTGTTTGTCTGCACATTATATATAGCGCTTGTCACTTTATCTGCATTGGTTTTTGATTCAGGTTTTAACATTGTCTATGGCCTAATTGCTTCCCATATTTTCCTAATAACAATTTTCTTGCTTCTTAGTCAAATTATCCCAAAATATATCATTTATAACTTTTCAGTTCCAGTATGCAACAATCCCCCTTTCCCTTTTACAATGAGCAACAATTTGTGCTTTAATTACATGCCCAATCATGCCCAATTACATGCTGATCATGCCCAGTCAACATAGTCTAACCTTCTCCCCTTAACCTACATTATTGGACCTCCCCAGCCATTCCCCAAACCAGCTTCATAAGACCCTCTCCACATCATTGCAGGACACTCTCCACTGTCATTAAAAAATATTTAACCCAACATCATAGACCTTCTATAAATCTTATAAATAGACTTAAATTATGGTCGTCCAGTGGCTAGGTGCCAAACACCAGTATAAAAGAGCCAGGTGTCAACACTGGCAGATTCCTGGGTCTAAGTGGCCTTCTTTTAATCCACACAGATGTCCATGCCCAATATGCAAGTTAAAGTATTAGATACAAAATGACAACTAAACTCTTTTTTTTTTGACTCCCCAGTCCCCCTTACTTTCATTCCTAACTCCTTGGCTCAGTTGTGTTGTCGATAAGTAAACTAATCTAAAGCAGAATCAATGCGAATTACATATCCCATGATTCTGCGGTGGAAGAAACCAAAATTGCGCATGTGCGCATACGTGATCACGCACAGTTCGGCATTCAGGTATGTTTCGAATTGCATTAGAAACAATTGTCAGCAATGCAATTCAGATGTAACATTCATAGAGTACCTAGCAGGTGCTGGCAAATCTATAAATTAAATAAAGTAAGTCCCCCCCACCCAAAAAAAATAAATAAGTTCACTTAAGTTAATTATTGAGTAAAAAAAGAAAGTTTAGTTGTCCTTTAAAGCCACGGGGGAGTATTATAAACAGGAAACACCTGAGACACATTAATCTCAGTAGAAACAATGTTTAGGCAATGGACTGTCTTTATAACCAGTGTTACTTCAGAATATAATAGTGTACCTTGCCACAAGAAAAATACAGGTAAATCAGGACTGGTTCTCTGTGCATATTCTTCTAAAACAGAGTTTCTCTGAATGCAATAAAGGTCTATATTAGTCAGTTTATTTTTGGCTTTGTTACGGTTGAGTAAAGGGTCAACTTTTTTTTTTTTATAGAGCTGCTCAATGTGCTACAGAAACTCCACTGAATCTACAACTTATCTAGCCGAGAAAGGAAAAAAATAACTTTATTACTGGCATGTGTATTGGTTAGATACATCACCCAGGGACAATTTCCTAGCTGACCTATTTAACAAACCATGCAGCACGAACATCTACTTGTGCCTGTGGCCATGTGTGCATTTAATGTCTTAATGTTCTCATGGACTTTTTAAAAATGGCTCTCTAGCCGTTTTCATTGCTTTCTTTTTTTTTGCGCTTATTATTTATTTTATTTTTCAAGGTTTTTTGTTGCTTCTGTTTTGGTTTGGGATTTTTTCTTTTCTTTACAATCTCCTAAGTAAATTTTACTTTCCACCACTGATATATTGAAGTAATAAATATTCAGCTACATGTATTCCTTGTTCACTTTCATCTAGACTAGCAAAGGAATATATTTTAACATCCTAGCAGTACTTTAGACTCTTGGAATGTCTTAACCTTACACAGTCCAAGCTATCACCTTGACAGGTCAAAAAAAACATTGCAGTAATATTTTGCTAATATGAATTTCACGTTTTTGGATGACTAAGCATGCCAGAATGGTTGTTTGGGAGGTGCTTTCTGTTTAGCTGTAAGTCTACAAAGTTGTAATTGATCTCCAAAGTAAAGCACTGAAGACAGTATCATAATAAATGGATGCTTATAATTGTAGTGTAGTAATGTTTTTATTTTCTACACTGCAAGACTAAAAGTGCCCAATTGTCATAACATGTTTAAACCTTTAACCCCTTAATGACAAGACCTTTTGACCTTGACATTCCCTTGGCGACAAGACTGTTTTTACATTTCTGGGGTGTTTGTGTTTGGCTGTAATTTTCGTTGATTGCGAAAACCACTCGTTCCACCGCAGGACGTGTCTGGCACGTCAATTGTCGCCAACAGAGTTGCCGGCTGGACGTTCCTGACATGTCCTTTGTCGTGAAGGGGTTAAATATAAATTAAAAAAATAGATCCATGTGTCCTCTAATTAAACTCCTTTTGTTGGATTTGATATATAATTTTTGTTGATGACACATAAACCTGTGAAATACCTTAGCATTCTACAAAGAAATGTAAATATATATTATAACATATTTCACTGAGTAAAATATGGGAGGTGATATATTAAATGATTCATCAGAAACAAGTGTGAAGGTGCTAGAGAAAATGTGTATACACAGATGATTATAACTGTAATGGTGTGGTCCCAATGAGATGAAACCAAGAGAGCCCATTAATGATATCACAGTGAAAAAGTGGAGTCATGGGGCCTGGTGCAGGGCTTGAATCCTCAGGTTTGCGCAGCTACATTCCAGTACCCTGCCAGGGAAGAACACACAGGCAAGCAAGGTAAAGGCAGAAAGAAGCAAGGACAAAACAAGAACAAGATAAAGACAAAGTATAGCAAGGACAGAGACCAGGACAAAATTTAAAACAGGACTAGGGTGCAGACATATGATATATTTATACAACATAGGGCATAACTGAGACAGGGTTAATGCAAGGAAAGGAACCAGATTGAGACCTGGACAAGGATTGCAGGGCAGAGGCAGACAGAGTACAGACATAGGACAGGGAACAGAATGTAGACAAACCAAGTCACACATATGAACACAGGAGTAGCACTAGGACATAATAAATGACAAAAGATGAAGAGGGACTCCCCTGGAGCTCTCATGCAGATCAGGAGTCTAGAGCTATCTGTTGTGTAATGGACTCTCCTTTTATGGGGCTCCTGGACGTGCTGAGGGCTAGACTCCTACCCACGGACTATGGCCCTGGCCTGGGCATGGGTATTGTGATGGCACCGTCCATGCTACCACTTCTGTCCATTTAGTTCTGGACTATATGCTGTTACTTTGATTTACTCTAGTGGTTGCCCTCACATTGTCCCCATTGTACCATATTGCCTATTCCCCCAGCCCAGATAGCCGATCCCTACCTAGTACCTTTGCCCTGTACACACTGAGAGGACAGGCGGCACCCTGTTTTAAGTACAGCAAGAACTTTACCACTGGGAGCCCAGGGCAGGATATATATATATATACAGGGAGTGCAGAATTATTAGGCAAATTAGTATTTTGACCACATCATCCTCTTTATGCATGTTGTCTTACTCCAAGCTGTATAGGCTCGAAAGCCTACTACCAATTAAGCATATTAGGTGATGTGCATCTCTGTAATGAGAAGGGGTGTGGTCTAATGACATCAACACCCTATATCAGGTGTCCATAATTATTAGGCAACTTCCTTTCCTTTGGCAAAATGGGTCAAAAGAAGGACTTGACAGGCTCAGAAAAGTCAAAAATAGTGAGATATCTTGCAGAGGGATGCAGCACTCTTAAAATTGCAAAGCTTCTGAAGCGTGATCATCGAACAATCAAGCGTTTCATTCAAAATAGTCAACAGGGTCGCAAGAAGCGTGTGGAAAAACCAAGGCGCAAAATAACTGCCCATGAACTGAGAAAAGTCAAGCGTGCAGCTGCCACGATGCCACTTGCCACCAGTTTGGCCATATTTCAGAGCTGCAACATCACTGGAGTGCCCAAAAGCACAAGGTGTGCAATACTCAGAGACATGGCCAAGGTAAGAAAGGCTGAAAGACGACCACCACTGAACAAGACACACAAGATGAAACGTCAAGACTGGGCCAAGAAATATATCAAGCCTGATTTTTCTAAGGTTTTATGGACTGATGAAATGAGAGTGAGTCTTGATGGGCCAGATGGATGGGCCCGTGGCTGGATTGGGAAAAAGGGCAGAGAGCTCCAGTCCGACTCAGACGCCAGCAAGGTGGAGGTGGAGTGCTGGTTTGGGCTGGTATCATCAAAGATGAGCTTGTGGGGCCTTTTCGGGTTGAGGATGGAGTCAAGCTCAACTCCCAGTCCTACTGCCAGTTCCTGGAAGACACCTTCTTCAAGCAGTGGTACAGGAAGAAGTCTGCATCCTTCAAGAAAAACATGATTTTCATGCAGGACAATGCTCCATCACACGCGTCCAAGTACTCCACAGCGTGGCTGGCAATAAAGGGTATAAAAGAAGAAAATCTAATGACATGGCCTCCTTGTTCACCTGATCTGAACCCCATTGAGAACCTGTGGTCCATCATCAAATGTGAGATTTACAAGGAGGGAAAACAGTACACCTCTGTGAACAGTGTCTGGGAGGCTGTGGTTGCTGCTTCACGCAATGTTGATGGTGAACAGATCAAAACACTGACAGAATCCATGGATGGCAGGCTTTTGAGTGTCCTTGCAAAGAAAGGTGGCTATATTGGTCACTGATTTGTTTTTGTTTTGTTTTTGAATGTCAGAAATGTATATTTGTGAATGTTGAGATGTTATATTGGTTTCACTGGTAAAAATAAATAATTGAAATGGGTATATATTTGTTTTTTGTTAAGTTGCCTAATAATTATGCACAGTAATAGTCACCTGCACACACAGATATCCCCCTAAAATAGCTAAAACTAAAAACAAACTAAAAACTACTTCCAAAAATATTCAGCTTTGATATTAATGAGTTTTTTGGGTTCATTGAGAACATGGTTGTTGTTCAATAATAAAATTAATCCTCAAAAATACAACTTGCCTAATAATTCTGCACTCCCTGTATATTCAGGGAGCACCAAGTTATTTTAAGGGGTTGTGTGCAATGCCAATCAATGTTGCCATTCATACTGTCGACAGGAAATGGTACTGTGGTACACATGACATCATTGTGAGAGGGTACATATAACCTAATTGGCGTATGGGATGATTGACATGGGAATTGCACCATTTATGCCAAAACAGCATATTTTTAAAAATAATCAAATTGCAAATAGATTTTTCTAATATGCTATTACGGCATGTATTTAGCAATTTCTATATGAAATAATTAATCAATCAGTAACACTTTAAAATATTGTGAATGTACTTTTTGGCCCTGGAATATTCAGTTCATAAATTGATATTCCCTGTAATTTGGAAATTATTTGAGAACTAGAGCCAAATTCGGCTTAATTGGACCAAATAACTTTTCCCTATAACTAGGAAATTATTTCAGGATTTGGATACAGATCAAATCAGGGTTGTATGCTTTTTTAGGCCAAAATTAATAGCCCCAAATATTAGCACCGAATTCAGTGAAAAATCTGCTGCAATTTGGCTAACTTCTCCTCAGTGGTAAATGTTATGTCCAGCTCATGGCTACATGAATAGACCAACAGCAAAAGATCTGGGGAAAAACACCAATGGCTTCAGCTTTGCATCACTCAAAGTGAACATTTGCTGTAAATCCATAACCAGAGGGAATATATAGAAAAAAACGCATAACACATTTGTACTTTTAACCAACGCTGGTGTGTGATACACTTATGATTATGCTTAAGAATGAGTTTATGATTAAACACTAATGGGTCTATTCTAGACATGCGCATTCGTTTTCGGACTACTGCATTTTCGTCCGAAAATAGCATTTTCGTCCATTCGTCCGAAAAACGAATAACGAAAATGCTAAACTAACGAAAGACAAATGAACGAATGGTTAATAAACGAAAATCATTCGTCCATTCGTCCATTCGTGCTATTGGCATTCTATAAACCGAAATAGAGTCGGTTTATAGAATACCAATAGCATTACAATGCTATTCTATAAACCGAAATAGAGTCCCCATTCATCCGAATAGGTCAATTGACCTATTTGTATGAATGGGGACTCTAGTTCGGTTTATAGAAAGCCAATAGTATTACATGTATTCTATAAGCCGAAAGTCTATAAACCGAAGGTCGTTCGGTTTATAGACTTTCGGTTTATAGAATACATGTAATTCTATGCTATTCAAAAAACTGAAAGTCTATAAACCGAACGACCTTCGGTTTATAGACTTTCGGCTTATAGAATACATGTAATACTATTGGCTTTCTATAAACCGAACTAGAGTCTTTCGGTTTATGGAATGTGTAGGTCAATTGATTCGTACAAACGAATAAAATGAAACGAAAATAATGAACGAATTTCGTCTGAAACGAATGCAGTAATGAACGAAATTTGTTTTAGATGAAATAAATAACATTTTCGTCCGAATGGACGAAAACGAAACGAAAATGTTAGTTTTGCACATGTCTAGTCTATTCACTAAAATCTGACTTTGAAGGTCGACTTTCATTTTGAGACTAAGTCAAATTTGACAACCGAGTTTGACTTAGAAAAAAAAAACCCAGGTATAAAAGGAAAAACTGAACACAGCAATGCAAAACAGAAACAAACACCTCTCAATTAAATATTGTCCATATTCTATATTATTGCATGTAAAATCAGTATTACTCTGTTGTCCCCTTAGAGGGGAAATCTGGTCACCTTGCCAGAGTTAGAGTCTCAATAAGTTCCTTAAAAAATATTGTAGGGTAGTATTTGACTATACCCCACAATGACTTGTGAGTGGATTTGAGCCACGTTTGTTGTCTATCGACTCCTATTGGTCCCAGCTACGGTTTAACAACCGCTGGGCAAACCATTTTTTAAGGAATTTAACATCAGCTTTCCTCCCTATTTTTCTCACCTGAAATAACAGTTTAATGTAAGTGGTGGACTTTTTCGGACCGCATTAAGCGGTGTAGCCAAAGGCAGCAGGCTACTATACAGATAAGCCTGCGGGCATTGACTGCCAGAATTGTATGTCCTGAAACCACTTGCAGGTGTCTGTTTAAAGCAATAACACTTATATACTTTTAGAAACCTTATAGGATTATAACAGCTGAGGTTACTGCTACCATACTTTTACCAGTATCTAATTGACTGTCTAATCGAGGAGTTATGATTACAGTTAAAAACACTCCCTTAAGATGTTTGGGTTACTTTACAGGTGATAAGAACTCATTCAGAAGGTTTTAGTAACCAATTTACAAGTAATAGAACCCTCATCTGTGTCAAATAATCCTCTAATACCCCCACAGGGTGATAGGGATCTGACAGCTATATATGTGTACTGCATAATTGTTTTTTAATGTGTCATGTCTGTGTCTTTTTGCAGTATTCCATCGCACTAAGTCATTGTGGGGTATAGTCGAATACTACCCTACAATAATTTTTAAGTAATCTTTATTAAAAGTTATTTTTTAAAATTTCACCCAGTTTCCACACATTACTATTTACGAAATTAGGTTTTCACTACCTCCCCCAGGGAATCTGGGAATAGAAAACTAAGCTCCACATGGCTTGTTTTCTCTCTCTCTCCAAACTTTCTCTCAATAAGTTCCAGTTTTAATCCTATGTATCGCTTCCTGGCTTCCAAGGATTTGGTACAATATTCTCGGTTCATATATATATATTTTCTTTTTTTATAAATCAGATCTGAACATAAAAATACAGGTGATGGGTGGTAAAGGGGTAAGGAACAAATATGCATGGGCTGTGTTAGTATGAAATACTAACTTGTCCTAGAGCACGCTACAGGGACAGGATGTCATATTTTGGCCCAGGTCCAAAGACAATTCAACGGCCCATGGTGCAACTTCATCAGCCCATCAGAGATAAACGGAAATATATAGACAAGACAAGACTTAGTCTCAAAAAAAACTTTGATCATTTTGCCTCCCACCACTTTCAATGGGGAAGATTCAAACCTAGTTTTTTTTTTTCTTAGTCAAACTCGGGTACCAAATTTTACACAAATTAAGCAGTTTATTATGTGTTATTTCTATATTCTCTACGGTTATGAATTTACATTAAAGCTTCACTTTGATTGATGCAACGCTGGAGTCATTGGAGCTTTCCCGCAGCTTTTGCTGTTGGGTCATTTGAATGCCAGGTTGGTCCACCAAAGGGATATGGTCCAGTTTCACCACCACGACCTGAGCATTCATACAAGTGTGGGAGTGCTATATGACTAGACCCCTATGCCCCCCCCCCCCCCGCCCCCATAAGGGGATAATCAATAAATTGCAAAATTAGGCATTAATAGCCAAGTTGGAAAGATTCCTGCTATAAATTCATGATTTTTGCAAATGATGGCCAGTTCACTTTTAATGAATAACCACCAGTACCTTGTTAGTTCTCACAAAATGGAAAAGTCAAGTTCAAGAATGAGGTGGATTTGACATATTAGACTTTAAGGCCATTTCATTAATGAGAGAATTGCAGGGAATTGAAATGGGAATTTCAAACTTTAGGCCAATATAGCCAACTACTTTAGCCGTAAGTTTGAAATTCCTGTCTTAATTTGCTGAAATTCCCTCTTTTTTGAGGAGACACTTTGGCTAAGACATTTGATATGGTTCTACACTAAAGGTTACTGCAATAGGCTTAGGGCCAAACGTTTGTGTGTGGATTGGTGATTGGCTGAAAGATCGAATGCAAAGAGTGGTGATAAATGGGAAGTTCTCAGATTTGACAAATGTGATAAGTGGAGTAACTCAGGGATTTGTCCTGGGTCCATTTCTTTTTAATTTGTTTATTAATGATCTCCCAGTGGGCAAAAGATGCCATGCCTCAATGATTGCCAATGGCACACAATTAACTAGAGTAATATAGTCTGAATCAGACGTGTCTTCACTGCAAGCGGATTTGAACAAATTGAGTAACTGGGCAGATTAATGGAAATAGATACAAATGTAAAATAATGCATGTTTTGGTATTATAATAAAAATGCAACATCTAGATTAATTAGTGTTTCCTTGGAAAAATCTACTACAGAAAAAAATTTGGGAGTAATTGTAGACATTAGACTTAGCAGTAGTGCCCAGTGCCAGCTGGTGACTGTAAAAGCAACACACCCATGTATGCAGCAACAGACCAGATGTGGTTCAGAGCTGAAACACATCACCCCAGTCCTAAAGAGCTAATCTGATTAATTGTTACACTAGCCATTTTTTGACATATCAATACATGGTGCCAGGGGAGGGTTGGTAAGTGTGGCAAAGGGCAATTGTCTCAGGAATGTTTTCTAAACTGTTTCAGTAGGCTAGGAATTTCATTTCTAAATACCCCTATGCATAGGTTAAGCAGCCATCTTCATCAGATGAGGCTCAGATTGGAATTAGTTGGTAAGGACAGAAAAGCTTGAGGTCTGGAGGAAACTGGGTAAAAATGTTTTTTGACCCAACCACTGCTCTATCTGTCTGTCCGTATTTTTATCCAATTTTTATCCATCATGTTACCTTATCTGTCAACATATCTGTCTTGTCTGTCTATTTTGGTCTATCTCTGATGGATGGGTTGATGAAGTTGCACCATGGACCTTTAACTTGCCAAAAGATGCCATCCTGTCCCTGTAGCGTGCTATAGGACAAGGTAGTATTTCATTTGTAAGTACTACGTATACTTGAGTTCAGTATTGAAATATACATGACCTACCCTGTCTCTGGATAGCGATTATATGTTGTTGTATTTATGTATTACCTGTAAATGATGTTCACTCCCCCTACCTGTGTCCCCCTTTGTTTACTTGGCCCATGCATATTTGTTCCTTACCCCCTTCCAACCCTCACCTGTATTTTTCTGTTGGTAAAACCAATAAAATCAGTTTTATAAAAATTAAATAAATATATAACCCTAGAATATTGTACCTTGGAAGCTAGGGAGCTATATACAGGATTACAATTGCTACTAACTGAGACTAACTCAGGCAAGGTGACCAGGTTCACCCCTCTAGAAAGTAAATTTACTACAGAGTAATACTGATTTTACGTGCAATATAGAATATGGAAAATATTTAACTGAGAGGTGTTTGTATCTGTTATACATTGTTGTGTTCAGTTTCTCCTAACCTGCTTTTATAGCTACATCATATGTACCTCAGCTACAACTGCATGCTGCCTGTTAAGAGCATATGCTAGCCGCGAAAGCTTATAAATACCAAACTGCTGCCTGCCAATCCCGGGAGCCAGCAAGATCAATCAACAGTAACCCTCCACCTGCTGCTTTCTGCTGATGTATTTACTGCACAAACAAACAACATCAACTTAAAAAATACTTTGAAATCATAAAACACATTCATGGTCAAAGGGTTTTTGGAGGAAGGGAAAATTATTCACAGATTCCCTGGTTAAATATAAATGGCACCTGTCAGTATGGCTTCTTGAGTTCAGTGTGCTAGAATAACTTATTTATAAACAAGGCTTTCCAATACTTCCAAAGAACCAGTGAAATATTTCTGGTGAGTGTAAGTTCAGCTCAATAGTTTTTTTTGTACCATGAGTTCCTAAAAGAGCTCTTCTCTCTAATGATTTTTATATATGGTCTTAACATTTTTCAAGCCTTCCTGGTAAATGCCCCAGTTGAGTCCACACTGTTTATTGGAGCTCACAGCTTTCCCATCTAGTTCTGCCCTGAGCAGCAGTGGTATTGAGAAATACAAGAAAGAACAATGTTGGTGCCTAGTCCTAATAAAGAGCAATAGTGGAGCAAAAGTCTAAAAACGAGAAGACACATTAAATTGGTTACCATTAGTGTTGAGCAAACCCGAACTGCACTGTTCGGGGTCGTACCGAACTTTTTGATTTTTGGACCCCGGACCCGAACACGGACATTTCACTGTATGTCCGTGTTGGAGTTCGGGGTTCGGCGATTTTCTGGCGCATTTTGAAAGGCTGCAGGCAGCCAATCAACAAGCGTTTGACTCGTTTGCCCTTAGAAGCCATCACAGCCATGCCTACTAATGGCATGGCTGTGATTGGCCAGTGCAACATGTGACCCAGCCTTTATATATAAGCTGGAGTCACGTACACGCACATCACATGAGCTCTTCTTAGTGTAGGGAGAGGATGCTGCAGCTGTGAGGGACAGATTAGTAAAGAATTCTGGTGTTGAATCTGCAAACTACAGCTATTATTCAAACTACAGCGATTATTTTAGTGGGTGCTATATTACATTTTTGTACTCTGCCCTGAGCCCAGTGCCACAGAGAGAGCAATGCACTTGCAACTGCATGTGTGCCAGGCACATGACTTTAATCCTGTTCTGTTAGCTCAGTGGGCAACATCTAGGCATTTTTAAATACTGCAATTTGTTGGTGTTAAATATTACACTTCATATCTGAGAGTCAAATAGAACCGTCAAATACTGTGCTTACAGCGCACTTTGAAAAATTCTAATTGTTTTGGGTGCTAAATAGTACATTTGCGTTTTGCGGTGCATTCTTGCAGTCCAATAAACAAAAAAACAAATAAAAATTGTTGACTATGGGCGGTTACATTGTCGCCTGACATAAACCATCTGTTACTTTGATGGGGGACCACAAAGAATGAGGAGAGCGTCAAATAAGGGACGTGGCCCTTGTCGTGGTGCTGCTGGTGTTGGTGGAGCTCCTTTTGCAAGTAGGGGATGTGGTCGATCTGTGCCAGCTACACGCACAGGTGAAACACCTTCCTCAGGTGCTAGTACGCGACAGAACCTTCAGCGTTATTTGGTAGGCCCGAATGCCACTCTTAGAATGGTGAGGCCAGAACAAGTACAGGCTTGGGTTGATTTGGGTTGCTGACATTGCCTCCAGTTCCTACACATTGTCTCCCACCCGGTCCCCTGCTGAAAGCTCAGAGTCGACACCTGCAGCCCATGGCCATCTGTCTTTCACCTCACCCCCTTGCAAATAAGCCAAGCAGTCTGAGCCACAAGTTATGCAGCAGTCTCTTTTGCTTTTTGATGACTCTGCTGGCGGGGTCATCAAACCTAGTCTTGCCCCAGAAGTGGAAGAGATTGAGTGCACTGATGCACAACCATTTATGTGTCAGGATGTGGACATGCAAGGACCACCGCAGCACGTCTCTGATGATGACGAAACACAGGTGCCAACTGCTGTGGCTTTCGGCAGTGTGCAGACCGGCAAGGAGGCCAGGGCTGAGGAGTGGGTGGAAGATGATGTGGAGGATGATGAGGTCCTAGACCCCACATGGAATCAAGGTCATGCGATTGACGTGTCCAGTTTGGAGAAGGAGGCGGTGGTCGCAAAGAGGCACCAGCGCAGCATAAGAGGGAGCAGGGTACAAAACCGTAGCGGCCGCCCCTAGACAGTAGGCCTGCTACTGCCCACCTCACCCAGGGGCTGAGCACACCAAAGCCAGCTACAAGGAACCACGTACCACATTTCTGGGAAGGCAGAAAGATCCCCCTCTATAGGTCTGTTCTGTCCCTGTGGTTTCGAGAGTAATTTAGACTTAATTCAGCAAGTAAATAAGAGCTCCTCGACCCCCCCCCCTCCCCTGAGAACTCCCGTGGTACACCGGGTATGAATGATGGATGGATGAGTAAGAATGGCCTGCTGAAAGATAGAAGTATGAATGGAATTTCCCTTTTAAAGACATGTAGATCGTGAAAAACTGAAACTCAAACTTAGGAGTTTCCCCGATTAAAAACAGAATTATCTCCCCTTTGGGGTCGACAGGATACAATGGACAGGGAGGACGTGGAACCAGCTAGTAGGATTGATGCCTCGCCATAGGTGGGCATAAAATATTATGAGATAATCATTCAAGTTTTAAATATATTCAAACGTATGTGATACATGATTTGTTTGTCTGGTTTGTTTTTCTTTTTTTGTCTTTTTCCCTTTTATATGCATGAGAAAAGAATAAAGATTATGACAAACAAAGCCAGCTACAAGGAGTTCCCTGGCGTGGCAGTTCTTTAGACAATGTGCTGACGACAAGAGATGAGTGATTTGCAAGCTGTGCAATCAGAACCTGAAGCGAGGCATAAACTTGCCAAACCTGATCACAACCTGCATGACCAGGCATCTACATGCAAAGCACGAGCTGCAGTGGAGTAAGCAACTCAAAACCCAGGAAAGGTCTCAGGCTCCTCCTGCTTCCTCTTCTGCTGCTGTCTTGGCCTCTTCCTCCAGCTCTGGAGTCACAGTGGCATCTGCCACCGAGCAAATAGAGGAAGTGGCAGCAACGCCACCACGTCCGCCACCGTCCCCAAGCATCTCCACACTGTCCCATGGAAGCATTCAGCTGTCCATCTCCCAAACACTGGAGAAAAGGAGGAAGTATGGCCCTACCCACCCGCGAACACTGGCCCTGAATGCCAGCATTTCCAAATTCCTGGCCTTTGAAATGCTGTCATTCCTTCTGTTGGAGACGGACAGTTTTAAAAATCTGATGGCGGTGGCTGTCCCACAGTACGCGGTTCCCAGCCACCACTACTTTTCCCGGCGAGCCATCCCTTCCCTGCACAAACAATGGGAGGACAAAATCAGGTGTGCACTGGGCAACGCCATCTGTGGCAAGGTCCACATAACCACAGATACGTTGACCAGTAAGCAGGGGCAGGGACACTATATCTCCCTAACTGCACACTGGGCAAATGTAGTGTCGGCTGGGCCTGAGGCAGATAGCAGTTTGGCGCATGTCCTTCCACCACAGAGGATTGCAGGTCATTTCTCTTTGCCTCCTGTTGCCTCCTCCTCCTACTCAGCTTCTTCCTTCTCCTCTACCACCTCCTCTACCACCTCCTCATCCGGTCAGCGTAACACCTTCACCACCAACTTCAGCACAGCCAGGGGGAAATGACAGCAGGCTCTTTTAAAACTAATATGTTTGCGGGAAAAACCCCACAGCGCGCAGGAGCTGTGGACGGGCATGGAACAACAGATCAATGAGTGGTTGTTGCCACTGAGCCTCAAGCCCGGCCTGGTGGTGTGCGATAATGGACGAAATCTCATAGCAGCTCTGGGCCTAGCCACTTTGATGCACATCCCTTGCCTGGCACATGTGCTGAATATGGTGGTGCAGAAATTCCTGAAAAACTACCCAGATATATCAGAGCTGCTGCAGAAAGTGCGGGAAATCTGTGCGCACTTTAGGCGTTCTCACCCTGCTGCTGGTCGTCTGTCTGCGCTGCAGCGTAACTTAGGCCTTCCCGCTCACCGCCTCATATGCGACGTGCCCACAAGGTGGAACTCCACCTTGCACATGCTGGAGAGATTGTGCGAGCAGCAGCAGGCGATAGCGGAGTATCAGCTGCAGCACGCATGGGTCACTCGCTCTGCGCAACAGCACCACTTCACCACCAATGAGTAGGCCTCCATGAGAGACCTGTGTACCATTTTTCACTGTTTCGAGTACTCCACCAACATGGCCAGTGCCAATGACGCCGTTCTCAGCCTTACTATCCCGCTTGTATGTCTCCTTGAAAAAACGCTTAGGGCGATGATGGAAGAGGATGTGGCACAGGAGGAAGAGGAGGAGGAAGAACAGGGGTCATTTCCACGGTTATCAGGCCAGTCATTCATTAGTGGCTTGGAGGGTGGGTTCCTGTACCAGCATAGGCCAGACACACAACTGTCAAGCCAGGGCCTAAATGTAGAAAAGCTTTGTCAGCACGACACAACAAGCAGCACCATCATCTGATATGCAACGTCTTAGCTGGAGACAACATTTCAGCAACATGGTGGAACAGTACGTATGCACAGGCCTACACGTATTGACTGATGGGTCTGCCCCATTCAACTTCTGGGTCTCCAAATTGGGCACATAGCCTGAGCTTGCCCTTTATGCCTTGGAGGTGCTGGCCTGCCCTGCAGCCAGTGTATTGTCTAACTTTTGTTTAGCACGGCAGGGGGTGTTATCACAGACAAGCGCAGCCGCCTGTCCACAGCCAACTTGGACAAGCTCACGTTTATTAAGATGAACCAGGGATGGATCCCACCAGACTTCTTTGTACCTTGTGCAGAATAGACATTTATACTGGCCTCACCCAGTCATTGTTATACTTAAGTGCACTTATTCTTTGTTTTCTGTTGTTATATGTCCCAATATTTTGGGGGCTACCCCAATTTAAAAAACAAATAAAAAACAGTGTTGGCTACCTCCTCCTCCTCCTCCTCCAGCGTCGCTTCCACCTACACCACCACAGTCACCGCCTCCTCAACTTATGGGTCACTTAGTATAAACTGAAAGAGTATACCCTGCACTCCAACCCTCTCTCAAATGGCTAATTCTGTTGATCCTCCTGGCAGCCATGCTTTAGATTTAGATTTAGATGGGGGGATATGATAGAAACTTTTAAATACATAAAGGGATTCAACACAGTAAAGGAAGAGAGTATATTTAAAAGAAGAAAAACTACCACAACTAGAGGACATAGTCTTAAATTAGAGGGGCAACGATTTAAAAGTAATATCAGGAAGTATTATTTTGCTGAGAGGGTAGTGGATGTATGGAATAGCCTGCCAGCAGAAGTGGTAGAGGTAAACACAGTCAAGGATTTTAAGCATGTGTGGGATAGACACAAGGCTATCTTAGTTCCCATCTGCCGACACATTCTATGTTTCTATGTTTCTATTTATGTTCTTCCAAAGTTAAAATCAAAGATTCCATCTAGTGCTATTTTATGGCTCAGCTGTATTTTTAATTTGTATGTATTTTATGTTATTTCCCTATCCGCATTTGCTTGCAGGGCACTTGTCCTACTCTTACCCACATTTTACTTCCTTTTGCAGCCCTCTAGCCCTTTCCATTACTTTTTTAGAGGTATTTTAGTGGCCAAAAGTCCGTGTCCCCATTGACTTCAATGGGGTTCGGGTTCAGGGTTAAGTTCGAGCACGGACCCGGACATTTTTTCGAAGTTTGGTCGAACCTTCCGAACCCGAACATCCAGGTGTCCGCTCAACTCTAACTACAAATCTATTTATTAAGCAATAACTAAAACAAAGAGAATTTTCCATAGATTCCAGAAACGGAGAGTACAGAGAATGAAGTCTTTTGGAATACCCCCCAAAATTAATATCTTAATATGTAATAATGTTAATACTAAGACTAATAAAAATAATACTCCCAATTCTAACATATTTTTAACAATATTCTTTACATCTCTTATTATGGATATAAGTTGCATCTATAATGCCATCCTATTAAAATACGTTAATGTGAAGAAAATAAGATAATTCCTATGAAAATTGCTGATTGGCTTTACTGTGACTTTTTTTTTATTAACTTCTGATATCTCCACTATATAACAGTTAATGTCTATCATCCACAATCAGTTCTGCCACAAAGAGCACTCAGAAAAATATATACCTTCTTGTACAGAACTACAATCAGTGTCTCCAAAGCTGCCCTATTTTATTAATATAATTTCTATTAATTTGCTACCATTTAAATGTAGCCTCATCTTTCATTTTCAGTCTAAAAGAGAAGGTGTTATGCTAAAATAGAAATAGCCTAGATGTTGAGTGATCAGTGGAAAAAAAACCCTAAAATGCTCCTATTAAAAAATAGCAATGCTTATTGTGGTGACATTCTGCCATCAAACGATCATGGTGACCAGAGGTCATGTGACCAAGATCATATATATAATTTTCTTACAGGGAGATAAATTGTAGCCTTTAATATGGTAATGAGGTAATTAAAGACCTTTAGAGATGTCATACGTCAGGAAAAGATTACCACTGTCTTTCCCGCTTCTCTTTCTTTTTTTGCCGGCTGCGTTTGTGAGCAGACATAGGTTAAGTTATCATGGTGAACAAGATGTAGGTGACGTCTAATGTTTTTTACTTAGTTATAAGTGCTGTTATTATTCTAGTTAGTGTTAGGTACTGCAAGTCTCTAAAAACCAAAGAGTGAATAGATGGCAACATTTGAAAAAAAAATAATAATTCAGGGACAATTTGTAGCACAGCTATCTATACCATACTTGCTTGAATCTAATTTTTTTTCAAAGCGGCAGCACAGACATCCTTTGATGGTGCCCAACATTTCCACCGGGGGTTCTATGACAAAAAGCTGGGGTCACGTGACCTCCCAGTGTTCCATCTCACATGCCCTGGCGGAAGTGCTGAGCAGCATCAGAGCATGTCTGTGTGCAATGAGCTGCGCACAGACATCCTCCTGCTGCCCCCACTAGACACCATGGATGTCTGGGAATGAATTGGCATATCTGAAGTGCTAATTAGACATGTGTAAAACTAACATTTTCATTTTGTTTTCGTCCATTCGGACGAAAATGTTATTTATTTAGTCTAAAACGAATTTCATTCATTACTGCATTCGTTTCAGACGAAATTCGTTCATTATTTTCATTTCGTTTTATTCATTCGTTTTATAGAATACGTGTAATACTATTGGCTTTCTATAAACCGAACGAGAGCCCCATTCATAAGAAATTCTTATGAATGGGGCTCTCATTCGGTTCATAGAAAGGCAATAGTACCACACGTTTTCTATAAGCCGAAAGTCTATAAGCCGAAGTTAGTTAGGTTTATAGACTTTCGGTTTATAGAATACATAGAATTACATGTAATGCTATGTATTCTATAAACCGAATAAACCGAAAGTCTATAAACCGAACGACCTTCGGTTTATAGACTTTCGACTTATAGAAAACGTATAGTAGTATTGCCTTTCTATGAACCCATTCATAAGAATTATGAATGGGTTCATAGAAAGGCAATACTACTATACATTTTCTATAAACCGAAAGTCTATAAACCGAAGGACCTTTGGTTTTCTCTAAACAGAGACAGAGTCTCCATTCATACATTTTTTTTTGTCTCTGTGTAGAGAAAGCCAATAGTACTATTACATTCATTCCAAATGACGAAAGTCTATAAACCAAACGTTCGGTTTATAGACTTTCGGCTTATGGAATACATATAATCCTATTGCTATTCTATAAACCGAATGTTCGGTTTATAGAATAGCAATAGGATTACATGTATTCCATAAGCCGAAAGTCTATAAACCGAACGTTCGGTTTATAGACTTTCGGCTTATGGAATACATGTAATCCTATTGCTATTCTATAAACCGAACGTTCGGTTTATAGAATAGCAATAGGATTACATGTATTCCATAATCCGAAAGTCTATAAACCGAACGTTCGGTTCATAGACTTTCGGCTTATGGAATACATGTAATACTATGGGCTTTCTATAAACCGAACTAGAGTTCCCATTCATAAAAATGTATGAATGGGGACTCTGTTTTGGTTTATAGAAAGCTAAGAAGTTGAACGAATGAACGAATGGTTTAATATAAACGAAAATCATTCGTCCATTCGTGCTATAGTATTGGCATAACTATAAACCGAAATAGAGTCGGTTTATAGAATGCCAATAGACTTACATGCATTCCATAAACCGAAAGTCGTTCATTATGTCGGTTTATGGAATGTAGTGTACTATGCTATTGTATTCTATAAACTGACTCTATTTCGGCTTATAGAATGCCAATAGTACTACGAATGGACGAATGGACGAATGATTTTCGTTTATTAACCATTCGTTCATTCGTTAGCTTAGCATTTTCGTTATTCGTTTTTCAAACGAATGAACGAAAATGCTATTTTCGGACAAAAATGCATTCGTCCGAAAACGAATGCACATGTTTAGTGCTTATAGGCCTTTCCTTGTTTTCCTCAATTAATATAGAGAATTTGGTGGGTCATACTCTAATTAGGGTTGTCTGATATTCAATCAAACATGGTCCTTACTTGAAAATTTACCACACTCACCACCCCAAAGTCCCACCCATCCCATTGAATTAGAATAATTTAGCTCTGCATAGTTATTATGGTGAAGATTATTTCACTACATTTTCCCCAACCAGGACCTATTTTAAGCAAAAATTCTCACTTTACATCAAATTCATCATCATGCCAGACCCATAGCACTGTGCCATTATTTCTTTGTTCAAAAAAGGGTATTTGCATTTTATTAAAATATACTGTTTATAGATAGAACACACATAAAATGATATAGAGCTTTATATTAGCTCCTTATGCTCAACTCCCATTGAAATATAGTCAGTCAGTTGGGCATTAAGAGGTAAGGTATAGTTATTAGATAAAAATTCATGCATATGAGAACATACCCATGCTGTCTTTCATGCTGCCTGTCTCTGTGCATTTCTGAGTTCTGTGAGGTCATGTGACCCTGATGCATGCAACTTACTGTAGTTGCGGCTTCAAATTTATTTACACTTGCAAACGCCAATTTCCAGGGACATGTCCTGGGATATTTAAGGTATCTGGACAAGCTTCTAGAGCCTGGGACTGTTCCGGGGAAAATGGACAGTTGTCAACTATGCATTCTATTGCTTTCAAAGACTTTATAATGTGCCAATTTGTTTAACTAGTCTTCCTAGGTGGAAACCCAATTTATAAAAGACCCAGGTGCACAATTGGTGCTCCTTCCCCTACTCTCCCACCTGTATTGCCTCAAATAGTGTCTGTATGACAATGACATATTGTTGGAGCTCATAGGAGTAGAGTTTAAAACAGTTTGGTCTCTGTGAAAATGACCACTAACATTTTTTTTCACTGCCAATTTCCCAGGACACTAAAATCCTGATAAAAAACAAGACAGTTAGCAACTATGATGTTTTGCCTACTGCCACTTCACCAAAGGGTTGAGCACAAGGTAAGGCAAGGTTGCAGGACTTGCTGAGGACCCCTAGGGCACTGGACATAAAAACAGTAGAGAGGATCCCAGGATCAAAAATGGATTACCAGGAATGAGCCGAGGTCAATTCAATGGAGCAGACAGCTCTGACCATCCACCCTGGTGCAGGCTCGTCCAGGCATATCTCTATCCTTCTTGCTTTTTATTCCTGTTTATTATTTGTGCTCATTCATGCCCTGTTTCCATGTTTACCTTGTTCTCTGTTCGGATCCATTTCTGGTTTTCCATTCTGTTTGTCATTGTTCCATTCCAGGTTTTCTCTGGGTCTCTCTTCCTTGTTAGTTCACTTCTGTGTAAGCACACCCGGTGTTCAGTTTTTGCAGTCTTCATTCCTGTGCAGTTGAGCTTCTACAGGTAGTCTCTGTTTGTATGAATGTGCAATGTTTATGTTGTAAGTATGTTATCATTTGCTTAGATTCTGTCTTGGTTAGGGACTTGCCTAATTGTGGGGTACCTTGACGTGGTTGGCAAGCTAATATCTCATTGGCCAATAGGTGAACCAAACCTCCACCATTTTACCATATTTAGTGTTAAGCTAGTTCCTGTATTTATGTTTGTTCCTTTGTATGTTTCTCTAGTGTTCCTTAACCCTGTGCCTTGTCTTGGTTTTCCTCATTCCTGTTTCTGTTTTATCTTTTGTTTGTTTTGCCTCTGTCCTGTAGCCCTGCACTCTGTATTACAGTTCTGTTCTCCCTCAGTTGATTTTCTGCTTTAGCTCTGCTTGACTGTCTCTTTTTTCATTTCATCCTCGTCATGTAATCTGGATACAGCAGCTGCTTCACAGGGTCTGGGATGTGGTTGCATAAACTTGGGGTCCCAAACCTTCGAAGCATTGCAGTTACCCAGCACCAAGTCCTGAGTCTCCACCCTGCAATGTAGCTCCTGATATCGGGCACTCAGGGTCCCTTATCACATGGACCCCATGCGTTAAAACAGCAAAGTCAGGAACAGAAGCCAAGGTCAAAACACAGGAGAAGGTAGAGAAGTCAGAAAACAATCCTGGTAAACAATGAAAACTCAGACAATATGAGCAGCCATAGAGCACAAGTCATAGATCAAGCAAGAGTGATGATGTGTCTGGGTGCAGGGTATAAATTAGTCCAAGACAGGTTTTAAAAATGAGGGAGTCATTTTAGGATGATTTCACATCCTATCAAGAGCCATCTTGGATAATGGCAAAAAAGCCAAATCTGCCATAAAACTTGAAGGCAGAATCTGCATAGCGATCTAGGGTTGTGGCAGATTGTGTCTCATTATTTGTATGTTCGTTAAAGTAAACTGAACAGATTTTATATGTGTATGCATGCATAATTTATACAGTTTTGTTAACTACCACATCTTGGCAATCATACATATATGATAACTAAACCTGAAATTTTTGTAAGCATAATGAAGGTCAAAATATACACTGCTAATATATACTATATGTTAAGAAATGATATGAAGCTATTCAATATCTTGAACGCTAACAAAGGTTTATGAGCTTCACTGTATATTTCCTGCTGTTCATTGTGGGCTGTTTTCCTGCTTTACAAAACTTTTTTACACACTTTTGAAAGTAAAATAGTTTGTATCTAATAACACGAGAAGGAAAGATTACAATTGATTTTGAAAGAACACAACATAAGTCTAAGTAGCTGACAAAAAAGCTGCTGAGTTCCATTGTAGTTATCCACCGGGTATGGATATACATTAAAACAAATAGGAAACATCAAATGATTTCTTTATACAGAAAACATCTGCTAAACAATTAGCAGCCCACCTGAAAGGCACAAGACACTGTGTGTGCACATTTCACATATAAACAGAGCTCTTAATCTGGGGTAATACAATAAGGGACAGATTTATTAAAGGGAGAAGCACAAGTGAAAACTTAGTTGTCCCTAGTATGAGGATGAACTGGAATGTACTTCTGATAGTACACACCATTTTATCCTCTGACCAACAGCTACCATGCTTCCATAGGAAGCAGGCATCCATCTGGTCGGCGACTGGCTCCCTCATTTTTGTATAAGATCAGCAGGAGGCACCTTAACTAGGTCCCCCCTGTTGATCCCATGCAAAAACGACAGTCTCTCGCTGTGCTAGCAGTGATTGACCCTTGCATAAAGCAGTCAGAGTGAGGTGAGCTTTAAGGAAGCCAGGGTTAAACAACGTTTAATTGTCCTTTAAGGTAAAACAAGTGTCAGTTTTAAAAAAGGTGCTACATTTGGAGTAAATTATCATAGTAATCCATTGGTATCCATGGTTACTACTACTATTTTAGCACTTTTTCCTGAAATTGCACCAGTTTTGTCTTGATAAATATGGTCCTAAGTACCAAAAAAACAAATACTTACAGAGGAAGTAAACCCAAAATATGTTATATATGAAAGGCAATTTGTCCCTGGTTTATAGCATTTCTCAATGGTACTTTTGGAAATTACCATTCAAGTGATATCCCACAGTCTTTTGTCAAAAAAAACAGGAAGATTTAGAAGTAATCATGTTGTGAAGCTGCTGCTTCACTCAGAAAGTCCAAGACTATGCCAGTGCTGTTGTAAATGTAAATGTGAATGTGTGTGCCAAAACATATGTCAATACATATGCAAATGCTCATATGTACAACTAGGAAGTATGACCCTGTAGTAGGAGGAAATAGGAATATATATTTATATATATATATATATATATATATATATATATATATATATATATATATACATATAGATTAACATATTATAATACACAGTTCCATGACTGCTATTGTGTTATAACAATATTGTTGATGTCATGCCAACTATAAGTTTGCAGCACATCACTGGTTATTGTTCATTGTCAATAGCTATTAGGTTATAGGTACCCTCCGACTATCATGTCATGTCTATCATAGCATCATGTTATGTCCACAGTGTCAATTCACCATTGATTGTCAATGCACCACAGTATACTGCGGATATTAAAGGGAACTTTTACATATGCGAATGTGGCATGAATAGAAAACTAGCAAATGTTGTGCCCATTCACAAGAAAAGGTAGTAGGGAGGAGGCAGGCAACTATAGACCAGTAAGTCTTACTTCAGTAGAGGGGAAAATAATGGAAACCTTGTTAAAGAATACAATTGTTGAACATCTAAAATTGCATGGATTTCAAGATCAGAGACATGGGGTTACCTCAGGGAGATCATGCCAAACTAATCTTATTGATTTTTTTGATTGGGTGACTAAAATAATAGATCAGGGTGGTGCAGTAGACATTGCTTACCTAGATTTCAGTAAGGCTTTTGACACTGTCGCACATAGAAGGCTTAATAAACTGTAATCTTTAAGTTTGGATTTCAATATTGTTGAATGGATTAGACAATGGCTGAGTGACAGGCAACAGAGGGTTGTAGTCAATGGAGTATATTCGATTCAAGGTCTTGTTACTAGTGGGGTTCCTCAGGGATCTGTACTTGGACTTATTCTCTTTAATATTTTATTAGTTAATTAATTTATTAGTGATATTGCAGAAAGTCTTGTTGGCAAAGTATGTCTTTTTGCTGATGATACAAAGATTTGCAGCAGAGTTGCTGTTCATGGAGGGATAAGCCAAAAGGCAAATGATTTAGCTAAACTAGAAAAATGGTAAGAGCTGTGGCAACATTTAATGTGGACAAATGCAAGATTATGCACCTTGGGCGTAAAAACCCAAAAGCCGAATATAGAATATTTGGTACACTCCTAACCTCAACAGGAAAGGGATTTAGGAGTAATAATTTCAGAGGACTTAAAGGTAGGTAGGCAATGCAACAGAGCAGCAGGAAATGCTATCAGAATGCTTGGTTGCATAGGGAAAGGTATTAGCAGTGGAAAGTGGGAAGTGCTCATGCCATTGTACAGACCACTGGTGAGACCTCACTTGGAGAATTGTACGCAGTACTGGAGACTGTATCTCCTCTATTTTGGAGAGAGTTCAGAGAAGGGCTACTAAACTGGTTCATCGGTTGAATGATAAAACTTACCAGGAGAGGTTAAAGCATCTTAACATGTATAGCTTGGAGGAAAGACGTAACGGGGGGATATGATAGAAACATTTAAATACATAAAGGGAATCAACACAGTCAAGGAAGAGAGTATATTTAAAAGAAGAAAAACTACCACAACTAGAGGACATAGTCTAAAATTAGAGGGGGAACGATTTAAAAGTAATATCAGGAAGTATTACTTTACTGAGAGGGTAGTGGATGTATTGAATAGCCTTCCAGCGGAAGTGGTAGAGATAAACATAGTCAAGGATTTTAAGCATGCATGGGATAGGCACAAGGCTATCCTAGCTATAAGATAGGGAACTGGGGACTAATAAAAGTATTTAGGAAATTGGGCAGACTAGATGGACCAAATGGTTCTTAAATGCCGGCACATTCTATGTTTCTATGAAACTGGACCCAGCACCCTACAGGACCCGAGAGGCCTCTGCAACCACTGTTCTTTCAAGTGGTGTGTGGACAAAGTTTGTACAGTGGACAGTAGGGGTTTAACGCAATGGTGGTATCATCTGTTGATTTGCTATGTGGTCAGAGGACCAGTCGGATTACTTCTGTGATTAGGGGGGATTTTGTAAAGAAATTTGGAGCTTCCTGAATAGTTTTTATGACTTGTTCTGGATCTTCCCCAACACTAAAAAATATACAATTCTTTTTGATCAATACCAATAAAAATTTTCATTTATTGTCTAACAGAGAGTTTAATTGCAAGCTTTCAAGACCAGGTTGCTAGGTCCTTTTCTTTGGTATCCTTACTTACCATACTATTTAAACAAAGCTCCCTCTTTTAGACTCATCTTTAGAATTGCTTGAATCATTATTTACAGTGCAGATTTATTACAGACAAACGCCAAATACATGTTATTGATAGGTTTTCAAACTGAATTACATTCAATGTACAAAGTTTAATTTACTTACGTGATAAATGTGCATAACATCCCTGTTATCTTTAAAGATTTATGTCTCTTTATTCCTGAATTGTTGTTCACCATGCAGCTATGTCTCATTGCTTATATTATTGATTAACCAAAAATGCTGTTTCAATGTCAAACTAATTGACCTTCTCTAATACTTTCAGTGCTTTCTCGCTAAAGTGATTGAGTAGTTATGGAATCATTTACTTTATGGAAAAGATCTTGGAGTATTAAGAGATTTAAAGGGGCAGTATCATAACAAATTAGTATTCTGTTATTTAATTTCAAACACATCAAAGTGCAAGAACCAAGAACTGAGAGCAGGCGGAGGAACTATGAATGAATACAGGAACCACGAGAAGGCACTAAGATAACTGAGAAAAGTACGAACACTGAGAGCTGCTCCAGAGAGGGCCGAGTAACAACTGAAAAGGGGGTTTAAATAGGATGTCAGGCATTGCTACACAGCGGAAGGGAGAGGCATACCACACATCCATTTCAACAGCAAAACCTTGTAGGCCAAGGTCGCCATTCAACAGTCCCCACTCCAAGACTCAGAGTAATTCCAGACCAGGCCAAGCCTGTTATGATGGTAGAAAAAAGGCCACGGCGTAAGAAATGTTCCTTGTTATGTATGTGACACATACATTTAGATTCATGCTGGCTTCTAACCTCTAACCGTACTTCATATGTTATACAGCACTCTCTGTCTCAATTTAGACCCTGCGGGGTCTAAATTTGTTGACCCCTATTTTATATTCTCAGACTATGGTCTGTGATCATCAAGTCCTTTTAATATGATTCCGAGAAATATGTATAGATTATAAACATTATTTTTTTAGCAATGCTTTACAGGAGAGTTATATTATAACACCCATCCATGGAGTATTATTTCCTTTCAAATATTATGATTGTTGACAAGTTGGGACTTGGGGTGCAATGTTTTAGTAATAAAAGCATTTAATATTTGTTAAATATTGGCATTATAAAAAAGATCTCTAATGAATCATATTATAAACATTAGCACAAAATGACTCTACCGCAGATGCTAGCCAGGAAAGGTAAAATGAAGCAAAAACAATGAAATCATGATTCTGAGTAGGTGTAGAATATCACATTCCCAAACTCATATTTTTCACAGTTGAATCAAATGTTCCTCTCTTTAGTAGGTATAATACTATACTTGGGAAATATGCTTTGCTTCAAAACTGAAAATTGGATATGAGAAAACAACAGTGTTATCTTCACAATGACATAAGCAATAAAACAATCTATCTATCGGATATAAATATCATGGATGTCACCCTGTTATTTTTTTTTGAAGAAGAAGATGAAGAAGAAGAACCTGCCAGCTTAACTAATAGATGTGAAGTTATCAACAGACAAAAATAGCTGCCCAGTAATCAAAAGCATGGGTGTGCGACCTGTGTGATCACAAGATGCTCACCATCCCTCTTTGAGTGGGTATGGAGGTGTATGGGTAGAGGTCACAGAGACCCTCTTTAGCTGCTGCTCGCTCTGGTGAGGCAGGCTGGATAGAAGTAATAACATGTATTTTTATTTTTGGGTGGCCCCTTTCTCTGGGCCAGTAGATGAGGTCCCAGGGCATAGCTGTTGGAATCTGGATACAGGTAACATTTTATTTTACAGGGCACCTTTTGTGTGCCAGGATGGTGGGCAGTGTCTCCTACATGTGCAAGGTAGAGGTGGAGGGGGGGGGGGGGGTTAGAAATTGGATTCAATTTATTTATTATGCCGGGGACATTTGGCTAGCCCCTGGATCAAGAGGGGGAAAACGTGAGCCCGTTATTTTTTACTGAAATTATGTTTGGGGCATAGCTGTGGGGGGCATTATTATATTTTAATTGGACCTTAGGGAGGCATAATTCCCCCAAGGCTCGTGAAAGAGCCAAGATGTATTTAACTTTGGAATAACAGTGTTTTATGCAAAACTGCATTACTCTCTTACTGCAGTTACAGTGCTTTAATGGACAGTATTTTTGTGGTTCCCATTTAGGTTGAACTGCACAATATTCCTTAATGAATAATGTGCAGTATTTAAACGTAACTTTTGTCGGTCTTAACAGCTAGCTTTGAATCTACCTCATTATGTTTCTATATGATACATCAAGGTGGTGCAGTATACGCTGCTTATCTAATGTTTGATTGCTACTTTCTTCTCATTTATTTCATAATTTATTTTACTGGTTAGCCACACTGGTTTTATTTTGCTACTTTTGTATTTGTTTCCAAGGGGGATACATTTACATTTGAAATTTTAAAATGTTAGTTTGAGTCAACAAGACCAAGGGATGCATTAAAGTTTTGAAATAATTTCAAATGATACCATGTTATGGTCACTACTCCCCAAATGCTCCCTTACTTGGCTGTTGGAGATGAGCGACATGCAATGGTTAATCCTGGGTGCACTCTGGGTGCTGGGGCAAGTCTTAGTTGCAATTTGGTTGATGGGGCAAGTCCTTGGTTCATTATGGGTGCTGGTATAAATCCTGGATGTCATCGGGTGCTGGGGAAAGTTATAGGTGAAATCTGGGTATAGAAGCAAGTTCTGGGTGCAGGGGCAAGTCCTGTGAATGCAATCTGGATGCAGGGACAAGTACTGTGAGTGCAATCTGCATGCAGTGGCAAGTTTTGTGAGTACAATCTGCCAGCAGGGGCAAATCCTGTGAGTGTATTCTGGGTGATGAGATAAGTCCTGGGTGCTGGGGTAAATCCTATGAGTGAAATCTGGGTACTGGGGTAAATTCTGTGAATGCAATCTGCATACAGGAGCAAGTCCTGTGTGCAATATGGGTGCTGGCATATGTCCTGGGTGCTAGGGAATGTCCTGGGTGCTAGGACAAGTTATGAGTGGCATTTGGGTGCTGGGGTAATTCCTGTGAGTGCAATGTAGGTGCTAGGGCAAATCCTGTGAGTGCAATCTAAGTGCTCTGACAAGACCTGTGGGTACAATACGGATGCTGCAAGGTGGTGCTGTGGCATTGCTCCTATGCTTCGCTTGGCTAGCACTCCCCAGGTGCAAACAAAAAAAGTAATGATATTTTCACCATCAAATTACATTTTATAATTTGACCAGAATTTATTCATGTTTGTTCAACAGATGAAGTAAGACATTACATCTTTCTAAAAGCATTAATAAAGGAGGCAGATCATACGACTAGATGACAGGTTGACTGGCAAGCAAACATTTATATTCATGCCTTTTTTTAAAGAAAAAAAACCTCTATATTGGATACTAACAGGAGGGCACTCAGCGATGGGACATGTCATTATCAATTGCATCACAAAGCCCAATTTGTCATTTTAACAAACTAGGCAAAGGTATTTTTCCTATGCAAATATAACATTTTCATTTGTATACCATGGAATATATATTTGTTTTATGTGACATGATGTGAGGCTGATACTGATGTGCGCATACTGAAAGCAGAGCTAAAGCAATTGAATGGTTTGTTTTGATAGAAAAGCTCAGTAGCTATGAAACATCATCAATTGAGAGGATTTAACTACATAATATAATCCTGCAGAGCAAGTCTTTTTTTTGTTTTTTGTTTTTGTAGGAATAGAATGAAAGTAAGTGTATATTAAGTGCATCGAAAGCATACACTTCATGAAAAAAAATTATATATATATATATATATATATATATATATATATATATCTTTTTGAAGCATAGTTTTCTACTGAAATAAATAAACAAATAAAAACTTAGTCCAACTAAAAATTACACTAGCCCCAAAATGATGCAACAATTGGCATTAAGCAATATCAAGCAATGAGCAAGATATATTAACATATATTGTATCCTGGAATCTATTATAGTGGTATATGGACTGTATAAAGAGGCTTCTTAGACTTGACTACATCCCAGGACTGGGTAGGAGCCAAAAGGAGGCAGGGTTAAGTGATATCATGCGACACAGGTACAAGCTCTCTGAAGCTCACTACTTGCACATTTAGAATAAATAAAACAGTGATGCACAATGAACAGACTACATCCATGCCAGAGCACACCAAATTTGACAGAACTGGATCCTCCAACCCCACAAAAAATATTTAATTAATATTTTACATTTGTTTTCATATTTTCTTTTAGTTTGGTTCTTTTTATCGTATAAAGCATCTTCACAGCATAATTTAAACTTTCCCCTGAGGAAGGCTATGTTGGGGTGAAATGCAGTGGTCTGTCTTTTGGTGCTCTGAGACTTTCATAGTGACTTACATGTTTCAGATGAAAATTAAACTGAAAGCGCACATTTCTACAGCTGGATTACAGTGCCGTTGCCCATGACTATACAGCGTTTGAGATCACTTTCATGTCCTCAGTCCACCTGCCCTCACCACTGAACTCGTGGGACTCCAATATATACTTTTCTGTGTCATTTCAGATATTATTAGAAGTGGGAGTAGATGTGTTTGCTTCCTCTTGTTTTAAGCTATATTGTCATAATTGGCACTTTTTTATATAGCACTATCTGGTTCTTTTTTAGTTTTTTTGGGTGTCTTTACTCCGCATATAGATCGTCTTGTCTGTGTTGTCCCTAATGGTTTTGTGTACTGATGCCAACCCTTGTTGTAAGAGTATTTTCTTTGGCCATCCCATATTTCTAAATAACTCTAGATATACAGGGTAAGGATGATGCTTCCCATGCACCTGATAGAGGGTGTCGTGTCCATCTGCCCACTAGTTGTCCCAGGGGGCATGTTCAGGTACCATTAAAATTAGGCTCACCACTGGTAAAGCCAACTGGACCAGCTTTAGGCAAGTAGGGGAGAAAAGCGCATAAGCAGGGTAAAAACCTGTTACTGCAATAAGAAATATCTTTTAAATAAAATAGCTAAAATAAAATATTGTTATAGGAAAATGCCAAGTTTTTTTAATGCTACTGTCAATGAACAATTTACATTTTAGTCTACTTATTGCATACACTGATTTTTAAAAGTTATCAAGTATACTGCAGGTAGGGTTGCCACCAAGCAAGTATTGCATGTGCAAGTCAGTAAAAACACAGCTGGCAGCCAATGTCAAGTCTAGGACAATGATAGCATGGTTGGCAACCCTAACTGTAGATGATCTCATTTAAATATTTCACAAATCTAAGAACACCTAAATGGATTGCAAAGGCAGGTCAATCTGAAAAATGCAGAGTTTTTTTGCCCTGTGGTGGAATATGTTATTTTATACACAGATGTTAAATTGCAGGTTTTGAGGCAAAATGATTATTGCCCAATTATAGTTAAGATAAAACCAAAGAATGGAGGTCGGGAGTTGAGTGTTTTGAAGCATGCAGACTGTAATTGCTTGAAATACAATAATTATGATCCAAAATAACAATTTTTATTTGTGTCAAGAATTTGCTGTTGATAACTATATGTATGGAATCGCTAGAGAATGTTGAGCCGCAATCAAATGTATTGTTTTGTACACCCATTAATGCAAATGGAAAGGTCTATACTAGTGTATTCTGTTTGCAGCAATGCTGGATTGTGTGTATATCAGAGTCAATATACAGCATACTTTAATGAAAGTCAATCTGCTCGGAAAATACAAGTAATTATGGCAGCAGAGCCAATTTTCAGTGGCTTAGAGCTTTTAACTGCAATCACTGGTAGAACTGATGTTTTTTTTCTCCACAGGACAAATTACCAAGTCCCAAACAATATGATCAGCAGTTTTAGACAAAAGGAAAGATAAGTTTAGCCTTATCAAAGTGTTGGTTTAAACTACTTTTCAACCCTTCAGAGAGATGGGTACAAGAAATGACATTATTACAAGCCCTAGGGATCTATGCATGGTTGTAGTGAACTAGGGTGGAGTTCTATAAAAGTAGATGAAACAGACAGAGCCACAGCTAGCTCTTTCTGCGCCTGAGGCAAGAATAGAAAACTGCGCCCTCCTCAAAATATTTTTTTTTTATTAGCAAAAGTACAAAAACTTACAAGGATAGTCATCATTTAACAATACAACATGTTCATACATTCAATAAATTATGAAAGTTAAAAAGTCACATAGGTATGTATATCTATTGCCTTCCCATTTGCTTTAATGGAATACCAGTTAAGTGTTTAGAGGGTATACATATGCTTTAACCCATTTATTCCTCCATTTACCCATCCACTTAACCAACTCCATTTTTTCCTTTATTGTCTAAGAACATTTTAGGTTCCTATTCCCTACCTATGCCGATACAATCACTTCTCTTCACCTTGAATTTACCACCCAAAGGTATATCTCCATCGGCTTTCTTTTTTCCTATGATATACATAAAAACATATAATACATATACATATTAATATATTTATATATATCAATGATGACGGTTAATATATATATATATATATATATATATATATATATATATATATATATAAATATATGTATACATATATATATGTCAATTATTATGGTATTTTATATGTTTTTATTTAGCAGGGTTTTAATACACTAACCTCTGAAGAAGCCTGTCAAAGAGCGAAACATGTCAGGTTACAGTTTCCACCATTTGGTGGCATTTTTGATACAAGAGCATTAAGAGAGATTAGAGACTAATGATCTGTCTTGGAAAATTATCTGAAAGTGTGTCAATCTATGTGTACCTTGTTTTGTGAATGTATTTTATTATTCTGCTCTTTACTATTTTTTATGTATAGCATGTATTTTTATGTATGTACATTGTTTTATTAATGTTCACATCAAACTTAGAAAATATTTTTTTGTAGTTTTCTGCCATTTAAATATTGTTTTTATTATTTAAAGTAATACAATTTATAGGTGCTGAATGGTCTGGACTGCACGGAAAGAACTATGGATATATTTTTGGTCGCATCTCATCACATATATTCCTACTCCCTCCTTTTTGGGTTTTGTATAGATACTAGGTCTTTTTTTTCTTCATCGTTTTACATTTTTACACATTGGAGCATACAATCTTTAATTGAATGTAGAGATTTGTTTTAATAATATCTGAAATTGGAAAGATCCCAAACTGTATGTTATATTTTAGTTATTACGTGTAAAAGGTAACATATACCACAAATAATCACACCTTCAGTGAACTCAGAATGTACTATTCAAAAATAAATTTAGTAATTTTTGATTTTATTTTTTTCAAAAAATTATTATTTATATTTACAAATATGGATGGTGTACTTCACTTTATAATCTTTATCAGAGGAAATGATATTGTCAACAAAAAACACTTCCTTGTTCTTGGCAAGAATTTATGTAATATTGCCAAAAACTTGATTATATTGTGTACTAAAGCACAAACTGTAATTCTTGTCAGAATAATTATGATGATTCTTTTACATAATGAGCTAGTTTTATCTAAGGATTTAAATTTTTATAAGAAGCATAAAGTAATATTTTATGAAAACCCTCTGCCAAGGAACTTTTCTTTCATTTTACATTTTTAATGTTTGGAGTCTTTTTTAAACAATTTTTATTGCTTTTTCAATATAATTTGATAGCATTTGATTTGATCTGGACATAGCATATAACAGATATACAATACAAATACACACTAACATCAGATTTGTGCAATAAATCATACATAGCAGACCCTGTTATAGCCAAACTCCCATAGCCCCCACACCAACTGTCTGAAGTCCCTGTCCCCTGGATTACAAAGCTGATGTTATCTTGGACAATGTCCAGGTGATTTACCTGGGATATAATAGACATAACAGTGAGGGGAGAGAAAAAAAATCATACAGAGATACAAATTCAAGAGTCAAATTACTGGTGATCAATTGGGATTATGCGAGGGGTCAGGTTGGTACTAGAGTAACCAAAAATAAAACAGGTAAACACATCCAACACAAATTACGATACGCAGCCACTCAGGCAATGCACATAAAGAGATAACATATCATTGCTTGTTCCAAGAATGTAAAATACTCAAAGTAAAGAATCCTATTAGCTCCCAGAATTAGTTGCCCCTTGTCACCCATATCATCCCCTGTCTGTTAATGCACTTTAGAATTGGATCAAGGCCCCTAAATAATGATTTAGAATACCATTGATGAAAAGCATTCTGCCCCCCTGTGAACTGTGTGAATTTTTCATACTAGAGATCATGGTGAGAGGAGTCAATGGGAATTTAGCTATATTTGACTAACAAAGTCAATAAACTGCTTCCAAAATTCCTGGATGACCAAACAGGTCCAAAAACAGTGGAACAGTTCGGCTTCCTTTCGGTTACACTTGGGACTGGTGGCGGTTGACCTAGCTTCAATGAGAAACAAACATTTTGAACAATAATAGGTACCATGTATAATTTTAAGCAATAATTCCTGCTACATGGAGAAGGTGTAAGATGATATATGGGTAATCACTGATCTTCTAAAGTTTGTAAGGTCCAACCTCCCTACTTCTGAAAATGTTAGGGTAGAGCACTTACCCCGTTACCTCTTATAACATTAGGCATACGTAGTGGTAATGTGTGATTTGAATGGTGCATACACATGCTCCCCTATAGATTCCCAAAGTTTCAACACAAGTGTCTGGAAACCACATGTTTAATTATGGCTATTGCCTACTGAGGGGTGCGGGACATTTAATTGCATTTAGTTGTAATTCAGTAATACTGGTGTAACTAAATTGTATTAGAAATTAGACTATTATACTGAATTAACAGAGGTAGTGCCTGCTCAAGTCAATTGGAAGGTAGACAGCATTAATCCATAGTTGGTTTGTAAAATGTAACTTTATTAAATCAAAAAAAGAATAATAAAACCATCGAGCAGGGAGACAGGAACAAAACAGATACGAGACTGCTTTTGACAAAGCAGCAGTTGGTGCGAAACGCGTCAAGCGTGTGTCGTATCTGTTTTGTTCCTGTCTCCCTGCTCGATGGTTTTATTATTCTTTTTTTGATTTAATAAAGTTACTTTTTACAAACCAACTATGGATTAATGCTGTCTACCTTCCGGATGACTTCAGCTGGCACTACCTCTGTTTGTTCCTGTTGTCTGCCTGGGGTGTGAGTAGACCCTTTTCTGTGCTACAGCACCTGGAAGTTAATCTTACTCACTCCACTGTTACTTGGGGCTTGAGCCGGTCAGAATCTGCTTGGAATTCCTATTATACTGAATTATTAATAGGGTTTTTACCTTTTCTTCAAAATAATACCAGCTATTGCTGCCTCTATTGACCTAAAATTGGTCTCAAGCCAATGTTTTACCAGCCTGCCAGTAAAATATTCAGTGTGGCAACCCTAATTACAAGTTATACCTTCCATTTTTTCCCTAGAAGCACAGCACTGCGAGGGTTAAGGGAATCCTAGTGATGTATTTGGTTAATTTTGTATAGATTTGGGTTTATGTATTTAGTCAGTGCATAGATTTTATTTCATTTTACTGTATTTATCTGCTAAATATTTTATCTATAAGTTGGATTAAACCTTAAAAACAAACCAATGCCATGTTAAAGGATTTATGTGATTACCTTTTGCTCTAGTACAACTTATCTACGAATCTGGAGCATGGTCTGTGCTAGCAGTTCTACTCCAGTGTCAACATCTAGTGGAGATCTACAAAGGCTGTGGCTCCCCCATAGTTCTCAAACTTTCATGAATTAGACTTAAGTCTTCCTAACTGTTCACATTCATACTAACAGCCTTCCTAGCATTCTCATTCCTATTTCCATTCATAATTATATTTTTTCTACACAGTTTAACTAATTGAGACGATCACCCACCAGTAAAAGAAAATCAATTGTTGCTCAGTCAGCTCATTAAACGTAGCAGCTTCCTGAAACTCTCTCTCAATACTGTGGTTTCTTATAAAGAGAAGTAACAATAATAGAAGAAACATTCAAAAATAAATTGGAAACACAGAGAAGTAGTCTGTTCTATAGAAGTAAGCTTTTCGTTGGTGGGTCACACTTCTTTTACTGTAGTTTATAAGATCTCTAGCATTTTTACACAGAGCATCATATTTTATATGGCACCAACAATACATGCAGCATTCAAGGTGGCGTTATAAACCTAAGTCAGAGCAACAGAAACAGACTGATACAGGAGGCAGATAACGTCTAATCTAGAGGGAGTGGGGAACAGGGGACACAAGGTATAATGTTTCTGATGTTAGCAGGTTTTGGAGTCCAGCAGCCACATCGGCAAAGTCTTCTGCCAGAAGTAGACACTCATTATCCGGGTGGTTGAGCCCCTGAGCTTTGAGTGACAATCTGGTCTTTGGCAGAGATGAGAGGCTGGAACAAAAGGTAGAAGCAAAGTCAGGCAAGCCAAGGTCAGTAGGTAGAAGAATGCACAATAGTCAAATGGTCAAAAATGAGTAGCAGGCTTTGATTATTAAACTGGCAGGAACCACAATGATCTACAGTGACAGGAAATGCCTTTTATAGGCAGAGAGTCAGCACATGACCGGACACAGCTGAGGAGAGTTGACAATGATAACAAAGCTTTTAGATTCACGGTTACCGGAACAAAGGGAAAATTGTGAAACTAACTGGATAACTGGTAAAAAGGAGAGCTAAGAACATTGAATTCAGGGTTCAAGTCCAGGTAAAGTCAGTTCCTGATACAAGGTGATTTAACTGTAAACCTCTTTAAAGTAGTGAGTTTTGAGAGATCTTTGAACATTTTACCTACACTATATAAATCTAAAGATTGGGAAGAAGCCAACATTCACTAAAGGTGAATTCATTCACAGCTTTATGATTATCACAGCATGCGCAGGCCAAACCAAAGTTATGCTCACACGTTTATTTGTTACGTTTATATTCTGACATTGTCCCTGTAGGTTGCTGATGAACATATTGCAACATGTCAATTCAAAAACAAATGGCAGTCATTCACAATCTGTATTCTGCTACGGTCCGCATTGCGAAGGACTATAAATACTGATCCTAAATAACAAGGAAAACAATTCCAACCCAGGCAATATCAGTGGCAGCACTAACCGTGATTTGTTCTTTGAGTAATCCTGACTATAAAACATACAAATATATGTACAGCATTTTCATTACATTTCACTGAATGAAAGGATTACTGAGAGCTATACTTGGATTGTCAATATCCCATAAATTTGTGTTTTCTAATTTTCTATAAATAAGTAATATGTCGAGAAGAAGGCAGCTTATTCACTTTGACATATTTCATTATATTTGATGAATTTTGTCTAATTTATGTCGGAATACATTTGGCCATCCCAAGATCAAAAAGGTGCAATTTTAAGAAGCTGTGAAATTATTATTTATAAGATTCTGCCGCAATATCGAACATGTTCTGATGATTAAATTCAAATCTCTGCCTAGGATTAGAAATGTTAGCAGCTGCTTCTAGAAAACTTGTGATCACCAGAAGTCAGAAGGAGCAAGACTTTGTGTCATCAGATTGACTCTTTAGCAAGCAGCTGGGTTAACATCAGGTTCAGTATATGAACTGATGCCAACAAATTTGCAAATGTATCTGAGGTGCAACAGTGAATCACAATTTTGTAATACAGTCTGCAAAATGTTTTTAGACATTCGTGTTAAGGGGAATTAGATCATGAAATAATGAAAAGTTGGGAGAGGTTTTGTAGAAGTCAGGACAGGATCTGTACTTTATCACTTATTACATTATAATAATATGCTATAGGTGACATCACTGAACAACATCATTTATTTTGTCATTAAAATCCTCACTGGCATCAAATATGTGCACACAATACTGCTTATGGTTCTGCCATATTTTATCTATTCATAATGAATTAGGATATAACCAATGTATTAAAGTCAACTTTTTAAGCTTGTTTTGGATCTTTAAACTTCAAAAAATTGTTTGATGATCTAATTATACTTGTACTACATATACAGTATGCATATTAAGTTGTTCCATTTTAGTTCAACAGTTCATCCTAACTCCAAAATTGGTCTCAACTAAATAAACAACAAAATAAACATGATTAATGAAAATCAAACAAAATCATGTTTGTAAGGATAAAGATATAGCGAGGAAGGATATAATAATGGGTGCTGCAGAAATGACCAAACGTTATATACATCAAAAAAAGGAATGAAGCATGTTACAAATGTATATGTGTTGACTCAGGTAACTCCAATTTTACCACATGACAGGAGGCTTCCTTTTTTGCATAATCTCTCTTTACTAACTCCATAGCAGCAAAGAAAAAAACGTTTGAAACAAGAACCAATCAAAATGCAACAATAGGTATAGTGTCCACTGTGATCAGACTCCTCCTCCTCTTTCTTTGCTGCTCCATCAGCAGACAGGTCAGAGTTTTTGGCTCTTCTCCTAATTATTTCATTTATTTCATATGTGACTGTTTATTATATTGCTCATTATATGTATTTGATGTTTATCACTAACTAATGTTTTACTCATTAGTCCCTAGTTTCTTTATGGTTTCTTAATCATTATTTTACCTCAGATTTTGTTGAGTTAATTTGCATGTACTGTTAATTTGCACTTCTTTTATTTGTTCAAAAGCTCCCACTTTTGTTTCTCCCCTACGGACCACTCACATTGGAGTTTTTTCTCCAAGATCTGGTTTGTGTTTCAGCGCTCAGATGCGCGTTTTTTCGTTTCTCTCATGACGGCCATCTTGGATCTCGTTCATCTCGAGATTCGCGGCCGCCATTTTAGGATACCCGCGTTTTCCACACGTTCAGTGAGATATTTCATTCCGTTGCTGTATTTCATGCAAACAACTCGTTTTTCATACTATCATCGTTGGATATTAGGCAAGAGTCATTTATGATCGTTTTCATTCATTATCTGATAGCTGTAGTGTGCATGTAGGGCTCAGCTTCCTATGCATATTTTGGGTGTGTAGCACCTGTGATTGCTGCTGAACTGGAGGGCTGCTTTTGCAACCTCCTTTCTGGTTGTTCCATATAAAAATCCCAATACAGCCTGTTTACCCTGCTGGGGTTATTGTTATTGTTATTATTTTTGTTATTATTATATTTTTTATAGTACTGATAGTACTTTGCTCAAAAAATTGTTCAGGCTATAATACCCTGCTGGGGTTATTATTATTATTTTAGTACTGCTGGTACTGTCAATAAAAATCTACAGCTAACCCTGTGCCATACGCTCTGTATATATATTAAATCATGGAAGACTCCCAGAGTATCCCTGTGGACTTCCAGGCCATGATCAACGCGGCTGTATCCGCATCAATGGAAAAAGCCATTGCTAGAATTATGACGGTCCCAACGGATCAGACCATACCCTCAAAGCCTATACGTCAGGACTCAGATTCTGACGATTCAGTTTCCAAATCTATCAGGGAGAACCACCCTGACAAACGTCATTGGAAGGCGGAGAAAGGGCAACCCTCGAAGAGCAAGGGCAAAGCACTTGCCAAAAGACACAAACCTGTTCCAGCTGTTACATCTATCCCACAGCAGGGCTATTCCTTGGATGAGGAGGATGGGCCGCACTACGCCATGGCCACTTTGGATGAATGGAATGCAGATTCAGAAGATGATGCATGGGGATCTGAATCTCACCCCCCTGATGTCCCAGATACTTTTCTGGGGGAAACACAGATGATTGGGGACTTAGCTGTCCCGTTAGAGGAAGAGGATACCATTCTAGACCCGACGGGCCAGAAGCTTTTTGATCCTCTGAACATTAGACACCCTAGATCAGGAGACTGGACACCTCCAGAACACCTGGCTAAATTTATGCATCGGTGGTTACGCAAACCTCTATATAAAGCGGTACGTAACAGACTAAGGTCAGAATTCCCTCGCCCTTCTCTGCCTGATAATGTTGCCCAGACCCCGGAGTTTGATCAGGTCATGTCCACCTTCATGACAAGGGGCGGGCGTGACCCCCGCAGAGGGGTAGAAAAAGGATTCAGAGGAGTCCAAGATAAACTTTTGGACTCAATGGGCCTTTATCTCGAATTATGTATTTGGCAGACGACGCCTTTATGAGAGCTGATGAATTTGATACCAGCACTATCAGAGAATGGGCTCACGATATCCGTTAATGGGCACAACGCTGTTTCTGTTTTGTCGGAAACACGAATGTAGCGCTCACTTCTGAGAGACGCACAGCAGCGTTACTCTGCATTGACGGAAAGTTGGTGGATTTGGGCACCAAGGAACTTGGACCTATGGCACAGGGCAAATTATTTGGAGACTCTTTTCTCAAAGAACTCAACAGACATGTGTATGTCTTCACCTCTTTAAATAAGGCTCAAACCTCTTTAAAGAAGGTCTTTAAAGGCAATCCCTCAAGAGAGGTTTTTGGACGGGCTGGTCGCTACAGGGGTCGTGCGTTTCTGGCCATCTGGTGCCCGTTCCTCTAGACCCCAACCCTTCTATCCAGAGACTGGCTACCGACAATCCTTTTCCTATTCAAGGGGATCCGACAGAGGCCGTGGATATCGAAGTCGTGGCAGAGCACGCTCCTCGGCAGGTAAGCTACCATTTAACTCAGTTTCCTTCCCGTATTGCAGGTCGCATTTCTCTCTGCTTTCAGGTTTGGACGAGTATATCCACGGACGCTTGGATTCTACAAACGGTTCGGGGTTATGTCTTGGATCTCACCGAGACCCCTTTCCAATCAGAACCTCCCAGACCCATCAACTGCTCCGCGGACGATTCTCTTTTTCTCGACAACGAATTACGGGAACTCCGCTCAAAAGGTGCGATCGAACCCGCTCCGGAGCTCCCAAAGGGATTCTTCAGCAACATCTTCTTGGTAAAGAAGAAGACTGGGGTATTTCGTCCGGTAATCAACCTAAGGGAACTCAACACCTACATTGTCTACCGTCACTTCAAAATGGAAGGAATTCATCTTTTGAGGGACCTTTTACAAGAAGGAGACTGGTTCACCAGGTTAGACCTCAAAGACGCATATCTTTCGGTACCTGTTCATCATTCTTGTCGACGTTTCCTCAGGTTCATGTGGCAAGACGCTCCGTGGCAGTTCACGTGCCTTCCGTTCGGCCTCAGTTCAGCCCCTTGGTGTTTCACCAAACTACTGAAACCAGTGGTTTCTCATCTTCGAGAAAGAGGTTTTCGCTGCATTATCTACCTGGACGATCTCCTGCTGTTTTCCTCCGACAAGCCCAGATTAATATAACACACTCTATACACGGTGGACTTCCTAGAATCACTGGGATTCGTAGTGAATCGCCTGAAGTCAGTATTGACTCCCTCTCAAATAATACAATTTCTGGGCTTCGAGATCGACTCCACGACCAGCACACTTCGTCTTCCCGTGTCAAAGAATTGCGCAGAATCCTACGATGCCATACCATTCCAGTCCGTGGACTCGCTCGAATAGTGGGCCTTCTCTCGGCATCTATCCAAGCCATCTTCCCAGGACCTCTCCACTACCGAGCGATGCAACGCCTAAAAGCTTCATTCCTTCACCAGAACCCAACCTACGACCAACCGGTGCCGGTGACGGAGGAAGTCAGAGAGGAACTGCAATGGTGGTTGGACAGTATGCAAGCATGGAACGGCCGAGCCATATTCGGCGCCAGTCCGGATTTCGTCCTAGAATCGGACGCCAGCCTATGGGGTTGGGGAGCAACGAGTCAAGACAGATCAACAGGAGGTACCTGGACATCTCAGGAACTCAACCTCCATATCAACTGCCTGGAACTCCTAGCAGGCTCTTTCGCCATCCGCAGCCTAGCAAGGGACAGGACCGATTGTTGCATCCTTCTCAGGATGGACAACATCTCAGCGGTCCGTTATATCAACCGCTTAGGCGGAGCCCGGTGGAGACTGTTGTCGGAAATTACGAAGGAAATTTTCGATTTTTGCCTCCCTCGCAACATCTCCCTGACGGCGGAGTATCTGCCGGGAGAGACAAATCTCACTGCAGACTGGTTCTCCCAGGGACGGACACTGGAGGGACGGCAGCAATTGGATGCTGGATCGCCCGATCTTCAACCTCCTTTCGGCCCAGACAGGCCCTTTCCTTTTGGATCTTTTTGCCTCTCGCATCAACAGACAGACCCGGGACTTCTTCAGCTGGCTCCCAGATCCGGAATGCCTAGCAGTGGACGCCTTTTTACAAACATGGCCACAATCCGGGGCATACGCTTTTCCCCCTTTTGCTATGATCGCAAGGACACTCCATTATCTGAAAATGCATCAGATATCTCTACTGCTCATCACACCCCTATGGCGGAGTCAACCGTGGTTTCCGGACCTACTAGCGTGGTCACACGAGGATCCACTCCTACTTCCATCGTATCCAACTCTTCTCACGGATCCGCAAGGAAATCCTCACCCCCTTCTAGTAAACGATCGACTAACCCTGGTGGCCTGGACTCTTTCCGGGGTGCCTGGCAGGTCGGCAAACTATCGCAGACTGCTAAGGACCTCCTATGGGACTCATGGGCTCCAGGAACAAGACGTTGCTACCTATCTGCATGGGCTTCATGGTCCGCTTGGTGCATGGAACGGGATCTCGATCCCTTTTCAGCCCCTAGGGCATCTATTTTGAACTTCTTATCTTCCCTGTTCTCCTCGGGCCGTTCTTATCAGTCTATTAATGTAGTCCGTTCGGCTATTTCAGCAGCTCACGTACCTCTTCAGGGTATTACAGTGGGCAAGGACCCTCTGGTGTGTCGACTCCTAAGAGGCATCCGTTTACAACGTCCCCCAGGTCCCAAATATTCACATCTATGGGACGTGGAGGTCGTACTCCGTTTTTTGAGAGACTGGCCTCCCAATGACAGGTTATCTCTCCGTCAACTTTCAGCGAAATTCACCGTCTTACTTTGTCTCGTTTCTTTTCGATGCGTTTCGGACGTAAGAGCTTTCGAGATTGGGGCCTTCTCGGTCTCCCCGGACGGGGTCACTTTTCATATATCTCGTCACACTAAATCTGATTCTTCGTCCATTTTCTATCCTTTCTTTCCTGCTGATCCTCAGCTATGTGTGGTCTCTACTCTTCAGAGTTATGTTGAGGCTACAACCTCTCTCCGAACTTCTCCTTCGGGACAGCTCCTAGTTTCCTATGTACGACCCCATAACCCTGTTTCAGTTACTACCCTCGCCAGATGGGTTCGCTGGCTCCTGTCTCTGGCAGGAGTGGAGGCTTCATTTGGAGCTCATTCTATTCGTGGTGCAGCTGCATCGTCGGCTTTTACGGCTGGGGCGTCTTTGACCGATATCCTCCGTATGGCAGGTTGGTCTCGGGAATCCACGTTTCGTACCTTCTACTATAGGCCGGTTCCTAACGCGGTCTTCTCATTTATATCAGCGTTAAAAATGCAAAATAGGAAGCCTCTTGTCATGTGGTAAAATTGAAGATTATGCTAGCTTTAGTGTACTTATAATCTTAATTTTAATACTGACAGGAGGCGACTATTTTCCCTCCCTTCCCTCCCTTTTGAATATTCTTTTTTCTGTCTTATACTTACCTCCTTCGCTTGCTCAAAGCAGTCCATTTGTGCTTACTATTATCTAGTACTTATATATATGGTCAGATGTATGGGTTTTTTCATATATATGTTGACAGTTTTTTATTCACATGATTATTTAAATATTTATCATTTTATGATTGTATTATCAGTTTTCTCACTCATTACATTGAAGGTTCAATACTTGTTTTGTCTAGTTTCAAGACAGGTTCCTAACTATTCCTACACTCTCGTTTCAGTTTAATTCCAGATGGAGCTCTTTTTCTTCCAAGGAGAAGATTTCTTCATTGACTGGCGTTTCCGGAAGTTCTTGGTCCTTAGTCTGTTGGATCCTGCCCGTTGGCATTAATATGGATTTCGTATGATCGTTATTTGAACTGTTCCGTCTGTGATGTCGCTAGCTGAAAGAGGAGGAGGAGTCTGATCACAGTGGACACTATTCCTATTGTTGCATTTTGATTGGTTCTTGTTTCAAATGTTTTTTTCTTTGCTGCTATGGAGTTAGTAAAGAGAGATTATGCAAAATAGTCGCCTCCTGTCATTATTAAAATTAAGATTATAAGTACACTAAAGCTAGCATAATCTTCAATTTTCTTTTAAAAAAGTTGAACACTGGAGCAAGGTGAGTGGTACATTGGAGCAAGCTGAGCGGTAAACTTTGGCAAGCTGAGCGGGACACTGGGGCAAGCAGAGAAGGCTTATTTTAGGGCTCTTTTGGGGGGCCATGGCTCTTACTGAAATAATCAAAGTCCACCAATAGAAGTCCCATAGATAGATCTTGACTATTGCAAAAATAGCCTAAGTTCTCCCTAAATGGCCAAAACTTAAATAAAAATAAATATGAAATTGAAATTGAGAAAGTTTTTAAAAATAATAAAATCTAATTAAGTATATAAACATAAAATATATAAAAAGTAAAAATATAAATAAAGATAAAAAAATTAAACGAATGATTAATCATATAAATACAAAATAAATATGAATAAATACATTAATGTTATACATATATTACAGTAAAATAACATAAAACATATATTACTAATCTATGACTAACTGACATGGAAATAGTTTTAATATGCCATAATAGCATAGTTATTACAAACAAAAAAATTATTGTAATTTTTTATTAAAATATGCTACACATCATGTAATATAAAATACAAATATCCCATACGCTACTTTATAACTCAAATAAAAGTTAGGAAATGGCCATGTATACATATATACATACATTATCATATATCAATTTATACATCGCCATAACAGCTCTTGTGGTATAACAATGCCCGTGATATCATGCTAGCTATAGGTTGGCATCACATCACTGGTTATTGTTCACTGTCAATAGCTTTTGGGTTATATGTACACTCCCGCTACATGCCATTTGCATCATGGTACCATTTAATATCCACAGTGTGCACCACTGTCCACTGTGGACTTGAAATGGTAATCTGACTCACCTGGACCACAAATTTCCACAGATACGCTAAACAGCACATAACTACTCACAAATTCACCCTCTTTGCCTCGTCCTTATCCTACCTTTCCCTTCCCCAATTTTCCTCCTGATCTTAATCCCCTTTTAGATGAACCAAAACACAAAATCACATCAAATGGGTATTTTATTCTATATTGTACTACTGTATGATTTATTTGAAATGTATATACTATTCCAAACCATTTGAACATGTCTAGCGAATTGCAACAAAAACCCATAAAGAATGAAACAAAAATTCTCCTGTACCTTACTATCCTTTGTAGGTTTAAGTTTCCCTGCAATACAATCTATCTACCTCTGAGAATGTGCAGACCTGCTGGAGACACCTGCATCATCAAAGCTGAGGGAAAGGGAAATGGTCCATTACACAGAGGAAGGTCAATTCAATGAGACGTACCACCTTAATAAGCCTAAAAGTAAGAGAGGTGCATGATGAGGCAATTAATGAATTTTAATTAGGCAACGCTTTAATGTACTAGCTGTGCACATACAAAATCCCCAGGCACGAGAAGGTTAGCATCATTAACTTTTTATTATCAGGGCTGCCCAACTTCAGGTGTCGCTCTTTGTTTCATCCACTCACAGATTTGACCTCCTGTTTCCATACATTGCTGGAGGGAATATACGGAATGTTAAAGGGGCTGTAAAACCTATTAAGAAATAATCCTTAAAAATATAATCCTAAAACATAAAGTAGGATTAGTGCCCAAGAAAGAGATATGTGAAACCATACAATTATTATATGCACTGATTAAAAGGGAAGGGTGGATGATGACTAATGAAAAAACCCCAATCATGCTGATAGCAAACAAACTGATCAGGTCCCTTTAAATTTGACTTAAGATGTCACTTTTTTATTGATATTATACATACCATATTTACCCGAATCTAATGCGCCATCGAATCTAATGCACACTTTGAAGCCAAATTTTTTTTTCACCAACGAATGTAATGCGCATTTGTACAAGTATTTTTTTTATAACAATTAGTTTATGCTACCAATTTACCATAGCTTTATTATGAATGCCACTGCTATCCAACAATTTGATGGAATTTCTATAAGCAAGAGAGGGTAGTACGCATGCGCAGTATGTCTTTATTGCATTGTGCTTTCCTTTTTTGTCAGTAGCAAAATTTTGTTTTTTTTGGTTTAAGTTGCAAGAAAAAACATACATAAATCTAATGCACTGTCAAATCTAATGCACACTCAAATTTTGGAGACACAATTTGGTGAAAAAAGGTGCGCATTAGATTCGAGTAAATACGGTGTGTGAATATATATATATATTCTTTCAATAACAGTAATATATATATATATATATATATATATATATATATATATATATATATATATATATATATATATATATATATATATATATATTAATATATATAACAGTCCAAAAAAACAGAAAAAATTGATAAGGTAGTCTTGATAAAGGCATAGCGACTGGTCTAAGAATTAATATGTGTGCTCAAAAAGATGCAAGATACAGCTTACAAACAATCAGCCCAACTGTTAAAAGTACATTTATGTGGTGTCTTGGCATGTAGGGTTGTGTGTGATGGGGAGCCCCCTCTCTTGTGTCCCATTATTATTAGTAGGACAGAAAAAGTAGACATAGGCATATTATCTAAAGGATTGATAATATGTGTGTAAAGACTGAATTGAGGGTGTGAACAATATTATTCTCCCTAATTGAAATAAGATCTGTTGAATATGCTATTCAGGGGGGAAATTGTTATAAATTAGATTGGATTTAATTGTAAAGAAGCATATTTTGTATTTTTCTAATATTAAATAAATTAATTTTAAAAAGTGCCTATATGTGGTATAACTCTTTTATAGCACATGTTCAAACTTTGAACAAAGCATAAACAGAGTATTACACAAGAGTAAGCAAGGCACGATTCTGGAAGTCCTCAGGCAGGGTATGATTCTGGAAGCCCTTTGTCAAGGTGCGAGAATGGATAGGAATGCTGCTAAAGATGACAAAAAGAGACACTCTGAAACCCTTCCATGGGTGGTTGAGCCTCCAGGATAGGGGTCCCAGTTCCTGGACAGGAACACATCGGAGCCAGAAAATAAAAATAACAGCCACCAGACTGAAACTAAATTACTGCAAAAGCCCAATTTTCAATAAGCTACAAGTATTTAAAAGGCAGGGTTGCAAAAGATAACAAGTGCAGCCACTAGATGCTGAAGTTGGAACAGCCATTAAACATGAATAACACACACGAGCCAGGAAAATAGGGTAGAAATATGACATAGGGTATCTAGCTTTCAGGTAACCTCATGTGCATAAGCGACAGCCAAGATTACTAGCATCTGCAGTGAGGGAAAAAAGTATTTGATCCACTGCTGATTTTGAACGTTTGCCCACTGACAAAGAACTGATCAGTCTATCATTTTAATGGTAGGTGTATTTTAACAGTCAGAGACAGAATAACAAAAATAATCCAGAAAAATGCATGTCAAAAAAGTTATAAATTGATTTTGCATGTCAATGAGTGAAATAAGTATTCGGAGGGTTCGGCCGAACTTTGGAAAAAGTCCCGGTTCGGGCTCGAACTTGACCCCGAATGTGACCCCGAACCTCATTGAAGTCAATGGGGACACAAACTTTTGGCAACTAAAATGCCTCTAAAAAGTCCTGGAAAGGGCTAGAGGGCTGCAAAAGGAAGTAAAATGTGGGTGAGTAGGACAAGTGCCCTGCAAACAAATATGGATAGGGAAATAACTTCAAATAACATAAAATACATACAAATTAAAAATACAGCTGAGCCATAAAATAGCGCTAGATGGAATCTTTGATTTTAGTTTTGGAAGAACATAAGTCTAAATCTAAAGCATGGCTGCCAGGAGGATCAACAGAATTATCCATTTGAGAGAGGGTTGGAGTGCAGGGTATTCTCTTTCAGTTTATACTAAGTGACCCATAGGTTGAGGAGGTGGTGACCGTGGCGGTGTAGGTGGAAGCGGCGCTGGAGGGGGAGGAGGGGGTAGCCAGAATTTTTCAAAGTAAGAAAAACGCTGTAAGCACAGTATTAGACTGTTCTATTTGACTCTCAGATATGAAGTGCACCGCAAGACACAAATGTGCTATTTAGCACCCAAAACAATTCACATTTTTCAAAGTGCGCTGTAAGCACAGTATTTGACGGTTCTATTTGACTCTCAGATTTGAAGTGCACGGCAAGACGCAAATGTACTATTTACCACACAATACTATTAGAATTTTTCAAAGTGCGCTGTAAGCACAGTATTTGATGGTTCTATTTGACTCTCAGATGTAATACATGTAATGCTATTGCTATTCTATAAACCGAAATAGAGTCACCATTCATAAGAATTTCTTATGAATGGGGACTCTATTTCGGTTTATAGAAAGCCAATAGCATTACATGTATTCCATAAACCGAAAGTCTATAAACCGAAAGACATTCGGTTTTAGACTTTCGGTTTATAGCCGAACCCCGAACTCCAACACGAACATACAGTGGAATGTCCGTGTTCAGTCCGGGGTCCAAAAACCGTAATGTTCGGTACGAACCCCGAACAGTGCGGTTCGGGTTCGCTCAACACTAATTAGGAGCACTCTCTTAAAGTGAGTGCTCCTAATCTCAGATTGTTACCTGTATAAAATACACCTGTCCACAGAAGCAATCTTACTTTGTCTCGTTTCTTTTCGATGCGTTTCGGACGTAAGAGCTTTCGAGATTGGGGCCTTCTCGGTCTCCCCGGACGGGGTCACTTTTCATATATCTCGTCACACTAAATCTGATTCTTCGTCCATTTTCTATCCTTTCTTTCCTGCTGATCCTCAGCTATGTGTGGTCTCTACTCTTCAGAGTTATGTTGAGGCTACAACCTCTCTCCGAACTTCTCCTTCGGGACAGCTCCTAGTTTCCTATGTACGACCCCATAACCCTGTTTCAGTTACTACCCTCGCCAGATGGGTTCGCTGGCTCCTGTCTCTGGCAGGAGTGGAGGCTTCATTTGGAGCTCATTCTATTCGTGGTGCAGCTGCATCGTCGGCTTTTACGGCTGGGGCGTCTTTGACCGATATCCTCCGTATGGCAGGTTGGTCTCGGGAATCCACGTTTCGTACCTTCTACTATAGGCCGGTTCCTAACGCGGTCTTCTCATTTATATCAGCGTTAAAAATGCAAAATAGGAAGCCTCTTGTCATGTGGTAAAATTGAAGATTATGCTAGCTTTAGTGTACTTATAATCTTAATTTTAATACTGACAGGAGGCGACTATTTTCCCTCCCTTCCCTCCCTTTTGAATATTCTTTTTTCTGTCTTATACTTACCTCCTTCGCTTGCTCAAAGCAGTCCATTTGTGCTTACTATTATCTAGTACTTATATATATGGTCAGATGTATGGGTTTTTTCATATATATGTTGACAGTTTTTTATTCACATGATTATTTAAATATTTATCATTTTATGATTGTATTATCAGTTTTCTCACTCATTACATTGAAGGTTCAATACTTGTTTTGTCTAGTTTCAAGACAGGTTCCTAACTATTCCTACACTCTCGTTTCAGTTTAATTCCAGATGGAGCTCTTTTTCTTCCAAGGAGAAGATTTCTTCATTGACTGGCGTTTCCGGAAGTTCTTGGTCCTTAGTCTGTTGGATCCTGCCCGTTGGCATTAATATGGATTTCGTATGATCGTTATTTGAACTGTTCCGTCTGTGATGTCGCTAGCTGAAAGAGGAGGAGGAGTCTGATCACAGTGGACACTATTCCTATTGTTGCATTTTGATTGGTTCTTGTTTCAAATGTTTTTTTCTTTGCTGCTATGGAGTTAGTAAAGAGAGATTATGCAAAATAGTCGCCTCCTGTCATTATTAAAATTAAGATTATAAGTACACTAAAGCTAGCATAATCTTCAATTTTCTTTTAAAAAAGTTGAACACTGGAGCAAGGTGAGTGGTACATTGGAGCAAGCTGAGCGGTAAACTTTGGCAAGCTGAGCGGGACACTGGGGCAAGCAGAGAAGGCTTATTTTAGGGCTCTTTTGGGGGGCCATGGCTCTTACTGAAATAATCAAAGTCCACCAATAGAAGTCCCATAGATAGATCTTGACTATTGCAAAAATAGCCTAAGTTCTCCCTAAATGGCCAAAACTTAAATAAAAATAAATATGAAATTGAAATTGAGAAAGTTTTTAAAAATAATAAAATCTAATTAAGTATATAAACATAAAATATATAAAAAGTAAAAATATAAATAAAGATAAAAAAATTAAACGAATGATTAATCATATAAATACAAAATAAATATGAATAAATACATTAATGTTATACATATATTACAGTAAAATAACATAAAACATATATTACTAATCTATGACTAACTGACATGGAAATAGTTTTAATATGCCATAATAGCATAGTTATTACAAACAAAAAAATTATTGTAATTTTTTATTAAAATATGCTACACATCATGTAATATAAAATACAAATATCCCATACGCTACTTTATAACTCAAATAAAAGTTAGGAAATGGCCATGTATACATATATACATACATTATCATATATCAATTTATACATCGCCATAACAGCTCTTGTGGTATAACAATGCCCGTGATATCATGCTAGCTATAGGTTGGCATCACATCACTGGTTATTGTTCACTGTCAATAGCTTTTGGGTTATATGTACACTCCCGCTACATGCCATTTGCATCATGGTACCATTTAATATCCACAGTGTGCACCACTGTCCACTGTGGACTTGAAATGGTAATCTGACTCACCTGGACCACAAATTTCCACAGATACGCTAAACAGCACATAACTACTCACAAATTCACCCTCTTTGCCTCGTCCTTATCCTACCTTTCCCTTCCCCAATTTTCCTCCTGATCTTAATCCCCTTTTAGATGAACCAAAACACAAAATCACATCAAATGGGTATTTTATTCTATATTGTACTACTGTATGATTTATTTGAAATGTATATACTATTCCAAACCATTTGAACATGTCTAGCGAATTGCAACAAAAACCCATAAAGAATGAAACAAAAATTCTCCTGTACCTTACTATCCTTTGTAGGTTTAAGTTTCCCTGCAATACAATCTATCTACCTCTGAGAATGTGCAGACCTGCTGGAGACACCTGCATCATCAAAGCTGAGGGAAAGGGAAATGGTCCATTACACAGAGGAAGGTCAATTCAATGAGACGTACCACCTTAATAAGCCTAAAAGTAAGAGAGGTGCATGATGAGGCAATTAATGAATTTTAATTAGGCAACGCTTTAATGTACTAGCTGTGCACATACAAAATCCCCAGGCACGAGAAGGTTAGCATCATTAACTTTTTATTATCAGGGCTGCCCAACTTCAGGTGTCGCTCTTTGTTTCATCCACTCACAGATTTGACCTCCTGTTTCCATACATTGCTGGAGGGAATATACGGAATGTTAAAGGGGCTGTAAAACCTATTAAGAAATAATCCTTAAAAATATAATCCTAAAACATAAAGTAGGATTAGTGCCCAAGAAAGAGATATGTGAAACCATACAATTATTATATGCACTGATTAAAAGGGAAGGGTGGATGATGACTAATGAAAAAACCCCAATCATGCTGATAGCAAACAAACTGATCAGGTCCCTTTAAATTTGACTTAAGATGTCACTTTTTTATTGATATTATACATACCATATTTACCCGAATCTAATGCGCCATCGAATCTAATGCACACTTTGAAGCCAAATTTTTTTTTCACCAACGAATGTAATGCGCATTTGTACAAGTATTTTTTTTATAACAATTAGTTTATGCTACCAATTTACCATAGCTTTATTATGAATGCCACTGCTATCCAACAATTTGATGGAATTTCTATAAGCAAGAGAGGGTAGTACGCATGCGCAGTATGTCTTTATTGCATTGTGCTTTCCTTTTTTGTCAGTAGCAAAATTTTGTTTTTTTTGGTTTAAGTTGCAAGAAAAAACATACATAAATCTAATGCACTGTCAAATCTAATGCACACTCAAATTTTGGAGACACAATTTGGTGAAAAAAGGTGCGCATTAGATTCGAGTAAATACGGTGTGTGAATATATATATATATTCTTTCAATAACAGTAATATATATATATATATATATATATATATATATATATATATATATATATATATATATATATATATATATATTAATATATATAACAGTCCAAAAAAACAGAAAAAATTGATAAGGTAGTCTTGATAAAGGCATAGCGACTGGTCTAAGAATTAATATGTGTGCTCAAAAAGATGCAAGATACAGCTTACAAACAATCAGCCCAACTGTTAAAAGTACATTTATGTGGTGTCTTGGCATGTAGGGTTGTGTGTGATGGGGAGCCCCCTCTCTTGTGTCCCATTATTATTAGTAGGACAGAAAAAGTAGACATAGGCATATTATCTAAAGGATTGATAATATGTGTGTAAAGACTGAATTGAGGGTGTGAACAATATTATTCTCCCTAATTGAAATAAGATCTGTTGAATATGCTATTCAGGGGGGAAATTGTTATAAATTAGATTGGATTTAATTGTAAAGAAGCATATTTTGTATTTTTCTAATATTAAATAAATTAATTTTAAAAAGTGCCTATATGTGGTATAACTCTTTTATAGCACATGTTCAAACTTTGAACAAAGCATAAACAGAGTATTACACAAGAGTAAGCAAGGCACGATTCTGGAAGTCCTCAGGCAGGGTATGATTCTGGAAGCCCTTTGTCAAGGTGCGAGAATGGATAGGAATGCTGCTAAAGATGACAAAAAGAGACACTCTGAAACCCTTCCATGGGTGGTTGAGCCTCCAGGATAGGGGTCCCAGTTCCTGGACAGGAACACATCGGAGCCAGAAAATAAAAATAACAGCCACCAGACTGAAACTAAATTACTGCAAAAGCCCAATTTTCAATAAGCTACAAGTATTTAAAAGGCAGGGTTGCAAAAGATAACAAGTGCAGCCACTAGATGCTGAAGTTGGAACAGCCATTAAACATGAATAACACACACGAGCCAGGAAAATAGGGTAGAAATATGACATAGGGTATCTAGCTTTCAGGTAACCTCATGTGCATAAGCGACAGCCAAGATTACTAGCATCTGCAGTGAGGGAAAAAAGTATTTGATCCACTGCTGATTTTGAACGTTTGCCCACTGACAAAGAACTGATCAGTCTATCATTTTAATGGTAGGTGTATTTTAACAGTCAGAGACAGAATAACAAAAATAATCCAGAAAAATGCATGTCAAAAAAGTTATAAATTGATTTTGCATGTCAATGAGTGAAATAAGTATTCGGAGGGTTCGGCCGAACTTTGGAAAAAGTCCCGGTTCGGGCTCGAACTTGACCCCGAATGTGACCCCGAACCTCATTGAAGTCAATGGGGACACAAACTTTTGGCAACTAAAATGCCTCTAAAAAGTCCTGGAAAGGGCTAGAGGGCTGCAAAAGGAAGTAAAATGTGGGTGAGTAGGACAAGTGCCCTGCAAACAAATATGGATAGGGAAATAACTTCAAATAACATAAAATACATACAAATTAAAAATACAGCTGAGCCATAAAATAGCGCTAGATGGAATCTTTGATTTTAGTTTTGGAAGAACATAAGTCTAAATCTAAAGCATGGCTGCCAGGAGGATCAACAGAATTATCCATTTGAGAGAGGGTTGGAGTGCAGGGTATTCTCTTTCAGTTTATACTAAGTGACCCATAGGTTGAGGAGGTGGTGACCGTGGCGGTGTAGGTGGAAGCGGCGCTGGAGGGGGAGGAGGGGGTAGCCAGAATTTTTCAAAGTAAGAAAAACGCTGTAAGCACAGTATTAGACTGTTCTATTTGACTCTCAGATATGAAGTGCACCGCAAGACACAAATGTGCTATTTAGCACCCAAAACAATTCACATTTTTCAAAGTGCGCTGTAAGCACAGTATTTGACGGTTCTATTTGACTCTCAGATTTGAAGTGCACGGCAAGACGCAAATGTACTATTTACCACACAATACTATTAGAATTTTTCAAAGTGCGCTGTAAGCACAGTATTTGATGGTTCTATTTGACTCTCAGATGTAATACATGTAATGCTATTGCTATTCTATAAACCGAAATAGAGTCACCATTCATAAGAATTTCTTATGAATGGGGACTCTATTTCGGTTTATAGAAAGCCAATAGCATTACATGTATTCCATAAACCGAAAGTCTATAAACCGAAAGACATTCGGTTTTAGACTTTCGGTTTATAGCCGAACCCCGAACTCCAACACGAACATACAGTGGAATGTCCGTGTTCAGTCCGGGGTCCAAAAACCGTAATGTTCGGTACGAACCCCGAACAGTGCGGTTCGGGTTCGCTCAACACTAATTAGGAGCACTCTCTTAAAGTGAGTGCTCCTAATCTCAGATTGTTACCTGTATAAAATACACCTGTCCACAGAAGCAATCAACCAACAGGATTCCAAACTCTCCACCATGGCCAAGACCAAAGAGCTGTCCAAGTATGTCAGGCACAAGATTGTTGACCTACACAAGGTTGGAATGGGCTACAAGACCAAAACAAACCTATGCATGGGTGGTATCCCTGTACTCAGGAGATGTTGCTGAACACATATTGAGGTGTTGTTTGGCACTGACACATAACAGGATCTGTGAATTCATGCTCGAAGTACAATGTATGTGGAAACAGAACAGTAAAAAATTACTAACCAATAATTTGACAAAGGCTGGTGGTAGAATTAGTGCATGGAAAGTGTTAAAATACTACCATTTGAAATACACTAGGGTGTCTAGTTTTAGAAAATATATGACTTTGTGGGGTAGAATACACTTTCTGGCTTCAAAAATGTCCCAAATGGGACATGGGCACAGGTTTTCTGCATGTCAGAACTCCAAGTTGGAAAACCAAAATGTGCACCCCCTAAATGTGGCCTTTTAGCCCCAAAACAAACCAACAAATCTATGCATGGGTGGTATCTCTGTACTCAGGAGATGTTGCTGAACGCATATTGAGGTGTTATTTGTAAATAGCCCTTCACATTTTAAGGAAATGTTTACCTAAATATGTATTATGTGAAAAATGAAAAAGAAAATTTGCTGCAAACTTCGGCAAAGATTGGTGGTAAAATGGCTATGTGAAATGTGTCAAAATACCCCAAGTTAAATACCCTGAGTGGTCTAGTTTTCAAAAATATGTACATATTGCGGGTCATCCATGGTTTTAGTAGAGATATCAGTGTTACAATGTCACTATCGCTAATTTTGAAAAAAAAGGATTTTAAAATAGCTTTGCTCTACTTATAGTCCTGGCCCTATAACATGAATAAAAAAGCACAAATCATAAAACATGGGCTATTTCTGAACTCAGGACAAATATTAGAAACTATTTAGCAGTATTTTTTTGTTGTCTCTTGTACATGAGTATACGATTTTTTTTTAAAAAGTCATAAAATTATTATTTTTTCATTTTTTTGCCATATTTTATTATTTTTTTTTCATCAAATTATATGCTATTATCAAAATAATGGTATTAAAAGAAAGCCCTTCTTATGTCGATAAAAACAATCTATAGTTTGTGTGGGTATACTAAATAAGATAGAAATAAATTACAGCAAGACACAAACACCTCAGAAATGTTAAAACAGCCCATGTCACTAAGTTTCGGACAAGCCAAAAAAGTCATGTCACTAAGGGGTTAAGGTCCTGGAGTGGCCTAGCCAGTCTCCAGACCTTAATCCCATAGAAAATCTGTGAAGGGAGCTGAATGTTCGAGTTGCCAAACGTCAGCCTCGAAACCTTAATGACTTGTAGAGGATCTGCAAATAGGTGTGGGACAAAATCCCTCCTGAGATGTGTGCAAACCTGGTGGCCAACTACAAGAAACGTCTGACCTCTGTGATGCCAACAAGGGTTTTGCCAAGTACTAAGTCGAAGGTATCAACTACTTATTTCACTCATTGACATGCAAAACAATTGATAACTTTTTTGACATGCGTGTTTCTGGATTTTTTTTCTTATTCTGTCTTTTACTGTTAAAATAATAGACTGATTATTTCTTTGTCAGTGGGCTAACGTTTAAAATCAGCAGAGGATCAGATACTTTTTGCCCTCACTGTATTCCCAACCATGAGTTGACTTTTTGTCATTATTTCAAATACTGTTGAACATTGTTCAAATGTCTCTATGTAGCCTGCTGGGAAGCAGTGATATGAAAAAAAAATCCCTGCTAGTGTCTAGGTGTGTTTTAAATATTTGAATAAAGAGTATTCTTTTATTTCAGGCTGGTGTGGAGAGTATGCTTCTGTGGAGTTCAAGTTTTTGCTCCAGGATGTTCGGAAGAGTGTATCACATTGTGCCGCTAGGCAGAAGAAATCTGCATGCACTTGTAGTATACACCGTGGGAGCCGTGCAAGCTTAAGGAGCCTCTGATCTGAATCTCCAGGAGGTAGTGAGTGAGCTTCAAGGCAGTATTTATTAGTCATCTGTCAAGATTTTTTTCTTCTTTTTTCAGTCATAAGAAGACCCTGCATTTATTCTACATTTTGTCTTTTAGTCACCAATCACTGCTATAAAAAACAACAACAGTGCATTGTCAAGGTATAGAGCATCTGCCCAATCATGCTAAAGGGATTGTGGGTGTAAATGTAAAAATGTTCACCAGCCCCTGGCTCTGAGCATCCACACTGAACCCCAAATGCCAGTACAAGCAGATTGTATTTTGAAACATAGAAACATAGAATGTGTCAGCAGATAAGAACCATTCAGCCCATCTTGTCTAACCAAGGTCTAAGTCATACCCAGGACTACATTAACCAATGGGAAAAAGTGGGCACTTGCCCATCATCCACTGGTATATGGAGGTCCTTCATCCTAAGTGCATTAATATGGCACTTTCAAACTTTTGGGGGGAGATATGGCACTGACAAGCTGTTATGTCATAAAGGAAATTATTTCTTTATACACCTGTTATATACACGCATTTTATTTATGCTAGTTTGTTAATCTTATACACAGATATCACTTAAATAGCAATATATATTGGTATATATGTGTGGGGTATATGCAGGTGTCTGGTGGTCTAAGCAACATTGTTTCCAGGTAAACATACTGGCTATTATTCAAGACTAGACTGTAAACAACATGGAGTCTGACAGTTTGGTCACCTGACCAGGGTTACTATGGGAAAGCTGTACCAACAAGGGCTTCATGTTAAAAGAGATGCGCAGTTAAAGAGATTTCAGAACTCTCCTGAAGCTGCAACAATGGACATCACATAAGGAGTGCTGAGGCCAGTCTTTCCACCTGAGTTCTCCTGGCAACGTAACATCTAAGTATCAGCATGTATATTTTATTTTATTTTATTTTACTTGAATACAGTTAACTATTCTTGTTTCTATTAATAGATTGAGTATTTAAGCATTGTTTATTTGTAAAACCTATAGTAGATATTGTTTTATTGAGTTATCATTAAACTTAGGATTCTTGAACATCTAAAATTGCATGGATTTCAAAATCAGAGACAATGTGGGTTTACTTCCGGGAGATCATACCAAACTAATCTTATTGATTTTTTTGATTGGGTGAAGTAATAGATCATGGTGGTGCAGTAGACATTGCTTACCTAGATTTCAGTAAGGCTTTTGACACTGTCGCACATAGAAGGCGTATCAATAAACTGCAATCTTTGAGTTTGGATTTCAATATTGTTGAATGGATTAGACAATGGCTGAGTGACAGGCAACAGAGGGTTGTAGTCTATGGAGTATATTCGATGCAAGGTCTTGTTACTAATGGGGTACCTCAAGGATCTGTACTTGGACCCATTCTCTTTAATATTTTTATTAGTAATATTGCAGAAGGTCTTGTTGGTAAAGTATGTATTTTTGCTGATGTACAAAGATTTGCAGCAAGGTTAAGCCAAAAAGCAAATGATTTAGCTAAACTAGAAAAATGGTCAGAGCTGTGGCAACTGACATTTAATGTGGATAAGTGCAAGATTAAGCACCTTCGGAGTAAAAACCCAAAAGCAGAATATAGAATATTTGGTACAGTCCTAACCTCAACAGGAACTGAGGAATGGGATTTAGGAGTAATAATTTCAGAGGACTTAAAGGTAGGTAGGCAATGTAATAGAGCAGCAGGAAATGATAGCTTAATGCTTGGTTGCATAGGAAGAAGTATTGACAGTAGAAAGAGGGAAATGCTCATGTCATTGTACAGAGCACTGGTGAGACCTCACTTGGAGTATTGTACGCAGTACTGGAGACCGTATCTCCAGAAGGATATTGATACTTTGGAGAGAGTTCAGAGAAGGGCTACTTAACTGGTTCATGTGTTTAAGGATAAAACTTACCAGGAAAGGTTAAAGCATCTTAACATGTATAGCTTGGTGGAAAGACATAACAGGGGGGATTTGATAGAAACATTTAAATACATAAAAGGAATCAACACAGTGAAGGAAGAGTGTATATTTAAAAGAAGAAAAACTACCACAACTATGCTTCTAAGACAAATCTCTCCACAAAAGCTTAGCGTTTAGGGCAGAAAGACAGAACCGATTATTTAGAATAAAAATTGTCCCTGTGCCTTTATACAGAAAGTATATAAAATAAAGATGGATAAAATGCAATGTGCAAAACAGTCAAATATAGCAAGTTCCTAAACTATAATTCCAATTTACAAAAACATGAATTCGTCCAACCTAAAAATGATGTCATTGTCTTTTAAAACCCACAATTATTGCTAGCTGTTGAAAACAAACGTTGTATGCAACAACAAAAAAAACACATATGAAAACAACTACAGGTTAAATACTATGAGATACATTAAAGTTACTTTGATGCATAGAATGCAAGATGTATAGAATGTCCCTTTAGTAGCTGTTCTATAACTCCAGTTTTGATCATATGAAGAACATCAGAAATGTTTATAACTTTCTTGTCTACGTGGAAACATAATAATGTGTGTATATTTTTAAATATATAACACAAGCCAAACACAGTAATCTATGTCACAAAATATCCTGTTATGCAAATAAAAAAATATGAAGTGTTTTTAAAGGATTTTTTGATTTCATCATTAGAATAAAATTAAATAATAATGTTTTCTTTACCAACTGTTAGAGGAAGTAGTAGTAAATAAAGAGCAGTTATTGCTGGAATATAATGTTCATCGATTCTTTAGGGCAGGTGTGTCAACCTATGGAGCCATAATAATGTGTCAGCCAAGAGGGTGGCAGAGGAGTATGGGAGATGTAGTTCTCCAACACCTGGAAGGCTGCAGTTTGACACCACTGCTTTAGGAAAATTAGTGTCCAGCTGGTTGATTACATGATTGCAGTCCATAAGATATATTCAGTCTAATGAAATAATTAATGTGAATGACAAATATGCAATAATATTTTTACATTCGACTATATTTTTCAACTGCATTTTCTGAAATATGTAAATGATATCAAATTATTTCATAAAAACTGTGCACATAGCAATGGTATGAACATAATAAGGATTTGCTGCTAAATGAGGTGAAAATATTTGCCACAGGTAGAATTAATGCATTGAAGAGCAGTGAATGTGGATCTTTAGACATTTGTTAAATGGAGTGAGGAAAATAATTGATGGCAATATTAAAATATTATTACAGTCAATATTCTGTAATTGTATATGTTAATAAACAATTATTTAGTAACATTGTGTGATGTAGCTCGGCTACACCAGGCATGCTTAAGCAATGGGATGGGGAGGCTTCCAGGGCTGAGGCCGATTAAGCAAATAGTCACTAGCATCAGAATTTGCCCACATGACATTCAAAAGCAAAAACATCCCCATCTCTATTGGACAGCAGGTAGAAAGCCCTTTTGCAGTTAAAGGAACATCTGAAATTCATCTGGTAGTTGTTAAACTGTGCAGTGCATAGTTTTTGTCTGCATACACATGAATACAGAGAATCCTTGGGGCTATCTTTCAAGGTTTTCTGCTTGAGCCCTTCTTTGCATAGAAAAACATATGTTAACATTGCAAGAGGATCAGTGCAGAAGACCTAAACATGTGCAGTAACAGTGATTGGTATAAGTACCTAATTGTATTTACTAATGTCTATTGACCCCATTCCTCCTTTATTAACCTTCTTTGTGACCAGTCTTCTAGATATTCTTGGCCCTTTTGGCCCATATAAATGGATCAAAGGTTCTCTGTATCTCTTTCAACCATTCTACCTTTAATGGAATTGGCACCGTTCTGGACAGCAGGGATTTATAATTCAATTCCAAGGTCCTAATTGGGTTGTCTGCTATCCAAATTCCAAGGTATTCCAGTTTTTCTGTAATCCAATTAAATCCCAATTTTGCCTTTAATCTTTCTCTCTCAGCCAGACCTATATTTAACCGCAATACACTAGATTTATCAATATTTAGCTTGCAGTTAGACATCTGGCCATATAAGTCTATCTCCTTCAACAGTCCATCCATAGAAGTCGGGACTTGAGAGCATCAGCAGAATATCATCATGTACAAATTCATTTTTAATTCATCTTGCCCTATCCTGCAACCTCTGATCCTATTGTTCGATCTTATATATTGGGCCAGTGGTTCGAGAGACATACAGAAGTGGAGACAACGGGCACCCCAGTCTTGTCCCATTTTTTATGTTGAACCACACTGATGATACTCCTGATCCCCCAATCCTGGCTGAGGGTGCCAAATATAATATAATATAATATTGCATCCAAGATCCATCACTCGAATCCAAATCCCTTCACCACTATTTGCAGGTAACTCCAATTGACCCAATCAAATGCCTTTTGAACATACAACGTTATTAAAGTAAATTATATTTTCTGGGGGCTAACTCTATCCAAGATCTTTATCAATCTATTATATGGGTACTTGTTCTTTTTGCCACAAACCCTACCTGATCTTGATGCATCAAGGATGGTACCAGATCCTTCAGCGTCCCAGCCAGAATTGCAGAGTATATTTTGATATCACAATTGATTTGAGATATCGGTCTGTAACTTCCAAAATCTGAAGGATCTTTCCCTACTTTTAGAATAGGTATTATATTTGCTTCTATAAGTTCCTTTTGGGGGGTCTTTCATTAAATAAGTCCCCTCAGATGAACATCTATTTAATCCAAAACATTTTTATAAAAACTATTAATATATCCATCCAGGCCCAGAGCTTTCCCGGTTTTTAGATTCTGAACTGCTGTTCTAACCTCTTGAAGGGAGATTGGCATATTTAGACTCAGCCGTTGTTCTAAAGAAGGATTTGGCAGATCCAGATTTTTAATATACTCTTTTATTTTACCTATATTGTCTTCTTTCCCAGGGAGGTTATATATGTTTTGATAAAACTTTTTAAAGGCAGCTCCTATATTTTCAGCAGAGTAGTGTATATTGTTCTTGTACTCCATTTTAAATATTCGCCTACTTGCTGTTCTTTTCTTTAATTTAGCTGAGAGTAATGTATCTGCTCACCCTCCTTTATGATACTGTGTTTGATTTAATATTTTCATATTCTCTTTAGTTCTAATCGTAAGTTGCTCAGTGATTTTTTTTTGTTGCTCATCTATTCCCGGGTTCTCTTTATTCTGCTTATTTAAATTATAGAATTATATATACATATCATTCAGGCCCTGATTTTCTTCTTTCTTTTGTGTGACTCTGAGCTTGATTAAAAACCCCTGCATAATGCATTTATATGCGCACCAGATATTTGTGTGTGTTATTTCATCCAAGCTATTTTCTTCAAAATATCTATCCGTCATGAATTCCTGGTTTGAATGACTTCCCAGTAACTTTGGGTTCAATTTCCAGCTAGTGTGAGTTTTCCCGCCCAATTTGCCCACCATTCAATCACAACTACGTTATGGTCAGTCCATGTTAACTCTTTAATAAACACTTTTCCGACCTTTTTATTCATTCTACTATCAGCCCATATAATATCTATTCTTGAGAATGATTTGTAAAGTCGGGGGATTAAAGACCTGCCACAGGTTAAATAAGCCATTCAATTTAATCAGATTTTGTAACATTCTTGATTGCTTCAATATAGCTGCCTATCAGAGGCGGCTCTCTAATTAGGCAAGTTAGGCGGCCGCCTAATGCCTTCCACTCGAGGGGGCCTCACGGCTGCCTAACTCACACAATAGCCTTTTTCACAATTAACTGCTGTTAAGCCCCCTGTTACACTAACCTCTGTGCCATAGGCATCGGCACTTTAAAGGACGGCATGGCACCTTCACTAAGATTTTTTTTCCTTGATGTGTGCAATGGCGTGGATCACACGCTGTGAACTTTCTGTAAGGACTGCTCCGCCCCCACTGTCACAGTGCATCCGGCGTGGTAAACAGCAGATGAGCAGTGCAGAAATGCCAGCACATTGTGGTCTGTGAGACCACTTTCAACATTGAACCCCTATCCTTTTTTGCTTGCTGAGTGTGTACTTAATGAGTGTTTCTTTGAGTGTGTGCTTAATGAGTGTTTCTGTGTGTGCTTGCTGAATGTTTCTGTCAGTGTGTGCTATCTGACTGTTTCTATGAGTGTGTGCTTACTGAGTGTTTCTGTGAGTGTGTGCTTGCTGAATGTTTCTGTGTGTGTGCTAGCTGATTGTGGTGCTGGCTGACTTTGTCTGTGAGTCAGTGTGTGTTGGCTAAGTGTGTCTATGCATTAATGTGTGCTGGTTATGTGTGTTAATGAATGAGTGCATGCTGACTGAGTGTGTATATTAATGAGTGTCTGCTGACTGAGATTGTCTATAAATGAGTGTGGCTGGCTGAGTGTGTTAATGAATGAGTGTGTGCTGACTGAGTGTGTCTATGAATGAGTTTCAGCTGACTGAGTGTGTTTATGAATGAGTTTCAGCTGACTGAGTGTGTCTATTAATGACTGCCTGCTGACTGAGTGTGTCTATGAATGAGTGTGTATAGAAATGAGTGTGTGCTGGCTGAGTGTGTTAATGAATGAGTGTGTACTGACTGAGATGAGCTGAATGAGGACAAGATGCACTGGGAAGCTGTTTGAGATCAAAGATGGAATCCGCAAGATGTTTGGGGACAGAGTTCTGTGGTGAATCCCTGTGGATGCAATAAGAGTACTTTAGTAAGCCTTGTGGGTACATTATTGGACTATTGCAATAATAACTGGCAAGTCATGTGGGTGCTGCAATGTGTGCGTGGGTATTTGATCAGCATGTGAATATATGTGCTAGTATATCTGACCAGATGTATATATACTAATACTCGTATGCTGATCAGATACACACACACTATGAGCGTGCTAGTGTGTGTTTTTTATCAGCATATAAATGTGTATGTATGTATGTGCTCATGTGTGTATATGATCAGCATATGAATGTGTATATTTGTGTTAGTGTTCACATTTAGGACACAGCAATAAGGATGTGAGTTAGTCAGCTACACACTTTTTAGCTATAACAAATGTTTTTGTTTATAGATATTTGTAGAATAATTATGAGACAAATTAAATTCCAGGAGCTGTGAATTCCTAGATGCTGGGATTTAAGTCTGATCTTAAAATCTGCTATTTATACAGTTCATTTGTATTATCGCTTGAATATATTCTATTTAATTATGAGTGTCCGTGAGGGCCTCATGTTCGACTTTCGCCTAAGGCCTCACAAAGTCTAGAGCCGCCTCTGCTGCTGAGCATTTTGTTCTCTTTACATTTCTTTTGTCAATTGCTACTTCCAATACCATATTGGAATCCCCAGCTATTATTGTTACCCCCATCTTTACTTTATCTAATCTGGAAAATACTCTTCTAAGAAAACAGCCCTTATTTCTCTTTGGTACATATATGTTTGTTAGCCTATTTTGCTGACCATCAATTTTACAAACCAGAATAATGACTCTTGCTTCTGTATCTTGATAATAGTAGCTCACTTCTATGTTTACATCATCCGATACTATAATGGCTACCCTTCTTTTTTATGATGTGCCAGTGAGGCTTCAAATATTTTAGTATAACCCTTAAATTTAATTTTATCACAGTCTGCTTTCTACCAGTGGGTTTCTTGAATGAAGTAGATTTGTATCCCCTCTTTTTTCTAGAGATCATAGAGGAACAATCTTTTATATGGAGAAGTAGCCAATTTAACCATTCTCTTTTCTTACATTGGTTATGTCCAGAACTTCCTTAAATCAATAGGGCCCCTTGGAGGATGGATCTATTGAGCTGCATACATAACACACAATACATTAATCATATATTTGGTACAGCTTGTTCCCCAGCTGTCAAATTGTAGTGAGGATCTCCCCGTCCTCACTTAAATTTGCCTGCACATGCAGACTGAGCTGGGAGTTTAGTGGAGGCCCTCTCTGTGTTTCTATCTATTTGGAGGAGTAAGACATAATAATAAAAAATACAAAAAATACTTTAATCAAGGGATATCAGTATATTTAGCCCTACCCCAGGCATATCCTGTTTGTGCTTATTTAATATAATTCTGAAATCCTATGCCTTACAGCGCCAGCCTATAAAGGAACGAAAAGAAGTTGCATCTAAGTTCTGTCTAAACATACCCCTTTATATATGTGTATCTCAACATCATAAATGTATGTGTAATGTGCCGACGTAACCAATTCTTAATCCTTCATTTACAGTGCCAACCATATAAAAAAATGAAATTTTATTCACCCAATATTTTGCCATTTAACATATGCCAGTATTTTGCCATTTAATATATGCCAGTATTATTTTGCCATTCAATATGCCAGTATTATTTTGCCATTCAATATGCCAGTATTTTGCCATTTAATATATGCCAGTATTATTTTGCCATTTAATCTGCTAGTATTATTTTGCCATTCAATATGCCAATACTAATACATGCCAGTATTATTTTTCCATTCAGTATGCCAGTATTTTGCCATTCAATATGTCAATATTTTGCCATTTAATATACCAGTATTTTGCAACTGAATATGCCAGTATTTAGCCATTCAATATGCCAGTATTTTGACATTTAATATATGCCAGTATTTTGACATTTAATATATGTCAGTATTATTTTGCCATTTCAATATGCCAGTATTTTGACATTTAATATATGCCAGTATTATTTTGCCATTCATTGTGTCAGTATTTTGTCATTTAATATGCCAGTATTTTGCCACTCAATATGCCAGTATTTTACCATTTAATATATGCAAGTATTATTTTGCCATTCAATATGCCAGTATTTTGCCATTTAATACATGCCAGTATTATTTTGCCATTCAATATGCTAGTATCATTTTCCCATTCAATGTGGCAGTATTTTGCCATTTAATATGGCAGTATGTTGCCACTCAATATGCCAGTATTTTGCCATGTAATATATTCCAGTATTATTTTGCCATTTAATCTGCTAGTATTATTTTGCCATTCAATATGCCAGTACTTTGCCATTTAATATATGCCAGTATTATGTTTCCATTCAATATGCCAGTATTTTGCCATTTAATATATGCCAGTATTTTGCCATTTAATATATGCCAGTATTATCTTGCAATTCAATATGCCAGTATTTTGCCATTTAAAATGCCAGTATTTTGCCACTCAATATTCCAGTATTTTGCTATTTAATATATGTCAGTATTTTGCCATTTAATATGCCAGTATTTTGCCAGTCAATATGCCAGTATTTTGTCATTTAATATGCCAGTATTTTGCCACTCAATATGCCAGTATTTAGCCATTCAATATGCCAGTATTTTGCCATTTAATATGCCAGTATTTTGCCACTCAATATGCCAGTATTTTGCTATTTGATATATGCTAGTATTCTGCCATTTAATATGTGTCAGTATTATTTTGTCATTCAATATGCCAGTATTTTGCAATGTAATATATGCCAGTATTGTCTTGCCATTCAGTATGCTAGTATTTTGCCATTTAATATGCCAGTATTTTGCCACTCAATATGTCAGTATTTTGCCATTTAATATATGCCAGTATTATTTTGCCATTTAATATGCCAGTGTCATGAAGTGAATCCTAACAGCCTGCGTGACTGGGATTGTTGGAGGGGTCTGAGGGCCAAACACCTCCCTATAGATTATGGGTACTGGCCATAACTCTATACTTTAATATTATTAGTTAGTCAGATTCTGTTAATATATTTATTTATGTGTAATGTATAATTCTGTGAGTAGACCACTCTAAAGGATAACAATGTGTCAGTGACAATAATTGATAGTTTACTCCAACATCCATTGTTCTGTGTTAGCTGGATTTACTGTTAAACTGATTATGTTGTGTTCATTATGTGTCTTACTGTGTGTTTTGTAATTAGGTCTACTCACTGTATGTTAATTCCTATTTGGTTTGCAGCCTAGCCCCAGTTAGTTGGAGAACCATGCTTAGTTCCATCCCCCCATTGTATACTAATGTCTGTGATGTCATGTGTATGTCTTTTTATAAGTCTGTGTTGTTTCACAAATAAAGTGGTTGTTCTTGCCGTAACTAACTGCTAGTGGTCTCTTGTCTGCTATTTGGGTACGAAGAGCAAGGTTCCAGAAAGACTAGCTGGGTTAATGCAGAGCAGTAATCGGGGGCGAAGGAGGTGATTTACTATAATGGGCAGAGGGTCTACTATGTCTGGTAGACAGTCCATTACAGCCAGTATTTTGCCACTCAATATGCCAGTATTTTAGCACTAAATATGCCAGCATTTGTCACAATATGCAAGTATTTTGCTCGTCCCTTTTAGAACTTTGCACCAGAAATTGCCTTTATATATAACTTCCAATGTGTTCAAAACATGTTTTTTTAAACTACCACTCCACATCGCTACCACTCTGATATGTGCTATATTGTGACAGCACCACCAGACCACCACTGCAGATCTGCAAACATTCTATTTCTTGTTATTTCTGATTATTTAGTTCTAAAATCTTAACGTAGTTATTTATTATACGTTACAAAGTGGCTAGTTTATACCTAGGTGTAATCTGTTCATGGTGCTTAAATACAAGAAACGAATATTTAAATTCAGTGTTCAAGGCAGTTGGATACTGTACAAGATCTGCACTGTGAATGTGACTGGCTTGCTGCAGTTAGTCAATCTTACTATAATTACAGCTATACTAAACATGACTATATTCAATAACCGTGCTGCAGTATTTAGCATGAAGTCAAAATGATCAATTTGATGCCATAATCTTTGTAGGTGACTATGACTTCTTCAAACTTATTAATTACTTTCATTTTCATTCACCAGAGCGTATAACACATCCGCATAGTGTAAAATAATTCCCTTGTCTTTAATAATATTTTATTTGCTCTCATTTCACTCTATGGAGGGATTCACTATCTATTTTGCATATGTAATTTTTGAGGCAAGCCATTTGTAATAGCTGAAGATTTGGAACTGTATAGGATCCATATTTAAATAACAAAATTGAAATTAAAAATTCAGTTTTTAAGCAAGGGCTCAGATGATAATCATTGCCACTCATTTTCTAATGTGTAATTTAGACTAATACACTGAAATATCTGACTAGCCTGCATCCAATCTGCAAAATAAATGTATATTTTCTTGCAACATATTTTGCTCACTAAATGCAAACAGTGGTAGAATAAGAAAAGTGTACAATAATTATAAAATATAGAAACTTTCTTTTCTTCTAATTACCATGTCAAGTAAATGTCCACCATCAACAAGAGGTCAAATGAGCTTCCCTTTGGTGACTCTCATATACAGATGATTCTTATCCCATATTGCTTGTTGTATTGTTTAATCTGTATTTAAAGTGCCTTCAAGATGCCTTTCTAAAAACAGGATTATGCTATATGTAAAGAATGGCTTAATGTGGCTGTAAAGAGTTCTTAAAGATTTTCCCAGAGATCAGTCAGATAGAAGATACTTGATTTCTCTTGGACACAGGAGAATATTGCTTTCTATATTGTCTATAACCAAATATGTGTTAGGGACCAGGAACCAGAGAGACAGATAGTAACATGCAAATCGCTGCTTTTAATAATAAATATAAAAATGGAAAAAAATAGTCCATAAGCAAAATCCAGGTAAGTAAGTTAGTTGTCAGGAACAAAAGCAGGTAGTCGGGAGAATGGAGATTAGCATAGTCAGGAAAAAAGACAAGAGTTAGGAACCAGAAGGGAAGCCAGCCGAGCCAGGTCAAACACGAGAATCACAGGAACTGCACTTGGAAGCAACTGAGACTAGCTGCTTAATTACCTGTGCTAAGCAGCAAAGGGTCTGGCTAATAGCAACCAGATGAGGGTGCACTAAACTACATCTCTCAATAAAATGGGGTGTTTATTATCACCAAAGGCAACGTTTCAATCCTGTTGAATCTTTGTCAAGCCTGGCTGTCAGGTGCACAAAGCTAGTTACAGGCTCAAACAATATACATTTGTAAAAAAGAAGCCTACCAAACAGGGGTGAGCATGCTGCAAAAACAGCTTAATTGTCAATATAATGTATACAAAAGGTAAAACTGTCTACACTTCTCACCCTAGTAAAGTTGGCAACAAATGTATAAACATAATGTTAATGAGAGGTTTTGGTTATATTAATTGGCTCTCTCACACTATTTTGTGTAGATTTTGATCAGATGCATTGTTATAATTAAGGAATGTGTAAAAAATATTTTTCAAGCAAAGTGGCAACATTCTTTGATTTTGCTTCTTGGATTGCAATGTTCAACAGCACTGAAAATGTTCTCTAATGGGTCTATTCACTAAAATTTGACATTGAGGTCGCTTTTCATTATAAGACTAAGCTAAATTAGGCACCTGAGTTTCAAATCTTGATCATTGAGAGTAATACGAGGTGAAATTACAAAATGTTTTTTTGATAATAAGTCTAATTCGGCACCTGAGTTTGACTTAGTCGCAAAAATAGCCCCAATCATTTCACCTCCCATTACTTTTAATGGGGAAGGTTCAAACCTGGGTTTTTTCTCCAAGTCAAACTCGGAATGCCAAATTTGAATCAAAATGAAAGTCGACCTCCAAAGTCAAATTTTAGTGAAAAGACCCATAAATCTTAGTCGGCAGACCTATGGATCAATAATAACCTCATATTAAGTTAGACAAGTTTCAGCATGAAATCGCCCAACATGTCTTCCTATACGCAGTTCAGACTTTTTAATTTGCACTACTAATTTTATGGGACACATGCTTATCAAACTAGAAAAATCTGATGCCAGCCGACACCACTCCAGAAGTAGTAGGACTGTACAGCAAAATATTATATCTAGAGTCCAACAGAAAACACAGAGGGAAGATAGCAGCAGAGGTAGAAAGAGAGGATGCCAAAAAGAAAAGAGAGAGACAGAGAAGTCTCTCTCCAACACCGGCTCCACTCCAAATGAGGTAGATAATGCTTCCAAAATGGTAAACCATGTAGTAAGGGGTGCTCCATCTCGTTGTTGAAACGGAGTAACAAGTGAAAAAAGAAAGAACGATGTCTGCACTCCCAGTTCAAAAAAATAATAAAATAGTGATTTATTGGCAGGTGATCAAAAATACAGAAGATAGAGGCAGCAAGGCATAGAGTGGAAGTAAATGGCCTTTTAGAAAGAGAGGATGGTTCACCACACCTACATGGACACATGCTCCTTGACATAGCGAAAAATCACCGAAGAAGGTATCTATTAATAGAAAGAGTTCAGAGTTTTTTTGGTTTCGGGGGGGGGGGGGGATTTTTGCACCAATTGGCATGTTATAAAGGGTAAAATATATGTGAATTTACAAATTTCCCTGCAAGCATAAGAATCGGACTTTTCCTTCATATCCGTTATTTCAAAACACAAACATATGTCAAATTGATCACTGTTTTGCTCAACACTGGTATAAAAAATATGTACATTTTGTTTTTATAAGAAAGAAATGAATTGTAGCTCAGAGGGGTATATTCACTAAAAGTTAAATTACAGGTATATTGATGGGAGATGAGTTGATGTGCAATGAGGTATGTTGAGGTGAGATATACATACATAGTGCAGGGACACACCTGGTGAGACTTACCTGCTAGCAAACTCGCCAAATTTGTCCTTGCACAATGTACGGATAAATTGGTGAGATAAAATGTTCATCTCACCTCAACTCCAGTTCACTTTTTAGTGAATAGCCCCCAGAGTGAATTGCAAACGAGAAAAACAAAACAAAACATATTTTGTTCATGTATGAATACAGGTGCATTTTTATTTGCTATGGTTAATTTAGTTCTAAAATTCATTTTAAAAAGCCTGTGGCCCTTTTTCTATAATACAGGTGCAGATACATTGGAATAAAAGAAGGACAGAACAAAAATCAGCATGGCACATTGGCCTGGCATATTTTTGCATGCAGAGCTGTTTCCTGAAATCTTTCTTGTTCCACTGCACCACACATTATGGTTCATATTTCTATAAAAGGAAGCCATTCAGAATATGATACATAATGGCCAAAAGCAAATTTAGATTTAATAAAGCATAATAAAGCATGCATGGTTTGTTAAAATAATTGCTTTTTTAAATGTGTCTCTGAATTTTCACGCTCCTTTTGCTGAGGTCAGTGGCAGAATGTCAATAATATAAAAAAGTCATTATCTGAAAATTACAATTAAATTTAATACGTTTAATTACTGCAAAAATCCCAAGAATTGTGTTAAGTCTCTTTTTTTCCAAACATTTAATTATGTTTGGTAGATTGACTCATTTTATGTGAATTGACATTTTGGCAGGCAGCGAGCATATTACAATAACAATGCAAGGCAGATCTTGTTGTTTTGAACAAAATACAGTTGGTCACACATTCTCATGGCTTGTTCATATAATTTCAATTTTCCAAAATAAGAACATTGGGTATGTATTAATAAGTAATTGTCTTGTGCCGTTGTAGCTCAGACAGAGATACATTCACTAAAACAGCTGTGAAGTGAAGATAACTTTGGCTTCGGCTCTCTTCGTTCAATTGAGATTTGAGTTTTTCATTGGCTGTGGTTGTATTCACCAAAGCGAAGGCCATATTGATCATTTAATGCATTTAAATATGCACATTTATAGACACATAAAACACATACTTATTGATGCATACACCTGGAAAACTGGAAAAACTAGAGTGCTTGTGGATATTTAATACAGTAATTGGAGATATTCAATGTTCCATTCCATATAACAGAACATAGGATAAGAAGTGAGGAGCTGATAAAATGGCTCCATAAATCCATAACATTTGGAGGTGGATTCATTAAACCTTGAGTTGGCCTGAGCGAATACCAAAAGTAATATTCTCTGACGATACATTGAACACATTTGAAAGAAAGTTTATTTCATAACTAACAGTATATTTTTACTGTATATGTTTCTTTAACACATATGAATTAACACATATTCCAATCTACAAAACATAAGGAGTACCATCAAGGCAATGTTCAAATTCTCTCTAAAACTTGGTTCCTCAAAATAGCCATTAATAAAATCCTTTATAAAGCACTTCTTTATACCAATATATGTTTGCAGAATATCTTACTAGGGCTGGGTTGGCTTCATGAGTAGAGCCCATTTTGGTGTTTATTTGTTGGTTTACTTAGAGCACCCAACTCACTATATAATCCAGCACAAGGCATCAGCCCAGTGGCCAGTATGTTTACCATGTTATTTATAGATCACATTTGCTTTTAAGGTGTGGTCTATTTGTATATATCTTCTTGTAAAATATCTAGATATTATATTATGTTCTGAAAAATGAATAAAACAGAAATTAAAAAGGAATGTCTCAATGCAATTCACTTATGTTTATGAACGTACATGATACCAATTATTATATATTGTACTGAGGGTTCATAGACAAGTTTTCTCAATCAACAGCGTAGAAGCAGATGCAATCTTTGACTAGTATTTGATGATATTTATTATGCCCGTCCTATGTTTACCATGGATTGTTATTATGGCTATAGTCTTGGTATGCTAAACATGGAGGGTAATAAATGCTACAAAAGAACCTGCCTCATGTGATTAGGTTAATTAAATTAATATAGGGGTGTTGAGCACATGGATTTAACATACGCCATGATGTACTATGTACATATAATCTTGTAGAAGGTAATTTAATATATTTCCTGAGCATGGCAGCATTAAATACTAATCCACACCTTTCCTACTCAACTCTAAGGATTGAAAAATAATTCTCTAAAAGGTCAAATCTCAGTATTTGCTATCATATACTGATGACAGTATAATAGTGTAGAAATCAAGAATACAACATTTATTGAAGGCAACCATTTTTTTTAATAATAATAATTATTATTATTATTAATAATAATAAATAATGGGAATGACTGACCATATAATATTGTATAGGGACCTTGTAAACTGGGCCACCTTTTGCCTTCATAACAATTTCATGTTATTTTTAAATGTGTTTTATTTACATTTTTAAAAGCAATCATCATTAGTAATTTACTTACATGTAAGACCTATGAGGAAAGTCATCAGTGATGCTTGTGTACAGGGCCACCATCAGAAATTTCAGGTTCCCTTACTGAAAAAAAACTCTGGGCCCCCCATGTGACATACAGTCACACTTACACACACACTTACACAGACACACACTTAGTCATCATTACACATAAACATACATACACTTACAGAGACACCCTTATACACACAGTCACACACAGAGGCGGCTCTCTAATTAGGCAAGTTAGGCGGCCACCTAAGGCCTTCCACTCGAGGGGGCCTCACGGCTGCCTAACTCACACAATAGCCTTTGATGTGAAGGAAGCTTAACACTGCTGTTAAGCCCCCTGTTACACTAACCTCTGTGGCATAGGCGTTGGCACTTTAAGGGACGGAATGGCACCTTCACTGAGATTTTTTTCCCTTGATGTGTTCAATGGCGTGGATCACCCGCTGTGAACCTTCTGTAGGGACTGCTCCGCCCCCACTGTCACAGTGCATCCGGCGTGGTAAACAGCAGATGGGCAGCGCAGAAATGCCAGCACATTGTGGTCTGTGAGACCACTTTCAACATTGAACCCCTATCCTTTTGTGCTTGCTGAGTGTGTACTTAATAAGTGTTTCTTTGAGTGTGTGCTTACTGAGTGTTTCTGTGTGTGCTTGCTGAATGTTTCTGTCAGTGTGTGCTATCTGACTGTTTCTGTGAGTGTGTGCTTACTGAGTGTTTCTGTGAGTGTGTGCTTGCTGAATGTTTCTGTGTGTGTGCTAGCTGATTGTGGTGCTGGCTGACTGTGTCTGCGAGTCAGTGTGTGTTGGCTGAGTGTGTCTATGCATTAATGTGTGCTGGTTATGTGTGTTAATGAATGAGTGTGTGCTGACTGAGTGTGTCTATTAATGAGTTTCTGCTGACTGAGTGTGTCTATGAATGAGTGCGTGCTGGCTTAGTGTGTTAATGAATGAGTGTGTGCTGACTGAGTGTGCCTATGAGTGAGTGCATGCTGACTGAGTGTGTCTATGAATGAGTGTGTCTGTTAATGAGTGTCCGCTGACTGAGTGTGTTAATGAATGAGTGTGTGCTGACTGAGTGTGTCTATGAATGAGTTTCAGCTGACTGAGTGTGTCTATTAATGACTGCCTGCTGACTGAGTGTGTCTATGAATGAGTGTGTCTATAAATGAGTGTGTGCTGGCTGAGTGTGTTAATGAATGAGTGTGTACTGACTGAGATGAGCTGAATGAGGACAAGATGCACTGGGAAGCTGTTTGAGATCAAAGATGGCATCCGCAAGATGTTTGGGGACAGAGTTCTGTGGTGAATCCCTGTGGATGCCATATGAGTGCTTTAGTAAGCCTTGTGGGTACATTATTGGACTCTTGCAATAATAACTGGCTGCAATGTGTGCGTGTGTATTTGATCAGCATGTGAATATATGTGCTAGTATATCTGATCAGATGTATATATACTAATACTTTTATGCTGATCAGATACACACACACTATGAGCGTGCTAGTGTGTGTTTTTTATCAGCGTATAAATGTGTATGTATGTGCTCATGTGTGTATATGATCAGCATATGAATGTGTATATTTGTGTTAGTGTTCACATTTAGGACACAGCAATAAGGATGTGAGTTAGTCAGCTACACACTTTTTAGCTATAACAAATGGTTTTGTTTATAGATATTTGTAGAATAATTATGAGACAAATTAAATTCCAGGAGCTGTGAATTCCTAGATGCTGGGATTTAAGTCTGATCTTAAAATATGCTATTTATACAGTTCATTTTTATTATCGCTTGAATATATTCTATTTAATTATGAGTGTCCGTGAGGGCCTCATATTCGACTTTCGCCTAAGGCCTCACAAAGTCTGGAGCCGCCTCTGGTCACACACACATACATATCCACACCTATAGACACCCTTACATACTAAGTCACACTTACAGACACACACAGTCACACTTACAGACAGTTGCACACACACACTGACTCACACAGAGAAATACACACAATAACACAGGCAGTGAAATACACACACATTGACACACACACACACACACACACAATTTAATAAAATGAAAAACAACATTTTTTTACTATTGGTCCTCCTCCCTGCTTAATTAATTTAATTTGCAGGGAGGAGGACGTTTCTGGTGGTGTCTGTATAGGAAGAACACCGACGGCCCGTCGCTGCCAGTGTGACTGTCTCACATGGAGACAGTCATGATCAGGTAGAAGCTGGCCAGGGACAGGGAGCTCTCTCCCTGATCCTTCCTCCTAGAGGGGTGGCTAGCACTAGCCCATCAGGGAGAGAGCTTCCTGTCCCTAGCCAGTTTCTACCCAATCAGGACTGTCTCCATGTGAGACAGTCACATGGGCACCGGGGGCCAACGAGGAAGCTGCCTTGGGCCCCCAGGAATGAGAGGGGCCTGGGGAGCTGCCCCATTTGCCAGCACTTTTTTTTTTACATTGTTTTTATAAACGGCCCGCCGAGCCTGGGACGGGTGAATCACCCGTCATTCCCTGATGGTGGTCCTTCTTGTGTATTATATACCTCTGGTACCTCAAGACATCATCACAGGAGGAAATATAAGTCTGCTGTAATTATGTTCTGGAATACATTGGATGTGTTAAAATGTGATATCAATATGTATTCATATTTCTATTCATACAATTTTTAGCATTTAAGATTATGTAAAATTCATATTGTATCTATTTTTGGAATGTTTCCACACAAGTCTTCGTTGTGAGGTGGCTCTGCTCAGTTCCTTTTTTCTCACTTCCACAATAATTACATATTGCACTATTTAAGTTTTTGTTTGTTTATGTTGAAGATATGAAGCCCCAATGCAAATCTGGGAGAAATATATCCCTATTGTTGGGTAATACATTTTTATGTGATGGAGGGGTAGCACATAGATTTTTTTCCTGTTCATATTGCTTTATTACTAGTTAAATACTAGGTGAATTGCAGTTGCTTTTCTAAGCACTTACCGGAACTGTATACATCCCCCTTCCCTCATAAATTTCCTAATTAAATTATTATTAGGAAAGTCCATGGGAATTAATGCATGGATAATATAGTTAATTGGAAATAGCAAGCTACACTTAATAACATTTTTATTGGTGACCGCAAGAAAACATTTCCTCTGGGACATGTGATCATCATTTTCCATACACTGGATGAAGAAAGGAATCATTGTTTTCTTTTTAGACATGTCAGTAAGTGCAGATATAATTATATGTACTCCCACTGACTGTGAACATTTATTATCTAAGTAAAATAGATTGATAAAAAGGAAAGAATATTTGGAAATGTTCAACAGAAAGTTATCTGTCAACATTTTAGGGGTGTTATCATTTATTTACTTTTTTATTTTGCCCAATTTTCATAACTTTTACTGACCTCATACTTAAAATATTAAGGCTGTTATTGTGTTGCTGTCCTATGTTCTTGTAATGGGCCTAATACGACACAAATATATTTTCTTTATGTGTTTATGTATCACTGTGCTGTATAGTAGGCAGTATTTGTGCTACTCCCTTGCAATTCAGCTGGGATGAGCTAAATATATACACACACACACATATATATCTATATATGCACACACACACAGACACGTATATATATATATATATATATATATATATATATATATATATATATATATGCATACTGTATATATTTCACTGGGTGTGCGCTTGCATATCACTAAGGATAAAGAAACTGGAAAAGGGTGCTGATTCCACCACTGATGTACATTTGTCCACAAACAGAATTCACTCGCATGTCTTAACTTTAATTTAAAAATAAAAATCTTTTATTCATCACATAACAAGAAAATTACTTTTCGAACATGGTACAAAAAAACAAAAACAAACTGTAACATCCTACTATTTATACTAGTGTTACAAATTAGCTAAACAGGTTATACTATGTCTCAACACATACACACAGGAAGTGGTAACACGCTCCAACCCCCCTCAGATTCAGAAAGTGATATTATGTGTACATGGCTACTGAGTGTTACTAATTTTCTTTCTTCACACAAATGGAACCCATCAAAGTATGACAAACTTCTGTATGTGCTTAAAAAAGCCACTTCATGCTACCTTTCACACATTATTGTGGTCCTAACTGTCCTAAAATCAATTCTGCTGCTATTTTTTACTTACCTGTGTCCAGCTTTTGAACTGTCTGACTTTGCTGCCTTCTCCTACCTACTGACCCTGGGTCTCTTTAAACTGGGGTGTGTAATTAAATGCCAACACACTCCTTATTTTGGAGGAATTATAATACTGTTAGATTCCATGAGATTAACAACAATAGTGTTAGTGTCTTCTGGATTGGGGTAGATTATTTTTGGGAAAACACAGAAGGCTAGTGGAATACTATCAAACTAACACTACAAAATATATGTCTATATTTATATTCTTTGGAAACAAATATAAACAAAATAAACAAATACCAATGTTGCTAACCAGTATGGTAAATTAGGAAATGAATAAAAAAAAGTAGGATTCAAACATTATAAAGCTGAGAGACCAGCAGAGGCATTTGCAAAATATAAAGATGCCAACAAAGCCTGTAAAAAAGGTTATTTTATTATTAATATTGGAAAATGAAAAAATTATTGGAGAGCAAGAGAAAAATCCCCCAAATCTTTAAATACAATAATGGCAAACAATTAAAGGCCGATAATATTGGGTCTATGTTATCTGAAATAGGTGTTAGCAGATATTTTATTTAATGTATTTTCTTATACTTTTGCCAAGGAAGAACCAGTGGACACGAACCTGGAAGCTACATTTACAGAACAGTTACAGTAAGCATATGACTGGCTGACACAAATAAAATTGTGACGTACATTAGTCTTCTATAAGAAGTGTTAATACAATTAAATGACATTTTTAAAACAATTAAATGATGTTAAAGAAGACAAAGCCGGGGCCGGTTGGTATACACCCACGGGTACTTAAAGTGCTAATCCAGACGCTGGCCAGACCATTATTTTAGATATTCAGTGAGGTCTGATCAATAAAGTTCTCACGTTTGTATCATGTGCTGGACATACATTGACTTTGTATTATTTAATTTCAGGCATGGTGCCAGCAGAGCAGCATAAACATGATGTGGTGCCCAAATGTAAAAAGGCATGAAAAGCACAGCTGGGCAGTTGCAGACCTGTAAGCTTAACATCTGTTATGGGGAAACTATTTGAATAGTAACGGAAGATCCAGCTACATGCTACAAAAGATAAACGAAGAATAATTCAGGTGTTGGTTTCCTAAACAGGAGAGAACTAACATATGTTGACTGAAAGTTGCATTCCATTCCAAGAACTCTTTGTTTAAAGCACAGAGTAACTATACAGAGGCAAAAATGAACTGTGAAGAAAGTCGTTCGAACGTGGTTCTTATTGTTCCAACTGGAGGAAAAATGAAGATAGATTAACTTGAGATCACATTCAAAGTCCTATTTATCCATGTCTATTTTGAATACATAATATGTCAGCTTCAAATAAGAAAAGATTTGTCTGCCGGAGGACCCTCAAGATAGCTACATATCTGGAGTAGTGTTATACCAGAAGAAGGCACGCTCTACTGGAAACCACAATACTGCACACTGGGTATGTGTCTAGTTTTGCATATCTGTAGAAATACTCTCATATACTGTGTTTGATGAAGAAATCCTTCTACCTGTTTATTCAGTCATGGAGTGGCTGCCAAAAGATTGCTACCAAAAGTAACAAAGATCTATCTGTGAAATGGGTTAACCCCTTAGTGACCGAGTGCTATGCTACTTGATGTACCAGAATTCCATTATTTTTGTCATATTTTTACTGAACTGTGAATTTCTTTCTTTGTGTTCAGTCCACCCACACAGGTTATATATCATTTTTTAAAGTACAGATAGGGCTTTCATTTGATACTATTATTTTCATCATATGATATAATTTACTATTAAAAATATGTAAAATATGATGAAAATATGCCATAAAAAACACTTCTTCTAACTTTGACCTGATTTTTTTTTTAAACAATTACAAATGGTAAAATAGACCCCGTCTATAGATTTCTACTATTTGTCCTGAGTTTAGAATTACCAATGTTTCCATGTTTGCATATGGTTTATTTCATCTAATAGGGCAATAAACAATATTAGTGTTTTTTTGTTTTCTAACAATTTTCTTCTACAGTGACCTTTTAACCCCAACCCTAAATTTACCCCAACCCTAAATTTACCTAACCCTAAATCTACCTGAACCCCTTAATCTAACCCGTGTACTCAGCCGAACCCTCCCTGTAACCTTAATTATAACCCTATTTATGACCCTAACACTAGATCTAGGTTTAGTTGATCAAGGGTTAGCTTTTTCCATTTATTTATTTATTTTAATTATTTATTTTTTCCATTTCTAACTGTAATACTGTCTAACTGCCTCTAGGGGCAGTCAAGTAGCGGTTTCAGAGCGACGGAAGAGATTTTTTTTCTCTCTTCCGTCCCTCTGTGCTCCTCCAATACAACAACACCCACGATCACCAGGTGATAGCAGTGCCCAGGGGGTCGGCTTTCACTGCCTATGTGTGTTAACGCTAATACGATCACATTCGCGGTGATCATATGCTCGCTGGGGGGCTGAAAGCACTCGTATTATATTATACTACTTTTTTTTTTGTTGCATCAGTATAAATATTATATTAGTCACTTCTTATAGAAGACTTATTTTCAGAGATTGGAAATACTGCTCAAAATACCATGCCTTATTCCAACATTATACAACAACCCTGTTTGCTCCCTCGACTATTTCCAAACAATATATTGTAGATCATGATTGAATGGCTATATTATGATATTACTGTAGTCTGTGGATCTGGCTTCATTAAACAGCCTTTATCTGGCTGCTATTGTCTACCCACACTTCATCAAGAATGGAATTATGAAAAATACAAAATGCTAAAATATATTCATTACATAGCCCTGTTTTTATTCTACCTGTTGTCAAATATTTCCACACTTCATCAAGCAGAAAATCAGAATATATAGAATCCATTGATTTGCACAGTGTTTGTCATATAACATTAGTAGGAAACTGATTGGTATTCACATATTCCAGTCCCCCAGCTTTAACTGATTATTTCAAAAATTTCAATATATTGTTTTATAAAATGTCAGTATATTCAAAACTATAAGACCAACAAATATATGATGAAAATAAATGCTAATATGTAAATAAATAAAGTAATGCAGTTTCTTCTGCTGTCAACATTAGAATCTTTAAATTAAAAAATATTTTGTCACATGAAACATGGGAATTTCAATTTAAACAAGCAAAGTAATAACATTATTTACAAGATGATGCAATCCAAAATACTTGAACTTTATCGCACACTTTAATATCCAGTTGTGTTTAGAATCTAAACTTAATACCCAGAATGACACTCCCCTCAGTAATATCTCAAATCAGTGGGTAGTCCCTAAAACTTGGACTGTTAGGGGTGTATGAGGACTGGTTTGGAAACCACTGCTCTAAATAATAGGCCTCTAAATTATTATTATTTTTATTCTAATTCAATTTCTGCAGTTTAATTTTGTTAATTGTTAGTGGATTAAGATGTTTATCAATTTCATTGAACTATCATCCAAAACTTTGTTTCCACTATTTTGTCACAAAATCTACAATGCATGTTGTTTTTTTTGTTTAGTCACAGTCCTTGCAGAATTCTATTTTATTGCAGGCTGGTAATTTCCCACCAAACACGTATTTCCCTTTCTGTGAATTTAGTTATTTTTTAGTTATTTGAACAGATTTTCCAAGCTTGGATCCTTTGTTTATTAGCCTGACTTGCTCTTCGTGTTTTGTCAATGTTCCAGTTAAATTAAATGTCCCTTTCTGCCTGGTTAAGTGGCTGCTCCACTGTAGTTGCCATTGTTTTGTTTTACTTCAGATATTATCACTTTAGCTTTTAAAAGTGTTACTGCATTTTTGATAATTTCCTCATTTTAGAACAACTCACAATATTCATATTGCATCTCTTTGTGTAGTTCCACCTTAACAGTAGTTCCTGGCTTCAAATTTGCCCCAACTATTTATCCCTCGGTATCCTTACTTTCTGTGCGGCATCTTCAATGGAGTCTTCAATGAATCTTCAATGGAGTATAAATGAAGGTCACTTATTAGTACGCTTGTACCTGATGTACCAGCATAGTACTCCCCCGTAAAAAAAAAGAAGCTTACTGTAAATGAGGATGGGCCGGCGCGGAAAAAAATCGTATAAGATTTCAATTTGGAACTTCAAAGGTTTATTCAATCTGGGCTTTGACTAACTGCCGTGTAAAAGTCACCACCACGCAGGCAGACAGGAAATTCTCACTCGTTTCATACCTTGCTCTGGTGCTTAATCATAGGTATAAACATTCTGTTAACTTCTGCCTTTAAAAATAGTATCATCCATAATGCTTTGTTCCTTTAAAGTGTTCTGTGTTCTTAAAAACAAATATACATAGACATATTTTTTGACGATGACCTTTTACACTGTACAAATCAGTTTTAATCTTAGAACAATACATTTTTTCACCACTTTACAAGTTTTTCACTAATGGATAATGGATTAAATATGGCACATCTTAGTTTGTTAGTTTGATTAAAAATTTCCCCTTAGTAACTGCATTTGATATTAATTTAAGATGTATTTATTTCATGTGTTAGATAACTAATTGATTATATAGTTTAGTGTTTTTATATATATATATATATACCGTATATTATTAAATGGCATATTGGGGGCAATATCATGGCATATTGGGGGCAATATCTGGCATATTAAAATGGCATATTGGGGGCAATATCTGGCATATTAAAATGGCATATTGGGGGCAATATCTGGCATATTGGGGGCAATATCCTGGCATATTAAATGGCATATTGGGGGCAATATCTGGCATATTAAAATTGCATATTGGGGGCAATATCTGGCATATTAAATGGCATATTGGGGGCAATATCCTGCATATTAAATGGCATATTGGGGGCAATATCCTGGCATATTAAAATGGCATATTGGGCTTCAAAGTTCTTTATTTGAAATTTAAGTTTTTTTCCTAAAATTTCCTTCTTAAAATGAGGTGCGTGTTATACGCCGGCGCGTGTTATACGCCGATAAATACGGTGTGTATATATATATATATATATATATATATATATATATATATATATATGTGTGTGTGTGTGTGTATATATATATATATATATATATGTATATGTATATACATATATATTTATATTGATATATTTCCCATTTATTGCACGTCATCTTGTCTACTGATCCATCCTGTGAAATTAATGATCCTTGCATATGTTAATGTCATCTGGACATTTATACATAAAACGCTATACAAATGAAGTGCAGCATCTAGGCATTTCTATACATATTTATATCCCCATTTTTTGTTGGTATTCTACTTGTAAATGAATAGATAAACAGATAAACCCTTTCTGTGAGCACTTTAAATGAACAAAGCATTATGGGTGTTACTATTTAAAGGCAGAAGTCCACACAAAATGTTTATGCCTATGATTAAGCACCAGAGCAAATAGCAATATGCATGAGACATTCCTGTCTGACTGGCTAATGCGTCAGTTAGCCAAAGCACGGATTGGATAAACCTTTGTAGATTCTAATATAATCTTCTTTGCATTTTTTGGCACTGGCACATACCTGTCTAACTTCTAGAGTCTGCATATTCATTTGGGTGTTACTAAAGCTGCAATACATACTGCAATATGCACCTTCCCTGATTACAAAACGTATCATACCCTTTGGGAAAGAGCAGCATAGGAGTGATTTACATCATGTGGAAGTAGTCACCTAGGTCCACGGTAATGCAATTAGATTAGGGCTAAGTTTTTGAGTTAATCAGATTATTTTGTTATTTTTTTGTGTAGTGTTTTTAGTGTTCCTCGTTCCCGGGCAATTGCCCATGTTTGGTAACTGCTTCACAAGAAGTGATAAATGTTGTTTTATAATACATATAAAAAAAATAAGTTTATGGCTTTAAAAATCAACAACAGCAATAATATAGTAACTTTTAAACTTCAACATTCATTTGAATTGGGTAAACTTAAAATATGAACAAATTATTAATACAAAATAAACCAAATACAATGAAACTCTCACAAGTGAAGCAATATTTGATAACAAATAAACTAAAAAGCAGAAAAGTAATAAATAATTTTACAGTGAATACTTTATGTGATGTATTGCTTACTGAAGAATGGAAAAAATTTGACAGGAGAGGGAAAACCATCTATACACAATGTGAGTCTTAGAAAATGTTATTGAGTTAGTAATTGAATGGTTTCTGAGTAAAGAATCATTTTCAAATGAAACAGGAAAGACAAATGAAAAGATAAAATACATACAATTTTATGCCAAGTAATATTTATATAGAATCTCTTGCATGGCATGAAAGATATATCCAGAGGTAACTGGGAGCCAAAGTAGAATGGCAGAATTCAGAAGGCAAAGCTGATTTGGCCATGCCATGACTCTTAGTTAACAAATAACAATCCTACTACCCCCGTCAACCATTTTTAATACCCATACCAGAAATCAAGATGCAATGCTCGACATCGTTTAAACAAAAATGTCTACAGCGTTTATTAAAACAAAAATGTAAAAAGAATTAAAAGCGTAACCCGATGATGGCTACTAAAATGATCATTGCTAGAAACTGGAATAGCCATGCAGTTCCTTCTTGGACTGGTATACTTAATCATACTGCCTTATCAATATAAAGGCTTGGTAATTCATGTAGGTAGCTGGGAAGTATTTACTAAAAGATGTGCCCCGTTTGTAATATACCACGCTGGCCCCATGTTCTGGCATCTGGTTGCACTCCTCGCTTTTCACCCATACCTATGTCACTTAGAGCATACCAGTTCCTCCAAAATCAGCTGCCGTGGGCAATACAGGACATTCCATTGGGACTGCACTTTGGGCAGTGACCTCCAAGTTACCGAGCAATGACGCTGCCTCTGTTGAATGTACGAAGCTCTGTTCACGGCTTCCACCTTCAGGGCAAGAGTGTCGCCGACAATCTCTGTACTCTGTGGAAGCAGAATCTTCCATTTGCTTTCATCGCTCCATCTCAGTGGCCCTGTGTGCTGTACTTCGAAATTCAGTAGATTAGGAGCAGATACATTTTGTAGCCATTTTATTTTCTACTATTTAATATATGTTGCTTTTTTCTCATATGGTTTTAATTCCTATTTGTGAAATGTCCATCCACTATTTGCAAATAAGCCTATATATTTCAATAATTTATTATATCCTCATGTCACTGTGGTATCATCCAAAGTTCTAACCGTTATGAATTATTGGAAATTCTGCGCTTACAAGGGACCAGAGTGGTTTTCAAAACTCACACATTATACTTTTATATGTGACTTGCTAGCACGTCAAACAACTAATAGTTGTCTCAGACCAAAACAAATCAACATAGTAATGTCTAATAGTTATAAAGCTGCACATTGCTTTTAAATAGTTTATGAAGTGGACCCAAATTCGACAGCACTGAAAAGGCAAGGGGAGAAAAACACATTTTTCAAATAATTCAAAACTTATTTAAACATTTCAGGGCTTCACACATTTTCCCTTTCATACAATAAATCTACCTTTAGCTGTGCAATCAATATCTTTATTGTGGTGTAGAGCAATAGTACTGTGGATTACAAACTGCCTACAAAGTACCCCTGGGTGAACATAAACAACTGCTTTGCTCATTAAATAATCTATGTGATGCTAGTCCAACCTTCTAAATCATTCTGCAATAGAACAAGCTGCAGAAGAAGTGAAGTGAAGATATATTGCACGAAAACTTATTTTTCTTTGTGCTTCTGTTTTGTTCTTAGTTTCTTATTTATGAATAGTATTTTCTTAGTTATTGTTTTAGTATTACTTTTTATTACGAATTTGTAGAGAGGGGAGAGGGAAGAAAACAGAAAATATAACAAGCTTTTACATAGTTGCGTTACGTGGGCTTGTAAGAAAGACTATGGGGTCATTGTGTAAGTACCAATGGGTATATTCATAAATCAGTATGCTACCTATCTAATTTAGTAGGTATATTTCAGCTGTGTTTCAGTACAAGCTGGCAGTGTGGTGCGTGATGGATTCATGAGTAAACAAACAGCTAACATCTATACTCTGTTGTTTTGTGTACTCATAGCAGTCTATTCACTAAAAGGTGAGTTGAGGTGAGATGAACATTTCATATCACTATTTTAACTATAAATTGTGCATGGTGACCCACTAAGCAAACTCACCAGGATTGTCCCTGCACAATGTATAGCTAAATTGGTGAGATTAAATGTCCATCTCACGTCAACTCACCTGTAACTCACTATTTAGTGCAGGAGAGGGGAACCTGCAGCCTTCAAACTGCTGATGAACTACATCTCCCATAATGCTCTTTCAGCTAAGGACTGAAAGAAGAGTATAGGGAATGTAGTCCTGCAACATCTGGAAGGGTGTTCCCCACCCCTGTTTTAGAGAATAGATCCAATCAAATGCAAGTGAAGCCATGGTACAATTGCAACAAGCGTTGCAGCTTTATTATTCAAACGTCAGGTTATTGTTGTTTCTTTTGATGTCTATTTTTTTTCTTCTAGAGAAGATGGCAGCGTATGTTGTGCTTTAGAAACTCAGCAGGAGCTAAGTTGTGCTGAGTTCAACACTTGAAAACCCATGTGATAATGCACAGGTTTCAACCTAACTATTATCACATCTTAGTTTTGACTAGGAGGAAGTTTCACCTCTAGGATTCTAGGACTAATTGAGTCATCTGTTATCTACCTGCAAAGCCAGCTAAGCTAATTTATTTTAATTATTTTAAAAAAATCAGGAAATTGTTCTTTAAAAAGTGTAGCAGCATAAGAAGTTTAAAGTTAATAGTTAGCCAGTTAGAAAAAATTGCCATTTTTATAACATTTGACTGGTGTAATGCATTTTGCCATCATTCTGGGTAGTGCCAATCTCATGATAGAGACAGTACACTGATTCAGCAAGTTTTGAAGGAGACATTTTTAGGGAACTTAACAGCGATTTCACCTGTAAGTGAGATAATTTAAAGATAGGAACATTTTTCTCTCAGTGAATGTGTACACATAGAAGGAATCACAAAGATCTCTGAAGACTTTCATGGAAAATAGACTTGGGTGACAAGGTAAGTGCTGATCAAGCCAGATGATACTTTCCCAGACAGATTAGGTACTCCTTTTTCTCAGAATGTGATGATATTTTTCACTTAAAAAGGAAATTTAGGGGTTTATCTACAGGCAAATTACAAGCGAGAGACCTGTGCTTATCAGGATCTCAATGCTGAACTTATTAAATGTCTTGTGTGGAAACTGAAGAGAACACATCAGTAGCTGCAATTCATTTATAGTCATATGTTTACCATGGAGACGAGGGCTAGAAAAAATGTCTGGAACAGAAGCAATATTACCTTTTGTCATATGATAAACAGAGCTATGGGGAGACTCTCTGGCCAGGGTAAGTTAGTTTCTTGAGCCATCTTAAGCATTCTGGCTTTTAAGGTGCCATTCATGCGTTCTACCTTACCACTACTCTGTGGGTGATAGGGTGTGTGGAATGCAAGGGTCACCCCCAGTGCTGCCCAGACTTCCTTAGTCACTAGTGCTGTGAAAGCCAGGCCCTGGTCACTTTCAATCACTTCAGGAACTCCATATCTGCAGACGATTTCAGTGAGCAACCGCTTGGCAGTGGTCTTGGCGGTCATATTAGTAACCGGGAAAGCTTCTGGCCAGCCTGAGAACATGTCCACCAGAACTAGGGCATATTCATACTGGCCACTCTTTGGCATCTGAATGTGGTCAATTTGGACTCTCTGGAATGGGTAGTGTGGCTTCGCCAGGTGTTTTGAGACAACTTTCTCCAATTTTCCTGGATTGCACTTGGCACAGATAGCACAAGACTTACAGTAGGTTTTAGTCAGAGTGGTAATACCTGGTGCTTCGAAATATTTAGTAATTAAAGAATTCATAAGAGTCTTAGACAGGTGCGCTGCTCCGTGGGCCCACTGAACCACAGGCGGATACATACTTCTGGGTAGACAAAATTTGTGGTTGCTAGTATACACTCCATCCTGTAAGGTTGCTCCTTTCTGTTTCCAGCTTTCCTTTTCTTCGGGACTTACAGCTGCTTGCTGTTCCTTCAAAAACTTGAGATCCGTAGGTAAGGTTTGCATGGGAAAGATAGGAATTTCCTCACCGGACACTCTTCTGTCCACTTCCCTTGATTCACATGCAGCATCTTTGGCGGCTTGGTCAGCTTTATGATTGCCACACGTTTCTTCCGAATTCCGTCTTCCATGGGCTTTTACTTTCAATATTGCCACTTCTTCAGGAAGGAGTAAAGCATCCATCAATTCCTTGATAGCTGTACCATGTTTAACTGGTGTACCGGTTGCTGTCAGAAAACCTCTTGTCTTCCATATCAGTCCAAAGTCGTGTGCTACACCCAGAGCATATCTGGAATCAGTGTAAATATTAACACGCTTCCCTTCAAACATTTGGCATGCTACAGTGAGAGCTTTTAGCTCAGCTTCTTGAGCAGACATAGAAGGCGGAAGTGGGGATGCTTGAAGTACCTGATCCACGGAGGTCACGGCAAATCCAGTGTGGTATCTTCCTTGTTCATCTGCAAATCTGGAACCATCCACAAACAGTGTACAGTCAGGATCTGGCAAAACTGTTTCATGTACTGTGGGAAGATGGGTTGTTTCCATCTTCATCTGTTCAAAGCAGTCATGTGGAACATCTGGGTCAGGATCTATGGGTGGGGCATCTTCACATATTTCTGTGTGATGTTGCGTGTAACCAGTAGTCTCACAATTCACAGTTCGCTTGGTTACACCTTCTGTGGAGAGTTGATCTTGATCTTTTGTACTCCATGCTTTGGCTAATGGACCAAGTTCCTTCCATGAGATATCTGGAGACTTAGTAATAGAGACATGAGGAACTGCCATCTCCCAATGGTGGTACATATGAGTCACTTCTGTGGGTAATTGGACTAAAACCACAATGTTGCCTTTTGAATCACAGAACATGTCTGTCAAAGTGAGACACACTTCAATCAACTGAAACAGTTCTTCTTCATACCGGGAGTCCGGCCCCGGAACATCTCTGAACCACATAGTGCAATGCCATAGAGAAGATGGCTGCTCGTCATGTGGTACTGTGGGCATATGAACATCCAGATCAAGGAAGGCATCAGGATCAATGTCCAGACTGTACCAATAGTGTGGTACTCCCCCCTTGGGAAGAGGCAGAAGAGTGGCAGGATTCAAAGTGTAACATCTTTGTAAAGAGACATTATCAGGTAGCAATAAAGTCGTTTGAAGACGAAGATGTCTCTGTGTAGAGAGATGTTTATGCTGAATTTGATTGAGTATTGCAGAAATATCATGGGGAGCGAGGATGGTAAGCCTGTGACCAAGAATTAGGTCATTCGTCTTGTCCAGCAGAGCACTTGCTGCAAACACAGCCCGAAGACAGGAGGGTCCTCCCCTAGCCACCGGATCCAGCTGACAGGAGTAGTACCCTATTGGACGCTGACGGGATCCATGAGACTGTGTGAGAACACCAGATGCATGACCCATCTTTTCGTAGACAAAGAGCTTGAAGGGCTTCTGGTAATTTGGAAGACCCAGTGCAGGAGCAGAAGCAACAGCACGTCGCAATGCAAAAAAACTGGTAAGGGCTTCAGGAGATAAAGCGAATGGTTCAGTCTTGAGGGCATCGTAGAGAGGCTGCATGAGGGAAGAGGCTTCAGGAATCCACGGTCTGCAGTAAGAGAGAAGACCCAAAAAGGCATGGAGGGGCTTGTGAGCTGATGGAGGACAGAGAGATGTTATACCCCGCACTCTGTCTCTAGTGAGGTGCCGGGTGCCGTGAGAAAGACAATGTCCCAAAAATATCACTGATGGTTGGCACCACTGCAATTTCTTCTTAGAGGCCTTACAACCTTGGGTGGCCAGAAAACAGAGGAAATCTTCAGAAGCATGTTCCGCAGTTGTGAGATCGTCAGCACATAGAAGGAGATCATCCACGTATTGCAGGAGGACCACATCCGTGTGAGACTTCTGCCATGGCTCCAGTATGTATGCCATTGCTCTTGCAAACTGGCTTGGTGAATTCTGTGCTCCCTGTGGCATGACAGTCCAGGTATACTGTTGGCGGTCGTGAGTAAATGCAAACAGGTATTGACAAGAAGGATGCAAAGGCACGCTGAAGAAGGCATTGGCCAAATCCACCACCGTGAAGAATTTAGCTGAAGGAGGCACCTGGAACAGAAGAGTATGAGGATTCGGAACAATGGGAGTTTCCAGGATAGTAACATCATTTACCGCTCTGAGGTCTTGCACCATCCTGTACTTGTCCGGTTCACCTTTCTCGGTCTTTTTCTTAACTGGAAACAAAGGAGTGTTACATGGCGATACACATTTAACCAGAGCACCTGTAGCAAGTAGATTTTCAACTTGTGTTGTGATAGCGCTGGCCTGAGCAGGTGTCAATGGATATTGAGGTCTTCTGGGCGGACTTGCTCCTTGGATCAATTGCACCAGTATTGGAGGGACCTCAAGACGTCCAATATCATCTGGACCAGTAGACCACAGTTTCACAGGAACTCTGTCAAGGGCACTGGGGGAATTGTCTGGACCCTTGCACTCCCGTGGGGCGACTCCATGTGGAGTAGGAGGGGCAAAGAACAGAGGGCTGAGGTATCATCACTGGATAGAGGGGTGAATACCTTAACCTTACCATCTGGAGTGAAGGAGATAGAGGCCTGTAGTCGGGAAAGGACATCAGCTCCTAACAGGTTAAGAGGACAAGAGGAAGACACTACAAACCGAGTAAGGAGATCTGGGAAAGTACCCACCCGTAAGGGCTTGGTTAATAGGTTACTACGAGGGGTACCATCTACACCTATACAGGAAACATCGATATTAGAGAGGAAAGAGGTGTCAGGCAGGTCTCGTTCTCGAAGCACACTACGGGCTGCACCTGTGTCAACTAAGAAGGTGGTTGGGCATCCTTCCACAGGTAGGACCACTGTAGCTAGGGGCCCCCCTTTATCCCCTGAAAACACTGCCATAACAGGGGCGTTGGTCACAGGTTTGCCAGTTACCTATTGGACAAGATCAATATGAGACTGGTCTGGACCAGGGTATGGACGTGTAGGTGCAGCTGAGTAGTGGGGTTGTTGCGCATGCTGAGCAGGACGACGGTGCCTAGGCATAGTATGGTTAGCGGGCAGATAACCGGCCGAGGTTAGTTCATCAGAATAATAATTAGCATAGTTAGCATAATTAGAACCAGGTACGGCATAACCTTGGGCCTGAGCAGGAGGATAACTGGTCACAGGATATGGTGGGCGTAAAGCATATGTGCGCTGCCTAGATGCCGGAAGGCTTGGACAATTATTTCTAAAATGACCTGGTTGCTGACAGTGAAAACAAGTTCCAAAGTCTGGTCTTGGGGCTTGAGCCCTGAGAGGGTCCGGCTGCGCAGGAATTGGGAACCCACCAGGGGCAGGCTGAATTGCAGGGTTATACAAAGAAAACATTAAAGGATTGGATTTCTTGTGCTGGGGCAATTGGGCCGACTCCAGGCCTTTAGCAACCAGGAGGAGAGTATCCAGGGGAATAATCCTGTACTCGGGCCGGGATAGGATTAGGCCTTTCCTTATGGGTTCTTTAAGGCCTGCAACGAAAGCAGCTGCTAGCATCTGGGTGTGGGCCTTACTACATGTATTGAAACCCAGATCAGAGAAGGTTTGCGTTAACCTAGAATTAAATCTTTCAACCGTTTCTGATTTGTCCTGAACAATATCATTGATCGAAGTAGCCTGATCAGCCAATTTATCTTGAGCCCATGCATGGAGCTGTTCACAAAATGTGATACCAGACTGAAAATCTGTGTCAGTAGTGAGACTGGCATCATCAAAGCTCTTTTCCATTATGGGCCAGTAGGCATCCCCTGCTTTAATCTCACACAGACTAAACAAATCGCGCCATGCAGCAGAGTATGCTTTACGGATCTGAACAATCCGTCTGTAAAAGGGCATGGGCTGTTTCTCTGGGTCTGGAAGTGAATTCACCAGGGTTGCAGCTTGGGATGGATTAAAGGTAACATACATCACAGGGGCTCCCCCCATACCCTGCTGGGTTCTGCCAGGACCTGTTAGGGGCATACAAGGGAGATTATTTGATGGCTGTCCCTCCTGGATATTACCATCATTGTGGAAACCGGCTAATTCAGAGCGAATGGAACCTGGAACTGCTGACTCAAGGGGAGGAACTGCATTATTAAACTGGGGCGAAGCAAAGTGTGAGGTATTGGGATAATGGCCTGATGCAAAGGGGGATGAGGAAGGAAGACAGGCTGCTGCAGCAGGAACAGTTGAACCAACAGTCATAATAGGGAAAGATACACTGGGGGCAGCCATGATAGGGGCAGGACTAGAAGAAGAGATAGGGGTGAGGGAGGAAGTGACCATCATGGAAGGGATGGGTGTGGCAGATACAGGAAATTGTGGCAATGAATGGGCAGAAGTGGAAGGAGCTAAAGGAGAGGTAAGGGCGGAAGTGACAGGGAGAGGTGGAAGGAATTGGGCGGGGACAGAAGAAACTGGAGCTGAAAGAGAGGGTGTATCCTCAGAGACAGGCAAGAGAGAAGAATGCAAGGCAACAGGAAGGGAAGGCGTGACTGGGGTTTGAAGTGGGGAAGGAATGGGGGCTGGGAAATAATAGGATCCGTCTGTCCCAAGGACAGGGTACAAGGGGGTAGGAACTGGAGAGGGTGTGCTCACAGGTGTGGGCTGAGTGGGGGCTCTAGAGGTAGCCATCTTCCCTTTGTGCCAGGCTCCATCATAAGGAGGGGGATGGGAAATGTTTGTAACAGTTCTAACAAAATCATCTTTCTCATGATATACAAAGACTTTCTGCCCCTTTACATCTATTTCCTCCTCAGTCCAGCCCTCCTTCTTAATCCCTTTAGCCACTTTATACCAAGCATCTGCAGCTTTCATTAATCCATTATCCAACAATATCCCATTCATATCATGTAAAAGTTTCCTCCACTCCTCTGCCTGCAGTCTGCCCTGAGGAGACATAGTAATTCCACAAATCTTAACAATTTTATCTAATTTTCCTACAGCTAATTTCCCAGCTCTTTCCCTCACAAGATCACAGGCCAACCGACCTTGGAAGGAGCTAACATTAGATTGACCCATGTATACACTGCAGTGTTACTGTAGAGAGAGAAACTGGAAATAGATGGCAAACTGCCACTGAACAAACCGAAAATGAAAATAAGAGACTAAGGGAGAAGGAGTGAAAATGAAAGGAAACAGATTAGAGGAATTTATAAACAAAAGGAACCAAAGCGTGCACACACAAGTTCCCACTGTCTATACAGCAAGAAAGAAGGAGGGGTGAAACAGCAGGAGGGGGAGAAGGAAAGTTTCAGCCAGCACAAAGGATTTTTAACCATGTGACTGCTGCAGCACAGCAAGAAAGAAGGAGGGGTGAACAGCAGTGAGGGGGGGAGAAGAACAGTTTTCAGCCAACACAAAGGATTTTTAACCATGTGACTGCTGCAGCACAGCAAGAAAGAAGGAGGGGTGAACAGCAGTGAGGGGGGGAGAAGAACAGTTTTCAGCCAACACAAAGGATTTTAACCATGTGACTGCTGTAGCACAGCTCACCTAAAAACAAAAGATAGCATAGGAGAGCAACAAGACATATACTTATAGTTCACAATGAACATATATGGTACCCAAAAAGACATATACAGACAAATACACAGCTGTAATTAAATTACAAACACCTTAAACTAAATGCCGGCTAATAGTAAAAAAAACTCAGGTCACACACGCACTCAATTTCACATACAATATCTGCCGATGCCTGTTTGTATTTCTGTTTACCAACAAAAACCGCTCAAGTTTCCTAACCAAGCAGAGCAAAATCGCTCAAGTTACCTAACCAAGCAGAGCAAAATCGCTCAAGTTACCTAACCAAGCAGAGCAAAATCGCTCAAGTTACCTAACCAAGCAGAGCAAAACCGCTCAAGTTTCCTAACCAAGCAGAGCAAAATCGCTCAAGTTACCTAACCAAGCAGAGCAAAACCGCTCAAGTTTCCTAACCAAGCAGAGCAAAATCGCTCAAGTTTCCTAACCAAGCAGAGCAAAGAACGCCGAAAACACCCAATCTTCAAACCAAAGTTGAGTAAAATAAAAAAAGGACTCAAACTTATTTTCTTAAGAAGAGCCAATAATGCCGAAAACACCCAAACTAAAATTTGAGCAAAATAAAAAAAGGACTCAACCTTATTTTCTTAAGAAGAGCCAATAAACCGCTCAAACTTCTATTCCCGAAGTGAGCTAATTACAACAGAAGTACAACAGATTCTCAGGCAAGCAGACTCTTCCACACATAAAACACACACTCAGGGATGACTAAGGCAGTAGATAGACAATTTACAGGTTCTATTCAAATAAAGGGGACATTTGGGCAAACTATATACCTGTTCAGTAGTTATCCACGAGAAGCCGGGCGCAGACACGGAGTGCAGGCCAAGTCCAGAGACAGGAAAATATATAGGTAATTTACCATATGCAGAGGTGATCAGGCTCCTTGTTTTCCAGTCTCTGGGGGTCTCCTCTCCGGTCCTCAATGCGGCTTCCGTAGCAACAGAACCCAAAAGTCCCTGTTCGGGCGCCAACTGATTTGGATCGAAGCAAACTTTGCTTTATTGTCTATCTACTCCTTAAAATTGATCAACTAATGCGCTCTCCCCAAGAAGTAATTCACACCGGAGACAAAGTTTCTGATCAGTGAAAAACCTGAGGCAAACCTTTATTTTCCAGAGTGGGGGATTCCTTTTAAAGCAGGAATACGTCACAGTACAGTCATAGTTTAAAGATACAATATACATTCAGCAATTGGCTAAAAGTTGGAGGGGTCTTCTTTAAGCCCACCCTACAGAATGTGATGTCATCTTTATAGAGTTCTCCCACCACATTCCAGCTCCATCTTGGTTACAGTGAGTAGTTTACTGAACAAAGAGGGGCTCCAGTTACTGTTACTTTAACCTTTAACAGTGATTCACGTGGCATGTGATAACTTGTACAAGAGAAAGTGGGAGGAGTTAGTACCGGAAGCTGGTCTTTATAAGAATGTGTTACATGAGACTTGCTCCTTAGCAGGGGGGAAGGGGTAGCTTGGATGGGAGGAGTTTCCATACGAAGTAGCTTATTTGAACACATGTGTAAAAGATTAAACAGACAAAGGAACGCAATGCTTATACGTAAGCATCTGTAAGAAATTATGACCTTTTAGGGAAGTGTGCCAAATGAGACATAAACACAAATATATATAATAGTAAAAGAGACATTGTATCCACAACAACCCCACCTACCCCAGCCTGTAAAGCTAAATTAAAGATATCTAAACCCACCTTGGTGAGGTGAGCCCCATCACTCTTAAAGTACGGTTATGGACATAGATAAATATGGAACATTTTACATCTATTTTTTTCTTAAATAATTTCTTAACAACATGGAGATTTTCCAAGCAAGCAGTGGGGGGGAGAACCAACTTTTCCAGGACATTCAGGATGCAAATAGGGGCTAGGACAACCCATAAGTGGGCTGGACTAGGCAGTGTGGGTGGAAAGAATAGCATAAAAGACAAATTCCTGTTAAAATATTAGATACTATGAACAGAATTGTATGTTTGTATGTATGGGCATCAAATAAACCAAGGATATCTAAAAGTACACTCATAAGTGGTGTCAATCAAGCAGGGGTGAGATTTCCCAATTTGTATAAATTACATGAAGCAACTATGTTTTATGGCTTGAGATGTAAAAAATAATTAAAATCTGAGATGGCATCGATATGATGAAATTGAACAATTTAAAATCATGAATCCTTTTAGTTTTATCTGGGTGAAATCATCTTTGATTAATGTCTTGAGCATTTCTCCTATAATAAATGACACAATAAAGTATGTGGCTAAAATTAGAAAGCTGTTAGCTTTGACTAAATCAATTACTATTGATACCCTCTGGAAGTTCTCCAAAAATACATTTAGGATATCAATTTAAACAATTAGATAATTTCTGGTGTTAACTTTATAGCCATTTTTTTTTTTTACAATTATCAGTCTATTTTATCCTTACAGTAAATTCAGGGAAAAGTTTTCTCTTTCGAATCACTAACTATGTCACATTTCCTCAAGAAATCCTCCTTCTCCATATTTCATGCTTGACAACTTTGTTCATAAACACTATGAAATAAAACTAATCTCTAGATTAAAGAATCTTCTATGTTCAAGCCAGGAAGTTGTCAAAACATGTTCATTAAAAAAATGGGATAGAGATCTAGAAAAATCTTTCCCCATTGAGATGTGGTTTTAATTCTGGATGTTCTCTGTTGATGGTGTAATTCAGAATGTTCTATACATGGTGGGATTGTGAAAAATATGGGATGTGTAAAACCGAAAATTGTACAGATTGTTAACTACATTTTTGACACAAATGTGTCTATTCACAAAAACTCAAGCATAGCTCGAGGAGGTCGACTTTGGACTTTCATTTTAAGACTAAGTCAAATTCAGCACCTGAAAAAAAAAAAAACAGGTTCAAATCTTCCCCATTGAAAGAAATGGGAGGCAAAATGTTCCATGGCATTTCTCATACTAATAGGAAATAGAAAATCTTGAGCTGATGGTGCACCTCCCAACATGCAAATGGATTCAGTTTACACAGGCAGACTTGAGTAAATCTTGAAGTTTTATTGGCTAGAAAAGGACATTGAAACAAAGCGCAGTCTCACGCGTTTCGCCGTGAGGCTTAATCATAGACTGGCATGTATAACAAAAAAGCCAACTTAAAAGCATTATTGGAAATACCTTTGGGGTATTCCTATTGGTTAAAAACCTTTTTACACAAGTGTGTCTCATTAAAGCTAAGTGGATACTGCATCATTGATTTAAAGACACAGGAAAAGTGCATTCATGTAGAGAAATGACAGGTTAAATGCACGTTTTCAGTGTTAAACGTTCATTCCTATGATCCATATGAAGACTTGCATGTAGCCATACATTCACAATAAATACCTATCTAATTTATATTGCATGTAAATGTAGACAAAATCTAAATTGAATGGCAACTCATGCAAGTCTAGACAATAAAAAGGTGTATATAATAACAAATAAAATTAAAAGAAAGACATTCAATGTGCATATAGACATATATGTGCTTATTATTCAATCAAGAAACTTGTGTATTCTTTTAGATAGAAGACACTCCCAAATGACATAAGTATCAGTATGTAATCAGGAAATATAGAAAGGGGGGAGAGAGATCTTTTGGAGTTTGGGGGGAGGGGAAAAAAAACAAAAAAACAAAAAAGTCTTTGATAAACAACGGTCCTTTAATCACAAGTCTATTCTTAAAAACCGACAATATAACAGACATGTATCTTTTTCCAGCTCAGAGGGCTTGACTTCTGATACAGAAGGTGTTGTTTCCCTTTCGTCCACACCTGCTACAAATAAAACATCATCCAGAGTTTATAACGCCAGAGAACAAAGAGCGGTGCAAACGTTCTCAGAAGAGGAAGCAGGAGCGCGTTCAAAAAACGAACGCCCCAGATATGTCATACCTCGTTACAGAAAACCACAAAACGAATTAGGAGAGGGGGCAGGAGGTGGACCGTACCATCTAAGAAGGAGGAAGGAGAGGTAAAATTACCCTGCACCAACAAGCCCTTTATGAGTGAATCTTATGGAGAACTTTGGACTGAAAAAAGTGTGGTAAACTTGTCTAAAATTGAACTTACAGAAGATCAGAAAATATTACTTTCTAAGGGTTTATCTTTCAGTCCCACTTCCCATTTCGATTTATTCAGGACAATGCTTGATGTTAATAAGTTTATTCGCAAATATGATCTGTCGGTATACGAGGAGGAGGTGGAGCACGGGGATCCAGAGGTTTCGTATAGCAATGGTGATTCGGGTGCACAGGTCCGTTCCTTTGTTGACACAGATATGAACGATGATTTTGCCTTTGCTGTACAGCGCAATACCCAGTCTATACAAGATATGGTAGACATTAACGTGTTTCATGATGAATGTGAACTAACTACCTTGGAATCTCTAGGTCTGGAGTCGGCCGCCATTGGTGGCCCAGGCACAGAGACTTGCAAGAATGTATTTAAAACTAAATCCGATTTCTATCCTATTCATTTCCGAGGAGAAAGTATTCAGTTATATCAAAATGTAGTAGAACAGGAACTTCTGTCTTCAGAGAATAAGATTAAAAAAACCAAAGGCTGTAAGAATAATTTAACATTTAAACAACAACAAGCCCTTAAAGACCTTAAAAAAGAAAACCGTATAGTTATACGTAATGCTGATAAGGGGGGCTCAGTGGTGATATTGGACAAAGATAAATATATTGCTGAAGCCATCAAACAATTGGAGGATGGCGAAACATACACTAAATTGAGTAAAAACCCCACACTTAAATTTAACTTAGAGCTCCTAGAACTTTTGGAATCAGCTAAATCAGACCTATTAATCACTGAAGAGGAGAAAAAATATATGTATAAAGAAAAACCTATTGTTCCCATTTTTCACCATCTACCTAAAATACACAATGATCCAGTGACACCACCAGGCAGACCCATTGTGGCAGGTATTGGTGCTTTAGGTGAAGGGCTTTCCAAATTTGTGGATTTCCATTTGCAGCTTCTAGTTAAACAACTGAAAGGATACATACAAGATACAAGACATGTTCTGGGCCAGCTGGAATCAGTTGTCTGGCAGGACAACTTTATGTGGGCCACTATGGATGTGGCCTCCCTTTACTCCTCCATTCCACATGTATATGGCATGGAGGCAGTTAGGTTTCATTTGGAAAACTTTAGAGACTATTCAGTGGATTTCATTGAATTTTTACTCAAAGCTATTTATTTTTTGCTTACACACAATATTTTCCTTTTTGATGGGGTTTATTATCTCCAAAGACGTGGGACCGCGATGGGAACATGTTTTGCTCCCTCCTATGCCAACCTGTTTTTGGGCTGGTGGGAGCAGTCCCGAGTCTTTGGAGATGAGAACCCACACAGGTCGTAGGTGGTCTGGTACTGCAGATACATTGACGACCTGCTTTTCATCTGGCAGGGGGATTTGGTTTCCCTATCCAATTATCTTACTTACCTTAATTGTAATGATATTAATTTAAAATTTACTTTGGAATACAATCCAGATGCTATAGCATTTTTGGATATTAAATTGTCACATGATAAGCAGAAAATATGTACTACTGGCTATAGAAAACCCACAGCAGGAAACACAATTCTACATTATACTAGTTGTCACCCCGAACATGTCACACGTAATATCCCATATGGTGAATTCCTAAGAGCAAGAAGAAACTGTACATCCATTATAGAGTTTGAAAACCAAGCAGAGGCTCTAAGGAAGAGATTTGCAGACAGAGGTTATCCATCCAACATAGTGAACAAGGCATATATTAGAGCTAAACACAGAGATAGACATTCCCTTATTGGCACGAACACAGCCAAAACTAACAGATGCAAAAAATTAAAAACGAACAAGAATTCTAGTAGAGACACATACAACACATCCGTTTCTTTTATTACAGATTACAGTGCAGAATATGAACAAGTCAAACGTATAGTTCAAAATAATCTTCCTTTATTGAAGGCCGACAAGAAATTGCGAAGTACCTTGAATGACAGTCATGATATCAAATTCGTATCCAGGAAAGCATGTTCTTTACAAAACATGTTGTCCCCTAGCTATATAGTCAGGGACACTGTCCAACAACAGGGATGCAGTTGGATTAGAACACAGGGTATGTACCCATGTGGTTCAAAAAGATGTTCATGTTGTAAATCTGTTAACATATCAAAATGCTTTAAATCTACATCTAGACAAAACGAATTTGAAATGACAGACTACATCAATTGTAATACTAGTGGGGTTGTGTACCTTGTGACATGTAAGAAATGTAGAATTCAATATGTTGGCCGAACTAGCAGGAAATTTAGGAAACGGATGAGGGAACATGTCTCTGATATAAGATGTAATGACAACAGGTCGCCCCTTAATAGACACTTTCAAGCCTGTGTGGGAGGAGATGTGCAGTACTTCTCCTGCATGGGAATTGAGAAGTGCAAATTGGGTCCACGAGGAGGAGACATTAAAACCCTCTTAGCTAAGAGAGAGGTCTTTTGGATTTTTAAATTGGGCACAAAATCACCTACAGGGATTAACAGGGAGTGGGAACTTAATTGTTACATTAATTGATTCACTCGGGTTGGGTTGTTTTTTTTTGTTTGTTTTTTTGTTTTTGTTTTTGTTTTTGTTTTTTTTCCCCTCCCCCCAAACTCCAAAAGATCTCTCTCCCCCCTTTCTATATTTCCTGATTACATACTGATACTTATGTCATTTGGGAGTGTCTTCTATCTAAAAGAATACACAAGTTTCTTGATTGAATAATAAGCACATATATGTCTATATGCACATTTAATGTCTTTCTTTTAATTTTATTTGTTATTATATACACCTTTTTATTGTCTAGACTTGCATGAGTTGCCATTCAATTTAGATTTTGTCTACAGTTACATGCAATATAAATTAGATAGGTATTTATTGAGAATGTATGGCTACATGCAAGTCTTCATATGGATCATAGGAATGAACGTTTAACACTGAAAACGTGTAATTAACCAGTCATTTCTCTACATGAATGCACTTTTCCTGTGTCTTTAAATCAATGATGCAGTATCCACTTAGCTTTAATGAGACACACTTGTGTAAAAAGGTTTTTAACCAATAGGAATACCCCAAAGGTATTTCCAATAATGCTTTTAAGTTGGCTTTTTTGTTATACATGCCAGTCTATGATTAAGCCTCACGACGAAACGCGTGAGACTGCCCTTTGTTTCTATGTCCTTTTCTAGCCAATAAAACTTCAAGATTTACTCAAGTCTGCCTGTGTAAACTGAATCCATTTGCATGTTGGGAGGTGCACCATCAGCTCAAGATTTTCTATTTCCTATTATCTTAAACGGCTGGGAACGCCGTCCAAGAGTTGCACTCACCTGTGCAGGATTCCACGTGGGGTAATTGCCCTCTAAACGTCTCTGGTGTTGAAGCTGCCGGTTCCTGGATCCGTGTATTATTTCTCATACTAAATCAATCTTGAGTGGCAAATTTGACTCATTCTCAAAATGAAAGTTGGCCTCCAAAGTCGACCTCCTCAAGCTATTCTTGAATTTTAGTGAATAGACTCGACAGTGTTTGCTCTCTCTTCAAAAGTTTATTTTCCATTTCAAATTACCACCTAAGAAAAAATTATATCCAGCACCAGTTATCAACATACTGGCAGTAATTAAGATTTGTTTGGCCACAATGTATTGCATTGTAGGAATTTTGGTCACTCCAGTGGTGTGCTATAAAGGGGAATCGGGGTGGTTGTGCGGCTGCTGCAGATCTCAGACTGACCAGTGATGAGACCAGCACAGAGGTTGTGGCCTGTTTGGGTGCCAATTACCTGTGTAGAAGGCTTAGAAGGAGATCCATGGATCCTGCTCCAGTAGTGGGTACATGCATCAGCTATTGGATCAAATGAACCAGAGGGCAGGCACTGCTCTGGTGTAGCGTTACTGCCACCAACGCCAGTGAAAGCCTGGAGGCATGCAAGCTGGACCTGTGCAAATGTCACATTTAGCCCTGAGGGTTGCGAGGATGACCTCAGCATCCATAATGCATCTCAAACCCTTCCCCACACCCATCACATTGCTTCACTTTTCACACATACACCAATCAGCCACAATATTATGACCAACTATCTAGTATTGTGTAAGTCCTTTTGACACCAATACAGGCCTGACACATCTAGGCATGGACTGCACTAGACTGAAGATGTGCTGTGGTGTCTGGCACCAGAACGTTAGCAGCAGATTCCTGTAATTTGTGAAGTGGAGCCTCCATGGATTGGACTTGTTTGCCCAGCACATACCACAGATGCTCGGCATTGTGGCAGAGTGCACCAATGATTAGGTAGGTGGTACATGTCAAAGTAACATCCACATGAATGGCAGGACCCAAGATTTCCAAGCAGAACATTGTCCAAAGCATCACACTGCCTCCGCCGGCTTTCCACCTGTCAGTGTAAACATGGTAGGTGTATACAGGAACCTTGTTGTTTAGCTGTGCCCGCCTCCCAAGAATCCTATCTATCAATCCTGTACCTTATTTGTCCACTCGGCCACTATATTGCATTTCATTCCCAGGGAAAAGTTGATGGCCCTTTTTAATTACGAAGCCTGATACCAACACAAATATTGAAGCTACAAATGCATATTCCTTTCTGCAGATAATATAGTCTAAACAATTAATGAGTTTGGAGCTTACATAGGAAACCGTAATTCAAAACTAAATCCTTGTTTGTTTGTAAGGGCCTTGCATTCTAAATAATTGGTCTTGATTGATTTAAGAACTATACTGAAATATTTGTAACCTTCCCCTTAACAAGAACATAAACTAAAATAGATGCCTTATTGGTTCATTTATAGTTATAGCATTAGACTCCAGGTATCCAATTATAAGCCTCCAGCTGCTTCTGGACTATAACTACCATAATTCTCTTCTATTATTACAGGCCATGGGGACTATGCGATTTGAAGTTCTTAGCAACTGTGGGTCAGCAGTTGGATGACTATGCACTAGAAAACGGGCTAACAAAACATATAAAATACAACCTATAACATTCAGGTATTCTGGGAAAAAAGCTGAGAAGAACAGGTAAAGGTGCAATGCCATGAATGGTCACAAAATAATTGTTTGCTGCTTTATCCAACAGCAGCTATAAGAATACATAATAAATAGAGTGAATTCTTTAGTAATACAAACTTGACACATACAACTATTTCCGATGCATTTTTGTAACAGCTGTTGTTTCCTCATTACAACACTAACAATCAGTTTCTTGCTTTTTCATCTTAAAGATTCCATCTGTATCATTACGTTAATCATTACAATCGCAACTAAGTGTTAATATTCTCATTCCAATTATAATACCTGCCTGGGGTCCTTCACGAATTTCTTACCAGCAGCCAAATACTAAACATTGCAACTTCTCCTTACCGGAGCCAATAAAGGAGACACATTATGTGCTTGAAATTAGGCAGCTTTGTCTGAACTTATGAAAAAGAGTTTATCAATTGAAGTGAATGGTCTGATAATTCACCTGGGGCATAATGTTGCAAATGATGCCAAACTAATCTATTTTATTGTATCATTTATTTGTCTATGTAAAATATATGCTTAGAACACAAAGAGATGCTATTATCTTATTTGGTATATTTCATATAAATAGCTGCAAGGGACAAATGTCAGGTGACTGACTAATGGGTCTAACTCGAGTGCCGAATTTAACTTAGTCTCAAAATGAAAGTCGGCCTCCAAAGTAAAATTTTAGTGAAGAGTATCCAACTGTAAGATGCCAGTTTATGACTCTTTATAATATCATGGGTAGGTCTAGGTGGTTGGGGGCCATCAGTGAAAAATCAGATACAGACCTGTGTGTGTGTGGTTTGTCTCCATACCATAACTCACTCCCTTCAAGCACACTGTAGGCCCCCACCGTAGCACCACCACTGATAACAGATAAATATTGCATCTGTAAAAATAGATAATAGACTCTGTAGCGGAGATGCAATATTACCCAGGTTATCTCCGCTTGTAATCCAAGTGAGACTCAGGAACAAGTAAATAGTAAATCCAAAGGCAGGGTTTCCAGCAGGTCAAATACAGCAATATCCCAACAGCAATCCCAATAACTGGACGACACACAGTTTCAGGAGCATAACTGACCAGAACTCTTTAATGATACAGAAACACAGAATATATACAGTTGAACATCTTGACAAACCAGATTAGACAAAGGAACTATAACAGGATTATAATTTAACCTAAGGACATACAAAGGGAAATCCTGCCTCACACCTTTCAGGATACAAAGGTGCCCAGCTCAGATACACACAGGAAACTAAATGACTTACATAAGACAATGGGAGAGGTGACAAAAACAGGGATTAAAGATAGGATCCAATCTTAACTTGGGGAAAACACAGTGAATAGGACAAATACTTGGATCCTAGTAATTACAGTACATTCCTCTGCTTGGGAGATAATTGAGTTAACCTTTGTATCAGCTCAATTATCTCCAAGCTAAAATATACAGGTTCTATACAATATTAATAACTTTCAAAATATGCATCACATTCACATAAAACATACATTTTCAGAATCAGCATACTTTAAATATGAAAATAACTAAAAATCAAACAATTCCACCCAGAAGTTCAAAAGTTAGCTTTTTGGGCATTTTTAAAGGGCCACACACCCCAGGGCCATAGTCACAGGGGAGGAGGCTGGCAAACAGGCCTCTCCAAGACCAAGTGGCGAAGGGCACTTCGTCACAGACTCCATCACTTAATCGCTGCTTATAATGAACATAGAGAACAAAAATGATGAAAAATGATCTATAGTTGACTTGGCAGAATAGCAAGCTAATGCATAGATTAAAAAAATGTTTTAAATGGGTCTGTGGTGTCTCCTGTGTCTCCTGTTCATGACATCCCTTGGTGACTTGATATGCAAATTAAAAAATTCCCATTGAAAGCAGTTCATTTGCATATGAAGGTGACGTTATAAATAGGTGACACCACAGTCTAATGTTTCTTTCAATGTATGCATTTTCTTGCACTATTGGTAATATATATTATTTTTGATCCAATTTCAGTCAAAACATTCATATTATAAACTACCTTTAGATGACCCTTTCAATTTCAACCCATACTTGATCCATGGAAACAATGCATGCAAAAGTAAAAACTGGTCCAGCACTAATAGTGGATCTCATATGTGGCAATTTTGCTTTCCAGGGAGCTTTTATCCTAGAACTAAGATTGAAACAAGAAATGCTTTTCATCACAGTTTTTGACTAGTAATAGAATTAAAAACTAGCCTGTATTCCATCTCGCATGCCTTTTTCCTCTGTCTTTATACGTTATTCTGCTCCTTTCCTCTAGAGACATTTGTTTAGAGTATTTTTATTAATCCTTTTGGGCTTGCCAATGTACCCACGTGGTACAAAACGTGTCATGCGGTTTGGTTGCCCCTTGTAGGGCTGAGTTTTGTGTACTGTGGTAACTAATTTATGTCATTGTCGTATGACTTTTTCAATAAAGTAATTTTTATGTATATACATCCTGAGCAGCCTGTTTGTTGCTGAACTACAATTTCCTGGTGTTGTCATACGGAGTCTCAGATGGCTCATTGCTTTGCCTTCATGCATGTTTGTGCAGAAATACCTACTGTTTGAATATGGCTTCCCACGTATTGAGCTATACTAGCCCTACGTGTTCTCCTCTGTTGGGTTGCCAACCTTTCTTAAGAAATTACAGTCCCCCTTAATTAGAATGCCAAGTCAAATTTTTTACTGTCCTGCAGCTAAAATACTGACTGAGTGGCAAACCTCCTCCTCTGCCATTTTGTTGCTTTGCCGCTTGGCACAATTTGTGACCTGGTGGTCCTGGACACTAAAATGTGCCGTCAACCCTCGAATGGACTTTAGACATTGTAAAGTTACCCTTTCATTTCCATAGTGGAGAATGGTGAGTTGCCGTACAATGTTGGAATCCACACAGGTGTACATGAAAAGGTTTTATGACACACCAGAGATGATGGCAGGATGGTACAAATAACCTAATAGCTGTTGACAATGAACAACCAGTGATGTGATACCACCCTATGACTGACATGACATCACTGGTATTGTTATTCCACATTGTTACTTTATATACATCTATTACCTATATTTCATTGAGGTTACTAATAGACATATGGGAAACATGTGTTGGTTATTCATGTACTATTTTTATGATATGAAATATATTTTTGTATTAGGTATTGTATGTGATATATGTAAATGCATAGATTACTTTATATGATATTATCTATATGTAATAGTTATTTTATTTATTTCTTAATTTATATAACTATATTACTGATATGTATTTGTTTAATTATTATGATAATATTGTACATATTGTAAAATGTAAAAATGTATTTTATTATATCTTGGAGGAATAATATGCAAGAGGGGCACAGAACCACATGAACCACCTACAAGGCCAAAAACGGTAGGCCACAGGGAGGATAAACTAATATTACAGGTGTTTTGGGAAGAACAATCACCACCTAAAAAAACAGATTGTTCAGTACTAAAATTTTGCCTGGCCTTGTAAAAATTTCTGTGAATACCCATGTGGATTTTGTGTCATAAAATTTAATGATGTTCTCTGGACCACCAGAGACCTTGTCACAGACATTAATGACATGTATGGACACTTTGCCTTCTGGGAAAATACAGATTCACATTAAAAGTTTGCAGTGCTTTTAGCAGTTGGAATGAACACACATAAGGGATTGTATCAGGTAGCATTCAGTGGACGGAGCACCCGAGTTTGTATTTCTGGGGTTAGTGTGTTGAGAGCACACAATCCCCAGAAATAAATTTTTCATATACTTTTCGTGCTTGTTGAATTGGCAACAGAGTGAGTGACTCTGTTGCCAAATTCAGCGCAGTGTCATCTTTCGGATGTAACGACGTCTCGGGTATTTCCGGGGGTTTGTGTGCTGGCTCTTCTCAGCACACAAACCCCCTGGAAATACCTGAGAGATGTCGTGCCTCCGAGTGACAGGCGTGCTCCAGGCTGGCAGCACGCCTGTCACTCAGGGGCATGATCCGCCCCTGGTAGCATTGTACTAAACTTTATCAATTCTAAATGACCCTAACCAACTGAGATGCGTCCCCCAAACATAGGATCAGATACTTATCATCAGACCCAGCACACTTTTTCTTTTTATATAATGGTTATGGATGAAGATGGTATTAAGCTGTATTAAGATGGTTCTCAGCAACTTTTCAGGAAAAGGATAAAAACACGTTGCAATCACTTGAGACTTATTTATAAAACCAATTGCACTTTTTTTTTCTACATCCCAACAATTTTCTCTGTGCTTCCACCAAAATGAACTTGGCGGAGGTTGTATGGTTTTTTAAACATGAGCCATAAGTTCAGTTTCTGAGCTCATAGACCTAATTCCCCACTAAGGTTAGCATTATACACTGGCTAAACATTTGGAGTTATTAACGAGTCCGCCTCCTTTATATATATATTTGGGTTCATATATAAACAGGGCACACATGCATATAGTGCCAAATAATGGTGCTTCATCAGTGTGAACCAATGTATAAAGCAGATTCCCAACAAAATCCGGGAGTCTGCGCCAGCCCCGCCAGTTTTTGCAGACACAACCAAAACTTAAAAAAAAAAAACTAGCGCTTAAAATCACCTGATTAGAGTCTGAGTGAATCTTCACTGTTTGGCGGAGGTCCCTCTCCATCACAAGTGTCGCAATTTATAAAAAGGCGCAATTGCTGTTATACATAACAAACTGCAGGGGGTTTTATACATGAGCCCCATGGTGTTGCATGTTTTATCAGTAACCTGTTTAAGGTTTTTACCAGCTGTCCTTATTGCTAAATACAAACAAACGAGTTAAATACATGCTCATTTTGTCTCATATTTGTAAATTTGGCTAATCATAGTACGATGCTTGTAAATCCTTATCACTAAAATGGGAGTTACACAGGGATTTAACCGGAGGACAGTTTGATGAAAGAAGGCTTTAGTGTGCATGAAGGCAAAGCTATTAATCCATCGGCCTCTGGTACAGTGGCAGCCTATCGTTAGTTATATAAATAGCTGTCTGATTTCAGTCTTGTGTTCCTGCTTAGATAGGAAAAAAGTTTCAATTACACTATTTCCATTTGGCTTACACTGTTTATTTTAAAGACTGGAAGGTTTGAACAGCTTGGAGAGTTCATTTTGTAGCTTAGATTTTTTTTTTTTTAACAGCAAAGTAATTAGCTGACTAGGACCCAGGCTGGTTATAGGAAAGTAAGTAGAAATAATAATCTAAATTTAGCCAGTAGGAATCCAATTGCCTTGCAGCAAGCCAAGGGAAGAAAGTGTGTGTTTTTTTTTTCTTTCTTTCATTTTAGCAAAATAATGTGCAGGGAAAACCTCGCTTTTGAAATATTCTATAGTATTTTTTATTTATTTCATGTTATGATTCTTTTCTATATCATATTTCACACACACACTCACACACATATATATACATTCTGTTTAGCAAAAGCGTTCTTTTATCAAAGTTGGCCCAGATAAAAGTGTCGGAAAAGTTAATAAAGGTCTACTCACTGAGATCTTATGCATTATTATATTCTACATCCCAATACTTTTGCCAGGCTGAAATTGTGCTTCCACTAAGTATAGAGTGTTTTTAAGATATCAGGCACATATCTGCCTCTTTTTATCAATTGATCAAAACGTTACTAAGGTACCAGATCTGGTACCACGTGTTACAAGTTAGCGTTATACACAGGGATAGAAAAATAATCTGTAACAGGACTTTAACTTCCATAGCAAGATCTCCATATAAGGTCCATATAAAATTATTAGATTGTCCATCACAAAATCCAGTAAATGTACACCATGAACAATATATCTGTGGCACACTCTATTTCTGACTTGCATCTACTTTTTATATGATCCTCGCTTTATTTATAAATGATTTTACCAGGAAAGATCCATTGAGATTTCACTCATTTTCAAGTACCGTATTTATCGGCGTATAACACGCACTTTTTCTCCCTGAAAATAGGGGGAAAATGGTGTGTGCGTGTTATACGCCGAAAAAAAAAAAATTGAAAACTTACCTCGTTCCTGCTCTGTCCCCCGGTGCTCTGAAGCTGCGTGGCTGCGAGGGAAGCGTTGTGAGCTTCTCTCCAGCCGCGCGGTCAATAAAGTCTGTTTTTTTTTAAAACAAACTTTATTGACCGCGCGACCGGAGGGAAGCTCACAACGCTTCCCTCACAGCCACGCAGCTTCAGAGCACCGGGGGACAGAGCAGCAAAGAGGTAAGTACTGGGGTCTGGGGAAGGGGGGGGAGGAGGGTGGCATAACGAGCATACTAAGGGGCAATATCCTGGCATATTGGGGGCAATATCATGGCATATTAAATGGCATATTGGGGGCAATATCCTGGCATAATAAATGGCATATTGGGGGCAATATCCTGCATATTAAATGGCATATTGGGGCAATATCTGGCATATTAAAATGGCATATTTGGGGCAATATCCTGCATATTAAATGGCATATTGGGGGCAATATCCTGCATATTAAATGGCATATTGGGGCAATATCTGGCATATTAAAATGGCATATTGGGGGCAATATCCTGCATATTAAATGGCATATTGGGGCAATATCTGGCATATTAAAATGGCATATTAGGGTCAATATCTGGCATATTAAATGGCATATTGGGGGCAATATCCTGCATATTAAATGGCATATTGGGGGCAATATCCTGGCATATTAAAATGGCATATTGGGCTTCAAAGTTCTTAATTTAAGTTCTTAAGTTTTTTTTCCTGAAATTTCCTTCTTAAAATTAGGTGCGTGTTATACACCGGCGCGTGTTATACGCCGATAAATACGGTATATCTTGGGTTCTTTGCAAAGAGATGTAGAGGTGTTTGTTTTTAATTTAGCTAAGGTGATAAAGCGTGTTTGGAGTTTTTATCAAAGGGACTGTATCACCTAAACATTGTTTTTACTGTGCTTGTGAAGAATACAATTATTGAAAATATATTGTGCTAACAGAATTGCAAGCAAATGCATAAATTATGAGATAACTTTGTTTTAAATGTATCTGTGTTGCCTCCTGCTTATGACATCCCCTATGACTTGATACTGGATACCAGATACGGTTTTTTTAAGTTCAGTCATAGCACTGGAGTTAAAGACAGATAGAGTGAAGACTTCCCAGTGTTTAGTTGCTATTGGTATATTACTGGAGTATAAGCAGAAACTAATATGTTATAATAGCACTTATGTCGTTGCACCAAACAAGGTGGCTATAAACCATCGGTCATATATTATACTATGTTGGGAATAGATGAAGGTCTACTACCAAAAAAAGAGAAATTTCAGGGAATTGAGATGGCCAGTTAATCACACAAGAGGTCATCACTGAACCTTTCTTCACGGGACAGTTTATCGCGGGATCACTGAAGGTAAGTATAATTAGGGGTTAGGTATTAGTATTATAGTTAGGGGGTTAGTATTAGGGTTAGGGGAGGGTAGTATTAGTATTAGAGTTCAAGGGGGTAGTATAAGTATTAGGGTTCGGATGGTTTGGTATTAGTAGTAGGGTTCGGGGGTTAATGTTAGTATTATGGTTCGGAAGTAGTGTTAGTATTAGTTTTTGGGTTCGGGGGGTTAGTATGGGGGTTCAGGTTCACTTTTAGGGGGGTTGATTTAATAAGGGGGGTGTATATTTGTAAGCACTGATAGTTCAGCAACTGTCCTAGATGCTGCCAGGCTACATTGGGCTAAAGTTTGAAATTCCCATCTTAATTCTCTCTTTTTTGACCCTATGGCAAGTTGAGCAATATTTTTACAACATCTAATAAATGAATTGATATTGAATAAAGGTTAACGTCACACTTTAATCAGAACCTGATATTTATTATCCTAGATACATAGAAAGTTTCACCATAGGGACGAAGGGCAGCCTATGCTATGTTCAGACATACTACCACCTTTAAAGCAATCAAGGTCAATATTAGAAAAAGAAGTCAAATTCCCAATGTCCTCACTAATGAACTATAAATCTCCAGGTCCTAATGGATACCTCTATGAATTTTTTAAAATAAAAGTACAAGACATACTGGCTTTAACACATCTATACAATAACATGTTTATAGCTCATACTCCTCCATTCTCTATGCTAGGATCCAAGACTATTTTAATATTAAAACCTGGTAAGGATGATAAACAAATGGATTCTTACAGATCAATTGCATTACTCAATTCCGATATCAAAATTCTTATAGCATTCTCCTTCCACAGTGTTAAATATAAATGGAATATCCTCTACACCAATTCCCATCGAAAGAGGAGTTAAACAAGGATGTCCACTTTCACCCCTCCTTTTGAATCTAAAAGGAGCCCCTATTATGCATTCTACATAATAACCCAAATCTTAACCACTTCGTGACCGATGACGGTCCTGGACCGTCATGCAGGTCCGATCGCGATATGCATGCTGGCACACCGCGATCACGCTACAAATGACATGGCTAAGTGTCTCGATATCGAGACACTTCAGCCATGTCCATTGAAGCCCCCCTGGAAACATCCGGGCACTGTGACAGAGAATCACAGCTCCCGGATGTTAATAGCTGTCAAAGAGACTAAATATAATGTTTCAACCCTCCCCATGTTCCCCTTAAGCACAACCAGCCACCCCCCCCCCCCCCCAGGATTTTTTAATTAAAAAAAAAAAAGTTTTTTTATTTTTTTATTATTGTGCTAATCCTAACTCTTGGGTTAGAGTTAGAGTTCATCAAATCCCTAATCCTAGAGTTAGAATTAGGGTTTGTACTAACCCTAACCATAGGGTTAAGGTTAAAGTTAAATACAAATTAAAAAATGTAAAAAAATTAAATTAATAAAAATATTCAAAATAATAATAAATTATATAAAAATAAGAAGTTATTCCATAGAGGACCAATGACATGTTATGTCTGTCTGTGGTCCTCTAGGGATATTTTTTTTTTTTTTTTTTTAAAGACAGTGCTTTGCACTGGCCCCCAGCAGTAAATAGGGGCCTGCAACAGCTGGATATATGATCCATGCAGCTGCAGGATAGCAAGGATAACAAAAATCTGTGCTTCCTACTATAGACTACATTTCCTATTCTGCTACAGGAAGCTTTTGGCTGACTGAGCATGATTGGAAATGTACTCACAAGCATTACATAACAAATACACGTTTTAAAACTGCAATGACCGTATCCTAAATTTTGCCCTGTAACTGCCACATAACCCTAGCAAACCTATACATGTGGGGTACCGCTATACTCAGGCGAAGTAGATGAACATATAATGGGGGTTTGTTTGGTAATAAAATAGAACAACCCCTTTAAATTCATACCTAAGTTTCAAAGTGTGTGAAAATAAAACACACACAAAACTACTACGCCAAAACTTGTCAAAGATTGGTGGTAAAATGACAGAATGAAAAGTGTCCAAATACCCCAAGTTGAATGCCCTGGGATGTCTACTTTATAAAAATGTGTACATGTGGGGGGTTATTCAGCGATTCATGACCGATATCTGTGTTACAGTGTCACTATCGATAATTTGTTTTAAATGGTTTTGAAACAGCTATATGCTACTTGTATTTATTAACCTAAAACATGCAAAAAAAAAGAAAAAAAATATAAACATTGGGTATTTCTAAACTCAGGACCTATAGTCGAATCTATTTAGCAAGTTTTTTCATTAGCTTTTGGAGCTTAGTAAAAGAATTTACAAAGAAAAGTCAGGAAAAGTGTTTTTTTTTTTAAATTTTAACCATATTTTACTATTTTTTTCACAAAACAATAAATTATATGAACAAAATAATGAAATCCCTTCTTGTCCTGAAAAAAACCAATATATAATGTGTGTGCAACAGACAAAGAAGAAAATTAAAGCTAAACACAAACACCTCAGAAGTGTTAAAACAGCTTCGGTCACTAAGGCACAACATTCCAAAAACAGTCTGGTCATGAAGGGGTTAATGGAATTATGGTGGAGACATCTTTGGTAAAGGCTACTGTCTTTGCAGATGATGTATTAAATTTATTAGCAAACCAATTGGCTTATTATTCTAAAACTGATTGATAGAATTGACATAGTCAGTGGCTTTACTATTAACTACTCAAAATATGCAAGGTGTCGTCATAAATCCTTAACACTGTTAGGGATGCTGGCAAACCCCCTTCAATGGACACCTTTATCTCTAACATATTTGGGAATCAGAATATCCAAATTGCCACACAAAACATACTCTTTTGAATTATAAACCCCTATTTGCTAAAATCTCAGAAGAACTGAAAACATGGAGACATTTACAACTTTTGTATATAGGTCGTATAGCATTAATCAAGATGATATATTTTCCAAGGCTCTTAAACCCTTCACAACATCTCCTATTACTAATTCAATCTGAAAATCTGAAGGCATCAAATACATGTTATTCTATATTAAGTCTGTTTGGGAAAATAAACACCCTAAAATTTGTTGACAAAAATTACAACAACCTTGGAATCAGGGTAGTCTAAATGCACCTAATATTAAAGAATATCATTTGGTAGCCCTCCTGCACTTTGTAATAGATTGGATCCTAGAAAATAATAAATACACTGAATCAACTCTAGATAAGAACGTTTACATGCAAATAAATCTAACAGCTCTTTTACACACACCTGTTGGACACTTTTCCAAAGGAAATTATTATTTGGTCCAATCAGAGCTTGGTAACTAGTTTGTTTCCATCAACACTTAGACTTTACTAAATCTTTTTTATCTTCCATTAATAAATAATCCAACGTTTCAACATGGAATGACAGATTCTCCTTAAGCCATTTGGGCAAAGAAAGATATCACCACTATTAAATAACTCAGAACATCCATTATTGGCACTAACAGCACTAACAAAGAGAAATTTCCTAGCATACCCATTACATCTTTTGAATATTTGCAAACGACAAAATTACATGAATGATATCATAATTAATTCCTCCGGTAACATATGGGATAATTCTATGGTACGGCTAATAGATATGGCAGATAAAACTCATTACAACACAGCAATTATAGATAAAAGATTGTATATACCATTACATTTTTCCACAACAACTACTGGTTTAATAAAATGGGCTATGCTACTACATCTATCTCTTGAAGACCTTCTGAAAGCAAATGAAAAGCTAAGTTGCACTATTAAATCAACCATGGATAAAGATATGTTTCTTAAAATACTCCACAGAGTTTATATGTCCCCAGTAGAATTGAAAGCAGCTAATATTATGCAGTATGATACAAGTGATAAATGTAACAGGGAATGATTTATTTCATAATTAATTATAACTTTATGTTATTTTAGATCCAAGGTTAAGAGTTATTTAAACACCACATTTGGCATCCACGTCATAATTACACCGGAATTGGCATATTTTTGGTTACTCTCATCTTCCAAATAAACATATTTGTTTTGAATGAATCAGATCTAGTGAACGGACAAGTGACCTGCACAAATCAAGCATTAATAGCAGGGTCGAAACATTTATTCAACTTGACTTTCTTTCTAGTTCTTAATGCCTGCTTTGTGCAGTTCACTGTCTGCCACAGCTCACCTTTTAGAGAATAGCACGTGAACGAGGCAACATTGTTCATGATAGACATTTACTGGACTTTGGGATGAACATTTTTTTTTTGATGATGTTCTAGGAACCCCCACAGATCTTGCCACAGGCACCAGTGTTTTTATACTGACCCTTTGCCTATCCCTGGTGAATAGACGCCTATTTTCATCTTAAATAATTAATGGGGTAGCCCAAAATAAAACCCTTTATTATACAGAAATTCATACAGTATCATAGTAAGCAAAACAAAAACTTTTACAGCTAAAAAACATCAATATGCCAAGGACTGAGCCCAATATTTGTAAGGATTCGTTCTTTACACATGGACTCATCCACACCCCAAAATGTCCAAGTTCCAAATTTCCAAACTCACATTTGTGAGGAGAACATCATCCTGCAAAAAATACTTGTGGAGAATCTTCCAACAGAGTCTGCCTTGGCATTGAGCAAATTTAATGTGGGCTTCATCACTGGTATCTGGAGAGCGAGATTGTCACCACATGGGCTGGGAAACAGTTTCAGACCAGACCAAAATTAAATCTGGGAGCAGGAGCAAAAGAGTTAACAGCTCTTGTTTTGTGGAACATACTAGTTATTAAGTGTCCTTGGCAGGAAAATATATTATAAAATACTTTAAAAAAAAATCTTAGATTTTTTTAAATCTTAAAAACTTTTAGAGAATATTGGTATTTTATTGAAAAAGCTTTTTCTGAACATTTTATTCATTTTGATATTTTTAGCTATAAAACATTTCATTTATTTATTGTACTACTGTATGGCTTTCTTTCTTGTTCTTCTAAGTCCAGTCATTACTTTATGTAATGCTGTATCATACCTCGCAATATTTTAAATGACCAAAGTGGGCAGCTTTTATTTTGTGGGAGGGACTGAAGGTGTGTGTATGGGTGGGGCATTAGTTGAACATTTTCATTGACATCCTGTCAATCCTGAGCTTCTAGAGTAGAGGGACAATAGAGGTGGAAAAAGTGACTGGGGAATATTTTGGGTGGAAAAATGGACTTTCCCATATAGGGTGTCAGGTGTGCCATGTTGGGAACCCCCCCTGCTTGTGGCTAGCGGCTGTATATGTCATTCATCTTTTTTTCTCTCTATTTCGGATGCGGCGACCTCTTTCCTATTCTTGTTTAGCAACCACAGCTAATGTCATAAACATAAGGCACCACAGATGTGTGTAAAACAGATTTATTCTTTTATTTATATATTTGCATGTAATTTTGCAAATACAATGTATAGATCATTTATTTTTTTCATTTGCTACGTTCACAGTAATGTTTAGTTGACATTCCCTTTAAAATTTGGATTACACTGCCATGTTAAATTGTTTTGACTGTAACTGTTAGATTTTTTTTAGCAATATAATGCACACTGAGCAATCACAATTAAAAGTAGCTTATGCAATGTTCCCTTTGAAATTGAATAAAGGTGCTTTCGTTGTTTTTTGGGGGGGTGCAAACAAGGGTGTGTGAAAGGGTTAAAATTTATTGGACCACATGCCTTTTTTCAACAAAACTATTATAACTATGTATGAACTGTATGTATAAATAGTATATGTAAATGAATAGGTAGCTATTAATGCATAGAAAGTAGTCAGTGGGTTTTCTTATAATTCCTGAGGTTTACTTAATATAGAGGGAATTGCAGGGATTTCATATGTGAATTTCAAACATTTTTCCACCTTGGTCTGAAGTTTGAAACTCAATGCCCTGCAACAGTGGCGTCCCGAGGGGGGGGCGGGGGGGCGGCCCGCCCCGGGTGCCACTGACTAGGGGGGTGCCACCGGTGCTGCCTGGCACTATATTACTGGGTTCTGGTTGGCACTATATTACTGGGTTCTGACTGGCACTATATTACTGGGTTCTGGCTGGCACTATATTACTGGGTTCTGACTGGCACTATATTACTGGGCTCTGACTGGCACTATATTACTGGGTTCTGGCTGACACTATATTACTGGGCTCTGGCTGGCACTATATTACTGGGCTCTGACTGGCACTATATTACTGGGTTCTGGCTGGCACTATATTACTGGGCTCTGGCTGGCACTATATTACTGGGCTCTGACTGGCACTATATTACTGGGTTCTGGCTGGCACTATATTACTGGGCTCTGACTGGCACTATATTACTGGGTTCTGGCTGGCACTATATTACTGGGTTCTGGCTGGCACTATATTACTGGGTTCTGACTGGCACTATATTACTGGGCTCTGAATGGCACTATATTACTGGGTTCTGACTGGCACTATATTACTGGGTTCTGACTGGCACTATATTACTGGGTTCTGGCTGGCACTATATTACTGGGTTCTGGCTAGCACTATATTACTGGGCTCTGACTGGCACTATATTACTGGGTTCTGGCTGGCACTATATTACTGGGCTCTGGCTGGCACTATATTACTGGGCTCTGACTGGCACTATATTACTGGGTTCTGGCTGGCACTATATTACTGGGCTCTGGCTGGCACTATATCACTGGGCTCTGACTGGCACTATATTACTGGGTTCTGGCTGGCACTATATTACTGGGCTCTGGCTGGCACTATATTACTGGGCTCTGACTGGCACTATATTACTGGGTTCTGGCTGGCACTATATTACTGGGCTCTGACTGGCACTATATTACTGGGTTCTGGCTGGCACTATATTACTGGGTTCTGGCTGGCACTATATTACTGGGTTCTGACTGGCACTATATTACTGGGCTCTGAATGGCACTATATTACTGGGTTCTGACTGGCACTATATTACTGGGTTCTGACTGGCACTATATTACTGGGTTCTGGCTGGCACTATATTACTGGGTTCTGGCTGGCACTATATTACTGGGCTCTGACTGGCACTATATTACTGGGTTCTGGCTGGCACTATATTACTGGGCTCTGGCTGGCACTATATTACTGGGCTCTGACTGGCACTATATTACTGGGTTCTGGCTGGCACTATATTACTGGGCTCTGGCTGGCACTATATCACTGGGCTCTGACTGGCACTATATTACTGGGTTCTGGCTGGCACTATATTACTGGGCTCTGACTGGCACTATATTACTGGGTTCTGGCTGGCACTATATTACTGGGCTCTGACTGGCACTATATTACTGGGTTCTGGCTGGCACTATATTACTGGGCTCTGACTGGCACTATATTACTGGGTTCTGGCTGGCACTATATTACTTGGCTCTGGCTGGCACTATATTACTGGGCTCTGACTGGCACTATATTACTGGGCTCTGGCTGGCACTATATTACTGGGCTCTGGCTGGCACTATATTACTGGGCTCTGAGTGGCACAATATTACTGGGCTCTGGCTGGCACTATATTACTGGGCTCTGGCTGGCACTATATTACTGGGCTCTGACTGGCACTATATTTCTGGGCTCTGGCTGGCACTATATTACAGGGCTCTGACTGGCACTATATTACTGGGCTCTGACTGTTACAATATTCCTGGTATCTGACTGGCACACTATTACTGGGCTCTGACTGGCACACTATTACTGGGCACTGACTGGCACAATATTCCTGGGCACTGACTGGCACAAAATTACTTGGCATCTGACTGGCATAATATTCATGGGCACTGACTGGCACAATATTACTGGGCATTTGACTGGCACACTATTCCTGGGCTCTGAGTGGCACACTATTACTGGGCACTGACTGGCACAATATTCCTGGGCACTGACTGGCACTATATTACTGGGCTCTGACTGGCACAATATTCCTGGTATCTGACTGGCACACTATTACTGGGCTCTGACTGGCACACTATTACTGGGCACTGACTGGCATAATATTCATGGGCACTGACTGGCACAATATTACTGGGCATCTGACTGGCACAATATTCCTGGGCTCTGAGTGGCACACTATTACTGGGTACTGACTGGCACACTATTACTGGGCACTGACTGGCACACTTTTACTGGGCTCTGACTGGCACTATATTACTGGGCTCGGACTAGCACAAACAATAATACTGGCTCTGACTGGCACAATATTCCTGGTATCTGACTGGCACAATATTACTGGGTTCTGAGTGGCACACTATTACTGGGCTCTGACTGGCACATTACTGGGTTCTGAGTGGCACTATATAACTGGGCTCTGACTGGCACACTATTACTGGGCTCTTAGTGGCACACCATTACTGGGCTCTGACTGGCACTATATTACTGGGCTCTGAGTGGCACACTATTACTTGGCTCTGACTGGCACACTTACTGGGCTCTGAGTGGCACACTATTACTGGGCTCTGACTGGCACAATTTTCAAACATTGAAAAAATTGTGGGTGTTTTCTTGCATTTTTATTGGGGGGGGGGGGTGCCACACTCGGGGTCCGCCCCGGGTGCCAAATGCTCTAGGTACGCCCCTGCCCTGCAATACTCTCTTTATTAAGTAAACCCTATAATGTATCGGTCATGTGTTAAGCTCTACATTTACATTGCAAATAGTGTATAGTTAATGTAGTGCTTATAATTGCTATTCAGGGAGCATCAATTGCCAAAAGTAATTAAAACTATGAAACTGCTTAGAATACAGGGCTCTGTACTGAGTCTTTATATATTTGAACTGAAATATTCCGCACTGGTATTTGAAGTGAGAAACAGGATATTTCCATTTGCTTATCTTTAAACATCTGTGAAAAGCAAAGAGGACTGAACCTATTAAAAACAGATTAGACAGCTAAGGGTGTTAGGCCCAATAAACATTTTAAGGATGGCTTTAATTGATCTTTTAATTAATGTTAGCACTATAGCTTATGATACATTGGACAGTTATTAAGTACAAAATTAGTAACCTTTTCATGATGCAGGGTTTAAAAAAGCATATTTTTATAGAATTCGTGGAGATTTAAGGGTCTACTCAATAAAGCGAGAATTGCAGGGAACTAATACAGGAATTTCAAACTTTAGGCCAAAGCAGTAGAGTTGGAAAATATGTCCAATGCAGCTAATTGGGAGAATTTGTCCAACTAGGCTACTTTGGTCTTAATTTTGAAATTCACGTCTCAGTTCTCTGCAATTCTCTCTTTATTGAGTAGACCCTATAATGTAGAAAAACAGGGCAATTTTCTATCAAGATGTCTTTTTTTGTGTCAACAGAGAGAGTCTTAATGTCTAGATCATGGAGGCAGGCAATCTTTTAATTTAACAAATTTGGGCAGCTGGCCTCAGTACTTGGTTTACTTTGAAGGACTGTAGGTGATACATCTGATATCACACAGTCCATAAACTAAATGCTATCTATATGCTTTTAGGATTGTCTTCTCTTTAACCCCTTAATGCATGTGGACGTATATATACGTCCTGAAAAGCATGGTCCTTAAGGACCATGAGGACGTATATATACGTCCTCCGTTTTCATGTAGTGTTGCGCTCATTAGCGCAACACTACATGTCTGTAGCTACTCTCAGAGGCTGCTTCGGATCCGAAGCAGCCTCTGAGAGGGCTTTCAGCCCCCCCTCGACCCCCCCGCGCGCATACGATCACAGCGAATGTGATCGTATGCGCGCAAACACACATAGGCAGTGAAAGCTCATCACTGCCTATGTGTGTTAAAGTGTTGCATGATGCCTCGATAGAGGCATCATGCAACACAATCTGTGCCCTCCTGGGCACCGCGATCACCCGGTGATCGCGGGTGTGTGCTGTATCGGAGGAGCATGCTCCTCCGATACAGCATGCCCAGAGGAGAGCGACGGAAGAGAGAAAAAAAAAATCTCTTCCGTCGCTCTGAAACCGCTACTTGACTGCCCCTACAGGCAGTTAGGCGGTATTACAGTTAAAAATAGAAAATTAATTAAATAAATAAAATAAATAAATAAATAAATGGAAAAAGCTAACCCTTGATCTACTGAACCTAGATCTAGGGTTAGGGTCCAAATAGGGTAATAATTAGGGTTAAATGGGGGTTCGGATGATTACAAGGGTTAGATTAAGGGGTGGGGGTCAATTTAGGGTTAGATTAAATTTAGAGTTGGGGTAAATTTAGGGTTCGGGTTAAAAAAATCACTGTAGAAGAAAATGGTTAGAAAACAAAAAAAAAACACTAATATTGTTTATTGCCCTATTACGTGAAATAAAACATAGACAAACAAGGAAACATTGATATTACTAAACTCAGGACAAATAGTAGAAATATATAGACGGGGTCTTTTTTACCATTTGTAATTGTGTAAAAAAAAAAATCAGGTCAAAGTTGGAAAAAGTGTTTTTTATGGCATATTTTCATCATATTTTCTATTTTTTTAATAGTAAATGATATCATATGATGAAAATAATAGTATCAAATGAAAGCCCTATCTGTCCTTTAAAAAATGATATATAATTTGTGTGGGTGGACTGAACACAAAGAAAGAAATTCACAGTTCAGTAAACGTATGACAAAAATAATGGAATTCTGGTCTTCAAGGCACGTCAAATGCAACATAGCACTCGGTCACTAAGGGGTTAAAAAAAATAATACGGTCATGCTATTGCCTCCATAAACGTTAGTATCAAGCCAATTTTAGTTTTACCGGCCTGCTGGAAAAATATCTAGCTGTCAACCCTATCTACATTCTGCACAAACAGCATGACAATTGCAGTCCAGACTCATGCAGGATATACACATACACACAAACATAATCCACTTAATTAATCAGGGTAGGTCCAATCAGGGCCAGCCTTCAATGTTCCAGTGCCCTGTGTGTGCCTCCCCCGTGATGCCTCCCCATGCCTGTCTCTTTCCTCTCCATCCATGTCTGTGTCTCTCCTTTCCCATGTTTGTCCCTTTCCTCTTCCTTGCCATGTCTGTTTCTCTCCAACTCCCCCATATCTGTTCTCTCTCTCCCCCTCCTCCCCCATATCTGTTCTCTCTCATCCCCTCCTCCCATATCTGTTCTCTCTCCCCCTCCCTCTGTTCTCTCTCCCTCCCACTTCCTCTGTCCCTTCTTCCTCTGTTCTCTCTCCCCCTCCTTCCCATATCTGTTCTCTCTCTCTCTCCCCCTCCATTCTCTCCTATCCCCCTCCTCTGTTCTCTTCTCTCCTCCCTCCTGTTCTCTTCTCTCTCTCTAAACATAGAAACATAGAAACATGTTCATAGAATGTGTTGGCAGATAAGAACAATTTGGTCCATCTAGTCTGCCTAATTTTCTAAATACTTGTATTAGTCCCCAGTTCCCTATCTTATAGCTAGGATAGCCTTGTGCCTATTCCACACATACTTAAAATCCTTGACTGTGTTTACCTCTACCACTTCCGCTGGAAGGCTATTCCATTCATCCACTACCCTCTCAGTAAAGTAATACTTCCTGACATTACTTTTAAATCGTTGCCCCTCTAATTTTAGACTATGTCCTCTAGTTGTGGTAGTTTTTCTTCTTTTAAATATACTCACTACTTTTTCTGTGTTGATTCCCTTCATGTATTTAAACTACTTCCTACTTCCCCTGTTCTATCTCCCCCTTCTCTGTTCTCTCACCCACTTCCTCGGTTCTCTCTCCCTTCTTATTCCTCCATTCTCTCTCCCTCTCCTTCCTCTGTTCTCTCTCCCTCCATTTCCTCTGTTCTCTCCCCCCTGCCTCTGTTCTCTCTCTCCCCCTTCCTCTGTTCTCTATCCCCCCTTCCCCTGTTCTCCCCCCTTCCACTGTTCCCTCCCCCTCCCATTATTACTTATGGGGAGGGGGCGGGGCTCACTTGGTGAAAGGTGTAGCTCCGCCCCCACCCTATGAAGCAGAGCGGCGTCTGCTTCATGGGGAGCCACGGGCAGCATAAGTATTCAATTCATTGCACTCAGGGCTGATTCTAGGGTCAGGATTTATTTTGGTGCCCCTATGTGGGAGTGGCTATATTATTAACTCCTCCCCTTTAGACACGTCTGTTTCAGACATGCCCATTTCATTATTGGGGAGGGGGAAAGGAGAGCACAAACTTTATTTTGATGTGAAGAACCAACGCAAACTTTTATTTTAAATAAAGATATATATTTTGCCATAATATTGTGTAGCGGTCTTATTTATTTCTATAGTGCTCAGCCAGCAACATGGGAGACTTTTGATGGCTAGCAGAATTAGTTTTAACTACCGTTCCCATGATGCCCAACCAGCCAAAGTCTCCCATAAGTCTGGCTGAGCATCATTAGAAAAGTACACATGGAGCGATAAATAATATTCCACCATGCTTACCATGTCAGTTAATCATGTTTCTCTCTCTCCCAATACCCTCTTGTTCATCTCTCTCTCCCCCCTTGCCCTCATGTCCATCTCTCTCTCTCTCCCCATACTCTAATGTGCATCTCTCTCTCTCCTCATGCCCTCATGTCTTTTGCTCTTTCTCTCCCCTTACCCTCATGTCTGTCTCTCTCTTCCCATACCCTCATGTCTGTCTCTCTCTTCCCATACCCTCATGTCTGTATCTCTCTTCCTGTACCCTCATGTATGTCTCTCTCTTTCCATACCCACATGTCTGTCTTTCTCTCTGCACTCATACCCCACGTCTGTCTCTCTCTCTCCCCTCATACCCCATGTCTGTCTCTCTCTCTCCACTCATACCCCATGTCTGTATCTCTCTCTACTCATACCCCATGTCTGTCTCTCTCTCTCCATTCTTACCCAATGTCTGTCTCTCTCTCTCCACTCATACCCCATGTCTGTCTCTCTCTCCATTCATACCCCATGTCTGTCTCTCTCTCCATTCATACCCAACATCTGTCTCTCTCTCCACTCATACTCCATGCCTGTCTCTCTCACTCCACTCGTACCCCATGTCTGTCTCTCTCCACTCAAACCCAATGTCTGTCTCTCTTGCTCCACTCATGCCTCATGTCTGTCTCTCTCTCTTCACTCATACCCCATGACTGTCTCTCTCTCACTCTCCACTCATACCCCATATATGTTTCCATGTCTATCTTTCTATTTCCCATGCTCCCCATGGTGGTCTCTTTTTCTGCATATATGCCACATATATGCAACAACCAGTTTTACCATGTATATACCAATGTTTGTTTGCCCATTAATAGGCCACAGCCAATTTGCCCATTAATAGGCCACAGCCAATTTGCCCATTAATATGCCACTGTTAGTTTGTCCATTAATATGCCATGGTTAGTTTACCCAATAAAAGCATTATCTCTTCTCCCACCATCCACAGTACTCATCTTGCTGCTGACTCTCTCGTGTCCCTGGCCTTCTCCTCCATAAAGTCTTCCCTCTAAGCATGCTGAGTGCAGGAAGTGGAAAATAGACGCTGACAGGATTCGGACTGATGCCCTTCGTGTAAGACAATGATATGCACAGTGGGACCATGTTTCACCCAGTTGGGGGCCTGGTTAACCAGTAGGCCCTGGGCAAGAGCACACTTACACACTAATCACACATAAATACACACAGTCACACAGTTACACACATATACACACACACACACACACAAATACACACACAGTCACACCCTTACACACTTAGACACAGGATACACTTACACAGACACTCACAGAGACAGTCACATACAAACACCTCGCATACATAGACAGACAGTCACATACATACACCTCACATACATCCAATCAGTCACGTGCACACACCTCACAGACATCCAGTCAATAACATACATACACGGAAAGTCACACACATCTCACAGACATCCAGTCAGTCACATATATAGTCAGTTACATACATAGCCAGTCACATACACACACACCTCACCTACACAGCCAGTCACACACACACACACACCTCACATACACAGCCACAGGAAACAATACTTATTGCCTGATTTAAGCATTGTTTCAAATATGTACAGAACTGTAATTTAATTTAATTATTAATATTAATGTGTTTTTAATATATTTTTTATATTTTTTGCATTCCAATTTAGGCATTGGGCATTCATTTAGAACCGTCTTGAAACATACATCTGCAAAAATATTAATATCCCTTTGCTGCAATGTTAGCCATGCCCTGTCCTGACCATTTCCTTATATGGGCAGTATGTTGACCACTCTCACTCATTGGCATTGTTGGTCAAGGGGCTGGAAAACGCATCACAAAAGCTTCATTGTATATATAGGAGAGGCATGCACTACTATGCCAGTCTATGGACCCATCAGGAGCCAGGATGATTTCATGGCCAAAAAACAGATGCCAAACTTTTTTTCTTTGGACTCGGCTACTTACTGAGTGAGTATTATTAATGGAAATTTATTTTTCTAGATGAGGTCATTGGATTGTGACTGTTGACCAGGGTGATCTCATGGCCAAAGGACCATGGATGCCGTTGGCTTGTGGATCTCCCGGGCCTATCAGCAGTCAGGATGATCAGGATAATCTTGTGGCAAAGGAGCACCACAGAGTGGAATGCTACAATGGTTAGAGGATATATGTGTTAGTATAAGTTACAGTATAAGTTGTTTAGTATAAGTTAAGTTCTTTTGTACCCAGAATCCATGCAGAGAGTACAACTTAAATAGCCTCAATCAAGGGTTAAACAGCCGATCGCTGGTTTTCAGGGTCAGGAAGGAATTTTTTACTTTTACTTTTTTCCCTCCCTTTGGATCATTTGGCTTGGTCTTTAAAGTGTAAAATAAATATAACATCCAGGGTGAATAGGCTGATCCAGGGTTATACAATCAACCGGTGATTTTGAGGGTCAGGAAGGAATTTTTTTAAACACAAGTTTTTTTGCCTTCCTCTGGATCATTTACCTTCAGAACCCAATAAAATACAATAAAACATATATATACATTCAATCCTTGTTGTCGTCTCTCTTCTTGGATGGTGTATTCATTTTGGTTCATGGTTATAGTCTGGAAAATCAAGAGTAGCCAAATATGGCAAGTTCTTAACCTCTGAAAGACATATATTCACACACATATATTCACACACCTCACATACACAGCCAGCCAGTGTTTAATAAAGGGGGTTACCCTTCTCTAATGAGTGCATCTCAATAGAGTAGATACATTTAAGTGAAGTTTAGGACCATTTGAATTATATAGATAATTGCCTAGCTTATCAGTAACTCAGGGGAGTTATAGTCATGGTTGCAGTGGTCGCCACTCTATGGCATCCAGGGTCCCCTGTGACCACCTTTATGTCTACCTGGTCAAATGCTAATAGCTGGTGGTAACCCACAGCTAACAATATGGAGCATGTGATAGATTACCCAATCAGATGAGCAAATAATATCATAACTACCCATTGTTTGCTGGATCAATCTGCATGGAAGGAGAGAGACACACTACTCCTGCAAGATGTTTGTGGACAGATGTGGCACAGAAAAAGAAAGGTAAATCATGGCACAGACAAGCTGTTTAGGGGTAAATATGTCAAAGACAAGCTGTTTGGGGATAGAGACAGAACAGATAAACTGCTTAGGGATGAAATGTGCACACACAAGCTGTCTGGGGACCGCGATGGTACAGAAAAAGATGTTTGGAAACAGATATGTGACTGATAAGCTGCTATGCCACTGACAAGATTTTTAGAGCAAAGATTCCACTGACAAACTGGTGTAAATGTTCTGGCAAGATGTTTGGGGGCAAAGCTGGCACCATGGTACATGTTGCATGGGGAAGTCAGGGGGCCTTTTCGCACCGGCCCTGTAGTTTCTAGTAACACCCGAGTGGACTTCAAGCAACAGAGTTGGAGAAACATCCACTTTCAAAAGTATGGTGAGGTTTCAGAGGTTGTGTACAATGAGCTTTTCTTTCTTTTTAAATATAATACATGAGTGTGATTGATAAGAAACCACCTATTAGGAACCAATAAATCAAAATAAAGAGAAAATTTTATTCAGTATTATGGAATAACATTTCATAAGTAAGTGTTATAATACAATAAAATTTCAGTCTCAAAATATAAGGATTTTCCTATGGTGTGCATAATGAATAATTCGACACATGGGTATAAGAGATGTTCTACAGAACATTAGTATCCATTAGTCAGTCATCCAGCATTGGTTGTTGGGAGTGTTTCCTATGGGTGAATGAAGCTCGAGAGCATAACGTTATAGAAGACCACTGTGTTTATTGCAGTTCACTGCTTTAAATGTGGACTTGACATATCACCATTGAATCTGCTGTGTTACCTTTCCACACATTAATATATTTCCATTTTCTGCACCTTTGTAAACAAGCTTTTAGCACTGCTTTTATAGGAGATGTATACGTTGTGTGCTGTAAGTACAATCTTTTACTCTTTCGTTGACAAGGCCATTAAACGGCCTTGTTACACCATTCTTTATTTGTCCAAAAATAAGTTCTTGATTGCTGGATTTCATCTATTTGTGAACTTTCAAACATAATATCCACCTGACCAACAGTGGTAGTCTCCAACATCGTTCATAGTGAACATTAACTGGGCCTTGTGACAATTTAATGAAAGAACAAATGCAGATATGATGTCAGGCCTGTACCTTCGTTCAATCACAACGCTCCCTCCTTTCCCCACTGTGGGGGTCTCATCACCGGAACTGGTGTGGTGACGCTGCCCCACTGCCAACCTCATGGGTTGGTGACATTATGCCAGCTCACCCCCTCACCCACTCTGCGTGCATCTGGGTTGGTTACTAGCACAAACGGTCCTTTCTGTATCCCTCATCGCTCATCAGCACTGGAAGGTGCGCGTCTCCTACACATCACACAGGTGGCTTACAGCCCTTTAAAATCACATTGTGCCTCAGTTGCTCTACTTGAGCTAGTGTTTCAGTGGCTGTGTTTTGTGTTCCTGCTTCTTGACTCAGCTTTGTATTTGGATTTACCTTTTTTTTCAACAGTTCAACAGGATGACAGTATATGCATAAAATATTAGGACAGTGACATGGATGTGTTGGCATACAATAAAATATAATTTCAAAAACACCTGTTATACAATCGTATGTAACATCATAAAACATGTTAGTATTATTGAATAGTGAAGATTTCATTCTAAGTCTCCCTTGGTGTTTCTAGTTGAATCATGTTAAAATGATGCTTTAAATATTGTCAGAGTTCGTCACCATCTTAGTAAAATAGTAAAATAGTAATATAAATTCTATTACCGTCTAGTAAACTTTTGTGAAAATTCAGACAAATGGTAATTACAGTAACTAATTCAAAACCTGTATGGTTCATCTGAGAACAGATGACTTGTTAACTGAAGAGAAATGAAAGATTAAGAAAGAAAGGAGAGACAGGGAGAGTAGGGTAGAAAATGTAAAAGGAGCACCAAGTATTTTAATATTGCTATTTCTTCTGGTTAGGGGGTTGGATCAAAGTACATCGACCATGCCTTTAAAACTTCCTCGTATTTATGCAGATTCCCCACATTATAATAGTGTAGCTTTTCCATTTGTATATTATGATTTATAAGGTTTTCTAATTCTTGCGTGGACGTGTTGACCATTGATTTCCAATTTCTAGCAATTAGAGTTTTTACTGCTAAAAGTGTATGGCCTATGATGATCTGGTGAGGTAAAAGCATTTTGTGTGGAAAAATATGCAACAGGGCTAACTCCGGAGTTTGTTGTATTTGTAGAGCAGTTATTTTTTGTATGATTTCAAAAGCAGATTCCCATAATGGCTTGATTTGTGGACAGTTCCACCAAATATGGAGCATAGTTCCAGGGGAGCTACAGGCCCTCCAGCATAGGTTTGATGAGCCCGGGTACATTCTTGCTAGTCTGCTGGGCACTAGGTACCACCTGTACAGAATTTTCCTAGCCAGTTCCGAGTGGTTCGCACAATGTGATATCTTCTTGGGAAAACCGAATGCTTGTTTCCATTGTGTGGGTGTGAGATTCTTTCCCAAGTCCTTTCCCATGCCGTAACGAATGGGAAATTGGAGTAAATGCATGGAGGCATCGCTGCAGAATAGCACATTGATAACTTTTTTTAGCTTTGGAAATGTGGATGCATGACATTGTTATCTTATGCGGAACATGTGTTGCATCTGTTAGAATGTTGGGGTGGTTCTGTAGAGTATGTCTTATTTGTAAGTATTTGTACAAGTCTTCTTTTGGTATCTGGTATTGGATTTGTAGAGTTTCAAACGATTTTAATTGAAATTGTGTATATAAGTCTTCCAAGTTGCCAATACCCGCTTCTTGCCAAGACTTTAGGGAGATGTTTGGAATGAATAATTCCAGAGTTTTTATGGGTGTTGCTGGAGTGAATTTATTTAGTTCTCCAATAATTGATGCATAATGCGACCATATATCATATGACATATTTATACTTGGGAGAAATTCCTGAGACTTAACATTTTTCTTCCGTGTTTTCCACAGCATTTCACAGACTCTGTGCGGAGATATGAGCGAATCTTCCATATCCACCCATGCCACCATACCTGGCCTAGAGTGGTGCAGTAGTGTTTGCGCCATTCTAGACGCGTAGTAGTATTTTTGGAGTGAGGGAACACCCAATCCTCCTTGGGAGTGAGGAATCATTATCCATTTGTTAGCAATCCTGGTTGGCTTTTGACCATGAATAAATTGAAGCAAAGCAGCTTGGACTTCTTTCAAGAAAACTGACGGAATGTGAATTGGTAGAGTTCTGAACATGTATAAAAACGTAGGTATTATCGTCATTTTAATTGCAGCTATTCGCCCTAGCCTTGTGATAAACATTTGGGCCCAATTCCTTAAATCTAATTTAATTAATTTCCAGAGATGTTTTATATTACTTTCCATAAGATCTTGTGGGTTTTTCGTTAGTTTGATGCCAAGATACGAGATGTGTTTTGTTCTCAAGTCAAATGTATATTCCGATTTAAGAGCGTTCAGCAAGTTAAGAGGTATCCCCAGAGGCAACGCTTGTGTCTTAGATTCATTCACTTTGTGATATGATATGGAACTAAACTCTTTTAGCAAAATTTGTAAGTGTCTAAGAGATTGTTCAGGTTGGGACAAAGTAATCAGAATATCGTCCGCAAAGAGAGCTAATTTTGTCTCCTGCTGAGGGGCAAAGGCTATACCATGGATATCAGGGTGGGCTCTAATGGCAGCAGCTAGCGGCTCCAACGCAAGAACGTAGAGTAATGGGGAGAGCGGGCACCCCTGCCTAGATCCATTAGAAATTTTAAAAAAGGTTCTGATAGGAACCCTGCATATGACACAGCCGCTGATGGGGAGGAGTATATGGCTAATACTGCTTTTATATAGTCAGATTGGAATTGAAATTTCTGGAGCACTCTTTCAAGATAACCCCAATAGAGGCAGTCAAACGCCTTTTCTGCGTCTATGGCAAGGATGAGGTTAGACGTTTGTTTGCTACGGACCCATGAAATAATATCTATCACTTTCCTTGTATTGTCTGATGCCTGACGTCCACTTACGAACCCCACTTGATCGTAGTGTAATAGTGTGGGAAGTATGTCTTTGATCGTATTCGCTAATATTTTAGCATAGATTTTCATGTCGGTATTGAGTAAGGAAATTGGTCTAAAATTTTGGGCAGGATGTGGGGGGTTTCCCTGGTTTTGGTAGCGTAGTGATGTGGGCAGAGAGCATTGAAGGTGGGAATAACCCCTTCCTGCTACAAGCTTGAAAGACTTTAACTAAGTGAGGGGCCAATATATCTGAGAACTGTTTGTAATATAAATTGGTGAGGCGTCTGGGCCTGGTGCTTTATTGTTTGGGAGTTGTGCTATGCATGTGGTGACCTCCTTCAGTGTAATCTGAGCTGTCAGCTTACTACCCTGTTGTTCCCCAATATTGGGTAAATGAATATTTTGGAGGAAGCTGTCTATCTTTTGCATTGAAGGTTGGGGTGTATCCTCATCTTCTGATAAGTTGCATAATTTAGCATAGTATTTTGCGAAAATATCAGGTATTTTAGCTGGGTTTAATATTTTTTCCCCAGTTTGCGAATGTATAAAGGGGATAGCTTGCTTAGCCTCTTGTTTTCTCAGGCGCTTAGCTAACAGTCTACTAGTTTTATTGCCATTATTGTAATAATTTTGTTTTAGTTTTCTTATCATTAATTGCGTATGATATATTTGTATATTATTCAGCTCAGCTTTAACCAATTGTATTTTTTTTATTCTCTGTGGTGTCACTTTTATTTTATTTTGGGATTCTAGGTCTTGTAGCTCTTCTGTGAGAGACTTTTTCATGTGAGGCTTGGGATATGAAATGGCCCCGCATAACTGCTTTGTGCGCTTCCCAGAGAATTTCGGGGTTTATGTCTGGCTTATCATTCAAATCGAAATATTCAGAGATAGCTTGAAGGTTGGAGGATTGGAGATGTTTATGTGATAAAAGGGAGTCGTTCAGTCTCCAAGTTCCCCTGCCTCTATATGGGAAACATTTGTTTAGTGTAAGGTAGATTGGTGCATGGTCTGACCACTGGATCGCCCCTATGCTACATTCTTTAACTCTCTGCAGGGTGTTTTTATCTAGTAAAAAATTGTCTAGTCTTGTATATGACATATGGACCGAAGAGTAAAAGGAGTAATCCCTATCTTGAATATGTTGAGTACGCCAGGCATCATACAATTTATGCTCTAGCATCACCTGTTGCATAATCTTACTCTGGGTTTGTGTGTTTTTTAGATGTTGTGATGTCAAAGTTGCGGAGGTATCCAACGTTGGATCCGCCAGTGTGTTAAAATCCCCGCAGATTATCACCGATCCCACCCTGATATCCAGTGCCCTCTCTACCGTGGAACGGAGATATTGAGCTGAGCCCGAATTGGGGGCATAGATATTAACTAAAGTATACTGAGTGTTGTTGATAGTTGTTATTAGAATTATGAAACGACCCTTTGGGTCTCTCTTAACTTTCTGAACTGTAACTGCCATCGAACTGTGTATCCAGATGGATACTCCTGCTTTCTTTTTTTTATTTGTGGAATGATATACTACTGGGTATTGTCTTGAGGCCATGTAAGGAATTTTGTTGGTGGCAAGATGCAAATAGTATCTGAGCGTTTGAGGTTTGGGCTTCTTTAAAGAATAATCTCCTTTTGTGGGGCGAATTGAGCCCTTTTACGTTCATTGATAAAATTTTAATGCTCATGTCTGGTTAACTGTGTTGTTCTGTTGTGGATTAGTGTATTTTATTTCAAGTTGTTTCTTTGTGTGAAAGTATATTTGTTCTTTACTTACACTTCTCTGTGGGATGGTCGTCATAGGTGGATTCTGTTGCCAATAGTTTTCAACCTCTTGTCCGTTCCCTGTTTTTTCATCTTGGATTTTCCTGGATTTTCCGTCTGTTTTTCTGTTTGTTTTGGTATGTTGAAGCAGCACCTCAGAAGTCTGCCTTTCGCTTTGCCGCTCCTTACATTTTGGAATGGATAATAGAAAAAAAGAAGGGAAATAGAGAAATAGACAAATAGATACCAAGATTTGGTCAAGTAAGCACTGTGCTAATAAAGACATTATATCGAACTTCTGGATTAATATCCTTATGCACATATTCCTCGTTCCCAGACGAGGGGGTTTCGGGAATGTAAATTTAGAGAACTGTGTCATTCTTGAAGGAGAATACCAGGACCGGGGAATGATCCTGCGCTTATTAACTCATAATCAGAACTATATTCAACAATAAACATCAACATTAGCAAACATTAATCAACTTATTCTTGCTTACATTTCCTGTCTTTTTAGCCTAGCCACTGCGTCACAATCATATAACAAGTTTGTGGCCCTCCTGTATTTTGTTTGGAGTAAGCACGGTAACGTCTAGTCACCCCCCTCTGTATTTGTATCTGCCCCTATTTGCCTTTGCCCATATAATTTGTCTAATGTATGTATCCCCTGTATTTACGTTTTTTTTTTTTTGACGTTAGATTGACCTTTTACATCTATAGTCTGCTCCATTCACTAACTTACTGAAGTAAGGTGGCAGGTATCGACTGTATTTACCTCAGCAAATATTTCCCTGAAAACTTTGACAAGAGGATTAGTTAGGTATGTTTTTCCTCATCTGCATGTGAAGTTCAGTAGTAGTTCCATAGATAAGTCCTCGTGTAAGCCGAATTAAACCTCTCATTGCTGGGACTGTCTTTAAACCGGTTTCGGATTCTTCTTGAAACATAGGGCGTCCAACTCGTGTGGGATGTTAAGATGTATTTTATGGCAAAGTTCAATGGGATCTTTGTAACATCCATCTTCATTTGTGGTGTCTAGCGGGCAGTTGTATTGCAGTAGCAGGCCAAAAACAGGATTCTCAGTCCGTGAGGAGATGGTGATCTTCCTGATGTTATTTTAAGTGTCCTCTTTTATTGTATAGGCGTGGAGACTTGCACTCCCTGGACAAAAGGTTTTTTCCCATTTTTCTGGACCGTTGTCCACTCTTTCTCCATTCTCTTTCTCATTTCTTCCTTTGGTCCGAGTCTTCTCGTTCCTGTAGAGGAATGTCCCTTTGTTTCAAGTACTGGAGGCCTTCTTCTTTTGTTGAAATTATCGTAGTGACTCCATTATTGTTGACAATTATCTTTGTGGGGAAGCCCCATTTATATTTAATGTCCGCTTCCCGGAGGGCTAAAGTAATGCTCTTGAGTGCTCTCCTCTGCATTAAAGTTGCGGCTGATACATCAGAAAAGATCTGTATATTTTGGAAAGGTTCTGGCAATCGATTTTGTTGCCTGCTTGCTTTCAGTAGGTTCTCCTTAATATGGAAATAGTGTAGTCGGAGAATCACATCCCTTGGGATGTCAGCCGGGAGACTTCTGGGCTTCGGTATTCTGTGTATCCGATCTATTAGTAGCTCCGTAGTAGTGGCTTCAGGCAGCATGGTGGCAAAAAGAGCAATGGCTCACTCTTGCAGGCGGGATGGATGTACATCCTCTGGGACTCCTCTTATTCTCAAATTGTTCCGCCGTGAGCGATTTTCCATATCCCCAAGTTTTTCTTTCAACCATTTTATTTCATTTTGTAGATCGTCATGTCGATCTGTTAATGAGTTTTGTGTGGTCACCATGTCGTCCATTTTAATTTCTATTTTGTTGGTCCTGTCCCCCAATTCTTTAAGTTCAGCCGTAAAAAGATGGGTGAATGCTTGTATATCATCTTTGATCTGCGTACGCAGGGTGGCAAACATTTTTTTCATATCTCCGACAGGTACCATCGCTGAGGCTGACGATCCAGAGGCAGTTTCATCTGCTTCAGACATCTCTTCCTCCTCGATGTCCACATGGGCGCCATCTTGAAGCAAGGCCTCTGGTAACTGTTGTGATCTCTTGGCTCCCCTTGGGGTAAGGAATTTCATCATTTTCTCCTGGTTTTTTCTTTGTCTGTGTGTAGACATTGCAATTCGCTATGGTAGTTTGCTTTTTTGTTCGTATAAATCTGTTCTATCTGTGTTTTGTCCCCGGCCGTAGCAGGAGCTCCTTCACTTTGCTGCCAGTTTCGTTGCGTGCCTAGCCACGCCCCCTTCTTTTACTTTTTTTTTAACTAATGTGTGTTAAGTTTGAACTAAAGGCATCTTTTAAAAATCACCAGTATTTCACACAACAAAACATTAATTTAATGCTAAAGGACTGGAGGTGAAATAGTCACCCAAAGTTCCCTAGCATATCAACCCCTGCTATAATGTCTTGGTTACCCACTCTCCTCCCCCCTTCAAATTGTGAGGCTGGTAGCTGCCATCATGTATCATTGTTTGAAATTCATGTCAGGACATTAGCCATAGAGGTGGGGGTTAGGTAGGGAATATATTTTTATTTTATTTATTTTACTGGAGCCATGGACCTTTGGGACAGCCCTTGCTCCATATATTAATAGGGAATTTGCACTCAGGACCTGCCCCAGGACCCAGTCTTACACTCAGGACTTGCCCCAGCACCCATATTTGCATTCAGGACTTAGCCCACTTATGACTTGTGCCAGCACCCAGAATTGCACTTAGGACTTAACCCAGCACTCAGGACTTACTCCATCGCCAAGTTAGAACACAGGACTAAACTCAGCACCCAGTTAGATCTCCATCACCAAGTTAGAATAAAGGACTTAACTCAGTACCCCCTCCCCTTAGTTTTTGCGCCAGGGGCAGCCTCACCATCGCCCTCCACCCCAATTAGGCTACTGATACACACGTAAAACAGATTCATACTGTGCCCCAGGAGCCCTAGTAAATAGTTGTTTTGAGGAGTGGAGGTAATAGTACCTCTTCATCACCTCAGCAGCTTCCAATACTTTATTAATACCGTTAAAAGTCTCCAGAAACCAGACTCGTGGTTCTGGTTTTGGCCGAATTAACAAAATAATGAATTTTAACGGCCACAATTACCTATGACTTCAAAATATTTATGTTAATTTTGCTTAGTAAAAATAGCCCATAATGCTATTTTTCATATTTCTGGACATGAAACAGAACATTTATAGAAAAATAAGTATGTTTTATTAAGCACTTAAAGGTGATAGTTATTGAGTTGTCCTTCATCATTCTCCTATCGTTAGTTTTTCATCCAAGAGAATAGTCATAATCTCAAAGTACCTTTTTCTTCTTTTTTTTGGAAGGTATAAAAAAAGGTACTTTTTGGTTCATCATCAATGTCACACTGCCCGTTTTCATTATAGATTGCTGACCCATCTAGTTTAAGTATTAGCATTATAAAATGGATAGCTTGCTAGTTGGTACCAGAACTGCACATTATATCAAATACCTCTAACTTGAATTTGGGAAGAAAATTTTACACACAAAGTATATAGTGCTATAGAATGTGCAAGTAGAAGTTAAACATAGTTAGAAAGACAGGAAATATTCTTTTACCTTTCTTTTAGTTTTTGCTTGTTTAATAGAAGCAAAATTTATTTTTACATTGATCCTAGTATGGGGGTAAAGTGGTATGTGCAAATGAAAGTTCGGAAGCTGCAAAATAATATATAACTATAGCCCACCAAGCCCTATAAGATATCATCGGCCATACACCAATGCTCTGTTATAATGTGGCCTATATGGTATTAGTATCATAGTCTGAACTTGCCCACAAATTTGTTTCTGATCCCAATCCAGTTCTTGTCCCTGTCTTTTTTATTTCCTTGTTTTGTTTCCATTATGGTATCTGTTTATGAGGTAATTTCTAATTCCTGCCTATATTTTTGTTCCTGTTTTCATTTACATTTAATCTACAGGTTCCCAATTTTTGTATGAGGCTATGTCAACTGATTTTATGCATGTCAGTACAGTTAAAGGACAACAAAACTTTTTTTTCACTTTCTAAGATAGAAGCACGAGTGAATAATGAAGTGCCCCTAGTCGAAGAGTAAACTGGCATGTACTCAATACAGGGCCGTCTTTAACGCAGTGCAAACGGGGCAGCTGCCCTGGGCCCAGTTACTCCTGGGGGGCCCAAGGCAGCTGTCCCGTGGGCCCCCAGCCCCTGCTTGCCGCGTTCACAGCCCATTGCGCTTGTGAACGTTTTTTCCTACAAGCCGCATCCGCTGGATGCAATGACCGGAAAAAACGAAAAAAAAACTGACACCGGATGTGACATAAAGTCACATCCGGTGACTGTTTCCCTCCTCCGTGCAGGAGGGAAGACTGCACGGAGGAGACATCCATCCGGGGACACGGAACAGCAGCAATCGGTGAATACTGGGGGGGGGGGGCTGTCTTGGGGGAATACAGGCATCTGAATGGCACAATATTACTGGGCTATGACTGGCACAATATTAGTGGGGTCTGAGGGGCACAATATTACTGGGCTATGACTGGCACAATATTAGTGGGGTCTGAGGGGCACAATATTACTGGGCTCTGACTGGCACAATATTAGTGGGGTCTGAGGGGCACAATATTGCTGGGCTCTGACTGGCACAATATTAGTGGGGTCTGAGGGGCACAATATTACTGGGCTCTGACTGGCACACTATTACTGGGCTCTGACTGGCATAATATTACTGGGCTCTGACTGGCACAATATTAGTGGGGTCTGAGGGGCACAATATTCCTGTGCTCTGACTGGCACAATATTACTGGGCTCTGACTGGAATAATATTACTGGGCTCTGACTGGCACAATATTACTGGCATCTGAATGGCACAATATTACTGGGCTCTGACTGGCACAATATTACTGGGCTCTGACTAGCACAATATTCCCGGGCTCTTACTGGCACAATATTCCTGGGCTCTGACTGGCACAATATTACTTGGCTCTGACTGGCACAATATTCCTGGTATCTGTCTGGCACAATATTCCTGGGCTCTGAATGGCACAATATTACTGGGCTCTGACTAGCACAATATTACTGGGCTCTGACTGGCACAATATTCCTGGTATCTGATTGGCACAATATTCCTGGGCTCTGAATGTCACAATATTACAGGCATCTGACTGGCACAATATTCCTGGGCTCTGACTGGAACAATATTCCTGGGCTCTGACTGGCACAATATTAATGGGCTCTGAATGTCACAATATTACTGGGCTCTGAATGGCACAACAATTATGGCATCTTAATGGTACAATAATACTGGTATCTTAATGGGCAAATTGGCTGGGGCATCTTAATAGTACAATATTACTGGTATCTGAATGGCACAATAATATTGGCATTTTAATGGGAAACATGTCTGTGGCATATTTATGGCAAAATAATACTGAATATTAATGGCAAAATAATATTGGCATATTTTTTTTTTTTTTTTTTTTTTACATATATATACATCAAGTACATTATATATAAATAAATGCTAGTTAATCCTCTCTCCTTCCCCTATAAATAAAAGGAAGAAGAAGAAAGGGGGGAGAAAAAAAACAACAAATATACATATAAATATAAACAAGTTATTAAATTCCCCTTCCTCTATCCATATTTATTCATTGAATTGTAATAACCAAGTAAGGATAGAGAGGGTTACCTACAGATATATATCCATATCCTAACTCAAGCTGTACTCCAATGACAAAGTGACTGTGGCATGTTCTCTGGGGGAAAATAACATGTACTATGGGGAAAAATGTCAATGTGGCTTTTTTCTGCATGAGCAGTTCAGTGGAACAAAGTTAAACTGGTATGTTCTGTGGGGCAAATTTACACTGCAGCATGCGAAATTGTGTGGGTTCAATATGAGTGCAAGCCATGTGCTGTGGGTTAAATATAGGTGCATGACAAGTGCTGTGGGTGCAATATAGGTGCAAGACAAGTGCTGTGGGTGCAATATAGCTGCATGACAAGTACTGTGGCTACTCTATGGGGCTGCGTTAAGTCCTTTAGGTTCAATGTGGGTACAGAAAAGGGGAATAAAAACAAGAAATGCAACTCTTCAATAACATTTTTATTACATATGAAAATAGTTGAATATAATATTAAGAAGTCCATGTAAGTATAAATGCAACTAGTGAGAGAGTGTGAGATGTGTATAGATATTTATAAATATATATATACATATGTAGGTGCTCTGTAATATCTGTGTATATTTTTGTCATTTGGGTAATGAGTAGTTGTAGTGCAGTGTTGCATAGTAAGATGGTATACATATTGCAGCCATATATACACATTTTGTATCCAAAAATACAGTTTATACACTGCAATTATACACGTAATATACACGTTTTATTCAATGCAATAAAAAATACTCACTGCAAGAAAATTCCAACTGTGTGTGTGCTTATTTTTATGGGGTTTTTTTTGTGTGTGGCGGGGGGGGGAGGTAACATTGCGATGAATGGCGGGATTGCATGCAGGGGAGGGGGCAGGGTCCAGGGGGCCCAAGCAAATGCTTGCCCAGTGTCCAATCACTATTAAAGACGGCCCTGACTCAATAGTACATGCCAGTATATTCTCTGACTTCAAGTATAAGGAAATATACTTGTTTAAAAGAGACCAACAAAGATCCTCTACACTTGCAGAGAGAGACCCCCACTGAATACAGAACCCAATCAGATGAGTAGGGCAGGCCACTATGATTGGCTGTGTGGACTGTGCACTAAAGCAATGTGTGGGTTTTGTTCACCATATTTTATTATTTTTATATTGTATTATGGCATATGATGGTATCTAAAGAAAGCCCTTCTTGTCACGATAAAAACAATTTATAATTTGTGTGGGTACAGCAAATGACAAAGAAGAAAACTACAGCTAAAAACACAAACAGCACAGAAATGTTAAAATAGCCATTGTCCAGAATGGCCAAAGATGTTTCAAATAGTCTGTCAAATAGTCTGTCCTTAAGGAGTTAAACTTAAAAAAAAGTTTATTTCCATTATCCAATAATCAGTTTTAGGCAGAAATAATATGAATATAAGAATTATCAAAAATGCAAAATGTTTAAAGTAACACAATAAATACACAGGAGAAAAAGTTATATCAGAATAATGTAAAATAAAATCCAGTATATGCAATAAAAATATATAAATCAATAATAAAAAAAACTCACTATAAAAAAAAAGTGTCACTACATCAGTTTACTACTTTAAAGATGTAAATCTGATACTCTAAGATCATCACATTTAGGTGCAGGCCACATTGTTCTTATTGCTTTAAGTAGCATTAATTAGCATTGCGCAGTAACTGTTTGGACAGGTGCTAGAAACTAAAAGAGTTCAGGTGATCATGGTAGTACTGCCTTCAAAACACCTAACCTGACTCCTAAAACCCCAACTGCTGGCTCCTAATTTTTTTGATTATTTCCTCATACAATCATATGGACATCCCATTTCCTAAAAGTAACTAGCTGTGTCCTGAAAGTAATAGATACAATTACAGAGCTCCACTCCCTTACACTTGCAAGTTGGAATGCTGTTATATCAGGAAGTGCTCGGTTCCCAGGTGCTCCAATAAAGCTGCTTATAACCAGCACTTAATAAACCCAAAAAACATATTGGCACTAAGGGTTCCATGCAAAGTGCATGTTTTATTGTGAGATGATAGACTGCAAGGCTTACTCATGGCACTTTTGTGTAAGGATTGGTAAGTCTGAAAAACGTTAAGTGTGTTCATACTGCCCACTTTTTGTGGTAGTCTATCATTTCAAAATAAAAACAATACACGAACCTGGAATTATGATATTTCTTTCAATTATGGAGGCTTCTAAATTAGTCTATATGACTCCTAAAGTCTAAAAATATTTGTCATGCCCTGATTCATGTGATAATTAATTATTTGTGAAGTGTCTTCATATTCTACAGAGCAGGACAGATGGTAATTAAAACATATAGATAACGAGGAAGGCAACAAATTTGAAAAACCTGAACAGGCTTGGTATAGACACTTTTTTATTGGTTTTATTGATCATTAGGTTAATATTATGTGATGTTTATGAAATTATATTTTATAGAGCTTCCTGGCAAAGATTTTATTCTCCTGTCTAAATCACAGTTTGCTCATTGTTTTTCGGAGAAAGCAAAAACAACCCAAATTGATTGTGACAACATATCACCTTCCTGTAAGGAAATAGTTATATGTATGAAACATTGTTACCTTGTTACGAAAAAGATATTAATACTACGATACTTTCGAGATGCAATTTGTGCCATTTGCTACCTCGAATCACTGATACTTATTTTTAATAAATACATTTTTAATCTCAGTATATTCCACACAATGGTCGGAACAAATTACTCTTATTATGCAGTGTCTCTACTGAACACTTCACCCAGCTAGTTATCGGATTGTCCTTCAATTTGCAACAGTCATTAGGTTGTCAGCCAAGAGAATAGCCATAACAATAAAGTGCTTTTCCCTTTATTAGAAAAAAAGTTAACTTTTTCATCAATTTCAAACTACCCATTTCTAATATAATTTGATATATATTATATTTTAGAGACTGGAAGTATAGCTAATGATTTTAGGACATGCTACATTTTGTTTGTTACTTATATATGTGTGTTATTGCAATGTCTTGGTGGACTATTTATAATTAACTGATGTTTTTGTAAGATCCTTGAACCCATGTTTAAATGTGTCATAAAAATAACTCTTGAGAATCTGAATTAGACTGGATAAAAGGGCTGAACTTACCATCTGTTTGTATATTTTGGATATATAAAAATATAGCACACATTCATGACAAAGAAATATTTTTCTTCTCGATATCCATCAAGGTCATCCCTTAAGATGTAAAGAACATTTATCCTGCAATAAATGGTGATTTTACCTGTTTGTAGGGTTACTGCCAGCCTGTTGCTGCCACCTTAAACCAAAGTGGTATTCAAGTACCACATGTGATATTTAAATGAAAACTGAGTTTAGCTAGAAATAATCCATCCCTCTTAGTCATTACAAGAAGAGCTAGCCATCACTTCCTAACTATAACTCTGTCAACTCTGGTAACAGGAGCAGAAGTTATTTTCTGTAAGTTTGTGTTTTCTCTGTTAGGGATAAGATAGATATGTTCTTATATATGTGCATATATTATATTTTATTGATTGCAATGTTTGTTTGTTTTTAACCCAAGTGTGCAATGCCAGTCTGCAGCATTGCGTATGGGGTATTAATTCAAGTCAATGGTAGGACCTCACCTTGAAAATTCAGTAAAAAGTCCTTAAAAATTACATTATGGAACTTAAAAAAGTGCAATGGAGGGCTACAAAATTAATAAGGGGATTGGAGGATCTATACGGTTGAACATTAGGAAATGACATACTTTCTAACAATTCGATGCATCTCTGAGTAGCTTGCTTTATACAGTAGGTTTTTAAACAAATGATAAAAAAGAAAAACATTGCCCTTCTAAAGTGGAGATTATACAGGCTGGGTGCAAATATTATTTCTAGAAAGTATTCTTTTGGATACTTTTCTCAAGAAGCCAAACTAACTTTATCATACCTTATAATCCTTAGCAAGTAACCATCTTATGGTCACCTGAAACACCTGGTATTTTGTATCAATAATACCTCATTAAGGTATCAGCATTCTGGATCTATACCTTGTGTAATATCAATAATATGACCTATCTTAAATAACCTTGTGATTGGTCACTTTCTCTTTTGATACTATTCAAGGAAATGAAGAGTCAAAGAAACGAGACCAGGCCCAGATTCTGAGTTGAATAAATGATGAAGTTTAATACAAACGTATACGTAGGGTAGCGTCTTCACACAGACTGCTCTGCTGCACCCAAGTTTACACACATATTTATAGTAAAACAATACAGCATGATTTCATGATTCTCAGCAAATTAAAGCATATGATTGATTATAATTTGTCGCAGTGCTATGTATTATCTTAATAAATCCACATTGTACCGGCTAGACTAACTGGAACATTTTCAGTTAAAACATACCTTTTTTTTAGAACCATTACGTTTGAACCATCTGACCATTGCTCCATACTGTGTATGTCAGCTAAAAGTTTCAGGAAGCCATACTGTGTCTGTCCGCTAAAGTTTCAGGAAGCTTGATTACGTATGCAATCTTTCAACACTAAGAGCAATAATTACAGTTATACATCTTTCATCTCAACATAAAACTCTCACTCTCTTTGGGTATCACAGAGGACAAAGATGGAAGAAGGCATATAAAATGGAGTTGGTAGGACAAAATTGCCTCCAAAATACAAAATGGCTTCCAGGGAAATTTCATCATCCACACTCCTCCCTTTTATCCTAACATGGACACTGGTCCCGTGGATCGGATAACTCTTACACAGCATACACATGTTCCTTTGAGATTGCCCACATAGGCAAGTAGAGGTTCTCATCCTCCTGGCAGAATCCATTTGATGATCTATAAATTAACTTTGGTTCTAGCACATCTTCAGAAGAGTGTGGGACATATGACTGCCGCATAGCATAGAATTTGTTTCCTCCTGCAATACATCTGTTAGTAAGAGCCTTCACACATGTGATAAGCATAAACAAACAAAGACACAACACAATCATGCATGCAAATGCAGTCATCAGTTTTGCTCCTAGTGAACCAAGCCACCCACTCAGGCCAAATAAATCCCAGTCATCCCCTGGCTCAGGATACAAGCATTCCTGTAATTCAGACTCCTCCTTTAAATCACGCTCAATCTCACCACTCTGATCTTTAATGTACACACAACATTTATCTTTCACCAAAGCACATACTCCACCTTTAGCTTCAAGGGTATAGTCTAAGGCCATTCGGTTCTGGAGAGCAACCATTTAAATTACTTATAGCATCTATTGTATAATTAAGGATTTCATCAAGTAACTTTGATAAAATATTAAATCTGTCTGTTAACAATCCCACACCTACACCTGGGAAAATTATACCTGCAGCTTAGCCCCTTTGATAGCTAATTTGTATTTTTGAAGTGTCCAGGCTCCTGAAATTTCTTACCCTCCCTTAGGCACTTGTGGGGATATTGTGAAAGTGGGCACATATTATCTCCTGTGCCTAAAAATGACTGTATTCAAAATGGGGAGCATGACCGCAGATCCAGCAATATTCATTTAAACCTAGGGCTTCATAAATACCTCTGGTCATATTAATATACAGCTTGTGTTTCTCCCAGGGGATTAAATGCAATTCTAAGGGGTAAATCATGATTGAGGTAGAGATGATTAATCATCTAAAAATACCTTCTTGATACACACATTCAGTTAAAATATACACACATATTGCAAACAAAGAAATGGTTAGTGCAAAATCAACAATTTCCTTTTCGTCTCCTGCTGAGGTCGCCACCTTATCGGATTCACGGGTGACTCTTGCCAATCTAGGCTTACGTTGGTTAACCAGCTGGGGTTATTGTGCCCGAAGGAATGGTTAACTTATTTGTTCCTTGGGGTTTGTACCAATCTTAAGATGGGTGCAATGAATCTATGATGATAACTCAGCTACTTTGAGTGTATTACAGGTGAGAAAAAATTTGAAAGGTCTTTTCTTTTACGCTTGGGTTGAGAAACGCTCTTTCATCATTAGATTTCAGTTGGTGCACTTTGAGACTGTTTTTTGTTGGCTGTACAGCTTTGATCTGTATTATACAAAGACTCTAACATTTGTCATTAGTTACATGCAACATTTCACTACACATATTAAATATATGTTTTGCTTTCCCATTCTTGTCTAATTACATTATGGAACTTGAAAAAGTTCAATGGAGGGCTACAAAATGAATAAGGGGATTGGAGGATCTACACGGTTGAATATTAGGAAATGACATACTTTCTAACAATTCAATGCATTTCTGAGTAGATAGAGTGTATCAGCTACCAAGCTTGCTTTATACAGTTGTTTTTTAAACAAATGATAAAAAAGAAAAACATTGCCCTTCTAAAGTGGAGATTATGCAGGATGGGTGCAAATATTGTTTTTAGAATGTATTCTTTTGGATACTTTTCTCAAGGAGCCAAATTAACTATATCATACCTAATAATCCTTAGCAAGAAACCATCTTATGGTCCCCTGATACACGTGGTGTTTTGTATCAATTAAAGTATCAGCATTATGGATCTCTACCTTGTGTAATATCAATAATATGACCTATCTTAAATAACTTAATAACCTAAGTAGCTCAGGAATCTGCATGATAAGTGACATGCAGCAAATCTAGTTACTACCAATGGATATACTAGATTGGTAGCATGGGTGGCTAGCACTGACTATATATGAGTTGGAAGGTTGATTATCTCCAGAAGGATATTGATACTTTGGAGAGAGTTCAGAGAAGGGCTACTAAACTGGTTCATGGGTTGAAGGATAAAACTTACCAGGAAAGGTTAAAGCATCTTAACATGTATAGCTTGGAGGAAAGACGTAACAGGGGGGATATGATAGAAACATTTAAATACATAAAGGGAATCAACACAGTAAAGGAAGAGAGTATATTTAAAAGAAGAAAAACTACCACAACTAGAGGACATAGTCTTAAATTAGAGGGGCAACGATTTAAAAGTAATATCAGGAAGTATTACTTTACTGAGAGGGTAGTGGATGTATGGAATAGCCTGCCAGCAGAAGTGGTAGAGGTAAACACAGTCAAGGATTTTAAGCATGCGTGGGATAGACACAAGGCTATCCTAGCTATAAGACCGGGAACGGGGGACTAATAAAAGTACTCAAAAAAAAAAAAAAAAAATTGGGCAGACTAGATGGACCGAATGGTTCTTATCTGCCGACACATTCTATGTTTCTATGTTTCTATGTTTAGTGGTGTTTTGATTGATAATGAAAGATTTATTAAATGCTCTATTCTAAAATGTTCGGGTAACTGCAAGAAAATATATTTTTTAGAAAATATAAATTGACCTGCAGGATTAAAGGACTGATTAAATTCATTTTATGGACATACATGAACAAGAACATAACACTGTCATGCATTTAATTTCTAAAACGTGAGTTGAGATGAACATTTCATCTCCCTATCGTAACTATACATTTTTCAAGGCCCAACCTTGTCAGCTTCTCCTGCAAGAGAAACAAAGCTGTGAATGAATAATCAATGGTTAAATCTTTTAAAAAGAATACCTTTTATAATGCACTGGTGCATCATTCAGACTTTAAATTGTAATATTCACCCCCAGTCCCCTAGAGTCTCCAAAAATAAAGTTAGGCCCTCAGAAGCCAGCAGCCTCCCATTGGCCCCATTTGAAAAAAATGACCCCAAAAGAAAAAAACAATGCCCGCCTGGGGTCACAGGCTGGCACTATCTTTTGTGGCCCCAAATAAATAATTAAAGACCCACCAGGGTCCTGGGTTTGTGCTATGGCCCAGGTCCCTAATGAGAGAGTTGGATTTTTTTTTTCAATGGACCCTTTCTCTGGGCCTGAAGAGGAGAATCCAGGACATCACAGATCCCCACTGGTAATATTTTATTTTATAGGGAACTCTATGTGTGCCAGGAGGGTGGGCAGTATAAATCATGGCACTCAAAGGGTGTGTGTTTTTTTTTTTTATAGGTGTTGGGACCAATGTAAAATTGTCCACTCCTACATGGGCAAGGTAGAGGGGGGGAGGGTAGGTTATTTATTTATTTAATTTTGTGGACCAGCCCCTAGCTAGATCTCTCCATGAATTTTGCTAGTGTAAAAATTATATAGGGGGGGGGGGGGATTGTATTTTAAAATATCCTTCCTGCTGTGTGTTAATGATCTAAGATCACTCATTCCAGGTAAAATATTAGAGTGAAACAGAAGTTACCTTCACAAATGCTATAAGATATAAATGTAGATGTTCTTTTATCCCTGCCACAACTCTACACAGGTTTTAGAAAACTCTAAAAATGATACACACGTGAGTGGAATTTCAAAGCATGGTTGTTACAAGTGCTTCATAAATAATAGTTCTACAGAAAGCCAAGATTTTGTATTATATTGTCATCTGCTTTATTTCATGCTGTCAGGAATAGATCTTTTTTTTGTAATACATTTAGAAATTTCTCCTTAGTGGTTGCAGGGTGTTACTTCCTAGTCCCTTATTTCAAGAGACTCAGGTTCCTTCTGTAAGTTTATTCTCTGCTTCACTTAACACATCTTAGAGTGTCCTCTTGGCTACTGATATGTCCTTTGTTTGAAAAATAGGCAGTTGCAAATTGTTAGGTTCACTAGCCATGCAAAAATCACATAAACGCTGAGCTTTTTTTAATTTCATTGGGAAAAAAGTGCAATGCTAAGTAATACATTAAATCTGTGCACAGTAATACACAGTATTAATATTCCACTTGCTATAATCTTTACTGAAAAGCTAAAATGTTGTGTTGTGTGGACTGTTAGCACAAGATATAGGAGAGATGGATTACAAAACATGCTTGGTCTTAATATGTTTTTTAATACATTTTAAATTTATTTTTAAATATTGTAAAACACCAGATAAGAGGTGAAAATAGGGGGGAGGGGTTTGTGTGCAAATATCCTTACGTTTTTGGAAACATTAATATTGGACAAGCAGTTCTTATGTCATCAGTATAAATATAAACTTTTTAAAAAAGGGTCAAAGAGTCACAAATGGACATAAGGGTTTTTTTTATTTTACACGTACAAAAAACATATTACATAATATAAGTTACATGAATAGTACACACATTTATATTCAAACAGTAATACAAAAATAAAAAAGTAAGCCAACAAAGTGTTAATTAAATCCCTTCTCGATTATCAGTTTACAAATGGGCAGATAGGCGCTCTCTCCATGTGTGCCCATACATAACATGAACTCATAACAAAGGATGTGAATAAGGAGCAGGGGTTATTTTCTGGGCCACACTTTGTATTTATTTACCCTAACTAAGGATGCCACCACACCTAGCCAGTTAATGTTAATATTAGAGTTCAGGGGGATCAATGTAAGTATTGGGGTTTGGGGAAGTGTTTGGGTTGGGGGTTTGTATGGGGGTTCGGGGTCACTTCTGGGGGGTTAATTTATAAGGGGGGTGTATGTTTGTAAGCGCTGAACTGCCGCGATCAAGAGGCCGCATTGATCTTCACTTCACTTAACTCAAAATATTATTACACTGAAATTAATGTCACTGGGACCTCTAAATTCACTGATGTAACTTTGAGGTAGACAGGTTGTGTAGGTTCAGCTTCAATCTATTAAATTGTAATTATTCTTTTTTTAGATAAAGGCATAGAGGAAAATACTTGGCCCTATTCTTTTTTCATTTGTTTGTCAGCGACCTGGAAAAAGTTACTAAAAGCACAGTTCCAATATTTGGACATGAAAAATGTATAGGATCTGCTCAATAAAAATAGAATTGCAGGGAACTAAGATGGGAATCCCAACCATTCAGCTGAATTGAAGAATTTTTCCAACTCAACTACATTGGCCTGGCATTTGAAATTCCTATCTCAATTCCCTACAGTTGTCTCTTTATTAAATAGACCCTTATGTCAGATAATACATTCAAAGATGCGTGTAACTGAAGAAGAAGAATCAAAAGACAAAACTGTTTTTTTTATTTAATCTACATTACGCAGCGGATATTGAATAAAACTTTTTTAAATGGAACAGTCCCTTTAATTGTCTTATTTGTTAAGAATGTATATATGGATGTCCTTTTAATTTTTACATTTGTTCAGTTTGGAAAATGTCATAAGGAGCAATAAGATTGGCCAACATCTTGTTACATCGGGGGTCATGTATCAACACAGAGCACACGCAGATTGCTTCCAAAGTCTGGTGCAATCAGCGTGTGCGCCAATATATAAAGGAGACTCCCAACAAATTTTCGGGTCTGTGCTATCTACACCGAATGCATAAATTTGGGGGGAGGAGCCTCTGCCACACTGCAAAGTGTCGGGAGTTATAAAAAAGGGGCAATTGCCATTATTCATAACAAACAGCAACTGCGCCTTTTATCCATGACTCCCATTGTCTTGAGATACCTCAACTTGAGAAGAACTCATATGAATAAATATATCCAGCACTGCTTGTAAGCAAAGTCTCATAGTTATGCAAATGCAACATATTGTTATGTTCAAGTCTGTGCTGTCAAAAATGTTAAAAGTCTGTCGAGCACACCGCAATGATATACATTTTTATATAAAGCATAAAGTCTGGAGTTGAGTAAAAAGGCTTTGGACAAAAAGATTGCCTGCCGTAGTGGAACAATGCAGGCAGCCAGAAAAAGACGTCAGCCTCATAATGGCGTCTCGTGTTTTAAACAATTTAATTAACTTGGAGCTCTAGAATCAGTAAGGTTGCATTTGGCAGTATTAAATGTATATTTAATTACATGTTTTTTGAATGCTAAGCAAAATCTGAATACCACATTGTCAACTGCATTAATTCATCCTCCAAGACTAGACTTGCTATCTGTGTGCAAATGCATAGGAGGTCTATCATTTAGATATGGTTTTATCTATCACTGTGCGTCCAGTACATCCTACCATGACGCCTAATTTTCTTCTTGCAGGTGAGATAGTGAAAGAAAGTCAAACACTTAATTGATTTAAAGAGGGTCAGATTGCATCTATCCCATTTTAAATCCATTAGAACGGAGTGTAAAAATAGTTATTGAATTAAAAACCGATGATGTAAGTTTGAAGTTGCCATAAATACTGCTAATTGGTTACGCAGCATATCAGAACTTAATTATGGCTGCAGCACAAACAGACCATAAGACGCCTTTGGATTGCAAAGATTTTGACTTTTGCTGATAGGGCATTTTTTTCTTTTCTGATGTAAATGTGTATGTAGAATATATTGAAAGGTCACAAAGCTTAACTCTCCATTAAAATATACTATACTATTAGTGAGATGTTATAAGTAAAGCAATGTCATACATCTAAGCCCTGCTATAGTGCAGTTCTTGGGATCCAGTACAAGCAGGTTTGCAATGCTATTGGGGTACTATGTTATATCAGGGACCATGTATTCACAATCTGTATTTTCTTTGGGGAATTAATTTAGTAGGATATAGAAAATAATGTGGGAGTTGTGTTTAAAAAAAAAGGTGGTTTGGTCATTTTTTTTTAGACACTTGTGATTTTTTTTGCCAGCGATCATTTGCCCCGGAAGAGCTCAGAGCAGGAGACATCAACATGCAGTCCCGAGGGGAGGTGTGGGGGGTGACACCAGTGCTGCTGGCATCCTCCGGTGGTGCATCACGCTGCTGAACTTTTTTTTTTCTTTATGCCAGCCACATCTGCTAGAATAAAAAGTTTTTAAAAAAATCATTGCGACCGGATATGACAGTACGTCATATATGGTGGCTGTGATTGCCTCCTATGTGCAGGAAGAAAGACTGCATGGAGGAAACGACCGGGGACACTGAGCAGCAAGGAGGTGAGTACTGGAGAAGGGGGAAGGAGGGTTTTAATGTAACGAGCATAATAATGCTGGCATATTAATGGCAAAATACTGGCATTTATTAAATGGCAAAATACTGGCATATTGAATGTCAAAATACTGGCATATTAAATGGCAAAATACTGGCATGTATTAAATGGCAAAATAACACTGGCATATTATTGGGCAAATTGGCTGTGGCTTAGTAATGGAAAAATAATACTGGCATATTAATGGCAAAATACTGGCATTTATTAAATGGCAAAATACTGGCATATTGAATGGCAAAATACTGGCATATTAAATGGCAAAATACTGGCATGTATTACATAGCAAAATAGTATTGGCATTATAATGGGAAAATTGTCTGTGGCTTAATGATGACAAAATAACACTGGCATATTATTGGGCAACCCGTCTGTGGCATATTAATGGCAAAATAATACTGGCATATTGTTGGGAAAATTGGCTGTGGCATATTTATGGGCAAACTAACACTGGCATATTAATGGGAAAACTGGTTTATTTTAATTGGCACAATGATGCTGTGGCATGGTCTGTGGGTCAAATTAATATGCACTTTGGGGAAAGTGACACTGTTCTGTGGGACATTGAGATTATGGCATGCCAAATCATGTATGTGAAATATGAGTGCAAGCCAAGTGCTGTGGGTGCAATATCGGAGCATGGCAAGTGCTGTTGGTACTATAAGGTGCTGTGTTAAGTCCTTTAGGTGCAATGTGGGTGCAGAGGAAGGGAATAAAAACAAGGAATGCAATTTTTCAATAAAAATTTTATTACATATGAAAATAGTTGAATATAATATTAAAAAGTTCAAATAAGTATAAATGCAACTAGTTATAGAGAGAAAGATAGAGATAGATGTCTGTGTGTATAGATATTTATTGTTTTAGAATTGTAATTAATGACGGTCCCATGTGTGGCATGATTAAGGGGCTCTTGTGTGTGGCATAATTAATTGGGCTCCGAGGTGAGGCATAATTAATGGGGCTCTGGTGTGGCATAATTTATGGGGCTCTGTTGTGGCATAATTCATGGGGCTCTTGCATGTGGCATAGTTATGGGGCTCCTGTGTGTGGCATAGTTAATGGACTCCTGTGTGTGGCATAATTTGTGGGGCTCCTGTATGTGGCATATTTTGTGGGGCTCCTGTATGTGACATATTTAATGGGCTGTCTGACTGCCATTACTAAGGAATCTGTTTGGCATGGTATTAAAGGAAATCCAGGGAGGTGACACCATGAGTTACCGCACCGGTTGACACTAACCTTAGTGACGCCTCTGTCAACAGGTTAAAATCTCTGATCTAGGTGGGTTCCTTCTTACAGATTCCCAATTTAGGGAGCTTCTCAGTTGATCCAAATTGTTGGGCCAGCCCTTACATTATGCTGTAACTTAATATAAAATAAAAAAGATAGCAGCCTTTAACATAAATCATTCAACTATATAGTATGTCTAAAATATTTGAAATGTCTGTACAATTTGTTATCACCATGGAAAAATAACTTCCAATTTATTGTTATCAGTATTACATTAATATATAAAGTGAGTTTTATAAAGGTTATGAAAAATGAGCATGTAACCTCAACAGAACAAGAATTATTAACGTTATGGGAGAGCAGCTTGAATTTCAAGAGAAACTATGTTAAAATGTTCCCTACCCTCACTGTATCATGATCAGCTTCTGTGCCTAATTAAAGCTGGTTTGCAATGCATCATTCATGGCCTTAAAGGTCAGAAGTGGCTAGGAGCTTGTACCATATGCAAATAGATTGTCACTGTGCAGAATATGACTCTGGAGGGATATCCTATCTACAGAATACATCATCAATTAAATGGAACGTGAAGGTAATAAAACAATGACTCAAAATAATAAAATACAAAGCTGACCCTGCACAAACAAAGCAAAGCAGAAGCCAAAATGAACATAAGGGAAAGTCATCAATGTTTAAGGATCTTGTAAAATATGCTATGGCTATTATTTGTATTATTTATTATCATTTATTGGTATAGTACCAACATTTTCTGCAGTGTTATACAATAAATACAGGTTAATGCAAATAAATGCCAGAGTACAACTAAAATAGTGGATTGGGAAATTCCTGCCTACAAGTCATACTCTGGAGGGCCATAGTGTTCATTTGCATATACTGGCAACCTACAAAAAAGTTTTTACTGCTAGTGTTGCTGGTGTCCAGCTTTTAACCATGGTCATAGGTATTGCTCAGTAGTTCTCTGTTGACTTGCCAACTATCTTAAGCCCCAAAACAATACATGTATAAACAAACAGATTTTTTTATACATTTAAAAAAACATTATTAAAACACACAGATAATGATAAAAAAAAAAAAAAAAAAAGCATGTGCCTGTGTGGATATCCAATTTATGATATTTCCTTATGGCACCAAATGCAAAAAACAACTACAATTGACTCATACAACACAGCATTTCAGAATCATGTAAAAAAAAACATCAGCAGTCCATTGTGCTAGAGATCCAATTATGGGGGCATAATATGTGGAACAAGTGGCTTTCTGTGGCAATTTGCATTTCACTTTCAATTCTACTAACACAGGGATTAATACAAATATTTTTTTTCATTTAAGTTCATTTGTCCTAAATAAAAAAAAAAACTGTCTGCATTTATCAATCTAATAAAGTTGTCAACAAATATATAAAAATAATAATTTTGGTTATGTGAATTGGCCAAAGCATAATTAAGCTTACCCGTCGCATCATGGCACACTCTCAATAGAGAACCTACTCTCACCTCCTATCTAGTGGGCACACAAAGCATTTTACACTGATACCAAAACTGTGTTGTATGCATTGTACAGCCAATCACACTGTTTGCAGCATGCTCACAACTGTGTGGTAAGCATCATTTTATACATTTATATTATTTGAGCCTGTGATTAGCTTAGCGCACCAACATTTTTCTTCCCTGCTTGCACATAATTGAGGTTATTAGCTCCTCATTGTCTGGTTGCAGATTTCTGTCCAGTGGTTAATTGGGAGGCAGACAGTACTTAAAAATCATGTTTCTCTGCCCTGCGTCCCTCTTTAATATTTGTAGGGACAGGGGATGCGGAAAGGCCTCTAGTCCCCTCAATAAATGTATTTGGAGGGAGGGCTGCAGATAAGACATCTGGCTTCCCTACATAAAATATCCCCTCGCCCTCCCACAATATACCAGGGCAGACGGTTTCCCATGTGCCCCCCTGCCACCCCACCTAAAGCTTCTCAATCTGGCACCTGCCCAAATGCCCTCAGATCCCCCATCGTGTCAACAGGAAATGTTACTATAGCATGATGAGATGTTTTCCTGTAAATGTGCTTTTAATGAATACACTTTTGTGCAGTAAATTAAAAAAACATTAACTAAATATATGATATGTAAAACAACCTCATTACAGAGGCAAAAGTCAATTGACCATTGAATAGTATCTAATGATTCTTGTTGGCAGTTTATCTATACATGTATTAGCTGATTGTCGCTAAAGAAATGTATCAGTTTGTTCAATGTCAATATTTTACATATACTTGTGTATTTACTTTTTCTTGTTTTGTGTGTGTTAACTGTATATTTCTGTTAGGAACATCTACTCATAGGGTACTGGAGAAGTAGCTACCACAGTACAATGATATATCATCATGTTGAATCAAGTTTTTAAACAAACTTTTTTTTAAATTAATTTTTACAGAGTCCAAACAGAAACAGTGACAGAAAGAAACTTAGAAATGTACAAAATTACTGGTCTGAAGGATTCAGGACTGTTAAGCCCTATCTCAAAGTACACTTGCAGAATGGTATAATAAAGGAGTGTAGACCTTGGGAGTATAATTCTCAGAGGTTAGGGTGGTCGTACTCCTATAATCCCTACTAGGAGATGTGAATATTCAATCTCCTCTAATAGCGTGCAGCACTTCAAAATAGTAAATTTAATTTCTTTACTTTTATTATGCAGACAACATAACAAAAAAGGCAAAAATTAAATAAAAGATTGAAGAAAAAATTTCAGTTCTTGTCAGTCCATAATGAATCATTTACAGCCTATCAAACAATATGTTCCAGAAGATAGTTTACTGTTCCCACAAGGCATTATAAAATAAATGTTTTGAGTATTTTTCTCCCAAATGTTGTATATATCCAAAAAGGGTACGTGCTATCTACAATACACATATTGAGAGTTCTGTATCAATCTGCGCCAGTGGTGAATAAGAGGAAATGAGAGAAAGAAAGGGGAAAAAATGAAGATGCTAGAAACATTGAACCACTGCAACTTTCAACTACCAGTGGAGAGGCTCTCTATTGTCCATAAAAAGATGGATGTACAAAGGCTATAGCTGGTGTGAATGCTCGTTCTAAGTACAGATAAGTCAGGGTTATAAAGCAACAGTTAAATTAAATGTAATAAATACAATATACATAAAATTACACACACAAATTAATAATTGGTATAACAGTGTGCAATAAATTCACAGCAAAATAAAACATATATAACAATACAATTACAGCCTATGTCAGGTCTTGCATCGTTGGATCAATCAACCTGATATGTTTTACCCATGAGGCTTCTTCAGGGGTAATTGTATGTTAAACTAAAACTGAAATAACATTGAGAATGAAGAAGAAGAACAAAGTAAAATCTGGAGAATAAAGTAGGTAGAGGTAAGTTTTTTTATATAATCTACCAGGTACTAAAAGTGATACAACATTACTGAATTTTTTTTATTTTTTTTTATCGAGTCATCAATATTGATACGTCAAAGTTAGAACCACAGAAAGATGCTAGAGAACAGATTGCATATTACACACAATACACCTAGCAAAGAGGCATATCCGACTCATATTTGTATAATATTATTTGTATAGATGAACTAAGTAGTGGTGTTTATGAAGTGAAAATATGTTCTGCGTGAGCAGAAATCAGAGTAAGAATGTAGCAATAGAACGATTAACATAGAGGACTTTGCAGGAATTAAGTACCCAGTAAGCAAGGTATATACAATACAGAAAACAAGATAGTACCAATACGATAAGATGTCTTACAGTAATGACATGAACTTTTAAACATAAATACAGGAATACCATGAAACTAACATATTGAATGGGTAAATATGGAGAACCATTGTGTCACAGGGTATTACTTAGTAAACCTCAGGTATACAGAATCAATTTGGTTGGCCATGGCAGTCGGTCTGAAATGTAGACAGTTGCAAGGGATAGTGATGCCTTGCACTATGAGCAGTTATGTGATCCTGATCAAACACTCAAAAAATATACTATGCACTATCCTGAAGCACAAGGTTCAGTTCAAGAAACGTATAAACTGTGATTCAAAAATACTCCTTGGGTCAGATATAAACAGTGAGAAAAAGCTTGAAAGAAGTATTGAATAGGGGAAAAAGAGAAGACTGATAAAAGAGAGAAGAAAGAAGGGGGAGAGATGCTGCCCCAGCTGGCAAGCATAAGGGAACGCTGCATAAAAACAAAAAAAAGGGGCCAAGTGATGGTTGGGGGGGGGGGGGGGCATATGGGTAAAACTAAAGATATCAGGGATAGATACATTGTAAAAGTCTATCCTTAGTCCATAGAAACCCTGTGATCCTCTTTCGTATGGTTGATGTCAACTCAAATCGCTCATTATACATCAACACAGATACTTGCAACACTAAAAAATGTACAAATTAACATATTACCCCTAATAAACGGAGCCCAACATTTATCAGAAAAGTCATTGTGGATTATATGTTTTCAATTAAGAATTAGGTAAGACCAGAAAGAGCAAGGATGAATACATCATGATGGTCAAGCCTTAGTTCACAGAAATCATGGGAACCTCTTTCATGTGTGTAATATCAACTCAAATCACGTGTGAAGCTACAACATAAACACTTACAGCACTATAGAATGGTTCATCCGGTCAAAGTAATATATTATCCCTAATCTGGGGTATACTGAAGATAGAAAGAGAGGAGAAGCAATATAGTAATAAAAATAATAAATAAAATAATAAATAAAAAGTAATAATAATAAAAAAAAAGTAATATAGTAGAAGTAAATAAAAAGTAAGAAAGGAAAGGGAGAGATGTAAGTATAGGCTGGAGAGCAGAGCAGATACATTTTAAACTTATAACAGAAAAGGAAATAATAGCAGGAGAGAGAGAGTGAAGAAGAAGAAAGATGCAAAATAATGCAGAGCAAGAAAAATGTGCGAAAGAGTGGGAGGAAATGAGATCAGAAGCAAACTACTGACATATTTTGTGACAAGATTTTGAATCTGTGGATATATTAATCTCAACATTTGTTTATAGCTCTAATTATTAGGACATTGGTACCATCTATAATGTTGTTAATTGAAAAGTTAATAAAAATATATTTTAACAACAGAATATTGTGTCAAAATGTTAAATAAAAGAAAAATAAATAAATATGAAAAAACATTGCAATAAATTAATAATAATGTAATAAAAAAAACATTGCAGATCAATTTTTCATTGGCAATGTTATAATTTTGATATGCCATAAAAGCAAATTCATTCATTAAAAAAGTAACAAGTTATGCTGTTACATCAATGATGACATCATGTATAACTAATAAGTTAGAGAATGACAGTGTAGACATGTTTACATTCATTATCATATATAATTTGATACATCATCTGAACAGCTCTTGTGGTTTAACAATGCTGGTTAACAATGTGGTTTGACAATGCTGGTGATGTCATGCCAGCAAAATCCCTTCCCATTACACTGGCACTCAAAAGGTGCCCTGTTGGAAAATTATACCTGTATTAAATGTCTAATGATGCCCTGTATCTTTGGCTCCAGCCCATGGAAAGAGGCTGCCAACGAAAAGGTAAATAAAAAAAGTAATTCATCTTAGCAGAAAAACATACTGGCAGAAAAAAAAAGCATCCTACCATTGGTTGGTTTTTCAAAACAGAGTCAGCCAATCAGACGCATCCTACTGTCATTTTAAATCCCAGCCAACTGCGGAGTTTGGGCCAGATCGGAGCACACTGAGCAGACTCTTAAGTATTGAAATGGAAAAATAGGAGAATAAATTATTTGATATTCCTATCGTAAAATGTTAAAGTTAAAGATAACCTTTACTTAGAAAGACTTACAACTGAAGGTTAAATGATTTTGTAACTACTGTTTGATGTGCGCAGTTTTACAATCTATTAAATCCAGCATTATTAGAGCCTATTAGCATTGGAAACTAAAAGTATTTATATATTACATCTGCTGATAAATTGTTGTGTGCTCTTAAAATGCTGAAATACCTTGGACTATGTCAACATTAGAGAAGGTACCAATGTACTAATACCCCGAACTAGAAAAAAATGTGGAGATTACTAAATTTGCTATGTATTATAGCAAATCTTAATAGTGTTGTATCACTTAGAACATTTGGCAGCTTATAGCAATAAACTTGCTTTGACCTACTTCTTCTTCTGATTTTTATTCTTTCATCTTCTTTCTTAGGGTTTTTTCTGTTTTAGTTTAATATAAATATGAGGAACTGTACAAAAAAGATGGTTTGCATCTTTCTCAAAAGGGAACGAATGTTCTCAGTGAGCAGTTCAGAGGTTTTGCTAGGAGGTTTTTAAACTAAAAGAGGGGGGCAAAATGGCGATAAAACATCAATCCAATTGCCCCCCCAAAAATGTACAGAAGTTACCTGTAGTCAGTGTGCTGAAAAATGATAAGCTTAGGGTCATGTCTACAAATGCTCGCAGTTTAGGGAATAAGATCCATGAACTTGTGGCAATATTGGCAACTGAGAATGTAGATTTAGTGGCTGTTACTGAGACATGGTATAATGAAAAACATGACTGGGACATTTCAATACCAGGGTACTCTTTATATAGAAAAGACAGAGAAGGTAAAAAAGGGGGAGGGGTGGCCCTGTATGTGAGGGATAGCTTAAAATGTAACATAATACAAGTTAGTGAGGCGAACATAGAGTCAGTTTGGGTTACATTAGAATTTGGTAATCATATGGTAACTCGGGTAGGTGTGATTTATAGGCCCCCTGGACAAATAGAGTAGTTAGATAATCTACTAGTTAAGGAAATAGCTAAAATGACAATGAAGGGAGAAGTGATCATCATGGGTGACTTTAATCTTCCTGATGTGAACTGGAAATACAAAACAGCTACTTGCGCCAGGAGTACGCATATCCTAAACTCCCTACTTGGATTATCTCTAAAACAAGTAGTGGAGGAGCCAACTCGAAAGCAGGCCATACTAGACTTAGTGTTCACAAATGGAGATATGTTATCAGATATTACTGTTGGTGAAAGTTTAGGATCTAGTGATCACCAGACAGTGTGGTTTAATATAAGAACAGTGACCCAGTCACACCACACAAAAACAAAAGTTTTAGATTTTAGAAAAACAGACTTTTCTAAAATTAGATTAGGTGTGAAGGAGTCATTATCAGACTGGAGCAAATTAAATGGAGTCCAGGAGAAATGGGATTATCTAAAAGTTGCACTACTGAAGGCAACAGAAAATTGCATAAGGCTTGTCAGTAAGAGCAAAAAATTGAAGAAACCACTGTGGTACTCTGCAGAGGTGGCTAAAATAGTAAAAAATACAAAGCTAGCATTTAGTAATTATAAAAATACTCAGAGTGAGGAAGATAGAAAGATCTATAAGAGTAGGCAGAAAGAGGCAAAGCAAGCTATAAGAGCTTCCAAAGCACACACAGAAGAGACTATAGCCCAGTCAGTGAAAAAGGGGGATAAAACATTTTTTAGATACATAAATGAGAAAAGGAAAGTAAAACAAGGATTAGTTAGATTAAAAACAAAAGAAGGATGCTATGTAGAAGAGGATAAAGGCTTAGCAGACTGCCATAATGAATATTTTTGTTCAATTTTTACAAATGAAAATGAGGGTAAGGGACCTCATTTAGGGAAAAAGACTAATGAGTCTTTTGATGCATGTAAGTTTACAGAGGAAGAGGTTTTACTTCAGCTGTCTAAAGTAAAGACAAATAAGTCGATGGGACCTGATGGGATACATCCAAAGTTATTAAAAGAACTTAGTGGTGTACTAGCAAAACCGTTAACAGATTTATTTAACCAATCATTGTTAAAGGGAGTAGTTCCAGAAGATTGGAAATTAGCTAATGTTGTGCCCATTCACAAGAAAGGTAGTAGGGAGGAGGCGGGCAACTATAGACCAGTAAGTCTTACTTCAGTAGTGGGGAAAATAATGGAAACCTTGTTAAAGAATAGGATTGTTGAACATCTAAAGTCGCTTGGATTTCAAGATCAGAGACAGCATGGGTTTACTTCAGGGAGATCATGCCAAACTAATCTTATTGATTTTTTTGATTGGGTAACTAAAATAATAGATCAGGGTGGTGCAGTAGACATTGCTTACCTAGATTTCAGTAAGGCTTTTGACACTGTCGCACATAGAAGGCTTATCAATAAACTGAAATCTTTGAGTTTGGATTTCAATATTGTTGAATGGATTAGACAATGGCTGAGTGACAGGCAACAGAGGGTTGTAGTCAATGGGGTATATTCGATGCAAGGTCTTGTTACTAGTGGGGTACCTCAGGGATCTGTTCTTGGACCCATTCTCTTTAATATTTTTATTAGCGATATTGCAGAAGGTCTTGTTGGCAAAGTATGTCTTTTTGCTGATGATACAAAGATTTGCAGCAGGGTTGATATTCATGGAGGGATAAGCCAAATGGCAAATGATTTGGATAAACTAGAAAAATGGTCAGAGCAGTGGCAACTGGCATTTAATGTGGACAAGTGCAAGATTATGCACCTTGGGCGTAAAAACCCAAAAGCAGAATATAGACTATTTGGTACAGTCCTAACCTCAACATCTGAGGAAAGGGATTTAGGAGTAATAATTTCAGAGGACTTGAAGGTAGGTAGGCAATGCAATAGAGCAGCAGGAAATGCTAGCAGAATGCTTGGTTGCATAGGGAGAGGTATTAGCAGTAGGAAGAGGAAAGTGCTCATGCCATTGTACAGAGCACTGGTGAGACCTCACTTGGAGTATTGTACGCAGTACTGGAGACCGTATCTCCAGAAGGATATTGATACTTTGGAGAGAGTTCAAAGAAGGGCTACTAAACTGGTTCATGGGTTGAAGGATAAAACTTACCAGGAAAGGTTAAAGCATCTTAACATGTATAGCTTGGAGGAAAGACGTAACAGGGGGGATATGATAGAAACATTTAAATACATAAAGGGAATCAACACAGTAAAGGAAGAGAGTATATTTAAAAGAAGAAAAACTACCACAACTAGAGGACATAGTCTTAAATTAGAGGGGCAACGATTTAAAAGTAATATCAGGAAGTATTACTTTACTGAGAGGGTAGTGGATGTATGGAATAGCCTGCCAGCAGAAGTGGTAGAGGTAAACACAGTCAAGGATTTTAAGCATGCGTGGGATAGACACAAGGCTATCCTAGCTATAAGACCGGGAACGGGGGACTAATAAAATTACTCAAAAAAAAAAAAATTGGGCAGACTAGATGGACCGAATGGTTCTTATCTGCCGACACATTCTATGTTTCTATGTTTCTATGAGACACATTAGGTTGATTGATAAACAAGACTTGACAGAAGCTTTAATTGTATTGTTATATATCTTATTTTTCTGTGAATTTATTGCACATTATTATACCAATGATTAATACACATTATTAATTTTATTTTAAATGTATATCATTATTATTATTATTAATCATGTAGTATGTTAATGTATATATTTTAATTGTATTTATTAAAATATGAATATAATAGTTAAAAAATGCTATCTTCAGCAAAAAAAAAAGCATTCAAGCACATATCAGCAATCAAAGATATGTCCAAACATATTGATGACTCTCTGTTGAGTGTTTAAACATAAACTGATAGTGTCCATATGGATCACATTACCTGACACATTTCACTAAAAAGTATAATCAGAGGTTAACTGGAAAAAAAAAAGTTGTACAACAATTCTGTGGATAATGTAGGTTATAGTGCAATCCCCTATTGATGAAATGGCAATAATGAGAGCCCTATACAGTTTGTGTGAGCAAACTTGATCTGTTTCAAAACTGCCAAAAAAGCACTCAAAGTATTGCAAATATACAACAATAAAAGTTTTCCAAATGATACATATACTTGCAAAGTGTGCATACATATATCTGCAGTAATTTTATATCAGATGTACAGCTAGGGTTGACAGCAGGCAGTTTTTTTGTTGGACACATATAACGTTTACATGTGTCCATAAGAAAACAATTAATTAATCAATTAAGCAGGCCCATAGGACCTACACTGACTAATTAACTGATCTCCCTATGAAGACATATGAATTATGCTATCTGCAGTGCAGCATAGAGTCTTTTGGGTGCAATATGGGTGCAGTGGTGAGTCCTGTACATACAAATGAAGTAAATAAAAAGACATACATTATTTCAATAAAATTGTTATTAAATAACATGAACTAAAGTTGCCTTACAATGAGGCTCGCCTTATATTCAAGCAAATATAGTAACACTTCAGTACTACTAAAGTACATTTTTCTTTTTGCATTTGTAATGACAAATGACAAAATGATGAATAATAATCTATACATTGTGTTTACAGAATTGCAAGCAAATATGTAAAAGGGAAGAGAGAATATGTCTGAAGTGTGTCATATGACATCACCTTATGGCTTGAGACGCAAATTACACATTTCCCATTGAAAATGAGTTCATTCACAAATCAAGCCAGTGTGCAGGAGACACCAAAGACACGTTTAAAACACATATTTCTCTTAATTCATACATTTGCATGCAATTCTGCTAACTCAATGTATAGGGTTTTTTTTTTTTTACCATTTTTTATTCTATTCACATATAGTGTGAATGTAGAGAATAAAGAATGGTGAATGGTTGTGTTCACTAAACAAAACTTTTGTTAGGAAAGAGCCATCTGTGTTCCTAAAGACTAATATGTCTTTTTTTTTTTTTTTAGCCCTAATTCTAAATGTTTGCCTGGGACCGGGAGAATTTAAGAAGTAAAAAAAAAAAAGATCAGATTATAGAAACATAGAATGTGTCGGCAGATAAGAACCATTCGGTCCATCTAGTCTGCCCAATTTTTCTGAATACATTTATTAGTCCCCCGTTCCAGGTCTTATAGCTAGGATAGCCTTATGTCTATCCCATGCATGCTTAAAATCCCTGACTGTGTTTACCTCTACCACTTCTGCTGGAAGGCTATTCCATACATCCACTACCCTCTCAGTAAAGTAATACTTCCTGATATTACTTTTAAATCGTTGCCCCTCTAATTTAGGAATATGTCCTCTAGTTGTGGTAGTTTTTCTTCTTTTAAATATACTCTCTTCCTTTACTGTGTTGATTCCCTTTATGTATTTAAATGTTTCTATCATATCTCCCCTGTTACGTCTTTCCTCCAAGCTATTTCTCTTATTTACATGATGCAGCACATATGCAATTTTATGTGGGGAACTCTTGAAGCAACAGCACATTTTTGGGGTTAAAGAACTCAGAACACAACATCCCTGCTAATTGAAGAACAATTTTCCATTCTTGACTACTGCCTAAGGATAGCAAGCATCCGATTTCATTCAAATACAATTTTCAAATGAAGTACGGTGAAGAAAACATTACAGAGAGAACTACCAAAACAATTTTATGGATGCTGGAAAAAAATGTGGATTTTAATATCCAACAGCAGAAATACAGCAGTGTCACAATAATTACTTTATAAAACTCAATAATGTAATTCCACATCTTATTCTAAATCTAGCTACATTCACATTGGGGTTCGAGATGAAGCAATATTGCTTTTACCCTTTATTGACTCCATCTTATTTGATTAATCTTTCCAGAATTGCTAATAATGAAAAAATAAAATTCACCAATGGTAACGTTATAATTGCGATATAAGTATGATATCAGAAGCATTACGGAAAACATTTTACATAATTGGATGGCCTACGGATAAACATTGTATTTAAAGGCCATTTCAGAATATAATTGAATTATATTGCTATTTATTTAACCTTTTTCCCATGATTTTTTTTAATGGGTGGGTGGCAGTAACATTACTCCAGTTTGCATGTTAAGCAATGTTTAACATGCAAACTGGAGTTTTATAAGACCATTAATGGTATCAGCATAATGCAACAGTGTGCTGTTACTGCTACCGTCATGTTTTGGTACCATTTTAATCAAATCGCACTTTATTCACTTCTGAATAACATGCAATAAAAAAAGTTTTTTGGGGGGGTTTACCAGCCCTCGTTGCGTCAGGCCCAAGGTCTGTGGGGGCTATTTATAACAAATATCGTAATTCTGTGACATGTGCACTGGTCCCAAACATCTGGAAACTCTCTCCACACTGGCGCTGCCCTTGTGTAAAGAATTAGGCCCTTTTCAGCATATGGAAGTGTTGAGATGTAGTAAAAAGACACAATTGCCATCATATGTTACCCCCCCTATGTGTCTTTCTCAAAGAGCATCAAGGTAAATTAAGTCAGCAATACGAAAAGGCAGTAAAGTATTCATTTATAGGATTTTTAAACACAAGTTATTTTTAAAACACAAGATATATTAGAATAGTTAATTGAATAAACCTAAATATTACTTAAAAATGTAATAGAATGTCTGCATTAACAAACTTAGCATTCTATACATAATTCGTACAGCTGTTAGCTAAGATATGAGAAAGGTCGGCACCTTTATAATAAAATTAAAATATCATTTCAAACACGTACCATGTGTCGCACAATTTGATAAACGACAATGTGTTTGTGTAAACTAGTATTTCATTCATGTTTTCCAATGCATAGAAATTCCACTATTAATCCTTTTGATAAATTGACCCATACTGTTGTTGGTGCGGTAAAAGGCAGAATCTAATGATGAATGGGTTAAAGTGCAACTATTCTTTAAGGGACACTGTACAATGTTTTCACAGTGTGGCCATCTATCTACTGTATTTATATTATGTTCAAAAAAATATTTCACAGGCCTACTATATGAGAGTGTGTTTCTGAATTACAGCAAAGACTTGATCTTGTGTGATATTTTCAAGCCACAGGCCAGACTTTATAAGCTCAGATTTTTTTTTTCTTTTTTAATTTAATTTTTTCCCTGCAGCTGCTAAGTTAATTTTCCAATGAAAGCAGGTTATTCATCCTTGCCTAGTGTAAATGGCAGGAACCAGCAGCATTATCCACTGGCTTAGCCGGAATAGACTTTGTCAAGATGTCTCTAAATATGTATTCAATTTTCCTTAAATAATATTTGTTATGCTGCGTGCTTGTGCAATTTTAAAAGGTACATGAAAGGTAGCATTGCAAAATTAGCATAATATTATTTCGGATTCTGGGATCTGTTGTGATTGCTGAACGTTCAAAGCATTGTTTAAAACACAGGATATGACAATAGGCTCTATAGAATTGAAGGTACTTTCAAACTTAAGGACAAAGTAGCCGAGTTTAAAAAATGATCCAGTTCAATTGAATAAAGCCCAATGGAAATGTCTGGGGGTGGGGGGGGGGAGTGGGGCACAGAATAAGAAAATTATGAGAGGGTAACAATAAGACACAAGCTTACAAGAAGAACAAAGGGGAAGGAGGCATCTGACCAACAACAGAGATGACACTGTAACACCAACATCCTAAAACATCATGAAATAAGGTGAATGACGGTGAATCTATGATACAAATGTCATATTTAGCACTCAGGTTACTTGGAGGTGGTACTTATCATCTGACTGCATTGTCACCAATATCATATATGAAGGAAATGGAGAAATAAAATGGCAGAAAGAAATAAAAACTAAAGTAAAGAGATTTTGTAATGAAAATGGGAGAGAAAGAAAATAAAAGTAAGACATCATTAGCTTGGTTTTCTGATTAATAATGGGTACCCATGCTCAAACACCTTCACTGACCTCAGTTGTGTATCAGCAGGGAAGTAGACTGTCCCAGGAACTAGCTAGTAAGGGGTATGCATTAAACACCTCCCCATGATGGAGACATGTTAAGCATGCTAAAAAAAAAGCATAGCCTTTTTTACTGAAATCAAAATGTAATTCAAATTATGAATGTTTGTTTACCTGTTGAAGTCAGATTTCATATGCACAGTCCAGTTTTCTTATTTGATTCAGCACCAAGGACAGGGACTCTATGGATTCTCCTGTTTATGACATTACCTGTAGTTTAATATGCAAATTACACTTTTTCCATTGATATGTAAATTAAAGAAGTTAATTTACATATCAAGCCATAGGCGGAGATTCTATAGACACATTTAAAACACTCTTTTTTTTTCCTAATTTAGGCATTTGCTTCCAGTTTTGCCAACGCAATATATAGATATTTTTCAGTAATATCTTATTCTCTACATGCGCAGTACAGTGTTTAGGTGATACAGTCCTTATAAGTTCAATAAAAGTGTGGCCAATTCCTTATCCAATATACTGCTAACATGTCTTGTGTCACTAATGGGCTTGGGGATCAGTCTCATATGTTGTGATAATGAGCAGTCATGGTAATCAAACTGCCATAAGCTGGCTAATCATTTGGGGAAATGTAGTCCACACAAATAGAGTTCAATGGTTAATCAGAGGTTTTTTCACTGGCTCATGCAATACAGTTTTTTTTCACTATATTACCCATGGTCAGTTGGTTTTCCTTTACTTTAGCTGCTATAGGATCAGGTGTCCCTGAGACATGTGAAACCGATGATGTGTGGATTCGTTTAGGAAGGAAGTGTTTTGTTGTACTGCATATTGATGGGCTGGTGCTGGGAATGTGTATATATACTGTAAAAATGTCCTTTTAGTGGTGTCCTAGAACCATGTTGTTAAGGTCATGGGTTATAGGAGTAAACTGGTATTTCTCCACATTCTTGGCCATCATGCCTAGTGGGAATACTGCTCCGCCCACCTTTCCTGGTTAAGCAAAAGTTTATGAGCATGGAGACATTTATGCTAATTTAATTACCGTTCAACTGTGTGCTCCTGAAAGCCTTCAATATATTTTCAGGCACTGAATTATTGAGATTTATGTTAACTTGAATACATCAGATTTCTCCTGAGATATAACATTGTGAGCTACACCCCAAGGTATACCGCTAATGCTATAGTGAGAATATCAACAGCACCTCCCTGAGGCCAAGAGGGAAGGCAGTCGCAATGGTGATGCAAAGAACCATTTACATATATAAAGGTTAATAATAACTAGACATGTGCAAAACTAAAATTTTCGTTTCGTTTTCGTCCATTCGGACGAAAATGTTATTTATTTCGTCTAAAACGAATTTCGTTCATTAGTGCATTCGTTTCAGACGAAATTCGTTCATTATTTTCGTTTCGTTAATTTTTTTCGTTCGTTTTATAGAATACAATGTAATACTATTGGCTTTCTATAAACCGAACGAGAGCCCCATTCATAAGAAATTCTTATGAATGGGGCTCTCGTTCGGTTCATAGAAAGGCAATAGTATTACTTGTATTCTATAAGCCGAAAGTCTATAAACCGAACGACTTTCGGTTTATAGACTTTCGGCTTATGGAATACATGTAATCCTATTGCTATTCTATAAACCGAACGACTTTCGGTTTATAGAATAGCCATAGGTTTACATGTATTACATAAGCCGAAAGTCTATAAACCGAAAGTCGTTCGGTTTATAGGCTGTCGGCATTTAACTATACAGAGACAGAGTCTCCATTCATAAAATTATGAATGGAGACTTTGTCTCCGTGTAGTAAAATGCCGACAGCCTATAAACCGAACGTTCGGTTTATAGGCTGTGGGCATTTTACTACACGGAGACAAAGTCTCCATTCATAATTTTATGAATGGAGACTCTGTCTCCGTGTAGTAAAATGCCGACAGCCTATAAACCGAACGTTCGGTTTATAGGCTGTCGGCTTATGGAATACATGTATTCCTATTGCTATTCTATAAACCGAAAGTCGTTCGGTTTATAGAATAGCAATAGGAATACATGTATTCCATAAGCCGACAGCCTATAAACCGAACGTTCGGTTTATAGGCTGTCGGCATTTTACTACACGGAGACAGAGTCTCCATTCATAAAATTATGAATGGAGACTTTGTCCCCGTGTAGTAAAATGCCGACAGCCTATAAACCGAACGTTCGGTTTATAGGCTGTCGGCTTATGGAATACATGTATTCCTATTGCTATTCTATAAACCGAACGACTTTCGGTTTATAGAATAGCCATAGGATTACATGTATTATATAAGCCGAAAGTCTATAAACCGAAAGTCGTTCGGTTTATAGGCTGTCGGCATTTAACTATACAGAGACAGAGTCTCCATTCATAAAATTATGAATGGAGACTTTGTCTCCGTGTAGTAAAATGCCGAAAGCCTATAAACCGAACGATCCGTTTATAGACTTTCGGCTTATATAATACATGTAATCCTATGGCTATTCTATAAACCGAACGTTCGGTTTATAGAATAGCAATAGGAATACATGTATTCCATAAGCCGACAGCCTATAAACCGAACGTTCGGTTTATAGGCTGTGGGCATTTTACTACACGGAGACAAAGTCTCCATTCATAATTTTATGAATGGAGACTCTGTCTCCGTATAGTTAAATGCCGGCTTTTAACTATACGGAGACAAAGTCTCCATTTATAATTTTATGAATGGAGACTCTGTCTCCGTATAGTTAAATGCCGGCTTTTAACTATACGGAGACAAAGTCTCCATTTATAATTTTATGAATGGAGACTCTGTCTCCGTATAGTTAAATGCCGGTGTTCTGACAAATTTCTGGAGCAAATTCTCCTGCGCAATCGCAGGAGAATTTGCTCACTGCGCATGCGCATAAAGTTACAGCTGATAACTCAGCTGTAACTTTGTGACCACCGCGCATGCGCCAGCTGCGCAACCCACCTCCCGCCCCCTCACACCCCCTGCACACCCCTTCTTACCAGATCATCGACCACAGCGATACACAGCGCATGCGCACGCCTATCCAGCCGTTTGGGAATGTGCGCGTCCGTTGTTGTGTTCTTAAGGTGGTAAGTAACATGGGGCGTCGGGACATAAGGGGGCAAGCATCCTGGTGAGGGCTGCCTCATCTTGATGGGATTTGTGATCCTCCTGCTGCATCAATAATACAGCAGGAGGATCACAAATCCCATCAAGATGAGGCAGCCCTCACCAGGATGCTTGCCCCCTTATGTCCCGACGCCCCGTGTTACTTACCACCTTAAGAACACAACAACGGACGCGCGCATTCCCAAACGGCTGGATAGGCGTGCGCATGCGCTGTGTATCGCTGTGGTCGATGATCTGGTAAGAAGGGGTGTGCGGCGGGTGTGAGGGGGCGGGAGGTGGGTTGCGCAGCTGTCTCATGCACGGTGGTCACAAAGTTACAGCTGAGTTATCAGCTGTAACTTTATGCGCATGCGCAGTGAGCAAATTCTCCTGCGATTGCGCAGGAGAATTTGCTCCAGAAATTTGTCAGAACACCGGCATTTAACTATACGGAGACAAAGTCTCCATTTATAATTTTATGAATGGAGACTCTGTCTCCGTATAGTTAAATGCCCACAGCCTATAAACCGAACGTTCGGTTTATAGGCTGTCGGCTTTTAACTATACGTTTGTCTCCATTCATAAATTTATGAATGGAGACTCTGTCTCCGTATAGTTAAATGCTATTGTATTCTATAAACCGACTCTATTTCGGCTTATAGAATGCAATAGTACTACGAATGGACGAATGAACGAATGATTTTCCTTTATTAACTATTCGTTCATTCGATTTAGTTAGCTTAGCATTTTCGTTCTTCGTTTTTCGGGCGAATGGACGAAAATGCAATTTTCGGACGAAAATGCATTCGTCCGAAAACGAATGCACATGTCTAGTATATATTCACATGTAAATTGCTTTTTTAATAAAAAATTTTGATATAAATAAAATCTTGTTTTTATTTCCTTTTATGTGACAAAGCTGCCTCTCTCTTTCCCTTGCCCCCAGATTTGTCGCTCTCCCCCCCTTAGTGTTGTCTCTCTCTCACCCTCCCTTTGGCTCCCCCCTCGCTCCCCTTGTGTCTGTCTCTTCCCCCCTTCCCTCCCCTTGTTTCTCTCTGCCCCCCCCCTTGTTATTCTGTCCCCCCCTCACCTGTTTCTTGCTCCCTGGTGGCTAGTGGGGGCAGCCGGGGGATGTATGCACTATACATAATAGACGGAAGTGTCGGGCAGCATGGAGGTTGTCTGCACGATTCGTGCAGACATCCCCCAGCTGCCCGATTCTCCCTGGTGGCTAGCGAGGCAGCGGTGGATGTCTGCGCGATGAGCGAGACCTCCCCTGCTGCCGCCCGGAACGACAGCCAGGACTTTTATGAGGAAGCCGGAAGTACCCAGCTTCATCATAGAAGTCCCGGCGGTCATGCCGGGCGGCAGCAGGAGAGGTCTCGCTCATCGCGCAGACATCCTCCGCTCCCTCGCTAGCCACCAGGGAGAATCGGGCAGCTGGGGGATGTCTGCACGAATCGTGCAGACAACCTCCATGCTGCCCGACACTTCCGTCTATTATGTATAGTGCATACATCCCCCGGCTGCCCCCACTAGCCACCAGGGAGCAAGAAACAGGTGAGGGGGGGACAGAATAACAAGGGGGGGGGGGCAGAGAGAAACAAGGGGAGGGAAGGGGGGAAGAGACAGACACAAGGGGAGCGAGGGGGGAGCCAAAGGGAGGGTGAGAGAGAGACAACACTAAGGGGGGGAGAGCGACAAATCTGGGGGCAAGGGAAAGAGAGAGGCAGCATTGTCACATAAAAGGAAATAAAAACAAGATTTTTTTATATCATAATTTTTTATTTAAAAAGCAATTTACATGTGAATATATACTAGACATGTGCATTCGTTTTCGGACGAATGCATTTTCGTCCGAAAATTGCATTTTCGCCCATTCGCCCGAAAAACGAAGAACGAAAATGCTAAGCTAACTAAAGCCGGATGAACGAATGGTTAATAAAGGAAAATCATTCGTTCATTCGTCCATTCGTAGTACTATTGCATTCTATAAGCCGAAATAGAGTCGGTTTATAGAATACAATAGCATTTAACTATACGGAGACAGAGTCTCCATTCATAAAATTATAAATGGAGACTTTGTCTCCGTATAGTTAAATGCCCACAGCCTATAAACCGAACGTTCGGTTTATAGGCTGTGGGCATTTAACTATACGGAGACAGAGTCTCCATTCATAAAATTATAAATGGAGACTTTGTCTCCGTATAGTTAAAAGCCGGCATTTAACTATACAGAGACAGAGTCTCCATTCATAAAATTATGAATGGAGACTTTGTCTCCGTATAGTTAAATGCCCACAGCCTATAAACCGAACGTTCGGTTTATAGGCTGTGGGCATTTAACTATACGGAGACAGAGTCTCCATTCATAAAATTATAAATGGAGACTTTGTCTCCGTATAGTTAAAAGCCGGCATTTAACTATACAGAGACAGAGTCTCCATTCATAAAATTATGAATGGAGACTTTGTCTCCGTGTAGTAAAATGCCCACAGCCTATAAACCGAACGTTCGGTTTATAGGCTGTCGGCTTATGGAATACATGTATTCCTATTGCTATTCTATAAACCGAACTTTCGGTTTATAGAATAGCCATAGGATTACATGTATTACATAAGCCGAAAGTCTATAAACCGATCGTTCGGTTTATAGACTTTCGGCATTTTACTACACGGAGACAAAGTCTCCATTCATAATTTTATGAATGGAGACTCTGTCTCTGTATAGTTAAATGCCGACAGCCTATAAACCGAATGACTTTCGGTTTATAGACTTTCGGCTTATGTACTACATGTAATCCTATGGCTATTCTATAAACCGAAAGTCGTTCGGTTTATAGTTTAGCAATAGCATTACATGTACTCTATAAACCGAACGTCGTTCGTTTTAAAGACTTTCGGCTTATAGAATACTATTGGCTTTCTATAAACCGAACTAGAGTCGAGTCCCCATTCATAAGAAATTCTTATGAATGAGGAGGGACTCTAGTTAGGTTTATAGAATGCCAATAGTATTCTATAAGCCGAAAGTCTTTAAAACGAACGACGTTCGGTTTATAGAATGCATGTAATGCTATTGCTGTTCTATAAGCCGAATGTCTTTCGGCTTATAGAACAGCAATAGCATTACATGTATTCTATAAACCGAACGTCGTTTGTTTTAAAGACTTTCGGCTTATAGAATACATGCTGCTATTGGCTTTCTATAAACCGAAAGAGTCCCCATTCATACGAATAGGTCAATTGACCTATTCGTATGAATGGGAACTCAATTTCGGTTTATAGGAAGCTAATAGCATTCCATGCATTCCATAAACCGAAAGTCATTCATGTCGGTTTATGGAATGTAGTACAATGCTATTGGTATTGTAAATCGACTCTATTTCGGTTTAGAATGCCAATAGCACGAATGGACGAATGGACGAATGAACGAATGATTTTCGTTTATTAACCATTCGTTCATTCGGATTTTGTTAGTTAAAATTTTCGTTATTCGTTTTTCGGACGAATGGACGAAAATGCTATTTTCGTCCGAAAATGCATTCGTCCGAAAACGAATGCACATGTCTAATAATAACTTTGAAGCTTGAACGTCACATCCATTATCTTTAACTGTAGTTCCTCATAAATCCGGAGATATATATTTTGTCCTTTCATACAAATTTTCATTCGTGCTCCCCAAATTTTTTTTTTAATTTGCAAACTAGAATGTTCAGCCATTTAATATCACATGTATAGATAACGCTAGCATATCCTTACTTTTGACTGGGAACACAATATTCTATAAGACCAATGATCACTCAGAACTATAATTTGATTATGACATTAAATAAATGGACAGTGATTAAGGAGGAAAAGATTAGAGCCAGAAGGTTGTGAGAGGGTAAACACAACAAGGCTTTGTTCAAATGTCAGTAGTTTATTGGAAAATGGAAATGTGGGAGTGATTAGCTTTCAAAGCATAAGTTCACCAGGTTCTGAAGTAAAGACCCACTTTAGAAACAGTCAAGTCAGTTATCTTACAGTGTTTCTCTCCTCTTGTTTAGGTACTTTCCTCTAATTCACAATTGGTATTTATAAGACAGACACAAACAGCCTAATGTATTGTACTGCTTAAGTGCCAATGTAAGAGAAAAGTCTAAGCAGTGCAATCCATTACAAACACATTGGCAAGTAATTAACACTGAGGTTAATTATATAGTTTTATTTACTTCCATTTATATACAGTACATATTAAAGAAATTGATCTGCAACACAGGGGCTGCAAGCTCTGCAGCCATATCCCGGCATTTTGAAGAAATAGGCCTGTGGCAGAGAGGGTAAGGGTGGCAGCACAGACATGGCTCTACAAACTAGTACAGTAAATGGGTACACACAGTCTGGGATACTAAATTATATGACAGCAGATATGGTTATCAGTTGAGAAGGCAGGAAAAGCACAAAAAGTTTCACTTCTACAGAAAACCCCTACTACATCTGCACCACTCCCATTGAAAATATGTTCACTTAAAATGTGTAATAGAAAAACTAGTGATGGAAGTGGCGCTACTTAATTGTTTAAAAAATCTGTGAAAATAAAGAAAGCTGCTCACAGAACAAGCAAAACAACCTACTATCCTCTTTTAACCACCGTAATGTACCGAAACCCGGAGCGCTAAGGTGTGTATTATATAGAATCAGAACTGGGTAAAAGGCGGATCTGCCAGAGCCTCCCGGATCCAAACATGTTCACTTATAAATGTATGTTATTGTTGCATATTTAATGTATATAGAGCTGGATCCTTCCAGCTCTGTGCATATTTTACATTTACACAGCTGGATCCACGCATATTTCACATTTACACAGCCGGAATCATGCATATTTCACATTTACACAGCCGGATGCACACATATTTCACATTTACAAAGCCGGATCCACTATATTTCACATTTACGCAGCCGGATCCATGCATATTTCACATTTACACACCCGCATCCACGCATATTTCGCATTTACACAGCCAGATTCACGCATATTTCACATTTACACACCCGCATCCTTGCATATTTCACATCTACACAGCCGGATCGTTACGTATTTCACATCTACACAGCTGGATCCTTGCATATTTTACATCTATACAGCCGAATCCTTGCATATTTCACTCAATAAAGGTCTTTGCATATTTCACATTTCTACAGCCGGTTCCTTGCATATTTCACATCTATACAGCTGTATGCTTACATATTTCACATCCACAGCCACCCCCAACCCCCCCCCCCGCGGATCCTTGTATATTTCACATTTATACCTCCGGATCCCAGCATATTTCCCATTTCTACAGCTGGATCCTTGCATATTTCACATTGACACAGCCGGATCGTTACGTATTTCACATCTAAACAGCTGGATCCTTGCATATTTTACATCTATACAGCCGGATCCTTGCATATTTCACTCAATAAAGCCAGGTCTTTGCATATTTCACATTTATACAGCCAGATCCTTGCATATTTCACATCTATACAGCTGGATGCTTACACATTTCATATCTACATCCCCCCCCCCCCCCCGAATCCTTGTATATTTCACATTGACACAGCCGGATCGTTACGTATTTCACATCTACACAGCTGGATCCTTGCATATTTTACATCTATACAGCCGGATCCTTGCATATTTCACTCAATAAAGCCAAGTCTTTGCATATTTCACATTTATACAGTCGGATCCTTGCATATTTCACATTTATACAGCCAGATCCTTGCATATTTCACATCTATACAGCTGGATGCTTACACATTTCATATCTACATCCCCCCCCCCCCCCCCGAATCCTTGTATATTTCACATTGACACAGCCGGATCGTTACGTATTTCACATCTACACAGCTGGATCCTTGCATATTTTACATCTATACAGCCGGATCCTTGCATATTTCACTCAATAAAGCCAGGTCTTTGCATATTTCACATTTATACAGCCGGATCCTTGCATATTTCACATCTATACAGCTGGATGCTTACACATTTCATATCTACATCCCCTCCCCCCCCCCCCGAATCCTTGTATATTTCACATTTATACAGCTGGATCCTTGCATATTACACAAATAAACAGCTGGATGCTTACATATTTCACATCTACATCCCCCTCCCCCGAATCCTTGTATATTTCACATTTATACAGCCGGATGCTTACATATTTCCCATCTACACAGCAAGATTCTTGCATATTTCACATCTACACAGCTGGATCATTGCATATTTCACATCTATACAGCCGGATCCTTGCTTATTTCACATCTTGCATATTTAACATCTACCTTGCCGGATCCTTGCATATTTCACATCTACACAGCTGAATCCTTGGATATTTCACATCTATACAGCCAGATCCTTGCATATTTTCCATCTATACAGCCGGATACTGGCATATTTCACATATGCAATGATCCGGTTGTTTACATGTGAAATATGCATGGATTTGGCTGTGTAAATGTGAAATATTTGTGTATCCGGCTGTTTAAATGTGAAATATTTGTGGATCCGGCTGTGTAAATGTGAAATATGCGTGGATCTGGCTGTGTAAATGTGAAATATGCTTGGATCCGGCTGTCTTAATGTGAAATATGCATGGATCCAGCTGTGTAAATGTGAAATATTTGTGGATGCCACTGTGTAAATGTGAAATATGCACAGAGCTGGAAGGATATATTAAATATGCAATGATAACATTTATAAGTGAAAATGTTTGGATCCAGGAGGATCCGGCTGGATCCGGCAGATCCGCCTTTTACCCAGTCCCTATAGAATCAAATAAGATAGAGGGCACAGATATACTTATATAGAGTTGTATGTTCTTTGCAGTAGAAGTTCTTCCCTTTTTACAGGTTTCAGGCAGAGATAAATATGCAAAAGAAGGAACAAAATGTACACATAGTGTTACCTGTATCAATTAACAGATTATAATGTAGCAATTACACTTATGAGTAGAGACAAAACATATGGTGAGTATTAGCCTAAATATTTTATAAGAATAGAAATCAAAAGATCTTGAAAAGGAACATATAAAAATATACAAAACTTTAATCTATTAGACAGAAATGTTTTAAAAATAGATCTAAATATACAGCTGTACTAGAACTGATAAACAGATAAAAACACACACACATCAGACCAAACACCAAATAAAATAAAATAATAGCCGTGTCTGAAGGCTTACGAAATAAGGTGGTGGTTCCTAAATAAGGCTCCCACTTTGTGGGGCGTTTGGTCGTCTGGCACCCTATAAGAGTCGATCCTGCAGTATTTCGTTTCGAAGTTGGTTGATCAAGGGTTTGCTTTTGAGTCTTAAATTCCACAGTGACCTTCAGAAAATTTAGTTTCCGTACTTGTAGAAAACTTCTGATTCCAATAGATAATTCTGAGGCTCTGATCAGCCAAATGTCCGCGTGTCGTGCAATCAAGAGTCCGTAGAAACAAGTACTACGCATTTCTCCCCCAGCTGGCTTCTTCAAGGTGCATAATTAGGAAGGAGAAGTTTGCCTCTTTTTATCCATCGCTTAAACCACCTTGTTAACCAACTCTTCCAGGACATTAAGCATCTGTTAGGCCCGAACGGCAGCTATGTATGGAGTCTAGAAGCAGGATAACCATACACATGTACAATGTAACCTTATTCAACAGAATCTGATAATAAACAGGTCAAGAATAGTAAGAGTCCACAGCAAAGTAGAGAAGAATGATCAGAAGGTCAACATCAGAACACACATGGAGTAAAGGCAGGTAGCACAGAATTATAGCTGAAATATAGCAAAGGGTCAGAAGCCAGTGAATCAAACGTAAGAGGTATATTAAGTTTCAGGTTGATCACAAAACAACTGAGCAAGAAGATTTATACTTTCTTAACAGGGAGCAGGTATTGGTGCCTAATATGGCTGGCCAGCAGGTGTGATACCATGAGGGCAGCAGGACAGGAGCACCTAATCTCAACAAAATTAGAGACAAACTGATCACGTCCCTGTGCCACCATTCTCTCACTCATTTTCTATTATTAACTGCTTTATGGGGTTTTCTTGAGTCAATAGAAGCAGACGTTTCCAAAACAAGGGGTAATGATTTTTTATATATTTATAACAAAAATCAGGTATCAAACATCAAGAAAGTACATTTGGACTAGGGTGACACATGTCCCGGATCACCCAGATAGTGCCATATTTTGAGTCCTGGGCGCCTTCCTTCTGGGGCAATGTCATGAACCCCCCTTGTGTGTTGGTCTGCAGTGCATACAATCTCATAAAAAAGTGGGTATATAAATATAGAAATCTATGTGTAAAAACAATGATTTTCACAAACGTGAAATAGATAGTGAGCAGCAGATTTGACCCCTGCAACATGGTCCTCTCAGGTGAGCATCTCCCAGAGCTGAGCCAATCATGGGAAGCAACATATTTAGGCAGATCAGATTCTTCTATCTGATATAACATTTCTAAAATTAGAAAGGTTGCAACAGAAGGAAATCAAAATAGTTATAGCATAGAAATTTGCCACAAGCGGCAGTCAGGTGGAATGGGACCCTGAGCGCACGTGTACAGGAGCTACGGTGCAGATATGGAGACACAGGGCCTGGTGCTTGGTAACTGCATTTCCCTGGTAGCTTGAATCTCCATGTTACACTGCCACATACAGAGGCCCTGTATAAGCAGCTGCTTTATCCAGTATACTACGGCTAGGACTGGAGAAGCCCTGCAAACATCCTGGAGCAGGCATGGAACATAACTTCGACAGAAAAGCAAGATGTTGTAGGCTAGGACAGGCAGATAGACCAAGCAGAGCAAAAGCCGAAAAGAAACTGAGGCAAAACAGAACTGAATACAGAGTGCAGGGCTCCAGAACAGAGGCAAAATATAAGCAAGATAAAGTAGAAGCCAAACTAAGGATAAATAATACAAGGTACAGGGTTAAAGATAATAACATAATAAACAGGACACGGACAAAAGGCATTGTTACAGAACTTAAAGGGGCAGGAACAGCGATAAATAAGAATAGATACAGAGGACAAGGCTAAGGAACACATGAGAACAACAAACAAACAAATATCCAAGGACTTGCCTATTACTAAATATGCAATGATGGGGGTTCAGGTCACCTACTGGCCAATATGATTAAGCTTTACAAACACGCCAAGGTACCCCACAATTTGATCCCACAAGTTCCTAGTGCTATGAACTAATATTCACAAATGCATGACAGAAGTTAAAGATTTACATTGCACAGAGACACAAACAAGTAATACCAGTAGACTGAGCTGGAGAAAATGTATAGAGCACAAATGGGTGGGGTTACACATTTACAAAAAGCAGAGAAATTAGGCAAAGAGAAACAATAAAAACCTGGAATGGAACAGAGCAATAAACAAAACAAAAAACAGAACTAGACCAGAACAGAAGAACAAAAGGAACAGAAGCAAGAAATGGGGAAAACATATAACTGGATTCTAAGACATGGCTGAACTAACACATAGGCAGAACTATTACAGAGCTGAAACATTATGACATAGCATTACATTTAATGGACTCCATGGCAGGGTATTCCATTTAAGGGCTCAGGTCAGAGCAGGTGCCAGTATATGGATAGGTTTAGGCAGGTAAATAGCCAGACAATAGCAATACTTGGGCAGGTACCAGTATATGGCAATACCTGGGCATTTTCTTATCTGTGGCTTGGCTTAGGCAGGTGCTGGACAATAACTAGACTTAGGCAAGTGCCACTTTGTGGCCAAACTGGGCAAATACCACTCTGGGCAGCTACCTCTCTGAGGCTGAACTAGGAAATGCCACCAAGGGGCTGAAATAGGAAATGCCACCATGTGGCCAATCTAGGAAGTTAAACACAAGGATACACAGATATAAAGAACAGACAGGAACCAGCAAAGACAATAAACAAGCGAGCAATGCAAGAAAACCAAAAGGAATCCGAAATGCCTGGATACAGCCTGGATGAGCCTGCATGTGGGTTGACATGTGACAGAAAGCAGTATTTTGCAGGTATGGTCTTAAATCAATAAGTTCTACCTTTGTGCTAAAATCCTGCCCAGTAGAAGAGGAGTACTCATAGTTTCATGGTGATTTTTTTTATTTCAATTTACAATCACTCTAGTGTACCTGAATAGTCTATATATTTCTAAGTGGCATAAAACAGATCATAGTAAAATGATCAGCGTGGCTTAATGGGGGACAGATATGTCACTGACAAGTTGTTTGGGGGCAGAGATGCCACTGGCAAGCTATGTGGGGACACAGATGGTACTGAGAAGCTGTTTGGTGACAGTGATGGCAATGACGAGCTGTTTGGGGACAGATATGCCAATGCCAAGCTGTGTGGGGACAGATATGATTATTTCTGGAAAGAGAAGGCAATGGCAATATGTTTGGGGACATTGATGGCACTGGAAAGCTGTTTGGGGATGAAGACAGCACTGGAAAGCTGTTTGGAGACATAGATGGCACTGGCAAACGGAGGACATAGATTGTAATGGCAATCTGCTTGATGGCATGCATGGCACTGGCAAGCTGCTTGGGGACAGGAATGGCACTGGTAAGCTGTTTGGGAACAGAAATAGTGCTGGAAGCTGCTTGGGGACATTTATGGCACTGCAAATTGTTTGGGGCATATTTTACATTGGCAAGCTTTTTGGGGACAGATATGGCACCGGCAAGCTGTTTGGGGATAAATCTGGCAATGTTTGTACATACTGTGTTACACAGTCATACATACAGATACAAGCCAGCAGTTGTTTTCTTTGTACCAAGAATAAATATAATCATATTGCTATCACTATATGGCCCTCCATCCTGCTTTTGTTACCTCTGATGGCATGTTCTTGTTGTTCACCTGCTGCAGGGTTGACTCTGAGCACAGGGTTGTTATATGGCACCTGCCACTCTGTCACTGAATGGGGTGGAGAGCGCCAATGCATAGATCCCCCCCACCACCACCTCCCCGGTGCTGCAACTTAGGTTTTTTTTGGGGGGACGACGACTCTAGAGGAGTTGGGATAGTTATTTCACCCCCGGTCACCTAGCATAATGTTAATGGGAGAAATAGAGAATAATGGTGTTTTATCCTAAACGCTGCTATTCCCTTACCAAAATACCAGTGCTTTAACATACTGGATATTTGCAGTTGAATCACACACTATTCCAAATGGAATAGCATGCGGTAGTTTAAAAGTAAGAATGGTATATAATGGGGGCCACAGTAGTGTATCTTCCACAAGGCAAACAAGGCACACGCCTAGGGTGGCACTTTGCCAAGGGGCGGAACTTTTCCAGAGGGTGTTAAAGCACACTTCTGGTGCTTCAAACATTTTCGCTCCCTCCCCCACCGTTCAGCAAACTTTAGCTCCTTCAAATTAATCGGGGTGATGGGGGCATGTAATAGGGGTGATGGGGCATGTAGTGTGTATGCAATGTGGGTGATGGGGCATATCGTGGGTGTGCAACGTGGGTGATGGGGCATGTCATGGATGTGCAACGTGGGTGATGGGGAATGCGTGGTTTATAGGGAATGTCGTAGGTGTGGAACGTGGGTAGGGGGGTGCCCGAATTTTGTCTGCCTAGGGCAGCACAAAACCAAGATACACCACTGGGGAGCCATTGAAAGTACCCCATTTTATGCAAACTGTCAGTTTGCTTTCACTTAGTGGACATTCATCTCAACTCTGTTCTCATTCTGTTTTACACACATTTTTGCTTTTAAACATCAACTAAAGTAACGTATTCAAACAAATAACCACTTGAAAACCTTGTACTTCCAATATAAAGTATGTTCTATCAGAGAGTTCTTCCCATAACAGATCTAGGTAATGGATGTTCTTTTAAAAGTATGCATTATTGGGCTATGCATTTATGTTCTACTCTTTCGCATGTACAATATTTTCATATGTCCCATTGAAAATAGCTAGTATGGAAACATTAGCCAGAAATCCCCACAGGTTTACTACAATAAAGAAATTGCTTTTACAAACTATTTATTACAATTAGTTTAATGCTAAATATTTTAGTTTTATTAAGAAAAACTGGCAAAGAAGATTTTGACAATAATAATATTCTCAACTAATGTCAAACTCTTTTATATAGCTACTAGCTTTACTACCCGACTGCACCCGGGAGTAAGATTCTTCTTGCTGCTCCTCAGGTCACTGTGATTTTGGTTTCTAAAGTATTCAGTGTGTATTTGACCATGATGTTTGAATTAAAATGTTATCACATCGGAACATATTGTGTAGCTCAAAATTCGGTTTCCAAAGTGGCCCCAAGGTACCCCGAATCTTTCCAAACTTTAGGACAATTTCAGGAATCCCCTGAAATTGCCACTAAACAGTCAATTTTCGTGCATTTCAAATTGAATATAAAAGTAGTGAAGGATACAAAAATACTATTCTAAATTTTAAAAGTGATAAAAATAATTAACATATTAATGGTATATCTTGTATTATTTATCTATTTATTTACTTACTTTCAATTTACTTAAATGTATTTAACTATTTTATTTAAATAGAACTTTTTACCTTTATATTACTTTTTAATAATTTGTTATTTTCTTTAAATAGGTCAATCTTGGGGCAGTTTCCTTTGAGAAACTCGGAGCTACCTGAGTAGACTTCTGTAGAGCTTTTCTCTGTGATGTTACCTGGGCCTACCCTCAAGGAGAAACACGGTTCATTTTAATGTAAGATATTGCTGTTTACTTTATGAAAAAAAAATGTTATACTCTTGCTCCTCCGATTTCTTTTACCATCTTGAGAACATAGAAATTGGAGACACCTGTGACCAGTGATATTCCTTATCCTCACAGAGGTCACCCTGAGTTTATATTGGTAAACAGCTGGTCTGTTCATCTGAAAGGTAGTGTATTACAACTTACATACTTAACAGTGTTACACTATTGGCATTTTGTTATTCTCTTCCTTTTTATGTATACATTCTCCCTGAAAACCATTTGAACATAGATTTAAGAATGTAAGTATTTGTCTATATTTTAACACATTGTGGTTCTTTTTTGGCACTTTCTGTGTTTTGCACATTAGTGGTCAGGGTGTTTGGGTCACTGAAATATATTTATAGATTTTTTTGAGTAACTATATAGTGCATCATATCACTCGTATTTCTATCTTGGTATTGTTTTTCCAGCTGTGTGGATTACATGCCTATTGTGCACTGATCTTCCTGTCCTTATCTCACATAATTAATTATCCATTCATTTAATGTTCTTCTGTTTATTGTCATGTGTGAAGTAAAGGGGATTGCTCCTTTATATCTTTACAGAAAAACCCCATACCCCAATAAAAGACACAAGACATGTATAGAGTTAAATAGGCCACAGCTTTGTTAACATAACAATCTATCTCCGTTTATTATACTTTCTTATAACTTATTATAAATATATATACAATTATAAACACATAAATTGAACATCCAATGAACATACAGCTACAACTAGTCCTTGCCAGTATATCTGCAACATCAAAACACCAAAAAAACCTTTTACAAATTAAGGTCCAAAGGGGGAAAAAAGAAGAAGTCTTCACGAGGAGACCCACCAGGCTTTAACTGAAATAAAGCAAATTAATCCAGCTCTGGAACGGTGTAGGTTGTGTCCGTGCTTGAAACCAGGTGCCTCCCATATATGCCGACCCAGCATAGCATGAATCAAAAGAGGAAGGAAATGGAGGTAGCACTCTGGATATTTCACAGTGAAAAATTAGTGTTTAATGGCAAAAATAATAAACATATATACAGAAATAAGGTGAAGTAGGGAATCGCACTTGACGCGTTTCGCGTGACTAGCACGCATGACTTATGATTAAACGTGCTAGTCACGTGAAAGGAGTCAAGTGCGATTCCCTAATACACCTTATTTCTGTATATGTGTTTATTATTTTTGCCATTAAACACAAATTTTTCACTGTGAAATATCCAGAGTGCTACCTCCTTTTTCTTCCTCCTTAGAGTCAAACCCTCCCCCCTCGTCCGTACTACCTCGGCATTTTGTTTCCAAACCTGATGCTAACCACCAGCCGGCAGTTAGCTCAGTGGGCACGACCATTACAATATCCTTCAACTGATCAGAGGTTAGGGGAGAGGCCACCCTGTCCATCCATTCTGACTCAATCACCTCCGTTCTTAACAACTGGATTGGCAAGGACCACTCCGCCACAAACACTGCTGTTTAACCCCCTTAAATCACACCTCCAGTAATTCCTAGGAACAAACTCAGACCAAACCAGTCCCACCTAGTGGAACAGGACCCACAACCTGGCCAAATCGTGCTTAATAATGTCTCCCAAGCCCAGAACTGAAGCCATGGCCAAATCATTGCCCCCCAAGTGAATTACCAATATATCAGGCGGTCCCAAGAGCCATGATAGCTGCACGACTTCAGGGAGAAGCTGGACCTACCTCATGCCCCTTATCTCAAACCATCAAACCTCAGCCTGGAGAGGAGAAATACCCAAACGCTCTCCATCATGGCGGACTGCTGCACGCCTTCACGCCCAGTATATATAAGAATGGCCGATCAACTAAATCTTATATGGACCCGGATCTAGATTGGTAAAAAGGTGGAGATGCAATTAGGCCCGCCGGGCGCACGTAAGACTGAAAGCGGCGCAATTCCCACCGCCCTATACGCTGAACCGCCCGGTCGGAGAGACCCACCCTGGATGCCTCTGTGGCTGACCCTATCCTGAAAGAATGCCCTCCGAAATCCTTGCCCGGGATGCCCATAGTCTCCAGGGCAATTTTAAACACCCGAATAAACTGAAAACGGGAGAGGGGGGAACCATCCAGATGAAGGAGTAGCGAGCCAGGAGCAGCCGGGCTGGTCCCCAGATAAATGTATAGGTATGCCACTGGGCAAACAACCGAACCCACCACCTCCCTTAAAACAACCCAAGTGCCCTTACCCATCTTCGACTGCCTTATCAAAAAACGCAGGGACCCAGGTTCACGCAGGACATACTGCATCAGGATGCCCCCGTGCTTAGACTTAGAGGGGCTGATGAGCTCCCCAATCCGGAGTGCCACAAAAAATGCAAGAGCAAAAGCCACCCTAAACAAAGAAACCTCACCAGAAGATGAGCAAACGGACAGTAAAGTGTGGAACAGCCCCAAGAGAAGAGCCCCAGAAACTGGCTTGCGTGAATCCCTATTCACCTGGGCTTTATGTCACCTCTTAAGTGCTTGGCGTACCACGAACTCCTTTGTGATATCCGGGACCCTGAGAAGTTTAAAACCGAAAGCCAAACCCGACAGTTTCCCCGAAACCGCCCCAGGAGACAGACCAGCGGCCTCCCAATGCCACAATAGCCACAACAAACCCTGAAGACGATCCTCCACCCCCTGGAAACCTCCATGAGACCGCTCCAATTCTTCCAATTCAGACCAAGCCTTACCATACCTGACATACCGACCCCTGAACCCAATGCGCTATTCGGCCAAGGCTCCAGAGATCCTGGGGGGCAGGGGGACCCCACCTTGTCCTCCCAAGGAGCTGCCACCCTGAACTCCGGGCCACTGGGAATGAAAAAGGGCATCGGCTGTAACATTCAGAACCCCAAGGATATGATCGGATTTACAAGTAACGTTAAGACAAAGACACCGCAACACCAAGCGCCGATGAGCCTAATCACTAGAGGAGAAGAGGCCGTCAAATTATTAATGGCCTGCACCACCCTCAGATTATCACAATGGAATATAAGCCTGCGGTTCCGCAAAGCTGCCCCACAAAGTTCCAAGGTCACCAAAAGGGGGAACAACTCCAGGAAAGCCAAGTTCTTAGTCAAACCAGAATTTCACCAATCAGATGGCCATACCCCAGAACCCCATTGCAAACCCAGGATGGCCCCAAACCCCACCAACCCAGCAGCATCGGTGTACAGATGGAGATTCTGATTCGACACCTCCGGGGCCTGCCATAGCGCCCTCCCATTGAAATTAGCCAAAAAACAATCCCATTCCTCCAAATCATCCCTCAAAGGCCAGGTCAGCCGGATGAAATGGTGGGCATGGGTAATCCCCGCAGTGGCAGCAGTCAGTCGCCTGTTGAACACCCGACCCATCGGAATAATGCGGCAGGCAAAGTTCAATTTACCCAACAAGGATTGCAAGGGGCGGAGCTGAATCTTCTGCGACCCCTGCACCCTGGCCACTGTGTCAGGTCCCGCCGCGCAGCTCCTCTCCGGAGTACCCAGTCCTCGCTGGATGTCACGGAGTAGCAGGGGACCTGTGCTCTGTATCGGCGGCTTCTCTTCCAGCGCGCGTCACCAATGACGGTGCACGCGCCCCTCCTCTCTGCAGCATCATCCAAGCCGGCACGCGCGTCATGACGTCACCAGGCGCGAAGTTTAAAAGGAATCACCAAGCTGAATACTGTGCTTGGTGATTCTTGCTCATGTACTGCCTATATTGCGTACCTGCCTTTCTGTCTCCCCGTTATGGACCCGGATTGTCTATTGTTGTTCCCTGCCTTCTCCTACCCGACCCTGGATTGTATTACTGGACTACCTGCCTGCCTATACCCTTGACCTGGACTGTATCACTGGACTACCTGCCTGCCTATACCCTTGACCTGGATTGTTTTACCGATTACCTGCCTGCCTATGCCCCTGACCTCGGATTTATAACTACTCTTGCTGTTGTATGCTGTGTATTAACCACCTCCTTGCTGAACTACTGCAGTACATTGTGGATTACTAAACTGCTCCTCCCTGCTGTATCCTCCTTGCTGAACTACTGCAGTACCTTGTGGATTACTAAACTGCTCCTCTCTGCTGTATATTATCGTATCCTGGTGAGTACCTTACACTCTATACCTATATTCCTGTACCCGTATCCTGACCTCCTATACCAAACCTTACATAATCACCAAGCCAAAAAATGGAGGCCACGGGTTTAACAGACGCCATCTCAGCCTTGACACAGCAATTAGCTGCGCTGAATCAGACCGTACAAGATCTCCAGTCGGGTCAGAATCAATTGCAACATCAATTGCAGCAACTTCAAGCCAGCCATACCAGTCATCCAGAACCAATCATGGCACCCCCAGTACCTTCTCAATTTCCCATGGAAGGAGCCACTGCACTGGAACCCCAGGTTGTGCTACCTGAAAAATTTTCTGGGAATCGATCTAAATATCGGACTTTTGTCACCTCCTGTCAAATATTATTTAATCTGCGACCCAGGACCTATGCCTCTGACTATGTTAAGGTTCATACGGTAATATCTTTATTAACTGAGGAGCCACAGCTCTGGGCTCATCATTTATTACACGTGAACAGTCCACTACTTGAATCATGGGGTTCTTTTAAACAGGCCTTGGACTCCCTCTATGAAGATCCTTTTAGAGTTTTATCAGCTACCACCACTATACGAACCCTTCGTCAGGGCCGACGACCTGTGGAAGAGTACATAACCGAATTCAGAAGAATTGCTTTAGAAACAACCTGGAATGAATCTGCATTATTAGATCAATTCCGTTTGGGACTTTCGGATGCCTTAAAGGATGAACTAGCACGTGTCGGAATACCCACCTCTCTGGATGCCTTAACCAGACAAGTAACTCAGATAGACAGAAGACTGAGAGAAAGAAGAGCAGAGAGGCATTCCTCTTTACCTACCTCTAGTTCTCCACATTTCTTCCCCACTGAGCCGTCTCAATCTTCTTCTACTACGGAGGAACCCATGCAAATTGGGTTGACGAGAGGCCCCTTATCTCCTGAAGAAAAAGCAAGGCGTAGGGCCCAGAATTTGTGTCTATATTGTGGCAGAGCAGGCCATATGTATAAGGAGTGCCGAGCCAGACGACGCCTACCACAGGGTAAGTCCATACAAATAGACCAGAAATGCCCTGCTGTACGTACACCCCATTTATCCATCTCTCTCTCCCTACAGTGGACAAACAACCCTATCATGGTATCAGCAATGATTGACTCTGGGGCCAGCGGTTGCTTCATTGATGGTGAACTAGCCAAGACCCTGTCCCTTCCTCTCCGGCTAAAACCCCAACCATTGCAGATACAATTAGTGGATGGTAGTCCCTTGAAAACAGGACCTATCACTCACGAAACCGTTCCCCTCATCGTTACCATTGGGGACAATCATAAAGAATGGCTCCAATTTGACGTGGTACCCACACCTATTTTTCCAGTCATCCTGGGACTCCCTTGGCTTCGATCTCATAATCCTGTCATAAACTGGGAGACCGGAACCTTCGTCTTTTCGTCCACGTATTGTACCACCAGATGCCTCACTGAAGCTACGTTATGTGTTACCCAAGATAATCAGACACCTTCTGGACTACCGGCAAGTTATCTACAGTTCTGTGATGTTTTTGAAAAGAAAAAGGCTGACATTCTACCACCTCATCGGAGTTATGATTGCCCGATCGAGTTACTTCCCGGTGCCTCCATACCGCTTGGAAGAATTTATCCTTTGGCAGAACCAGAACTCTCATCACTCAAGGCTTATATTGATGAGAATTTGGCAAAAGGTTTTATCAGACCTTCGTCCTCCCCAGCCGGAGCAGGAATATTCTTCGTCAAAAAGAAAGATGGTGGATTGAGGCCTTGCATTGACTACCGGGAACTGAATAAGATAACTACGAAGAACAGATATCCCCTTCCTCTCATATCTGAATTGATGGATCGTTTACGTACCGCACAAATATTCACTAAAATCGATCTCAGGGGAGCGTACAATCTGGTAAGAATCCGCAAAGGGGATGAATGGAAAACCGCCTTCAGATCTCGCTATGGTCACTTCGAGTATCAAGTCATGCCCTTCGGCCTTTGTAACGCACCCGCCACCTTTCAGCACTTCATTAATGATATATTTCATGACATTTTGGATCAATTTGTGATTGTCTATCTGGACGACATTCTCATCTACTCCTCGTCCCTACCCCAGCATCGCCATCATGTCCAGACTGTATTATCACGTCTCCGTCAACACAAACTGTACGCTAAGTTGGAAAAATGTATTTTCGAAACTACAACTGTAGAATTTCTGGGCTTTATACTATCCCCCAATAATATCCGAATGGATCCAAAGAAAGTGGATGCTATTCTCCAATGGCCCATACCCACTGACAGGAGAGCCGTCCAGAGATTTGTTGGATTTGCAAATTTCTATAGGAAATTCGTCCGGAATTTCTCCAAACTTGTACAACCTATCACCATCCTCACTTCAAAAAATAGCAGGTTTGAATGGACAATGGCTGCCCAAGACGCCTTCGATACCCTAAAGTCGAGATTCACCACGGCTCCCGTCCTGGCTCTTCCTGACCCTTCTACCGCCTACACCTTGGAAGTTGATGCTTCCGATACTGCTGTTGGGGCAATACTATCGCAACGGCAGAACTATGACAGTCGTCTACATCCAGTTGCCTTCTTCTCTAGAACACTATCCAGTGCTGAACGTAATTACAATGTGGGAGAACGAGAATTATTAGCGATAAAACTCGCATTGGAGGAATGGCGTCATCTACTGGAGGGAGCGACATACCCTATCACGGTTTACACTGATCATAAGAACTTAGAATATCTGAAAACGGCTAAACGCCTCCAACCTCGTCAAGCCCGATGGGCCTTATTCTTTGTTCGATTCCAACTACACATTACCTTTCGGCCTGGCTCACGCAATGGGAAGGCAGATGCACTATCGAGAATGACGGAACAAGAAGATGCAGTACCGTCAAGCAACCACACTATCTTACAACCTAACCATTTTTTGGCAATGACTCAATCCGTCTGGGACACTCTACGAACCCATTCCTCTACCTTGACATCGCCTCCACTACCTCTGTTACAACTGAGACAAGGATTATACTATCACAAAGATAAAATATACGTTCCGTCTGAAGTTCGTCCTCTCATTCTCAAGACATTCCACGATACCCCGACAGCAGGGCATGGAGGAATCCGACAAACCAAGGACCTTATCCTGCGCACCTTTTGGTGGCCATCCTTGATAAAAGATGTGATGAATTTCGTCAACTCCTGTTCCATCTGCGCCCGTTCCAAGGAGACCCATATCCGTCCTGCCGGCCTCCTGCAGCCTCTCCCCATTCCTTCCAGACCCTGGACTGATGTTTCCATGGATTTTATCACCGATCTCCCACCGTCACAACGTTATACCACCCTTATGGTTGTTGTTGATCGATTCACAAAGACCGCTCATTTTATCCCTTCAATCAAACTTCCTTCCGCTACTGAGACAGCAGAACTTTTTATTCGTGAAATCTTCAGACTCCATGGACTCCCTGAGAACATTGTTTCTGACCGAGGGTCACAATTTACCTCTCGTTTCTGGAAGGCATTTTGCAAAGGGTTGCATATCCATCGTTCTCTTTCCACCGCATTCCACCCACAGAGCAATGGACAAACAGAGAGAACAAATCAAACAGTTGAACAATACTTACGGTGCTTCTCTACTCACTTACAAGACAATTGGGCCTCCTATCTGCCATTAGCTGAATTTGCATACAACAATCATATCCATTGCTCCCTGAAAATGTCCCCATTTTTTGCCAGTTACGGGTTCCATCCCTCCATGCTCCCTGGTTCTCCTATGACTGGTCTCGTTCCTTCTGCGGATGTTCATGTGCGTAACCTTGTCAGTACTTACTCCATGATTCGTACCACCTTACGTCGTGCTCAACTACAGTACAAGTTCTTTGCTGATCGTCACCGTTCCCCGGCTCCTTCCTATCATGTAGGTGATAAAGTGTGGCTCTCTACTAAACATCTGAAATTGTCCTGTCCTACCCGCAAATTGGGCCCTAGGTTCATTGGTCCTTTCTCTATTCTGGAACTTATCGGGCCTCTGGCTGTGAAATTGCAACTTCCCTCCTCCATACGAGTCCACCCTGTCTTTCATTCCTCGCTTCTCAAACCCTGGTTACCCAATCCTTATCCTGACAGATGTGTTCGGCCTCCTGCTCCGATTCTTGTTAATGGAATCGAAGAATATGAAGTGGAAGAGATCCTGGATTCTAGACTCCATAGAGGTCAATTGCAATACTTGGTGCATTGGAAAGGATACGATTCTGCTGATCGCTCATGGGAACCAGCCAAAGAAGTCCATGCGAGTGATCTGGTTCGTGCCTTTCATGCCTTACACCCATCCAGACCTTGTCCTTCACGGGCCCGGAGGTCCCGCCTTGGGAGGGGGATCTGTCAGGTCCCGCCGCGCAGCTCCTCTCCGGAGTACCCAGTCCTCGCTGGATGTCACGGAGTAGCAGGGGACCTGTGCTCTGTATCGGCGGCTTCTCTTCCAGCGCGCGTCACCAACGACGGTGCACGCGCCCCTCCTCTCTGCAGCATCATCCAAGCCGGCACGCGCGTCATGACGTCACCAGGCGCGAAGTTTAAAAGGAATCACCAAGCTGAATACTGTGCTTGGTGATTCTTGCTCATGTACTGCCTATATTGCGTACCTGCCTTTCTGTCTCCCCGTTATCGACCCGGATTGTCTATTGTTGTTCCCTGCCTTCTCCTACCCGACCCTGGATTGTATTACTGGACTACCTGCCTGCCTATACCCTTGACCTGGACTGTATCACTGGACTACCTGCCTGCCTATACCCTTGACCTGGATTGTTTTACCGATTACCTGCCTGCCTATGCCCCTGACCTCGGATTTATAACTACTCTTGCTGTTGTATGCTGTGTATTAACCACCTCCTTGCTGAACTACTGCAGTACATTGTGGATTACTAAACTGCTCCTCCCTGCTGTATCCTCCTTGCTGAACTACTGCAGTACCTTGTGGATTACTAAACTGCTCCTCTCTGCTGTATATTATCGTATCCTGGTGAGTACCTTACACTCTATACCTATATTCCTGTACCCGTATCCTGACCTCCTATACCAAACCTTACACACTGCCTCCCGTAGCCCCAACAGTTTGTCCGACGGCAAACAACACTCCCCAGCCACCGAGTCAATCTCGATGCCAAGGAAGCTGAGGCACGTTGCCAGGCCTTCTGTCTTTTCCGGGGCCAAAGGCTCCCCGAAAGAGCTGGAAACGAACTGCACCGACCACAGCAAATGAGCACAAACACTAGACTGGGGTGGGCCCACACACAGAAAGTCATCCAGGTAGTGCAGCACGGAGTAGCAGCCTGACTTCATGTGCACCACCCATTCCAAGAAAGTACTGAAACATTCAAAGTAGAAGCATGAGATGGAGCAACCCATCGGGAGGCTCAGATCCACATAAAACTCACCTTCAAAAAAGCACCCCAAGAGATGATGACATTCTGGGTGCACAGGCAACAACTGGAAGGCCGACAACATCTGTTTTTGCCATAAGGGCACCTGCACCCGCAGCGTTAAATGATACATATGACGCGCAACACATCTCAGCATCAATGTCATCATTCACCGAACCCCCATGGGGGTAAGATAGATGATGTATGAGACGGAATTTTCCCAGCTCCTTCTTGGGCACTACCCCCAAGGGGGTAAACCCAGAGATTTGGAAGGGGAGTGTAACGGACCGTCTACCGGACGAAGTAGACCCTCTGTCCGTTGTGGGAAATCACCTCCTTAGCCCCCAATTACAGCTCAGCATTCACCCAGCAAGTCTTTCTGGACCTTTGATCTTTGTACCCAAATAGACAGGACATCTAGCAGTTAGGTACAGCAAGAAGAACAACTCCCTTTATTTGTGATTTACACAGCACGTGTTTGGCCCTCAGGCCCCTCCAAGAACCCCAGTCAGGCAGGCTGTCAGAATTCACTTCGTGACATATCTCCTTTTTTTCGGGGGGAGACTGACACTGGAGAAGCCCCCAGAAGGGGTGACTCCTAAGTCAGTCTGTATAGCGTTCTCCCCATGGCCATTCACTAGTTTGCAGTCCCCACACTTTTTTTGTTCAACCATAAGGTGGACTTCCTTCAAGAATTCTGTTCTATTACCGGGATTCGTTGCACTAACCTCTATTTCTCTGCAAAGCGGTTCCAACCTCGCTCCTGAACGTGACACCACCTTGAAGCAGCAGCCCTGGAGCCGAGGAGCTGGAAGGTGCCAGACCCACCCCAGGGACCGTAGGAGGAGCACCAGAGATGAAGTGCACCACCGAAGAGGCCACCGGCTGCACCTCCAGGGAACAAGAGCAATGTGCAACAACCTGAGGGGAACAAACACCAGCATCAGAGGCCCCCCCCCCCATGTGGTGTTCCACAGGCCCAGTCCCAGCAACAGAGGCAGTGTGGGCCGTGACCCAAGAATGGGGGTCAGGGGAAGGACTCCTGGAAACATCCTCCCCCCTGAGAGGCCTGACTGTGAATCCTCCGAAGGAAGTTCAGGGCCGGATTGAATAGGAGGTAAGTGGAGGGCCCTCCGCTTGGTGACCCACCTGCCACGTGCCTGCCTGGGTGTTTGGGGCCTCCTTCCCCCACCGGAGGAACCTGGAGACTGCCTTGATGCTGGGAAAGCTAGCGGGGCTGCTGCAGGATGTGCAGCACCCCTGGAGGAGCCAACACCGTCAGACCAGAGGGCCCTAGCCAGTGTGGAGGTAAGTACCACTTGGGGTGGTCTCTGAAGTGGTCCGGAGGAACCACAGGTAGGCCTTGCTACCATTGACTGCCTACCTCTGATCAACGGGGGAAGCGGAGCAGGACTAGTGGCCGCCTGCAATCGCACACTGGGGAGGAGAAGGCCGGTGCTTAGTAGTGGAACTTACCAGGCTCGCGTGAGATGAGCGCCATCTTCTGGCTTGATCCCCGGGGCTCCGGCTCCGATATCCCGCACCTGGACTTGCATCCAGACTCAGGGGGCGCGAGACACGCCTGCCCGACCCGTGACCAGCCTCAGGAGTGGGGGCTCTGGACGGAGACCCCCTTAGCTGAGCCATCTGCTGCTGGAGGTGGGCTCCACCATCCAGCAAAGCTTCAGCCCTAAGGGCCACAACGGATGTGCTTCACATCCATCCCTTAGGCCATACTTCTTTGTATTATATGAGCAAAGAGTCAAAATTCCCTGCTGTGTCTGAGAAAACTAAAATTGATGCTGAATCCAAGATGGAGGGCTGCTTAACCCCTTAGTGACCGAGGGCTATGTTGCATTTGACGTGCCTTGAAGACCAGAATTCCATTATTTTTGTCATACGTTTACTGAACTGTGAATTTCTTTCTTTGTGTTCAGTCCACCCACACAAATTATATATCATTTTTTAAAGGACAGATAGGGCTTTCATTTGATACTATTATTTTCATCATATGATATCATTTACTATTAAAAAAATAGAAAATATGATGAAAATATGCCATAAAAAACACTTTTTCCAACTTTGACCTGATTTTTTTTTTTACTCAATTACAAATGGTAAAAAAGACCCCGTCTATATATTTCTACTATTTGTCCTGAGTTTAGTAATATCAATGTTTCCTTGTTTGTCTATGTTTTATTTCACGTAATAGGGCAATAAACAATATTAGTGTTTTTTTTGTTTTCTAACCATTTTCTTCTACAGTGATTTTTTTAACCCGAACCCTAAATTTACCCCAACTCTAAATTTAATCTAACCCTAAATTGACCCCCACCCCTTAATCTAACCCTTGTAATCATCCGAACCCCCATTTAACCCTAATTATTACCCTATTTGGACCCTAACCCTAGATCTAGGTTCAGTAGATCAAGGGTTAGCTTTTTCCATTTATTATTTTATTTAATTTATTTATTTAATTAATTTTCTATTTTTAACTGTAATACCGCCTAACTGCCTGTAGGGGCAGTCAAGTAGCGGTTTCAGAGCGACGGAAGAGATTTTTTTTTTCTCTCTTCCGTCGCTCTCCTCTGGGCATGCTGTATCGGAGGAGCATGCTCCTCCGATACAGCACACACCCGCGATCACCGGGTGATAGCGGTGCCCAGGAGGGCACAGATTGTGTTGCATGATGCCTCGTTAGAGGCATCATGCAACACTTTAACACACATAGGCAGTGATCAGCTTTCACTGCCTATGTGTGTTTGCGCGCATACGATCACATTCGCTGTGATCGTATGCCCGCGGGGGGGTCGAGGGGGGGCTGAAAGCCCTCTCAGAGGCTGCTTCGGATCCGAAGCAGCCTCTGAGAGTAGCTGCAGGCATGTAGTGTTGCGCTAATGAGCGCAACACTACATGAAAACGGAGGACGTATATATACGTCCTCATGGTCCTTAAGGACCATGCTTTTCGGGACGTATATATACGTCCACATGCGTTAAGGGGTTAAATACCCCTATCCCACAGCCACTCCCTCCCCCCCCCCCAACCTTTCATAGACTTCACTCACACCCCTCACTCATCCATGGCCCCTTCCCACCTAGGCTCTGCCTGTTTCCCGGCGAACTCATTCTCTGTACATGTTAGGGACTGTCGAACATGAACATTCCAGGTCGGCTGTTTCTGAGATGCTTAGACAACCAGATCTGGAACCAACAAGCTTAAATGACATGAAACTGTATTAACTGTGTTATGTATGAATCTGAACATCTACAGCATGTTTCTAGGTTTGGCACCCAGTTTGTATTTTACCAGCAGGCCAATGTTGAGGTTATGGGGACATTTTTTATTTATTTTGTTTAGAAAATGTTTTACCAGTAAGAATACAGTGATATTTCTCTTGTTTTCAAGTATGTCCTGGGGACCCAGTCCAGAATGGAATTACAGAGAGTTACATATTTAACAGTAAATTTAAAAAAAAATTCATACATAATACATAAATTTATACAAGTTGGAAACAGAACATACAGGGATAAATCATTTTTGATACAAAAAAATAAAATAAAAGAGAAAACAACAATCCTAACATTTTTAGGATTTGGGAGACACTCTTTTTCAGGGATTTTAGACTACAGGATGATTTGACGGAATCAGGGAGGCTGTTCCAAATATGAGGCTCTCTGAAAGAGAATACACCTTCACCTAAGAAAAGGTGGCAATCCGACATGTCTCCACCAGCTTGTTCAATTGACACAGTAAATAATTTAAGACGTTTTAGAGCAAGATACCATGAGATCCCCAATATTTTGGCACTTTGAAGGCCAGGTCAGTCACTATCAGGGATATGCACCAGTGTCCATGGCAATGTCTATTACACAGGTTTCATGGCTGTAGGTTCACACTGAACCATGAAACATTTGAGTGGGAGCAACTTAACAGCCATTTATATGTAATAAATGTGTGAATTTCCAAGCATTTTGGCGTTCTCCTGGTCAGGATATACACAGTCAGGTCAGGATGTACACAATGTTGGTGTCTACTCCTGGTCAGGATGTACACAATCAGGTCAGGATGTACACAATTTTGGTGTCTACTCCTGGTCAGGATGTACACATTCAACTACCTATGATACACCGGGAAAAATACTTTATGTCATTTGCCATTGTGTTCAGATTGCAGATGCAGTTGTAGTATGCTCAATGGAATACAAAGACTGCAACCAGTGATTCCTAAGGCAACAATTTATAATACACGTAAGGAAAGGAAAATTACGAGCCTTGATGCCACTGTAAAATGTCAATTTGCATTACTCATGTAGACATTGACAAACACAATAGATAGATAAGCTGCACTTTCTGTGCAATATATTTATACTTGCCAGCCAGAATATTAATTTGGAAGATATACAGTCCCTGTCCACTGAAAGCAGAAGGCTAGATGGCTATGACAGTGCTAAAAAAAACAATGTCTTGTTTTCAATATAATAACAATATTCACTGTTTTTTGCAGTGGACACTTTCCTTTGCAAAGTGCATTACCTCCAGCAGATATTTCAGATGTATAATAATAATAATTATAGCTTTTGTTTGTCAGAAGTAATAGAGAACTGTATTCAACATTTCTTAAAAATGATCTGTTATCCACAAGTGTGTGAATGACAAGGTCTGCAAAGGGAAGAAAATGTCATCTATATATGATACTTTGACAGCAAAAAAAAAACAAAAAATCAAATGTGTAATAGTAAAAATACTAATGTGTGAAGTTTTATTGTTTTTTTAATGACTAGATCGCAAGTACCTGTGTACATCAATTAAATATGAGGGATGTATTCATGAGTTGAGAAGGGAATTTCAAAGTTAAGGCCAAACCAACCAAAAAAATATCTAATTTAGTTAAACACAGCTCCATATGGAGAGGCGATGCTAATCTCCTTCCTGGCGACTGGCTATGTGCCACACAAATTGATGTTTGCACACAACATAAAACAGAGAGCTGGCCACTCAACCGACTCTGGTCTAGGACAGTTCATCTTAGTCATTTCACCACTGTTAATTCAGCACTGCAGTTTCAGCTCTAAACTGTCAGAGGACAGTGCTGAAATGTCATGGCTTACAAATAGATAAATAGTAATAAAGCAACACCATAAAACTAACCCAGAGCCCTAATATCAACCCTAAAACTAACTCCTTACCCCCAAATCCTAATACTAACTCCAAACCCTAATACTAACCCCAATACTAACCCTGAACCCTAATACTAACCCCTAATACTAACACTGAACCCTAATACTAACCCCTAATACTAACACTGAACCCTAATACTAACCTTAAACCCTAATACTAACCCTAATACTAACCCTGAACCCTAATACTAACCCCTAATACTAACCCTAACCCTAATACTAACCCTTAACCCTAATACTAACCCCTAATACTAACCCTGAACCCTAATACTAACCACTAATACTAACCCTGAACCCTAATACTAACCCTAATACTAACCCCAACCCCTAATACTAACCCCTAATACTAACCCTAACCCTAATACTAACCCTTAACCCTAATACTAACCCCTAACACTAACCCTGAACCCTAATACTAACCACTAATACTAACCCTGAACCCTAATACTAACCCAAATACTAACCCCTAATACTAATCCTGGACCCTAATACTAACCCCCAGTACTAGCCTTTAATATGTATCCCAATACCCTTAGACCCCAGTACTAACCGGTGCAATGAAGTGTCCATTGAACTAAACATCTTCTGTTGGAGCAGCTGCAATGAACTCTCCCACTCCCACCGGATCCTCTCTGATGCCACAGAGTACAGCCCTGGTAAAATAGCAGTCACCAAGTCTGTGCATTTGCTAAGACAATTACTGAATAATGTTTGAATGGTTTAGTCTCTCTTTGAGTAGTTGTGACTATTTTATAAATTCACTGCTGTGTAGTTTGCTGAAATATAAACTAATGTTTTCCTATAGTAATCCCATGCATTGTTTGCTGCCACTTACAGCAATGTTTGGGATTTTAGTATACAGGTGTTGTACACTACACGTGTTTCTGGTTTAATTAGCTTACAAAGGAAGCACAATATGGTGTATTAGCGACAATGTGTTTGCCATCTGCTTTCAGCATATCATGGTTACCTTATTGTATGCAAAACACTTATTAGATATCTGAAATAACCTTGAATCATACTGCAGTAGCATATTTTGTTCCTTTCTTTCTAATTGGATTAGTCTCTGGTGTTTATTTACATAGATAATTATTCATAAAAGAGCTAAGACAATATGAAGTCTAACAAAAACTTTTTTTTATGTTAACTGCAAGGCCAAAATATATTGTTCAGTAATCTAAAGTTCCCAGCAATGAGAAAGATTATATTAAACTGAATTTAATTTTCATTCTATTTTAGAAATTACCTTCATTTCACTGGTGATTTACAGCCTTCTGAGTCGAATTGAACAATGAAACACTGTTCTTTTGCATCTGTTGAAATTTAGAAAATGCATGCAATTTAGGTGCCGTGTAAGACAAAAATAAAAATATATGTGATGTATGAATTGTTCTCAAATAAATTTATTACACTTTTTTTAAAAGAATATTTATGCAATAAAGGGATATTAAAATCGTATACAATGGTTGAGGAGCCAAAATCTGTAGATCCAAAATCTGTAATGACCCGAAAACCTTTTTTTTTTGTTTTTGTTTTTTTACAGAAGTTTTTTACAAAAATGTTAACAGATTATCAAGTTTGGGGATACATTGGAAAGTCTGAGAGACAGATATTCTGACAAGGTAAACATGATTTATTTGCTCTATCCAGTATTTGCATTGATTCTACTATATTTCATGAATGTTGAGTGGCTTTAGTGTATCTTAAATTATATATAATAATATATATTAATTTAATATATCTTAAACAAGTGAAATGTATCCATTATCCAAAATGCTTCTGGTCCCAAGCACTATAGATATGGGATACCCAATCTGCATGTTACCTGTAAAGTGTGAATATCTCTTTAGCATAAAACTAGTTTGAAGGTGCATTAAATTTCTGCGTGTTAGTTTGTTTACCATGAAAATGCATTAAGATTTCCCTACAAATCCTATTAAGTTGTTGTAGAGCACACCCTATTGCTGTTGTTGTTTAAAATGTATTTGGTTACAGTTGCGATATTGAAAGTAAGACTGGGCATGGCTAGAGAGAATCCAGCATTTTCAGAAAGTGACAATTGTCTCTTCTGCTGGCAGGATGACAGCTAGTCATCAAACACCATTTTGTGTTTGCTTTGGGGTAATAGGTTCATGCTTTTATATATGTTTTATGTTTTATTGGGGAGGGGTTTGAGTGCTTTTTCTTTTTAATGCTGCAGGAGTAGAGAGAACTTTATCGATACCCAGGTAAGGTCATCTCACTTTGTCTGGTAAAGCCTTCTCTACAGAAGTAGAGTAGGTGTTAAAACTGAATTCTAGAAATGCAGTATCTAAAGAAAAATATTTTTCAATCTAAAATATTTGTTTTAAAGCTCTTACTATGAGCTTTATCATGAATGTAAGAGATTGCATCATAGATAATTATAATAGGCAATAGTTTAGCAGTAAACAAAATCAGCAGGCTTTATTTGCACCACAGCTAATTAAAAGAACATCATCAAAAAAACAGCAATTTAAAAGTAAAAAGTAGTAGTTTTTAGTACTGCCTAAGAATCTGAATTTGACCAAAACTTTGAGAGTCGGGGGCCCATTTGCAATGCTGACGAGACAGTTGAGTCTTAACAATACAAAAGGATGGCTCTAGAGTACTGCAATACATTAGTAAAAACAATATACAGTGTAGTATATCCAATATAAATATATGATCAGTGAAATAATAATGTAAATAGTAGTAAAGCATAGAAAGATATTACCATAGGCTGGGATATCCAAATGGATAAACTTTTTTAATGTTTCTGGAAAAAGTACACAAATACTTTATGGTGCAGTATATGGAGCTGTTTGACATGTTTCGGCATACTGGTGAAAACCATTGTACTTAGTGAACTATTCGAACATTTGTGTTTCTATTGGGGAACTCTGCACACGGAAAATTTCCATTTATAGATGGTCGGTATGGAGACACAATGTGGACAACAGGGAGGAACGTTTTAACTTTCAACCCCGGTGTCCATTGGAACTACTGAGGACGGGCAATGCCTATAATAAGCAGGGTTTCACGGTCACACTTATTTCCAATCACATAATCAAAATGGCAAAAACTAGAATTTGGACAGCACCCCGTAACCGGCATATGTAATATAACGCACCACTGGAGTGAGCAAAATTCACACAATCCACTTCAAATATTTAAAAATGTAAAAAATAATGTTAAGATAATATGTTGTATAGTTGCACACTGAAATTATGTATAACCATAAATCAGACATATAGGGGACGGGGGGGGGGGGGATGTTGTCTCACCAGTATGCCAATTTTCCTGAGGAAACTGAGACGTATCCAGTGAAATGCGTCTTCTGGCAAATGATCTGTTTCATTCCTTCTCAAACGTGTTCCTGCAGCTTTAAACAATCATGAACCATGCTCTTTCTGTCTGAAAGTTTTGTAGGTTTTATCCTCCAAATTCTGGGGGCCCTTCAGGCTCTATATAGTGCACCATACAGTATTTGTGTGCATTTTCCAGAAACATTAAAGGATTTTATTCATTTGAAGATCCCAGCCTATGGTGATAAATTTCTGTGCTTTACTACTCACAGTTTGAGTTTGTTTTTTCCAAGTGACTGCTGTTTTCTAAGTGTACAGTTGGTGCATTTAAATAAGCTAAAACAGGGTATTGTATTGATTTGGAGCTTGTATTTTAACCTGCAGTTAGAAGGTTAAGGGCTTGTTTTTTTTATTTCTGCCATATTTTTTTCTGTTTGGGAAGTGTGGTGAATTGGGGGATGGGTTTGATAGCAATCACTTGTGTTTGTGCAGTATAAAGCTAGCAGCAGGGTCGGCGCCACCGTAAGGCTGCTCAGGCAGCCGCCTTAGGGCGCCGCAGCAACGGGGGCTCCAGCCCCGAGTTAGAAAAAAGAAAGCCCCGAGTGAAAGGGGAGAAAGAGAACAGGGGAGGGGTGGAAGGGGAGAAAACAGAATGGGGGAGGGTGGAAAGGGATAAAACAGAAATGGGGGAGGGTGGAAAGGGAGAAAACAGAAATGGGGGAGAGGAAGAGGAGAAAACAGAAATGGGGAGAGGAAGAGGGGGAGAGAACAGAGATAGCGGGAGGAGGGGTCGAGAACAAATGGGGAGAGGGAGAGAGCAGAAGGGGGGTAGAGAACAGAGATATGGGGAGAGGGAGGATAGATAAGGGATATGGGGAGAGTCATGTGATTGGGGAGGGGGGCACCAAAAAGCACTTTTGCCTGTTTATCAAAAAATCCTTCCACCGGCCCTGGCTACCAGGGTAACTCACACAGCCTGCTCACAGTTTGAGTTTGCTTTTTCCAAGTGACTGCTGTTTTCTAAGTGTACAGGAGGTGCATTTAAAGCAGCACAGGAGTCTCCTGCTCACTGAGCAGAGCTTAGTGTGGGGTCACCTAAAAATGAGGAAGGAGATCAGCCAGAAGAAAACCAGGCACACAGTTGCTTGACAGTTAGACGTGGTTGCAGCAGGGGAGGGAAGAGGAAGAGGGCAGCCAGTCCTGAGTTTCTCCTCCATAACAAATTTGCTCACTAGAGGGAAGATGTTGGGGAGTCAGACCCAGGAGTGGATTTGCTGGAGGAAACTGTTCTCCCTAACAGCCGGGATCCAAAAGCTAGGGAAGTTGAGGCAGGTTTTGGTGGTAGAGGACTCCATTATTAAGAGAGTAGATAGGGTAATCTGCCGTTCTGATCGCAGTAACTGAATGGTTTGCTGTCTCCCAGGTGCCTGGGTTCAGCATGTTGTGGACAGAGTGAACAGATTGTTGGGAGGGGCTGGAGAGGAACCAGCTGTCTTGCTCCATATTGGGACCAATGATACAGTAAGAGGAAAATGGAGGGTGCTAAAAGGTAGTTTTAGGGATTTAGTGAGTAAGTTCAAGAAATGGACCTCCAAGGTAGTGTTCTCAGAGATACTACCTGTGCCATGCGCTACGCCAGAGAGACAGTGGGAGATTAGGGAGATAAATGCATGGCTGAAGTCCTGGTGTAAGAAGTAGGGCTTTGGTTTTCTAGAGCACTGGGCTGTGTTGGGGTACGATCTTTACAGTCACGATGGATTGCACCTAAATGCAAGAGGGGCTCATGTGCTAGGGGATAGGATGGCTAGAAGGTTGGAGGAGTGTTTAAACTAGGAATGGGGAAGGACCAATAAACACTGGGCTAGACAGTATAGGAAGCGAAGGTGACTTAGTTAGTACCCGGGTGGGTGAATCTGGAGGCATGGTTAGAATGGATTGTAGGGAGCAACCTATAAACAACTTTATTGTTTACTTTAAAAAGTAAATCACAAATGGATTAAATAGGGGAATTAAAGCTGGTAGCAGGAATTGAAAATTATGACTTAATTGGTATAACAGAAACATGGTGGGATGACACACATGATTGGTCAATAATATTGGAAGGATACATGGTGTTTAGAAATGTTAGGTCAAACAAAAGAGGTGGAGGGGTCTCTATATCAAACCACCATTATTGCCTCATTTGTGTGAAGATTTATATAATGACAGTACTGAACATTCGGAATAATTGTGGGTGGAGATATTCATTGGGAGGTAGACCTGCCCAGAAATTATTAGTGGGTATTCGTCATAAACCACCAAATATTGGTGAACTTGAAGAATCACAGCTACTAATGCAAATCGAAAAAGTTTCTAAAATAGGGTGCGGTATTATTGGGGATTTTAATTACCCAGAAGTAGATTGGAAAAATTGAATCACTAATTCTGCTAAAAGCAGTAAGTTTCTGAATTTTTTGAATGACAACTTTTTGTCTCAGCTGGTAGAGACACCAAACAGAGGGGAAGCATGCCTGGATCTGGTAATCACTAACGTGGAGGAGCTTATCGCTAACATTTAGCATTAAGGGAATAGTGATCATAACATGGTATCCTTTGAGAATAATTCAAAAAGTCAAATTGGTATGGGTCCCACCAAAACACTGAATTTTAAAAAGGCCAACTTTAGTAGGTTTAATACATTCCTTGGTCTAGTTGACTGGGATGGAATAATTTTTAAAAAAAAACACAGTAGGTAAGTGGAATACCTTCAAACTAACGCTAAAGAAATATACATATAAATGTATACCCTTTGGTAACAATTATTAAAGAAGCAAACTAAAACCTATGTGGCTAAGCAGTAAGGTAAATTAGGAAATACATAAAAAGAAAGTAGCATTTAAACATTATAAAGTTGAGGGATCAGCAGAGGCATTTGCAAAATATAAAGAAGCCAACAAATCTGTACAAGGCTATTAAATTGGCTACATTGCAGAATGAAAAAAACAATTGCCATGGAGAGCAAGAGGAATCCCCCAAAAAATTTAAATATACAAATGGAAAAAAATTTAAGGTTGAAAATGTTGGGTCCTTGTTATCTGAAATGGGTAAGATTGTCAGTGGAGACAGAGAGAAAGCAGATATTGTAAATAATTTATTTTCTTCTGTTTTTACCAAGGAAGAACCAATGGACAAGAACCAGCAAGCTATGTTTACAGAACAGTCACAGCAAGCATGTGATTGGTTGACACAAGAAAAAGTGTTAAAACAATAAAACAGTGTTAAAATAGACAAAGCCCAGGGGCCGGATGGTATTCACACATGGGTACTTAAAGAGCTAAACCAGGTCCTGGCCAGACCGTTAGTTTTGATTTTCATGGATTCTTTTATATCAGGCATGGTGCCTACAGATTTGTGTAAAGTCCATATTTAAAAAGGTATCAAAATCCCAGCCAGGCAATTACAGACCTGTAAGCTTGACATCTGTGGTCGGGGAAACTGTTTGAAGGTTTGCTAAGGGAATATATTCAAGATTTCATATTGAACAGGAATCTCATTAGCAGGAGCCAACATGGATTTGTGAAAGACAGATCTTGTCAAACTAACTTAATTACATTCTATGAGGAGGTGAGTACAAAAATAGATATGGGTGCTGTAGTGAATGTGATATATTTAGACATTGCTAAGGCATTTGATTTAGTTCCATATAAAAGGTTACTGTACAAATTGACTGAAATAGCCTTAAGGCCAGAGGTTTGTTTGTGGATTGACAACTGGTTGAAAGACAGAATGCAAAGGGTGGGGGTAAATGGGACGTTCTCAAATTGGACACATGTGATAAGTGGGGTACCTTAGGGTTCTGTTCTGGTTCTTCTTCTTTTTAATTTTTTTATTAATGATCTCCCAGAGCGCATAGGAAGCTATGTCTCGGTGTTTGCCGATGACACAAAATTATGTAGGGTAATGTAGGCTGAAATAGTCTGTACCCAGAATTATGCATTTTGGGTACAATAATAAAAATGCAATATGTAGTTTAAATGGTGTTTTCTTGGGGAAATCTACTAATGAAAAAGATTTGGGAGTAGTTGTAGAGAATAGACTTAGCAGTAGTGCACAGTGTCAGCTGGCAGCTGCAAAGGCCAATAAGATATTGGGGCATATTCAAAGGGGTATTGACTAACAGGAGGAAGATATTATTCTGCCCCTTTATAGGTCCATGGTAAGACCTCACCTTGAACATGCGACTCAATTCTGGGCGCCTTTTAAAAAAAAAGACATTATGGAACTAGAGAAAGTGCAGAGGAGAGCTACAAAACTAATTAGGGGGAATGGAAAGTTTTAGTTATGAAGAAAGGCTGGATAAGTTAAATCTGTACATGCTAGAGAAACGGCAACTAAGAGGAGATATGATAATGTTACATAAATATGTACAGGGCACATACAAAGGGCTTTATAAAGACCTGTTCATTAACAGAACAGTACAAAGGGTATGAGGTCACCCACTAAGACTTGAAGAAATGTGATTTAGTCTACGACAGCGGAAGGGATTTTTTACAGTAAGGACAATTAAGATATGGAATTCACTGCCTGAAGAAGTGGTTCTAGCAAATACCTTAGATTCCTTTAAAAGCAGCCTGGATACATTTTCAATGAGACTGAGCATAGAGGGCTGTGCATGTTAGTATAGGCATTAATATTTATTTAGTGCTTGTTGATCCAAGGAGAAATTTGGAGTCAAGAAAGAATTGTTTTCCCCACTGAAAGCAGAATTTGAAATTGCTGAAGGGGTTTTTATTTGTCTTCAACAGCGGATCAACAGCGGTTAACATGGGACAGGAAAAGGGTTGAACTTGATGTACACAAGTCTTTTTTAAACCTAAACTACTATGCAACTATGTATGTCACCAGTGGCGTCCCGAAGGGGGTGGGGGGGTGCAGACCACACCGGGTGACACCCACAGCAGGCATCCCCCTGCAGCACATTGCGCTGCTAAACTTTTTTTTTTCTTTCTACCAGCCGCATCCGCTGGATTCGGCTGCCAGAAAAAGAAAAAAATCAATGCAGGAGGGAAGACTGCACGGAGGAGATGGACGGAGCAGAGACAGAGCAGCAAGTAGGTAAGTACTGGTTAAGGGAGGAGGGTGGAATAAATTGAGTGGCTAAATCCTCACATATTAAATGGAAAAATCCTGGCATATTGAGGGGCAAAATCCTGGCATACTGAGTGGCAAATTCTGGCATATTGAGGGGTTAAATGCTTTCATATTAAGTGACAAATTCTGGCATATTGAGGGGTTAAATGCTGGCATATTGAGTGACAAATTCTGGCATATTGAGGGGTTAAATTCTGGAATATTGAATGGTAAAATTCTGGCATATTAAGGGGTTAAATGCTGGCATATTGAATGGCATATTGAGGGGCAGAATCCTGGCATACTGAGTGGCAAATTCTGGCATTTTGAGGGGTTAAATGCTGGCATATTAAGTGACAAATTCTGGCATATTGAGGGGTTAAATGCTGCAATATTGAATGGCAAAATAATACTGGCATATTGAGGGGTTAAATGCTGGAATATTTAATGGCAAAATTCTTTAATATTGAGGAGTTAAATGCTGGAATGTTAAATGGCAAAATTCTGGCATACTGGAGGGTTACATTTTGGAATATTGAATGGTAAAATTCTGGCATATTGAGGGGTAAATGCTTGAATATTGAATGGCAAAATTCTGGCATATTGAGGGGTTAAATGCTGGAACATTGAATGGCATATTGAGGGGTTAAATGCTGGAATATTGAATGGCAAAATACTGGCATATTGAGGGGTTAAATGCTGGAACATTGAATGGCAAAATTCTGGCATATTGAGGAGTTAAATTCTGGAATATTGAATGGCAAAATTCTGGCATGCTGAGGGGTTAAATGCTGGTATACTGAATGGCAAAATTCTGGCATACTGAGGGGTTAAATACTGGCATATTTAATGGCAAAATAATGGCATATTTAATGGCAAAATACTGACATATTGAGTGGCAAAATACTGGCATATTGAGTGACAAAATACTGGCATACTGAATGGCAAAATACTGACATATTGAATGGCAAAATAATGGCATATTGAGTGGCTAAATACTGGCATATTGAATGGCAAAATACTGACATATATAAAATGGCAAAATACTGGCATATTGAATGGCAAAATAATACTGGCATATATTAAATGGCAGGATAATACTGGCATATTATTGGGGAAACTGTCTGTGGCTTTTTAATGGCAAAATAATACTGGCATAGTATTGGGCAAACTGGCTGTTGCTTATTAATGACAAAATTGTACTGGCATATTATTGGGCAAATTGGTTTATTTTAATTGGCAAAGTGATGCTGTGGCATGGTCTGTGGGGCAAAATAACATGTACAATGAGGGAAGTGACACTGGGTAGTTCTGTGGGGCAAAGTGACACTGTGGCATGCCAAATCTTGTAGGTGCAATATGAGTGCAAGCCAAGTGCTGTGGGTGCAATATAGGTGCATGGCAAGTTCTGTGGGTACTGTATAGTGCTGTGTTAAGTCCTTTAGGTGCAATGTGGGTGCAGAGGAAGGGAATAAAAACAAGGAATGCAATTTCTCAATAACATTTTTATTACATATGAAAATAGTTATACATAATATTACAAAAATCAAATAAGTATAAATGCAACTAGTTATAGAGAGAGAGAGAGAGAGAGAGAGAGAGAGAGAGAGAGAGAGAGAGAGAGAGAGAGAGAGATGTCTGTGTGTATAGATATGTATTGTTTTAGAATTGTACAATTGTCACCTTGTGGGGCTCCTGTGTGTGGCATAATTAATGGTGGTCCCATGTGTGGCATATTTATTGGGCTCCAAGGTGAGGCATAAATAATGGGGCTTTGGTGTGGCATAATTTATTGGGCTCTTGTGTGTGTCATTGTTATGGGGCTCCTGTGTGTGGCATAGTTCATGGACTCCTGTGTGTGACATAATTTGTGGGGCTCCTGTATGTGGCATGTTTAATGGGCCATCTGACTGGCATTACTAAGGAATCTGTTTAGCATGGTCATGGAGGAAATCATGGGGGGGGGGGGGGGGTGACACCATGAGTTACTGCACCGGGTGACACCAACCCTAGTGATGCCTCTGTATGTAACTACTACTATTGTGAGTGTATTATTTTTATTTCATGGATCAGATATGTATACTGGATATACTATCTAGCATGTGCTTGGTTTTTATTAATATATTGCAGTACTCCAGCACCTGCATGAACATATACAGTAATGTGCCTGATATGAATGTATGTACCTATGTGTTTATATCTAATTATATTTGTATTTTATTTATTGAGCTTATACAGTAATGTATCTGTTATGAACATATTTATCTATGTTTTTGCATGGAATTATATTTGTATGTAATTTAACTGAATATTGAAATAAAATCTTTAAAAGGAAAAAAAAATATTTCAACTAAGGATATTTATTTCATGAGCTAAATTAAACCATTTATCATCCATCGCATGAACCTCAAAATGGCAAACATATTGAATACAGTAATTAAACTTGGTCTTTTTCTTATAGTTAAATCTTTCCCCTTCACCATAGGATTGTGGCTGTTAAGGGGTATGCAACTTTCTCCATAATGTTGGCTGTAAAATGAGATCACTATCTATTACTTGGGACATTCCAAACCTGCAGACAATATTCTTAACTAAAAAGTTTTGCAGTAGCCACAGCTGTGGCTATTGCACCTGAATACTCCTCTACCCAACCTGAGTATAGATCTGCACATACCAGGACATATTGAACGTTTATTTCCTTAGGAAGTTGGATATATTCAAACGGTAGTACCTGAAAGGGAGCATTGTTGGAAGGCATGCAAGCAGAGCAGGAACTATGGGTACAACTTTTCCAGGACTACTTTGAAGACACAAAGAACATGTCCTACAAAGTGTTGCATCTACTGCTGCAAACTATGGAAAAAACCAATACTTCTGCACTTGTTGGTTCATCGAACCTTAGATTGATGTGTATGACAATGACTTGTGTGTGCCAGAGCTGTAAGCAGTGCAAGTAATAGTCTTTTCTCCTCCAGATTCCTGCAGAATGTATTCTACAACCTTGTTTCATCCAACTGTCTCTTTTCTGTGAAAGACCCTTTTGATACACTGTTACCATTTCATATAAATCAGGTATAGTGTTACCGACAACAGGTTGCAGTAATGTTTCATATGTCAGACTGTGCATATGTCAATGCACAACTACTAAATCCATCTCGACACAAATTGCACATATTCGCCTGTTCCTCGACATAGAAGAAGCCTAGTGCTCTTGCCTGTTATTCCTCATCTCAACTACTATAATAGTCTCCTGACTGGTCTTCTTCTGATTCATCTTTCTCCCTTCCAATCTGTACAAAATGCGGCTGCACCACTTTGTAAAACCATCCACATATTTCTTATCTGCTCTAGGATACAATTTTAAATTCAAAATTTAACTTACAAATCCCACCACCCCTTGGTTCCTCCATACATTGCCTCCCTCACTTGTATAGCTCTAGTGTTTCAATATTATACTATGTGTATTTTTTTATTGTTTTTTTTTTCTTAGGTATATACCTACCTGATTTACTGGACCAACACTGCATATTATTTACATTTATATTTGTTTTACTAAAATTGTGGTCTAAATATCTGATGCGCAGCAGTCTTGTTTATTTATTATCTCATTATCTAGTTAATTGATACTACCCTGCATGACCAATGTTCCTCTCATGGATTAAGACTCTCTTCCAATCTTGTCACCTCTTCCCACTCATGCCTGCAAGGCTTTACGCAGCCTCTGGAACCCATGTTTGCAGAGCATCCTGCTCTCTTCCTCACTCACATTCTTCAATAACTTTCTCAAATCTCTTCAAAGAAGCTTAAAATTCATCCCAATAGAACACCCATTAACCAACCTCTGACCAAAACCACCCAGCTTCCTTCATCCCTAAATTACCTTTTCACTCCTATTATTTGTCTCCTGTCCCCCATTTCCTCTAGATTGTAGTTTTGATAGCAGGGCACAAGTAGTTCCGTTTTATGCTCTGTACCAAGTGCTGCATAAATTGTTTGCGCTATATAACTAAATGTTAATGTTATGGAATATGTTATGTAATATTTTTATTTTAGTCTTGTTTTTGTTTTTATATCATATTTTTAACTCTCCTTGACTTACTGATGTGTTCAAATTATTTAGTGTTTGGATTGGGGTACATGTAAACAATGAGACAGGTCTGGTGGAAGCAGGGGGAAATACTTCGTAGAGATTAACATCTTGTTACAGCTTGTTAAGTAACATTTCTTCTTATGAGTGAATAGAAAAACTGAAATTGGGGCAATTTGACTCAAAAGCTGTCATTAGTGGCTTACAGAATATTCAGCTTCATTTGATAAAATTATTCAAACTACCAACTTTCATCTCTTCAATCAGTATCATGTAATTAAAAGCCAATTTTTTATAGCATGCGGAAAGCACCCTTAAAACCCACAAGCTCACATGCCTTTTCATCCACTGATCAAAAAAAAAACGCTTGATTGTACAATCACAGGTATTAGTGTGTCAGTGTGCTGATCATGTAATCATGCTAAACTTACCTTGCTCCTGAGTGCAGAGACTTGTATTGCCTGGCCTATTCGTTTACCTTCCTGTGAGATGACAGAGATAACCCCCCTCTCTCTATACCAGGGGTCTCCAAACTGCATACTCCTCTGCCAGTCTTTTAGCTTAGAGAGCATTATGGGAAATGTAGTTCCTCAGCAGCTGGAGGGCCATAGTGTGGAGACCCCTGCTCTTTACCTAATCCAACCAATTGAAATTCACAGTAACAGACATGCCACATTGTGTAATAAATGTGGATAGTAAAAAATGATAGCACTTAGAAATTCATTAAATGGGAAAGGAATAAACATTTTAAAATAATTAGACAATTGTAATTCTGCTGCAATTTTCCTAACCGATCTACATATGTAGGAATTAGCAAAAAATATAACCTATTAAAATAATAATCAGTGAAATTACTGTAGCACAAATATTCCAGTTCTGAAGAGGAAAAGGATGATTTACTCAAAGTTTAATAAAAAAAAAAAATGTTTAGAACAGGTAGATGAAGAGAAGACATTTTTTTATCATTGTAGTATTTGATTCTGGTCCAATCTTCATACTAAAGTTAAAAATCCATAGTAAAATAAAGCAAGTGCAAATATGTAGTTGTCCATCAACTGCCTTCCTGTCTTTCAATGAAATTACTGCATTATTGACTCAGGTGATGTCAGCCAGTCTATTCTGACATCACCACGGCAGAGTATAAAAAGCCAATGCATGATAAACTCTGCAGCATTAGCCTGTGTTTTGATGTTGCTGGTCTTAAATCTATTTAATTGTGTTTAAGTATCATCGATATACAGAATCAACATGGACCATCAAACGTGTGATAATAACTTGGGTAAAATGGTCAACCCCAACACTCAAACTGTGTTCTTCATCGGTACTGTATATTTTTAGTACATTTGTTGAAGGAACCTCCTCTAGAACCAAATGCAGTAGACATTACAAGTGGCTGTAAAACATCAAGAAAAATGTACCATGTTTTTTGCACCTGATCTAAATATTTAAAACTTAAACTAAGACTTCTAGCAGAACCTTCATACAATGATCACAGCTACTGGTCTGACATTCATATATGAATGTTAAACTTACTGTCAGGTCTGGGTTGGGAGTGAGGAGCAGGGTGGTGAGCCACAGCCATGGGGGTACTCAGTACTGTAACTATAGTGCTGGAAAACATCACAACAAAAGGAGGAGGCAGAAGATGGTCAAAAATGGTTCAGAAGGACAGGGCAGCATGGGTTCTTAGGCAAGAATTACAGGCCAAATTCAGTGCAATAGCAAACAGAATAATAAGTAGATAGGTAAGCCAGGGCTTCAAAGCCAGTGCAATGCCCACCAAGGAAGTGAGCTGCTGAAATTCCTTTTGTCAACACTGAGTGGACAATGTAAACACTCTGCAAATTTGATTGTTCAGTTTCTCTCCTTTGGAACAATGGACTGCTTTATTCTCTTATAAGCAAATTGAGTGTGTTTTTGTTAATTTTATTTAAGTTTTGACGTGTGCTCCAATAGTTCACTATTCACTATAGCTGACTATTCACTATAGCTGACTATTCACTATAGCTGACTCGAGGGAAACTGCTCTGCCACTTTGAACATATATTCTCTAGTGACCCTCTCATCGAACGTTACTGAAACATATAATACTTCTCTCATTAAACAAGTTCTTTCTAAGCGAAATCAGAGAGAGCAATTATTCTGTCTCCTGAAATCCAAATAAATACCCTCATTTACATATATAAAGATACCACGATTAACACAATTTAGAGCACACTTGACCCTTTCTACATCTCCATCACCTCTGAAGAAGCCCACGTGGCGAAACGCTTCAGGTGTCTTTTACCCAATATTATCGGGATGTCTGCTATAACCTGTGGCAATTAGTGTCTCTGTACAATCAGGTTGACTCCTGCTATGCTCACAGTCAATTGAGAACACACCAAAATTGTGCAATCTGTATACGTATCCCTGTGTATGTTTTTATTGATCACTTTATTAATGTTAGTGTGTACATGTTTTATATTTTATTTTTATCATTAAAATTGCTTTTTATTTTTTAAGATCTGTGGTACCATCACTTTCCTCTCTTTGAAATTGCGCACACACTATCCCCATTCTATTATTCTCTCTATCTACCTGTTTGTTTGTGGGAGGTAAGCTGTGGATAAACTTCATTCAATTTGAAGTCCTTGGCAGAATGTGTTCCAGAAGCGTGATGTGAACTGGAATCCCCGATCCATGTAATTGGGTATTCCGACTAAGCAAAAGACAGAATTGATTAACAGTTCTGCTGTCTTTGATGCTGTTGGTAGGCCAGATAGAGGAACAAAATATGCCATTTTGGACACCCTATCAACCACTACCATGATGGTATTGTATTGGTGTACATCTATGAGGAAATCCACCTTTATCTCTTTCTAGGGTTGATCGGGCCTAGCTGGTTTTGTATGGTGTCCTTTGGTATGAGCACAAGTGGCACATGTTTGAACGTAACAATAGATGTCTTGTTTCATTTCTGGCCACCAAAAGGATAGTTGTGCAAGTTCCGAGGTCTTTTTTTGTCTGCCGTAACCTGCTAGTGGATGGTCATGGAAGGAAAGTAGTATGTGGTTTCTAGCCTTCAGAAGGGTACAAAGTGTAGGTTCTCTTTATACAACAATCATTTTTCTGAATGGAGAGGATAAACACAATGGAGTTTGTGGAAGGTTTCGACAATGTTTCCTTAGATGTGACAAGAGGGATGTCTGAAGGGTGAGGAAGTGAATAGGTTGGAGAATGGTGTCAAACGAAGAAGTATCTCCTTTGGTTGTTTCGTGTATTCTTGACAGTTCATCAGCTTTTACGGTTTGGGCCTTGGAATCATATGTTGTGTGAAGTTGAAATGTAGTGCAAAGCTCATCTGGCCATTTGATAAGTTCAATCAATCATAGATTATTGCAACATTTTATAGCTTGGATATAAAACAGAAAATACTTGTGTCTGTTTATCTGAAGCAGGAAAGCTCTCGAACACTAAACACTAGAGTCATGACATTTGCACAGCTTATTAATGTCTGAATTTCTAGGTCAACGCAACTATTTTCAGCTCTCTATGCTTTTCCTTTCCTGAGTTATGAGTTAATGAGGAATCACCCTAGCCTTGGTGTGGTGATAAGGAGCAGAAGAGGAGACCCTGCTGTCTGGGTCCATAACCCAGACGACCAGGAAAAGATTGAAGGAATTGCCAATTGATCCCATCAATGACCTTCTCTGTATCAGTTGAGAGTATCGTCATTTCTATGTTTCTGCATCTAACAAAATGCAGAAGATTAATCATTTTGCAAGAGTTTTTTTGGCTTCCCTACTGTGTGTAAAACAAACCTTATCCGTATGGATAATTGCTGTTATTTATGGTCTCACTCGGTTGGCGAGTATAGTAGTTAATTAGTTTATATCTAAGTTAAGTTAAGAAATGGGCCTGTAGTTGACACGTGATGAATGATTTTTCCCAGGCTTTGGGTAAAATGGGCTTCTGTATTTTGAGCATGTTTAGTAATTTATTTGAGAAGATTATTAAAATGGGAGGTAAGAAATGGTGTCAAATAGGATTAAAAATTTAAAATATAATTGTGTAAAGCCTCTTAGCCCTGGGCTTTTCCCAAGTGTCAGAGTTACAATAGCAGAAAGAACTTCAGATTCTGATTGTATCATCTGACCGCCTCAGCAAATGTGCTTCTTGTGGACATATGTCTCTATCGGCAACAATAGGGAGTGTCACATCAATATGATCTTTTAAGTTATATAGATTTGGCATATAATTTTGTAAACTCTGTAGCAATATCCTTTGATTTGTGCAAAAGTTTATTAGAGTTGGTTTTAATTGAGGGTGTAAATAATTCCTGTTTTTTCTGTCTCAGCATGTGTGCCAGACATTTCCCCCGAGGTGCTTCCTCTTTCCCAATATTTATGGTTGTACCATACAAGAGACTTATTAACCTTTTGAGTAAGGAGGCCATTTAATTTGTTCCTTAATGTATGCTCTCCAGGGAAGCTATTAAATAAGTTCCTCTATTTGTTTTCTCTGTTCCCTATTATATTGAGCCTGCGCTTGTATTAATGCACCTCTCAAAACACATTTATGTACTTCCCATTAAACACACTGGGAAATATCACGGGTTGAAATTTCATTTTGATGTTGTCAAAAGACAAGAGAAACTCATTCAACTTCCATGGACCCGGTTGAACCTTTTGTTCAGCATAATGGTCAAATTCTAAACTGAATTCACTAGTCTTTTAGAATAAGACATTGCAGTACATAAGGCATCCTTGAGCAAAGTCTTCCAGACAGTCTAAGATTTTTGATATACATTGGTGCTGGTTTTGATTGGTATTATAGCTATTTCAAAAGTATATAGAACTCAATCATAACCTCTAATGAAAAGAAATCGGCCATCTTTATCTCGTTTAATTTTGTCCAACTGGAATGCCACGGATTTGTGTATAATAATACCAACTCCAGTGTTTTTAGATTTATTTGAAGTAAAAAATGCTTGTTTATAATCTCTATTTTTCATAGACATTTCGTTTTTTTAAATGTGTTTCTCCATTACTCAGGGGCTGCACGCCAATAGTGATACATAGAGAAACTTGTTTTTACTTGTATGGAGGGCAGAAGATGCACTGGTACCCTATCAGGGTTCTACACTAACCTTCTGACTCATGCATTCAAACGTCATCATTTATGTGCTTATCTACCTCCTGCCTCCTCTAGAGGCCTCCCTACCTTACTTTACTTGTGTTTCTTCTCCTCTGTTTGGAGTCAGGTTTGATCTTTAACTTTTGCAACACACTACTGTTAAATAGCTGCAGTTTAATGCAAACGGGGTGTTTGCATTGAAGTTGGATGCCTGACTTCTGAGAGCTGCTGCTTCTGTTCATGATCCTCTACTTAAAGCTCTCTTCAATTGTGACCCTGTCCAGGAACTGGAAAAATGTACCTGCCTGGCTCAACCAGCCTGGCTGATGTATTTCAGCATCTCATGGGTCCCTCTGGCTATAAGTAAGATTTCTTTACCTAAGTTGCTCCCTTAAAGCTACCCTTCTCAAATCTCACCATCTCTTGGGTGTTCCCGTTTAGCTACCCTTCTCAGACCTCACCCTCTCTTGGGCGTTCCTGTTTAGATACCCTTCTCAGATCTCACCCTCTCTCTGGTGTTCCTGTTTAGCTACCATCCTCAGGCCTCACCCTTACCTGAGGCCTCTCCCCTCATGTATCTCTCTCTACCCCACCTCTACTTTGTCTACAGTCCCTGCTATAGCTCTTTGTTCATACTGCAGTTCCTACTCAAACCCTTTTCCTATTCTGCAATTCTTTGCTAAAGTTCCCGTTTGTCTCTCCATCAGTCTTTATTCCAATCCCTATCTCTTTGTTTATATTTTGTAGGAGAAATGAAAGAAGAATAAAAGAATTAACAACAGGCAAGGCTGATGGAAGACTTTTTGCTGCCCTAGGCAGACGCATATTTTGCAGCCCCCAGGCATTTACACACACCGTAACACTTTCAGTGTCACATATACAGGGAGTGCAGAATTATTAGGCAAGTTGTATTTTTGAGGATTCATTTTATTATTGAACAACAACCATGTTCTCAATGAACCCAAAAAACTCATTAATATCAAAGCTGAATATTTTTGGAAGTAGTTTTTAGTTTGTTTTTAGTTTTAGCTATTTTAGGGGGATATCTGTGTGTGCAGGTGACTATTACTGTGCATAATTATTAGGCAACTTAGCAAAAAACAAATATATACCCATTTCAATTATTTCTTTTTACCAGTGAAACCAATATAACATCTCAACATTCACAAATATACATTTCTGACATTCAAAAACAAAACAAAACAAATCAGTGACCAATATAGCCACCTTTCTTTGCAAGGACACTCAAAAGCCTGCCATCCATGGATTCTGTCAGTGTTTTGATCTGTTCACCATCAACATTGCGTGCAGCAGCAACCACATCCTCCCAGACACTGTTCAGAGAGGTGTACTCTTTTCCCTCCTTGTAAATCTCACATTTGATGATGGACCACAGGTTCTCAATGGGGTTCAGATCAGGTGAACAAGGAGGCCATGTCATTAGATTTTCTTCTTTTATACCCTTTCTTGCCAGCCACGCTGTGGAGTACTTGGACGCGTGTGATGGAGCATTGTCCTGCATGAAAATCATGTTTTTCTTGAAGGATGCAGACTTCTTCCTGTACCACTGCTTGAAGAAGGTGTCTTCCAGGAACTGGCAGTAGGACTGGGAGTTGAGCTTGACTCCATCCTCAACCCGAAAAGGCCCCACAAGCTCATCTTTGATGATACCAGCCCAAACCAGTACTCCACCTCCACCTTGCTGGCGTCTGAGTCGGACTGGAGCTCTCTGCCCTTTACCAATCCAGCCACGGCCCATCCATCTGGCACATCAAGACTCACTCTCATTTCATCAGTCCATAAAACCTTAGAAAAATCAGTCTTGAGATATTTCTTGGCCCAGTCTTGACGTTTCAGCTTGTGTGTCTTGTTCAGTGGTGGTCGTCTTTCAGCATTTCTTACCTTGGCCATGTCTCTGAGTATTGCACACCTTGTGCTTTTGGGCACTCCAGTGATGTTGCAGCTCTGAAATATGGCCAAACTGGTGGCAAGTGGCATCGTGGCAGCTGCACGCTTGACTTTTCTCAGTTCATGGGCAGTTATTTTGCGCCTTGGTTTTTCGACACGCTTCTTGCAACCCTGTTGACTATTTTGAATGAAACGCTTGATTGTTCGATGATCACGCTTCAGAAGCTTTGCAATTTTAAGAGTGCTGCATCCCTCTGCAAGATATCTCACTATTTTTGACTTTTCTGAGCTTGTCAAGTCCTTCTTTTGACCCATTTTGCCAAAGGAAAGGAAGTTGCCTAATAATTATGCACACCTGATATAGGGTGTTGATGTCATTAGACCACACCCCTTCTCATTACAGAGATGCACATCACCTAATATGCTTAATTGGTAGTAGGCTTTCGAGCCTATACAGCTTGGAGTAAGACAACATGCATAAAGAGGATGATGTGGTCAAAATACTCATTTGCCTAATAATTCTGCACTCCCTGTATATGCAGACACATTAACACATACATGCAATGTCAGGTGCAGCCACACGTACACACATTATAACACATGCAATGTTACATGCAGCCAAACATTCACACACAGTCACACATATAGTGTCTGTCTCACTGTCTGTCTCCCTCTCCCTCCATGTCTATCTTGCTCTCCTTCTATGCCCTTCCTCTCTGTCCCTCTCTTCCCATGCCATCCATGTCTTTCTCGTTCTCCCCATGCCAGCAGTATCTGTCTTCCTCTCCCCCATGCCATTCATCTTTTTCCTCCTTTTGTCTGTCTCTTCTCACCCATTATCTTCCCCTCTTTTGTATCTTGTTGTCTCTCTCTTTAATCCCTACCCCCATCCCATGTCTGGTGTGTCTCTCTTTAATCCCCCCCATCCCATGCATGGTGTATCTTTCTTTAATCCTCCCTCCACCCCACGTCTGGTGTCTCTTTCTTGAATCCCTACCCCCCACCCATGCCTGGTGTCTCCCTCTTTAATCTCCCCACCCCATGTCCTGTGTCTCTCTCTTTAATCCCTACCCCCCACCCATGTCTGTTGTCTCTTTCTCCCTCCCTTCCCCCCACCCCATGTCTGGTGTCTCTTGCTTTCTCCTTCCCTACCCATGACTTGTGTATCTCTCTTTCCCTGCCTCCCTCCCCATGACTGGTGTCCCTCACACTCCCTCCCCCCCCCCCCCCTTTCTAATCTTTTACCTTAGGGCAGCAGCTGAGCTCTGTCCATGCTGCCTTGCTCTCCTGCACTTAGTGATGAAACAAAGCATCATTTTTAGATGCTCTGAATCATCACTTAGTGTGAGCAGCACAGACTGATGCCACTCACTTCCCTGCATGGGGCAGACTGGCACTCACCTCTGCACCAGTCCCCCCCCCCCCCCCCTGGATTCATCAGCGCTACACGTGCATTTAAAATGAAAAAAAAATCATCCTCAAAGATGGCGCCCTAGGCGAACACCTAGTTCGCCTATAAGAGGTGCTGGCCCTGATAACAGGCCAAACAGCAACTGCAATAAGAAAATAAGCACAGGTGCGGTTAGCATACCTGATAACATACTCAGGTAAAGTACAAAAAAGCTTGGTTTGCACAGAGATTTTATCACAATCTGGTGTAAAATATGAGCAAAACATAAAAATAAAAATTGCATTACCGAAAAAAAGTAAAAATGAGTACAACGATAATAGTGGGAGCGAGTTTTTTGCGCTTATAAAAATAAAAATCCAGGTTGGTATCCATTCTGAAAGTTCCAGCAAGGTCTTGTAATGAACAATAAAATACTATATAATAGTTTATTTAATCATATATAGTAAATAAAAAAATATAAATATGGAAAAAGTGTATACCTCAAGGTGCTTAGAATCAAGGATTCACTGAAATCTCAAGATCAGAATCTACGTGTGCAGAAAAAGCTCAAAATAGGACTTTTGGTTGAAAACAAGATTGTAAATGAAAGGCCGAACTGTTAGCACTAAATAATCATGTAGAGTCCGGATAATCATGGATTTACCAAAGTCCAAATTGGTTAATAATAATAATCCAAAATAATTGATAAAACAAACAAAAACTTTTAGCCTGAAATATAACTGTGAACAAAAAACCGAACAGTTATTTGAAAATAAACATGTAGGCTCTAGGGGTCTTCACTTTGCTGTAATGCCGCTTTCATTCTAGATGGTTCTGGCTTGCCTGTGATCTAAGGTGAGCCTTCTTTACGCAGGGTTTTCTTCTTTCTCTCAAAAGGCGTCCATCTTGCTCTTTGAGATCTCAGTTCCAATGGAGTAAGGCCCATAGGAATACTATTATGTTTTGCAGGGTTGATGGAAGTTCTTACAGGTGATATCTGAATATTGAGTGATTGGAAGAGTTCCATACCCTTTTCTTGACTTCTTACTGGCAAACATTTGGTGTCTTTTCACTTGAGGAAATACTCATCTAAAATGGATCTGTTGATCCCTAAGTGAAACCATGATGTTTCTGAAGCCGAGCCTCCACAGAATAGTATTGGGAGCGAGATCTGGCAATAGTTTAAGGTTCATCCCTTCAAATTGGACCGGTTGTTTATAATGTGCTTGCTTCATTACTTCTTATTTTTCTGTGAAGTAATGGAATATTATAATCACATCACGAAGTGAGGTTGTGAAGCCTGATCAGGTTTCAATGCTCTATGTTAGAGAGTAGGTAGATGAACAATCTTTTGTAGATATTTAGGTAGTTTGTCCATTTATATTGCCTTACTGATACCTCTAACCGAGAGATTTTTGCAATTCTCTCTGTTACTGAGGTCATCCAAAGTAACCTGTATTTTGTCAATGTACGTAGAAGCTTTCATATTGTGTTCATCAATTTTAGTTTGCCAGTCGATTGGGCAAACTGTTACCCAGGCCTTTAATGTCTTCCTTGACCTCCGCTATTTCACTCCAATTATCTTTCAAGTCGGTAAAAAGAGGTCTAATATATTTGGATGAAGGTATTTCCTCTGAATCTGATCTCACTTTAATATTTTCAGGTTGTTCAGCATCGGAGGTTTCTGAAGGGAGCGTCATTTTGGACCTTAGAACTTCTGGGACATCAGGTAAGTCTCAATATTTCTCCCCTTCAGCCATCCTTTTGGCTTGTTTGTGCTTGCTCCCCATATTGCAGGGATGTCAAGGTTAGGAGATGGATTTTTTCGGCATGTGGTGCAAAAAGCCTAGATATTAGACCAAGGGAAGAGTTCTTTAGCTATTTTGTGTCAGCCATGTTGCACAAAGAGGAAAAGCCCCCCTTTTTTCTTTTTTATTAGTTTTGCTTTAAGATTTTTCCTTAATTGGGTTACTTTACAAAAAGAATATTGGCATATACATAGTATTTATATAGCATATCGTTTTAGTAATCTAGTCCATTAACTTTCAGTCACCTATTATAATTAAAATGTGGCACGATATCTTTGACTAGTTGGGCAGCCTTTACGTTTCTTTGTTTGGTTTATGGAAAAGAAATTATATAAAGTTTTTCAGCAAGCCAAACAGCGCACCGGCCCATCATCTTAATAAAATCCACAGGTCACGGAGTGTATGAAAGTAGAAAAATCTTTATTCAAAATAAAAACATCGTCAGAGAGGAGATCTCACGCGTTTCACCGCAAGGGCTTAATCATAGATCCTCTCTGATGATGTTTTTATTTTGAATAAAGATTTTTATACTTTCATACACTCCGTGACCTGTGGATTTTATTAAGCTGATGGGCCGGTGCGCTGTTTGGCTTGCTGAAAAACGTTATATCACTTATTCACAGCTGAGAATGCTGTTTGCAGCTGCACACCATCGACTTGTATCAGGACATTCCAGGTAGCTCCGTTTTCCCTAGGATGATGTGACCTCTCCACACAGTATTATTTTTTATGGAAAAGAAAGTTGTGTTACACTTTCTCTGTTTTAATAAAAAAAAGTTAAAATAAATATTGTTGTTTACATATGGTACAGTGAGGGGGGAAAGTATTTGATCCCCTGCTGATTTTGAACATTTGCCCACTGACAATTGGGAACACACTACGCCATGAAGGACTGAAATCATGCAGTGCCCGCAAGGTCCCCCTGCTTAAGAAAACACATGTACAGGCTCGCCTGAAGTCTGCTAATGAACATCTGAATGATTCAGAGGAGAACTGGGTGAAAGTGTTGTGGTCAGATGAGACCAAAATCGAGCTCTGTGGCATCGATTTGTTGGATATTAATAACCATAAAATATGAATATGGGTTATTAATTATGAAATATGAAAAATTGATGATTCATATATATGGGTCTGACCAAACATACCAATATAAAGAATTTTTATGTATATAGAGAGTGTGAATGACGTTTTTCCAAAAGTAAATACAATGCAACAATTATTACTAAAATAATAATTAATTCATTGAACATAAAATAAAGATCAAACGATAAGCAAAATAGCATAACAACAAAATACAATATCAATAGATTTTAATCATAATTCACATGTATGACATAATTCACATGTATCACATAATCCATATGTAAATAAAAGAAAACAAGAATTATGCAGCTCTGTAGCTGTATCAACATGCATGTAGTATAATTTACTATGAGATCATGTTTCTGACCACAAGATGGCCATACATTTTATTTAGATAGAACCACACCTACATTGATAATGATTAGTAGTTAAAATAGTTACTGATAGTACACCATAATCACCTACAAATTACCAGCATATACTCTGCTTAGGTGAGGTAATATTACTAAATCATATAACTCAAGGTGGCTATTTTATTAATCTGTCCGGTAAATTATAATGTTTGCTTTCTAGCTTAGACTTTAAGAATAAGAATCTTAGATAATCTCTTAGGTATTACTTATTTGGGTGAATAGCTAGACTATAAGAACTATATTTGTCTTGTTAATATCCTCTATAATAATCTTCAAGTGTCTCTGCGTCCAGTCCCTGTGTCCGTGGGATTGCGCTACTGCGCATGTGCCCCACGGACAGCCATTGGGACTTGGAACGCAGAGACTCCCTCCAGTCCAAAGAAAAAGAAAAAAAAAGCCGGTAGAGGCACTGGCTGGGGGAGATCTAAAGATCCCCCCTCACCAGCCCTCTGCTCGGCATGCTCTGCTAGATCCCGGGAGGGGGCGGAGCTAACCGGCTGAGCGGTGTAGCTCCGCTCCCACCCTGTGAAGCAGAGCAGCGCTCCCACTGGCACCATGAGAAAGTGCTGCTCGGCTCCCCATGCCTGCATTAAGCATGGGGAGCCCTAGCAGCACCTTCTCTTGCTGACCTGGGCTCCCAATGAAGCAGACGCTGATCTGCTTCACAGGGTGGGGGCGGAGCTACACCGCTCAGACAGTTAGCTCCGCCCCCTCCCTGTATCCCCCTTTGAAGGCAAAGGAAGGGGAGGGGTGGGAGAGAGAGGCAAGGGAGAGAGAGAGACAGGGCAGGGGGGAGAGAGAGATACAGAACAGGGGGTAGAGAGAAAGAACAGAGGGAGGGAGAGAGAGACAGAACAGGGGGAAGGGGGAGAGAGAGAGACACACACAGAACAGGGGGGGAGAGAGAGACAGAACAGGGGGAAGGGGGAGAGAGAGACAGACGGGAAGGGAGGGAGGGAGAGAAAGACAGAACAGGGGGAATGGGGAGAGAGAGAGACAGAACAGGGCTAGAGAGACAGAACAGGTGGGGAGAGAGAGACAGAACAGGGGGGGAGAGAGAGACAGAACAGGGGGAGAGAGACAGAACAGGGGGGGGAGAGAGAGACAGGGGGAAGGGGGAGAGAGAGAGACAGACAGTACGGGGGGGAGAGAGAGACAGAAAGGGGGAAGGGGGAGAGAGAGACAGACGGGGAGGGAGGGAAAGAAAGACAGAACAGGGGGAATGGGGAGAGAGAGAGACAGAACGGGGGGGAGAGACAGAACAGGGGGGGGAGAGAGACAGAACAGGGGGGGAGAGAGAGACAGAACAGAGGAAGGGCAGGAGAGAGACAGAACAGAGGAAGGGGAGGAGAGAGACAGAATAGAGGGAGAGAGAGAACAGGTATGGGGGAGTTAGAGAGAGACAGACAGGGCAATGAAGAGGAAAGGGACAAACATGGGAAGGCAGAGAGATACATACATGTGGGGGGCGCCAGGGGGGAATCCCGCACAGGGCGCCGGAACACTTAAGGCCGGCCCTGCTGACAGATTTCTCGAGCATATTCTACTGCGCAATCGCTGGAGAATTTACTCATTGCGCATGCGCAGAGAATTTACTCATTGTGCATGCGCACAAAGTTACAGCTGATCACTCAGCTGTAACTTTGTAAAGACTGCGCATGCGCGAGCGGAGCGACGCTACCCACCTCCTGCCCCCTTCACAACACGCTAAGGTGGTAAGTAACACGGGGAGGGGGGGACATAAGGGGGCAACATTGGGGCAAGCACCCTGGCGAGGGGGGGGCTTTGAGGGCCGCCTCATCTCGATGGGATCAGTAATACAGCAGGAGGATCACAACTCCCATAAAGATGAGGCAGCCCTCAAGGCTCCCCCCCTCACAAGGGTGCTTGCCCCTATGTTGCCCCCTTATGTCTCCCCCCCCCCCCCCCCCGCCGTCCGTCCCCCCGTCCACATATGTTCTAGCGCCCGTTAATTTAACGGGCTTAATGTCTAGTCTATAGTATATTCCTCTGGCTTCCTTCTGCAGAAAAGATGACAGATAAACACCATGCTAAAACATATAGAGCCCATAAATTGTGGGATTTAAGTTTAATTTACTCAAATATATATATATGCTAATTACAGACATAAAAATTGAGATCATGCTAGAAATAATGTACCACATTTATACATTACTGGCAGAGGTTGATTTGCAGTTGAGACTCCTTCCATTGAGGAATGATGTGATGGGCATCTATTGTTATAGTGAACATGTGCTGAAAAGCCTCATATTCCTGAGTTCTCCCCAGAAGGAGAGAGACTCAGCCCTTTTCTAAAACATTCCCATCTCTCAACCCAATAGTGGCAGCAGTGGTGTATCTTGATTTTGTGCTGCCCTAGGCAGACAAAATCCGGGCACCCCCCTACCCAAGCTGCACACCCACGTTACACACCTAAGACATGCCCCATCATTCAGACTCACATCAAGCTCACACTCCCATCACACTCAGTCACACACTCCTACTCCCATCACACTCAGTCACACACTCCTACTCCCATCACGCACACTCTGACTCCCATCACACTAAGTCACAGACACTGTCTCCCATCACACACACTCTGACTCCCATCACACTCAGTCACACACACTGTCTCCCATCACACACACTCTGACTCCCATCACACTCAGTCACACACACTGTCTCCCATCACACACACTCTGACTCCCATCACACTCAGTCACACACACTGTCTCCTATCACACACAGTCACACACAGTCTCCCATCACACACACTCTGACTCCCATCACACTCAGTCACACACAGTCTCCCATCACACACACTCTGACTCCCATCACACTCAGTCACACACACTGTCTCCCATCACACACTCTGACTCCCATCACACTCAGTCACACACAGTCTCCCATCACACACACTCTGACTCCCTTCACACTCAGTCACACACTGTCTCCCATCACACACACTCTGATTCCCATCACACTCAGTCACACACACACACACTGTCTCCCATCACACACACAGTCTCCCATCAACACTTACCTTTCCCTGGTGGCAGGCAGCATGGTCCCTCCATGCTGCCTGTTCGGCTTCCCGGCGATTGTGCCGACAGGTCACGTGACCGGGCGTGCGTATGACGTCAGCGCGCCCGTCACGTGACTGTCGGCACTTCCGTGTCGGCACACTGCACGGGGAGCCGAACAGGCAGCACGGAGGTTTCTCTGTGCTGCCTGTTCGGCTCCCCGTGCAGCCTGGCAGGCAGAGCGATGGTGAGGGGGATCTTCCGATCCCCTCTCACCTCCGTCTCTGCCTGCAAGCGCGGTGGGGTTTTTTTGTTTTGTTTTTTTAAAGGGCCGGATTTTTTTTTTTTTTTTTAATTTTTTTTCCCAGTGCTGGGGGGCGCTGCCGCCCCCCAAAATTTGCCGCCATAGGCATCCGCCTAGGATGCCTCGCGGTAAATACAGCACTGAGTGGCAGCTCTCACCCTCTCCCAAAATCAGTCTCTCCCGGTCACCTCAGGTCTTTTCAGGTCCCTCTTCTACACCTCCAGTATCAACTTATCAACCAAACCTTATCCTAGTCACACCCTGCTCTCTGTAACTTCTAGCCAATTAAAAGTGATTGGTGTGTTTAATTTAAATGAGATGATGTCATGATTTATAGCTATACCTGGATTGTGTGTTTATAATAACATGTATTAGATTCTTCAAATCTAAGATCCAAATAATCCTATAGTCTGTGTCTTCAGCCCCCCCCCCCCCCCTTTCTCCTCTTGTTTGTATATAGACACAGCTGTGTCTGCATACATACAATAACTATGGCCACCTCATCTGTTCCTGAGTTAGGAATGTGGAAGACTTTATTTTATCCTCAGAGACACAGAATAAGATTTGAACACACAGAAGGATGTCCAAAAACTGACACAAAATGGAGGTTACTGGCATCCATCTTGTTATCCTTGGCTTCTGCTTTATTCATATGTACCAGTCATGAGATTACTGTTCAATACCTCTGACAAATTCAACTCGCCGTATTTGGAGGAAGAGGAATGCTGCCTATAACCCCAAGAACACCATCCTCACTGTCAAACATGGAGGTGGAAACATTATGCTTTGTGGGTGTTTTTCTGCTCAGGGGACAGGACTAATACACCGCATCAAAGGGACGATGGACAAGACCATGTATCATCAAATCTTGGGTGAGAACCTCCTTCCCTCAGCCTGGGCATTGAAAATGAGTCGTGGATGGGTATTCCAGCATGACAATGACAGAAAACACACAGCCAGGGCAACAAAGGAGTGGTGCAATAAGAAGCACATTAAGGTCCTGGAGTGGTTTAGCCAGTCTCCAGACCTTAGTCCCATAGAAAATCTGTGGAGGGAGCTGAAGGTTCGAGTTGCCAAACATCAGCACCAAAACCTTAATGATTTGGAGAGGATCTGCAAAGAGAAGTGGGACAAAATCCCTCCGTCAAGAAACGTCAGATCTCTGTGATTGCCAACAAGGGTTTTACCACCAAGTACTAAGTCGAAGGGGTCAAATAATTATTTCACTCGTTGACATGCATTAATGTATAACTTTTTTGATTTGTGTTTTTCTCGATTTTTTTTTTTGTTACTCACTGTTAAAATACACATTCCATTAAAATGATATACTGAACATTTCTTGTTCAGTGGGCAAACGTTCAAAATCAGCAGGGCATCAAGCACTTTTTTCCCTCACTGTACATACAGTCCCAAATACACCACGTGTTCTGTTTTCACCAAGGTAGGAAAGAAGGTCATTTATTTTTGGATCTGAAGGAGACACTATAGGATATTCATGAAGGTAAATTCTGTGTAAGAGATCTAAACAGGGAGCAATCATCAGGAACATTTTAGTGGTTTCCATGGAGACGGCTCCACTTTTCAACCAAAGAAGTGATATATATAAGACACACCCACTACTTTTGGTAATGAGAGATTTTTACAAGTTGTATACACTGGAATCTATTATATTACAGCAAAAAGCTGCTTTGGGAGACCAACAATATTAATAAAATGCTCTTTTTAAGCAATCAATAAATAACTCCAGCAGAACAGCATTACAGGGATTAGTATTTTCTACAGCAACTTCTACTAATGTAATATAATCCACTGACAGATATTCATACCAGGGGAGCTCAAACATCACAATGGCAAGGACTGACAGCAAAATACCCCTGCCACGCACCGTTATATAATGAGCACACTAGTAATTGCTGAAAGGTACAAATCCCCTTGGCACAAACAGATAGTGACCAAAATAGACTAATCTCCTGGCACAGGCTAGCAGACTCTGACCACACTTGCAGATCCTGAATCATATTAATGACAGAGAAAGAATCTGTCTGTCTGTTCTGCAGGCAGCATCTGAAGCTCTAAAAAATAAACAAACCGTTGATGTACATCAAACACTGACTAAACATGCTCTAACCCCCGTGGTCTCAATCATAAAGGAAAACTGTTTCCAAAGAGCAACATTAATAAATAATGATGCATTTAGATTAGATAAACAATTTAGTATTCATGAACACAGTATATGAGATGGCAGCTTCCTATACTGTATCGAGGGGCAGCTAAATGGTAGCTCTATCTAGCGGTGTCTGAACTACCTTTGTAGGCTGTTTATCTTGTGAAGCATGATGGTAGAAAAAAAATAGATAGAGATATAGGCCAACTTAAAAATCCAGGATAAATAATTAAGGGACCAAACATTATTTTATCAATATTATAATATATGAGGCCAGTGAGATCTCTCATTGGGTCAACGCATCATCTGTAGGATCTGTTCAACTCTTGTGGTCACAGGTTCAATTCCCCACAGCATTGACTCGGCCCTTCATCCTTCCAAAGTAGATAAAATGAGCACCAGTTAATTACATTACCATATATTAATATAATGCCAACAGTTCACGTAGCGCTAGATACAGAGCATAGGAGGGCAGAGAGCCATGCTTACAAGCTAGTAACATCCCCCGGATGTTGGGGAAAATGTCACCAGGAGTACTTGAATACCAGAGAATTTTGTATCTGAATTTTACCTTTTCTGGTTAAACGATTATTGTTATTACAAAATGTTGTGGTTTAATAGTTTATCCCTGGTTTTAACATAAGATAACCTTGTCACTAGGCAACCACCAACATTGGTATGTATGCTTAAAAAAAAAATGAAAAAAAGTATATGAACAGTTACATTAGGGTTGAAGGCTTCTCTTGAAGGTGACTTTTTAGTCTGATTGTTAACACTACCATCAGTCAAATGGACATGCACAAACCATAGTGAAAATTACTACCACGGGATAATTTTCCCAAATCGGGACTGTCCCAATTTGTAGCTAGAAATAGTTGAAGGAAATGCTTTAAAAGGGTTAATTAGGTAAGGTCTAAATAGTCCTGCACCCTTCTCATTGCAGATATCCATTTAAGCTTCCATAGGCAATGCTATATTTTTTTCCTCCCTAATGACTTTACCTTTCCGAGGTGGGTAGTATTTTGTACTTTGAACAAATTGCAGCACTAGATCCTTCATAGTTATTTAACATATCTGTGTGTAAGGATGCATCTAGTACCATTTGTTTTTCTTTGTTTATTAATTATAGCTTAATTGGAGCCCTGGAAGCTTAGAGAGCCAACATCATTTGTCCCAGTATTATCATATTAATTGACTAAACCTTAAGATTGAAATATCTTTAATTATAGCATAAAATAGTTTATAAAATATAATTGCTATTTGCTAGACACCTTTCAGTAAGATATTTTGAGTTTCTTTTTACCTTTGTATTGTGTACCTATGGTAACTCTCAAGCTTGCGGTTTAATTACACAAGTAACCCTGAGGAAGACAATCTCCGTCGAAATGCGTTTGTTTGCTTTTTGTTCATTTCTGGACTCCATAGCACTGATGTCACATGGACACACGGACTTGTAAAACATTGTGACACTGCACTACAATGTCGGAGTATACGCACGCCAAAGAAGGCTTTGTCGATCCTATACTCTTGGACGATGCACCAGCATTCAGTTTATTCTATCTTAACCTTTTTTCAATGTTTTTATTGATTATATTATTAAAACATTGTTATTTTTTAACACATTGCGTGTTTTATACGTTTTTCCATTTAAGTTGATCTTCATCGATACTGGAATCCATATTATTTATATGTGTTTTAAGTGCTTCATTGTTTGTGAGTACCCACTCACTATCATATTCTCACCACTAATTTATTTACAATATTGAACTATTTTTACATTTTTCATTGAACACCTATTGGGCACTTCTCTATTTTGGGTTTCATCATTTGTGCATCATTTTACCCTTTTTTATTGTTCACCATTGTTTCATTATTGTGCACTATTCTCACCCTTTTTTGGTTCCTTTTTTCCATTGCTCACTTCTTACCTCCTCTGCCCTGGTCTATTTACTTATCTAAGTACATCAATAAAGTGTTACTAATAGTGGAGTGAACTTTGTTTTTGACTGATTTAAAATGCACTTTTGTATCTTAGTGTATAAAATACATTTTATTAAAGGGACTGTATCACCTAAACATTGTTTATACTGTTAATGTAGACAATAACATTTTTTTGACAATGATCTATACCTCGTGTTAGCAAAATTGCAAGTAAATGCCTAAATTAGGAGAAAAATCTGTGGAGTCTCTAGTGGATGACATCACCCGTGGCTTAATATGTAAATTGCACATTTCCCATTTAATAGCAGTTCATTTGCATATAAAGCCATGGGTGATGTCATAAACTGGAAACTCCACAGACCTTCTCCTGTTTTAGGAATGTGCTTGCAATTCTGCTAACACAACATATAGATAATTTTCTATCCTTTTTTGTGCACTACATTCACAGTGAAAGGTTTAGGTGATACAGTCCTTTTAAATAAATATTACCTATTATGTTATTCGGAACAAATAAATATATGATCACAAAAAGCACTTGTGCTTTAAAAATACACATTTGAACTATAGAAAAAGTACATGAAATGTATATTTCAAGTGCATCAGATTACTAGGGAAAGATTTGGGAGTATTTCCAGTCTCAATGTATTAAATTTTAACATGCAAATAACCGGAGGCAGTTTATGTTGTATTAATGTAATTTTTTGACCTTGATAAATGTCAATTCACTAAACCATAGGGACTAGAAATGCAAATATTGCTGGTATGTCATTCAGTTAAGATTTGTGTAACCAAAAATCTTATGGGGCTTTTTAGACTTGTTTGCATAAAAAAAAGATATTATTCAATATAATATTGTGTAAAAAAAACAACTATGATCACAATTATTATAGAGTGGTAAAAAAAAAAAAACCTGTCACTACTAACACTACTAACTTGCAGTTTGTTTATATTTTTAGTATATTGTGTGTGGTTTTCAAAAAAATCAGTAAAGATTTTAAAAATATATGGTCGCTTGTTATAGACTTTATTACTAATCACTGCATGTGAAATATGCAGGCAGGCAGGATAGGTTGTTTAATTTTATTTATGAGATATGTAATAATAAAAACATTTAATATACATTTAAGGCACAATTTTGCTCTAGTGTATTAATGGGACATAACATGGTAAATGAGGTTCTATGTATTGATCTTTTAGTGGTTTGAGGAAATACTGAGGTTCTTTATATATCTGATAATTGAGTTACTGGTTCTAATGTACACCCTGTATAAAAGGTAGGTGTCACGTCTTTAGGGCTGCAAAGGTATTCAGCTGAAAGATACATAAGCTATCTCTTGGGCTTGATTAAGTAATGATACTAGTAGTGTTATGCTAAGGATATAAGTTTATAAGAACAAAGCTTTGAAAATAAGAGATTTTACCTTTTTTATGGCCATACTGTAAAATCTAACAACCTTGTATTGGGACACAGTAACACTGATTTCCCCAGATAGACATTAGCACCTAACATCTCACTGATGGCATTATCCATGGTCTTAATGGTTTACATAACACTAAGATGCTATTTTATTAGGTTTTACTTTTTGTAATATTTGGACACATATAAACCAATGCAGATGCTGTGGCATACAGAAAATATCAGACGTGAAGTGGTACATGGATTTTAATGTACTGAGTAGTGCAGGACACCCCGAGAGTTTTGGGAAGTAATACGTGCTACAAAGTTCCACCAACCAGCTCCACATGTATATCCACATTCAGGGATTTGCATCTGTGTCAGTAGCAAAGTCTGTGCAAGGCCAAAGAACATCATTAAATTGACCAAAACAGAGTCCAGTAATTGTCCACCATGAAGAATGTTAATGTCTACTACTCATGTCTACAATCACTGAAATTGGTTTAATATGCATTGCAGTCACAAAATTCAGGTTTTTGATATTCAACACCAGCATGGTACCTCTTCTTGGAAACAGATCTTATCTGCCGACACATTTGTATATTTCTGTAATAGTTGTCATTTTACTGAAAAAAGTAATATATGTAGAATTAAACTGACAGTGATGTCTGAATTAAGGAGCATTTGAAAATATTCCAAGTGCCAAAAATCTGTGCAAAATATGTCTAGTACCCAATTATATATTTTAAAAAAGATAGCCTTGTCTATTTTGAGTTATATACTAATGAGCACATTTTAAAGTCAACTTGCTGAACTTGATGGACTATAGTAATTTTTTTCCACCATAAATGTCAATCTTATTTTTTTAGTTTATTTCCCTCTGATTTTTTTTGCAATATTTACAATTAAAAGACCTTCTGCAGGCTTATTGACAGCATACTCTACCTGGAACCACATCCATTCTCACCATCCTCTACTTCAAGACCTGACTGTTTAATGCCCTCCCTTCCGCACAACTCACCCACCCTCAGTTTGATTTCTTTTATAGGTCTAGTTCACCAGATGATGTGACTTGACCTTTAATCAACCACCTGTCCTTCTTCCCCCTTCTGCACATAATTACCCGCAATATTTTAAGGACCTCACACACATTACTCTCCTGCAGTCTCCAAACCAGTGGCTGCAGTTTGCAGACTTACAATGCCACCAACTAGTCACCTATTAAGTAACATCTGGTGTCACTCAGTTCTCACAAGCTTGCAAGCAGGGTCCTCTACCTCCATGTTTTAGTGCGAAAATGTTTTTGTGTAACTGTTTGTTACTCCCCTTTTTATACTCTGTACCAAGCGCTACGTAAATTTCTTACAACTTGTTTAACCCCTTAGTGACCGAGTGCTATGTTGCATTTGACGTGCCTTGAAGACCAGAATTCCATTATTTTTGTCATACGTTTACTGAACTGTGAACTTCTTTCTTTGTGTTCAGTCCACCCACACAAATTATATATCATTTTTTAAAGGACAGATAGGGCTTTCATTTGATACTATTATTTTCATCATATGATATCATTTACTATTAAAAAAATAGAAAATATGATGAAAATATGCCATAAAAAACACTTTTTCCAACTTTGACCTGATTTTTTTTTTACACAATTACAAATGGTAAAAAAGACCCCGTCTATATATTTCTACTATTTGTCCTGAGTTTAGTAATATCAATGTTTCCTTGTTTGTCTATGTTTTATTTCACGTAATAGGGCAATAAACAATATTAGTGTTTTTTTTTTGTTTTCTAACCATTTTCTTCTACAGTGATTTTTTTAACCCGAACCCTAAATTTACCCCAACTCTAAATTTAATCTAACCCTAAATTGACCCCCACCCCTTAATCTAACCCTTGTAATCATCCGAACCCCCATTTAACCCTAATTATTACCCTATTTGGACCCTAACCATAGATCTAGGTTCAGTAGATCAAGGGTTAGCTTTTTCCATTTATTTATTTATTTAATTTATTTATTTAATTAATTTTCTATTTTTAACTGTAATACCGCCTAACTGCCTGTAGGGGCAGTCAAGTAGCGGTTTCAGAGCGACGGAAGAGATTTTTTTTTTCTCTCTTCCGTCGCTCTCCTCTGGGCATGCTGTATCGTAGGAGCATGCTCCTCCGATACAGCACACACCCGTGATCACCGGGTGATCGCGGTGCCCAGGAGGGCACAGATTGTGTTGCATGATGCCTCGATATTGATATTGATATTGCAACACTTTAACACACATAGGCAGTGATGAGCTTTCACTGCCTATGTGTGTTTGCGCGCATACGATCACATTCGCTGTGATCGTATGCTCGAGGGGGGGCTGAAAGCCCTCTCAGAGGCTGCTTCGGATCCAAAGCAGCCTCTGAGAGTAGCTGCAGGCATGTAGTGTTGCGCTAATGAGCGCAACACTACATGAAAACGGAGGACGTATATATACGTCCTCATGGTCCTTAAGGACCATGCTTTTCAGGACGTATATATACGTCCACATGCGTTAAGGGGTTAATAATGTATGTATTTTTATCTACTGTTAAATGTTTAACTCTGTGTAACTCAATTCTGGACGGGGTCCCCAGGACATACTTGAAAACGAGAGAAATCTCAATGTATTCTTCCTGGTAAAACACTTTCTAAATAAATAAATAAAAAAATAAAATACTTCCTTAGTGAGTCAGTAAGCAGGATCTCTGAGAGATGCTTAGTCTTCCATTTCACATGTGTATATAATTGTCTGCTCTGCTGGTGTACTTAACCAAAAGGAGCGCCCTTGACATGTATGGAGATACACTTTACTTTTGAGGTGGTGAACAAAAAAGGGGTTGAAAACTGGCGATCCTTCGTACATTTGTATAATCAATAGTTTAAAATCGGTTGGCTAATTGCAAGCCCTACTCTAAGTTTATTAAACTTTTTTTTTCCCCTACTGTTTCCAGAAATCTAAACCACCTATTAAAAAAAATGTTTTAGAATGTTTTACACTAAAGTCTGCTCCAAAACACCCCCATCAGCACTTCTCCATCTCCATTAAAGGACAATTAAACTTTTTTTGTAACCCTTCTTCCATGTTGGGTTTATTTGGAAAAAGGAGGTGACATTTCTAACCCTTGCTTACTCCAAAGAAGCAAAGATTAAAAAGTGTCCCCCAGCTCCCAAATAAATTTGACATTTATTTGTGCAGATGCACATGGGTTTACTCTCAGCTCTTCCTCAGAGCTGAGGCAGGGCCAATTTGGAGACTGGCATGTGCCAACACTGTTAATGCGTGCATTGCCAATGAAAAAAAAAAGTTGTTGCCCCTTTGACTTCCACTTATCATCTACAGCAAGGAATCATACTCTAATTCTATAATCCTGCCATTGCTCTCCTTTTTAATCTTTCAACCTTTTTCGTGGAGCAAGTAGAACTTAAGATATCCTTGTTACAATCTTTTCTCTTTCTTATCTGTCGGATCCATGGGTCCACCAACACTTAAGACCTTATATGAACTCGAAATTCCACTTCCTCTAACTTCGCAGATACATTCACAAGCATTTACCATCTGTTATTTTCTGATTCTGTCATACTCATTCATTTTCTGTCACATTTAACACCATTTATTTACCAGTTACAAAGGAATTTGCCAACATGTCCATGTGTAAAAGAAATGTTTGCAGTAGCATCAAAACACATAGAATATAAATACCGCCCATGGTCTTCCCGCAAAAGAACACAATACAAAATAGTAGTGGTATGCCACAGGAAAATGCAGAGAAAAAAAGCCCAAAAAAAATAATGGAAACACACAGAAAAGGAATGTTACTTTGAAGCAGTGTTAATTTTTTGACGGCAAATTTTTATTTACTTTGTCATAGTCTTTTGACAAAAATTACATCTTAGTCATATGATTTGTTTTAGTTGAATAAATCTCCAGTAGTGAGGGAGAGAACAGTTTTGAAAAGGCTGTTACATAGTGTTAAGTTAACTTGCTAGCGAGATGGGAGGGGAAACATTCACATGACAGTACCAGGTGAATCAGATGGAGGAGTATCCTTTTCCTCTTAAGTTTGCATTGTTCCAGGGTGCAGACAGGCCCAGGCAGCCTGTGTCTTAGGCGATCCATATGCAGATCACTTCAGGGAACTGGGCTTTGGCAGAGATCCAATGGAACCAGAAGCCAAAGTCCAAATCAGTAAATGCAATAGTCCCGCCTTAACATTTTAGTCACATTTTAGTCAGCTGACGAAAATTGCAATGGATTTTAGTCATAGTTTTAGTCCTATAAACGTTGTTTTTATTTACATAGTTGCATAGTAGTTTAGGTTGAAAAAAGACTTGCGTCCATTAAGTTCAACCCTTTTCCTATACCATGTTTACCACTGTTGATCCAAAAGAAGGCAAATAGAAACCCCTTTCAGCTATTTCAAATTCTGCTTTCAGTGGGGAAAAAAAATCCATCTTGACTCCAAATGGCAACAAGATTTCTCCTGACTAAATCTCCTTTCTTCAAGTCTTAGCAGGTGACCTCTTGTCCTTGGTAGTGTTCTGTTAATTCACAGGTCATTAGAAAGCCGTTTGTATGGGCCCTGTACATATTTATATAACATTATCTTATCCCCTCTAAGACGCTGTTTCTCCTGCGTGAACAAACTCAACTTTTCCAGCCTTTTTTCATAACTAAAACTTTCCATTTCCCTTATTAGTTTTTTAGCCCTCTTCTGCACTTTTTCTAGTTACATAATGTCTTTTTTTTTTTTTTTTTTTTTTAAAGGCACCCAGAATTGAACCGCATAGTCAAGGTGAGGTCTTACCATGGACCTATAAAGAGGCACAATAATATATTTCTCCCGTGAGTCAATATACCTTCTAATACATGCCAATAACCTATTGGCCTACTACTGCTACGTCTATTGTCTACAACTACTCCCAAATCTTCATTTTCATCATCAGTTCACTAGTAGATTTCCCCAAGGAAACACCATTTAAACTATAGGTTGCAGGTCAAACAAGAATAGGAAGTATATGATTGGATGACTCTGACTCAATCAGAAGCCTCCCTGTCCCAGCCCTACTTTTGGCTGGATGCACATTTTGTTTGTTTTTTGCCGATCTTTTAGAATAGGTAGATTAATTTTATTTTTTTTGGGGGGGTGGCTCATTTCCCTGGGCTAAAGATCATCGGACAACTGGACAATTCCTTATTTAATGCTGTATTTTCTTCAAAAGAAACCTTTTGTGCTCGTTTGCACTTTTGCATTGAACACATTTTGGAATTCCAATGTATTCTTAAATTGAGTATTATACTGCTCATGTGGTTATTTCACAGCTTACAGTCTTTTTTCGTCAGTGATTGGCTGTGTGCAATTTTCAACCTTCAAATAGTATAATTTGTTTGAAAATATGTGCATTGTAGCAGAGAGGAATCAACATGAGTATACAGACCAGGTAATAATGACACAGGCACAGTATCAGTAGTCAGGAAAATCCACGGTCAGAAACTGATAATGATATAAAATGCTCACTAAAAAGAATAATCAAACATTGGGTTGGGTGCTTGGATTCCTTGTAAATGTTCCAGTGTTTCGCATGAAGGCGCTTGGAGTGACTTCAAAAGATGGGTGCACCAGGGACGTGCACATTGCAGGGAAGCGGCTGTGCGCCATGGGGAATCCGAAGATCATGCTGAGGGAACATGCATTCCTGGATGTGGGATAAGAAGTAGTGACTGTGCCCCCCAGGGTAGGTAGATATTTGGGAGACCAACTGCGAGGCAGATTGTGACGGGTATTTCTATTGCTTAATAATACTTCAAGACTTAGAAGAACAAAGAGGATATTTAGGTGATCATTTGTATACAAAAACAGAGTTATGAGGGGATAAGAAAGAAGACTTTGTGAACCTGAGTCAAGAGTTTGAACTTTAATCTAGAAGTAATAGGGTATCATTGGTATATTCTAAAAAGATTGTAATAATGCATGCTTATCCCACTGCCTTCCTTTATCTTCTGTGTTTCTCAAATAGAAACTTTTCACGTGCGTAGTATTTATCTCTGTTAATTAATACTTTCAATCTGTTGGAACTTTTCTTTCTCATTACCTAACACATCTTAAATTCGGCTATCCCCTCATTGAACTAATTGGAATGCTTTGTTTTCTATGGAAGAGAAATTAGTCAGACCAGTGAAATGATTTGTTGCACCATGGTGAGGAACAATTACTGACAAACTTTACACACATGAGTAACAAAGAACAATATCAAGTTATCAATGTGACTAATGAAGGTTGATGGGATGAGTGGCAGTTGATAATGATGGAAGTTATTATGAACACCATAAAGAGGACAAAGAGAAAGGATAGCATGAAGAAGGCCAGAGAGTGAAAGAGAGAAGCTGCTCTCCATTCAGTCTCTCCATAAATCCATCTTTAGTGGACAGAACTGCATCAACCATAGCCATGTCCCAAACATCATGTGGTGTTTCCAGATCCACTTCTCATTAGTGGCCCAGCTGTGAGCAATTTCCACTATTTCCCCCACATTCCTATTCATCTGATCTTTCTACAGTTTGCCGGGTAATTACAGGCCAGTGAGCTTGACCTCTGTAATGGGGAAATTATTTAAAAGATTGCTAAATGTATACACTCAAGAATACATCTTGAATCAGAATATAATTAGTAAAAGTCAACATGGTTTTGTGAAAGACAGGTCTTGTCAAACAAACTTAATAACATTCTATGAAGAAGTCAGTAAAAATATAGATCTAGGTGTGGCAGTTGATGTGATCTATTTGGATTTTGCTAAAGCATTTGATACAGTTCCACACAAAAGGTTACTCTACAAATTGATAGAAATAGGATTGGGGGCAATTGTATGTATTTGGATTGAAAATTGGCTAAAAGATAGAACACAGAGGGTTGTTCTAAATGGAAAAGCGTCAAATTGGACCAGGGTATTGAGCGGAGTACCTAAGGGGTCTGTTTTGGGACCTCTTCTTTTTAATTTTTTTATTAATGATCTCCCACGTTGTGCTGAGAGCCATGTCTCGGTGTTTGCTGATGACACTAAATTTGGTAAGGTAATAAAGACTAATCTTGATGTTTTTTCTTTACAGGAAGATTTGGACAGAGTGGGGGACTGGGCAAGAAAGTGGCAAAATGAAAAGGATTTAGGAATCATTGTAGATAACAAACTTGGCAACAGTGCCCAATGCCAGTCAGCAGCTGCAAGGGCCAATAAGATATTGGCATGTATAAAACGAGGTATAGATTCACAGGATGAGGATATCATCTTGCCTCTTTACAAATCAATGGTAAGACCACACCTTGAATATGCAGTACAATTCTGGGCACCAGTCCTTAAAAAGGATATTAAGGAACTATAAAAAGTGCAAAGGAGAGCTACAAAATTAATTAGGGGATTGGAGGATCTTAGTTATGAAGAGAGACTTAAAAAATTGCATTTATTTACTTTAGAAAAAAGGCGTCTCAGAGGGGATATGATAACATTATATAAATATGTGCAGGGCCAATATAAAGAGTGCTCCAGGGACCTGTTCATTAACAAAAATGTACAAAGAAGAAGAGGTCACCCCCTGAGACTGGAAGAGCAAAGATTCCATAGTAAGCAAAGGAAGGGATTCTTTACGGGAAGGACAATAAAGTTATGTAACTCACTGCCAAGAGATGTAGTGCTATCAACCACAATAGATGTATTTAAAAATGGTCTGGATGTTTTTTTTTAGAAAAGCAGAACATACAGGGCTATTAATAATAGAATAATCATTCATAATAGAGCTTATTGATCCAAGGAGAAATCTGATTGACCTTTTGGAGTCAAGAAGGAATTTTTCCCTCCCTTAAGAGTTTTTGCCTTCTTTTGGATCAAAAAGCTGGAATGATAGGTAGAAGGGTTGATGGACTTGAGTTTTTTTCAACCTAAATTATTATGTTACTATGTTAGTTTGACTTTCTCTCCATATTCTGCCTTTTCATTAGTTGGCACCTTTCATCCACCATTCATGAAGCCTATAGCTGTTTTACCCTTCTTATTATACAAAAAGCTACTGATTGTAAAAAATATTGGTAAAAATTCAGATAGGACTTACTTTAAGTTTAGTCATTTCTGACAGGAATATCTGAGGAAATCGATTTCATGTGAGAGACTGGAGAGGAAGCATTCTGAATAATGAAGTGATTAACCTTATGCAAGTGGAGGAAGCAGAACAAGAAGTAATAGGCCTTACACATGATGATAATGGGGAAGAAGAAATATAGCTATGGGAGTCTGAAGTCATTGATCTAAGTAATAATTACAGGAATAATGACAATCTGGTTTCCCTAGTAATGAAAACTAAGGCAAGAGCATATGCACATAATACTCACATATATTACCAATTGTAATATTCCACAGAACAAAGAGGCAGATAAAGAGAGTAGAATAAGTTGGAATACTCTACAGAACAAAGAGGTAGAGAAAGAGAGTAAAATAAAATGCAATACTCTACAGAACAAAGAGGTAGAGAAAGAGAGTAAAATAAGTTGCAATACTCTACAGAACAAAGAGGCAGAGAAAGAGAGTAAAATACGTTGCAATACTCTACAGAACAAAGAGGAAAGAAAGAGAGTAGAATAAGTTGCAATACTCTACAGAACAAAGAGGCAGATAAAGAGAGTAGAATAAGTATTAATACTCTACAGAACAAAGAGGCAAAGAAAGAGAGTAGAATAAGTTGTAATACTCTACAGAAAAAAGAGGCAGAGAAAGAGAGTAGAATAAGATGCAATACTCTACAGAACAAAGAGGCAGAGAAATAGAGTGGAATAAGTTGTAATACTCCACAGAACAAAGAGGCAAAGAAAGAGAGTAGAATAAGTTGTAATACTCTACAGAACAAAGAGGTAGAAAAAGAGAGTAGATGTGTTGGTCGATGTCTAGGATTCTCCAGAAGGGGTCATCCAAGTCCTGGGTCAGCTGATTCTCTGGACTAAACCTTTGGGGTCAAGCTGGTTTAGGGTGAAACATTCCTAGCAGTTGGACAATGAGGGCCTCTGATTTGCTATTACCCCTCCCCCAACTTAGCTTATTACAATTTGCCGTTTTTGCCAGACCCAACTATTACACAGTGGGCTACAAAGTGTTCTCTTGCTGGAAATAAAATGTGGGTGTTGTAAGCAGGGCAGGTTGGTTTTGATATCTGTATGTTTTTGTAGACCAGTAACCACCACTGCCCAATGAGTCTGTATCCAGTCTGTACATTATTTTGATTTATTTTTATCTATAGGATACCATGACTTTCCAAGCACAGCTGTGGCATAAACAAAAAAATTGAAATAGCAAGGGATGTAACAAATTAGACCTTTATCTGTCAGTATAACTCTCTTGCCTGCCTATCTATGTCTTTGTTGATAATGAGTGGGCTGATGAAGTTGTACTTTGGGCCACTCACTTGTTTTTGCACCCTGGGCCTTCCCCTGCTATTGTATATGAGCAGCATAAGGAAAAAGAGGTTAGGGGTTTGCCACATCCTTCAGTATGTAACACTAATTTATATGAGCAATGTGAATGAAAAGGAAATAGTTATTACCGCTGAATGGAGGCAGATATGATTATTATATGTTGCTGGAACAACAAATGGAATATACTTTATGGAAATTGAAATCTATTATTAACAGTACATAATCATTTTACAGACGCATGGCGCAGTTATTGAATAGGATGTCAGGACGTATTGTTAAAATAAAACAAAAAAGTTATAGATGGAAGTTGTCACAGTATCATAGCAATATAGGTTGAAAAATAATTAACCGGTAGCACAAGTTGACCTTTCATACATCCCTGTTGCTGCTGTTGATCCAAAAGAAAGTAAAAATCCACATTGCTTCAAAACGGAACATTCTTTCTTGACCCCAAAAAACGATTAGATTTCATCCAGGTTCCAAAAAAATTACTAATTCTAAAAAGAGTTAAAAAAAGAGAAAATCGTCCAGATTTTCTTTGAAAATCCAGTTCAAATTAGAGGAAATATTATTTTGCCTAGCCTGGGTGGCAGATGGGATGGTAGAAATTAATTAAACATTAATAAGATAATATATACAATTTAGTATATAAAAGGTAATGAATACAAAAAAAATGTGATCAACACCCTGCCCCGTTTTGCGCGTCAGGCTTCCTCAGAGGGTCCCTGCTCTCTATGGATTAGCTACTATTATCTTCTTCTTTCCCCTCCCTTCTGGTGCATGTCTCCTGCTTCTCAAGTATTGCATCTCCATCATTATATTTTTAATTTGTTCCCTTCCCATCCTATTTACCCGCTAAGCATATTTATTTCACTTCATTGATACAAAATTGATAGAGTTCCCACCTTTCCTTCAAACTCCTTTCACTGTTTGGAATCTTTTTGCAGTCTGGCAATTTTCTATTTTGGGGGCGTAAAATTGCCATTCTTTTCTCAAAAGTTATGTGCATTTTGTTGAATTAGAGTTATCCCTCTGTTAAAATCCTTTCAAAGCTCCACATAGTCACCAAAGCATGCAATTCTCCATTACACAGCAGCTTGCGTACCCGTCGTTTCTGCTTGTTCTGATCTCCTGTTTCTTCTGCATTTCTAATGAACCACTGTCTGAATAAAAACCATAGGACATAGAGTTCAATAACAACTTCAGACCTTAATGTTGTCAACCCCTTCTTTAACGTGATTGCACAGGTCTTGTGGAAAGTCACTCTTAAAGGGACTGTATCACCTAAACATTGCTTTTACTGTGAATGGAGAAAATAAAACATACTTCAACATTATCTATAAATTCCCAAACGACGCAAGCACCAAAACGTCACAATTTGTTCCTGGCGTGATCGGTAGCCAGGAACACTCTGGCAGAGACCCGATCAGGGTCTTAATAGACCCTGTGGGTCCCTGCCAAAAAATTGCGAAACCTCCGGACGTCACGTGTGACGTCACGGAGGCGTGCCCGAACCCGGAAGTTCGGGCACAGCGCGATTTAGCAAAATGTAGCCGGTGCTCGCTTTGAGTACAGGCTACATTTTCCCTGTCAGACTGAGGCCACTCAAAGTGGCCTCATCTGACAGGTGGGATCCTGCTGTAAGTGCCTGCAGCGGGATCCAAAAACAGCTCATCGCTGTTTAGTACAGGACATACTATGCCGTCCTAACGACTTTAAGGCACTTAAAGTCAGGACGGCATAGTACGTCCTAACGTCACAAAAGGGGTTAATCCCTGATGTATGAATGTTTTAACTTTGCATAGTCCTAAGAACCTACCCCCATTAGCCAGTCCTAAGTACTTACACCTAGCCCCCTGCCATATGTAAATAAAATATCCCTGCCTTTCTCACCTAGAAATAGCAAATCATCTGGTTGCAGAAGATTAGGCAAAAACATGGATTGACTATTCTTATGTGAATCAAAAGGATATTGTATAACATGATAGAAGGCTGTGCATTCTTTACTAACATCCAGGAATGGGAAATTATAAGCGTGGAGGCTTTCTTAGGTAGCACCACAGAAAGTAAATATTTAAAAGATAGCTCTACGCACTCTGATTAAAACAAACCTAATTTTGATCACGGGTCTCAAATAGGCATAGTTGGTTCTTGAGGTGGTAGTTTTGAAGTATTTCGTTGTGCAGCCCTTGGTTAAGATGATATTTACAAGATAGGGATGGAGCCTAGACACTTCCACCTCACATTGCATTGTTAAGACCACTACGCCAGTTAAATCACTCAAAAATTTTTCTCCTGGACATGAAAAAAAATGATGACAACAAAAAAATTTGAAAATTGCTGCAGCAGTAACAACCAGAAATTGGGGCTTTCCTGACTATGCTTAAAAAAGTTAATCCAGGCACTACAAATAATGTGGAAGGACGATATGGCCAAAGTCTGCACAGACATGAAAGCTCTACAACACCAGGTGACTGCCCTGCAGTCTGACTTGGCAACACCGCAGCAGAAACACAAGGACTCCGCAGACCTCATTGAGTTCCTGACCTAGCAGGTGTATACCCTGCAAAGACCATCGTCCACGATTGATGCCAAACTTAGACTCTTAAATACTGTAATAAGGGGGTTTCTGGAGGCTGTCCTCCCTACCCAACTGCTCAATATACTTACCTCATTCTGCCCAGACCAAGAAGGGCTGGACCAGCAGCTGCTGGACTTCAGCATGTTCAAGAACGCACAGAGGGCACCGGAGAATGCTCCACAATATATGACCTTCTTGTCTGCGTCTTGGCAAGGACAACTGAAACACTCAAACTCTGTTCCTCATGTTTATGATGACCTACCACTGTCTAACTGGTGGAGAAGAACCATGTTCCCGCTAACTACTCACCTGCGCACCATGGGCATAAATATCAATAAGGTCTACACCAATTCCTGACTGTCACAAAAGACAATAAACAACATACAATTACAGATCTTGAGAACATAGGTGAGTTCCTCAAAGATCTGGACACACCACAAATCCTGACAGATCCAGATGAGGATAGAACTGTACCCCCCCACTACCACAACTAGAGGATATAGTCTTAAATTAGAGGGGCAACGATTTAAAAGTAATATCAGGAAGTATTACTTATTACTTTTAAATCGTTGCCCCTCTAATTTAAGACTATGTCCTCTAGTTGTGGTAGTTTTTCTTCTTTTAAATATACTCTCTTCCTTTACTGTGTTGATTCCCTTTATGTATTTACCTCTGAGCCATACCAACTCCTATACCATCATTCTTCAAAAGTTGTCTTATAATTTAGACTACAACCTACATAGAGATGGTTTTACAGTAGTCTTATTAATTGTTACCATGCAGTACATACTTACTCCTTGTTATGTCTATGTCCTTCTGTGGTTTTGTGCTGTCAAGTCTGTTTTATTCTCATATATATGAAAAAGAGAGCACTCATATTGCAATCTATGGGTCTAATTATTCATGGGTATTATTTTTATGCTGAATGACAACATGTTGCTTTATTGTGAACAAAAAAAACAAAAAAACAATTATATATGCAGAGAAGGAAATGATCTAGAAGACAATCAGATTTCCTACCATTTGTTAAGATTTGGCACAGTTTTGTAAAATTTTTCCTACTGTTTAGCAACATATGAAATTGCCCATTTGTTTTCTTAAGGAGGCTAAGGAACCCAAGGCAGTGGAAATGCAAGGTGTCTGCACATTCTTTCTGCTGTTTGTCATGATTTGATCGTGACTGTTGGCAACTGTTAAATTCACGCACTTTTTTTAGGCCTACAGTTTTGCTGTACTGTATTGGTCACATGCTATATGTCTGACGATACTTTTTTTTCTGGGTCTGGGAACCTATATTTTTATTAGCTATTTAATTGGGCTACGTGGGTCAGTTTTAGTGTTGTACTAGTTGTGTACAATCTTATTGAGAAAAAGGTAAATTTTTCTTTTTAAACTTTTCCCCTTTTATATGTAATTGTGAATACTAAATTGTAGGTCATTTATTTGTACATGGTATCCACCCAAAAGAACATTCTAACATATAACTTAATATTGAGAGACAGGGCCGTCTTTAATAGTGATTGGACCCTGGGCAAGCATTTGCTTGGGCTCCCTGGACCCTGCCCCCTCCCCTGCATGCAATCCCGCCATCCATCACAATGTTACCCCCCCCCACACACACACACACACATATGCCATAATTGTTGTGCCATTTAGATGCCAGTAATAATGTGCCTTTCAGATGCCAGTAATATTGTGCCATTCAGAGCGCAGTATTATTGTGCCAGTCAGAGCCAAGTAATATTGTGCCAGTCAGAGCCCAGTAATATTGTGCCATTCAGAGCCCAGTAATATTGTGCCAGTCAGAGCCCAGGAACATTGTGCCAGTCAGAGCCCAGGAACATTGTGCCAGTCAGAGCCCAGGAATATTGTGCCAGTCAGAGCCCAGGAATATTGTGCCAGTCAGATACCAGGAATATTGTGCCAGTCAGATGCCTGCAATATTGTGCCAGCCAGATGCCCAGTAATATAGTGCCAGCCAGATGCCTGTAATATTATGCCAGCCAGATGCCCAGTATTATTGTGCCAGTCAGATGCCCAGTAGTATTGTGCCAGTCAGAGCCCAGTATTATTGTGCCAGCCAGAGCCCAGTAATATTGTGCCAGCCAGAGCCCAGTAATATAGTGCCACTTAGAGCCCAGTAATATTGTGCCAGCCAGAGCCCAGTAATATTGTGCCAGCCAGATGCACAGGAATATAGTGCCAGTCAGCCCCCCGCGCCCCCCCCCCCCCCCCCCCATTCCCAAGTACTTACACTTCACTGCTCCGTGTCCCCCGCAGAGGGAAGGCTGCACGGAGGAGGGAAACAGTCACCGGATGTGACGCGATGTCACATCCGGCGTCAGTTTTTTTGTTTTTTTTTCCGGCCGTCTCATCCATCGGATGCGGCTTGCCGGAAAAAAGCGTTCACAAGCGCAATGCGCTGTGAACGCGGCAAGCAGGGGCTGGGGGCCCACGGGACAGCTGCCTTGGGGCCCCCCAGGAGTAACTGGGCCCAGGGCAGCTGCCCCGTTTGCCCCGCGTTAAAGATGGCCCTGTTGAGAGAGAGGAAACTATGTTTAAACAACCACATATCAAAATGAAAAAATCGCCTCTGGTCATTATCCCAGGAAACCTCCTGTTCTTTAAGGGTTAATGCATGCCTTAGGAGTATCCCTGGCTGAATGGTGTAACAGATGAGCAGTCCTCTTGTCAGTGGAATAAGTGAAAAATGTATTCAAAGTGGATCCGGTGAGGAATTCGAAATAGGAACAAAACATGTGGAAGGAAAAGCGGACTCACCTCACAAAAGCGTTTCATGTGACACCACCAGAGCCGGTGCCACCATAAGGGCGCCAGCCCTGAGGAAGAAAAAAAAATGCCGGTAGAGGCACTGGCTGGGGAGCAGCCTGGGAGAGGGTGGATCTCACCTGGTGTGAGGTCCGCCCCCTCCCGTTGAAGCAGAGCAGTGTCTGCTTTGAGGAGCCGAGCAGCATGAGCTCTGTGTGAAACAGCGCGAGCAGCACTTACTGAGCGATGTTACACAGAGCTCATGCTGCTGGGCCGGACCAAAGCAGATGCAGCTCTGCTTCAAGGGGAGGGGGCAGATCTCGCACCCGGTGAGATCAGCCCCCTCACAAGGTCTGTCTGGGGGGGGAGGAGAGAACAGGGGACAGGGGAGAAAAAGAACTGGAGAGGGGATAAAGAGAACAGGAGAGGGGGGAGGGGGAGAAAGAGAACAGGGGAGGGGGGAAGAGAACAGGAGAGGGGGAGGAAGAGAACATGAGAGGGTGAAGAGAACAGGAGAGAGGGGAGAAAGAGAACAGGAGAGGGGGGAGAAAGAGAACAGGAGAGGGGGAGAAAGAACAGGAGAGGGTGGAGAAAGAACAGGAGAGGGTGGAGAAAGAACAGGAGAGAGGCAGGGAGAAAGAACAGGAGAGAGGCAGGGAGAAAGAACAGGGGAGGGGGAGAAAGAACAGGAGAGGGGGAGGAAGAGAACAGGAGAGGGGGAGGAAGAGAACAGGAGAGGGGGAGAAAGAGAACAGGAGAGGGAGGGAGAGAGAACAGGAGGGGGGGAGAAAGAACAGGGGAGAAAGAGAACAGGAGAAGGGGCGAAAGAACAGAGGAGGGAGGAGAAAGAGAACAGGGGAGGAGGGAGAAAGAGAACAGGGGAGGTTTGGACAGGAAGAGAATAGAGGAGGGGTAGAAAACAGAAATGGGTCAGAGGAAGAGGGGGAGAAAACAAAGATGAGGGTAGGAGGAGGAGAGAACAGAGATGGGGAAAGGAAGAGGGGGAGAGAACAGAGATGGGGTTTGGAGTGGAAGAGAACAAAGATGGGGGGGGAGGGGTCGAGGACAGATGGGGGGGGAGAGAACAGATGAGGGGGGAGAGAACAAAGATGTGGGGGATGGAAAGAGATATGGGGAGAGAGAGGATAGATAAGGGATATGGGCAGTGATGTCCCTAGGGGGGTGCGGGGGGTGCAGACCGCACCGGGTGACACCTCCAGTGGGGGTGACACCCGTGCTGCCGGCAACCCCCCCACAGCAAAGTTAAGAATTGCTTAACTTTTTTTTTTCTGGCAGCTGCATCCACTGACGTTACGTCACATCATGTGTCAGTGTTTCCCTCCTCCGTGCAGGAGGGAACACTGCACGGAGACGTCCGGCCGGGGACACGGAGCAGCAGCCAGACGGTAAGTACTGGGGAAGAGGGGAGGAGGGAGGAATAGGCAAATCGGCTGGGACATCTGAATGGCACAATATTACTGACATCTGACTTGCACAATATTACTGGGCTCTGAATGGCCCAGTATTACTGGTATCTGACTGGCACAATATTACTGGGCTCTGAATGGCCCAGTATTACTGGTATCTGAATGGCACAATATTACTGGGCTCTGAGTGGCACAATATTACTGGGCTCTGAATGGCACAATATTACTGGGCTCTCAGTGGCACAATATTACTGGGCTCTGAATGGCACACTATTACTGGGCTCTGAGTGGCACAATATTACTGGCATCTGAAGGGCACAATATTACTGGGCTCTGAATCGCACAATATTGCTGGGCTCTGAGTGGCCCAATATTACTGGTATCTGAATGGCATAATATTACTGGGCCCTGAATGGCTCAATATTACTGGGCTCTGAATGGTACAATATTACTGGTATCTGAATGGCACAATATTACTGGGCTCTGAATGGCACAATATTCCTGGCATCTGAATGGCACAATATTCCTGGTATCTGAATGGCACAATATTAATTGTATTTGAATGGCACAATATTCCTGGCATCTGAATGGCACAATATTACTGGCATCTGAATGGCACAATAATTGTGGCATCTGAATGGCACAATATTACTGGTATTTGAATGGCACAATATTCCTGGTATCTGAATGGCACAATAATCCTGGTATTTGAATGGCACAATATTACTGGTATCTGATGGCACAATATTACTGGCATATGAATGGCACAATAATACTGGCATCTTAATGGCACAATGGTAATGGCATCTGAATGGCACAATAATACTGGCATCTTAATGGCACAATGGTATTGGCATTTGAATGACACAATATTACTGGCATATTATTGGGAAAATTGGCTGTGTGTGTGTGTTATTAACCCCTTAGTGACCGGATAGTGATAAATAGTGGGGCTCTGTTGTGGCATAATTTATGGGGCTCAGGTGTGGCATAATTCATGGGGCTCCTGTGTGTGTGGCATAATTAATTGGGTAGAGGTGAGGCAGAAATAGTGGGGCTCTGGTTTGGCATAATTTATGGGGCTCTGGTGTGGCATTATTTATGGGGCTCCTGTGTGTGTCATAGTTATGGGGCTCCTGTGTGTGGCATAGTTAATAGGCCATCTAACTGGCATTACTAAGGAATCTGTTTGGCATTGTATTGGAGGAAATCCAGGGGGGTGAAACCATGAGTTTCCGCACCGGGTGACACCAACCCTAGTGACTTCTCTGGATATGGGGAGAGTCATGGGATGGGGGGGCACCAAAAAGCACTTTCTCCTGTCTATCAAAAAATCATTCCACAGGCCCTGGACACCACGCTTAATCATAGGTCTAGGGAGAGGGAGACAGAGACAATGTTGGGGGGAGGGAGGGGGAGACAGAGACAATGTTTGGGGGGAGGGAGGGGGAGACAGAGACAATGTTGGGGGTATGGAGGGGGAGAGAGAGACAACATTGGAGGAAGGGAGGGGGAGAGAGACACAACGTTGGAGGGAGGGGGAGAGAGACAACGTTGGAGGGAGGGGGAGAGAGACAACATTGGGGGAGGAGAGAGAGACAACATTGGGGAGGGAGGGGGCAGGGGCGGATCCAGAGTCTGATCTTGGGAGGGGCACATGTCCATCTGTCTTTTCCTCTCTCCCATGTCTGTCTGTCCTTTCCTCTCTCCCATGTCCGTCTGTCTTTTCCTCTCTCCCATGTCCGTCTGTCTTTTCCTCTCTACCATGTCGGTCTGTCTTATCCTCTCTCCCATGTCCATCTGTCTTTTCCTCTCTCTCATGTCCTTCTGTCACGCTCCTCTCCCTTCCCATGTCTGTCGCACTCCTCTCACCCCCGTGTCCCTCTGTCTCTCTTCCTACCATGTCCGTTTCTCTCCTCTTCCTTCCCATGTCCATCTATGTATCCTCTTCTTTCCCATGTCCGTCTGTCTCTCCTCTCATTTCCCATCTCTCTGTCTATCCTCTCCCATCCCATGTCTGTCTGTCTGTCTCTCCTCTACCATCCCATTTATGTCTCTCTCTTCTCCTTTCCCATTTATGTCTCTCTCCTCTCCCTTCCCATTTATGTCTCTCTCCTCTCCCCTTCCCATATCTGTCTGTCTCTCCTCTGCCATCCCATATCTGTCTGTCTCTCCTCTGCCATCCCATGTTTGTCTGTCTCTCCTCTGCCAACCCATGTCTGTCTGTCTCTCCTCTACCATCCCATTTATGTCTCTCTCTTCTCCCTTCCCCTTTATGTCTCTCTCCTCTCCCTTCCCATGTCTGTCTGTCTCCTCTCCCCTTCCCATGTCTCTCTCTATTCTCTACCTCCTATGACTGTCTCTTTGTCCCTCTAAACATGTATGTGTCTTTCCTCTTCCCAATAGCTGTCTCTTTTCCGCCTCTCCCTCGTCTGTGTTCTCTCCTCGCTCCCCCACCCGTCAGTGTTCTCTCTCCTCCCTTCAGTGTTCTCTCTTCTCCCCATATGTGTTCTCTCCTCTCTCTCCCCCATCAGTGTTCTCTCCTCTCTCCTCTCCCATCAGTGTTCTCTCCTCTTCCCCCCATCAGTGTCCTCTCCTCTCTCCCCCGTGTTCTCTCCTCTCCCCCCCAGTGGTGTATCTTGGTTTTGTGCTGCCCTAGGCAGACCAAATTTGGGCACCCCCCCCCCTACCCACGATGCACAGTGGTGTATCTTGATTTTGTGCTGCCCTTGGCAGACAAAATCCGGGCACCCCCCTACCTAAGCTGCACACCCACGTTACACACCTAAGACATGCCCCATCACCTCCATTTCCTGACCCCACATCACACATAACATTCAGACTCACATCAAGCTCATACTACCATCACACACACACTCCTACTCCCATCACACTTAGTCACACACTCCTACTCCCATCACATCCAGTCACACACACACTGACTCCCATCACACACACTCTGACTCCCATCACACTCAGTCACACACACGGTCTCCCATCACACACACTCTGACTCCCATCACACTCAGTCACACACACTGTCTCCCATCACACACACTCTGACTCCCATCAGCACTTACCTTTCCCTGGTGGCTAGTGGCAGGCAGCATGGTCCCTCCATGCTGCCTGTTCGGCTTCCGGCGATTGTGCGGACAGGTCACGTGACCGGGCGCGCGTATGACGTCAGCGCGCCCGTCACGTGACTGTCGGCACTTCCGTGTCAGACTGCACGGGGAGCAGAACAGGCAGCACGGAGGTTTCTCTGTGCTGCCTGTTCAGCTCCCCATGCAGCCTGGCAGGCAGAGCGATGGTGAGGGGGGATCTTCCGATCCCCTCTCACCTCCGTCTATGCTGCAAGCGCGGTCTTTTTTTTTTTTAAACGGCCGGGTTTTTTGGGGGTTTTTATTTTATTTTTATTTTTTCACTGCTGGGGGGCGCTGCCGCCCCCCAAAATTTGCAGCCCTAGGCATCCGCCTAGGATGCCTCGCGGTAAATACAGCACTGACGATGCACACCCACGACATGACCCATAACCCATGTTGCACGCCAAGGACATGCCCCATCACCCCATTTACATGCCTCAATCACCCTATTACATACACATTGCCAATGTTATTTGCCATTAATATTCCCCAGCCAATTTGCCCAATAATATGCCAGTGTTAGTTGCCATTTAATTTGCCCCAGACAATTTGCCCAATAATATGCCAGTGTTAGTTGCCATTTAATATGCCCCAGCCAAATTGCCCAGTTTTATTCCAGTGTTAGTTGGCATTTAATATGCCCCAGCCAATTTGCCCAATAATATTCCAGTGTTATTTGCCATATAATATGCCCCAGCCAATTTGCCCAATAATATTCGTGTTATTTGCCATTTAATATGCCCCTGCCAATTTGCCCAATAATATGCCAGTGTTATTTGCCATTAAATATGCCCCAGCCAATTTGCCCAATAATATGCCAGTGTTATTTGCCATTTAATATGCCCCAACCAATTTGCCCAGTAATATGCCATTGTTATTTGCCATTTAATATGCCCCTGCTAATTTGCCCAATATGCCAGTGTTATTTGCCATTTAATAAGCACCAGCCAATTTGCCCCCCATCTCCCCAGCACTTACATTTTTCCCTGATGGCTAGTGACAGGCAGCATGGTCTCTTCCATGCTGCCTGTTTGGCTCCCAGGAGGTTGTGCCGACAGGTCACGTGACCCGGCGATACTATGACGTCAGCGCGCCGGTCACGTGACCTGTCAGCACTTCCGTGTCACACTGCACGGGGAGCCGAACAGGCAGCGAACAGGCAGCACGGAGGTTTCTCTGTGCTGCCTGTTCGGCTCCCCGTGCAGCCTGGAAGGCAGACAGAGAAGGTGAGGGGGATCTTCCGATCCCTTCTCACCTCCGTCTCTGCCTGCAAGCGTGTTTTTGTTTTTGTTTTTTAAAGCGTCTGTTTTTTTTTTTTTAAACTGTTTTTTTTTTCTCTTCTCGGGGGGGGGGGGGGCAATTGCCCTGTTGCCCCCCCCTGGATCCTCCACTGGGAGGGGGAGAGAGACAATGTTGGGGTAGGGAGGGGGGAGAGAGGCAACATTGTGGGGAAAGAGCCAGCATTGAGCAAGTCTGGGAGGGGTAGAGGCAGCATTGGCACATAAAAAGAAATAAAAACAAGAAATAATTTTTTTCCTGTAGGGTAGTCTTATATTCAGGCTTTTAGTTTTTTTCCTAAAGGAATATCCAAAGTTTGGGGGGCTGTCTTATAATCAGGGTCATCTTATATTCAAGCAAATACGGTAATATGCAACATATCAAATATTTTTGATACACTTTTATTAATATTATTTTAATCACACTTTTGGGTTTACATCTACACCACTAAAATTTGACTTTCTATGTTTCTATGTGTTTGGTTTCAACAAAATGATGTCCATAAGATTCTGTATCCAAATTTCCCAACCACTTACTATTGAACTTAGGTCATTTTGGCCATTGCTGCATTCGTTTCGTTATTTCCATTTGTACAAATGCAAATTTCACCTGTGTTTATTCAATACATAGCATAAGACTGGGGAATTCGGATGAAAGAGACAAATCTCAACAGCTCAATATAATAAAGTAGGGGATGAAATTCGGATGATTTTGACTCAACCGAATTCGCCAACCTTATACTATTGAAGTGAGGCCATTTTATCCATTGCTACATTCATTTCTTTATTCAATTCTTATGAATGAACATTTCACCTATGTTCATTCAATACATAGTAAAAGGTTGGGGAATTCGGATGAAAGAGACGAATTTCGACAGCTCAATAGCATAACATAGGGGATGAAAATCAAATGAAATTTGAATGATTTCGACTCTTTCAACCAAATTCTCCAACCTTATACTATTGAAGTTATGCCATTTCGTACATTGTTGCATTCATTTCATTTTTCCATTCGTATAATGGAAATGCCACCTATGTTTAATCGAATTACATACTAAACACAATACTACTGAATGGTTGGGGAATTCAGATGAAAGAGTCGAATTCCATCCCCTACTATTAAGCTTCAACAAAAATGTTGTTTGATTTCGGATGTTTTCGGTTCTTTTGTCTGTATTCTTATACTATTGAACATAGGTGAATTATTTTCCATTCGTATATAACGAAACGAAAATAATGAACAAATTCGGATGAAATGAATAACGTTTTAATCCGAATGGACAAAAACAAAACGAAAATTTTCATTTTGCCCATCTCATAATGTAACCAATTACTGTAGACTTCCTGTGACATGGGTTTGCAACTAGCAGTTTTTGGACAATGATCAATGCTGCATGTTCATTTTTTTTAAAAACTATTTTTAAATGCTGCTCGCAAACCCGGACATTTTAAGAAATTTTAAAAGAAAATGGACAAACATTTAGAGGACATGTCCAGGGAAAAGAAAGAGGATGGATGCCAACCCTAATAAACAAACAGTAAGACAAGAAGTATGTTCTCAACTAATTAAATTTATATTTACATTTTAACTGCAAGGTCAAAACATAACATTTTACATACACTTGTGGCTGTGTGTGTTTGCATTGGAAAAGAAAGATAAGTGGAACGGATTATAAACATATTTGTATTGTCTAAACTTTACGCAGGCTAACTCTCTGTAATTTGATTAAAGCAAGATACAGTAAGGTAATGCCTGAACAAGGAAAGTGAGAACCTAGAAGATGTATTCTATCAGTTATAGCTAGCACTATCTATGCTTGGGGTTTGACTCGGACCTGCACACTGAGAGAACTCCATGGCTCACACCCTTAACACCTTCCAAATCTTATGTATTTCTTTTACCAAAAAAATACATAAATGCATAAAACAGTGATGGCAAAGGCTTTTGAGCACAAGTGGCTATTTTTCTGCAATAAACCAAATTTACAATCTCAAAGAGCTATTTCTCCCCAATTTATAACCCATCTCCATTTTTTGTTCTAGACTCTCTTCCTTTTAGTTCCCCTTCTCTCTGTGAGAGTAGAAGTAGAAGTGTGTGTGTGTGTGTGTGTGTCAGAATGAGTATAAATGTGTGTGTGTGTGTGTGTGTGTGTAAGTGTGTGTGAGTATGAATGTGTGTGAGTATAAGGGTATGCGTACGTGCAGTGTTGGCACTTTGAGGCCTACAAATTGGTGTTGGACAAAAATTGGGCACCCGGGCCCAAAAACATTTACCATCACTGATATATGATGATGGTGGCAATGCAGTCAGATGCTAAGGGCCACAGCAGAGGCTTTAGTCAAAGGCAATACAAATTGCGATTCATTAAAATCGAAAGGGAGTTGAAACTGAGAGGCAAGTTGGACTTTGCAGTTCAACCCCCCCCCCCCCCCCCCCACTTGAATAAAAAAGTTTTTAAAAAGTTAAAACAAATAACCCACCCTGTTAAAACCGGGTCCAGGTATGTGGGGTTGGGAGCCTGCCAAATGGCTCCCAGCCCTATTAATTATAACAGTATAAATACACTCTTCAGAACTATAGTTATTAACAACAACTTTACCAGTATCCAGTGACACAGACACACATCAGAGCTACAGAAACATCCACCAAAACCCATTCCACTGCACTAATTTCTTTTAGTTTAATGTACTCTACATACAGTATCAATCAGGTATTGAAGTTACGAACATCTAATCTGCACACGTCACTGTTGCACTGACACCTTTATGAAACCCACTTCATAAAGGGTAAGATGTCTCCATTTACTATGAAACATCCCAAATGCAGTTGGACAAAAAAAAATGGTACATTGACGCATTAGTTTCAGAGGAAATTTTGCCCTTAATTTCGGATGAATGAAATTGCTCTGAAGTTCATTTCAAACACGGTTAGGTTAGGGAATTCGGAGAAACCAAAACTGTCAGCAGTACCCCAGTATGAGTGTTAGTGAGTGTTGTGTGTGAGGGGGTGTTTGTGTATATTAGTGTGAGTGTGTATTAGTGAGTGTTATGTGTGAGAGTGTGTTACATGTGTTTTGGTTTGAACATGGATTAGTGAGTGCTATGTGTGTATTAGTGTGAGAACATCTTAGTGAGTGTTCTGTATGAGAGTGTGTGGTTGTGAGTTTTATTTGTTAGCCTAGGTTAGGTTAAAAATGCAAACGGCATCCGAATGAACGAATGGACTAATGACATTCAGAATTTGGATGAATGGACAAAAAAATCGTATTTTTGGCCGAAAACGAAGACGGGGGTCTATTAACAGGCTCACCATATGCCATGTTGTCAAATAGCAATGACATCAATGAAGAAGAGCATGTTTTAAATATACCAGACTTTATAGCTGCTGAATAATCAAACTGTCACTCTAATGCATTTCCCAGAGTGAGAAGAAAGCCCAAAGGAATTAGTTCTCTCCACAGTGATCTGTGTCTTGATTTGGTGTCTGGGTTTCAGATAAGCATCATCAAATCTTCTGGGAGTGAGGAAATAGTCCCAACAGAATACCTCCTACTCTTCTGCAACCCTTTCTCCTGACTCATGTATTGTCTTACTTAAACATGTTGGAGGTATGTGATTTGTTTTCACTATATTTGTTATCTGTTTTTTTATTTATTAATATACATTTTTCTTGGTTATAAAATTTAATTTTACTCAGACTTTGGATAACACAATAAGCACAAAAATATCAACTGTTATTCAATATACAAACTGGATATTATGTATCTTAGCACACTGTGTATTTACAGAGCTTAAATAGTATGTTTCTCTGTTCAATATTACACATTAACACCTTAAGGGGAAAAGTTTGGGGGGCATTTGTTTTTCTCACATTTCATTAACATTTCTTTATATAGCGCCAACAATTTACGTAGCACTAGGTACAGAGCATAGAAGGGCGAACTACATACTAAAGTTAGACGAACTAGAACAAACTGATAGATGCGGTAGAGAGCCTTGTTCGTTAGCTTACAGTCTACTGTAGATGGGGTACAAAAGGGAAGTTAGTGCTAGTAACAGTAATGTGAATTGTTGGCGTTAGGTGGGTTTGGCCAAAGATTGCGTGTGTTCTAGCTACGTGAGTTATACGCTACCTGATACTAACAATGATTGAGGATAGTGAAAGTTAGGTGGGATAAGCTAGAGGTTAATTAATGGGTATTCTAGTGGGATAGGTAGTAAGTTTCTTTAAAGAGATGAGCTTTGAGGGACTTTTTGACGTTTGAAAAGGAGAGAGTTGGATGGTCTGCGAAAGGGAGTTCCAAAGAGAGGGGTCAACTAGGGCAAAATCTTGCAGGCACGAGTGGGAAGAGGTGATGAGGTTGGAGGAGAGCTTTAGTCTATTTGAAGAGCGCAGAGGTTGTGCAGGGAAGTATCGGTAAATGAGGAAGGCAATGGGAGGCGTGGAGGGCTTTGTAGATTAACCCCTTAACGCATTCGGACGTATATATACGTCCTGAAAAGCATGGTCCTTAAGGACCATGAGGACGTATATATACATCCTCCTTTTTCATGTAGTGTTGCGCTCATTAGTGCAACACTACATGTCTGTAGCTACTCTCAGAGGCTGCTTCGGCTTACAGCCCCCCCTCACCCCCCCCCGCGCTCATACGATCACCGCGAATGTGATCGTATGCGTGCTAACACACATAGGCAGTGATAGCTGATCACTGCCTATGTGTGAGAGTGTTGCAATGATGCCTCGATGGAGGCATCATTCAACACCTTTTGTGCCCCCCTGGACATGCTCCTCCGATACAGCGTGCCCAGAGGAAAGCGACAGAAGAGAAAAAAAAAAAATCTCTTCCGTAGCTCTGAAACCGCTACTTGACTGCCCCTACAGGCAGTTAAGTATATTGCAGTTAAAAATAGAAAATGAATTAAATAAATAAATAAAATAAATAAATAAATGGAAAAAGTTAACCCTAGATCTACTGTACCTAGATCTAGGGTTAGGGTCATAAATAGGGTCAGAATTAGGGTTACAGGGGGGTTCGGATGATTACAAGGGTTAGATTAAGGGGTGGGGGTAGTTTTAGGGTTAGGGTAAATTTAGAGTTGGGGTAAATTTAGGGTTGGGGTTAAAAAGTCACTGTAGAAGAAAATGATTAGAAAACAAAAAAAACACTAATATTGTATTGCCCTATTACTTGAAATAAAACATAGACAAACAAGGAAACATTGGTATTACTAAACTCAGGACAAATATTATAAATATATAGACGGGGTCTTTTTAACCATTTGTAATTGTGTAAAAAAAAAAATTAGGTCAAAGTTAGAAAAAGTGTTTTTTATGGCATATTTTCATCATATTTTATATTTTTTTTAATAGTAAATGATATCATATGATGAAAATAATAGTATCAAATGAAAGCCCTATCTGTCCTTTAAAAAATGATATATCATTTGTGTGCGTGGACTGAACACAAAGAAAGAAATTCACAGTTCAGTAAACGTATGACAAAAATAATGGAATTCTGGTCTTCAAGGCACGTCAAATGCAACATAGCACTCGGTCACTAAGGGGTTAAAGATAGAATTTTCAATTTTAACCTAGGGCAGATGGGGAGCAAGTGGAGAGCATTGCAGACATGGGCGTCCACAGGGAGGGGCAAGGGGGGGGCGCTTGCCCCCCCCCCCCCTGGATTTTCAAGGGGAAAAAAAAGTGCCTTTGATGTAACAGGGAGCTTAACGCTGCCATTAGGCTCCCTGTTACATGTCTCCTCCGTGAATCTTCCCTCCTGCTTGGAGGAAGGAAGCTCTTGTCGCGTTTTTTTTTTTATTTTTTTAATTGATGCTGCGTGACTTCAGTAAAGTTAAAAAATGTAAAAAAAAATGTAACCAGAGTTTCCTTCCTCCGTGCAGGAGGGAAGATGCACGGAGGGGAACACCGGAGAGCAACAACAAGGAGGTAAGTGCTGGGGAATGGGGGGGGGGAGGAGGTGGGCAACAAGCAAATCCTGGCATATTGAGAGGCAAAATCTGGCATATTGAGAGGCAAAACCAGGCATATTGAGAGGCAAAACCTGGCTTATTGAGTGACAAAACCTGTCTTATTGAGTGACAAAACCTGTCTTATTGAGTGACAAAACCTGGCATTCTGAGAGGCAGAATCTGGCATATTGAGAGGCAAAATCTGGCATTTTGAGTGACAAAATCTGGCATATTGAGAGGCAAAACCTGGCATATTGAGAGGCAAAATCCTGGCATATTGAGTGGCAAAACCTGGCATATTGAGTTACAATATCTGGCATATTGAGTGACAAAATCTGGCATATTGAGAGGCAAAACCTGGCTGGCTTATTGAGAGGCAAAACCTGGCTGGCTTATTGAGAGGCAAAACCTGGCATATTGAGAGGCAAAATCCTGGCATATTGAGTGTCAAAACCTGGCATATTGAGTGACAATATCTGGCATACTGAGTGACAAAATCTGGCATTTTGAGAGGCAAAACCCGGCTGGCTTATTGAGAGGCAAAACCTGGCATATTGAGAGGCAAAACCTGGCTGGCTTATTGAGAGGCAAAACTTGGCATATTGAGAGGCAAAATCCTGGCATATTGAGGGGCAAAAGCTTGGCATTTTGAGGGGCAAAATCCTGGCATAGGGTGGCAATATCCTGGCATATTAAGAGGCAAAATCCTGGTATAGAGTGGCAAAACCAGGCATAGGGTGGCAAAATCCTGGCACATTCAGGGGTTAAATCCTGGCATATTAAATGCCTAAATCCTGGCATATTAAGGGGCTAAATCCTGGCATATTAAATGGCTAAATCCTGGCATATTGAGGGGCTAAATCCTGACATACTGAGGGGTTAAATCCTAGCATATTAAATGGCAAAATCCTGGCATATTGAGGGGCAAAATCCTGGCATATAGGGGGCGGCTAAATCCTGGCATATTAAATGGCTAAATCCTGGCATATTAAATGGCTAAATCCTGGCATATAATGACAGTAAAAATATGCCCCCCCCCCCCCCCCGAAAAAAATTCTGTGGATGCTTATGATTGCAGAGTGGAGCCGCCGAAGTGGACCGACGAGCAAGAGTCTGGCAGCTGTGTTTTTAATAGATTGCAGGGAAGAAAGACAAGCCAGAGGTAGTCCAGTCAGGAGGCTGTTACAGTAGTCAAGATGAGAGATCACAATCGAGTGCACTGTGCTTAACTTTTATTTCTCTCTTTCTCTTTTTTTTTTTTTTAAAAAGCTGGCCACGCCTCCCCTGGTTAGATTCATCATGTGCCATTTTGCAAGAAATCATATTAACTTATCTATTTCCAAGGTGGCGCTACCATATAAGCAAATTAAATGGCTGCTTAGTGCTTTCTATTTGCTAACTGAAGCAAGACAGTTAGGCACAAGACGAGAGAAAATATCTGAACATTTCTGATTTATCTCTTAAGGCTCCCAAAATCTAGAAACACCATTGTGTATATCTCATTGTAGTAATAATAATAACCAGAAAAAATATGTTATATAACTAACTCCTCCCCCTTTCAAGAAATATAAATTAAATTACCAAAACTTTATTATAAAATACTTAAAATAAAAAAGGTAGTTAAAAACAATGAAACCTAGTGTGATTATGTATGGAGAAAATGTGTTTAATCATTATTATTCATACTGAATGCGCTAATAAAGTGTGAAAACTAAAATAATAACAATGCGATCATCTGATATTATATTTATTTTCATATTTTATTATCACATTCATTATGAATAATAGTGATTAAACATATTTTCTCTTCATATATGCAACAATATTTAGTACATGCCACATAAATGAACTACTTAATCCCGTGAGATATATTACTCAATATTAATTAAATGGATGGAGAGGGAATCACATGGAAAAACCCGATCAAATTTATTGGGGTATCCATTAAGTCAGACCAGGGCACTAAATGTCTGGGTTCACCCACAACCTTGGCATTAAAAGGCAAGTAAAAATGTTACTGTTCCAAAAAAATGCTATGCTTAAACATAATAACCTTAATTAACCTCCGACTGGGTGGCTCAGTCAGTATCTCCTACTTTGATTGTTTTTGTGTATTTTGTGTCAACAGCACAGTGGTGTCTCAAAATTTAATATAAACACGCATCTTCATACATATTATATTTATTATACAATGATCAGACATAACATTACGACCACCTGTCCAATATTGTGTAGGTCCCCTTTTGATGCCAAAACTTTAAGTCCTCTAAATTGCGAGGTGTGGTCTCCATGGAGCGGACGTGTTTGTCCAGGGCATCCAACACATGCTTGATTGGATTGAGATCTGGTGAGTTTGGATGCCAAGTCAACACCTTGAACTTGTTGTTGTGTTCCTCAAACCATTTTTTTTAACAGATGTGGAAATGATTTTATGCCACTGCAGGCATTGAATATGATGTTAATCTTCCGCTAACAGCAGATATAATTTTTCTGGCTGGCATTGGGTCCAGGTCATTTTTAAGGATGGAGGGCTGGACCCCACATGAAAAGGATATTTTGACCTTCTTCGAGCACCTTCCGCTCCATGCGCTATGCTCCCTCTGCTTAAGCCCTACACTTTCGTTAGATCAGGATAGATCTAACAAGCAAAACAAAGTATTCACAATCCTATTTGGTGATGGATTATGACAGATTATCCCCCTATAATGAGTGTGAAGGGGGATCAGCGGTGCAGGAAATGATACAGCAGGAGACTGAGGACTAAGAGGAAGCCAAGATGGTTTTCACTCTGACCACCATACACCCAGGGGTCAAGTCCTGGGAAAAAAAGTGTGGGAACTTGCGACCCCCCCCCCCCCCCCCCATATATATTTCACCGAAAATTCAGTGAATTTTGCCCCTCTATGCCAGGATTCTGCCCCTCTATATGCCAGGATTTTGCCCCTCTATTCCAGGATTTTGCCCCTCTATGTCAAGATTTTGCACCTCTATTCCAGGATTCTGCCCCTCTATATGCCAGGATTTTGCCCCTCTATATGCCAGGATTTTGCCCCTCTATATGCCAGGATTCTGCCCCTCTATATGCCAGGATTTTCCCCTCTACGTGCCAGGATTTTGCCCCTCTATGCCAGGATTTTGCCCCTCTATATGCCAGGATTTTGCCCCTCTATGTGCCAGGATTTTGCCCCTCTATGCCAGGATTTTGCCCCTCTATGTCAGGATTTTGCCCCTCTATATGACAGAACTCTGTCCCTCTATTTGCCAGGATGTTGCCCCTCTATGTCAGGATTTTGCCCCTCTATGCCAGGATTTTGCCTCTGTATGCCAGGATTTTGCCCCTCTATGTCAGGATTTTGCCCCTCTATATGACAGGACTCTGCCCCTGCCCCTCTATTTGCCAGGATTTTTCCCCTCTATGTCAGGATTTTGCCCCTCTATGCCAGGATTTTGCCTCTATATGCCAGGATTTCCCCCCTCTATATGCCAGGATTTCCCCCCTCTATATGCCAGGATTTCCCCCCTCTATATGCCAGGATTCTGCCCCTCTATATGCCAGGATTCTGCCCCTCTATATGCCAGGATTTTGCCCCTCTATTCCAGGACTTTGCCCCTCTATATGCCAGGATTTTCCCCTCTATGTGCCAGGATTTTGCCCCTCTATGCCAGGATTTTGTCCCTCTATTCCAGGATTTTGTCCCTCTATTCCAGGATTTTGACCCTCTATATGCCAGGATTTTGCCCCTCTATGCCAGGATTTTGTCCCTCTATTCAAGGATTTTGACCCTCTATATGCCAGGATTTTGCCCCTCTATGTGCCAGGATTTTGCCCCTCTATGCCAGGATTTTGCCCCTCTATGTCAGGATTTTGCCCCTCTATGACAGGACTCTGCCCCTGCCCCTCTATGTCAGGATTTTGCCCCTCTATGCCAGGATTCTGCCCCTCTATATGCCAGGATTTTGCCCCTCTATATGCCAGGATTTCCCCCTCTATGTGCCAGCATTTTGCCCCTCTATATGCCAGGATTTTGACCCTCTATATGCCAGGATTTTGCCCCTCTATGCCAGGATTTTGTCCCTCTATTCAAGGATTTTGACCCTCTATATGCCAGGATTTTGCCCCTCTATTTGCCAGGATTTTGACCCTCTATATGCCAGGATTTTGCCCCTCTATGCCAGGATTTTGTCCCTCTATTAAAGGATTTTGACCCTCTATGACAGGACTCTGCCCCTGCCCCTCTATGTCAGGATTTTGCCCCTCTATGCCAGGATTCTGCCTCTCTATATGCCAGGATTTTGCCCCTCTATTTGCCAGGATTTTGCCCCTCTATGCCAGGATTTTGCCCCTCTATGTCAGGATTTTGCCCCTCTATGACAGGACTCTGCCCCTGCCCCTCTATGTCAGGATTTTGCCCCTCTATACCAGGATTCTGCCTCTCTATATGCCAGGATTTTGCCCCTCTATTTGCCAGGATTTTGCCCCTCTATGCCAGGATTTTGCCTCTATATGCCAGGATTTTGCCCCTTCTATGCCAGGATTTTGCCCCTCTATGTCAGGATTTTGCCCCTCTATGACAGGACTCTGCCCCTGCCCCTCTATGTCAGGATTTTGCCCCTCTATGCCAGGACTCTGCCCCTGCCCCTCTATGTCAGGATTTTGCCCCTCTATGCCAGGATTCTGCCTCTCTATATGCCAGGATTTTGCCCCTCTATTTGCCAGGATTTTGCCCCTCTATGCCAGGATTTTGCCTCTATATGCCAGGATTTTGCCCCTTCTATGCCAGGATTTTGCCCCTCTATGTCAGGATTTTGCCCCTCTATGACAGGACTCTGCCCCTGCCCCTCTATGTCAGGATTTTGCCCCTCTATGCCAGGATTCTTCCCCTCTATATGCCAGGATTCTGCCCCTCTATGCCAGGATTTTGCCTCTATATGCCAGGATTTTGCCCCTTCTATGCCAGGATTTTGCCCCTCTATGTCAGGATTTTGCCCCTCTATGACAGGACTCTGCCCCTGCCCCTCTATGTCAGGATTTTGCCCCTCTATGCCAGGATTTTGCCTCTATATGCCAGGATTTTGCCCCTTCTATGCCAGGATTTTGCCCCTCTATGTCAGGATTTTGCCCCTCTATGACAGGACTCTGCCCCTGCCCCTCTATGTCAGGATTTTGCCCCTCTATGCCAGGATTCTTCCCCTCTATATGCCAGGATTCTGCCCCTCTATTCCAGGATTTTGCCCCTCTATATTCCAGGATTTCCCACTCTATGTGCCAGAATTTTGCCCCTCTATATGCCAGGATTTTCCCCTCTATGTGCCAGGATTTTGCCCCTCTGTGCCAGTCAGATACCAGGAATATTGTGCCACTCAGAGCCCGGTAATAGTGTGCAAGTCAGATACCAGGAATAGTGTGCCAGTCAGAGCCCAGTAATATTGTGCCAGTCAGATACCAGGAATAGTGTGCCAGTCAGATACCAGGAATAGTGTGCTAGTCAGAGACCAGGAATATTGTGCCAGTCAGATACAAGGAATAGTGTGCCAGTCAGATACCAGGAAGAGTGTGCCAGTCAGATGCCAGGAATAGTGTGCCAGTCAGATGCCCAGTAATAGTGTGCCAGTCAGAGACCAGGAATATTGTGCCAGTCAGATGCCCAGGAATATTGTGCCAGTCAGATACCAGGAATATTGTGCCAATCAGATGCCCAGGAATAGTGTGCCAGTCAGATGCCCAGGAATTGTGTGCCAGTCAGATGCCCAGTAATATTGTGCCAGTCAGAGACCAGGAATATTGTGCCAGTCAGAGACCAGGAATATTGCGCCAGTCAGATGCCAAGTAATATTGTGCCAGTCAGAGCCCAGTTATATTGTGCCAGTCAGATACCAGTAATATTGTGCCCGTCAGATACCAGGAATAGTGTGCCAGCCAGATACCAGGAATAGTGTGCCAGTCAGATACCAGGAATAGTGTGCCAGTCAGATGCCCAGTAATATTATGCCAGTCAGACGCCCAGTAATATTATGCCAGTCAGAGCCCAGTAATATTATGCCAGCCAGATGCCCAGTAATATTATGCCAGTCAGATGCCCAGTAATAGTGTGCCAGTCAGATGCCCAGTAATATTATGCCAGTCAGATACCAGGAATAGTGTGCCAGTCAGATGCCCAGTAATATAATGCCAGTCAGATACCAGGAATAGTGTACCAGTCAGATGCCCAGTAATAGTGTGCCAGTCAGATGCCTGTAATATTGTGCCAGTCAGATGCCCAGTAATATTATGCCAGTCAGATGCCCAGTAATATTATGCCAGTCAGATGCCCAGTAATATTATGCCTCTCAGATGCCAAGTAATATTGTGCCAGTCAGATGCCCAGTAATATTATGCCAGTCAGATGCCCAGTAATATTATGCCAGTCAGATGCCCATTAATATTATGCCAGTCAGATGCCCAGTAATATTATGCCTCTCAGATGCCCAGTAATAGTGTGCCAGTCAGATGCCCAGGAACCACCCTCCTCCCCATCACTTACCTGGTAGCTGCTGCTCCGTGTCCCTGGACGGACACCTCCTCCGTGCAGAGAAAAGCCCGCGAAACTGCCGAAATCTCGCGTCTCGCGAGAATTGGACTTAGAAAAAAAAATTTTTTTTTTTTTTTTTTATCACGGCGGCTCAAATCCAGATCCGCCACTGCAGGAGCAAAGGGAACGGCGTTCCTGCCATGAAAAAAGTGCAGGAACGCCGTTCCCACGCGTTCCTGCAGGACTCGAGCCCTGCATACACCCTATGGTTGAATCGCAGATGGAGATGGCCAGAGACTTTTGTGGCACCTATATCTACCCACAGAACCTCAGTACGCCACAGGATGGATCATCAGGTAATATATGCAGGTAAGTAAAACAGAATCCAGGAGAACCATCAGGAACAATATACTAAGTCAGACTAGCCGGGGTCAGAATACGTAGAATGAAGGATAGTCAGGAAAAGGCCGATGTTAGAGATACGAGGAGGCAGAATGGTCAAAACAAGTTAGAGTCAAAATATACCAGAATTAAGAATCAAGTAAACCCACACCACTAATAGGCTCAAGGCACTATCACAGGCAAAGGTTCAATTAGACAAATAAGGGAGTGCAAAAACATGGAAGAGAAAAAGAAAGTATCATAGTATAACACTGTATGGTGTAACAGGAGGTGTATAGTGGGGTGTATATACACTCACAAACAAATCTTCTTAAAAAGCCTGTCAACAGATAACACTGAGGATCCTCACGTTCATGGAAAGTTTTCTTTGAATAAATCTATAAAAGCCAATGGCGCAGTATCCAAAACCAAACACAGATAAAATACAGAATGGCACTTACAGAAACATAGGCACATACACATGTGAACTATTAGCTCGCAACGGGGAGAGTCTGTGTGCAACTCCAACGCCCACATGTGATGAAACGCGTTTCACCGGTAATATCCGGCTTCCTCAGGAGAAATAAACAAATAAAGTATCCAGGTGCAGATTAGCAGCAGTATCCGTTTTTCATGGAGTTTAAATAGGTGCTTCAATTACACTCCAATATCTGGTTTTGCAAAGCTTCCGGTATCAGTAATAATAAAAAAACACATTACATACAATGTCATAAAAAAAATGCAAACCCCGTTTATGATTGCTAATCTGTTATATATGTTAGCATATGTCCTCCTGTCTGCATTTTTATGACATTTTTATGAATTTCTTGTTCTTTATTGTTTCCTTCATGTTTCTGTGATTAGTGCATAATCTTGTATTTCTACCTTAAAATCAGCTGCCATTAAACTTTCTTTCCCAACAAAGAAATCATCCTACCTCCTCAAGTTTTTTTCTCTATGCTCTTATTGTCCCCCAACAACGTGCTACACGTATGTCTGCAAGTCGTTTTTTTTTTTATATGCCAATATTTTACAATTGATAAATAAAGCAGCTGAAAAATAACCCCATCCTCCTTGTATTGCAGTCAATAGAATGATTGTAGTTTTATGTATGGTGGCTGTTGACACAAAATGTTTTGTAACCTAATAAACTCTATAGATGAGGGTGGATATTGCTCCACATTTGTAACATCCCACTTCAGACAGTCACATGAGATTACGATTCATATAACTCTGGCAATATAAACTATGTTGCAGAACATTTCCTAACGTAATATATTAACCTGCCGCAAAGCTAAAGTCAGTGATTTTTAAAAAAAATGTTGCTACATCTTTATCAGCCACCAATACAAGAAATAATTCCACAGCTCTGTCTCTATTCCCAGCTAAAAACATTACTACACTATTGTTTTCTGAATGAGCTGTTAGGTTTATCTATTTCAGACAGTCTAAAAATTGTATGACAAATGAGGGTCCACGTCTCCATGTACTTTCCCTATATAAATATTGTTTCATAGTATTTTCTGTCTTTTTTTTAGGTAGTCTAAGCAAATAACGATAAACCCGCTATAACGTGGGGCTCGGGATCCAGGGACTCACATTGCTATACAAGCGGGATCGCGATGTGAGTCGCAAGATCTTGTTAAACTTCCCCTTTAATGCGGAAGCAAGATCCAGTGCTCTGATTGTTCCATGGAAGCCACTGGAGCACTGCGTTATAACAGGAACTTCAATACAACACATAGCGGTATAACAAGGTTTACCTGTATGTAGGCAACAGCATACCTTCCAACATCTGCCCCATGTGAATCATGATGCCAGGGATGGACCTTGGGAGGTTGACAGTCAGTGCTACCATGCATGCACAATAGTTCTGCCACTAAAACTATCAGTGCTACTGCACATGTACATGAACCTGCTCATGCACTTATCCCCTTCGCGACCTTATGACGAGTTAACTCGTCATAAGAGCCGCATCATTAGCGACCTTATGACTAGTTAACTCGTCATGCAGTCTAGCCGGCGGTGCGCTCCGTGCTCACCACCAGCCAGTCTGCAACGGGTCCAGGACTAAGCCTCGCACCCGAGGCAAATCTCCTGGACCCGATCGGTGGATTTCCGGGCATGTGATCGCGGTGATTGAGTGATCACCGCGATAACATGCAAATTAGATGTCAGTTCACACACTGACTTTGCCTCTAATTCACTCTCTGTGCTTCAAGTTCTTATAGTGAAGCACAGAGAGTGACCTGTAAATAAAAATAAATAAATAAAGAACATAGACAGAGGGGGGGGGATTAACAGTTTGTAACTGTGATCAGTTTCCTTCCACTTTATGGCCCTCATTTATTTTACAAATTTTTTTATTTTTTCAATTTATAACATTTTTTTAATCAATAAAGGTAATTTTAATATATTTATTTAATAAAATGTAACCCCTGCATGCCTGTTGCGTAATTTTTATGGATCTGACAATGCACTCTTCAGAGTTTTTTCTGTCTTTTTTGTTTAGGGGGGTTTGGGAACCAGTATTTTTCTTTTTTATTAGTTAGTTAATTGGGGGGATACGTGGGTTAGTGTTGCACTAGTTGTGTAGCTTATTATTATAAGAAAATAATGGGGAAAAACTTTTTTGTTCCCCAAAATTTCCTCTTTTATATGTATTTTTTTATACTAAAATGTAAATAATTTTTATGTATAGGGTATCAAAAGAAAGCTCTAACTGTCCTTTAAAAAACAACATATAACTTGTTTGGGTGCGTTAAATGAGAGAGAGGAAAACTATGTTTCAAAACCGCATATTAAAAATTTAAAAACGCTCTGGTCCTTGGTCTTGGAAAATCCCTGGTCCTTAAAGGGTTAATGCATTCTCCAGTGTATCAGATATCAGAGAATAAAACCAGGATAGTGGTGCCGTATTCCACTATTTTGCCTCCCCAAAAAGCGGGACAGAGGTACATCTCGGAGGGACAAGCAAAGCGGGAGTCATGCAACAAGGAAATGGTCATACATTTCAAAAATCCCTATCCCATAGACTTGTGGAAGTAGACAAATGAAACCTGACCCCTAAAAAGAATCTGGACATCAGAAGACTGATTATGCGGCTTCAAACAAATAAAGTAGTGATCAGTACAATATCATACATCAACCTCAATTCTGAGTCAGCACCCTTGTTTAAATTCAAGTCAAGATTAGCAGTCAAGTTGGTACATGAGTCAACTTGGTACCCAAACATTCTTCACTCTCTCAGGATGCTCTAGTCATAAATAGTCTGCTCCTTATTCTCTGTTATTTAATAAATTGTCTCAAACAATGGTTTCCTCTGGGTGACTGTTTTGTAATTTGTTGGGCATCCAAATTTGTGTAATCAAACAGTAAATCAAAACAATGTACTAACTTTGTGACAAATCCTAAATATGTTGTACTAACCAAACAAAGGAAATCTATAGATACATACATTATGGTTTAAAGGGACAGTATAACCTGGACATTGTTTTTATTGTGCAAGTACAACAGTCCGTCCTGTGTCAAAACGAGCACTGAAAGCAGAGTTTTTCCGCTTTCAGTGCTCAAGTGGCATTGTAACGATGCTTCCGTGTGGAAGCATCGTACAATACTGAAAAAAATGCCCGTCGGCATTTCTATCGCTCCGGAGAGCGATAGAAATGCCGGTTTTAAATGCACAGCGCCTTTAAAACACGTGCATTTAAAAAACGAGCATAGGAAGCGAATTTTTCGCTTTCTATGCTCAGAAAGTGTTCCTGATTGCCTCGCAAGTCAAGGCAATCAGAAACACAAAAAAAAATGCACGATCTTGATCACTGGGTGACCAAGATGGCGCTGCCCTTCTAAGGGCAAGAGCACAGGAGGCAGGAAGTACCTGCTTCCTGTGCTCTCTGGCTTTTACACGATTGCCTCTTCACAGAGGCAATCAGTGACTGCCAGGCACACTGACAGGCAATGGGGATGTTCTGCTGAACATCCCCACTGACTGGTCAGATCAATAGTAACTCTATAATGATCTGACCAGTTATGATCTGCCTCCCTCTCCTCACATTTTTTTTAGTGAGGGAGAGAGACAGATCAAAGTAAGAAAAGTAAGTAAAAGTAAAAAAAAAACAATAAAGACACAACACGCGAATAATAAAACAATACAAAAAAATTTATTAAAGCAATTCCCTGCGTTTAACCCCTTCCCTGCCACTGATCTTGCGTAAGCAGTGATCGTGCACATCAGCGCATTTATTTTTGCTGTTTGTGCATTTTTTAGGGGTTAATTTTTTTTGTACTGTAATTTATTACAGTACTACAAAGGCTCTTCTAAGAGTTATTAACCCCTTCTTTGCCGTCGATCACTGCTTACGCAATTATATTGACTCCAAAGCAATTTTTATCTGTCTGCATATTTTTTTTTTATTTTCTTTTACACAGACCCGCTAGAGGATTACATGTAAAGTAAAAATATTTGAGTTTTTTTTTTTTAAGCTGCCTGAGCGCATAGCGATCAGTAACAGCGAATTAGTGGAAAAGGCGGTTTGGTGATTTCTCAATTAAGCTCACCATTCGCCCTGGTCAGATCAAAATTGGTCGGATCAATATTCACAAAAATTGATCTGCCTCCCTCTCCTCACTTACATTTTTGTGACGGAAAGAGACAGATCAGTATTAGTGATATAAAATAACATTTTATAAAATTGTCAGGTTTTATGAAAGTCTTTCACTGTGTATTAACCCCTTCCCTGCCATTCATCATTGTATAAGCAGTAATCTTGCACAGCAACAGTATGTTTTGTTGTCTGCACTGTTTTATGGATTAATTACTTTGTACTGTAATGTATTACAGTACTAGATAGGCTCTTCTAAGAGCTATTAACCCCTTCTTTGCTCGAGATCACTGCTTACGCACTGAGGCCGCAGACTCAGGGTTCGATTTTGACCCAGGTCAGTTTTCTGATACATCATCTAGTGATGTATCGGTGGCAGCTGAGCCCTTGCCACAAGGAGTGATGGGGGTCTACCGTTAAAAAAATATATGGTTTGGTGGGGGTAAATTACATTGGCTGGCTTAAAAGATATATCCCATATAGGACACGGACGCAGGTTGACTACATGTCAAAATTCCAAGTTGGAATTTTGAGATGCGCATTTCACAAATGTTGCCTTCTAGCCAAAAAACAAACCAACAAACCTATGCATGGGTGCTATCCCTGTACTCGGGAGATGTTGCTGAACACATATTGGGTTGTTGTTGTTTGGCAGTGACATATACTGAAATCTGTGAATTCATGCCTGAAGTACAATGTATGTGGGGAAAAAACTCCCAAAAAAGTACTACCACAAACTTTTACAAGGGCTGGTGGTAGAATTAGTACCTATACAGTATTAAAATACCACCATTTGAAATACCTTAGGATGTCTATTTTCCAAAAATATATGGTTTGATGGGGTACAATTCATTGGACGGCTTCAAAAATGTTCCAAATGGAACATGGGCGCAGGCTGACTACATGTCAAAATTCCAGGTTGGAATTGCGCACCCCCTAAATGTGGCTTTTTAGCCCCAAAACAAACCAACTAACCTATGCATGGGGGGTATCCCTGTACTCAGGAGATGTTGCTGAACACGTACTGAGGTGTTGGTTGGCAGTAGCAAATACCAGAATCTGAAAATTCCTGCCTGAACTACAATGTGTGTGGGGAAAAAATGACATCCCAACCCTTTGACATAGGTTGGTGGTAGAATTAGCACTTGAAAGTGTTAAAATACCACAATTTTAAATACCCTAGGATGTCTAGTTTTCCAAAATATATGGTTTGATGGGGTAAAATACTTTGACAGGCTTCAAAAGTGTCCCAAATGGAACATGGGCGCAGGCTGACTACATGTCAAAATTCCAAGTTGGAAATGCACCCCCCCTAAATGTGGCCTTTTAGCCCCCAAACAACCCAACAAACCTATGCATGGGTGGTATCCCTGTACTCAGGAGATGTTGCTGAACACATATTGGGGTGTTGTTTGGCACTGACACATAATAGGATCTGTGAATTCATGCCCGAAGTACAATGTATGTGAAAAAAAATTACTATCCATAACATTGACATAGGCTGGTGGTAGAATTAGTGCATGGAAAGTGTTAAAATACTACCATTTGAAATACCCTAGGGTGTCTAGTTTTCAAAAATATATGGCTTTGTTGGGTAGAATACACTTTTTGGCTTCAAAAATGTCCCAAATTGGACATGGGCGAAGGTTTTCTGGACGTCAGAATTCCAAGTTGGAAAACCAAAAAGCGCACCTCTCAAAAGTGGCCTTTTAACCCACAAATAACCTTACCAACCTATACATGGGTGGTATCCCTGTACTCAGGAGATGTGGCTGAACACATATTGAGGTGTTGTTTGGCACTGACATATAACAGGATCTGTGAATTCATGCCCAAAGTACAATGTATTTGAAAAAAAATTACTACCCAAAACATTGACATAGGCTGGTAGTATAATTAGTGCATGGAAAGTGTTAAAATACTACTATTTGAAATACCCTAGGGTGTCTAGTTTTAAAAAATATATGGCTTTGTGGGATAGAATACACTTTCTGGCTTCAAAAATGTCCTAAATGGGACATGGGCACAAGTTTTCTGCATGTCAGAATTCCAAGTTGGAAAACCAAAATGCGCACCCCCTAAATGTGGCCTTTTAGCCCCAAAACAAACCAACAAACCTATGCATGGGTGGTATCCCTGTACTCAGGAGATGTTGCTGAACACATATTGAGGTGTTATTTGGAAATACCCCTTCACATTTTTAGGTAATGTTTACCTAAATTGCAATCTATGTGAAAAATTTAAAAAAAAGTTTTTTTGCAGCGAACTTTGGCAAAGATTGGTGGTAAAATGGTAACATGAAATGTGTCAAAATACCCCAAGTTAATTGCCCTGAGTGGTCTAGTTTTCAAAAATATGTACATGTTGGGGGTCATTCATGGATTTAGTACAGAAATCAGTGTTACAATGTCACTATCACTAATTTTGGAAAAAAAAGGATTTTAAAATAGCTTTGCACTACTTATAGTTCTGGCCCTGTAACATGAATAAAAAAACAAAAAAACATAAAACATGGGCTATTTCTGAACTCAGGACATATATTAGAAACTATTTAGCAGTGTTTTTTTGTTGTCTCTTCTACGAGTATACGATTTTTCAAATAAAAGTCACAAAAATAAATATTTTTTCATATTTTTGCCATATTTTTTTTTTTTTTTTACATTAAATTATATGCAATTATCAAAACAATGGTATCAAAAGAAAGCCCTTCTTATAACGATTAAAACGATATATAGTTTGTGCGGGTACACTAAATGAGACAGAAATAAATTACAGCAAAACACAAACACCTCAGAAATGTTAAAACAGCCCATGTCACCAAGCGTCGGACAAGCCAAAAAAGTAATGTCACTAAGGGGTTAATTAAATAATCCAAATAAAGTACCATGCTGAACCCTCTCAGGAGCTTACATGTTGTTTGGAATCTTAGAACAGATCAGTCAGATGTTCCTGGAAGATGTGACCCAAGATTCTACAGTCTACCCCCTGAAATGTAGCAGACTAGATCTGCGTTTCCCTATCAGTGATTAACCCTGATGCCTGCACTATAGACCAATGGTGGGGCCTCTCAACACCAGACGTGCAACCACAAAACAAGAAAACGTTGCAGGTGACTTTTACAGACAGTAAAAAAAAAAAATTACAATAAATTTAAATTTTATATAATAAAAACAACAATAATAATAATATTGGTAAAGCAACGAATATGTTCGCAATTTTGAAATCATAGCCAATTGCTCGCCGACGTCTAATGCAACTGAAATTCACCGGAACAAAGTGGTAACCTAGTTCTCCCCATGGGACTTCGGCATATTTAGGGACCATTTCAGGAGGACTTCATCTATAAAATAAAAATCAGTAAAAAAAAAAAAAATTAACTACATAAAAATTAAGTAAATTAACATAAAATAAAATATATATAATATATAACATTAATATATTAGAATTGTATACGCATATTTCTGTGTTTAAAATATGTTTAATACTTAACTTTACTTTAATCCTTCTTCCCTTTTCTATTCAAGTCTCCAACTAAAATCTGGAGAATTGAAATGGGCCCATTTCTCTTATCTTCAGGGCCGTCTTTAACGCGGGGTAAACGGGGCAGCTGCCCTGGGCCCAGTTACTCCTGGGGGGCCCAAGGCAGCTGTCCCGTGGGCCCCCAGCCCCTGCTTGCCGCGTTCACAGCGCATTGCGCTTGTGAACGTTTTTTCCGGCAAGCCGCATCCGCTGGATGCGACGACCGGGAAAAAAAAGAAAAAAAACTGAAGCCGGATGTGACATAACGTCACATCCGGTGACTGTTTCCCTCCTTTGTGCAGGAGGGAAGACTCCACGGAGGAGACATCTGGCCGGGGACACGGAACAGCAGCAATCGGTGATTACTGGGGGGGGGGGGCTGTGTTGGGGGAATACAGACATCTGAATGGCACAATATTACTGGGCTCTGACTGGCACAATATTAGTGGGGTCTGAGGGGCACAATATTACTGGGCTCTGACTGGCACAATATTAGTGGGGTCTGAGGGGCACAATATTACAGGCATCTGACTGGCACAATATTAGTGGGGTCTGAGGGGCACAATATTACTGGGCTCTGACTGGCACAATATTAGTGGGGTCTGAGGGGCACAATATTACAGGCATCTGACTGGCACAATATTAGTGGGGTCTGAGGGGCACAATATTACAGGCATCTGACTGGCACAATATTAGTGGGGTCTGAGGGGAAAAATATTACAGGCATCTGACTGGCACAATATTAGTGGGGTCTGAGGGGCACAATATTACTGGGCTCTGACTGGCACAATATTAGTGGGGTCTGAGGGGCACAATATTACAGGCATCTGACTTGCACAATATTAGTGGGGTCTGAGGGGCACAATATTACTGGGCTCTGACTGGCACAATATTAGTGGGGTCTGAGGGGCACAATATTACTGGGCTCTGAGTGGCACAATATTACTGGGCTCTGAATGTCACAATATTACTGGGCTCTGACTAGCACAATATTCTTGGTATCTGACTGGCACAATATTCCTGGGCTCTGATTGGCACAATATTTCTGGGCTCTGACTGGCACAATATTACTTGGCTCTGACTGGCACAATATTCCTGGTATCTGACTGGCACAATATTCCTGGGCTCTGAATGGCACAATATTACTGGGCTCTGACTTGCACAATATTACTGGGCTCTGACTGGCACAATATTCCGGGTATCTGATTGGCACTATATTCCTGGGCTCTGAATGTCGCAATATTACAGACATCTGACTGGCACAATATTCCTGGGCTCTGACTGGCACAATATTACTGGGCTCTGAATGTCACAATATTACTGGTATCTGACTGGCACAATATTACTGGGCTCTGAATGGCACAACAATTATGGCATCTTAATGGTACAATAATACTGGTATCTTAATGGGCAAATTGGCTGGGGCATCTTAATAGTACAATATAACTGGTTTCTGAATGGCACAATAATATTGGCATTTTAATGGGAAACATGTCTGTAGCATATTTATGGCAAAATAATACTGAATATTAATGGCAAAATAATATTGGCATATTGATGGGCACATTGACTGTGGCATATTTAAGGGACAAATGGTGGCATATTTTAACAGGCAAACTGTCTGTTGCATATGCAATGACAAAGTGACTGTGGCATGTTCTCTGGGAAAAATAACATGTACTATGGGGAAAAATGTCAATGTGGCTTTTTTCTGCATGGTCAGTTCAGTGGAACAAAGTTAAACTGGTATGTTCTGTGGGGTAAATTTACACTGTAGCATGCGAAATTGTGTGGGTTCAATATGAGAGCAAGCCATGTGCTGTGGGTGCAATATAGGTGTATGACAAGTGCTGTGGCTACTCTATGGGGCTGTGTTAAGTCCTTTAGGTTCAATGTGGGTGCAGAAAAGGGGAATAAAAACAAGAAATGCAACTCTTCAATAACATTTTTATTACATATGAAAATAGTTGAATATAATATTAAGAAGTCCATATAAGTATAAATGCCACTAGTGAGAGAGAGTGAGATGTGTATAGATATGTATAAATATATATGAACATATGTAAGTGCTCTCTAATATCTGTGTATGTTTTTGTCATTTAGGTAATGAGTAGTTGTAGTGCAGTGTAGCATAGTAAGAGGGTATACATATTGCAGCCATATATACACATTTTGTATCCAAAAATACCGTTTATACACTGCAATTATACACGTAATATACACATTTTATTCAATGCAATAAAAATACTCACTGCAAGAAAAATCCAACTGTGTGTGTGCTTATTTTTATGTTTTTTTGTGTGTGTGTGTGTGGGGGAGGTAACATTGCGATGGATGGAGTGATTGCATGCAGGGGAGGGGGCAGGGTCCAGGGGGCCCAAGCAAATGCTTGCCCAGGGTCCAATCACTATTAAAGACGGCCCTGCTTATCTTACCCCAATTCGGAGCGTGTTCAGGGATGATCAGCTCATAGCAGGTAGCTGAAAATGTATTGTTCCCATTGCAAAAATGTCCTGAATGTTTGCCATCATAAATCCTTGGAATGTTTAACTTAATCGTTTTAATCTGCTCCAAGACTTCTAAAGATCTTGAGTCTATCTAGAATACATATATATTGGTAAAACACCTTTTAATGCACTCCGTTAGAGCGTGATTCTGCTAGTAACACCGGATCTGACTATAAAATCCACATCAAAGCGGAAGTATCATGAGAACCCAGGATTCACATTGAGATCCCATAGTCAAAAGAAAATACCTTTTTTTTTTGTTTTTTTTTTACCTGTCAAGGCCTCTATGTCCCTTCCACAGGCAAGGTAATAAATTGCATAACTAGCGGTCATAGTATAGAGCACAACTCTATGCTGTAACATAATAGCCGAAAACGCTTTCCTAACGCAATGTTCTTTCCTGGACTTTTACTAATCTGTTGTCCCATCTGTGTACCCTTGAGTAAGCCGGCTGCATGATCAGAATTAGTATCCCTTTTCATGTCTGCAGAGGTTGAAATATCAGCAATAAAATGTTTGGAATACCAGCCACTGATATTTGCAGATAATAAAGGGTATTTGGACTACGGCTTGCATACATTTATGGGGAGTTTTGGTGGAAGTTAACATAATAAATAGAAAATTATGCAAAACTGGAAGAAGGTTTGCAATCACAAATCCATGGGATGTTTAACTTAACTGTTTTCATCTGGTCCAAGACTTCTATAGATCTTATATTCAGGCTTTTAGTTTTTTTTTCCCTAAAGGAATATCTATTGTTTGGGGGGTCGTCTTATAATCAGGGTCGTCTTATATTCAAGCAAATACGGTACATGAGGAGAGGTTAGAGAACAGAGCAGGGCTTAATATGGCAACACACAGAGAAAATCTGGATACACATTAGTGATAATGAGGGCTTATATTCATCCTTTATTGGTGTTTTGATATTTCCTCATTTATTAGGAAAAAATTATTGCCAATATTTTTTGCTTTGTTGAAGCAAAACACAAAATAGGTTACAAGAAATGATGCACAAACCCTTTTATGAAGGAGCCTGGCCACTTAGTATTTTAGAAACAGTATGAATGCAATTTTGTTACTAAAAGTAAATTGATAGTGTGAAAGTCTGTGCTGTCTAGTAGGAGGTTCACCTACTTAACAAGCTCCTCCATTTATGGTTCAGAACACTTAGGCTTAGAACTGCTCACAGCCAATAAAAACAAGATAGATACTTTACAACCTCCTAATGGAATAAAACAGAGGTTGGTTCTCGGAATTATCCCCCATATATGTGGGAGTCAATGAGCTATAATTAACTGCTCCAATGAAACATAATTGAAACCTATAAATCAGACAATTCTGCTTTCTCAATAAGTCTCATGAAATTACTATGAGATAATTGCCATTTCTGAAAAGCATCATATTAAATCTCTAAATCCTCTTCCTCATTTAGAGATAAAAAATAATAATAAAGTTGTTTATTTGCAATAAAAAAAAAAAAGTATATCACATAGAACAAGATACCAAACTCACAGTTACTGTCTCCCATTTGATGAACGTTATGGTGTAGCTAAATTAGAAAAAGGTCACATTCGACAGAGCCCTCTCAGGTCAAACTAGGTGAACATCATATTGCTATGCACCTCTGTAGCACATTAATGGGATTGTTTAACAAGCTATGTGACCATCAGTTTATAAGTTGATTATTAAAAAAAATATTATGTTTTTATATGTACTGCCAGGATATGCACTTTTAAACGGCCAGTGCCACCTACAGTGTCCAGAAACAATTATTAGATAAAAAAAATTGCATCATGTGAAGTAAAGAAAAAAATACATAAAAAATACAAAAGCAAATCCAATAATTCAAAATTCTATCTAAGCTTCTACTGAGATTTGGACGTTGAGAAATAATTAATAGCCATATTTATTATATTTATTCTGTCATTATTTGTGAGCTTCCAAATGTTCTGTCTGAAAAGACATTTGACCTCAGACTGACTTCAATAATACATCTGCATTGCTCCACAGATAGAACAAAATTGGGCAAATAGTCTTAAGTAAGCAGCTTATGTCAGCAAAACACTAAAGAGAAATATAACAGTATTCTTTGAATACAAATCAGCACAAGAAGCCAGACATAATCCAGACAGATCCTATTGTTATGTATTAATTAATATGTGTGGACACTAGTGGAATGTGTGATTCCAGAATATGTTATGCAGATGTACAGTTAGTTCAACAATCACCATTAGAAATACTGTCCAAAACAATCCGGATCATTAAAAACATCCTAAATGTAAAAAACCATGAATGTAAATTTGCTATGATAGGAAACAGAAGATGGAGGAATATTACAAGATTAAAACAACACCATATGTAAAATGAGTTTCATGGTTCCTTGAATTAATTACACATCCTACACACAATTCCAAGAGAAGGAACAGCTTGGCTTATAAAGAAAAAGGAATAAGTATGTTTAATTCCTCAAGTATATTCAGTTTTCAGAGCAAGCAACATGATGGACATAATTATAAAATTGGGTAATAAAAAATATAATATTTTTTTGTCACACTAAACCAAAAAGAAAACTGATTTAGTGCATGAATGCATGCAACGCACGGAATGTAAATCCGTCCCTACTATGAGGTCATTGAAGTGGGTACTTCACAAATGTCTTTTGTTAATATTTTCTTAATAGACAGAAAATAGACAATAATTCTACAATAAAAACAAATTCACTGTGTAGATAGATCATGTCGACCTTTCTGTTAAAGTAGAGGTTGACTCTACTGAGTACCCGCATCACGGGTTCCGGTTGGTCGACATTTCCACATCCGTCCGGGACTTTACCTTCAGCCGTAAGGTCACTAGCAATGCTGGAATTGGAGGAGATCCTTTATTTCAGTAATTATTTGTTCCTCACTGACCCTGACATCTTAGTGGCACAGAAGTGCAACTACTGAATTTTGCCTCTATAGCTCCCCTCTTCACCCGACCCAAATATCCACTGTTATTAAGTCCGGATTTTTGATCACACTGATATACCACCCATACCGACATTTATTTAACCCTTACCCTATAATGGCCACAACCATAGAATTCCTCACTAAACCCTGGACAATTACCATTCTGCATACTAACGGTCTTAATTCCTCTGCCAAGAGATCCTTCTTGTTCAGAGATTTATGTAAGAGACCCACTACTGTGGCACCTTGCAGCAAACTCACTTCTTAGAGGGCCAGGTTCCTGCCCTTAAACACCCTTAATATACAACCCAGTTCTTTAGCAATGCATTAGATGCAAAGAAAAGAGGAATGACTATTCTCCTCACTTGTGATGTAAACTTCACTTCAAAAGATGTTTTGAGGAATGCATTAGGCAGTTTCCTTTGTATCAAGGAATCAGTTGACCCCCAATGTATGTATACTATATGCAGGGCCGGACTGGCCCACCGGGATACCGGGAAAAATCCCGGTGGGCCGCCTGCCCCGGGGCCGCCTCGGCCACTAAAATTGAAGAATTCGGCTGCTGCAGCATCCGGCCGCAGCAGGCGAATTTCTTAAAGCGGCGACGGCCGCCGAATTGCTTTAAAGTGGCGGTGGGCCACTTTAAGCAATTCGGCGGCCGTCGCCGCTTTAAGAAGTTCGCTTGCTGCTGCCGGATGCTGCAGCAGCAGTTCCGGCGGCGGGATGGGAAGTAGAAACCAAGGTGAGTGAGACATAAAGGGCAGGGGGTGAAAGACACTACAGGGGGGGGGTGAAAGACACTACAGGGGGAGGGGGGGTGAAAGACACTACAGGGGGAGGGGGGGTGAAAGACACTACAGGGGGGGGTGAAAGACACTACAGGGGGGGGGTGAAAGACACTACAGGGGGGGGGTGAAAGACACTACAGGGGGGGGGGTGAAAGACACTACAGGGGGGGGTGAAAGACACTACAGGGGGGGTGAAAGACACTACAGGGGGTGGGGGGTGAAAGACACTACAGGGGGGGGGGTGAAAGACACTACAGGGGGGGGAAGAAAGACACTACAGGGGGGGGGAAGAAAGACACTACAGGGGGGGTGAAAGACACTACAGGGGGGGGTGAAAGACACTACAGGGGGGGGTGAAAGACACTACAGGGGGGGGGTGAAAGACACTACAGGGGGGGGTGAAAGACACTACAGGGGGGGGGTGAAAGACACTACAGGGAGAAGGGGGTGTGAAAGACACTACGGGGGTGTGTGTGAAAGACACTACAGGGGGGGGTGAAAGACACTACAGGAGGGGGTGAAAGACACTACAGGGGGGGGTGAAAGACACTACAGGGGGGGTGAAAGACACTACAGGGGGGGGTGAAAGACACTACAGGGGGGGGTGAAAGACACTACAGGGGGGGGTGAAAGACACTACAGGGGGGGGTGAAAGACACTATAGGGAGAAGGGGGGTGAAAGACTCTACAGGGGGAAGGGGGGGTGAAAGACTCTACAGGGGGAGAGGAGGGTGTGAAAGACTACAGGGAGAAGGGGTGAAAGACACTACAGGGGGAGGGGAGGGGGTGAAAGACACTAAGGGGGAAGGGGGGGAAGAGAGATGCCACAGAAAGGACACACAGAGAGAGAGAGACGCCACAGAAAGGACAGAGAGAGACGCCACAGAAAGGACAGAGAGAGACGCCACAGAAAGGACAGAGAGAGAAAGACGCCACAGAAAGGACAGAGAAAGAGAGAGAGAGACGCCACAGAAAGGACAGAGAGAGAGAGAGAGAGACGCCACAGAAAGGACAGAGAGAGAGAGAGAGAGACGCCACAGAAAGGACAGAGAGAGAGAGAGAGACGCCACAGAAAGGACAGAGAGAGACGCCACAGAAAGGACAGAGAGAGAGAGACACCACAGAAAGGACAGAGAGAGAGAGACATTACAGAAAGGACAGAGAGAGAGACGCCACAGAAAGGACAAAGAGAGAGACGCCACAGAAAGGACAAAGAGAGAGACGCCACAGAAAGGACAGAGAGAGAGACGCCACAGAAAGGACAGAGAGAGAGAGAGACGCCACAGAAAGGACAGAGAGAGAGAGAGAGACGCCACAGAAAGGACAGAGAGAGAGAGAGACGCCACAGAAAGGAGAGAGAGAGAGAGAGACGCCACAGAAAGGACAGAGAGAGAGAGAGACGCCACAGAAAGGACAGAGAGAGAGAGAGACGCCACAGAAAGGACAGAGAGAGAGAGACGCCACAGAAAGGACAGAGAGAGAGACGTTACAGAAAGGACAAAGAGAGAGACGCCACAGAAAGGACAAAGAGAGAGACGCCACAGAAAGGACAGAGAGAGAGAGAGACGCCACAGAAAGGACAGAGAGAGAGAGAGACGCCACAGAAAGGACAGAGAGAGAGAGAGACGCCACAGAAAGGACAGAGAGAGAGAGAGAGACGCCACAGAAAGGACAGAGAGAGAGAGAGACGCCACAGAAAGGACAGAGAGAGAGAGAGACGCCACAGAAAGGACAGAGAGAGAGAGAGACGCCACAGAAAGGACAGAGAGAGAGAGAGACGCCACAGAAAGGACAGAGAGAGAGAGAGACGCCACAGAAAGGACAGAGAGAGAGAGAGAGAGAGAGAGAGAGACGCCACAGAAAGGACAGAGAGAAAGAGAGAGACGCCACAGAAAGGACAGAGAGAGAGAGAGAGAGACGCCACAGAAAGGACAGAGAGAGAGAGACGCCACAGAAAGGACAGAGAGAGAGACGCCACAGAAAGGACAGAGAGAGACAGGATACAGGATATGTCTCACACACTGCCCTGATATATACCTCTGCACAGGGCAATTCATATAACTCTGTGTACATACTGGAGGTATATATATTGCCCTAGACAGGCTTTTATATCAGTCTTATCTATAAATAATACACTGTTCAGATGTGCTTTTTAAAATGCATGATTTTCCCTTCTATGAACAAAAAAATTATATTATGCTATGGGCTGCTTTAAAAATCTTATGCGATGGGGCTGGTATATAAATTTTTTCCAGGGCTGGTTTTTGTTCCCAGTCCGGCCCTGACTATATGTGTTGTTTATGCTCCGAATGCAAATCAAATATCGTTTCTCTTAAAGCACCTGAAAGTACTGGAGGATTTCCAGAGGAGCATTGTACTTCTGGAAGGTCATTTTAACATTTTCCTGGACCAGCTCATGGACTGCTCCACTAAACAATCATATATCTCTCATAGATCACTTTGTAAGTTGTAAAAAGTTCTACATAAAAACTAACCCTATAATAACTGCTGGCATATAACACACCCCACACAGGGTACATAATTCCTACACTAGTCTTGATTATATTTTACTCTCACCACATTCAATGGTCAACCTCCAAAAAACTGACATATTGCATGGTCAGACCATTCACCAACTGAAATCTGCCTGACCCAATTGATGGACGCGCCACGGACTTGGACACTAAACAAAACACAGCTAAAATAAAAATACAATCATAAAAAAAATGGAAAATCCACACCAATAAATATGTATTAAGATACAAGTTTAATATAGAAATATATATGTAAAATACAGACAAAAACATCAATATATGAATGGACAATATCGCCAATGAATTGTACAATATACTGAAATAATCATGAGGTAACTCTAATTAAAATTACCCAAGCTGTAAATAAACATGTGAGGCTAATACAAGGATACACTTACAAAATTTCAACAGGAACAAACAGATACCATACACACCTTTGTTGCCCTAAATGTGTTGGATGCCATTTTTCAGGAAGTATTTGAAATGCTTCCATTTTCTGGTGCCCTATTGCAGTGAACCTGGACAGGTTTTTCTCTTATGAGTCAGTACATTTCAGGCAACAAAGGTGTGTATGGTATCTGTTTGTTCCTGTTTGATTTTTGCAAGTGGCATGTGCCATTAACATCTTAAACGCCCTTTATTAACCCCCCACATGACTACCATTTACAATCCACTCTCCACATTCACTAGACAGACAACCAAAGTACACATATCACTTATTCATAAAGAGGGTTAGAATCCTGGCCATTGTGCGACATCTCTCTCATTAACACAGACATTAAAATAATGGCCAAAGTTTTAGCATTACGCTTGGCCCCTCATATGCCTAACCTAATTCACCCAGACTATACGGGTTTTGTTATAGGAGGCCAAAGGCAACACCAAACAAATCATAGACACAATGCACAATGTTCAAACTACACAGAATAAAGCATCTGCTAAGGGTTGGAACGTTGCTGTCGGAATAAATCCACGATTACTTTAAGAGTGCTGGTTGTCATCTTTATTATCAAACTACACAGAGTGGCTTCATATTACTCTCTATGAAAGCTGAAAAAAGGTTTGACCAAGTAAAATAGTCATACTTATTCCAAACCGTAGTAGCTTATGGCCGCCCTACCCGGATGTTAGACTAAATACAATCATTTTACATTAACCCCTCCGCATAACTATAAGTTAATGTTTTACTTTCAGATCCCTTCCCAATACACAATGGCATTAGACAGGGCTGTCCCTCATCACAAATGTTATTTGTCCTCTCTATTGAAACTTGTCTTAACACTATTCGGGCAAATCCTGGTTGATTTCATGTGACAACCTCCTGTTTGTCATCACCATTCCGAGAATTGCTCTACCCAATAATATGGAGGAGTTTGCCACTTTTGGAGAACTTTTGGAAGCTTATATTGTTTAAATGTTTCCACCATTTCCATGCAACTATACACAGTATCAGTTTTTCTGCCACATAGCAGCTTCTTGCTACTTTCCAGTGGCTGCATATGCTAATTGCACAAAATAGCCTGTACCTGCATGTATTACTATCTTCAATACAAAGCAAGAATCTGTACTGCACAGATAACCCCTAATATCCAATCAAAACCTTGGCTTTATACTAAGGACCTCCATTTTGACTGAATATATTTTAATTTGTTCTTAGCATTTAATCACCTCTGAAGAAGCTTTAATGGTGAAACACGTGCAGAAGCTTTTTAACTTTTTTGTTTATATTGCATTTGTATATTGTCATTTTATTGTTTACACTTATTTTAATATTGCTGTATTAAAATTGACATTCATTTGTTTCAAACTTTGTGGTGTAACTAGGTTTTTTTTTTGTTTGTTTTTTATAAAGTAATCTTTATTCAATTTTTTTCCTTTATCAAATATACAAAATTTAAAAAAGAAAATATCAATACAATACAGAAACCACATACATAAATATAAGGTACACGACGAAACCAGAAAATATCGTAAAAGACATGAATTGAAGAGACATTCTTCATGTAGTTTGTCCCCTTGCCTCCTCGGCCACAGATCAAACTCCTTTGAATAAGGAAACCGCTTTACTCCCCACATTAGTGTGGATTCCGGATGGGCCCTGAAACGCAGGCCACCAAAGGTGATGAAGGGGAGAAGAAAGGGGGGAAAAAACAAACAAACAGGGGGCAAATGGATTCTTAATAAAGGGGGAGGAAGGACTAGATTGGGGTCCTCAAAGGGGCTCAGATGTGTCATGTCTGTTATGTCCTGAAAAGGAGTTATGTCGTAGAACCTTCAATCACATACACACATTACAGTACCAAACATTCAATACACCCTGAAGGCGTACATCCTTCCGAAGGTTCTCTTCCTTATGAGAGCTATCCCCATGCCTGCCCCTAGGGTCTACCTCAAACAGTTGAGCCTATTATTTGCATCCTTCGTATGGGATGCTAAAAAACCGAGAATCGACAGTAAAACCTTGAGGCATAATCTTGCCTCGGGCAGGCTGTGATTCCCTGATCTTTTTGAATTACAGGAAATCTGCCTGTTTACCCATTTCTTAGCTTGGAAGCATAAACCCCCTCTTCAAGCAGCATGGTGCCATTTGGAGTCTTTAGATTGTGCAGGCCGCAACCCTCTTTTCTTCTTCTGGTTCCCATACTCTGTTTTTAAAAAATTGAAAATTGTCAACCCAATGGTGATGGATATTATCAGTGGGATGTTTAAGTTTAAGAGCCTTTTTTCAAAGTCATCAGGGCTAACCGATCTAGCACCACTGGGAGCCTTATCTATCGCCATTGGTGACCTTCACCTCTGTCCCTGGTCCTCAGCTGGGATTCTCCATTTAGGGGATCTCCTATCACAGGATGCCCCACTCTCCTTCTCTGAACTGCAAATTTCTTACAATCTCACAGATTCCGAAGCATTTAATTTTCTCCGGATTAAGCACTATCTAAGGAGTAATCCACGGGTGGATTGCTCCCCCTTGATAATTTTGTTTATACAACTATTGGTACTAAGACTATCTCTAAGCTCCAGGCTTTGATTGATAATCTAGGTTCCCATCATAAGATAGATCATTTCAGATATTGGGAAGTAGACTTGGGTAGACTTGGGTAGAACATTCCCAGGAGATAAAATATCTCCTAATGCACCTAGTTTATGCTGGAGATGTGAAAGAGATGAGGGCACCCATCTTCACATATGGTGGTCTTGTGCTGTACTTGCCCCATTGAGGGAACAGCTATTCTAGGCTTCATTCTTCAGAACTCTTCCCCCCTCATACCTCAGACCCGGAGGCGGGCCAACCATGAGGTATCAAGTCCTCTCCATCTTAATAAAAGCTTTCGAAGGTCAGCAACCAAACTATTATAATTGAGAGATAATGTCTGTCTCAGGTTTGAAGTAATCTTTATCCCCAGGTAGGTAATAGTATTGTTAGCCCAGTTAATATTGCCTAGATCCGATATGCATTCCCTTTGAGCCAATGTTAGAAATAATGTTAGTGATTGGGTTTTGCTCAGATTGGCTTTATAATTGGAAAAAGTACCATACTGATTTATCAACTGAAGCAGGTGAGAGAGAGAGGTCTCTGGAGAGGTTAAGGAGAGTAGGATATCTGTAAGCTGGGGAGATCGTCTTATCAGAGCCCCAAGCGGTTCGATACTAAAGGCATAAAGCAGAGGAGCCAATGGGCAGCCCTTCCTCGTGCCATTACTAATAGAGAACAGATCTGAGCTTAGAGAGGGACCCGTGATCCTGGCCCTCGGTGCCGAGTAGAGGGACATAGCGTTTACCCTGAAGGCCCCAGATAATCCGAATGCCTCCAGGGTTTCAGATAGAAAGAGCCAGTCTACTCTACCGAATGCTTTCTTGGCATCGAGGGCCAGGAAGACCATCGGGAGACAAGAGGCTCCAACTCGATGGACCAGGTCCAACATCCTCCTAATACTGTCTTCTCCCGAGTGGTCCGGGATAAATCCGGTTTGATCGGGGTGTATCAGGTCAGGGATAACCCGACCCAGTCTGTCCGCCAAGACCTTCGAGAAGAGTTTGACATCCAAGTTGATTAAGGATATCGGTCTATAATTAAGAATAGAGGAGGGATCCTTTTTTGGCCTTTAAGATCGGGGTAATTGAGGCTACCAGCATTTCCGGGGGAAAGGACCCTCCATCGGATACTTTGGAGAAAACCCTAAGTAATATCGGGGTTATCTCCGACTGAAGAGTGTGATAAAATAAAGATGATAAGTCGTCTGGACCCAGTGCCTTCCCCTTTTTTATTGATTTTATCGCAGAAGAAAGTTCCACTGCGGAAATTGGCTGGTTAAGTTTCTGGAGTTTCTCATATGAAAGCCTTGGCAAGCCGAGACCACCCAGGAACTCTCTGACCCAAGACACCGATCTATTCTGTCGGGGGGAGAGATAGGTTCTACCCCTGTAGACTATTTTATTAATTCGAGACTGCTGAGTTCTAAATTTGATCTTATTAGAGAGTGCCCTTCCTGGTCTACCATTACTGACATACCATGAGATTTTCAAAGGGGTGGCTGTTGCTTTGAATTGATCCTCAAGTTTTTTCTTAATCAGCTTCTGCGTGTCTATAATGGCAGCAGTAGTGGTTAAGTTAGGGGCAGCCTTATTTGAGGACTCCAGCTTAGCAAGTCTGATGTAAAGATCCGAAAGGAGGCTACCTGATGATGACTAGGTTTCTATCACTATGACACACTAGCACCCACATGAGCCCTAAATATAACCTGATGCTTTACAGGCACCATATCACGGATGGTTATGTATATTGATTTATGATATAATATAATAAAAACAATATACCATACTCATCTATTATATTTATACATGATAAATTACCTTAAAGGGACAGTCTAGTCTCCAAACTCACTTTACTGCATGTTGAAGGCTACTGCTTATAGCACAGACTTTTTTTCCAGTGTGATTTGATGCAGGAATTCTGCATAAATCACATATTTTATATTTTACTCAAACCCTCCCCAGTGATTACTCTGCATGTATTCTACAGGTTTGGCAGCACTGATAAGATACACCGAGTATATAAAGTTTTGTTTCATTTCGTCACTTCCTATGCTTCCGAAATAGAATCCTGTGCGGACTCTAAGTGAATCTCCTGTACAGAGTAGGATCTCTTAACAGTGCAACACCTTGTCTGATGACATCAATAGAGAAATAGGATATTTCATTAATTTCTCCACAGAGACATTTAAAACACATTTTTCTCCTAATGTAGGCATTTGCTTGCAGTTTTGCTAACACAATGTATTGATCATTTCCAATCATTTTTTTTATTCTCTACATTCCCAGTGAAAACAGTGTTTAGGTGATACAGTCCCTTAATTAAAATGATAGTAATAGGTACAAATTTGCAATACCTTGGACAATACTGGACTGTCCTGATCAAAACTGGACACCGAGCAACTCAAGGTAAACATTTTACATCAAATTGTAGCCAAGTATATTGTTATGCTGGATATGTACCTAGCTCTCATGTGGCTTTTTGTAAGAGATGAATATTAAATTAAAGCAATTATTACACTTTGTTGAATAAAAGTGAAACGTCTACATTCCAGCAGCTTCATTAAGGTGCAACTTGTGTTATGAGATCCGGAAAGTTATTAATGTTCATTAACAAGCATGCAAGTGGTCATTAACAATCATTAATGGGTTTCATACTTCACTGAATATATTGCTGGTTTATTTTGTTTTGGATGTTTCTAATGTAATAAACATTTTTCATCGTTATCTCTTGCATTAGAGACTTAATCAAACAGAAAAATTATTCGAGCACGCACACAGACAATGTCATGTGGAGCAAGCGAGTCAGCATTTGCCAGATGGCTTCATTGCCATTGTTTCACTGCTCGCAGTTGACCGAGGTCACTGTGCTCCACAATACCAGGATGCGTTGCACCTAAACAATGATGAAAAGTGGCACTGTTCCTGCAGAATTATGAACATCCTGGCCAGCAAATAGAGTGACTGGCCATCTACATTGCCAGAAATAGTTCAAAGAAATGCCAAGAAAATGACACAGACTGCACTAGTGCAAATTTGGCTCCACAAAATGGAGGTTATTTCTCTTAGTACCACAGATTTATAAAGACCGTATAGAAAACAGTCTAAGATAATTTACAACTGACCAAAAGCTATTGGACAACAGTCAGGTGAAACATATTTTAGCAATCACAGTTTCCAAAAGACCTAGTCATAGTGTGTAACCAGCAAAAGGGAACAACAGAGAAGGATGCAGCTAGCGATAGAAGTCTTCGTCTAACTGTGGCAATATCCTTGGGCACAGCATATTTTCTTTTGAACATTTTGTGTAAGGCATATAAAGGCGGGTGGACCTGGCAAGCGTGAGTCATGTTGCATCAACACTTCATTTAACAAACATCTACATATATAGTTTCTCCAGCAATTCACATATATGTTGCATGTTTCTTCCCAGCTTTGAATATTAATGAATGAATTGTGTTGATAAATTCACTTCTTACTTTGGAATTGTTCACAATGTGTTTATATTAACTTTATGGCACACACATTAACTATTTGCATTTCCAATCTTCTTCTGTTTATTAAACATGTTGTTAGATCAGGCCTTCCCAATCCTTTCAGATCATGGCCCCCTTCCAAGTCATGTCAACGTCTCATGCCCCCATCAGTATTCAAGCCCTGTTGGCTCTTAGTTATCAATGATATGGGCATTAGACATACCCTCTATCAATCATGTTAGACATCTATTTCATTCATTTAGCTCTAATCATCCTGCCAATGCAACAAAGAAGAATACACAGACAGTCTGCCAGGAGTACTCACAAGCCCTCCACCTCCCCACAGTCCAGAACATCACACGCCCGCCATGTTAGATGATCCTCTAACAAGAATGGCCATCCTTTTGACCAAGCATGCCTCTCTGCTAATGATGCACATATAAGACACAACTAAAACTCAACAACATCCCACAAAACTAGAAACAGCTAAAAGAATAAACATATATGTATTTAAGGCTGCGGACAAACGGTAAACAAAAAAATCAGTGCTACCAAAAAAACTGACTCAGCATGTAAAAGATGCTATAGATGGCTGCTGTCTTTTGTCTATTTAGCCAAGAAAAAAAAATGCATCTGTCTGGCTTAGCAAATAAATATATACAAAATGTAGTTATAAATGCATTCCTATGAGGTCATCCAAATGATGTGTAAGATAATATCAGCCCTCCTATTGTGGGGATATGCTTCTCTCTATGCTCAACTTGTAGGGAAGTTGAGGTCCATTGATGGCTACCCCACTTTAGCATTAGGGAACCTTTATCTACAGGGAAACAGTAGCTGAGAATATGAAGAAAATGAAACAGCGTTCTCTTAGATGTCACGAAATAAGAAGATTGAAGAAACAAGTTTCAGGGACTGTTACAAGTGATTACATTTATGTGATTAGCAATCTAAGTCTTACTAACTTTCTGTTATCGCTGTCCTTTGATTTTGCATAGCCTCAAGTCAGCCTGAAATTCAGCCTAAGGATATAGCTAGTTCATATTTTAAACCCTCATCATTATTTATGTCAAACAAAACAATTGCAGAATCATTTTTTTTTTCCTGGCCTAAAATGCTTTCCTAGATTAATGTGCTTACTGGACTTTTAAAAATCTGCTGTCCCATCTGCGTACCCTTGAATAAGCCAGCTCGCTGCATAATCACGATTTTTATCCCTTTTTTTCGTCTGCAGTACTTGAAATCTCAGCAATAAAATGGAAGGAATACCAGCCACTGATATTTGCAGATCATAAAGGTTATTTGGACTATGGCTTGCATACATTTATTTTATTTCAGAGGAATTTAACATAATAAATACAAAATTATGTTAAACTGAAAGAAGGTTTGCAAATCACAAATCGTTGGGGTGGGCAAGTTAATCATTTTAATCAGATCCAAAACTTCTACAGATCTTGAGTTTATATAGAATATATATATTTGTAAAATGGGTAGGCAGATTTTTAATGTGTATTATTTTACTGTTAGGGTTGCCACCCTAAGTAAATACACTGGTGTAATGATAAGATTGAATCCAGCAGCCAGATCATCTAGATCTTCTGATCATACCAACCATTAAAACATTTTTATCTGCCTCCTCGAAAAATACCAGCTTTTTGCCATTCAATATTCCAGTATTTAGCCATTCAATATGCCAGTTTTGTGCCATTAAATATGCCAGTATTTAGCTATTCAATTTGCCAGTATTTATTTTCCCCAGTACTTACCTCCTTGTTGCTCCGTGTCCCCGGTCGTCTTGATTTTATTTTTTTTACTTATTTTTCGGGCAGCCGAATCTAACGATGCGGCTGCCAGGAAAAAAAAAAATCAGCAGCGCCTCGGGACACCACTGGGTAGGTGGCTGCAGAAGCAGTAGGCATGGCCTGAACATGGTCTGAGAGGGATTTTCTCTGTTGATCCACTATCAAAAAGTATCCATTATCCAAAATGCTTCTGGTCCCAAGCATTTCTGATAAGGTATACTCAACCTGTATTTCATTTTTCCTGTATGTCTTATCTTTAACACAATGTGTTGGATCAGGAAAATCTCAGTACGATAAAGTGTATTGTCATTATATTCTGCATGGAGTCAGGAAATTAGCAAACAACTTGATCAATAGTAAATCCAATTATTGCACAAAGATGTGATGTAAAAGGAGTTCCAGCACAAAATCACTTACTTTTAAAACTTACACTTAATGACGATGATTAGAAAATGTTAGTCCCAGACATGCATTCAACAACACAAAGCTAACTCAAATCTTGACACTTGAAGCACCATGCTATATCTGTCTATTGATCTGACTTTATTTGTCGAATTTCATCTTCAAGCCAGAGAATGAAAACCTCTAATCTGAACCCTAAGAAAGAGCTTACAATGCAATACATTTTACTTGTAGGCATCTTGACACCAAACGTCATGTCGGTCATTAGCTTTTTCTTGTTGTTCTTGTTTTAAACACACATTTGCTTTTCAAATGCAAAAAAAAGCATAAAAACAGGTAAAACCTAAACTTGTCATTTTAGCTCCACAATGTTGAAGGAAGCGGTGCCAACCTAACAATGTTCATAATTATCAAAAATGATCTATCCATCGTGTCAGCAGAATTGCATGCAAATACATAAATTAATAGAAAACTGTGAATGTAGAATAAAAAATGATTGAAAATGATCTATACATTATGTAAGCAAAATTGCAAGCAAATGTCTAAATTTGGAGAATAATGTGTTTTTAAATGTGTCTGTGGAGTCTCCTGCTTATGACATCACTTGTGGCTTGGTATGCAAATGAACTGCTTTTCAATTGGAAATGTGTAATTTGCATACCGTGCCACAGGTGATGTCATAAGCAGGATACGCCACAGACACATTTAAAAACACATTTTTCTCAGAATTTAGGCATTTGTCTGCATTTTTGCTAATACAAGGTGTAGATAATTTTTAATAATTTTTATGCACACTAAAAACGATGTTCAGATGATACAGTCCCTTTAAGTGTGTCTTTGTGGCATTATGTACAAATTATACATTTTCCATTGAAAAGTAGATTAATTAATTTGCAGATCAAGTCACAAGTGTCATTTAAAATATTTTTTTTTTTTACAAAGCCATGCATTTGCTTGCAATTCGGTAGAACAATGCAAAGATAAATCTGTACAGGCACAGGGGGCTCAGTGAGGTATTTTATTTGTATTCTTTCATTAAAGTATTTTATTTAAAGTGCCTGCACTCGATGCAGTCTTTTAGTTAACTCCTTTCCGACACAGGATGTGCTATATCCGTCTTTTGTGGTGAGGCGTTAATGACAGAGGACGGACCTAGTCCGTCCTGCACCAAAACAAGCACTGAAACCATTTTTTTTTTCCGCGTCAAGTGCTCGAATGATATTGCTACGATGCTTCCATGTGGCTGCATTGTGCAATACTAAAAAAAAAACACCGACAGCATTTCGATCACTCCGGAGAGATGCTGTTTTAAAGGCCTTTAAAACGATTGGCGGTGAAAATGAGCATAGGAAGCAAATGTAATCACTTCCTATGTCTCTGCAAGTGTTTCTGACCCGCCTCGCAAGTTGAGGCAGTCAGCAACACTAAAGAAATGCACGATCTTGGTCACTGTGTGACCAAGATGGCACTACCCTTCTAAGGACAAGAGCACAGGAAGCAGGAAGTAGTTGCTTCCTGTGCTCTGGAGGCTGTCACATGATTGCCTCATCACAGAGGCAATCAGTGACTGCCAGGCAGACATTTTTAGTGAGGAAGAGAGACAGATTAATGTAATAAAAGTAAGTGAAAATAAAATAATAAAAATACAATAAAATAATAATAAAAAATGGAGACCCAATAGCTTTTATAAAAGCCATTACCTGCGTTTAACCCCCTCCCTGCCATTGATCATGCAGAGGCAGTGATCTTGCACATTTTTTTGTACTGTAATTTATTACAGTACTAAAAAGGCTCTTCTAAGAGTTATTAAACCTTTCCTTGCCATAGATCAATGCTTGCACAATGATATTGATGCCAAAGCAATTTTTATCTGTCTGCATTTTTTTACACCCTCTAGGGAGTTACGTGTAAAGTAAAAATATTTTAGATTTTTTTAAAGCTGTTTGAGTGCATGTATAGTGATCAGTAAGAGTGTATTAGTGGCAAAGGCGCTTTGGTGATTGCTCAGATGAGCATCGCCATTCACCTGGTCAGATCAATGTTTGTGAATATTGATCTGACCAATTTGGATCTGCCTCCCTCTCCTCACTTACTTTTTTGTGAGGGTAAGAAATATATCAGTATTAGTGTTAAAATACAATTTTACAAAATTGTCAGGTTTTATGAATCCCCTATGTAGTAACTCCTTCCGTGCCACTGTATAAGCAATAATCTTGGACAGCAACAATTTTTTGCTGTCTGCATTTTTTTAGGGATTCATTTGGCTCTTCTAACAGCTCTTAACCCCTTCTTTGCCGTAGATCACTGCTTAGGCACTGATTCTGAGGTCGCTGACTCAGGGTTTGATTTTGACATCTAGTGATGTATCAGTGGCTGCTGAGCCCTTTTACTTTTAAAAAATATATGGTTTTGTGGGGGTAAACTACATTCGCTGGCTTCAAAGATATATCCCAAATAGGTCATGGACGCAGGTTGACTACATGTCAAAATTCCAAGTTGGTACACTGAGATGCGTCCCTCCCAAATGTGGCCTTTTGCCCTCCAAAAAACACAGCAAACCTATACATGGATGGTATAACTGTATACACTGGAGATGTTGCTGAACACATATTGGGGTGTTGTTTGGCAGTGACATATACTATCTGTGAATTTATGCCTGAAGTACAATATATGTGGAAACATAACTCCAAAAAACTACTAATCAAAATTTTACAAAGGCTGGTGGTAGAATTAGTACATGTAAAGTATTATAATACCAAAATTTGAAATTCCTTAGGATGTCTAGATTCCAAAAATATATTGCTTGATGGGGTAAAATACATTGGCTTGCTTCAAAAATGTACCAAATGGAACGTGGGCGCAGGATGACTACGTGTCAAAATTCCAAGTTGGAAATGCATACCTCCCAACAAACATATACATAAGTGGTATCCCTGTACTCAGGAGATGTTGCTGAATACATATTGAGGTATTGATTGGCAGTGACACATAACAGGATCTGTTAATTCATGCCCGAAATACAATGTATGTGGAAACAAAACATAAATAAACTAAAATTTTGACATAGGCTGGTGGTAGAATTAGTGCATGGAAAGTGTTAAAATACCACCATTTCAAATACCCTAGGATGTCTAGTTTTCAAAAATATATGGTTTTGTGGGGTAAAATACAATGGCTGGCTCCAATAATGTCCTATATGGGACATGGGCACAGGTTTTCTGCATGTCAAAATTCCAAGTTGGAAAACCAAAAAGCGCACCTCTCAAATGTGGCCTTTTAACCTCCAAACAAGCTGACAAACCTATAAATGGATGGTATCCCTGTACTCAGGGGATATTGCTGAACACATATTGAGGTGTTGTGTGACAGTGACACATAACAAGATCTGTGAATTCTTGTCTGAAGTACAAAGTATGTGAAAAACAATTACTACCCAAAACTTTGACATAGGCTGGTGGTAGAATTAGTGCATGGACAGTGTTAAAATACCACCATTTAAAACACCCTAGGTTGTCTAGTTTTCAAAAACATATGGTTTTGTGGGGTAAAATACGCTGGCTGACTTCAAAAATGTCCCAGATGGGACATGGGGCAGGTTTTCTGCATGTCAAAATTCCAAGTTGAAAAACCAAAAAGCGCACCACTCAAATGTGGCCTTTTAACCCCCAAACAAGCTGACAAACCTATGTATGGGTGGTATCCCTGTACTCAGAAGATATTGATGAACACCTATTGAGATGTTATTTTCAGGAAATGTTTACCTGAATTGCAATCTGTGTGAAAAATCATTTTTATTTATTTTTTGCTGCAAATTTTGGCAAAGGTTGGTGGTAAAATGGCTACATGAAAAGTGTTAAAATGCCCCAAGTTAAATGCCCTAAGTTGTCTAGTTTTGAAAAATATGTACATGTGGGGGGGTCATTCATGGATTTAGTACAGATACCAGTGTTACACTGTCACTATCGCTAATTTCGAAAAAAGGATTTTGAAGTAGCTTTGCACTACTTATAGTTCTTGCCTTATAACTTGAATAAAAAAGCACAAAAAAATAAAACATGGGCTATTTCTGAACTCGAGACAAATATTAAAAACCATTTAGCAGTGTTTTTTTGTTGTCTTTTGTAGATGAGTATCCGATTTTTCAAATAAAATTCAGAACAAAAAAAATTTAATTTTTTGCCATATTTTATAATTTATTTTATATAAAATGATAAGTTATTATAAAAATAATGGTATCAAAAGAAATCCCTTCTTATGCCGATAAAAATAAAATATATAGTTTGTGTGGGTACACAAAATGAGACAGAAAGAAATTACAGCAAAACACAAACACAGCAGAAATGTTAAAACAGCCCATGTCACCAAGCGTCAGACAAACCCAAAAAGTCATGTTACTAAGGGGTTAAAATATAACTTATTTTTGCCAACAGTGTTCCTTCAGGATTGTCAGCAATGTGTTGTGGAACACCAGGAGGCAGTGCCAAAAAGAGGCATGAATCTAGGAGAGGATTTAAGGTGTGCGCATTCATCTCCATTACAGCATATCTCCCAACATTTCAAATAGTAAAAGAGACACTTTCATTTTGTAGGAGTGGCTTGAGGTGAAGCTGGGGGTGGGGCATTACCAGAACATTTTCGTCTACTACAGTGGTAGTCAACCTTTTTCTACCTACCGCCCACTAATGCATATTTCTTGATGGAAAAATTTCCTTACCGCCCACCAGTTTTCGCGCAAGCGCGGAATATTTTTTAGAAAGGAGGGTGTTTTAAAAAAAAAAAATGTACGTACATTTATCTTTTTATTTCTTTATTTTTTTTTTTTACGTTTTGATCTGCACTCCACACAGTGCTTTTTTCCCTCCTCTTTTCCCTTTTATTACTAACACCAAAAACAATGTTGTATTAGGTGCCAATATTTATTAATGTCACCATCAAAAGAAATTCCTTTTCCTGCCTGCTTCTTTACCTTCCTTATAGTATATCACTATATTAAGGATCTCTTTTTCCTTTTTTTTTATTTTCTCCTTCCCTTACTTATTTTTTTATTTTATTTTATAAGAAAACCAAACTTAATTTATGAGCCAGACTAAACACTGCTTACTCTCCTCCTTTTTTTATCCCCTTTTCTCTATTTTTCTTCCTTTTTTTGTTGTTATTTTTTTTTTTATCTCCTTTCTTTTACCTTCCTGAGCTACAAAAGTAAGGCTGAGCTAGTTAGCCCACTTATTATTACTAGCCAACAATTCTCTTTCTCCTGCCTATAACTTTTCTTTTGCAACTGCTCTGCTCCGTTTCTGCCTGCTTCTGACTGTCCCTGCTATCAGTTTCCACTCCTCCCCTTCCTCTTCCCACGTGTTTGCGTGCGCTCGCTCCCGCCCGTCCCTGGAGGTTGATTGATGTGTGCTTCCGAAAATCCTACCGCATGCATTCTCGCGCACGTTGGTTTCCTGATGTGTGCGCTCACGAGCGCGCGCGCCCACTCGCCCACTTGCTCAAAAGGAGGTTTTAACCTCCAAAGTTCCTACCGCCCACCTGGAATCCCAAAACGCCCACTAGTGGGCGGTAGGGACCAGGTTGACGACCCATGGTCTACTATATGGCAAATTGATAACTATTTGTGCCATTTTGTAACTTGTTTAGATGTGAAACAAAGCAAAACATTTGAGCTTTTGGGTGCAAAGTAGAGACTGTCTCTAAAAAGGGACGGACTCTTGGGAGGTATTATACAGTGATAAAGGACTTAAACTCAGCGTTTCCAAGTCATCGATAATGGGTGCAACATTAAATATATCTTAAAGTTTGATATTTTTTATCATATCATGTCCCTTTTTGACATTTTTTTATAATATGGAGGGTGGCAAACCATGCAAAAACGTAGGTTGTCCAGACATTATTAATTGTATGAGGTAAAACAACAGAACCAACTGACTTTTCAACAAGATTGGGGCCACACTGGTCCGCAGCCCCCCAGTTTACATCAATGGTTTATTAAGTATTACCCAAGCCATCTCTTGCTTCAGCAATCATATCAGCTATAACAATATTTGTCAGTTGTTATATTTGCCTTTTGTCTCTGTTTTTCCCCACTCACTCATTTTTTTTGCCAATTTTCCTGTTCTTTGTGTAATGTAAACAAAAAATGCTAGCGCTTCTCACCCTAATAAAGTTGTATAAACATAACATAAATCAGTGTTTTTTGTTATATGAATTGGGCAATGCATAATTAAGCTCACCTGCCTCCATCATGGAGCACTCTCAACAGGGTGAGAACCTAACCTCACATTCTATGCAGTAAGCAAACAAAGCAGTCTAGGGAAAATAATGTTGGTGCGCTAAGCTTGTCACAGCCTCATATAATAAAACTGTGTAAAGTGAAGCCTACCAAACAGGTGTGAGCATGCTGCAAATACAGTTTGTGACTATACAGTGTATACCAACATTTTTCTTTTCCTTGCTTGTGCAATGTAAATTGACAACGTAGAGTTGCACACATAGGAACGTAGTTTTATACATACTTTTTTTCACCGATTGTTTTCATTGCTTATCCTACAAAGTTATTGCAGTAGGTTTTAGCTCCAGTGAAATGTCCATCAAAGGCCAACACACCTGGACTCATAAGATAAAAAAAATACAAGCAATGAGTCAAAATATGTATACATATGAATAAGCTGCTTGAATCATTAAAGTCAATTTGAGTCAAACAACAAAAATGTCCACTGATTTAGGGTTTTCTTCTAGTACTGCTGCAGGGGTTCTTTGATGCCTAGAGCAAAGAGAGATAATTAACTGTTCAGATTGGTTCAGAACTTGGCCGTTCTGTAGTGCCAGCCATCGACAATGATTTTGCTATTGCAATTTTATAGCTTCCAAAAATAAATATGTAGGATAAATAAAAGAACTGTGGAGATTACGTAAGGATAAAATACATGTAAATAACCTGCTCAAGACCACAGTGGATTCTCATTAAAATCAATATGAAGCCATAGAAAGTACACTGAATGGGAATATTATTTATAAAAGCTCCATTACATTCCATAGCACGGTATATAGAATTACATACAAGCAATACAACCGCGAAAAAAAAGGTAATAAGGATTCTGTTCCAGAGAAGTTACACAGTTCATGGGGAAATGTGGAAATGTATTCTGCAACTCAGATAATATATGCCTCCTCTACCAAGCTGAAGCTAATAACCTATCTTAAAATCTCAGGAAGGGGAACAGCAACAACCACCCACTGCAATAGTCAGCACTCACCCAGCATCCACTGCCCAAAACATGACACCATGAGGCACCTATTCACATCTGTATGAATTCCACAATTACTTTTAGATTGTAAGTTTTAATAAAATGGGTCCTGGTTTCCTTTTGTTACTTTGGGTTTTAACCAGCACTTTTTATTGTGTAGCTCTAAAGATCTTACATGTTCGTTATAGCAAATGAATAAACTGATATAGTTAAAAAGAAAAGAGACAGCGCTAAAATAAACTCCAGATACAAGGAATTCATTATGAAGGTAATAAATTTATTGCAAAACACCATACACAAAAAAACACTCATTATGCACTAATACCCACCAGCTGAAGAAGTTTTTTTTACTGATTTTTACTGACTTCTATATGTATCTGATTTTATGTCATTTGTATGTAATTATTATATTTATATCTATTCTGTCCTTGTGACCAATTATATAACCATTCTCTTTTTGGCACAGGACTAATGTGTTTTTTTGTGTATGGAGTTTAGCAATAAATTTAGGTGTAGGCAGATCCAGCCTTTGATGACATTCCAGCCACTTGCTCCATCCTGATGTACTTCCATGTTGTGATGGCAATCTCTACTTGACTCATTTTTACCACCAGTTTGTGAGTTTTACTTGTATCAGGGGCCAATATATTTTTTTTATATATCTGGTCATACACATGTTTGTGTTGTGGTTGTGTGTTTTTTTACAGAAATCAGATTAAAATTTGGAAGAATACTACTCTTCATTTCAAAATATTTTTATTCATGAATCCACCACTATTGCACCATTCTGCGTTCGTTTTTTGTATATTGTTTAAAGTATCCTAGAGATTACTTCAGAAGACAGCATTGTTGTGGTACAGCAAGTATCATTATTATTATTGAACAAATTTGCACGGGGCCATTTGGCACATTTATCTTTTCGCATAAGCCATACCCCAAAGGTTAAATTGATTGAATAGAAACTATTTGGTATAATTGTTTAATCATACCCCTGACCATATGCCTGCAATATTCCTGACAGTGTGCAAATGTACCTAGAACAACTGATACTGTTTTGAAGGCAAAAGGTGGTCCCACCAAATATTCATTTAATCTAGACTTCTTTTCTGTTCAGTCACTTGGAAGTTTGTTAAGTCATAAAAATAAACCATTAACTTTTCTATTTTTGAAAGAATTCTTACTTTACAGAATGTTTTCACATCTGCCTAAAACATTTACTACTGTATATACATATATACACACATGTACATATATTATAATAACTAGTGTGTGTGTATATATGTGTTTATATACACACACATATATATATACACACATATATATACACACATACATACACACACACTAGTTATACCATGTTTCCATTAAGCTCTATTTAAACACCAATTAAATGTTCTCAACAAAAGCTTAAGTGAATGGATCCCAAAATCCAAGGTTTTTCTTTTTACGTTATTTGTTCTTCATAAAGGTCTCATTCCTATCCCAGGCATCCTTTAATTTTTCTACTGGAAGGTCATTCCAGGAATCTACTACTCTTTCTGTTAAATAAGTTTAATGAGTTTCCCATCCATCAGCCACCATCTATTTTTAAATTATTCACGTTTGTTATAATACTTCTTTTTTTATTTTAAAAAAAAATGTCTTTGTTAACTTTATGTAATGTCACACGTTGTTCTGCGTTGGGTATTATTGAGCTAATTACCCTGTGGTTCTTTCTCAGCCAACCCTGCACCTGGGAACTGCATGCTGCTAATTTACTTAGCATTTATTTTAAGAACTCTCTTGACCTAACACCTGCGCTTTAGGCTGGAACGTGCACTTTCATAACATACAAATTTATATGTTCAGTAAAATTTTGATCACTCTGCTTTTAGCTCCATTGACTTGTAGAAAGGAAACAGGCTTCATTCAATAGAAAAGTGATAAAATCATTACCTTAAAAAAGAAAAAAATACACAGTATATTGAAATATGCTAATGGAAGGGCTCCAATTATTTTGCAGTGCACTACTGAAATAATAAAATATAACAAAACTTTTTTTTACAATGAATACTTATGTGCTTAGATGGGTTCACTTAAATGATTCTGGACGTCAACACCTCCCATCCCCAGGTTAGCATGACCACAGCAGGAAGAAGAAAAGGTACTGGCCTTCTAAATGTCCATTGAACTTTATTGTAACAAGTGACACACTGAAAGGCATAAACATATAAAATAAAAAAAATTGCGCAGCTAACAAGCTGATTGGCCCATGACTATATATTACAGTCTACTCCAGGGCCAGTTAGAGACACTATTTGGCCATGGGCAAAGTCTTTAGTAGTGAGACCACTCTCATGCACATATTTTTCTAATATTAGAGTGGTACCAAAACTATTTCCTTTATGGCATAACAGCTTGTCAGTGCCATGTGTGCCCCCACATAGCTTGTCAGTGTTATTGCTGGCCATAAACAGCTTGTCAGGGCCAGCTTTGCCCTATATATCTATCCCCAAATAGCTTGCCAGTGCCTCATTTGGCCCCAAACAGCTTGAAAATACCACTTTTGTCCCCAAATAGCCAGCCAGTGCTACATGGTCCCCAACCAGCATGTCAGTGCCACCTTTGCCCCCCAACAGCTTGTCAGTGCCATATTTGTCCCCAATCAGCTTGGCAATACCATCTCTGACCCCAAACAGCTTGCCAGTGACATATTTTTATAACAGAACAGAACATAATTGGCATACTTGCCAACTTTCTGTTTGAGCATCCCAGGATGGTGGAGCTTAAATTGGCATGACATCATGCGCCATGGCGTGACCTTGCTGAATAGAGCTCAAGGTTACCTGGTTCAGATACCAGTTGTCTAGAGCTGCTTTCCTTGCATGTAGATTGTGTATGTCTGTTACTTTAAATGCAATGCTGTCTGAGCACACAGTGCATAGGAAATACTAATGCTTTAAGAGACATGAATTTGACGGGACAGAACCCTAAAAAAAATGGGACTGTCGGGCAAATTTGGGACTGCAGGCAGCTTTTTCATGATTCTTACAGAGTTAAACATCTCAGCATTACCTGGTATACCAGGTTCCATAGTGAAATGATTAAAGCTGACACACATATTCAAAGAAACTGCACCAGTTTGAAATTAATATTTTACGAAGCAATAGACAAAAAATAATTTGTTTCCATGTCCTGTAAGTCAGACAAAGGAAGATTAGAAACATTAGTTTAATGATATCCAATATCCTCTGACAAATGTCTGCCAGGACATTAAATGCGTGGTTCAGGATTTAGTAAATGGCTCGAAGCCTTTTTAAACCCTAAAGCCAATTCATTAAAATTGGCCTTCAGGTAAGATTGGTCTATAAAGCGCAGATAACCATCACATGCTATTACTCAGACTAACCATGTGCATTCTTAAGGTACTATTAAAAGATAGGGTTTTTTTTTTTTTAGAAATACGTCCTTATCTGACAAATGGCCAGTAGCAAATGTCATCTTGTATTACAATTAGAATAGAGTATGTCAGACAAATGAACACAAGGTCCCAATGTTTCCTGTCATTTCAGATTATAAGTCAAACATTCTCTGCTACTACATTATATACCTGTGACATATTGTAACCTTCCTTCAGACTGTGCATCATGTTATTGATCCTAAAAAAAGACAGTCATTCTGTAGGAACAACAGTTAACCATAAGATCACAGGCAGGTGGGCGAGCAACATGGGAAACAGATTCCACAGACGCTGCAGTTCCAAAACATAGCATCAGTGCCTTTTGGCATCATGAGAAATAAAGATTATAAAAGCTAGAGTGCCAATGGTTAGCTATTGATATATCTGGAAACTTTAGTTCCCAACTTTTTGGCTAGATCTGACTAGACGTAAAGGGGCAGAACCTAATGGAGGCTGATTACACAATGCAGCCTGACATAATGCATCGTTACGAGACCCTACACTACACATAGGTAGTATTAATGCTGGGACGGAAGGACCCGAAGTTGTCACAGCAAATTCAGGACGTAGGTGCTGCACTGGCTCAAAGATACCACCATTCAATGTCCTAATATAAACGATACACAGTGCGCACTGACTAATATATATATGAATAAAGTGATCTGACTCCACCACCAAATGAATAAACAATATTAATACAAACCCAAATTTGTACAGAATAGGTATAAATATACCCAGATGGTCCCAGATGATAGATGTTTGGAATTGTACATACTTAAGCCACTAGTCTTATTGCAAAACCCCACAGTTTACTCATTACTGTCAAAGGGAAGGGACAACTGGAAAAATGTGTAGAATATAAACAGCTCTTAAATAATTATGTACAAAAAAGAGAAAGAAAAACGGGCGCCAAAGTAACAATTGTGAATACTTAATAAAACGACTAGAATCTACAAATATACAGCCGCAATCACAGGTGTGTTCCCCCACACCAAAATGCTAAGCGAAATAGTAAGGTGATTCGCTTTAGAATCTGTAAACATATATACTTAACACAGATGATCAATAATGCTCCAGCGTGTACACGAAAAAAATATAATAAAGAAAACAATGTGTAATATTGTTGACAACAAAGGGAAAAATCCAAGTATGTGCCCCCTTGGTATTACACTTACATATGCCTGAGGTGTATTCAGAGTAGCAAGTATTCTCAGGAGTTAAGTGGTAAATATAGAGAGAGTATACATATGTATCTCTGTATTTGACTCATCCAAGCAGCGGGAAACCTTAATAGGAAATCATATAGAGAGCTGCATAGTGTAGATGTAAAAACAGGTACATTTATTGGCCCCCGTTACATGAGGCTTACTTAAAAAGTAGATAAAAGTTCACAAAATAAATATAAATTGCCGCTTGCGGAAGTCCGGATTGAGTCCTCTCAGGTAAACCGTATGTTCAGGACTCGTCCCGGAGTGTTAATACAAACCAGACTCAGAGTCCTGCATGGTTGTACCAAACACCTCCTCTCCGAAATCACAATTGTCTAAAGCGCATCACCTTACTATTTCACTTAAATAATGATAGCTATGAAATATGAAACAAATATATAAATACCTTTAATAAAACAATATTTAGGCAAATATACAAGACACACAAAGAATAAATAAGACAGACAATACTATTTACGTTTTCCGATTACTGCATACCACCCAGTAGGTCTCCGAACATCTGCTTCCCAACATCCTGGAAGATTGGGAGGTAGAGTGTTAGCACGCCGTGCATGTGCGGTAGGCATTGTCACTCAAGATGAGAGCACTACTGTGCATGTGCATAATGTCGTGTGTGCGCAGTAGCCAAAATTAAATTTATTTTGCACTATTACGTTTTTAAGTCCTGCTCTCCCTCCGAGCTCTATCGCTGTCCTGAAAATCAGGGACTGATGACCAAGATCAGGACTGTCCCGTGCAAATTTGGATTGTTGGGAGATATGTATCCAACCCAGGATACTTAAAACAGTAGAGGCAAGTAATGGTGAACACTGGGACAAACATGGGAAGTATACTTTTTATATTATAATAAATAATACATGTACTTAAATATACATAATGTACCGTATTTATCGGCGTATAACACGCACTTTTTCTCCCTGAAAATAGGGGGAAAATGGTGTGTGCGTGTTATACGCCAAAAAAAAAAAAAATCTAAAACTTACCTCGTTCCTGCTCTGTCCCCCGGTGCTCTGAAGCTGCGTGGCTGTGAGGGAAGCATTGTGAGCTCCCCTCCAGCCGCACGGTCAATAAAGTTTGTTTAAAAAAAAACACTTTATTGACCGCGCGACCGGAGGGAAGCTCACAACGCTTCCCTCACAGCCACGCAGCTTCAGAGCACCGGGGGCAGAGCAGGAACGAGGTAAGGACTGGGGTCTGGGGAAGGGGGGGGGGGGAGGGTGGCATAACGAGCATACTAAGGGGCAATATCCTGGCATATTGGGGGCAATATCATGGCATATTAAATGGCATATTGGGGGCAATATCCTGCATATTAAATGGCATATTGGGGCAATATCTGGCATATTAAAATGGCATATTGGGCTTCAAAGTTTTTAATTTAAGTTCTTAAGTTTTTTTTCCTGAAATTTCCTTCTTAAAAATAGGTGCGTGTTATACGCCGGCGCGTGTTATACGCCGATAAATACGGTATATATGAGACACAATGACACTATTAGTCCAGATGGATGGGTTTGTGAGGGACAGAGGACCAGGGTGCAGCTAATCAAAGGTATAGACTGGAGCCTGGAGGAGTCAATAGGGTTTATTCACGAAAAGTTGAGTATAGAGTGAGGAGGTTTAAAAGCCGACCTCCCTTATTCATTTATGGAGACTTTCCTCTTGCCCCAATTTGCCAAAGTCCATCCTTTTCTCCCATCTCTAACTTCCTGCAGTGAAAAGAAATACAAATAGCTATTCACTTAAATTTGAAGGAAGTTCGAACTGGGATGTGAGTTGGACTTTGACATCCAACCCCCCTCCTGCAACTTGCCTCGAGTTGCATTAAACATTTTTTTTTTTTAAATATAAAAACATTTTTTACAAAATGTAAGAAATAATAACTCAGTTAAAAAATATTATACCCTCATAGTGATGAGGGTTAATTATCCCCCATACACTAATACATAATAAGCCACACACACAATAAATAATACCTGTTGCCCAAGGCAACTTGTGGCTCCCTTACTTGGAAACTGCATTGGTCAGCTGCAAACATCTACCTTTCTCTGTCACTGTAAACGTATTCTGCCACATTGTTTGGCCATCTCAAAGCAAACTAAAATAATGATACAAAGTTCCGTAGCTCAGTTGTTGGGGGAATAGTATCATTAATTCTATATTTTGCCTTTGGATTTCTTTGTATCCTCTGTGCATTATATCTCAATTATTCACTTTAAATTGCAGTGTGTACCGCGCTTCCTTTTAATTTAACCGACTCATTTGTCATTATCCCCATCCAGCTGCCTAATGACTAGGAAACATAATAAATGACAGTATGATGTTAACACCTTGAATACCAAAGTGGGGCAGTGAATTTAATAATTCACACATAAGTAGATGTATCTTCTCTCAAAAAATTCTACATTTCCCAATATCCCAAAAATTGTGCAATGTAGAATGGTGCCTTTTGAGTTGATGGTATTGAGGGAAAATATTCCTATTCAGGTTGCACTGTATCCTATTCTTAACAACGTCATTAAATGAGCAATCGACCTTTATAAATATATGATTGACTGCTTAAATAAAAAAAAGATTTTGCCACTACATTATTTGAAAATCAGGCAACGGCATGATTAAAAACCACAGAGTCCCCAGTGCAAAAAAGAATGTCAGTACCATCTTTGCCCCCAAAAAGCTTGGTAGTCCCTGTCGGATATTAATAACCCTAAAAATATGAATATGGGTTATTCATTATGAATCACCAAAAATATGAAAAATTGAGAATTCATATACGGGTCCGACCAAAAAATAACCATATAAAGAATTTGTTATGTATATGGAGAGTTTGTATGACAAAAGTAAATACAATGCAAAAATGATTAATAAAATAATAATTTACTGAAAATAAAATAAAGATCAAAAGATAAGCAACAAAGTGTAACAACAAAATAGTATATCAATAGATGTTAATCATAATTCACATTTATGACACATGTGAATAAGATAAAACATGAATTATGCAGCTCTCTAGCTGTATCAACATGCATGTAGTGTAATTGACTATGCAGTTACGTTTCTGACCACAAGATGACCATGCATTTTAGTTAGATACAACCACAACTACATTGATAATGATTAGTAGTTAAAATGGTTAATGATAGTACACCATAATCATCTACAAATTACCAGCATATACTCTGTTTAGGTAAAGTAATATTACTAAATCATATAAGTCAAGGTGACTACTTCTTAATCTGCCTGGTAAATGACAATATATGCTTTCTAGTTTAGACTTTAAGAAAAAGAATCTTCGATAATCTTTGGAGATTAGATATTACATATTTGGGTGAATAACTATAAGAATGTATGATTCTTGGTAATATCGATAGGATATTTCTCTGGCTTCCTTCTGCAGAAAGGATGACAGAAAAAATAGTGATAGTTAAAGTGAACATGTGATATTAAAAACCTCAAAGTCCTGAGTACTCCCCAGAAGGAGAGAGACTCAGCCCTTTTCTTATCATGCAACATTAGATTAAAACTCATAACAAAATGTATACCACACTAATAAAACAATAACAACAATATTCTAATTAATATGTAGGATTAATTATACGTTACATATTTATGCGTTAAGGTGATATATAATATATGATTTTTATTTTTTTTTAAATGTATTTCTTTATTTATCAAATTTCATGGTATAAAAGACAAACACATTACATTTAATTACGTGCAGACTTCGGGTTTTACATAGCTGATTATGGGCGTACATTGTTGGACTCAAATCCAGACTCATACCATGCCGATAAATCCAGGGAGGGATTTTTTTTTTTTTTTTTTTTAATATATATTATATTAATCACTTTATATTAGGGTTCCCAACCAGGGAGACCAACAGTTATTGAATGCTTCAATATATCCCCATTGTTGTGCTATGCTTTTTCCATGTTGTATTGATATCTAAGTTGATTTAGAACTTGGTTCCATATCAGGATGTCTGGTTTTCGCCAAAGCCTGGAAATAATCACTTTAACGACCATTACAAGATGGATTATTAAAGATTGTTGCATCTTTAGAAATCTATCCAAGTTTAGGTGGAGTATCACTGTCGGAAGAGCATCATTAATATTCTCACTCACCAAGTCTGCCAGTACTTCCAGTACTCTTATCCATAAAGGTACAGTCCCACCATATACATTTGTTGAACCTTCAGCTATATTGCATCTCCAACACAATCTGAAGTTGGAAGGATTTATTTTATTCATGACTATTGGAACAATGTGCCATTGGTGGGTGAGTTTATAATGAAGCTCTATAATATTCAGACAGTGCAAGGTTTTCTTAGTTTCTTGGAAAGATTTATGCCATTGTTCGACTTTGACTTCGGTACCTTTGGCCTTTTCCCAGTTCTTCCAGGATTTTGACTTATCCTCCGTATCATCCTTTCTCATAAAATCAAAACAATTGGAAATGGATTTGTAATCTACATTGTTACTAAAAAGTTTATTCAGTTGTTTTATCTTTTTTCCCTTCTCTTGCCAGAGCAGGTGCGTTAGTAAGTCATGGTTTATTCTCAGGTAGGTGAATATTTCTTTTAAAGAGAGGGATAGTTTCACTTGAAGAAGTGGAAATGGAATAATATTTTTACCTTCGATCAAGTCGTTTACTATTACGGGGCCTGTTTCGGACCATCTACTAAGATTAATATCTGGAATATTGTATTGAATTGTAACTATATTACTGTAGGGAGATATCTTATCTAAAAGGCCATTCTTTTTTCCTAATCCTCAACCAATTACCATAAAGTTATTTTATGTACTGTATATCTATAGCAGACATAAAGGATGATCCCGCTTTCCCATTCATCCACAGTGCCACTGAAAGATCCCCCAGACCCAGCAGTGCTGATTCTATCAAATACCACAGCTCCTGCTTCAAGGATGGGACCTGCCATCTCTGCAGATAGTACAGCCTGCTAGCCTGATAGTAGCCCATTACATCGGGGACTGCCAATCCTCCTTTGCCTATTCTTCGCATAAGATGTGATACTGCTATCCTTGGTCTCTTTTTCTGGCCCCAAATATAAGTAATGAAAAGCTTTTGAATCTGTCTTAGTTTCATGAGTGATAAAGACAACGGGACCATCCTAAATATGTATAACCACTTAGGAAGGTATATAACCACATTTACCCTTCCCAACCAGGATATCCCAAATATATATATATATATATATATATACCGTATTTGCTCGATTATAAGACGACCCTGATTATAAGACGACCCCCCAAACTTTGGATATTCCTTTAGGAAAAAAACTAAAAGCCTGAATATAAGACTACCCTATAGGAAAAAAGTTAAACTTGTATATATTCACATGTAAATTCCTTTTTTAATAAAAAATTATGATATCAAAAAATGTATTTCTAGTTTTTATTTCTTTTTATGTGCCAATGCTGCCTTTCTCTTTCCCTTGCCCCCATTTTTCTCTCTCTCCCCCCTCCCCTTGCCTGTCTCTTAACCCCCTCACTCCCCTTGTCTCTGTCTCTTAACCCCTTCCCTCCCCTTGTCTCTGTCTCTTAACCCCTTCCCTCCCCTTGTCTGTCTCTTAACCCCTTCGCTCCCCTTGTCTCTGTCTCTTAACCCCTTCCCTCCCCTTGTCTGTCTCTTAACCCCTTCCCTCCCGTTGTCTCTGTCTCTAAACCCCCTCCCTCCCCTTGACTCTGTCTCTGCCCCCCTCCCTCCCCCCTGTCTCTCTGTCCCCCTGTCCCCCTCCCTCCCCCTGTCTCTCTGTCCCCACTGTCTCTCTGTCCCCCTCCCTCCCTCCCCCTGTCTCTCTGCCCCCCCCTCCCTCCCTTCCCCTTACCTTGATCCCTGGTGGCTAGTGGGGGCAGCCGGGGGATGTCTGCACGATACTTGCAGACATCCTCCATGCTGCCTGACACGGCAGTCTATTATGACGGACAGCTGGTCCATCATAATAGTCTGCCGTGTCGGGCAGCATGGAGGATATCTGCACGTATAGTGCAGACATCCCCCAGCTGCCCGATTGTCCCTGGTGCCTAGTGGGGCAGCAGAGGAAGTCTGCGCGATGAGCGCAGATCTCCCCTGCTGCCGCCCGGCACGCTCGCCGGGACTTCTGTGACGAAAGCGGAAGTACCAGGCTTCTTCACAGAAGCCCCGGCGGTCGTGCCGGGCGGAAGCAGGGGAGTCTGCGCTCGTTGCGCAGACATCCCCTGCTGCTAGAGAGGGTGATCCAGGTCCCCTGCAGCTCTGCTGGGGACCTGGATCCATGTTTTATAATCTGACCTCAATTTGAGGTCAGATTATAAGAGACCTCGATTATAAGACGAGGGGGATTTTTCAGCTGGTCCGTCATAATAGTCTGCCGTGTCGGGCAGCATGGAGGATATCTGCACGTATAGTGCAGACATCCCCCAGCTGCCCGATTGTCCCTGGTGCCTAGTGGGGCAGCAGAGGAAGTCTGCGCGATGAGCGCAGATCTCCCCTGCTGCCGCCCGGCACGCTCGCCGGGACTTCTGTGACGAAAGCGGAAGTACCAGGCTTCTTCACAGAAGCCCCGGCGGTCGTGCCGGGCAGAAGCAGGGGAGTCTGCGCTCGTTGCGCAGACATCCCCTGCTGCTAGAGAGGGTGATCCAGGTCCCCTGCAGCTCTGCTGGGGACCTGGATCCATGTTTTATAATCTGACCTCAATTTGAGGTCAGATTATAAGAGACCTCGATTATAAGACGAGGGGGATTTTTCAGAGCATTTGCTCTGAAAAAAACCTTGTCTTATAATCGAGCAAATACGGTATATATATATATATATATATATATATATATATATATATATATATATATATATATAATATATATGATTTTAACCAACTAGGTGTGTTTATGATAACCTTTATTAGATTCTTCGAATCTAAGATCCAAATAATCCCAGTGTGTCTGTCTGTCTGTCAGTCATGTCAAGCTGAAGACGAGCCCTCGTTCTCCTTTTGTATGTATGCAGACACAGCTGGTAGGTCATAAACTTCCCACTGAAATTACTCCCTTATCTGTTCTGGCCTGATACTCCACAACTCTTAACAGATTTATTTTCAGATAACAGAATTAGGAATGTGGAAGACTCCACAATACTGGCAAGGTGCTGGTTCTGTTCAGTCATCTGTCTTTTCAGTTAGTCCATTATCTCTATCATGCAATTTTTAGAATGATCTATCAACTAATAGTCATCTAAAAATGTATCTGTTTGGGCAATGTTTGAATTGTATTTGGCATAGCAACAGAATGTGGAACTGCTTATTGGCTTAATGTGAAACTGTATTACAGCAAATGTTGCAAATGTGTTAATGCCACACTGCCTTAGTACCAAAACTAGCTCCTTAACGCATAGTAATTCTGGCCATGGCATTTGCATTGAACCGCATGATATTCTAAACAGAATAACATGCCGTAGAAAAACGTAGACGTTTTTCAGGTTTAGCAGGCCTCACTGAATAGACCTGATGGTTGAATGAGTATCATGGGAAATGTAGTGTAGATGGGAAATGAGTGGTAAATGCACAACTAATCCTTGGCATTCCAACCTTTTCTAGACTACTCTCCGTAATAGTAAATGCCCTGTCAGTATCACCTGGTCTATAGTTTATAGTTAACACTCCATGGTGCTATTTTGATTATCATCATGTTTGTCAGCTAGTGTCCAAGCACATTGTGGGTATTAGATTGGGCAAGATGAATGAGAGAATTTGGGGAAATGCAGGGAAAGGAGACCAATTTGGGAATCAGGGAGAGAAATGTCAATGATAAAGAAAGAAGATGCACATGTATGAAGAGAGACTGAGAAGGAATAGGTGTCTAAATTGGGTTGGAAAATATATGTACTGTATTTGCATAATGCAGCAAAAGGCTGTGATGCCATTTTTGAGATGAATGTCAGTTAGTCATTGGCTACTTCTTATCCTATTGTCTATTGGGATTCTGTGCCATTGGTATGGACAATGCTCTTCATCTTCATCATCCCATGAGTTTATGAAGTGTGGTAAAATGCTTAACAAATCACTGAAAGGCTTGTGATAAGCCAGATCATTATGTAACTCCCCGATCAGGGCAATAAAAAATAAAAAAATTACTATCCCTTTATGTTTTAGTTGCTTTTCTGATAGGGGATCTTAGATCTCCTTCATGAGAAGCCTAAAGTGTTAAAATACACTCTATGTTCCAGTGTAATTTAATACCAACTTATACAATGGCAGACACTGACCACAATTGAAATTCATCAGTGTCTGTCATGCTCATTAAATCATTAGGAAATGATGCATTATTAACGAGGTTTTAAGATAGAAAGGCTCAGTAATTGCTATTGATAAGCAAATGTTGCTGATATTTTTTGGCCAGATAACCAAGCTAGAAAGAAAAAGCTGTAGCACTTCAGAGTGATTTATGGGATAACAAAAAGCAGTTTAACCAGGTGAAACCACATACTATTGTTACACAGAGTATTGGTTGCATGTAAACATCAGTCAGCTATTATTTCCATAAATAACATAACTTTACTTTTTCAAGTTTATTACCTATCCTATCATTTGTAATAATTTCATAAACCTGGGCCTATTACCTATGGGCATTTCATAATTCCTTGTTAGGATTTGGATTCTTTTCGTTATATCCGAATTTGTCATACCACTTTGGTTTGGTGCATTTGAAAAATATTAGTGTATGTTCGGCTATGATTGCTGAATTGCGAACTTATTCGGTGCCATATTGGAGATACCTGGGTAGCTCGAAATTCCAGTACCAATGTGTCACCGATGTGCCCTCAATCAGTCAGCAATTCGAAAGCACCATTTTTGGGATGATTATTGAGTTGAGTCGACCCTTAAGAGATGTATCAGAAAATTAAATGTGTTATTTGTGTAAAAAAAAGTTGTTTATTTTTAAGTGGTTGTTTTAGATCAGTGATGGTGAACCTATTGCCCACATGTCACAAGTGGCATACAAAGTACTCTATTGTGGCATTCAGCCAGGCAGGGGGGGGGGGGGGGGGGGGAGGAAAGAAAAATGGTGAGCAAAGTTTTTAGTGCAAACCTGGCGCTGGCGTAAGCCCAGAGTGTAAACCTGGCCGCTGGGGTAGGCCCAGAGTGCTGCTAACCTGGACGCTGGGGTAGGCCCAGAGTGTAAACCTGTCCACTGGGGTATATGTGTGAGTGAGTGTGTATGTGTGAGTATGTATGTAAGTGAACGTGAGTATATGACTGTGTGTGCGTGTGAGAGAGATTTTTTACTGAAAAAAAACTTCCTTTCCATGTCTAATATGCGGTGTTGGCACTTGGATTCATGCTGAAAATTGGGCACTTAGGCAAAAAAAGGTTTGCCATCACTGTTTTAGATTATTATGTTTATCTGTATTTATTGTATTTTGTATCTATGACTTTGTATTATGATTTAATTTCCATCTATGTTAATGCTTCATTTCCTACCTTTTTTTTTAAACTAGACTACTATCTGAAAATAATTGTATTTGGAAACAATTTTTAATGGACATAGTTCACCCTTTTGTGAACCCATTATACCACTAAACTTCCTCCATAACTCATATTAATTTTATTTTTATCCATGTTATGTCACTGAAAAACATGAAGGTGAGTATAATAAACAAAGTAATACAAAGTATGCCATTATAAAATGTTTTTTGATCATGTTATTTAAACTGTCAGAAAAAAAAGTGTTATTTAATTGAAAGACTGCATGAAGTGTAGGCATTTTATGTAGAAATGCTTTAATGAAAGAATTCAAACAAGTGCCTTACTAAGCCCTCATTGCTCGTATAGCTCTATCATGGGGCTGATATTTAGGAAGGTCAAATCAAGATTCTAAACAGCATGTCCACAATTGAGAGAGCTATATGGAACTAAGAGGGCTCAATAAGGTACTTTCTTTGTAATCCTTCATTAAAACATTTTGATTTAAAATGCCTACACTTGAAGCACTCGTTCAATTAAAGATAACTTATGTTTTTCCTTTAATTAGTTAAACTCGCCATATTTCATCCTCTCCCCATATTTTCAAGGCTGCATATCATTCCCTGAGTGATTAGTTATTATGTCAATCTGAAATGTAAGTGTTCAAATCACACCGCATTCATATTAGGATTTCTGTTTTCTAAATAAGTGTTAGGAAATTTGTAAAGATGATTCATTTGAATTATTCCAACAAAAACGCATGAGGTGAGCACTTGAAAAATCCATTGTATTGATCCTGCTTCTACATTTCAATTTATCTCGTGATTAACATGACTGATAGTAATTTTTGAACTTCTGTGTCCATCTTGGAGCAGAAGAGGCCAACCAAAATTAATTAGTTCACACAGCTGTCTTTTGCCAACATTTCTATTTACTATATTCATTTTCTTTATGGAAAAGGAAAAAAAATACAACTTTTCTTTATAGGTAACTATTCGTTATATATTGTGTTCTTGTCTGGTATTATTAATTTTTTTTTTTTTAAATGTTTGGCTCTCAATGATGGTTTATAGTAAGTCTTATTTTTTGTTAATGTTATTATCAAGACTTATATATTTGTCTTTTTGGCATTTCTGTGTTTTAACAAACTCAAAAAATGTTACTTTTTAGAAGAGGGTATAAGAATTGATAGTAATATATTTGTTGTATTACCTTTTTTGTTGAAAAGGAGAACTTTAACAGAGAATCTACAGAGCACATATAAGGGTCTACCCAATATAGACTGATCTGGCCAAACATGAATTCGGGTTGGGCACTTAAGCCGAATCTCAGAAATCTACAAAATATGGCTAAACAATATACCTGAATTCGGGTCCCAATCAGCTCTTCAGCCCGTTTAAAAAGCAAAGTATCAGAAGCAATCAAATCAGGAAATTTTAACTATAAAATGATACAATTTCGGCTAATCAATATGAGCTGATCAATCTCTGAATTTGGGAACCTACACAAAATTGGCCCAGATTTCAATTCTCCATATTGTAGCTAGAGAACTTAATAGAAATGTGTAGAAGAATTAAAGTAAAAATATCTGTATACAGTGAGGGAAAAAAGTATTTGATCCCCTGCTGATTGTGAACGTTTGTCCACTGACGTTTGTCCACTGTGTATTTTAACAGTGAGAGACAGAATAACAAAAAAAAAATGCATGTCAAAAAAGTTATCAATTGATTTGCCTGTCAATGAGTGAAATAAGTATTTAATCCCCTATCAGTTAGCAAGATGTCTCGTTCCCAGGTGTCTTTTATACAGGTAACGAGCTGTGATTAGGAGCACTCTCTTAAAGGGAGTGCTCCTAATCTCAGGTCATTACCTGTATAAACGACACCTGTCCACAGAAGCAATCAATCAAATTCCAAACTCTCCACCATGGCCAAGACCAAAGAGCTGTCAAAGGGACACGATTGTAGACCTACACTTGGCTGGAATGGGCTACAAGACCATCGCCAAGCAGCTTGGTGAGAAGGTGACAACAGTTGGTGCGATTATTCGCAAATGGAAGAAACACAAAATAACGGTCTCACTCAGGCTGGTGCTCCATGCAAGATCTCACCTCGTGGAGTTTCAGTGGTCATGAGAACGGTGAGGAATCAGCCAAGAACTACACGGGAGGATCTTGTTAAGGATCTCAAGTCAGCTTGGACCATAGTAACCAAGAAAACAATTGGTAACACACTACACCATGAAGGACTGAAATCCTGCAGCGCCCGCAAGGGGTCCCCCTACCCAAGAAAGCACATGTACATCCCCGTCTATAGTTTTCCAATGAACATCTGAATGATTGAGAGAATAACTGCTCTTTGGCATCAAGTACACTCGCCGTGTTTGGAGGAGGAGGAATGCTACATATGACCCCAAGAACAAAATCCCTGTTGTCAAAAATGGAGGGGGAAACATTATGCTTTGGGGGGTGTTTTTCTGCTAACGGGACAGGACAACTGCACCACATCACAGGGACGATGGACGGGGACATGTACCTTCAAATTTGGGGTAAGAACCTCCTTCCCTCAGCCAGGACATTGAAAATGGGTTGTGGATGGGTATTGCAGCATGACAATGTCCCAATTACTGACATATTCGGGGCCCCACTGAATCTGTCCACAAACTCAGAGACACCATTTCGTGGCCAATTATCTTCGCATATTAGGTCGACCCTCTAGTGTTTAACCTGCATATTGTCCATAAAACATACAAATGCATACCAATATATTTCCTGTTCTAGCTTTCCCTCATGCTGTTGTGAACATTACAAGAGGACAGTTTGTCTGATAGAGCCTCTTGCATTATGAAAAAGCAGAAAACTTGTGAGCATATGCACAGATCAGCTAATTCAAGAGTATAATTGAATCGCTGTTTTGTTTTGTTTTTCTTTTGAAAGCAGTAATTGGTGGAGGAGGCAGTTTTGTGATATGAATGGTGACATCTGGGAACCTTCTGATTCATCTGCCTTACGTTGATCACTGCAGTAATGTGCATTTCTAGGCAATATAACTAATAATTATCTGTACTTTAACAGTTTTTTCACATGATGCCAAGCTGGTCTGGTTTTTCACTATCCGTATGGTTTTTAAAGGGAGTCATGCCTCCCCCCCCCCCAATTCAGTAGATCATGATGCAGTAAGCACAGTGGCGTAGCGTGGGTTGTCAGCACCCGGGGCAAGGCAAGTAATTTGCGCCCCCTAACCCGTGGATTTTAGCACTCGAGTCTCTTCTACTAGATTAGTTAAAGAAACCCTTACCCCCCAAGCACATGTATTGTTTGTTATGAAAATACTTATGTAATTAAAGTAAAATGCATCTAAATACAAGTTTATTTTCCAACACTTTATTGAGTGCGAACATGCATTACACACATTCTCCACATTTTCAGCAGGTCTATGAATACAAATATACACATGTAGTAACCTAGCATGGGCCATGCTATTATATGTCGTCTCACAACCATCGTAAACGACAAACAATATCAAGAACAAAAACTAAACATCAAAATGGAACCATACCCTGGAGATGATCCAAGACTGGGCTAGATGGAGCCAACTTCCTCAATCCTGTACCTCTAATGTTACCCCCCCCCCCCCCCCACACACACACACACACACACATATGCCATAATTGTTGTGCCATTCAGATGCCAGTAATATTGTAACTTTCGGATGCCAGTAATATTGTGCCAGTCAGAGCCCAGTAATATTGTGCCAGTCAGAGCCTAGTAATATTGTGCCAGTCAGATGCCTGCAATATTGTGCCAGTCAGATGCCTGCAATATTGTGCCAGTCAGAGCCCAGTAATAATGTGCCAGTCAGATACCAGTAATATTGTGCCAGTCAGATACCAATAATATTGTGCCAGTCAGATACCAGGAATATTGTGCCTGTCAGAGCCCAGGAATATTGTGCCTGTCAGAGCCCAGGAATATGGTGCCTGTCAGATGCCTGTAATATTATGCCAGTCAGATGCCTGTAATAGTGTGCAGTCAGAGGCCAGAAATATTGTGCCAGTCAGATGCCTGTAATATTGTGCCAGTCAGATGCCTGTAATATTATGCCAGTCAGATGCTTGTAATAGTGTGCCAGTCAGAGGCCAGGGATATTGTGCCAGTCAGAGGCCTGTAATATTGTGCCAGTCAGATGCCTGTAATATTATGCCAGTCAGATGCCTGTAATATTGTGCCAGTCAGAACCCAGTAATATAGTGCCAGCCAGATGCCTGTAATATTATGCCAGCCAGATGCCCAGTATTATTGTGCCAGCCAGATGCCCAGTAATATAGTGCCAGTCAGATGCCCAGTATTATTGTGCCAGTCAGATGCCCAGTATTATTGTGCCAGCCAGATGCCCAGTAATATAGTGCCAGTCAGATGCCCAGTATTATTGTGCCAGTCAGATGCCCAGTATTATTGTGCCAGCCAGATGCCCAGTAATATAGTGCCAGTCAGATGCCCAGTAATATAGTGCCAATCAGATGCCAAGTAATATAGTGCCAATCAGATACCCAGTAATATAGTGCCAATCAGATGCCCAGTAATATAGTGCCAATCAGATGCCAAGTAATATAGTGCCAATCAGATGCCCAGTAATATTGTGCCAATCAGATACTCAGTAATATAGTGCCATTCAGATACCCAGTAATATAGTGCCAATCAGATACCCAGTAATATTGTGCCAATCAGATACCCAGTAATATAGTGCCAATCAGATACCCAGTAATATTGTGCCAATCAGATGCCCAGTAATATAGTGCCAATCAGATGCCCAGTAATATAGTGCCAGTCAGATACCAGGAATATTGTGCCAGCCAGCCCCCCCCCCCCCGTACTTACATGAAGCGGCTCCGTGTCCCCCGCCGGATGTCTCCTCCGTGCAGTCTTCCCTCTTGCACGGAGGAGGGAAGCAGACACCGGATGTCAGTCGTCAGTTTTTTTTTTTTTCTTTTTCCGGCCGTCGCATCCATCGGATGCGGCTTGCCGGAAAAAAGCGTTCACAAGCGCAATGCGCTGTGAACGCGGCAGCAGGGGCTGGGGGCCCACGGGACAGCTGCCTTGGGGCCCCCCAGGAGTAAATGGGCCCAGGGCAGCTGCCCCGTTTGCCCCGCGTTAAAGACGGCCCTGGCGGCCACGCGGCCGCATAGGGCTAGTGCGCCCCCCCAGATATTGCGCCCGGTGCGGCCGGCCCCCCCTGCACCCCCCACGCTACGCCACTGAGTAAGCATAGTTATTACATATAGTTATTACATGTTTAATTGCAAGAAGACACAGATCCTGACATTTTTGTTTTTGTATCTCTACAAATCTTAGCTTATCAATCAAATTACAATCCATTTTGCAGAAAAAGAAACCTCTTTATTATGCTAATGACATTGGTCATTTGCTTCCTCCATTGCTTAAGCACTTGGAATAATTCCAGTGTCAACATAGGTAAATAACTATGACCATATGAAATAGTAATAGAATATATAGTCAAGTCTCTTAAAGGAGCAGGAAGCCATTTTTTGAAGGAAAAAAACATTTCCTTCACTGACTGGAGCTATTACTATTACTATTTTATGTGGTATTTTTCAAGCAAATGCTGCTAAAGTACTTTCATTTGGGAAGACAATATACTCCAGATTTACGTTTTACGTTTGCCAGAGCAGTCAATTTTGGGGAGGATATAAATTTGAACTGCTACCCTGCAGTATGTATAAATCATATGTGTTCAGAGGAAAATCAATTAATTAATCAAGGAGAGGAGCCCCATATGGACTGTGTTGATTAATTAATTGATTTCCCTCTAAATACATATGAATTAAACATAAATGCATTGTAGCATGTAAAATGTAAATACGGCCCCAAAAAAATTACTAATCTAGCAACACTACCCAGAATACAGCCGCTTCCTGACTGACTTTGTGCCTTAAAACCTTCTAATATCCTTAGAATTTGTGTAGAAAACAAGGTTCCAATGGTTGTTTTGGGAGCCCCCGGGACCCTGTTTTGATGGGGGGGTGGGTTTATTTTTTTTCCTGTCGTTTTACGTTGAAAATACAGGGGCCTCTAAATTCAGTGACATGCACAAAGGAGGGCTTGGCGACAGGACTGTTTCTATATCAACAGCAATAATGCTTACACTTTATTTGCAGCTTTAAGGAGATAAGGGGGAATTAAGTTAAAAACTGATCAGACATGCTTTACAAGATACAACACTTATCTAAAAATATTTTTTTCAGGCACTGTAAGTGGCCCTTTAAATCATTCATGCCACGATAGAAATATCTACAAAACCTGCACTTTAGTGTTCAGTATAGTTTATTTGGTGTCTCACCCTGGTTTGCAATACAGTAATTTAAACCAGCACAAGAGTTATTGTTACATGGACAGGTTAATTAAAAGACAACGAAGTGAAACCATAGCAGTTTCTAAAAATAGGCATTTTTATGGAACAGCAAATTACACTGCCCTACTTGGCCGTGTTTGAAATGGATGGGTTTTCCTAAAAATGTTTATGTTAGATCTGCATAGCTTTGTACACTCTACTGAGATGAAACATGTAATTAGGGAGGGGGCATGATCTGAAACAAAAGACAATAAATGTAATCTATAACATTGCAAAATAGATTAAAAGGACTCTCATCTAAATGTAATTTGTACTGTGAATGTAGAGGATTGAAAACGATCCATACATCGTGTTAGCAGTAATGCAAGCAAATACATAGAGCAAGAAAATATCCTCTTGAACACTAATGGAATTCTACAATGTCTTCTTTTTGTGACATCACAATGTGGCTTGATATGCAAATGACACATTTACTGTGGAACGCTCTTAATTTGCATACACTGCCACAAGGGGATTTCCTGGACAGGAAATATAGTGGCGTCAAAAGTACTTCTATTAATGTATTTATGCATTTGCTTGCATTTCTGCTAGCACAGTGTATGAATCATTATATACATTCATGGTATAAACAGGGGTTAGGTGACTCCCTTTAGCTATGCAGTATATACAATGTTCATTTCTACTGGATACACAACTGGTAAATTAATATTTTAGATTTAACAACATTTCTCTATTAAGATTGAGACATTTATAGAAAATACGGTTTTATGCTCTGCCTGTAAATTGCTTAATTATCAACTTTTTCCAAACCCTATACATTTTGACTACATTAAATTTATGTAGTGCCAATGATTTATGCTGCACTTGATACAAACCATTAGAGGGAATTACATAGTTACACAAACAGATTCATGGGGTGGTGGTGAGAGGAGAAAAAAATGAGTAAGACGACCCACATTGCTGGTTTATTCAGTCAGGCTAAAATGAAAACCACAAACTCACCTACATTTTACTAATTAAAACCCATTTATTATTAAGCATTCCTGAATAAAACAACAATGAGGTCACTGGATGAGTCAAGCCAGAGGTTACTAAATAGATGAAAGGTGTAAGCCTTCATACTCCAACCAAACAGAAATGAAAGTCACTAGACACTGAAGAGGAATATTGTGGCTACGAATGGTTTAGATGTAACATTGACTACAGAGGCCTAATATATATATATATATATATATATATATATATATATATATATATATATATATATATATATAATCACATACCTATAAAGGGAAATTTTGACATGCAGCTCACCTTTAACCGATACTGCATCTCCTTATGACTATTAGCCAGTGGAGGATCCAGGGGAGGGCAATGGGGCAATTGCCACCCCTGCCCAGAGCCGTTGCCCTATTAACAGTGGCTGTACTGTGGGGGGGGGGGCAAAAAATCTGCTCCATGGGCCCCCGATGGCCCACGCTGGTAGTGCTGCTCGCATGACTGTCTCACATGGAGACAGTCACGCTAGGGTTACTGCCCCTTCTGCCGGATATGACAAGTCTTATCTTGTGGTTGTATGTCGCTCCTCCACGCATGCTGTGTGGAGAAGACGACCAGGAACAGAGAGAGCAGCAGGTAAGTACTGGGGAAGAGGGTAATTTTCTATTAATATTAATGGGCATACTAACACTGGCATAATAATGGGCAGGCTAATAGTGGCTTATTAATAGGCAGGCTAAGAGTGGAATATTAATGGACATGGAGGAGAGGAAAAGACAGACAGACAAGGGGAAGAGGAAAAGACAGACAGACATGGGGAGAGGAAAAGACAGACAGACAGACATGGGGAGAGGAAAAGACAGACAGACGTGCACTGCCCCTCCCAAGATCAGACTCTGGATCCACCCCCGCTACTGGCAGTCGAAAGGGTCGCGACTGTGACCGGACCACCACTGTTGGAGGCCTGGTTGTCCCCTGGGACCACTTAACTTTCAGCTAGCCTCTCCCCCTGTGCTGTCTTGTGGCTGTGCCAGATATGATGTAATTTAATTTCTGGCGCAATGTTCAAGCCCTCACGCAGCCCTGTTTGTTTCTGGTTGCATGTACAACACACGGCCTGTATTTTCTGTGTTAAACACACCTCTGTGTCGCGCCTTCATCGGGTGTTTGTGTGGGTTGGATGTTAAAACTGATTTTTTTTTTTTTACAACGATCATCATGGAAGAGGTCCATGCAGTGCACATTTACACGTCACATGACCCTACCATTGGCTGGCTGAGTTTGATAATATGGTGTTAATATTAATATAACCTTAATATAACATTATTTAGCTGTTAATAAATATGCTTAGTGCCACTAAATCATTTGATGTGTGTCTGTATATATATATATATATATATATATATATATATATATATATATATATATATGTATATATATGTGTGTGTGTGTGTGTGTGTGTGTGTGTGTGTGTTTGTTATACACATAGATCATTATATAGCATTAGATATATTTGTGCACATTGATAAAATAAAGCAATATGCTTGACCAGTCCCTGACAAGTGATGGGGCAAAGCTGGCATTATATATAAATAAAATAAAACGACATGGGGCAAAGTTGGCACTGACAAATGGTGTTGGGGAAAATCTGCCTCTATAACAATGATTTGAGCAAAGCTATTACTGTGGAAAGCGATATGGGTTAAAGTTGGCATTGTGACACATGTTGGCCAACACTGGAACTAAAGAAAGTGACACTATATGGCAACAATCATATCATACAGTGACAGTGGTCAAAGCAAGATAGTTATTTCCGTGATTTGTCATAAGTGCGATGATTATGGCTTACAGCTCATGAAAACCCCAAATCCACAATCTCAGTAAATTAGAATATTGTGAAAAGGTGCAATATTCTAGGCTCACAGTGTCCCACTCTAATCAGCTAAGTAAGCCATAACACCTGCAAAGGGTTTCTGAGCCTTTAAATGGCCTCTCAGTCTGGTTCAGTAGGACTGGACTGCTGACCTGACAGTTATGCAGAAAACCATCATTGACACCCTCCATAAGGAGGGAAAGCCTCAAAAGGCAATTGCGTAGGACGTTGGATGTTCCCAAAGTACATTAATAGAAAGTTATGTGGAAGGGAAAAGTGTGGAAGAAAAGCAGCAGGGATGACCGCAGCCTGGAGAGGATTGTCAGGTAAAGGCCATTGAAATGTGTTGGGGTCTTTCGCAAGGAGTGGACTGAGGCTGGAGTCAGTGCATCAAGAAGAAAGAAAGGAAGTAATCCAGGCTGCCCAGGTGAGTGGAATAGTGGTGAAGATTGATCCTCAATTGCCAGTCTCCAGTGCCTTTTGTAGGTGTGAGACCCACACCAGTAGCAATACAGTTTGACGGAAATAACAAAAAAATGGCACTCACGAGATGACGGGTAAAGCCAAAATTGACGTGGTTTATTCAGTAAAAAATCCAAGATAATACCGTATTTGCTCGATTATAAGACGGGGTTTTTTTCAGAGCAAATGCTCTGAAAAATCCCCCTCGTCTTATAATCGAGGTCTCTTATAATCTGACCTCAAATTGAGGTCAGATTATAAGACTGTGATCCAGGTCCCCAGCAGAGCTGCAGGGGACCTGGATCCCCCTCTCTGACTTCATATCAATTTTCCGACGTCCTGAATGTAAAATACCTGGGTGGCATCGCTACATTCTGCTAGTAATAGTGTACAGAAGGGGAGGTTGCCAGTTGGTTTAACCCCTTAGTGACAAGACATTTTCACCTTGACTTTCCCTTGGTGACAATGGCTGTTTTGACATTTCTGTGGTGTTTGTGTTTAGCTGCAATTTTCTTCTTTCTCACATACTGTACCCACACAAATTTTATGTTGTTTCTATCGTCATAAGAAGGGCTTTCATTAGATACCATTATGTTCATCATATCTTAAAAAATGATAAAATATGATGAAAAATTTAAAAAAAAACACTTTTTCTAACTTTGACCTAAAATATAATTTAGACAAATACAATCATTAAAAAATACCCCGTCTAAATAGTTTCTAAATGTTGTCCCGAGTTCAGAAATATGCATGTTTCCATTTTTTTGGTTTTTTTTGCGAGTTATAGGGCAAAAACCAAAAATAGTGTTTTTTGTTTTTTTACTTTATTGACCTTTTGACCCAAACCCGAACCCAAAATTTAACCTTAACACTAAATTTAACCCCAACTCTAAGCCTTATGCTATCCCTTAATATATTTTAATTTTAATTTAATTTTAACCCTATCCCTTACGCTAAAAACTATTTAATTTCAACCCTATAGGCTAATCTAACTATATAACCAGTTTTTAGTTAATTAAATATTTATTTTAACTTTTTTACATTGCTCTGCTACTTAACTACCACTAGGGGCAGTCAAGTAGCATATTCAGAGTGACGGAAGTGAAGTTACTTTCACTTCTGAAGCTCAGACCGGCAGAGGGCATAGCCATATTGACGGAGTATGCTGCCCTGTCAATATGGCTCCCATGATCGCTCCGTGGGGCGATCTTGGGGGCCCCAGAAAAGAAATTTCGGTGCTGGCTATTGCCTCGACATCGAGGCAATAGACCAGCACCGTTAAAGTGGTTTTCGCGATAGTGGATCACCAGGCACGTCCATTTTCGGGAACGGAGTTCCCGGCAGGACGTGCCTGACACGTCCATTGTCGCGAAGGTGTTAATGAGGGATCAAACGGTCTATTCAATAAAGAGAGGATTGCAGGGAATTGAGACGTGGAATTTCAAACTTAAGGCCAAAGTAAATGAGTTGGTAAAATTAATCTGCATTGTAGAATTTTCTAACTTAGTTACATTGGCCTAAAGTTTGAAATTCTCATCTCTTCCCTGTAATTCTCTCTTTTTTGAATAGACCTTCAACTCACATCATGTGATAAACCAAATATAAAAATCATACACCTCGATTGAATATTATTATTTTATTTTTTTATGTATTTAAACAAACTAATCCAGTGAAGGAGTGATGGTATGAAGATAATCTTTTAAAATCTGAGTTATAAGCAGAACAACAAAAGGGAAAAGAGTTAAATCTTCCTGCACAGAGCAAATACACCCATTAAAGACATTAATACCAACAAAAACAATTGTATTTTTAAGACTAGAATACTCAGAAAATGATATCTAGATCCTATTCAGTGTACAAACATATCAATATTAACATGTTTTTGGAACAAAAGCCCAAGAGTCCCTAAGTCAAATATGTACTTTTATAGCAACAATATACCAAATTCCCCCAGCACATTACCTCTCAATTTCTATGGGGAGATCACAGCTTATTCAGCAAACACTTGGTCGCCTAATCTGCCTTTGAACATGAATGTAGCTTGAACAAGGGCAAATGAACACAATACACAAAACACATACATATAAAAAAAAAATGACTGTGATAACAAGGAGCTTGACTTTATGTATTTTAAAGTGATAAAGGATTTTATATTCAAATATATCAGTCATTCATAAAGGTAAGTTGGAAAATTCATCCTGGAGTTTATCCTGGAGTTTATGTTTCCCAAACAAGCTGATCCATATGCCTGGGTTTCTATTTATCTTCCATAAAAAGACAGGTTCACCTTGACTTCCCACGGTTCTGAGATATTGGAGAGCCCATATGAGTTTGTTCCCCATCTTAGGAAACACACCCAGAAAGCAAGAAAAAAAATATTCGACCTAGAACGGCCAAATGCTTCATATCTGCCTAAACATTTTCTGTTTCTATGTTTAGAAATGCTTGTTTTAACCCCCTAAGCCACTGTTTTACCTCCAAAGGAGCTTATATAGTGCAACAATTATTTGGTCAGATACGACTGAAGATTCATTTATGGCTGCCGTATTTTGTGCATGCACGGATGCCATATTAATGAGAGCTGCCATGTGTGTCTGTCATCAGTTTGGTGCCATTAATGAGGACACGGTTCTTCAGTCAAAGATTCTTTACAATATGAAATTTTCCATGGAGATAAAAATGCCCCCGTTTGTGGATCGATGCACAGTATTGATGACATGTATGCTAAATGGCTGCCACAAATGCATCTTCGGTTGGAACTAGCGGAAGAATCTTTGCACTTATGAAAGTAGAAATGGAGAAATGAGAGGTGGAAAACAGGCACTTCCTCTATTCACACATTAAAGTGTTTCTTAGAGCTAACCTAACTGAAAGTTTTAAAAATAAACATGATACACTCAGTGCCACAGTTGTCCTTTAACCCCTTCATAACCGGACTGTTTTGGCCATGTTGTACGTTAAGGACCATGGCTGTTTTAACACTTCTGCAGTGTTTGTGTTTAACTGTAATTTTCACTCATTCTCTCATTTACTGTAAAAAAAACCAAATAATATATCTTTTTTTAAGGATAAGAAGGGCTTTCTTTAGATAACATTCTTTTAAAAAAATAATAAAATATGGTGTAAAATGTAAAACCTGACTTTTTCTTGAAAACTCTTTCACTCATCTATACAACCTAATGAAAAAAACCTGCTAAATACAAATGCAAATCTGTTTCAAAAGTACACAACGTAGGGTATATAACGGGTTATTTGACACCATGCATTTTACCACCAATCTTTACCAAATTTTGCTGTAGTAATTTTTTCCTCACACACTTTATACTTCAGGTATGAATTTACAAGGGTTTTTATGGTTTATTGCCAAGTGTAGTGGAACCCCCAGATGTATAGGTATGCTAGGTTTATGTTGCAGGTACAGGGCCAAATGTATGATACCGTCATTGCAGCTTTGAAACGTGTAATTTTTAGGTAATTCTTGCAGACTACATTTCCTATCATGCTCAGCCAGTCAAAAGCTACCTTAGCATCATAGGAAATGTAGTCTACATTAGGCATCACAGATCGTTGCTACTCTGACAGCTGTGACTCTGTGCAAAGCACTAAACTCTAACCCTAACTGTAGGGTTAGGGTTTTGATGAGTTCTAACCCTAACCATAGGGTTAGGGTTAGCACAAATAAGGGGTTTTGTTTTGGTCTGCTAGTACTACACTTAGTCTCTCCTTGCACCACAATCGCATTGGAGCAGGGAGAGACTAACACTGTCACAGCAATTGGATGCTTCCAGGGGGGCATCAGCAGACATGGCTGAAGGGCCTTGGCACCGAAGATTTAGCCATGTCACAAGGGGCGTATAGTGCCCCTGAGTGACAGGCCTGCTGCCAGCCCAGAGCACGCCTGTCACCAGGAGGCATGACGTCTCATGTATTTTGGGGGTTTGTGTGCTGAGCGCACGAGTTACATCGGAAAGGCGACATCAGTTACTAATTCGGCAACAGAGTCACTCACTCTGTTGCCAATTCAACAAGCACGAAAAGTATATGAAAATTCGTAAACTTTTAGTTAGTGCCCTCTGTTGCCGAATTCACAGATGCTGTCTGTCTCCCGGATGTATTTCTGGGATTTGTGTGCTCTCTGTTCAGAGCACACAAACCCCAGAAATACACGTATGGAGCACCCGCCCCTGCATTTCACTTTTACTGCTAGCTTGTATATTGCTATTGGGCCTGCATGACGGTCCAGGACTGCCATCAGTTACAAATAGGTTAAGCTGTAAACAGACCCCAATTTAGTTGCTCCCTGTCAGTGGTGGGGGTGCCCATCAATAGCACACAGCCAATCGCTGGGAAGGTGATGATCCTCTCCCCAGCTAGAGGGATTTTCACCGATGTGGCAACCTGAAAGTCAGCATCTGACCTCCAATATAAGTGTAAAAGACTTCTGAATGATGCTCCCTTTTATTCTTTGTATAATTAAAAGATCATATAGTTGGTTTTTTCCCTTTGTAAGTGGTACAGACCAAAGTCAGCACTGCGGGAAAGCAAGGTTTCTCTAAAAAAAAACATGTCAGCCCGCTAATAGAGCAGTACAAGCAAAGAGGGCTCTATAAGCTACATTATTTTTCCATGAAAGCATTTCTATCTAATATGCCTACACTTGATGGAATCTTTCAATCAAGCATGATTTAATTTTTTACGATAGTTGTCCATTAAAGTTAGTAATATCTTAAGGTACTTTAGAGTGGTGCAAGAACATTTCTGATTGACAGAGCCACTTAAATATGTACTTCTTAAACAAGGTATAATTTTATTAAATCAGTTGTGAGTCACTTTAATAACTTATTCATGCGTGTTGCTGTTTGAATAGATGTTTTTACTCGCCTCAACTTTTGTCCTAGATCAAGCTTCAAAACGTAGCCAACTACAGCTCACTGAGCAGCTGAAGTGAAAGCAGGCAGCTTTGTTTGTAATTGCAGTAAAAGTTTTTTTAGGTTTGAAAAAAGAATAACAAAGACAGCCAAAGTTCTTAAATGTATGTAGGCTTAGAGAGAAAAAAAAAAAGGAAAAAAAGAGGTGGGATAATTGTAGCTGGCGGATAACAAAATAAAATCGGAAATTGTGACTGAAACACAATTCTGCAAACCTGAATAAGAAATTCTGACAAATGTCCGGGCACTGGCACAATCCCATGCAATTGTTTTTAGGAAGGCTGGGGTACAAGTAGTTGGTCCCTAACAATGCCAAAATAATTTGAATCTCTGATTTATCAGCCCCCTCCACCCTTCACTCCCTTTATTTAGTGCACATACAATTATGATCCCTGTAGAGGTGGGGAGGGGGGGAGAAGGAGGAACAAGGGGGGAGGCTATTGGAGGGGAACTTGCAGTATGGGGGTAGCAGGGGGAGGTGAAATGACACAATGATGACACTCTATCCATTTAACAACCTTTATAGTGTTTTTGGATGAGGCTGAGTGGGGGGGGGGGGGGAAGGAAGGCTGGGGTGTCTAAGTTATTTCTGAAGCGGACTGAATGTCAAGAAACGCATAGGTGTTTTGGGTCAATTTTTTTACATTTCTTTTTTTATACAATTTGCAAATGTAGTTAAAAACAGCTTGTTAACCACAGGAAAAAGATTTGCTTTTCAGCAGCAATATAAAACCAGTAGACGTTTATAGGTATATGGGTAATTAAAGGGACTTTGTCAATCTAAACACCGCTTATAACGCAAATGTAGAGAATAAAAAATAATGAAAAATAATCTATACATTTAATTAGGAAAATTGGTTTTAAATGTGTATATGGTGACTCCAGCTTATGACAATACCTTTCGGCTTGACATGCAAATTCCACATTTCCCATTGAAAAGTAGTTAATTTGCATATCAAGACACAGGTGATGTCATAAACTGGACTCTAAACAGACTTTTTAAAAACCCATTTGCATCCTAATGTATGAATTGCTTGCAATTTTGCCAACACAATATATAGATGTATTAATTTAAACAAAAAATATTACACGTGGCTGTTGCATTAATGTAATTGGACAAAAACTATTTAAAAGCCCAAGTTGAAGAGCAAAAACTTAAATTATTGATGTAAGACAATGGGACCTAATGAGTTTTCAGGTAGGGTGGAATGGGAATACAAGAATCTTTCCCTGTAAACAAACAATAATAAGACAATGGGATCTAAAGAGTTTTCAGGTAGTATAGAGTGGGAATACAAACATCTTTCCCTGTAAACAAATAATTATATTGTTATAAGACAATGAGGCCTAAAGAGTTTTCAGGTAGGGTAGAATGGGAAAACAAACATTGTCCTCTGCAAACAAATAGCTACAAAACAACACATATATCAAGTGATCACAGGATGCATGCCTTTGTATGAATTGAAGCTGTAATATACACCAGACAGATTTCCATGATGGGTAATGAGAGGAAAGTGAATGAAGCCTAATGCTAATCACCCCTTATTTGCTCATATATTGCCCACTGACTTTTTATCAATGTGCCACCCGCAAAGAATTTCATTTAATTTTCAAAACAGTTGTAGGATATGAGGCAGACTGTAGTCTTGCTGACTACACACATATATTTCTAACATATTATGTATACATTTTGGTCACTTCAGCAGCGCCCTATATTAAATAGGCTGTTTTAAGGTTGTGCGCCCCATCCCCTTGTATTGAGACGCACATTCAGCCCTCCCTGTTGGTGTTGATTGTTGCAAACTACATTGAATATTTAATAGTATCTTTTCTGCGATTTCTAGGTTACACACCAAAGTATAATTGTGAACATAAATCATGCTGAGGCTAATTAACTGTTATTCCCTCTTCCCAATGTGCGGATTAGACAAACAAAGAATTATGGGATTTTATATATGGATTTCAAGACTAGCATTAATTAGTAAAAATGACACTTTTCTTACCATATTGTCAGTATGTCCAAAAGTGTAATGTTGTATGGGTGACTTTATTTTATTCAATAATCTGTATTTTATTTCCTTTATTAAAAAAAGACAAGACAATACCATACAAAAGATTAATAAAAAAAACAAAACAACAACAACAAAAAAACAGTACAGAAAGAGTATACATCATCTCGTCCAAATTTCTTTGGGTTTAGCCGGGGCTTTCAAAGCCCCCACTGATATTTCTGATGATTATACAGAAAGAAGAAAAGGAAGTATATAATCCGACAAGAAAAAACATTACAAAAAAACATAGAATTAGTTAATTGTCACATAGAAGGGAGAGGGGGTGGAATGTATTAATATCCATCTCCGAAATGTATGGACATTCGGGTATAAGGGGTATCATTTGATCCCACATTTGGAAAGACTTAACATCTTGACTTCCGTTCTTAGCGAGTCCTTGCTCCATTTGTAATCGAAATTTAAATTGTGATATAAATTGGGACCAGCTTATCTCTATAATCTGTTTCCACTTATTCTCTTACCTGCTAAACAACAGTGGACCACAGTAGCCTGCTGAATTAATGACAGAGAATCCCATCCTGCATGGCTGGGGATCTTTGGATTTTGATGTTAAAGGTCTGTTTCAAAAACATAATTATCCTATTCCAAAACTTCCTAGTCCTATAGCATCCCCACCAAATGTACAGGTACATACCCACTTCTTTTCCACAGCCCCAACAAGTTTTGGGGATCTGTGGATTCATTGCTGTTATTCTTGTAGGAACCATATACCATCTGTTAATAACTTTATAGTGGGTTTCACATCAGGAGAGATCATGCACATATGTAGTTACTTTTCTTACTGCACTGATCCATTCTTCTTTACTTCTTTACTCATAGTTATACCAAGTTGCTTTTCCCACTTTTGTATAATTCTGTATCAATTGTCTTGTCTATCAATATTTCTTATGCATTTATTACCATCTGTATTCAGCTTTTTTTGAGTGTTCTCTTTTCAGAATGTTAGTCAGTGTATCAAACAGGTCTGGATAGAGAGGTTAGTAGTAGTGGAAAAGGTTTAATGTTCCCATCCAGGAAAAGACCATGTATTGATGTAATTCCCTTCTCTGTCCACTCCCCCCAGGGAAATATCATTCATCACCCACTCCAAGGTCCTAACCCTGAGTGGGGATTAATTTATCTTTAATACCCATTTTAATTTGAACAATATTGGGATCAACTCTTCCATAATCAGATTCTGCCCTTTAATTTTGGATATTATTTTTTTACTATCTAATGTCCATATTATTTGGTCTTTTGACCTTCATTGAGAGCGCTTCTATCTTGTACAAGATCTCCCTCTGGCCGGTGGGTACCTGTGTTTTTAGAATATGGAAGAGAACACTAATCAGTGGGTAACCAGTACCTCCCCTTTTTGTGCTCTCTCTAAAAATGCCCAAGTTTAATCTTGTTTTTTTTTCTTTCCATATAAAGTTTTGGAAAGAGTTTTGTAGTAGGTCCAGCCACTTAGATGGAATATTTAAGGGAATCATGCGGAATAAATACGTCCATTTTGGGACAATATGTGATGTCAAAGCGTTTATACGATCCCACCAAGATAAGTGTAGTTTCTGCCAATCTGCCAATAAGTTTTATTTGTAGTTTTCAGTAGCCAGAGGAAGTTTGTTTCCATCACCTTCGCCAAATTCTGTGTGATTATAATCCCCAGGTCTCAAAAGCCTTTCTTAGTTAAAATGGTACCTCTCCAGGATAGAATCTATACTACCCCTGTCCACGTTCTTAAATTGCACTGACACTTTTTCTAGATTTAGTTTGTAATTTGATACTTTCACAAAGTCATCAATCTCCTGCATAAAAGGGTCAATGGTGTGTACAGGGTCTGCCATCGATACCACGATTTGCATTTAATAGCTCTGTTGGACATTCTGCCTTTTGTTCTACCTCTCGAAAAACCTCCAGTAGGTAATCTACAACATCAAGTTTGAAAGTTTTATAAAACAAGTTGGTATATCCATCTGGCCCTGTAAATGTATTTTTCAACAGTGAATCTATAGCTCGCAGCAGATCTTGTTTCTCGATTGGTCTACTTATGGAATCTTTTCATTAGTAAACACGATTGGAGAAGTCCATATACCATATTTGATCGAATATATATATATTTGCTCTGACAAAAAATGATCTTATATTTGAGGTCAGATTATAAGACAGTGATCCGGTTCTCCCGCAGAGCTGCAGGGGACCTGGATCCCCCTCGCTAACGACCGCCGGGACTTCTATGATGAAGCCGGGTTTTTCCAGCTTTATCATAAAAGTCCAGGCGGAAGTGCCAGGCAGCAGCGGAGGATGTCTGCGCGTATCGTGCAGACATCCTCCGGCTGCCCCCACTAGGCACCAGGAAGATATGGGCAGCCAGGGGATGTCTGCACTATCCTGACACTTCCGTCTATTATGACGGACCGGCTGTTGGAAATAAAAACAAGAAATGCATTTGTTTAACGCCTTAGTGACAAGACATTTTCCCCTTGACTTTCCCTTGGTGACAATGGCTGTTTTAACATTTCTAGGGTGTTTGTGTTTAGCTGCAATTTTCTTCTCTCACATACTGTACCTACACAAATTATATGTTGTTTTTTTCATCATAAGAAGGCCTTTCATTAGATACCATTATGTTCATCATATCTTATAATTTACTACAAAAAAAAATCATAAAATCTGATGAAAAATTTTAAAAAACCCACTATTTCTATCTTTCACCTAAAATATAATTTACACAAATACAATCATTAAAAAAGACCCCGTCTAAACAGTTTTTTAAATGTTGTCCCAAGTTCAGAAATATGCATGTTTCCATATTTTTCGGTATGTTTTTGCGAGTTATGGGGCAAAAACCAAAAATAGTGTTTTTTGTTTTTTTCCTATATTGACCTTTTGACCCCAACCCCAACCCAAAATTTAACCTTAACACTAAATTTAACCCCAACTCTAACCCTTATGCCATCCCTTAATATATTTTAATTACATTTTATGTTAAAAATTATTTAATTTTAACCCTATAGGCTAATCTAAGTATATAACCAGTTTTTATTGAATTAAATATTTATTAAAATTTTTTTACATTGCTATGCTACTTAACTACCACTAGGGGCAGTCAAGTAGCATATTCAGAGCAACAGAAGTGAAGTTACTTTCACTTCCGAAGCCCAGACCTCCAGAGGGCATAGCCATATTGACGGAGCATGCTGCTCCGTCAGTATGGCTCCCACGATCGCTCCGTGCGGCGATCGTGGGTGCCCCAGAAAAGAAATTTCGGTGCTGGCTATTGCCTCGTTAAAGCGGTTTTCGCGATCGTTGAAATAGTCGCGAAGGTGTTAATATCATAATTTTAAAAAAACAACCACCGCAGATTTAGACATACATTACTCTTTTAAATCCCTCGCTATCTCCCCACTTTCCATTCCTCTCTCACCGCCATCCACCCTCCAGATATCCATGATGATCAGTCTCTCAATTGATATCTTGATTTTTCATCCAGTCCTTTGGGTTGTCCACCGCTAGGAATTTTTCAACATGGTCTCTATAGGTCACTATGAGGATATTAGTGTGCCCCCATCTATATTTTACGTTGCTTTCTCTCAAAAGCTTCAGTTCCCCCTGAAAAGATTTTCTCCATATTCTAGTTGAGTAGGATAAGTCTTGGGTCTTTTATCTGTTTATCCCAGACTTGCTCCTTAAACATTTAGGAGCTAAAGTTAACAATCACGTCTCTTGGGGTTGTTCTAGAGCTGTCTCTTGATTTCATTAAACGATGGAATATTTCAATTTGCTGAAGACTAGGGTCCATTTCTGGATTCATGTGTAGGAACATATCTGTCAAAAATTCTTTCATTTAATATGCCCCAGCAAATTTGTCCAATAATATGCCAGTATTATTTTGCCATTTAATATGCCCCAGCCAATTTGCCCAATAACAGAAACATAGAATGTGTCGGCAGATAAGAACAATTCGGTCCATCTAGTCTGCCCAATTTTTTTGAATACTTTTATTAGTCCCCCATTCCCGGTCTTATAGCTAGGATAGCCTTGTGTCTATCCCACGCATGCTTAAAATCCTTGACTGTGTTTACCTCTACCACTTCTGCTGGAAGGCTATTCCATACATCCACTACCCTCTCAGTAAAGTAATACTTCCTGATATTACTTTTAAATCGTTTCCCCTCTAATTTAAGACTATGTCCTCTAGTTGTGGTAGTTTTTCTTCTTTTAAATATACTCTCTTCCTTTACTGTGTTGATTCCCTTTATGTATTTAAATGTTTCTATCATATCCCCCCTGCCAGTATATGCCAGTATTATTTTGCCATTTAATATGGCCCAGCAAATTTGTCCAATAATATGCCAGTATTATTTTGCCAATTAATTTGCCCCAGCCAATTTGCCCAATATGCCAGTATAATTTTATCATTTAATATGCCCCAGCCAATTTGTCCAATATGCCAGTATTATTTTGCCATTTAATATGCCCCAGCCAATTTGCTCAATATGCCTGTATTATTTTGCCATTTAATATGCCACAGTCAATTTGCCAAATAATATGCCAGTATTATTTTGCCATTTAATATGCCCCAGCCAATTTGCCCAATAATATGCCTGTTTTATTTTGCCATTAATATGCCCCAGCCAATTTGCCCAATAATATGCCAATATTATTTTGCCATTTAATATGCCCCAGACAATTTGCCAGTATTATTTTGCCATTTAATATGCCCCAGCCAATTTGCCCAATAATATGCCAGTATTATTTTACCATTTAATATGCCCCGGCCAATTTGCCCAATAATATGCCACTGTTATTTTGCCATTTAATATGCCCCAGCCAATTTGCCAGTATTATTTTGCCATTTGATATGCCCCAGCCAATTTGCCCAATAATATGCCAGTATTATGCCCAGCCAATTTGCCCAATAATAGTCCAGTGTTATTTTGCCATTAATAAGCCACAGCCAATTTGCCCAATAATATACCACCCTCCTCCCCCTTCCCCAGTCTACCCTCCTGCACAGAGGAGGGGAACACTAAAACGGATATGACGTACTGTCATATCTAGTGGCAATAAAAATACATTTCCGCCGGGCCCAGAGAGGAGAGCCCGATGTTGTCTAAGTCTTAAACAACATCAGGCTCTCCTCTAGGGGCCGGCGGCTACTGGATGCGGCTGTCAAAAAGTTAAAATTTATGTTAAAAAAATATATATATTCATACAGAGACATGCAGCTTCGAGGCACACCTCCCATTATCCAGCGGCGCACTTACGTAGAGCATAAAAATTATATAATTATATATATTATATATATATATAGTTAGCAAAACAGCAAGCAAAGCCCTAAATTAGGAGAAAAAAATGTGTTAAATATGTCTGTGGAATCTCCTGTTTATGACACCACCTGTGGCTTGAGATGCAAATTAACTGGTTTTCCACTGGAAATGTGTAACTTGCATTTCAAGCCATAGGTGATGTCATAAGCAAGAGATATCCATTAAAAAAAAACAAAAAAAAAACTTTTCTCCTAATTTAGGCATTTGCTTGCTATTCTGTTAGAACAATGTATAGGTCATTTTCAATCGTTTTTTATTCTCAACATTCACATTATAAGCAATGTTTAGGTGATACAGTCCATTTAAGTAGGGGTAATGCTAATTACAAAACAAAAAACACTTGCATGCAAAAGCTAAACAAAGTGTGAACGAAAATTAACCTAGACATCAATTGAGAGAAAATAAATAACACTTAATTATGAGAAACACCTGAGGTCTAAGCAGAAACACCTAGTAACAGAGCAAACTGTTTTACACAGTGTTACATAAAGTATAGGCATGAACGTTATTTCTCAACAGAGAGTGGAAAAATTGTAGCACCCTTCATCATCAGTTTAAATAGCACACTAACTTTAAGCCACTTACAATCAGAATTTGCATTGTGTTGGGATGGATGTGGGGAACACTGGTCTACCCGGCTCTGGTGGGCGACCGCAGCCTGCCACTTGAAAGTAGGGCCTGTTTGTCAGTACCAATGCACTGCCAGATATCTGTTACATTGGGGGTCACATGACCTCCAGGCGCTCCTACAGCTACCAGTGTGGACAACTAAATGCCTGTGTGCCTGGGCAGCGCACAGGCATTGGTGCTGCCATGAAGGGCCGGGTCATTGTAGGAATCCAGAAAGTTGGGAGGGCAACTGAATACAGTGGGTGCAATACTTAATGTAATGGGTGCTATATCTGGGGCTATGGGTGCAATCTGGTGTTCAGGAAAGTGACAGAAAGAGTGCAGAGAACATGAATGGTGTGAAGGAGGGCTGGGGGTGGAGTGCAGCAAGGGATAATCGGAAGCATGTGGAATGTATGTCTGGTAATAAAATGACAGGTAGGTTCAAGCAGCACCAATAAATTGCACTGGCCCAGAACCCACACTATTTCACAGTATTCCCCTTATTTTCCAGCTGCATTGGACTCTATCAAGTTAAATTCTTTCCAGGACTCTGTTATATTCTTGATGCCTATAGTAACCGTTAATGTGAAATATGGTGCCAACAAACTAGATCGCATTTATTTGATTAAATGTGTATGGTCGCATTTAAGCATGATGATTTTTTTTTTTTGTTATGTTTTGGGACCATGCTGTATTGAGCAGACTATATTTTTGCATGATCACTTACACATTTTGTATTGCTCAGTTATGGAAAAACAAAGTACACTGTACCCCCAGGTTTACATCACACATTATCTCAATAGGAGCCCTCTTATTGGTTCCTATGAGGTGCTGAAAACACCCTTTTGTAAATAACTGAATCAACCCTTGGGAGAAATCCTGCTACGGGTAAGTTATCAAATACTGTGCATCCATTGTTAATGCACTATGGCGAGGACAGGCGAGGAGAGCCATTTCTCCTGCAGTCATCTTCTTGTTCTTGAATCCATCATGGAAACCATGACTTGTGTAAGATGTGAAGATAAATTCACGCTTATAACCACTTATCACATTGTTTTCCTAAATGCCTTTAGTACTCTGCAGCAAAGTCATATTAACCATTTGGTTTGGCTCTCCCAAGCACAACCAAACTATATCTACAGATGTAGCTGTATAAACCAACTATGGGAATCAAATAGGATTTGTTTTCTTAATATTCAGTTAGCTTTAGATGCACATTGCTTTGTGTACTGTAGACTGTTCTTGGTTAATTATAAATATGCACACCGTACGCTACGTGGGGGGGGGGGGGGGGGGTCACAGGAATAATAGTATGATAGTAGTATTATTAAAAGTGACAGACACAAATATTATTCGTATTGTTAATGTAGAAGGTGGGATCCCACTGCAGATAATAACAGGGGGCCACAATGACCAGTTAAACATAGGACATTCTATGCTGTCCTAAGGGCATTTGTATTTTAGAATGACCTAACGTCCTACAGACAGGAACGGGTTAATATACTATTAAAAATAGAATCTATGATGGTGTACACCAGATTTTTTTTCCCAAACACAAGTTTTCTTAACAAGGATTGAGGGATGAAACCTCACTGTTAGGAATTAAGGTAACCATAATCACTTTAATTCTTTGACAAGATCACTGCAGCCCAACGAAAACCTGGACAAATAGAACTAGTCCTTTAAAAAAAAAAATGCATTTGTTTCAGTTTTTACATATGTAAAAAATGAACTTCTAATTAACTAAAATTGTATCAACTAGACATTTTAGATCAAAATTAGAGTTGAGTGGACACTTGGATGTTTGGGTTCGGCCGAACTTCGAAAAAATGTCCGGGACCGTGCTCGAACTTGACCCCTAACCCCATTGAAGTCAATGGGGACACGAACTTTTGGCCACTAAAATGCCTCTAAAAAAAGTCCTGGAAAGGGCTAGAGGGCTGCAAAATGAAGTAAAATGTGGGTAAGAGTGTCCCCATTTATACGAATAGGTCAATTGACCTATTTCGTATGAATGGGGACTCTATTTCGGTTTATAGAAAGCCAATAGCATTGCATGTATTCTATAAACCGAAAGTCAATAAACCGAAAGACATTCGGTTTATTGACTTTTGGTTTATGGAATACATGTAATGCTATTTGTAACGGATCGCCTGGCACCCCGACTGGGTACCTCCGTTGAAGGATGCTCCTAGCGCTTCCTGAGGACTCCAAGCACTCTGGCAGACATCACAATCACTGAACCGGAGAAACAAATAAATTCTCCCAAGCATATGAATGCTGTAGACAGTTGAATAGGAACCATACGAATAGGTTTACTCTCCTAGCAGTCAAACTGGAACAGCATACAATAAATCCTTCCCCCAATAATGAGACGACACTTCACTTTGAGGGTTAAAACAGGAACTCCCTGTACTGTCACATACAGTCTCTTTTATTCCCAATCCACAAACATAGTACAGCCCACAGGGCATTACAAAACAACCAATCAATCCATACAATACACACAGACACTCCCACACAGAATCCTCCTCTCTGCATGTGATATGATTACTGAACACAATGGGTAATCTCATTATCACCGGCAGAGGAATACAGTTTTTACACAATATTTATAACTTCTAAAATATACATGTCACAAACATAAAGCATACATTTTCATAATCAATCCATTCAGGGCAACAACATATTAAAAAATGGCACGAATCAGACCAGGGGTTCAAAAGTTAAGGGAAAGTCCTTTTGATTGGCTTTCTGGCCCAAACCAGTTTCAGAGTCTTCTATCCTGGAGAATAATTCAATTATCTCCCAGGACAGACCCAAGACTCCATTAAGCACATGGTTGCAAAAAGACACAAAACACTTTAAAATACATAAAGTAACCTTTTCACATAACACACAGACATTTCACATATCCCCAGATAGCTGGGATCTGAGCGCACAAAACTACTGAAGAGCGCTCAGATCCTATTCACACAGTTCAATTGCTATGGAGCCGAAGTCTTTAACTACACAAATGGGCTCCATGGCATAGCTATCTGGGTTAACACATTCTCATAAAGTCTGGTCCATAGTCCAAAGGCAAGAGGCGGGCAAGCAGCCCCCTCCAAGGACACGTGGGGAGGCCGGTTTCGCCACATTTCTCCCCTTTACCATCCAGACTAACAGGGTATCTGACCTCCTGCCGGTCAGTGCCCTGGTTAGTCCAGCAACCCACCCACGAAGCACAAACAGCAATACAGCCCACCCACAATAACTGGTTACTACACCTGGATAAAATAGCAACTTGTCCATGTCCAGGTGCCTCACCACGGCTGTGCGGGGGGCTGGTAGACTGCCTTGGTGGGTTGCTGAGTGGGCAGAGACCAGCGGTACTCTGCCCGGGTGCCAGCACTACCACTGAAGTAGCCTGGTTGTGGGAGGGGGAGACCGACTGTCTCCCCTCTGGATACACTGCTCTGTGGCTGGGGGACAGGACCGACCGTCCCTACCCCTGGTGCCGCAAGTGCAGAGACTACAGTCCCATCTGCATAGTTGTGGGGCTTAACATCTCCCCTTGGTGGGTTAGGCTGCCGCTGGAGAGAGGGTGTAACAAGCTCCTCTCTCTGAACTGTAGACTGCCGCTGGGGAGAGGGGGTAACCTGCTCCTCTCCCTGACCCTCTCTTTGCTGGTGGAGAGGGGGACCAACTGTCTCCCCTTTCAATATTTTGTCCTGCGGCTGGGGTGCGAGACAGACGGTCTCTGCTTCCTGGGGTACACACTGCCGCTGGGGAGGAAGGACGGCACCTTCAGCTCCCTGGGGTACACACTGCCGCTGGGGAGGAAGGACGGCACCTTCAGCTCCCTGGGGTACACACTGCCGCTGGGTAGGAAGGACGGCACCTTCAGCTCCCTGGGGTACACACTGCCGCTGGGGAGGAAGGACGCCACCTTCTGCTCCCTGGGGTACACACTGCCGCTGGAGATCTGGGCCGACCGCCCAGCATCCCTGTAGGGCCGGTAGAGAGACCGCCATCCCATCTCCACCTGCCATCTGTGGGTCTTCCCAGGACCAGTCTGTGAGGTCCCTCAACATTTGCGAGTAAGGACCACCTGCTTCCGCACCTGGCAACTCCGGCTGCTGCTGGGGATCTGGGCCGGTCCCATCTCCACCTGCCTGTTGTGGTTCCTCACAGGACCAGTCTATGAGGACCCCTACTTCGGGTTCCTGCGGCCGCCTCAGGGGGAGACGGCTAGCCTCCTCGGATGCAGCCTCTACTCGGCTGCTGTAACACTCCTTCCGCTGAGCATACTCTCTCTCTTTCGCCAGACGGAATTCTCGGGCCAGCCTTGTGTTTCGCTCGGCCGTGACCTGGTTCCAGATCACCCGGCGTACCTCCATGGGTAAATCATCCCCATACTGGGCCACTCGCTGCCTCACCTCGGCCATCCAATCATCGCCAGAGCATTCCATACTTGTCTGCTCCAAGTCGCTGGATACCTCTGCTCCCAGGGGCGCTGCACGTGTGCTAGCGTTGCCCTCAATTTGTAACTCCAAACGAACTGTGTCTCTGAGCTGCTTTACCTCGCACTAGGACGCCATCCCACTGCTGCCACCAATGTAACGGATCGCCTGGCACCTCGACTGGGTACCTCCGTTGAAGGATGCTCCTAGCGCTTCCTGAGGACTCCAAGCACTCTGGCAGACATCACAATCACTGAACCGGAGAAACAAATAAATTCTCCCAAGCATATGAATGCTGTAGACAGTTGAATAGGAACCATACGAATAGGTTTACTCTCCTAGCAGTCAAACTGGAACAGCATACAATAAATCCTTCCCCCAATAATGAGACGACACTTCACTTTGAGGGTTAAAACAGGAACTCCCTGTACTGTCACATACAGTCTCTTTTATTCCCAATCCACAAACATAGTACAGCCCACAGGGCATTACAAAACAACCAATCAATCCATACAATACACACAGACACTCCCACACAGAATCCTCCTCTCTGCATGTGATAGGATTACTGAACACAATGGGTAATCTCATTATCACCGGCAGAGGAATACAGTTTTTACACAATATTTATAACTTCTAAAATATACATGTCACAAACATAAAGCATACATTTTCATAATCAATCCATTCAGGGCAACAACATATTAAAAAATGGCACGAATCAGACCAGGGGTTCAAAAGTTAAGGGAAAGTCCTTTGTGACTAAATGAAGCATGGCTTTCTGGCCCAAACCAGTTTCAGAGTCTTCTATCCTGGAGAATAATTCAATTATCTCCCAGGACAGACCCAAGACTCCATTAAGCACATGGTTGCAAAAAGACACAAAACACTTTAAAATACATAAAGTAACCTTTTCACATAACACACAGACATTTCACATATCCCCAGATAGCTGGGATCTGAGCGCACAAAACTACTGAAGAGCGCTCAGATCCTATTCACACAGTTCAATTGCTATGGAGCCGAAGTCTTTAACTACACAAATGGGCTCCATGGCATAGCTATCTGGGTTAACACATTCTCATAAAGTCTGGTCCATAGTCCAAAGGCAAGAGGCGGGCAAGCAGCCCCCTCCAAGGACACGTGGGGAGGCCGGTTTCGCCACACTATTGCTATTCTATAAGCCGAAATAGAGTCCCCATTAATACGAATTAATCTTTCGGTTTATAGACTTTCGGTTTATGGAATACATGTAATGCTATGGGCTTTCTATAAACCGAAATAGAGTGCCCATTCATACGAACAGGTCAATTGACCTATTCGTATGAATGGGGACTCTATTTCAGTTTATAGAAAGCCCATAGCATTACATACAATGTAACCGCCGAACCCCGAACATACAGTGAAATGTCCGTGCTCGGGGTCCAAAAACCATAATGTTCGGTACAAACCCGAACAGTGCGGTTCGGGTTCGCTCAACACTAATCAAAATGCTTTAATAAAATACAAATAAAAACAGCCTCTTTGTCCTACATAGTTCTAGCAGGCGGTTGACATAGGTCAGATAAAATGTGTGACCCATCTGACCCACCAGATCCACTCCATATAGGGAAAGCTTGGCGGTAATACAGCAAACACTCCAAAAAAAACCAACCTTATTGGCTTCCTATGGTTTGATGCCGTTTCTACAAATAAAAGTTGGTACATCAATGTTTGATCCTGCATTTACCTAATGAGACAGATTGCAATGCGGGCTATTCTGCTTAAATGCTACGGTTTACCGGTTAACTGTTGGGTTGGGGACCCGTTGCCCTGTAGAAAAGGCACTAGGGGATATCCCAGTTACACAAGTCCACAGCATACTCTGTTGCAAAGGTCACTTATACTACACCTGAAACATATTGTTTAGGTTATGTTGGCACAATCATTTCCAGTTTCCAAATTTTTATAGGATACCACTTTGTTCCATCTGTCTTCTCTTCCTACTGAATTTATGTAATAAGATATAGTAAAAAAGAAGGTAGATTAATTGTTCTAAGATTTGGCAATATCCTGCATCTTCTCTAAAGATTTAAGTTTTGATCTTCAACTGTGAGGGTAGTTCTCAGGTCATACTAAATTATCATAAAAACAAAAACATACTAAAAGCACATCCTTTCTATATCAAAACTATATTGTACTTTTCATTTATACTGGCGAATTAAAAATTCTGAGCTTATCCTTAATTGAAAATGACTTAATGCAAGTAGTATTCAGTTTAATAGAAAAAAAAAAAAAAAAAAGGACAGCAATTCAGAATGTGTGATTGAGAGGGATGGGTGATAAAGGTACAAAACTGTGTCAAAAGATCTCTTGCTCGGTGTAAGCCTGCAATCAATTTCTCCTTGGGAGATATTCACTAAACGGTGCAGGCAAATTGAACATTTCATCTCACTGACTTAATTATGCATTATGCAGAAACAAGTCTGCCGAGATTGTCCAGCTATAAGAGCTTAACTGGCCTTAATACAGTGTTAGATCTTTAAATATTGAAATGTTCATCTTGCCTCAACTAGTTTTTAGTTAATAGGTTTTCTTGTGCATGATATCAGTTAACCAACCGTTCTGTGATATTACTTTGAAACGTCTCTCTTGCCTTTATTCATGTATACACTGCGCTCACTACACTATCTCCCGACATTCCTTATGCAATTCCTTAATTATGTAGTCAGTAGCTAAAAGTCGGTTTTCAGGCAGATCATATTTGACCAATATAATTGTTTTTGCACTCAAAACAATGTTTCAGTAACTGATCTGGCCTTTTGTTTTACATTCATATCTTTGCAGATTTTTTGTGCATTCATAAATCTTTCAATATAAGCACATAAAATTAGTGGTGCTTTTTAGAGCTGCAATAGGTCAATAAAGAACAAATTGTTACCCCAGGACTTGAAAAATCCCAGGAGCAAAGAAGTCATTGCTCCTAAAACCACTACTGCTGGCTCCCAACTTTGATTGTGTTACAAATAACCCTATGGAAGTACCGTTTCCCTGGATCCTAAATTGGCCTTTGTGGCTCCAAACGTTTAAAAATGTTTTGTCAAGCCCGGTCACACAATAAAAGATTTTGACAGTTAAAGGGATACTGCCACTTAGATAAGATATAACTAGATTACCTCTGCATTTAAAACAAGCACATATATAAGATATATGCCACCGTTTTATTTTCTTATAGGATTGAATTGCACATAAAATTAAAAATAACATTAGGTGTTTCTTTCCAGCGTTCACTTTGAGCATTTTACCCATGATGCAACGTTCTCCAAAATCTTTCAGCAAGTCTCACTTGTGGCCAAAGCCTGTATGATGTCATAAGATACACCCTGCTCTATTACTGGCTCCTGTGTATCACCAGTGGGCAGGACTAGGTGGCTGTGTACACTTTTATTTTACCCGTCTTCCAACACAGAGGAGATTGACCTGATCAAACTGGATCATAACTCCTTCCCCTTGTGATCTAATAGTTAACCCCTTAGTGACCGAGTGCTATGTTGCATTTGATGTGCCTTGAAGACCAGAATTCCATTATTTTTGTCATACGTTTACTGAACTGTGAATTTCTTTCTTTGTGTTCAGTCCACTCACACAAATTATATATAATTTTTTAAAGGACAGATAGGGCTTTCATTTGATAATATTTTTATCATATGATATCATTTACTATTAAAAAAATATAAAATATGATGAAAATAAACTTTGACCTAATTTTTTTTTTTTACACAATTACAAATGGTTAAAAAGACCCCGTCTATATATTTATAATATTTGTCCTGAGTTTAGTAATACCAATGTTTCCTTGTTTGTCTATGCTTTATTTCAAGTAATAGGGCAATAAACAATTAGTGTTTTTTTTTGTTTTCTAATCATTTTCTTCTACAGTGACTTTTTAACCCCAACCCTAAATTTACCCCATCTCTAAATTTACCCTAAATCTAAAACTACCCCCACCCCTTAATCTAACCCTTGTAATCATCCGAACCCCCCTGTAACCCTAATTCTGACCCTATTTAGGACCCTAACCCTAGATCTAGGTACAGTAGATCTAGGGTTAACTTTTTCCATTTATTTAATTCATTTTCTATTTTTAACTGCAATATACTTAACTGCCTGTAGGGGCAGTCAAGTAGCGGTTTCAGAGCGACGGAAGAGATTTTTTTTTTCTCTCTTCCGTTGCTCTCCTCTGGGCACGCTGTATCGGAGGAGCATGCTCCTCCGATACTGCACACACCAGCGATCACCGGGTGATCGCGGTGCCCAGGGGGGCACAAAAGGTGTTGAATGATGCCTCCATCGAGGCATCATTGCAACACTCTCACACATAGGCAGTGATCAACTTTCACTGCCTATGTGTGTAGCGCGCATACGATCACATTCGCGGTGATCGTATGCGCGCGGGGGGGGGGGGGGGGGAGGAGGCCTGAAAGCCCTCTCAGAGGCCGCTTCGGATCCGAAGCAGCCTCTGGGAATAGCTACAGACATGTAGTGTTGCGCTAATGAGCGCAACACTACATGAAAACGGAGGACGTATATATACACGTCCTCATGGTCCTTAAGGACCATGCTTTTCAGGACGTATATATACGTCCGAATGCGTTAAGGGGTTAAGCCCCCCGCCCATTTAATGCAAGTCTATGATCAGAATTCTGACTTATATACTGCATTCTGTATCCCCAGCCCCAAAGTGAGTTACTAGTGCTGTAAAGTCACTGAGGGGTTGGGGTTTGGCCCGCACTAAACACTTGTTTAGTAAAATAGTTCATGACATAACAAAAACAGGACATTTCTGAAATCTACAATGCAACATAAAAAATCTAATTTTTTTTCATTGGTGGGAATGTCCCTTTAAGTAGAATTGAGCATTTAGTGTTAACAAAATCTATTAATTATTTAAAGTAGTTGCTACATAGATAAAATAAATAATCTATTGAGTGAAAAACACACACAAAATCTAAATCAGTTTTTTTCCTTATTTTATTATTTTTATCCTTAGATGTATGTGGTTGAAGGGGGGGGAAAAAAAAAATCAATCTGGTATTTCAACACTTACCATTTTTTTCCCTTAAAGATAAACACAAAATTGTATTGGATGGCTAACTCTCAAATGCAGCTTTCATAATGTTATTAAGCTTCTCATACAGTCTGTCTACTGCATTTTACCAATTCAATACACACCAGTTCGACAGTTTTGCATAAATTGCACATTAAGATGCTTTATGGAAATAATCGTTTGCAAAGAGGACAGGGGGAATAAAAAAAAAAGAAAAAGAAAAAACATACTTAAGAGAATGCGACATTAATATATATATATATATATATATATATCAGATTTGTGTGCCCAGGAGGAGGAGGGGGACGATGATGACTAAACATTAAAACAAAAGGATCTCTCCGCTATCAAAATATACAATTTCAATTGCAGATAATGCAAACATTATTTAAAAAATAGTATGCAATCCATTCCGATTGTAAATGGTGGTAATCTGTCCTTCAACCAAAAAGGTGGAGGTCTTGGTTCGAACAAGGGGAGTTCGTTTTATGATTCTGAATAGAGTCCTAATCTCTAGAGCGGAGTGAAGCCACAATTTGTTCTTCTCCAGTAGCAGTGAAAACGCTCAGGCTTCTCAGAATCTTAAATGAGATTTGTGTTTCACCATGTATCTAAGTGAAAAATGGGGGGGAAAAAACGTGAGAATATTAGACTACAATCGATCTGCCAAGACAATGTAAAAGGTTTTAACGGTCAGCGATTAATAACAAACTGAGGCAGCTATACATGCTAGTTTATTACTAGCCACCTTAGCAACAAAATAGAACATGTGACTTATTTTGAAGGATGTACATTAACAATTTTAATATAATATATATAAATATGTATGTAAACACAACACACTTGAAAATGTTTCATTTTTAATGTTTCTTCCTGTAGGATATTTTGATCTTTACAAATAAAATTACAGTTAATGAACAGATTTGAAATCCACTGCTCAATAAAAGTTTTAACATTTACACGCCCACCAAAAGAGTTGATGACTCTTTGGGCTAAAACGTTAATGAAACCGCATTTGTAGGTGGTGGACAATTTGGGGATGCATCATGCACAAGCTGTAACAAAACACTTTATAATATTAGAACTGGCATATGATATAATGTGAACACAGTTGGAAATGTGTTAATGTTGATCTCATGCCTGAAAGGAGGTGTGGACTAAATAGCTACCCTGAATATAAGAAAAGCATGCTCCAACATACCATAAGATGATTTGGGATTTGAGGGGAGGAGGGGGTAAGCAATCCTTCAAAAAGCTCTCTTAAATCACTAGATTACACCCCAAGACATAGGTCATTAAAATAAAAATCACACACTAATGCTTTAATCTTATGCTCTGAAATCCCTTTAATGGTCATAAAAACAATAGAAAAATTACTACTAGATCCTGAATATCTACAGAAAACTGTGGTTTTCATTATTTAAACGTGAAGTTCAGAAACCTTATGTGTGACATTTTTCAACAGATTCTGTAAAGTTCACTTAGGATCATAATACCTCTGTGAGGCAAAAAAAAAAAACGTAAATCAAACAATATTCCTAATTTATAGCCCAGAGAAAAGAAAAAAAAACATGAAATTTCCTGACCCCTCTGAAATCACAAAGAACACAGTGAAGATTGGTGAGTGAAAATGTGTGTAACTCATTATCATTAGAGGTCTGCTAAAATAAGCACTTTTACCTGCAAAGTAGAAATTTCAATAATTGAGAGACACTGTAGTGCTGCCCAAGAGATTAATCTTAATTTAAATTGTACAGAGGATATGGAGACCATGGGGGAAACAATGCTTTTTGATAGGAATCGGATACACACTATCTAGATTCTGGACATCTGAGAAATCTCCAAATGATGCATTCACGTGGTGTTAAAAAAACAACAACAAAAAAATGGACATTACACTTTCATCAGTAAAACAAAAACATTTTTCCTCCAACTGTTTACCTGTCCAAAGTCTCCCAGAATTTCAGAAAAACAGGTCTGTCCAAATGCCTTTTGTGGTAACTTAACTCCAAAAGTGTGACATCCCACTTCTGTACATTGGGATCCAGCCGAACTTCATCGTACTTGAGGTGAAAGGCTTTAACTAAAAGTGGGGAAAAATTGTGTTTTTAATTTTATAACCAATCCAATTTTTATCATTCGTGAATACTAGAATTATTATTACACAAAATGTTTTAATAGGACATCTGAACCACCAGTTGATTAACAGGAGGCCCGATCTGTACATTTTGTTTAAGTTGTTAACCTACAACTGAATTTTTTTCTAGGGTATTACCTTTCTACAGGGTATACACAAAAATGTTATCAGGCATTGAAGCATGTCACTGACTTAATCACAAAGTCAAATGTTATAGGCCCAAAAACAAACTACATTTCAAATGATATGTATTTTAAAACTATAGTATGTAAAACTTTTTAAGAGGCGACATTACCTAGATACTAATATTAAAGAACAATAACTAAACTTCAGCAAAAGACTTGTCGTGGTAAGGCATGTAAACAATAGTAGAGGGGGAAATGGAGCTTTGTCTTTTGTTTAAACATCATAACAAATCCCATTTATTCCTGGAATCAATCTTATAATGCCAAATGTCAATCCAATTGTAATTTGGATTTTTACATTTTTGTTTAGAGTACTGTACTTTTGGCAAATGGGAGGAAAATGCATCATAATGTACATAATTTAACACTTTAAATAAATGTTAATATTGTTATTGTAATTTCTTCCCTCCCCGATAGAGAGTGGAAATGTCTAAGGGATAGAGAATGTTTAATGGTGACATTCCACTAAACGGCATAGCAACTGAAGTGATGGGATATCTTTAAAAACTAGGGGTAAAATATACAACCTATTTAAGTTTAAAATATTAAAAAAGGGGAAGTCTAAATGTAGGAAGAAAACCGCCAGAATGAAACTGAAGGCTACACGATTAGTAATCATTTACTTAGGTTACAATATTTTCCCTTTAAGTAAAAAATAAAATGTAAATAAAATTAAATATAAATAAATAAAAAAGTTTTCACCAGCGCAATCAGCTCGGTGTTAACAAAGCAGGTTTTACATAATTCTTAAACACATACATGATGTGGGGGAATTTGTTGAATTATGTATTAAATTCACCATTACTTTTTCTGGCAGGGGGTCTAATTAGTCTGGTCCATAAAATGAGTATACAATGTGATACCTGTGGCTAATCGGACACAAAAAGATTTGGTTTTTAACCATGCATGACTACTGTTCACTTCACTGTTGCAAAATGTATAAGAAAAAATAAAAAAACACACTTTTTGCAAATATATCTACAGGTGATCCATCAGGTAACAACCATGGCCAACCCTTGAACTGCCACGCAGGACCTTGAACAAACACTGCTACCACACGATCCCTGAAACAAAATTGAAATGTGGTTATTTGCATTGCTCAATTCACTGACTAATCTCACCAGCACATTCTTGTTAATGGAGTTTGACTAAAAACATTGACAGATTCAATATAGTCTGATCTTATCTATGCAGTATAATGTATACTACGAATACAGCTGTATATCCTAGTACACAGCTATAGGCACAGTTATTTTACAGCACACACACCTATGACAATACCTTTTCATTCATCCAGATACTATTTTGCATTAGTGTGTACTTGTAGAGGTGTTAAGCAATTGAAACAGAAGTGACATTACAAGTCCGTAGAGTGGAATCTTCATTTGGGGAGGATATATTGGATGAGAGCAATGTAGTCATAAAGCGTATATGACTGCCTTAACCCAAAGCTTTATATGACTGCCTTAACCCAAAGCTTTATATGACTGCCTTAACCCAGAGTATGACTTTTTAATGTTTGCAGGAGCTGCCCCTCAGACACTTCTAACCCTACCATATTTAATGTGTTTTATTCTTTATTTATGCATCCAAATAATTGCTCCATGAAGTGGAAATAAAAATATTTACCAATATGTTAAAGACACAAACCTTACCATAGGAAAAACTGCTGGCCTGATGTGAATATGCAGCTTCCATGTTTTAAATTAAATTGTAGAGCACACAGATGTGCAGTAATATAGGATAATGCACATAACTTCATGAAGAAAAATAAAGCTGTGGTGTGGCTTGATACTGGCTCAGACATCTAAGAGTTGAAAAAGTTTGACAGCGACCACACTCCATCATCAAGTGCCATAGTAACCAAGTACTGTTACCCATCCATCATCAGCTGCAGAACGAAACAATGCACTAAAAAGCACTTAAAATGTACAGAGGAAATGATGGGAGTATTTATACAGAATTGTGTTTAATTTGAAGCCTGTAAAGAACTGCGATCAGAAGTTGTACAGCCGGTGTAGGAGATACTTTAGTTTAATAGGCACTTTGGTACCTTCAGTCATACATTAGTTCCCAGGAACGTCACAAGAAAATATCCAGTTAGTGAAAGTGGGTGTGACAGTCACATCCTTGCAGAGAGACACTACAGTATGGGCAGCCTGCCTCTGTCCCCCAAGCACCCCCCAGTTACAGAACTGATTAAAATGAAAAAGGAAAAAAAAGCTTTTATTGTAGTCTTAGGGCTAGGTTTAGGGCAAGAAACAATTATATATGATCAAAATACTGGTATCTAGAGAAAGTTTAGTCAGAAAGCAGTTAAAGTGTACTGGTCATGAAATGATGACCGGATCATTTACGAAAACAATATTCCATATATACAGTGGTCTAGGAAAACTATAGATGAAAACGCATAATAATTTTGGTTTGCAGCCATCACCTTTTAAGCCTCTTGAATGCAAATGACATACAAATAAAATGACCCTGGCTGCACACCTCGGTGTGCACGCACGCACGCACACACTAGCTCACTGTTCAATCCCAGAATGCCACACACACTTCCTACAATGAAGACCTGGAGGAAAAAAGCCTTCAGGGAAGAGCATATCATCATCCACGTACTTACTGACCATTTCAAGAGCTAATGTGTACATTAAATTGTATTCCCTTCTTGAATTGGACCTTATTATTCACACTTTTCCACTTTAATTTTACAGTGCAATAAATGTGCCTTTCATAATGTTAAAGGTGCAGGCACATAACATTGAAAGTCATGTCCCATACTAGCTCTTCCAAAATAAGTCTAGGCGGCAATATGACATTTCACAAGTGACAACTTCAATAATCTTTATCAATACAGTCTGAACGGCTAATTTCACACTGTTTGGTCCAACTGAAGATCCATTATACATCCGTTTTCACTTACATTTCATATTCATATAGTTCTAGGGTTTTGATGAAGTGATATTTAGCGGTCCATGTGTCACAATGTGGGCAGGTACAGACCCATGCCTTCACATGAAAACGTGCTAACACAATGAATGGGCATCTATGTACAGTGTCATTTTTGCATGATGGGTCCACTTTACTGCTGATAAACTGCCACGTGAAAGCAGAAATGAGGCTGGTGTATCCAGTTCACAGTCCAATTGCCGCCCCTTGCACTCAGACACGGAAAATACATAAAAATCCATCCACTCCAACAGGAGCTTTGTGATTTATGGCCAGTTTCTTTGTTTATTTCTAATATCAATGTAAAATAGCCAAGTGACTTATCATTTGTCCCAGATTATGGACGTGTGACAGGCACATCCTCTGTTCCTGGCAATGGACGTGCCAGCCTGCGGTGAAATAAGCGGTTTTCGTGGTCAACGATCGCGAAAACCGATTTGACGTTGCTGGTCTATTGCCTCGATGTTGAGGCAATAGCCAGCACTGAAATTTTCTCTCTGGGGCACCCACGACTGCCCCTAGAGGCAGAAAGCAACATTGCAATATTAAAAAATAAAAATAAAAAAAATAAAGATTTAATTAGCTTAAAACTGGTATTATGGTTAATTAGCCTATAGGGTTAAAATTACATTTTTAGCATAAGGGATAGGGTTAAAATTAAAATATATTAAGGGATAGCGTAAGGGATAGAGTTGGGGTTTAATTTAGGGTTCGGGTCAAAAGGTCAATATAGGAAAAAAACAAAAAATGTTTTTGCCCCATAACTCGCATAAAAATACCGAAAAATATGGAAACATCCATATTTCTAAAGTCGGAACAAGATTTAGAAACTTTTTTTAATGATTGTATTTGTGTAAATTATATTTTAGGTCAAAGTTAGAAAAAGTGTTTTTTTTGTGTTTTTTTTTTTACATTTTCATATTTTCATATTTTATGATTTCTTTGTAGTAAAATATAAGATATGATGAACATAATGGTATCTAATGAAAGCCCTTCTTATGGCAATAAAAACAACATATAATTTGTGTGGGTACAGTATGTGAGAAAGAAGAAAATTACAGCTAAACACAAACACCCCAGAAATGTCAAAACAGCCATTTTCACCAAGGGAAAGTCAAGGTAAAAATGTCTTGTCACTAAGGGGTTAAAATCATGGAAGTTGGTGTTAGGAGTACGCTAAATATTTGATATGCTCTAAATATATGAAAAATGTTCAAGTATGGCCACAATAATTGATCTATTGATCGCATGTGAGTTGCTGTTGAGAGTATGGTAAATATTTTATATGCTTTAAATATATGAAAGATTTTCAAGTACTACAACAATTATGAAAACGATGTTGTCCAATTATTCTATGTGATCATTTATTAGCCATTTTGTAAGTAGACATTAGAGCAAGGCCTGAGAACCTTGGGGCCAGAGATCCATAGGGCTCTTAAAATCCCTGCTGCCAGCTCCTCACAGGTATACGGTTTCACACAAAAAAACAACACTATAGATGTACTAGTTCCTGGCTCCTAAAATAAAACGAGTCTGGTTCCTCAATTTCTCTGTCTGGATTCTAAAGTCTACAAATAATTTGTTAACCCTATCCTAGACATAACACATAAATCACCTGTTTTATAGTCTGTGCATCCAGATAGGAAAGGTCTGCATTGTTACCTCATGTGTACTTCAGTGGTGGCTACAAAAAGGTTATTCAGCGAATAATTTGCTTGTTACTTAAACTCCTCCTTCACAACTTTTAAAAGGGGCATACATATGTAATAACCAACCAAGCTTTTTCCAGAACTAAAAGGTTATGCAAAAATGCTTGTACTCTTTTAGTGACCTAGGCATACTAGACGACCAGACATGTTATTTACTTCTGCCGCAGATATGATTTTACATTACATTGAAATACGGAAAGTTATCTGTAAATGACAGCACTTTGAAACCTTTAATTTTACCTTCACTCAAACAAAAACCATGTATGTCAACCCCATTTATGCTTACAAAGTGTGTCTAGTAACAACTGAAAAGAAAATTGCTACCCATGCTGAATATCAGATTTGCAATTTCCAAACCCCCAAAACTGTGTGAAGGTTTGGAAACTTTAACATAGGTTTTCCTAAATAAAAAAAAAAAGGATACATGCGAAACCTGTATTTTCGGCATACTTAACCTTTAGGTATAAATATATATATTATTTTTTTTTTTTTTTTAGGAAAATCAAGTATAGCTGATTAAATCTCAAGAGCAGCATCATGTCCTGCTTTCTCCCAATTTCTGTCTTGAACTAGAAAACAAGTCAGGCAAATGTTTTCTCAAAATAAATATTAAACATTCGTCAGTGCTTCAGTTCAAAGATCCGTAGACAACATCTTGTGGGCAAGAGCCTTGTACATGGCAAATCACTGCTTCAGTCACTCTGTTGTAGCCGCTACACTATCCCTAGAGGCACTCTGCAATATTACTACTTAAAAAAAATTTTTTTAAAAAGCAGCAACAATCAGGGTTACAGTAATAGTTCTGGTGTGTGGGGCCATTACTATCAGTCTCACAAGATTTGTCAAGCTCAGGCAAAGCATTAAACAAAAATGTAGGTCTAGGACACACTAAATACCTGAATTTTAACTAAACGTTTTGGAGTCAATAATTAACCTAATTGTACTTCCTGTGCATCCGAACTGCATTTCTGACACAGCCTGTCGGCAATGCTTATTCGGAAGATGCATCACTGTGAAGTGTGAGTGTGCATGCGAGATAAAGGCTTTTAAAATCTGTAAAGATATAGCAGAATCATTGGGAACTACATTTCCCATGATTCCGTGATGGAGGAAGCACTGCTGTATCTTTACAGATTTTAAGCTCCTCAATTGCGAACAGTTCACCGTTGGGCATTTACTTAATAAGCATTACTGGCACAGGCAATTCAGATGCCACATTCGACCCCTGTAGAGCCAAGGGGTCAGGAATAAATGTAGCCGGGGCTGGAGACTCTCTGAATGACAAAGTAAAGTGTCCCCCGCCCCCAAAGAATAAAGTTGAATTATGTTAATTATTGTTTAGTTGTCCTTTAAGAATGCCTGAATTTTGACTTATAATTAATGTGTAGCAACCATTAATTGCCAAGAGAAACCGAGCCATAATAATGTTATTCTGCTCAGGAAATATTTCAGGAAGAAACTCGGCCCTGTAGTAAGAGGTAATTACAGGTGCATGTGACCGTTGTGTACAACATACCAGTCCTGTGGTAATAGCTTTAGGGGCTGGTCTACAACTCTGTATGGAACAGTAACACTAATACTTGTGCCACCAGGTTGCATCTGGTCCTTTCGCCTCTGGATTAGAGTCTCATTTTCTCTCTGGCACCCTTGTTTCTTTTTTTCGTCTGATGAAACAAACCTTTAAATAAATAAAAAAATAAATAAAAAAATAATTTTCAAAGAATTCATGCATACAAGAGAAGCATAACAATCCTTTAGGACCAAATAGGAAAATAAAAATTATTCTCACTTGATTTATTAAAAACAAGTAAATAAAAATGTATGATTTAGATTCTTTTGCAGCATTGGTCCAAAATTGTCCATCGGATGACGATACACATAAAAGGCTAAAAATATGCAGTGAGAGGGAAGTATTTTTACTAACAAACTATGGCAAACCCTGCGCAAGGATGTGAACCTCAAACCGTGTATCTACAACTGGTGCTTTAAATGATACACTTACTGCAAAATCCATAGTGTGAGTGGCCTGTATTTCTCACTGCAGGGGATGAATCCACAAACAGTGTAATACACTAAGTAAAAAAACAGATTTAAATCCCACTGGATACTCACAAGCAGTGCTCCTTTAAATCATGGAGCAGTATATAGGCAATGTGGGCTTTGATATAGCCTACGACCCTTCATCCAAAAAATGGCAAGAGAAGATCCGCCATAAGGTTAGTATAACAAAAAGAAATGTAATACTCAAGATGTAAGAAGTCCTTTTCTGTATTTTTAACACCTTTGTGTCCATTGATAGAAATGAAAAAAGAACTACATTTCTGTTTTAAAACACAGGCATATGAGAAAAGGGAGAAATTCAACCATAAAAAAATGACATTTTTGCAGGGTTTTTTGGGGTGTCAAACTAAGAAGCATTCTGTCCCAGTTGGCAAAACTAATAGAAATCCCTTGGTAAGATCATAAGCGGTTTAGCTGCAGAAGAAAAAGTACTACATCCCTTCATATTGGGTAAACTAATCTCACATAAAAAAAAATGATAAGCTTTTACATACACTGTGGAATTAATCCACTGTATCCTTCTGCAATCAATAAATCTGGCACCGTATAAAAAAAAAAAAAAACAGAAAAAGTAAAAAAGATAAAAGCAAGAATATATTTGACCACAACTCACAAGCAGGAGTAAAGATAATTTGTGGATGGTGTGTTTTATATATTAATAGATACTTACTTCAGATCCTGCAGAAGATCTTTTGAATTCAACATAGTTATTAGTGATGTGGTAGCTGCGGGAATTATAATTATGGGTGTGCGTGATCCTAAGAGAAGAAAAAAAATATATATATATAATTTTTTTTTTGTAGCAGCAAATAAAAGGAAAATCATATTTAAGAATATTTGTGGCTTTACCTTTTTTCTGGTTTGGAGGTGGTCTTGCTTGTGAAACTACAAATAAAAAATAAATAAAACTAATCAAAAGACGTAAAATTTTAACATTTGTGCACCATCACAATTTTATGCAGATCTTGATATACTGCAAGCTCACCTATCAATATACAATCAGATATTGAAGCTAGAGAGCCCTCCCCACAAACACACGCTGGAACCGCAATTCTATTTCTAGTGATTATTTGTTTGACAGTACCATGGGCCTTACAAGTGTTGGCAATAAATTACATGGGGCATAGAGGTGTTTTAAAATGGGAAAAAAAGATTGTATTAACCAATGATCCATTTGCTTGCACTCTAAATTCTAGCCAAGGTCCCAGCTAGTGAGCCAACAGGAATGTTGGGATGTTAGCACAATAGAGAGCACGGTGGCAGGTTGTACACTGACTGCACCTTATCATAGCTTAGCCTGTCAGCTTCAAATGTATTCCCCTTGTCCCGCAAGAGTGAGACAAGCCAGACAGGCATTGTGACCTTTCAAGGGCTGATAAACATTTCATACAAAGTGTTCAATGTGGAATATCACAGTCCAGGACGCAAGAGAAAACAGCTGGTAAATAACTTCATATAGATTTTTGGAAGGATGCAAACAAACCATGAGCGGTGCCAAGACATTACATTTAAAAATCTGGATATCTTTAGAAGCATGAGTGTTAATTCAAAAATATTATCGTTTGCCTAGTATTACACATCTTTTTGTGTGATAAAAATGTACTATTTCTGCATCTTCAACCATTATGAGAAAATGCCATATGGGTTAACTGAGACTATCTTAAGATTCCTGCCTTTATTCTTATGTTACCCTCCGACGTCTACGATCTGCTTATCTAATCACCATATTGTAATATGAACCAGAGATTAGATTATCATCCGTGTCTTAAACGAGTTGCTTTTGGGCTCATATGAAAGTCTCCGGATGACAAGATTTAGGGGCAAATGCTATTTTTGACTGAGGATTTTTGTCTGTAACGCAAACAAGTCCAGCAAATTACTGCTAAAGGCCATATAATGCAATATCCTTACACTTCACACAACTTGGATTTGTTTATTGCAAAGTTGTAGGCATTTCTAAACACTAACATCTTAACAGTTACAGCAGTGCTGCAATTAAAGCCCACTTCCATTTTAGGACAGCTTTTCATTGGAGTTCTAAAATGGCAGGCCTTGATAAATTTTACAATATTACATGAAACTATTTTTTTAATTAGTAAAAGGAGGTTTAGATGGAAAGGTCATTTTAAAAGTAGATTTTATGCTTTTACACCATATTACTGTACAGGAAACCGTGAATGTGGTGCCATTATCTCTCATACTGTTTAACGCAGGAGTTAGTTGTGTAAAAAAAAATAATAATAATAATTTACTGTCTACCATGGAGTTGAACATGGCAGCTATTGTGCTTTTGTTGCACAAAGTTATAATTTTTTTTTTTTACAAAAATACAATTATGGATAACACACCAGTACCATTTGAAGAACATCTGTGACATTTATTAGGAATTACAAATCAGCTGCTTGAGAAGTCATATGGCAGTCCTGTCATTTCCAAGAAAATGTAGTGCAGTGTCTGATTTTAGGCAGCTCCAATTAAACGTGTAAAGCAGCCAACACGAACCCAACACAGTTTAAGTTACACTGGAGCCTAAGATTCTTCAAAGCTTTGGAAGATTAAGCAGGTTTGCATCATGAGCCACCCAGTAGTAAAGATATGTAAGTCTCGAAGAAAGAAAGGCAAGATACATAGGCAGCTTTCTAAAAATAAAGTGGCATTTAAACTTTTTTGTTTTGTTTTGTTTTTGTTTGTATTTTTACACTTCTGCTTCTTTATGTCAAGTTAAAAACACACATCCCCTGATCCAGTGTATCTGTACAGAGAAGCAGACCTGAGTGTAAACTGGCAGAATTTTAAAGACAGTTGATCTGGTTAATAAATAAAATCTAGCAGGGATGTAGCGTGTGTTCCCTCCGTTAATTATGTATAAAAATTATGTTCTCTCCACTGCATTTCACTTATATTTAAACACATGTATAACATACACAAAATAACCCTACAGTAGGGTTATTGTCATTTTAACTTGTACAAAAAAATGTGTGCTTCTTTGAATAATCCTCAACTGTATTAAAATGGGAAGCAATTCTGTAAATCTGACTTGGAATTGCCACACATCTACATGCTAGGACTCCAGTCAAACAACAGTTTGCAAACACACCAAAGGTCATTTGTGACCGTGGTCATCCAAAGCCAAGGGACGGATCGTGTATGATGCCTGAATGAATCCACTACCTAAAGCAGGGTTTGGCAAATCCAGGGAGCTAGGGTCCCATGGCTTCAAAATCACTAAGGCTGGCTTTTAACTTTGACGATTTTACACTGAACCAGGCTGGTTCCTGAATTGGTCTGTTTGGCTCCTAAACGCTACAGAAATGTGTCAAGCCCTGACCTAAAGACAAAAATGTAAGCAGAAGATAAGGTGCCTGGAGAGACAGTAACCCTTTAAACACCAATGACTGTACCGTGCCATCAGGGACACATGCACACAAAAAGGTGCCATCAGGGTTACATTCAATGATAGTCTGGCTGCAAACTGCTCGTCAATTAATACAGTATAGAAGTATGCATTTTGTAGAAGTGCCCACTTTGCCTACTACAGGGCATTTTTGATAAGCACAAGGTGGTAATCAGGGTCATAGTCACCATCCTCGCAGACCTAACAGTAAGTGTCATTAGATTATAATACTGGATGCAATTAGGTCACCGTTTTTCAACAAAGCAAAACCAAATATCATTGTTTTCACCCCCACAAGCACCTTTCTTCCAAACAAATGAAATAAAGATGTGAAATTACATCAGTTTTGAGAAAAACAACATCAGGTATGAATATGGTCTGGGGTTATTCAGTGTTCAATAGATGTGGATTTCGATTTCATACAAAAGCTGTTAGTGGCCCTTGAAGGATGAGGAGATTCCTCATTTAAATTAAGGTAGCTCTGCCTCTACTAAGGTAATCACATATGAAAAGCAAAAGCTACACATTGATGTAATATGCAATGTCAACTTGGTGACAAAGGGTGGAGGTCTAAATTGTATTATAAAACATGACTCCTATGTATATAGTTTATAATACACCTAAATAACTTGCCCTGAATGCACTGGAGAAAGATGCCACTTAGGCGGAAAAAAATAAAAATGCGTTCTACATTTACCTGCATTGGCTTATCTATGTACTATGAGAAGTTAATGGGGTGTCAGACTTTCCCTTCAGTGCGATTTGCTTCTCACAATAAGAGACTGGATTACATTTCCTACATCCATTTCTACAGTTCTAACTGAACAGAAAGTGTTAATGCTAAATTACACATTTAGAATTCAGATTACACTGCCTTTTTACATCCTCAGAGACATTCTGCTGAAGATAAGATACAGGACACCAGAATCAATTTGCATGGGGAAAGGAGAAAGACAATATTTTTGTTTTCAGGCCTGAAGCATTGTGTGAAAAGCAAATGATGATCATCTCACATGGATTCCTAATCTTCCCACATTATTCTTTCTTTAGAGCAGATAAACAATTCATGATAGGCCTCAGTTCAAATTAGTGCTTTCGTGAAGGCAATCTATGTGGCCCTTGTTTTATCAGTGCTGTGGCCAGGTGCTATGAATTAAGGTTTTAAAAAAAATATACCAATATTTTGAATGGTGTGCTCTGCCGGGGGGGTTCTGGGGAGGGTCTCTTTCAATGTACCAATGTTTTCTTTAAGGTCAGTGTCATACTGCCAAGCAGTTCTAGGTCAGGAAGATTACCAATTTTTAAGCAAACCTGAAATTCGGGGTTTATTAATAGATCTCAAAAATATTTGATTATACAATGCAAATGATAGAAACAACGTCTAAACTAGATGTATCCCAGTTATGGATTACGAATGCTGCACATAAAGCATTAAAATACAGCCACAAACGTTCATTTCTGGAAACATTACATTTAACTATTTTATGCGTTTGCCAGAGAAAGTGATTTTACAATACGTTTCAAAAATCCCCATCCACCAGGTCCATAAGGCAATTTGTTTACATCATTGAACCGTTATGGAATATCACAATGCTACAGAAATGGTGAGAAATCAGCTCTGGGTGGATAAGAGTTTCTTCCAATTAAACACCGCTGTAATAATGCATTAATGAAATTACATGTCAAAATGGAGGTCTGAACAGAAACTTAATACATTCCTACGTTTTCATTCACTAATCTCACGTATAAATACCTGGCCTTGGCACGGGCTGTGCAGCTGGGGCCTGAGTCTTCCTGGCTGAGGCTCCTTCCTAAAGGGAAAAAAAAAAAGAGTTAATTATAGGCAGAAGAACAAACTCACAACACCTGACTGACAATGTGTGAACAAATGCATAAATACGAGGACATGACAAATACTGTCTGTCAATGCGACTACAAAATGGTCTCTGGCGTCCAGAGTACACAGAGCGAAAGCAGAGGGGATCCTGGGGCTTCACTTATTGCGGTCTGCTTTCCACACAAAATGGGAAACTAGCAGCTTTTGGGGGTCGAAGGCAGCATGGAGCATGCAAGCTCTTCCCCCAATCATATCAGTCATCACTCCTGAAAATGTTGCTCTACATACTTTTACTGCTCTTAGCTCCTGCTGCAAGATGCTCTTACAAGTATACACTATGTATGGGTATGTATACATGCATGTGTATATATACCCATTTACATGTGTATATATATATATATATATATATATATATATATATATATATATATATATATATATATATATATATATATATATATATATATATATATATATATATATATATATATATATATATATATGGGTAGGCTCAGATAGTAGTTCTCGGACTGAAACTATATCTTAGACCCTGGCTTTTAAAAATGTAAAACGTAAATTAAATTTGTTGCATGTGAGATCATAAACAGGAGACAGCAAAACATATCAAAGACATTTATCTGCTGACAATATATAGATCATGTTTTATTCTCTACACAGTATGGACAAAGTGTAGGTTGACAAAAGGTCCTTAACTGCTTGGTGACAGGATGGTGTTGGACATGTTGCACCCTTCAAGACAATATCTGTTTAAACATTTCAGCAGGGTTTGTGATTAGATTTCTTTAGATACCATTATTTTCATGATCATAATTTACTATAAATAAAATATGTTTTTTTTTTTTAATGAACTTTTTCCAACTTTAACTCGAAAAATATTTAACCATCTACCAAAAACATTTTTTTTTAAAAAAGATACCTGCTAAATAGATTCTAGACCTTTTCTTCCAGCATTTCCCTTACCCTAAGAACTTAAAAAAAAAATAATTTTACATTTTTTTATTTAATAAAATCAGAGGGACTGGGTGAGTCTTTGGGAACATGGGCAAGCTGCTCATATTGTGATTAATCGCTCCCTGCCCTAGAGTAATCATGGGGCAGGGAGAGACTAAAGCTGTCAAAGGCACTGGCTTTGAAAGCGAAACACATCAGCTGTGATTGGCAGGAGGCCTTTACTGCAATGACTGGAGTGCCGTGGGTCGGGCGCACTCAGTGATGTCCGGTTTAACTTGATCACAGTATGGTAGCAGGCATATTGCAACTGGAATGGCAGGACAGCATACTTCACCCTCATTCTTCCCACATTTCTGCATCATGCACCAAATTGTCCAGCTTTACACAGGACACACTATTCAAGACCAGGATCCTGGCTTCATCAGTCAGTGCCCTGTTTCTCTGGAACACAGGCTGGGATTTCTGCTCATACAGAGCTCGGTGACTGAATTATCAGTAGTGTTGACACTTCCCCCTTCGAAGCCTCTTGGCATCCCACATACTCCTTGCCATTTCTTTGCTATTCAGAAACCATTTATTCCCTACCAGCTTATGGAGTGTTAGAGAAACTGCCCAAGGAACAGCAGATGGTTGCTCAACTGGCAGAGCCAAGCAGCAGCTTCGTTAAATGATTTCTTCCAAACCTGCTTTTTTTGTTGTAAATCTATAAGTTTGGTTGGCTTGGGAAGGCCAACACAGTCTTCAGGAATTAGGTCATGTGGAAATGTAATTATTTGCTTTCCGCTATTCAACTGCACTAAAAACATATCAGCTGTTTTTCCCCCCTATCTTTTCAACAGACACCATAATTGCTCTGCACAGAGACCGACCAGTGGCTTTAGACTGAATAATGTTTCATAACACATTCATATGTGTGTGTGCATAATATATGGAAGGCTTACCTAATGGCTACAAAATATTGCATAAACACACACACACACACACACACACACACACACACATCAGGATGAGAAAGTTTTAAATGTACGGCAAATTATTGCCTGTTGATACAGGGCACATTTCTTTTACCTGCAAACTCTCAAAATACCTAGCAAATCGTGAATTAGCCAAATCGCACTGTGGCAGAATAGGCCCAAGTTCCAGCTTTGATAAAATTTACCAGTGAATTGACCTTCACATTGTTTGACAATCTGTAATCCGACCAGGAGCATTTTTATAGTACTTTCAGGTAGATTTATAAAGAGACGAAAAGTTGACAAGACCTTATAGAATGTCTATTCTCCAATTCCTGATCTAACAAACCTATCTTTACATGAGATATATTACTAAAACATACAAAGATATATGAACGTGAAAGAAAAGCAAGATGCCATTCATTCTGGAAGTGTTTAAAACAGCAGCACATTTATATTCACTGGCTATCTTAATGTTTAAAGGTGTGGAATGCATGGCAGGCATTACGGTGAAGAGCTGCCACTCCAAATAAGAAATTCAGCAATATTTCCTTTCATCTTAAAATATTTGTAGAAGCACAATTTAGAAAGATATACGACGTGTGTATTTTATCAGTCATTTTGATGCAGTAGTTTCTCAGCAACTTCTTAAGGCAGCAAACACTGACCCTAGTGGTCATCTGTGTATTACAACGAACCAGCAAGAAACATTGTAGAGAGCATACAAATGCTTTTGTATTTCTAACAAATATAGCACAACATCAGTCCCTCTGCTCAAAAACCATTTATCATAGTAAAGGCTCTTCCTTTCGATTTAAAATAGGGAAGATCAAAAAAAAAAAAAAAAAAAAAGATTGCATAAGGCATTGAATAAAATCTTCCGACTAATCCCATAAAGGTTAGGAAGTCACCACAGGATAAATATATGATCGGGATACATTAGTTGCTCCATTTCCACACAAACAAATCCTAAAAATACAGGTCACAAAAGGCATATTAAAAAATGTCAGATGTAAAAATCCAAACTGTCCCGGTAATGATTATCATCAGTAGAAAGCAAAGCGCTGGCTTGCTGCTTCCACACTAGGAGCAATGAATGCAAGCGTATCACGTGATTGTTAGTCAGGCTGTGACGTTCAATTCTGCTCTGTCAGAAGACAGCATCTGTCAAAGCCCACATTTAAACCACTGCCTCCGAGAGAGGCAGCAGCAGCAGCAGCAGCCGGAGAAAGGAAGCAGACATGGCTCTCTAGTCCACAGCTTGCTTGCCCACCACCCCTCCCCTACTTGAAAAGAACTGTCTCCTTCTGAAGCTGCCTAGCAACAACAAGGGAGTTAAATCCTCTCCATTATTATTTAATTCAACGGGTCTACTATGTTCTAGTGGTGCTTTTTCCCCAACGCTGCTGAAATTTGCCAGCACTGGCATGGATACAGACGGCTGAACACTGCATTAGGGACAAAAGGCAAGATCGGAGGAAGCTTTCAATGCAGGAATTGCCACCAGGAGGCCATCTGGGTCTGCAGAGAGAACAACCCTGGGAACCGTTTTGTTTCCAAGTCAGGGGAATATACAACATGCCCATGAATGGAACAGGCAATAGGGCAAGCTGCATACAGACGGACAGTAGGCAAAAGCAAACAGAGAGGGGGGATTTTTAAAAAGGAAGCGTGCATGTTCTCCAGCAAATTTTTTCGGCCAAGTGATGACGTGCCAAAACTATTCTCAATAGGTGTGTTCCTACCACCATGAATGTAAACAGTAAAAGAGAAGGTATGTCAAAAATCTTCTGTATCGATTTCTGCGTACCCTAAATTCAATTTGTTAAATAATCCCTCTACAAAAGGCTTGGTTGACAGGCAGGATAGGAATGTGCATTTGAACTTAGCTGCTCACTAGATAATAAATTAAACAGGCTGCTGCAACATGTACTTATCCAGAAATCAGTGAATGGAGGGGGGGGGGGGGGGGGGGGAAGAATCAATCTGCAATATGGGAGAAAATAAAACCCTTTATAAACTAGGTCATATTTAATCAGTTATCTGAAGTAATCTTAAATCTCCACTGAAGCCATTGAGATCAGTGAATCATTAAAACAGATTAGATTTAGACAGTAGAAGGGATTGAAAAGTCATTTAGTGAAATTAGAAAAAATAAAAATAAAAAAATAAATAAAAAAAGACATTACTACCTTAACTGCGGGCCAAAATGGCAATAATATCCTAAGTATTAGGAATGTTATCAGTGTGAAAAGACTTGCGAAGGAAGCATGTTTAAAAATACTGGAATATACAGGGATTCATTATTACACAAATGTTAATGCACAATAAATCATGCAAGTTCTCAGTAAATGTACTTAGTCACTTTGCCCTAGGCGCTGTATGCTTGTAATGGAAATGGTTTTACAGTACAAAAACCCTACAAGCTTGGGATATATTAAAGCACAGATTATGGGGGGGTTGCTAGGAATAGAATAAGGCATTATTATTTGCTTGTATGTTTTAAGCAATAACTTGCTAACTACCACTAACATAATGAATGCTTAATATGAACAGTGTAGAGAGATACAGCATTATACCAGGCATCCAGCAAAAGGCAACAAATATTTTGTAAAAATATATTTTCACAACTAGTGCCAAATTGTGAGTTGACCGATATATATACAAATATATATGTGCAGCACTGAAAATGTTAGTTGTGTTTTATTCAAAGGCCTACAGTGTGTAAGAGGAGATGTAATCTGAATTTTACAGACTAGCTTACACAAGACACATTGGGGGGAAAAGTTATTCCAGATCCCAGATGTTTAACTAGAAACAATAATCCACCAAAAAACAATAACACTAATAATTAGTATTACATGAACTTAGAGCTGGCAAATTTTGACATGTTTAAAATCTATGCAGTTTTGCAAATACATTGTATCACTGACCAGTAAAGCTGCATCAGGAATTGACAGATCCAGTTTGTCTATGAAGTGCACTAAAGATATTTCAAAGGATTATAAAACAATTAAAAGTAGAAATAGGTCTGAAACTGGCAGAAAAGTATATAAATGCAAAATGGAAAGGTTAACAACCAGTTTCAAAACAATACCTTGAAGTTACACATTAGTGGCAAGAGTAGCAGGATGTCATCACAAAAACTAAAACAAAAGACAGAGCAGAGCAACACCCTGCATATTAGCCTTCAACTACCTGCTCGTATGGCACTGATGCAGTTAAAATGTTAGTATCTGCTACAATTCGAAACCCACTATCATTAAATCAGATATTTCTCTTCATCCAGCAATGCAAAACTGCATAATAAACGTCTATGTATTGTAAAAAGGGGCTATTATAGTCCAAGAAACCTAATGCTACCCAACATTAGGTTCAACAGATAAGTAGGTAGATTGTGGTTTTAAAAGGTATGCAGTTTAAAAATAGTTTTTTTTTTTATTATACACACACAAAAGTATATGACGAAAATACATGCAGCTGTAATAGATATACATAGTATTGTGAAAATGTGCCACTGTCTTGCCATATCGGCTCCTCCAAATATATTTGCTCTTTTATAAAAGCCTTTATTTACAATGAGTAGTTAACACTGATGTTCAGAAGAGTTTTGTAAAGCATGCCCTTTAATATCAAAATAAAAAGCATGTGACAATGGCTCCCTCTAGAGGATGTCAGTGTCCACAACTTCCAATTGGCAGTGTAGTTGTTCAACCAAGTGAAATGCTTCATCAAGCATTCAAATATTTTTGGCTATTTGCGGTTAAATAGAACAAGGAGATCAATTTACAGCACTAATCTCTTAAATGAACAACGCTACAGGCATTTGTTCAGGCATCAAGTGTTAAATTCCTTGAGATTCAAAAAAAAAAAAAAAAGTGTAATTGTGAGCAGATTTAACAGGGAAGCTACTGAACCCTGAAAATTAGTTTTGACAATTGCATCTTCTCATTGACTTTTTGAACACAGCGGCCGCCAGTGATAACATGCCAAGCGGTGTACTGTGACTAACACAACGAGGCTCCAGTCAACCTCTCGGAAGTCTCACTCTCCCGCTGCACGACAACCGCTGCAATGAATAATCGGTTTAAAAGAAGCAGATTTTTATTGCATAATCAGCTGATTCTGAGTTAGCTAAGCATTAATTCATAGCACGGTAAATCACATTAAAATCACACGTCAATGAGAAAACAGATCTTAAGCTTTCTGCATCAACAGGAATGCCATTCAGCAAATTGCTCTAGATTCCAATGTAATATCTGCATCAGGAGGTGCTAATCATGTATGTATGATGGTTAGATGATTGAATTACCTCTTCGCTAGTTTCCTACATTTATTTTACAAAGACAAAATTAAAAAAGGGGGTTTAACTGCCAAAAATGCAATTATTGTTTTTTTTTTTTTTTTGTAAAGCAGAGAAAGTGGTCTATAGTGAAGGCTAGGGATTTGAAATAACATAATTTGCATATTAGTGTATGTTGGGGGGGGGGGGGGGGGGGGGGCTCACAAATCATTTAAGGGTAAACCAGATGCTTTCCTTCTGCTTGTTATTTATTTTATGGTGTGCTTTAAGTTAAATAACCCTGTTGATACCAGATTTTAGCAAACAAATGGATTTACTTCTATTCACAAAATGTTGTGTATTTACATAAGTTTCTAGGTGCATCATTAGTTTCTCTGACCCCTGTGAAAAACCTGCAAAAGCAAAGGCCAAGCTGTAGTTTTTAGCTAAATGCAATGTCAATTATAATTTTTTTGAAATGAGCAGAGTTCATAAACTTTGTGCCAGATATTGGGTGTTTGATTTAGTAACACTTTTCTATTTTTCTCTGCAGATCTTTTGTCAGGAAACGGCCTAACAAAGACTGAAAAATGAAGCACTCCAAAGAATAGCGATTGCTACATCCAGGGGGGTGGGAAAACCATTACTAGAATTTATGCAGATGCAGTACACTGCATCAGGGTTTCCAACAGCATGCTTCAGTGGAGGAGACGTCATTGCTGCTTTGCTAAAATGACCTGGAATAGCAAGAGGTCTCTGTTCCGCACTCATCTCACTGGTCTCTTGTCATTGGTGTTTCTATTTGCCATGTTTTTATTTTTCAACCACCACAACTCATTGTCTGGTCGAATTGGACTGAAAGAAAACCCGGTGACCCACACGATACGTGGATTTAAAACAACGAAAAGTGAAACCAACAGCTCGTTAAGGAACATCTGGAAAGGCACGGCCCCTCAAACATTAAAGCCTCACACAACATCCAATGCAAGCAATACGGAGTCACTACAGCAAGGCTTCACTGGTTTGGAGAACACGCTTAGTACCAATGGAAGTATTTACAGTGAAAAGGGAACTGGTCGCCAGAATGTGTACCATTACAAATATGTGATTAACGAACCAGAGAAATGTCAAAACAAAAGTCCATTTCTTATATTGCTCATAGCTGCAGAACCGAGGCAGATTGAAGCTCGGCAAGCTATAAGACAAACTTGGGGCAATGAAAGCCTTGCAGCAGGAGTCCAAATTGTTAGACTCTTCCTGTTGGGTTTAAATGCAAAGTTAAATGGTTTAACCGAACAGGCCATTGTGGATGAAAGTCGTCAGTATCATGACATTATCCAGCAGGAGTATCTGGATACCTACTACAACTTGACCATCAAAACTCTCATGGGCATGAACTGGGTAGCCACCTATTGTCCACATGTCCAGTATGTAATGAAGACAGACAGTGATATGTTTGTAAACACAGAATATTTAATAAATAAGCTACTGAAGCCCGACCTTCCTCCAAAAAACAATTATTTTACAGGGTATTTAATGAGAGGGTATGCTCCCAACCGCAACAAAGACAGTAAGTGGTACATGCCACCGGATTTATACCCAAGTGAGAGATATCCTGTGTTTTGTTCTGGGACTGGCTACGTGTTCTCCGGAGACCTGGCAGAAAAGATATTTAAGGTTTCCTTAAGTATCAGACGACTGCACCTAGAGGATGTGTATGTCGGAATTTGTCTTGCCAAGTTACGTATTGACCCCGCACCCCCACCCAACGAGTTTGTATTCAACCACTGGAGAGTTTCCTACTCTAGCTGTAAATATAGCCACCTAATTACCTCCCATCAGTTCCAGCCTGGTGAACTGATCAAATATTGGAACCACTTACAACAAAATAAGCACAACGCCTGTGCCAATGCAGCCAAGGAAAAAGCTAGCAGGTACCGGCATCGCAAAATGCACTAGAAGAAAGAGGACAAAATGAAAGAAAATATACATATATAATATTTTATGTTTAAGAAACAAAATATATGAGAGCATGTGCAGTGGAGTAACAAGCTTATCTGGACTGTTTAAATATTTTCATAGCAGGGGTGTAAAAAATTATTTTTTTAATTTAAAAACATAAAAGCTATAGAGACTATGGAAAACAAGTGGGAACGAAGAAAAAGTTTAAAAACAAAAAAAAAATGTTGTGTGTTTAATCTGTGCAATAAGACGCATGCACATTTTGGTGATACACCTGCTATTTTATGTGCCAATAGAATACACCTGGTCAAATTGTCCACACAAATTCAAGGTAAATGTTTACTCCATGCACATGGTTCAAAACTAATGTAATCTTTGCCTTGTTTTATTAAGCTGCCACATTTTAATTTGCAAATACACAAGTCTCCATAAATTAATGACTTCAAGGCTGATATTGGTGTGATAAAATAACTTTGTATAAATGGAGTATTTTTACGCAGAAAAAAATAAATAAAATTACCCAACTCCTTTGTATTACAGTCAACAATAAAAAAAAAATAAAAAAAAAAGTGTAAACAGACTGTGTGTGTGTCTGCCAACAGTTCTCACACATCACAAGACACAGGCTTTGTTTGACAGCATGTGCTTTCTAAGTAGACCGACTAGAAAGAAACCCATTTTAAGTCAACAGATTTGATAGCTGGGAAATATAATTTCTTTAAAAATAGAAGAAAGTGTCCTGTGCTCAGCAACTGGACAAATGCACAGATTAAAAAAAAAAAAAATACATTTTAGATTGTGAGAAAAGGATTCGAGGAATTGCCACAACTCAAGAGGAAAATGGAGCTATATACCAGTGATAATGTACGGTTTTTGATTTCACATTCAAAAAAGGGTACTTTTGGATTAAGGTTCCAAATTCACAGAAGTTCAGTTTTATATTTATTAACATTTAAATAAATGACTGCAAGCACACACACACAAAAATTTGGAATTTGCACATTTGTTTTTTTAACCAGTTTTCTTATTATAACAATATGCTCCTCCCATATAAAGCAGGTGTCCATATTAAAGAATCAATCACATAAGCTATTTTTTTACAATTTGTACAGAGACGCTTCTTATCTTATATTAAAGAGCTGCAGAGAAATTCCTACAATACAGGTCTAACAGTGATATGCTGTAAATTACGATGCTATGTCAGCAGAGATGCTTAAGGTAAATGGGACTCGAGAACAAAAATGAGGTGGTGTTTTGTAAGAGGAATATAAATATAAATATATATATATATATATATTACAGCAACTATATAGATTAAAAGATTTTCCAGAAGCTTTTTTTCTACCTAAAACAAAAATTGCCACCAAATACACCAATAAAGCTGTGGAAATGGATCTGCCTTCCCCCCAAATGGCGATAATGGCACACTACATTGCCACAAACATGTCTTAACTCAAGCTTTTATATAGATCTCACTTAAAGGACCAATAAAACAAAATGTTTTCCAATTGCTTTATGAATCAAATTGATGCTGGTGCACTAGTCCACTTTATAGGTTTTCCAAGTTACTGTTAGATTCAATAATGAACCTTGATGCCCTGTATACAATTTAACATGTCTGTAGTATGTTCAAACTAACAAGTACTGAATTCTGCTCTTGCATATATAGAAATTAAACTGGTCATTCCAGAACTACATAATCTTGTATATACCGTGCCTATGAGAACATTGTGCAGAACCAGCATCCAGAGACATCGCTCTGGAGACCAGCTAGATTTAAAGCTAAATTGAACATTCCATCCTAAGTGCATTTTTCCGTATATCTCCATTAGATATATGGCAAAGTTTACAATGCAGGCAATTCAACCCCGGATTTTTATGCAATGCTGGACAGCATTCCCGTTCTGCGGCACATTAAATATAGTCACCTAATTACCGCACACCAGAGAAAATAATGAAGTAAAATACATTCTATTAAATTTATAAATAAAAAAGTATTATTGCCCATTTATGATCTGTGCCCAATTTAGTAGCTTTTCATAGAACTCTGCCAGAGCACTTAACATGGGAATCATGGGAGGTATCACTTATTCACCGAATAAGCCTGTTTACAGAGGGGAGTAGGGGACGGCCTGTCAGAAATGCTTTTGTGTGTACCCACTTATTTTTGGCAGTTGTTGTCCTATTTTAACATGCAGTGTTTTGAGTTCTTTTCATTGTAACAAGACAAAAAGTTTTGTCAGTGTCAGATTATGACTTTCATACATTTTGCCCCTTGCATACATCTATGTACATAGCAATCGAGATGCCATTTCACTACTATTTAATCTGATCAAAGGGATCAGAGCCTCACACTTGTTTGCTCTTAGTGTAAAAGCAGTGAGTTGACGGCTTGATGGCATGATCTGCAGTGGTGGTTCTCACACTGAAAGCCTCAGCTGTGTTAAATCAGTTTTTCGGTATAAACATGTTTATTGAAAATAAGGGAAGAAGTGAGTGGAGTCGGGGATATCATTTTGATACAATTGAATATGTGTAACAATTAGCAAGTCATTAACTGGCTGATCAATAAAATAATCAGTTATGGATACATAACATGCCACTTTTCAACATCTTGTATCACACACTCTAGTTTAAAAATGACATCTTGCGAGTGTATGATACAAGATGTGTGTAGGCTAATACATTGCTATGTATATTGTCATGTGTGGTCTGCATGAAGGAGGGGGTTCGGCATAGGCACTTATGCAGTGGGAGACTGCGGGTTGCCCAGACCATTTAGTTCAAGGAACTTTGCACATTCGCACAATTTATCATGTGCTGGGCTTGTCTCCGTCTGTAAGTATTGAATCATTTTAATGACATTTACCCTCATAGACCAGAGGGAAAAGGTGGGTGCACTGAGTTTCCAGAGTAGGGTTTGTTTGTTTTTTTTGTATTTGGATATATGGGATGGTGTATACATAATGAGAACCAGGGAGAGTTGAAAGCCACTTCTTGGATGTCTGCTCCAACTTTTCCCAGTAGGTGTAGGACTGGTCAGCTCCACTAAATATGTATGTAATCCCATAAGCCACCTGGGCACCTCCCACACGTTTCAAACATGCGTATGTAAATGGTATAGGTTCGCAGGGACCTTGTACCAGCGGTTCATTCGTTTATATAGAGAGTTTCCTGGGTACAGCTAGACGTGATCAAAATCACCAACACCCATTTTGCTAAGGAAGACAGATAACCCTGTCTAATGCCTTCACTGCGTCTGTGGAATGGAGGAGGGTCTCTCTGTGACTGCCGTTTGTAGTGTATTAAGTTTATAACTGTGGTGTTGACGCCTCTGGCCTGCCTTCCTGGGATAAATCCTGACTGTTCTCTGTAGAACAACTGAGGTAAAAGGGGTCCCAGTTTACCTGTCACACTTTTGGCAAAGAGCTTCACATCCACATTCAGTAGTGAAATTGGCCTACAGTTGGTGCACCGCTCCAGGTCTTTACCAAGTTTTGGTAAAACTGTTATATATGTGCCACCAGATTGTGTGGGTAGACGTGGTGGTCAGGGTCTATGAAGTTGAAGGCATTGAAAAGTCAGAGATAGTAAAGATCTGAATATTTTGTAATAGCGCTGTTTGCCGAGTATTGCAAGCCAAGTTAAAAAAATGGCTGCTCACTTCCTGATAAAGAAGCTGATCTAGGAGCTATATCTTCATAATTCAAGTGTTTCAAGCACACACCTTTAAAGTTAAACGTGTAGGGCTCAAAATTGTTTCTCACAAATTTACATATGGTTTGACCTAAGAATGCAATCTATTTAGTTTGTAAAACAAATTACAACAGCTTTGATGCAAATACGTGGCCTCGTATTCTGCCATCACAGATGCAAAAGGGACCTAAAAAAAACAGCATATGAATAAACAGGAGAACTATTTTGACAAATACAGTGCATATAAACCATGAGCAGGCGATGTAAAATTAGGGCTGGAAGAAATTTGGTGTATTGCATATTTATTCTGGTTAAACTGGCATAAACCAAAAAACAAACAAGAAGAGAAAAAAATCCAAAACATTAGAGAGAAGGCTGGAAGAGAGAGATCTGCAGGTTGAAACCTTATAATTGAGTAAATAAGTATAATGATGGGAAAGTAGAGACCAGGAGAAGCAGATATAAAAGGGAGAGCCGAGAGAGGCAGGCCAAATTAGAGACAAAATAGGCAAGCTTGCATGAGGTCCTCTGTCAGCAAAGACTCAATGTTTGGCCCAGAATGAAATCATTGGTTTTACTATAGTAGGCATTAAACTTCTAGAAACAAAAGGATGTGTTAGCAGTTAAACATTCAGCCTATCTGCAGTAAAAATCGTATTCAGGCCTCATCTTATGTTTAAGAAAGCCTTATCCAATCCATCCATAAACTTGTTCACTATATTAAAATCTACCACTTTTGTTGGAAAGCAGTTCCATGCAGCTACCGCCCTCTCAGTTGAGAATTACCAATGAAGTGGTTTTGCAAAGGGCAGTATTAAATATTTTGAGTCGTGGCTGCCTGGACTGCTGTGAGGCTTCAGGCCCTGTTTGTATAGACCAGGGGTCCTCAAAAGTACAGCCCGCGGGCCACATGCGGCACGCCGTCGACATTAATACGGCCCGCGGGGGGGTTTTTTTTTTTTTTTTGGGCAGCCGCAGCGGATGCGGCTGCAGAAAGAAGAAAAAAAAAAAAAAACCACCGCGACCGGATGTGACGTTACGTCAAATCCGGATCCAGTGACTGTTTCCCTCCCCTGTGCAGGAGGGAAACTCTGCGAAAGGCGTCCGGCCGGGGACACAGCAGCTGGAGGTAAGTGATGGGGATGCGGGGGAGGAGGGAGGTATAACGAGCATTGCAATGGCACTTTATTCCTGGGCACCTGACTGGCATAATATTCCTGGGTACCTGACTGGCATAATATTCCTGGGCACCTGACTGGCATAATATTCCTGGGCACCTGACTGGCATAATATTCCTGGGCACCTGACTGGCATAATATTCCTGGGCACCTGACTGGCAAAATATTCCTGGGCACCTGACTGGCAAAATATTCCTGGGCACCTGACTGGCAAAATATTCCTGGGCACCTGACTGGCAAAATATTCCTGGGCACCTGACTGGCAAAATATTCCTGGGCATCTGACTGGCATAATATTACTGGGCATCTGACTGGCATAATATTACTGGGCATCTGACTGGCATAATATTACTGGGCATCTGACTGGCATAATATTACTGGGCATCTGACTGGCATAATATTACTGGGCATCTGACTGGCAAAATATTACTGGGCATCTGACTGGCAAAATATTACTGGGCATCTGACTGGCAAAATATTACTGGGCATCTGACTGGCAAAATATTACTGGGCATCTGACTGGCATAATATTACTGGGCATCTGACTGGCATAATATTACTGGGCATCTGACTGGCATAATATTACTGGGCATCTGACTGGCATAATATTACTGGGCACTGACTGGCATAATATTACTGGGCACTGACTGGCATAATATTACTGGGCATCTGAATGGCAAAATATTACTGGGCATCTGAATGGCAAAATATTACTGGGCATCGACTGGCAAAATATTACTGGGCATCGACTGGCAAAATATTACTGGGCATCGACTGGCAAAATATTACTGGGCACTGACTGGCATAATATTACTGGGCACTGACTGGCATAATATTACTGGGCACTGACTGGCATAATATTACTGGGCACTGACTGGCATAATATTACTGGGCATCTGACTGGCACACTATTCCCATTGAAATAAGTAAGTTTGTTGATTTAACTTTACTTCATTTTAAATATTGTATTAGTTCCCGATTTGTTTCAAAATAAGATATATGCAGTGTGCATAGGAATTTGTTCATAGTTTTTGTTTTTACTATAGTCCGGCTCTCCAACGGTCTGAGGGACAGTGAACTGGCCCCCTGTTTAAAAAGTTTGAGGACCCCTGGTATAGACCATCATTAATTCCTTGATGACTGGTCTCGTTATTTTTACTTATTTTTTGAGGGGTTTGTTTGCAGAACAGTTGGGGACATGGACACTTTTAGGCAATCCCGCCCCACAATTACAGTAGGGAGGGAAAAGAGATGTGAAAGTCAAGTACTGGGCTTTCACAGCTAAATGCATGTGATGCTCGAAAGTTCGGGTCTCTGCTTTTTCTGTGACTTCTCAGTATCAAGGCACAGACTAACACTGTTTAGCTAACTGCGCTCAGAGTAGCGGACCGCAGATTTTAACAGCAGATGTTACATACATTAAATAAAGTTGTGAAGATCAATGTGCAAACAGCAGAAAAGTAAACTATTTTTTCTGGTCACGCGCATTGCCAAAATTAAAAATCAAAAAAAAAAAAAAAAAAATCACTGACTTGGTTTGCTTTCATTCAGTCCAGAATAATAAGCAACATGTAAAAGATGCATCAGAAAAATACTCTCAGATGAAAGCTATAATACAGCGGCACAACATTGCCATGGAAACAATTTCAAGAGCTAGCTTTTAAGTATTTAAATTGTGACAGCCTCGTGAACAGATAGATTGTGAATGTTTAGGCTTTGTTTTGCTGTGCAATTTCCCCACTTAATGGGCTAGAATTTACATCGAAGCAATAAGCCATCCACTGATTCAGGTGATTCAAAGTAATTCAAAGTGCAAAATATCCAAACATTCTAAAACGGCTTGTGTCTCCGTTTGGAACAACATACAAAAACTCTGACCATGCACCGGGCTATAGCAATTATGTAAATACATCTAGCATTGCTGCCTGGCTCATCAAAGTGGTTGAAGCATGCAAAATGGAAGACGTTTTAAAGGACAACTAACGTTTGTGATGATCTGTGTCTGAATTAGGTGGGGGTTTCTCTCTGCTAGGACAGAGAGACCCTTGTTTGCACATGGGACCTACTTCAATATTTGAAGCACAAGTGAACAATAAGGTTTAGTGTACCTTTAAAGTGCCCACAACCAATTTCGCCAAAAACAAAAAGGTTAACTTGGCTAGTTTGAGGAATCAGACAAATATTTGTAATAATTTACAATTAAAATCACGATCACTTATGACAACTAACAAGTCTATCAGGTCCATATAATCTAATGTATGCCCACACCTTTCTTACTAAGTCATTGAAGATGTGTTGTGTAAGTATCACTCAAGAACCCAATAGATTGCTGGTGTCCTCAAGTAAAAGTTAAAATGTTAAATAACAGAAGCATCCATAAGCCTGTTTGAGAACACATAGGAAAGCAATATCAGTCAACCACACTCTGTGCTAGCGCTACAATAAAAGGACAGTAGCAGGAACTAATGAGATACATATATAATTCAAACATAATTAAACTTCAAATGGTTAATTACAATGTTTTATATTTTTAAGATGCTTCAGGATAGGCACAATTATAAATGCTGTCAAAAGAAGGTCATTTGTTTCCCAGGGAAACTACTGCATGGTAAGGAGATGCTATCAATTGTAGAAAATAAAACCATATTCACCTATTTCTGAAGTCTGTGGGTGAGTATCTGATTATTGCAGACAAGGAAATTCTAGAAGTCTGTGCTAAGAAAAATGTGCTGCTTTTCCAACATAAAAGGTCCTAAAGTTCCCAAAGAAGCAGATTTTCAGGGTTCAGACTTGAGGTTTGCAAGCAGGGTTCTCTACCTCAATGTATCAGTCAGTGGATGTTTGTGTAACATACTATGTAGTTCCTTTCTATGATCTGTACCAAGTGTTGTGTGAATTGTTGGCGCCATAAAAATGTTTATGTAATGTCGTAGATGTACTTGTATGTTAAAATTCCAATACAAAAATCCTTATAAAAACCACTACCTTGATGATTAAAAAAAAAAAAAAATTATACACACACACACACACTATTCAAAGTTTAGAAAAACTGAAATTGTGTAACGTTTTTGACACAACATAGATGTCAAATTTCATAGAGCTGGAACTTCATAAAGATTACAGATGATTTGTGTTTAGATCCATTTACCTCACACACTGTCCAGAAATACTGTCTACTTTCTGCACACGATCGGCAATATCTCTAGGATCATAAACTTATTGAATCCAGTTAGGATTTGAGTCGTTTTAAAACACCAAAAAAAACTATACCCAGATTTTGAGATTTGTTTTAACAAGATGTACAGAGAGCTATACAAAAAGTTCATAAAAGGATGTTTTCTAAATTTTACAAAATGACATCTCTGTTGCTGAAAAAAATAAATTTCAACTATGCTTTACGTTAAATAGAATAAAAGGCAAGTGTTCATGATAACACACAGATGCATGAGATTTTGAGTCTGAACAAAAATGCCAAATAGTGCCTGCTACTATGCATCCTGGGGCACAGAGCTCCTTGCCAAAAATAAGAATGCGCCTCACAATGCTGATGTTTTTGGATATGGGGATTACTGTTGTACTGAATACTGTGGATACCAAGCAATCTCCCTTCTGAAAATAATGTGGCGAGGCGCTGATTATATAACACAATAACCGATTGCCCGCGATGCCTTGCAGCGAACTCCTAGCCGCCCAAGTTATGATGTATGGGCACTCCAAATGCACATGATGTGAATCTGCACATATAAACATTGGGCATCCCTGTGTACCTCTTAAGGAAAACTCTGACAATGTCCATTTCTTATGATCTATTGCAAGGTCATTGTGATATGATGGCAGAAAGCTTGCATGAGGTAAGGTTTCAAGGAAAACATTGTAAAAGCTTCAGAATAAATGTGTGCATATTTATTTTAATGGTCAGTTTTAATAACCATTTACTACTTTTCCCTCCCAGAGCTCAGGATAAGACCCCGGATAGAGCGTGGTTATCCTCCACAACTTCTGTCACATTACTGGCATTATTTTTTATGTTTGAGATCACTTTGTTTGTTATTTAGTTGTTGTCTTACAGCAAAAGGTTGTATGGTTTGCAATAAAATTCAAATACAACACTTCTGACTAGTCATAAATTACCTGAAGTAATTTTTAATCTGGTTAAGACTGGAAGATTACCATTTTTTGTCATCACTGTGCCTTTTGCCGCAGTAAAAGAATTTAGAAAATATAAAACGCCTTTTCTTGCTGCGGTATTGTTATAATCACCAAATCATGTGAAGCGTTGGAGGGCTACAAGCTACCTTTGTTTCCAATAAGCAAGAGACAAAACAATGTATGCCAATGATTTCCATGCCAGTCCTCATACCCTCCTATCCAGCCAATATTTAGAGATTACCCACTTGTGTAAAAAAAAAAAAATAATAATAATAATAATAATAATAAACACCTCAAGCTTAAATTCTAAGGAGCTTTTGGGGGGTAACTGGGTAATTTCTAGATCTTGGACTGTTAGGGGAACATGAAAACCTTTTTGTTAAAAGAATTCCAACAACATGTAAAAAATGACAACAATATTGACCAATACTAAATCAGAGTCTACAGATGCTCTGAGCTGGGTGAACAAGCATTTAAAAATAAGTACAAGCATTCAAAGGTTATTTCACAGCTTATTAACAGGGCTGGACGCTGAATAAACTGTTGTGTGCTTGCATTCTGACAGGTGTGTGTGAAATTTGCTACTTGAGGTAAACTTTTTTTGAACTACGAATCATTTTGGATAAGCGATCCTGAGCATGTTTGACAGTGAATTCATAATCTAGGCTAACTAATTCTGGAAAATGCCTACTTAAATCCACTCTGATAGTAAGAGGTTCTGAACTTTACATAGTGAAAACATGAGGTGCATTAAATACACTGGATAACCAACTGAAAGATGAGCCTATATTGCCACCTAACAGTGAAAAGAAGGAAGTGCATACTCTAACATACACCAAATCATACCCTTGTGATGTGTGAAAGATCTAAACCTGAATAAAAATACAAAATAGCCAAATGACAGGCAGATATTTTGCAGTGATTTTAGCTTTATATTCAGACACAAAAACTTAAGGAGAACGAAAATTTGTAACCCTTTTCAGCATTTATGGAAATAGACAATCATGTTCTGGCATTCATTCATATCCACATGGGCAATATGATTATACAGCTGGCATTAAGGGATCAAACACAACCAAAAGCACAGTCTCTCTGTGATTTAATAATCCACAGAACAGCATTTCAATGCCTGGATTCCAGAAGCCCCAAGAGTGCAGTGTTTCAGGACCTTCACAATAGCACAGTAACAGCTGTCCCAAAAGAGAGAGAGACACTAATAGAGAAACCTTATCCCTGTGCAGAGAAACACATAACTTGCATGCGTGCATGCAGGAGGGCTCGGGGACCACCTATAAGAAATTGTTTAACTGGTCCCTAGGCACATCAGAGGAATCGGTTACAATTACCAACAAGAGCATAACAAACAACATTTATAGTCTAAACCCCTGAAAGTATATATAGCCAAAGCCCCTGGAAGTAAAATAGAATAGAAAAAAGGGGAATATTTCTCAGACTGCTCAAAATATATTAACACTGTGTGTGACATGCTATTCATATTGCAAAGTATTCAGCAGGAAATACCCAATATGTCTAAACATAGAAATTTCACATTTACTTCAGACTTCAGACTGAAATGTTCACCCCCCGTAAACTCACTTAATGAAATATTGACCTATAAACAACTTTAACCCAGTTACAAGGCCAAATCTGGACATATCCAAGATATGTAGGACATTTCCTCCAATCACTTATAGCAGTACATTAACATCAAAAATCATAAAAAGATGTGCTGAAGGCATAAGAAACCAAAAAAATAAACTTACACTACACACCTTACAACAATGATATGGACGGTCAAAAGTACCTGTTTAACCAATGCCCTTTCGTGGTCAGGAAGGAAATAGAGACAAAGGGTCAATTAACCCTATACCTTTAGTAAACCAAAAGCACCACACATGTTCTGACATACCCCCTCTTTTTTGATTGGTTTATATACACATCTTAGTCCCTGACCTTATCTTCCATCCACTATTGCATTAGGACTATGCAATGCATGCTTAAACGCCTTCCCTTTTTCCTCCTACACATAATTGTACATTTTTTCTGCATGCTGCACATGCTTTAATACACACATACTTTAAAAAGGTACTACCGATCTCCGATTCAGTGACATCACTAAGAGTACAACAGGTGACAATTTTAATGTTCCCCTTGAATACTGTGGAATCAGTCCCTCTCCGTTAAACTATGCCGTTTCACAGGGGGCTTGGGAAGATAGGAAGAACTGTTGCTACAAGAGCAGTAATATCTATATGCAGTTTATAGAAGATGGAATTAGATTTTTTTTTTTATTCACAAGACGTATCTAATAAATGTTTACTGCCTGAAAAATAGTATTTCAACTACATGACGTATGCATTTTCTACAAAGCCTTTTTAGTGTGTTACAGGCTTATATTTATTGCATCGTGTTTTATGAAATCATCAACGTATTAGGGAATAACCTGAATAAGAAGTATTTTTAGAATCCAGTGATCCCACATCAAAAAAAAAACATATGTGCCTTCTGCATACGTATACATTTTACATATGCATTCATCTACACAAGACACCTGTCTGCACATAACGGAAATAAAAAGTATCGAAGTCTTGGTTTAAAATGAAGGGGAAAAAAAGCTAATAAAAAGTCTAATACTCAATTCTAAAGCCCCGGTTCCTTTTTAGATATCACTGTGATTTTAGCTAAATATTTCATAGCAATTTAGTTAATGGCTTGTAACCAAATGAGGATATATTAAAGTATGATTTTGGATTAAAGTGCTCTAAGCTACAGGAAATATACTTTAAACTTCAGTGCTCAAAATCAACAATATAAACTGTATTCAAGACTGCAGATACCAACTGCTCCTCCTGTGCTCATGTGAAAAACACATTGTTGGCGAGGCCTGGGAATCTACTATGGTTGCTTATTAGTGCTAATCTAATGCAGACAGTCTCAATGGGATATGGAACTGCTACCTTGTTTGGGAAATGTGGTCCAATTCAGGCATCCAATATGCACATTAATGAATAGCACCTATACAAAGCTAGAGTGGCCAGAGGACCACCTGAGACGATATGGTAATACACACCCCGCAGTTAAATTGTAGCTCATTCAAACACCTCTTTGTGTTTTACATTACTCATGTATGGGAGGTGGAGGAAAGGACATCTATTGAAAAGGAGGAGAAACTTAAGGAAACCGTTCATTGTATTGTCTCCCAAATGTTTCATACTAAATATGTCAAAGAAAAGAATAAAAATTGATTTTACACTACTGACCAAATAAATGTTAAAGCAATTAATTTGACACAGGATGTGGTCAAAAAAATGTATTTCCTATTACAATTATATTTGATTTAACCACAAAATGATTGAGGATAGCTGACTTTTTAGATTAAAAAAAGAAGGGCCAGGTGTAATTATGGCTTTGTATTTCTAAGATTTTGAAGACTTTTGCAAAGAAAATGTTTTATGGCACTCAGTGGTTGCTACTTGAAAGGGAAGGTCACCTTAACACATTTTTACTCTAAATGAAGAGAATAAAAAAATGGTGTATACACGGTGTTAGTAGAATTGGAACAAAATGTAGAGAATAAGTGTCCCCTGTTTATGACATCACTATGTGTTATATACTTTTTCTAGCAAGTTTTTCAACATTGTATCGAGCATTTTAAAAAATGTTGGTTCTCTATTTGCAGCATTAACAGTGTTTAGATTTATTTATTTTAAAGAACTTTAGTATATTTGAAAAAGGTACTTGATATTTTTGATACAGCTAGTGCTGTACAGTGTCCTAAGACAGAAAGATAAATTGCCTCCATCAATAAAAAGTATGCAACCAAATAATTAGGCAAAAGGAGAAATTTGCACAATGTAAACCCTCAGGTTTTAAGTATCTGATTACATGAGGTATGATTCTTTCATAGTAGCACATCCAAATGCAATACTGAATTATCTGGGATGCCAAATGACCAGAGGCGCCATTACCTGGGCTGGTTAAACTCAAACATAAACCACTAAAATCATGTAGCCACTATCCAATGTTAATTGCATTGGCAATAAAACTGTAAAACATTTTGAGTCATCTAAACGTCAATGGTAAAAATTTAAGCAATCTGTCCAGTTAAACATCAATATCCAACAAAGGCAATGGATACAGCAACAGCTTTTAAACGATAAAAGGCAACTAAATTAAATTGAAAAAAAAAAAAAATGGAGATTTGCAATGTCAAAGCGGGCAAAAGTCAGGTCAGTCTCAGAATAGCACTCTAGAAAAACAAATTCTCTACAGACCAAATATACCTCATTGTGGTATTAGAGTTTGCTACAAGTTACTCTCATTAAGCTAACTGCTGTCAAACTTACGGTCACAGACTTCAGAGTCATGCCGTGGTATGTTCCCATAGTGTCAATCTTAAAGCCTTCCGTTTCTAGAATGAGAAGGAAAAAAAAAAAATATATATAAAAAGAGCATTAGCAAAGCATGTGCATGCTTACCTTAAATAGACCAATGTTAAAAATGGCACAGATTTGTATAACTTAAGTAACAAACTTCCATGTCTGAGTTTTTCAACCACAAAAAAAAAAAATTCACCACACCCACAAGTTAATTTTTTTTTTTTTTTTTTTAAAGGAACTTTAAGAAGAAGATTTTTTTAATGTTGTTCTGCTCCTATCATTTTTTTATTGTTTATATTTCAACAAAAAAAATGAACTTGGAATCTATACTGCCAATTTAACACACTTCAGCTTTATTGTGGCTGTGTATTGCTGAGCATGTTTGGTTCCAGGTGCATTCCATTAAGCCTTTCCGCCTATTTTACTTGCGTCTATCCCCAGTACATGTGTGGTTGGTACAATAAGTTGGTTATTGCAGCTCTGTGGACCGCTGCATATTGTTAATCTGCCACTGAGTAAACAAACCGATTTTTTATGATGTTTGGAGAAAGTTTGTGTTTTTTTTATTTTTAAAATCATGGATTTCTTTACTCACACAAATTATTTTAAGTATTGAATAGTTGACTTTAAATCATGAATTTCATCCGGCAGTAGCCCCACACCAGCCGCTGACACTGACTTTTTCATTTTTGTAACTCAAAGATTATAAATTTGGATCCAGAACAAGAACCTCTTTGCCTTACTATAAAAATAAAAATACTATGCTCCATTAGTTGATGCAAGGGATTTTATGTGACCAAGCTTTCATTACCAATCTACAAAAACACTTGTAAAGTGTTAGTGTAATAACCAAGGACAAGCTCCCTGCTGCAAGGATATGACAGGTGTCATAATATAGAGAGACAAATAGTCATCGACATCAAACTTGTCAAAGCAAAAACAAACAGCTGAACACAGTGTGCAGAAGCTTGATGTGGGGGCCTTTTAAACATAGTAAGTTAAAACAATCAAGTTTATTGAAAATACACAGTTATACAAGCACAGTATATGTCCTCCCCCTAATTCCAGTTGGCTTCAGAACAAAGCATATACATACAGGCATTTTTAAACCCCTTTGTGACAAATGGCGTGCCAGGCATGACCTGGTAAAATGTCCAGTTAACGAGAATGGACGTGCCAGGCGCTTCATGCATGACTCCAATCATGTCTGCAGAGGCTCCTTCTGACACATCTGATCGCTGTGACAGACAATCACATTGATTAGAGGCATAAATCTGTCAGAGCTATTGTCTGGCTTTGACAGCTTTAGTCTCTCCTGGCCCTACAGAAATTGTGGGGCAGGGAGAGACTAATAACTGTATTAGCCTCAATGTTCAATACAAGGAGCAGCTTAAAGTTGAATAGGTACAGAATTGTTTTTACAAAAAATCATGTATAAAGCAAAGAACATGGCATACTAAACTTTGGTCTGCACAGAAAAGATTTCACAAGAAATAGACAAATTATCATCATGCTGAGGACTTACCCTCTTTGCCTTTGAATCTTTCCTGATCGTATCTATTATAGGCTGCTGGGACAGGCTGCTTGGTCCTTAATGTTGGATCCTGCAAAAAAAACAAAAAAAAAAAAACAAGTGAAATTTAAGCACATGATTAACTCCCATAAAAATAACCCCGGAAAAATATAATATATTCACAACCCTGGCACTTACTGCGGGTGCTGCGGTCTGAGTTGGTCTTTGCTCGGGAGCACGACCCTCTTCTCTTGCTTTTACTGACTGAAGTATAGCAAATATATTTTTAGCAAAGTTCTGCAAGGAAGAGAAAAAAAAAATGTTAGCTGCAAATCAGTCCCACTGAGATGCCATTAAAAAAAGATAAAACAGAACTGTGACAGATAACCCTACAGCTAAAGGATGATGAAGTAAACATCTCTGATAGACATTTTGCATGAAGGACCTCTCCTTTTGCGACTAGGTCACAGTGAATATAAGGTAAAGCTATAGAATACATGTTGTAGTTTAACTCAGGAATGCAGAAATCTAATCAGTATTTTAACCCTGACTTCTAAAATGTTACTCTTAATCCTACTTTTGGATTCTCTGGCTGTATCCTTGCATATAGCCACTTGACAACAAAGGAGTGTAAACTGGCTCCCAAGTGCTACATAAATATGCCCCCCCTATATTAATGAATATAATTGAGTGCTCAATACTCCTCAAAGACAAGGAAAGGAAAATGTTAAAATACAAGCCCTTTCCACACCTTGCAGATGTAGAGGTCAGATTTCAATAAGTTATAAGAAAACCTTATTCCAAATTGAAAAAGTCTATTAAATTGGATTTCAAGTTCATGATGAAGGCACTCTGTCATATGTCAGTCTGTCTCTGCTCATCTAAATGAAACTGTATGCCGTGGACCACGTGATGCATAAATAGTTGCCGCTATATTAATAAATGTAAAAATATAATAAGATCTATAATTAGCTGCTGACTTGCTTCAGCCTAAGTATATGTGCTTGGGCAGACTAGATGGACCGAATTGTTCTTATCTGCTAACACTTTCTATGTTTCTATGCTAAACTTGGAAAATAATAGCGCTGTATAAAAATTGGAAAAAAAAAAAATACAAGTGCTTTTAAAGTAACAACGCAGTGGCTGATTAAAATGATAAACATTTCACGATAGTATCTTTCAAAGAATAAATCCTTTTTATTTAGCTTGAAACTCCTGGTAAAGTATATCATCTGTAAGCTAGTTTACGCTTGTTACTTTGCTGATCATTTACTCTGCAAACATGATTTAATGCATTATATACTTATGCTTTTTTCAGTAAGAATGCTGCAACCCATATGCTTATTTAATCATTTTGGTAAGGTCCAAAAACGGTCACAGCATGCAACAATCAAAAATAATGAGATAGGCTAGACATGTTTTAAATTGAAACCTATCCAACCTATGGTTTAAGCAAAATATAACTTCCCGAGCATAAAAATCTATTTTTACGCTAGGGACATGTGTGCAGGAAATGCATATATTTCAAGATGGGCAAATTTATTTTGCGGATGTGTGAATTAAGTAGTGCAACAAGTATTATTCTGCCATCTACTGGCTGCATATAACTACTGCACCCAAGGAAGAATAATGTAACTCCTGTTACAGACGACAAAAGTAAAGTAGACAATAGAGCCGAAGCTTCTTTTTTTTTATTTTTTTTAATCAAAAATCAGCCTGGCAATTCAAAAAGAAAATCCTGATAGGAGGAAAAAAAAAAAAAGACGCACTTTGCCTGTACTCTGTAAAATGGTCGTTCTAGTCCTCCATACTCTTTCCCTGCTGACAATGCCTCTTGTAACATCCACTTCAGCATCAACAAAACTTCTCTGTTTTAAGGCAGTAATATCATCATCCAGATCTGTTTTGATTGTACCCCTTTTCTTCGCCATGATCTTTGCCTTGATGGCAGCAATTTTTTCGACAGACATTGCTTCTGACAGGGATCTGAAATACAAGATATTTTACATTACAGCTGATTATTAGCATGCTCATTAACATAGAAGTTGCTTTTTTACTCTGCAGGAGTACGTTACATATTGGTATGCTTTTAAATACATAAAACAAGCAGACTTTTAGAATTTAAGGAAAAGAAACCTAATGGCAAAAGGTGCATCTGATGAATTAAATATTTTTATTGACTGCTGCACACAAATAGGGAGTTATTCACGAACAAGTGATTCAACCTCAACTACGAAGGAACCTGGCAAATTTTGTCTAATTAAAATTGCCTTTGAACAGTGCTCTTAGGGGGCACCATTCACTGCTGCCACGGATAACTGCTGCTGTATGAGATGAAGCATTTAAATTACAGTGGCCTTTTGGCTCATTAAAAAAATGTTTTAGTGCTCTGAATAAAAATACATGCTTTTTTATTTTTTATTATTTTAACCCTGTTCCGAACTGTTCTTATCTCAAAAGAACATTGCCGGCCTTGTAGCCAACCGTACCTCCCTATTACCATAGAAAGGGTCAGTCTGTTTTAGAAGAAAGCAAGAGAAGAGGTACCAAATTAGCAACGCTTTATGGATTTCCCCAAAAAATGATTGCCTCTCTGCAGTCCAGTCTGTACATTGAGAACTATGACTGACTAGTAAAATTGGTGAGTTTCTCCCCACACAGTGGGTACATGGAAAAACCTGTATTACAAAAGCAAAGGTTATTTTTAAAGTTTAGTGGCACTTTAGGTATGGGAAAATAATTTTCATGCAATATATAATTGGTAAAGGACAACGGTGAGCATAAAAATAAGTTATGATTAACTAAAAGATTGCATCAAGCATTTAGTATTTTAAATAGAAATGCTTTTGAATACAAATAAAGTATCTTATAAGAACACTGTGCCCGTACAGCACTATCAGGGGGCTGACATGTTTTCAGAATATTGGGTCAGAAGAAGAAAGATCTGACTCAAGATGTATTCCCACTGATAGATCTATATAAGCAAAGAGGGCTTAGTAAGGTGCTTTACTTCTCTCAAACATATTGTTTACGAAAATAATTCATTTTAGAGTAACAATAATGATTATTGGGATCTTTTGAAGAACATGTTTTACTCAGGGAACTATTGAGATTACGTTTATATTATTAAATGTCAGAGAACACATTCAGTCCATATAACTGTAAGATGACTATTCTTGAATAAAAACGTTTTTTGGGGGGAGGGGGTTGTGTTTCTAATCTAGTGTTTCTAGTATTATGATAAACGGCATGTACTTTTTATAGTACATGCCAGTGTGCCCTAACCAAAAGCCGCCATGATTCACTAGGAATCGTCATTAGTCAGTTGCAGTTTCTGCTGGTGCCAAGAGAGATCCTCGCTTTTATATGGGATCAGCAGAGGGGACCTTATCATGTAAAACAAGTGACAGCATGCGCCAGCCTCTCAACTGGCTCTGCCTTAGCTCCCAGGCTGTGAAGATACACATCAGGCATCACTCTGGAAAGGGGATACTTATTATTTACGCTGTGTTTCTTCTAAAGAAGCAAGGGTTAAAAGAAGAAAAGAAAAAAGCTTGGTGTCCTTTTAATAAAAGAATACTGTCTTAAGCCCCTTTGCTTGTACAGCTTTATCAGGGGGTCTATCATCTTGAGTCATGTTAAGGAAGATCTCAATTGCCCTGACAGCACTTTATGGAACAAATAATGCTCAATAAAAAGGTACTTTACATGTATACCTTCATTAAAGAATTCCCATTTTAAATGCCTACAGTTGATGCAATCTTTCAATTACACATAACTTCATTTTTTGCTAATACCCGTCCTTTAATCTGGCCACAAACTTTTTGTGTGCATTAATGTCTCCTATGAGTTAGCTTACCGAATCTGCTCTGTCTGCACAATGCCTTCTTTATGACCTTCCAATCGAGCAGCCAACCGTTCCTTATCAAGACGGACGCGTTCCGCATCCTAATAGGACACATCACATTAGCAAGTTGTCTTAAACCCATTAATACAATTTTCAGGAAAATTCACATTGTAGAGTATGGGCACTGGATTGACAGAAAGTGATTATGGGAGGACTGAAATACTGTTTAAGATGTCTAATCTTTGAACCTTCAAGTATTTACCAGTTTATTAAAGCACTTCTTTTCACATGACAATCAACTGCCTTGTTTTATTTTAACCAAGAAAGCCCACACATTTGGCAAAAGCATGCTGGAGATGCTGTTCTCCATGTAACAAATTTTCTTTTAATTAGATACAGCATTATGATCATTACAATATTTCCCTTTACAAACCTTGCACTCAACAAAATTATCTTTCCAATAATTTTATCCAGGTCTGAAAAATTCTACTCTACAGGCATGAGATAAAATGATGAAACATTGCTAAGATGTAGGGTTCAGTTTACCCAAAATACCATCTTACGTCTTAAACAGGTAATGGGAAACCTGACAAAGCAGAGAACGAACATTATAGAAATTTCACTAACCTAACATTGTTTGCCACCCATCTTTACAATGCACCAATATGTGAACCAATTCCTGTATCGGTTAAAATACCAACATATAACTTGTATGGGTGCATTAAATGACAGAGGAAAAACTACATTTAAACAACCACATATCAAAATAAAAAAATTGGCTCTGGTCATTGGCCCAGGAAAAGCCCTGGTCCTTAAAAGGGTTAAAGACTAGTTGTTAGTTACAAACTACAGACCCACTATTACCAAAATGCACCAGCAGTTTTCTAAATAAGGAAATCAGGGAGTATATTCCATAATATTTATATATAATGTTGTGGTATACAGAATCCCATTACAATAGATGCTGGATCATTTGGATGCTCTAGATCCTGGCCAGTGTTGCTGAACTTTAAAACAGAAGCCAGAGCAGAATTTGCAATTGATCCCTGGGTGCCACTGCGCTATAATCAGAGTTAGATTAGAATGGTTACACCTGTGTAAGCATTACCAGTAGGATACTTAATATATCTATGATTTCAAGTACAATGTAAAGAAAAAAGGTAATTGTTTTTTAAAATTATTCCTTCTAACATGGTCACTAGATGGACCAGCAATTTCATAATCTCATGAAAGGATGAACTTTTGGAACATCAAGGGCAGTATGAAAGTTTGTCACACTCACCTCTATTCTTGGTTTCTTTGCCTCCGCAGAGATTTCATCTGCAGCTCGTTTAACTAGAAACAAACAAAACCAAGGAATTCTCAAACATGCAAAAGTTAAATAAAAACAAAATATGCCAGTGCACGAAAACCAAATATGCATACCTTGTGTGGACCTTTGGAGACCAATTTCCAGTGGCGCACTTCTGTCTATACTGGCCGAAGTCGCTGCAGAACAAAGTGAGACATTAGACTTTCAAATCAGGAACTGAATCACTTGCAACATTTTCAAACGAATATTTCAAGTAGACTACAACAGAACATGAAACAGGGGTTGACAACATATAGATTTTCCTTTCTTGTCAAACCACAAGGCTCACGTTAAACTGCAATCCCCCAATATGGCACACCAGTCTCTGGCTAGTCTCAAAGCATGTCAGTTGTGGTTGAACACCTGTGGTTTGCCTACGCTGGTTTAGAATATAAAACTGACCAATCACAATGTTAGGATTTTAAGCTAACAAATTGTAATTTACAGACATGGAATAAAAGAATATGTTACCACCTATATAAAAAGTTATTTTAAAACTAGCCACGGCCGTACTGGCCTGTCGCCACATTAAGAATTCGGGCAAAGTCCTGGGCGCTGGGGACAGCTCATTATATCTACCCAGTATAAAGACATATACAAGTTATATCCCAGATACTGCCCTAATATATAACCCTGCACAGGCCAATATATGCTCCCAGTATGTACACAAGGGCAATTCATATAACATTGTGTACACATGGGTGGCTATGTATGATTATGTATATATACGCTATGTATTGGGTAAATATCAGGGCAGTGTGTGAGATATAACCTTGTGTGCATACTAGGGATATATATTGCCCTCTGCAGGGGTACATAGATCAGCCTTATCTATAAATGCACTCTTCAACTGTGCTTTACAAATGCATGGTTTTCGCTTTTATGAACAAGAAAATAATATTTGGCGCTGGTATACAATAAATTCCAGGGCTGGTTTTTATTCCCAGTCCAGCACCTAACTGTAAAACCATTGCAATAAGAGCTTAATGTTCAGAATTAGAACTGCAGCCCGTGGAGAATTGTGAGAGTTCAGCACAACAAAAAACAACCAGGAAACAGACTTCAGGTAATGATTTCATGTTTATATTTTCAGGTATTTTCACCAGCACTGAACTATATTTTTGTGGACGACATGTCCAGATTCAGAATTCCCTCAAAATCAAAGCTCAAATTGACATTTTATTTTAAGCCCTTATTACTCATTTGAGTATTCACAATAAAAACAAACAGAAATATTTCTTGACAAACACAAATGGATTCTAATTTGGTACAAGAATTACTTACAGGTTTCCCCGTTCAAGTAGGCCAAAAGGTCTTTTCTATCAGGTCTTCTGACCACAGGAATGTTTTCAGTCTGGAAAATAAAAAAATATTTAAAAAAATCATATATCAATATTCTGCACAGGAAAAAACTGAAGAAATAATAATAACAACAACAAAGTCTTTAACCAGGGAAGGTACATTCAGATGTTCTCTGGTTTCCAAGTAGGTCCTGGGGACTTTTGCCCAACATCCAGTGGATGTCACTATCACCCAATTTAATGGTACTCATTTTATCTACCTCAAAAGGATAAGGGGCAACCCTACTGGAATTTGTACCTAAAAGGGTTAAAAAGATTCTACTCATGATGCATTAACCCACTGAGCCATCTCACCAGACAAAGTGAAATAGCATTTCAAACTGCAATTTTTCCCTCCAAAAAACTGATAGACACAAAACATCTTAGAGCACTTTATTGACAATCTGGTTTTCCTTTTTACCTCTGGGCTATGTTTCTAAATTGGTGCTTTTATGTTCTGTATGTATGTTGACAAAAAAGTGTAATAAAGAAATAAATAAATAAAAAAAAAACTAGAAATACACATGTGACTCTCCAGTGTAAATGGAATAACATGTACAGATGATGGCGGTGTACCAGTAGCAATGATCCACCCTTATAATTCAGGTATACTGATATCAAGTGGCAGGTGAAGAGAAAGCTGTGGCTGCCAGAGCCAGATGTGGCGGTCCACCTGAGCCAGCAAGTGAGGGGGGCTACTGGAGGTCATGGGGCCAGACAATCAGAGGGATTAAAGGGACTGTTCACACAGACCTGCCTGGTCGTAAGTATAGAACATCCACTGATATGTTATGTATGTCAATTGATATCTATTAAACACTGTTCTCTCACAGCATTTGGCCCCGTGCCCCCTCAACCCCCAGCAACATCCGATGACAGGCCCCCATGGCCTGCACAGGAAACAGAAGAACTGGCAGCTGGTCCTCGGACTTCATCAGGTCAGACAGCGCAGCCTCACTTATCTCTGGTGAGTACAATATACAAATACATGTATGTTTAAATGTCCCGTCAGTTGATCCCCTTCGAAAACTAGGAACTCACTCGCTTTCTTCTGCAATATCAGAGCTCCCCAGGGAAGCAATGCAGCTGCCAGTCAGAGGCTAAACTGGCATGTACTATCAAAGGTACATGTCAGTTTATACTCATACTAGAGATCAAATAAAAAAATGTAAATTAAATGAAAAGTTTAGTTGTCCTTTAAAGCAAAATAAAAAAATAAAAAAGTATATATCCAGAGAAGTACTTTTAACAGCAATGGGCATAGAGAAAATCTATAGATAAACTTACTGCCGCACGTCGCACATACACAGGATGAGAGAGATGTACATTGTTGAGTAGGAATAAGATTGAGTCCAGTGTATAGTACTCTCTGGGCTGCCCCTCTTTACCAGTTCTGAAACAAAACAGGAGAATGTAAATATGTATGAAACCACGTACCGAAATCAGAGCTGAAGAATAAAAAAAGAAAAAAAAATACCAGAAAGAAAAAATGCATAACTTAGACAAGAGGCAATATATACCACATCAACTACTTCACATCTTCTTACAAGCCCACACCAAGCAGAAGAAGGGAGAAAAAAAAAATTATTCACGGTTTTGTTACATCTATTCTTCTCAATCACACTATCTGAATTGCTCCCAAGTTCTGGTTAATAACCGTCCAGCATAGAAATTTCCTGAAAGTCCCCTATTTGGATTCATTTTTTGTGGGACACAACTTTCTATACAGTGCATAGTTCATGTGTTTAGAGGGTTGGCAAAAAATGTTCCAGGTAAAAGTTGTGACTGCAAAAAAATGGCAGATCAAAAGCCTGCATATGTGTATGCTGTACAGACTCCTATGTAATAAATGTATCTCACATTGTAAGAATGTTTTTTTTGTTTGCTTTACTTGTTACTCTTAAGCAACTACTTTTTTTCCTCCCAAGCACCAGCCAAATTCTTGAGTTGAATGGTATGATCATTATTGGCTACAAACCTGTTTTTAATAAATTAAGCTTATTTACAAACAAGGGGTTGACAAATATTTGAGAACTTTAGGAGCCAAACAGAGCTTTAGGATGTACCATTTCCCTTCTGCTTAAATTTATCACCAGCATTAAAAAAATAGAAATTGGGCAGCACACCCAGAACTTGCATATGTATATAAATGTACACACACAGCAATACATAAGGAAGTCAGTATGCAAGATATGCGTTGTTTTTAAAATTATTTTAAAACATGCAAGATGAAAATATTGGGAATTTAGTCACATAATAAGACCATCAAGCTTAGCCCACCCATACTTGGTGAGTTCTATCGCTTGCTTACTTTCATGTAACTGAATCTCCCAGATAATCTATCCTGAACTACAATTAATAAAATTTCACCGGATACCAGATGGTAGTAGTGGTGTGCTAAGTATGATATGAAGTATATGATGTGACTAAATCTCATCTAAGATAGGTGCTTTTAAAATAATTTAAAAAAACTAAAATAAATATATGGTATATGGTTGCACACAGACTTCCTTGTGTATTGCATTAAGTGCCAGCATTAGCGATGATGGGGGCCATGGCTACCTGGATTTGTAAAGCACTGATAACTAGGCTGGCATCTTATTGACATTTTAATAATTGAAGATATTTAATAACAGTTAAACAATGTAATTCTCAATTTGGGGTGGTCCTTTAATGCAAACTAATGCACCACATGCAACTGACATAGGATGGAAGTTATTGTGCCATTATGCATTTCCAGTGTGTCCCATTGTATGCATACTATATAAAAGGAAAAAGCTAGGCAATTTAAGTTCTGAAAGAGGGAGCAATGTCAACATTAAAAAACAAAAAACATATTTTGCCGACTTATTCACTTTTGATTAAGTCAGCATGACTATTAGATTAAGATCTGTCTAACAGGCCAATAAGGGTCTTGATAAAGACTTAACTGTCAGATTTATGGAACAAGAGCCAAGTAAGGGGATGTATCTGCTCATGTCAAGCCCTGTTTGGAAAAAAAACCAGGAGGCAACTTGGTACTGCTCGGTTTGTCCACTCAAACACTATGGACATTTTAAACATCATAGGTGTAAAAGTGATTAAGTCTGCAAAACAGGGCTATTTCTTCAAAATTAATTGTGATTGAACACCAAGCTTTATGGAAGCATACATATGCCACCAAAGTACAGTCAAAGTTGTCAACACAATGATCACTTAACACAAATGATTAAATAGAATACCGTTTGTTATTCAAAATGGCATTCACACATTGCAGCCTAGGAGCATAAGTTTTTCATACGCAAAATTCAGATTGATGTAAATCAGAGCAAAAAGCAGTTTGATATGGTTTTGAAGTGAAAATTTCCCATTATAAATTCACACAAAAAAAACAAGTATGAATTACTAAAACACAAACAATCCTCAAACCAATTTTACAACTGAAAGCTTGATTTAGGAATCAGTTGTCCAACTAGTCACCTCATTTATAACTAAAGTCTGCATTGTTGGAAACATTTTCAATGGTTTGAAAAGCAAAAACAAATGTAAAAATAAACATTAAGAAAGATACTCAAAACAAATACTTTAGCATTAATGATAATATTATCAATTTAAAAAAAGAGGAAGATGATAAAACAGATTAGGTAAAATAGCAAATACCAACAGAATGTGATATGAAGCTCTGCAAAGTTTCAGTAAGAAGCTCTTCAAGCAGAAAATCTTCTAAATCTAAAATGTGTCTGTTCCATCCAATGAAATAAGCAGCATCTACTATTTACTTCCAGTGTGTACTGTCAAATACCAAGTGTCTGCAACCCGAAAACCATCACAAAAAAAGGGAATCCAGGATGTAAGGGGCATTTGTGCAACTAACTGAATCAGTTTTTATTTCTGGCAGAAACATTTTGTAAAAATGTCAGTGAATGTCTTGCTTAATATTGCTAGAGTAATACTGCCAATAAATGTCAGAAAATTGGAACTGTGCACAAATAAAAAGGAGGATGACAGATGTTTTTTTCAATGATACTACCCCATCAATACAAAATCTATGTCTCATTAGTGCATGTAAAAAATTCATAAGCATTTCCAAAATGTTAAAATGCAAGGCAAACATGTATACCCTTAAAAAAAAAATCTGAAGTGAAATGCAGATAGTAAATGGCATTCATGCCATTTACTACCGTTACATAACTGCAATATAGTATCTTCAACACATTAGATGGTGGAAATATTGTACCAACTATGGCACCTTTTAGTGCCAATTTATTTTGATTTCTATGACTCACATCAACAATATCTTACCGACATGCTTTCTACTTCCGTGTCTACTAAAATAGAACATCTATACACACAAATTGCTCAATGACAGATTAAAACTGTGGAAGCAAGTGTACATGTGAATGTAACAGTGCAGGTGCTCAGCTCCATGGAAGGTCCAAGCTCAAACTAAAATCATAGGTTTCCAGGCTCCAAAAAAAGTTAGCGCCTAGATACTACAGCAATGTGCCCACTCGCGAATCATTTTTATATAGGTGCACATCTATACAATGCCAAACCATGGATGCAATGCCTGCAATATAAAAATTATATTGTCGCCACAAACTATACTTCAATTTTTCAAGCATTCCAGGATTTTATAATACTACATGGAAACTAAAAAAACCTTTAGGTAACCAAACTAATCATGTATCAGTGAAGAGCACATTACAAGTTTCAGGACAGGCAACCGCACTACATAAAAATTAAAAACATATCAAGAGTAAAGGTTTCCTTTATAACTGCCATAGTATGCGCCCCAATATATTAACGGATACTACAACACAAACATATCTAATTTCCAGGAGTAGGGTCAATCAATCCATGAATAACAGACAACTGTTTATCAATACATAAGCACATGAAACCAAGTCCAGGAAGTTAGCTCTGTACAACACATACAAACATAAATAATGTTTCATACATAAAACTACACAATCTACAGTATTCTGAAGAAGGAAATTTTATTAGCATAGTTAATTTGTTTTGCTGTACAAAGTTACTTTTTTAAACAAAACAAGTTACTTGGAAAAGCTTTGGTGACCGTTTCATCAGAGTAAGACAGATATATTCGAGCACTAACCTTTGTCGCGAACCTTTGGCACTCCAGCTGTTGTGGACTCTCTTTCCCATGGTGCTCGGTCAGCCGCTTGGCTGAGCGTCATGGAAACCGTGTTACCATAACCGCTGAAGTACCAAAGGGTATTTCTTTTCTTTTATAAGTGCATATTTCATCCACTCGCTTTGCACATGTCTCTTGCCCCACTCCATGCTGCCGACAGCTACTCCTCGTCTCTACAATCCCATAACTCACCCCCAAATAACATAGTTGGTTTTGACATTCTTTGGCCAAGAGAACTCGCCGAAGATGACCTCGTCTCCCTTAACGTTAATCTCCTTCTTCTGGATATTATACTGACGCAGAACACTCAACACGTCCGCCATCTTCTCCTCCGCCTTCTGACTGCTCCAGCCACAGCAAGGACCCAACTAGATGGCTGCCCCAATACACGCCTGCTTCCAGCGAGGACCCTTACAATTTAGTTGTCCTGAACAATGCCTGATTCAGTAGCTACGTATGGTAGAGGCAAGGCCTATCCAGTAAGCAGAGTTGTATAGACTCTGTCTGATGAGTCTCAGTGCGCACATGTGCATGGCGTTGTATGTTCTCACGTGTAAACTTGTTTACAAAATGTAATAACATTCAGATTTGTTTTACAAAACATAAACGGTATCCAATAATATAGATATGTACAGATATAGGGTAATGTATATGAAATATGGAGGTAAATGGTGATGGTCACCCTAATGTATAAGATTTTATTTTAGTGTGACCAGATTTTTATCCAAACATTATGTACACTGAATCTAGAGAATAAAAAAAAATCATTAATACAATTTGTATTTGCAGAACTGGTAACAATTGCATTTATTTATAGAAAAATGTGTTTTAAATGGGTCTGTGGTTAAAAAAAAAAAAAAAAACTTGTTAAGACCATAAAAAAGCCAGTATTTGTTTTGAAGGTACATGCATAATACAGCAGGAGGATCACAACTCCCATGAAGATGAGGCAGCCCTCACCAGGGTGCTTACCTCTCTGTTGGCTCCTTATGTCCCCCTGCCCCGTGTTACTTACCAGCGTTTTGTTTGAATCCAGCCACGGACACAGCGCATTCCCACACGGCTTGATAGCCGCGCGCATGCGCTGTGTACCGCCGCTGTCCGATCATCTGGTAAGAAGGGGTGTGCGGGGGGCGGGTTGTGGGTTGCGTAGCTCGCGCATGCGCGGTGGACATAAAGTTACAGCTGAGTTATCAGCTGTAACTTTATGCGCATGCGCAGTGAGCAAATTCTCCTGCGATTGCGCAGGAGAATTTGCTCCAGTAATTCGTCAGAACAGTGGCAACCCTACCCTGTGTCTTAATATAAAAAAAATTACAGATTCCACATTGTCATCATCAGAAAACAGGTTAAAGGGACTGTATCACCTAAACATTGTTTTTACTGTGCACGTAGAGCATAAAAAATGATTGAAAATGACCTATACATTGTGTTAGCAAAATTGCAAGTAATTTCTGATATTGCTGATCCCACATCGAACCTGTCCAATGGGGATCCATAAAGTGGTTGTATCCCAGACAGGAAAGCCCCTGACACCCCAAACTCCTGTAAGACATACCACGTATATTTCCAATCCACTCTGTCGAATGCCTTCTCTGCATTCAATGACAGGTGCGTCACAGGCATTTTTTTGTGTCTGGGCTGCCTGTAAAATGTTTATAGATCTGTGTATACTGTTGGGGTCCTCTATGCCAGGGATGAACCCCATCTGATCAGGATGTATTATTGATGGGAGCAATGGCCCTAGTCGATTAATCAAAATCTTTGCAAATAATTTTGATTCAATATTAATTAATGAAATAGGTTTGTAACTTTGGCATAGTGTGCGATCCTTGTTGTCTTTTAGCAAAACTACAGTTTTGGCTTGAAGCATCTTTGGGGGTTATTGTGTTCCTTTCATAAGTTAATTGAATGAATGGAGAAGATAGGGTTTAAGTAAATTTGTGCCATCATGTAGTTTAGTGTAGTATTATACAAATTCTAGTTATAAAACTCCCTGGTTTTATAGATACGCCTGTTGGAGAACATTTCTTATCCTGGTTTTGTGCTGCCCTAGGCAGACAAAATTCAGCCCCCTCACCCCCCATATTGCAATACCCAGGACATGCCCCATCACCCACTTTGCACACCCAGGACATGCCCCATCACCCACGCTGCACACTCAGGATATGCCCCATCACCCACGCTGCACACACATTAAATGCCTCATCATCTCCATTACATGCCCCATCACCCACATTGCACACCCAGGGCATGCCCCATCACCCACGTTGCACACTCAGGATATGCCCCATCACCCACGTTGCACACACATTAAATGCCCCATCATCCCCATTACATGCCCCCATCACTCCTATTACATGGCCCATAACCCCCATTACATGCCCCCATCACTTGACCCCATTACCTCCATTACATGCCTCCATCACCCCCATTACATGACCCCCATTACCTCCATTACATGACGCCCATTACATGACCCTCATCAACCCCATTACATGACCCCGTCACCTCCATTACATGACCCCAGCACCCCAGGACTTACACTGGGCAGCACTGGTGTCTAGTGGCAGGCAGCATGGTGTCCTACCATGCTGCCTGTTCAGCACCCCGCGCGGTAGGTGCCGACAGGTCACGTGACCTGCCAGAACTTTCCCTGTCATACCGCACAAGGAGCCGAACAGGCAGAATGGAAGTTAGTCTGTGCTGCCTGTTTGGCACCCTGTGCTTCACATGCTGCAGAGAGAGCGTGCAAAGTGCAGCTCAACAATCTGTGGATGTATATACACACGGACACAATCCAATGAATTAATCTTGGAAGGTCCTTTGAGATCTCCACCCTGTTAATTATTTGGATTCAGTCTGTGCGTGTATCCATCCTACATACTGCCAGGCTGCACTTTGCATGGTCTTTCTGCTGCATGTGGAACAAATATGTGTCCGTGGAAACATGGTCAATGTTGGAAACTATGACAAGGCAGGTGCTGCCCTTAGTACTTGCCTAGTTTGCCTCGCGCTAAATACAGCGCTGAGTATCCACTAAGTGAAGCTTTTGGTACTAATAGGGTTATATTTCCGCATCCAGAGTGAAAGAGATATATGGGAGGTATATGCCCATTTGAAGCCTTATTCACTGGTCTTAAAGAGACACTCCCATTCAAAAATGAAAATGTTTATTTTTTTTTACTTTGCTTTGTTGATTTCAGATATGTATTTTGTTTTTGTTATGTGAATTTATTTTATTAAATATTTTACTAAACAAGTGTGACTGGGCACCATCATTTTGCGAAATATTGGGTTTTTTGGTGCACTATTATCTTACTTTGGGGCTGGGGACACAGAACGCAGTCTATAAGTCAGAATTCTGATCAAAGATTTGCATTGAATGGGAGGGTAATGTAACTAATACATCACAAGGGGGTGGAGTTATGATGCTGTTTGATCAGGTCAGTCTCCTCTCTTTGTGTTGGAAGGTAGGTAAAAGAAAGTTGTACACGGCCACCTAGTCCCAGGGGCGGACTGACAACTCATGGGACCGTATTTAGAATCCCTGCCCACGTACACCCATGTGCAGCCCCCCCTGCCCCCAATTCATGGTTCAATTTATTCACCCTTTTTTATTTGAATTCTACCATTCTGAAAAGGTGTTTAAATAGAACCATAGTTTAGCTCTTCCCGACGCTAGGACGTTCTATGCCGTCCTAATTTTAGTGTACCTAACAGACGGCATAGAACATCCAGCATTAAACAGCTCATCGTGGCTGTGCCTGAACTTCCAGGTTCAGGCATGCCGCCGTGACGTCACACGTGACTTCGGGAGGTATCGCAATCTTTTGGCAAAGGTCTATTAAGACCCTGATCAGGTCTCTGCCATAGTTTTCCTGGCTACCGATGAGTGTGTGTTGGTGCATGTGTATTAGTGAGTGTGTATTAATTTGAGTGCAAGTTTGTGTGTATTAGTGTGTTTTGTGAGGGCACCATTGTTCACCATTCTGTACTCATTGTCCTTCACATACACACAGTGAGGAGTATACACATAATTTTTTTATATCATGCAGTGAGGGAGAGTGGGACCTCCATCAAAATGTGTTTCGCGCAGGTTCCCCGACACAAATCAGGCCCTTTTCAGTGCCTTATATTTTATATACATAGGCTGCGCCGACACAACGAGCACTGACACAACTTAAATCTATGCATTCAATGTAGATAACCCAGACTCCCGTGAGTCTGTTTTATACATTGGCGCACACGCCAATTGCACTAGTATTTGCCGCAATCTGTGTGTTATATTTGTACATGCGCCCAAATGTGTATATGTTATTATGTATGCATGCACATACATAATTAAATACACAGTCACTTAATCACACACAAGTATGCACAGTTACATAGACACACATATATACACAGTTACGCACACATACACAGCCATATATACAGTCACACATGCAGTCAGTCACATACACACAGAAACACACACATATACAGTCACATACACATACATACACACAGAAATCCAAATATACAGTCACACATGCAGTCAGTCACATACATATACATCCACAGTCACACATGCAGTCAGTCACAAACACATACATACACACATATACAGTCACACATGCAGTCAGTCACATACACATACATACACACATATACAGTCACACATGCAGTCAGTCACATACACATACATACACATATACAGTCACTCATGCAGTCAATCACATACACAAACATACACACAAAAACACACACATATATAGTCACACATGCAGTCAGTCACATACATCCACACAGAAACACACATATCCAGTCACACATGCAGTCAGTCACATACATCCACACAGAAACACACATATCCAGTCACACATGCAGTCAGTCACATACACACAGAAACACACATATACAACCACACATGCAGTCAGTCACATACATACACACACGGCAGCAGTCATCCTACTGTGGATGATGGTGTGATGCTCTCACTGGGTGCAGGCTGCGTGCGGGGGTCAGCAATGGTGAGCTGCGCAGTGCGGTCTGACAGCTATTCATGGTGCACAGTGCTGCACCACATGTCACCCAGCTCTGTATGTGCGCCATGCGCGCTGACTAAAGAGTACCGAATGTGAGTCGGAGGACCTCACGCGTCACTCAGAGGATGTTGGGACCACAAGCCTGGGGGTAAATAAATATTTTAAAGCAGAGGCGTAACCCCGGTGCAAAAAGTGCCCTGGAGCCCACCCCCATTTGTATAACACATACACATACATACATGGACACACATGCTAATGCACAGACACACAGAATGACACACATTCGGAAAAACACAGAATGACACTTCTACAGATACAAACTCTGACACATACAGATACACAGACACACACTGATACACATGTGGATTTATTTCAAACTGCAAACATGTGACAACTATAAACCCAGACTTAGGCCAGGTACATGTGCAGCGTAACTAACAACATAAACTAAACACACCTGGTGCTCATTAAAACATCCTAAAAAAAAACACAAACGCCCAATAAAAAGACAATAGCCATTATATTCATACAGTACATTTTGTATGATAATGTAAACACAAGAATGGATAGGCAATTCTATAAATATTTACAATACACTTTATCCACAGTGGTAAGATGAATTCATACGATCCAGGGAAAGAAAGGAAAGACAAAAGGTGGTTAGAGATATTGTACCTACATGGGCAGTAGATGGCAGTATTGTAACATCATGAAGGAGATCATGCAGCGATATGTAATATAAATCCTGGTAACATTGATCAAATACATAGTAATTTAGGTTGAAAAAAGACACAAGTCCATCAAGTTCAACCCTTCTACCTATCATTACAGCTTTTGATCCAAAAGAAGGCAAAAAACCCCTAAGGAAGCTATTTCGAATCAGATTTCTCCTTGGATCAATAAGCTCTTTTATTAATGCTTATTCTATTATTAATATTCCTGTATGTTCTGCTTTCCTAAAAAAGCATCCAAACCATTTTTAAATGCATCTATTGTGGTTGCTAGCACTACCTCTCTTGGCAGGGAGTTCCATAACTTTATTGTCCTAACCGTAAAGAATCCCTTCCTTTGCTGTCTATGAAATCTTTGCTCTTCCAGTCTGAGGGGGTGACCTCTTGTTCTTTGTACCTTTCTGTTAATGAACATGTCACTGGAGAGCTCTTTATATTGGCCCTGCACATATTTATATAATGTTATCATATTCCCTCTGAGACGCCTTTTTTCTAAAGTATATAAATTCAATTTTTTAAGTCTCTCTTCATAACTAAGATCCTCCAAACCCCTTATTAATTTTGTAGCTCTCCTTTGCACTTTTTCTAGTTCCTTAATATCCTTTTTAAGGACTGGTGCCCAGAACTGTACTGCATATTCAAGGTGAGGTCTTACCATTGATTTGTAAAGAGGCAAGATGATATCCTCCTCCCGTGAATCTATACCTCGTTTTATACATGCCAATATCTTATTGGCCCTTGCAGCTGCTGACTGGCATTGGGCACTGTTGCCAAGTTTGTTGTCTATAATTATTCATAAATCCTTTTCATTAGTAGTTTTTCCCAGGGAAAAACCATTTAACGTATATGTTGCTTTGTTATTATTTTTCCCATAATGCATAACTTTACATTTGTCTATATTGAACCTCATTTGCCACTTTACTGCCCAGTCCCACACTCTGTCCAAATCTTCCTGTAAAGAAAAAACATCAAGATTAGTCTTTATTGCCTTACCTAATTTAGTGTCGTCCGCACACACGGAGACAATAGAATGACATGTAACACCAAATACATTTCAGCTCTATTCAATATTTTTTTTAAATTCTTTTTAGTTATATGCCTAAGTATATTAGAGCCTATGTATTGCAATAAAAATTATTATTGCTATTGTTTATGAAGGGCTCATGGTTATATAATTATTTATTGGTATGTAATCATCGATATAATAGTCACCAATCAGAAATAAATCACTATTTATTAGGACATGTATATAAGTAAATACTATATGAGACCAAAACTATAGGAACAATTAAACTAGTGAGGAGAGAAGAGAACAAGAGGCATACATAACACTACATAACTGTAATGCTCCACTCCATCCAATTAGCTGCTCAGCTCATGAACAAAATGTCACCGCAGATGCAGAAAGGTCTTTTCCTTACAGGAGAGAGACATGATAGTGAAAAAGAAACTACATACCTATTCAGAACTAACAAGGTACGATGTATAGAAACCAGAGGGCCGATATTTTAATTTTAGGTGCTTAGTTTAGACCATGAGGTTTTCTGGTTGCCAAGAGGAAGATCCAGAACCGACAAAACAGGTGGTATCCATCTCCCCCTCTTGGTAAGGTCCACACACACTCGATCACAAGACATGTAAAGGCTTTTGAACCCTCCCCATATAATGTGCTTCTTAAAGGGACACTACCACATACATAAGATGTAACTAGATTACCTGTGCATTTAAAACAAACACATACATAAGACATGTGCCACTGGTTGTTTTTTTACTTCTATGTTTGAATTAATTGCATATAAAAGTAGAAATAAAGTTAAGTGTTTAACTACAGCATCCATTTTGAGAATTTTAACCATTCTAACTTTACAACTGTGGCCAAAGCCTCCATGATGATGTCATAAGATAACCTCCTGCGCTCTTGCTGGCTCCTGTGTATCACTAGTGGGCAGGACTAGGTGTTTTTTTTTTACCTGCCTCACAACACAAAGAGAGGAGAGTGACCTGATCAAACAGGATCATAACTCCAACCCTTGTGATGGAATAGTTACATTAACCTCCCATTCAATGCAAGTCTATGATCAGAATTCTGATTTATAGACTGCATTCTGTGTCCTCAGCCCCAAAGTGAAAAATTTGTGCTGTAAAGTCTCTGCGGGGTGGTACCCAAAAACACTATATTTCACAAAATGGTGGTGCCCAGTCACACTTGTTTAGTAAAATATTTCATAAAATAAACTCACATAAAAACAAAAGACATATCTGAAATCAACAATGCAAAATAAAAAAATAAATCCCTTTTCATTTTTTTGGTGGGAGTGTCCCTTTAACCCCTTCATGACGTGGGGTGTTACACATTCTGAAGACGTGAGGCTTTTTGTCCTTTTAACCATATGTTCATTCAAACATGGTTCCCCTCTTTAATATTTATCATACCCACACAAATTATATATTGTTTTTTAAAGGACAGATAGGGCTTTGTTATGAAACCATTTGCACATGTAGAATCCATAGTTACTGTACAATACATTTGAAATAATAAAGAAAATATTGAAAAAAAAGTTTTTCCTTCTAATAACCCTTCTAATAATTTGCAGACATTTAGTGGAATAGTTAAAGAAAAAAACCCTAAAACATATTCACCAACTTCTCCTGATTACAGAAATACCCCACATTCATTGGTGCCCCATGCTTTTTGGAAGTTAGAGGGCAAAAATCATAACCTGCATATTGCGGTTTCGAAACTTGGAATTTTCACAGACTGATTTGGCAGGACCATGTCACATTTCGGGTGCTATTGCAGAGCTCCATTCCAAAATTTCTGCATAATAGTATATATTTTTGAAAAGTAAGCAAACTAAATGAAAAACTTTAAACTATTTAAAACTTTTTAGAACTTGGGGCAGTTTGTGGCACACAGCAATGTTATCTATCAACATCTCATTAGACTGTGGTAGTCACCGAAGCAGTTTATACAAAGGCCTGGCAGTGAAGGGCAAGATGGGCAGTGGTAGCTTGAATCTTTTCTTATTCCCTTTTTCGTGCACACACGGCAACGTTTCTGTGGTGCATTTTTGCAGGCAGTAGGGGGGATCCTGCAAGGGAAATGCCTCTGAGTGAGTCTCATGACATTTTCAGATTGTAAGGTTTCTGGGATTACAGACTGCTGAAAACCAAATTTAGAAATTATTTGTATCTGGAACTCCAGGAAAGTATATTTTTTCTCTTTGTGGCTTTGTGGTATTTGGCTACCTTTTTGTACCATGCATTGGTATTTCTTTGTACAAGGTATGGAACAAGGCATTGGTCCGCTAAGTCCACTCCCCCCATGTGCCTATTATATTGCACTATGCAGCGTGGTTTTCTAGCGTGCTCACTTGTCCCTCTCACACACACTGACACTGGGCTTTCATCGTGTATTGTCGTTAACAAAAACACGTCTTTTTTTGTCCACATATCGGACAGCAAGTAACTCCTTGTGACGTAAAGCCGTGGTTGTGCCACGTCTAAGTTTTGGCTGCGCAATCTGCTTGGGAAAATCCTTCCGATATTTTCTAATGGTCCCACATGCAACTGTCTCAAAGCAGTACAAATTTTCAAAAAGTTCTATGCTCGTATAATAGTTTTCAATGTACAAGTGGTAACCTTTATTTAGTAAAGGGAGGAGAAGGTCCCACACTATTTTTCCACTAATACCAATGGACTCAGGGCACCCTGAGGGATCCACATTTGAGACCTTCCCCTCATAGATTCTGAATGCAAACGTATACCCTGAGCCGCTCTCACACAGCTTGAAGAATTTTATTCCATAGCGTGAGCGCTTAGTTGGAATGTACTGCTTGAAAAACAGTCTCCCCTTGAATTTCATTAACGACTCATCGATACATATATTTTTTTCTGGGACATAAAGATCTGAGAATTTTTGGGACAGATTTGTCAGCAAAGGTCTTAGCTTATACAGCCTGTCATATTGTGGATCAGTTTTAGGGGGACACATAGTATTATCGGTAAAATGAAGAAAACGCAAGAGGAGTTCAAATTTCGGTCTGGACATGATCGCTGGAAATAGTGGGGTAGTCAGAACTGGGTGCTTAGCCCAGTAGGACCGAATTGTGTTTTTTTTTATTATTCCCATTGCAAAGACCAAAGCAAAGAATTGTTTTATTTCCAAAAGGTTAGTGGGTTGCCAGAGATTGCGTCTTATATAAACTGAGTTGGGGTAAGCTGTGAAATACTGCGTAGCGTACAAATTTGTCTGTGTGACTATGTCCTCAAACAAGCTGTCTTCTACTAAAAGAGAAAAATATTGATATGGCTCAAAATCATCATCATTGCAGGTAATGCCAGGGTTGTGAATTGGGGAATTTCTGGAGCCACTGAATTTGGAGGTGCCCATGTATAAATGTTGCAAAAAGGCACAGGATTAGTATTTCCTTTTTGAGGGGGCTGTGGAATATCAGCCATGTCAGACATGGGCTCTACATATGATGCAGTTAGGGTCTCACAATCTGAGTCTGACGCCAGAATGGCATAAGCCTCCTCAGCAGAGTACATTTGGGACATTTTTTAAGTGGTTAAAAAAAGTACCTGCAAAAAATTCACACCACCCAAAAGAAAAGAAAAAACACACAGTGTACTGCGTAGACTGGCCGCAGCGATGAACTGTGATCAGCAAGTGGCAGAAAGGGTTAAAATTATTTTTTTTGTATTAATAAAAACTTTAAAAGTAATTAACAATGAAAAAATGAATTGAGGAAAAACTTATCACCACACTGGAAATCAAACTGATCACAGCTGTGTCCTACGATGAGACAGGAATCTAAAAAAAGTGAGCAAAAAAAAAAGAAAAAAAGATCACCAAAGTGATCAGACTGATCACGGTGATATACTTTGATCAGTAACAGTCAAAAATGGTTAAGATTGTATGTATTTTTTTAAAACTTTAGAATATATAAAAAGTAATTAATAAAAAAAAAAATGTAATTGGGGGTAAATGATCACCACTGGGATGATCAGACAATTATGTACTGTGAATAGGCAGGGCAATAAGGGGTTAATTTTTATTAAACGTATCTAGAACCTCTCAATATGAATCTGGAACACTCTGTATCTCTGATCTGTCACTCTCTGTACCTCACGATCAGTGTGTTAGGTACAGAGGGTGAGAGGGATACAGTGTCAATGTTTCTAAACATTGACAGCCATGTGATTCGCCAATCACTGTGATCACATGGCCAGGAATATACTGATTTGCTGCTGGGAGACTGTCTATGTTGTTAGGCAGTCTCCAGCAGCCTTCAGGGGGGGGTGATCGCGGGTGTGAGGTTTGGTATAGGAGGTCAGTATACGGGTACAGTCAGTGGTGTATCTTGATTTTGTGCTGCCCTAGGCAGACAAAATCCGGGCACCCCCCTACCCAAGCTGCACACCCACGTTACACACCTAAAACATGGCCCATCATTCAGACTCACATCAAGCTCATACTCCCATCACACACACACTCCCATCACACTCAGTCACACACTCCTACTCCCATCACACTCAGTCACACACCCCTACTCCCATCACACACACTCTGACTCCCATCACCCTCAGTCACACACACTGTCTCCCATCACACACACTCTGACTCCCATCACACTCAGTCACACACACTTTCTCCCATCACACACACTCTGACTCCCATCACACTCAGTCACACACACTTTCTCCCATCACACACACTCTGACTCCCATCACACTCAGTCACACACACTGTCTCCCATCACACACACTCTGACTCCCATCACACTCAGTCACACACACTGTCTCTCATCACACACACTCTGACTCCCATCACACTCAGTCACACACATGTCTCCCATCACACACACTCCTACTCCCATCACACTCAGTCACACACACTGTCTCCCATCACACTCTGACTCCCATCACACACACACACACACACACACACATCCCATCAGCACTTACCTTTCCCTGGCAGGCAGGCAGCATGGTCCCTCCATGCTGCCTGTTCGGCTTCCCGGCGATTGTGCCGACAGGTCACGTGACCGGGCGCGCGTATGACGTCAGCGCGCCCGTCACGTGACTGTCGGCACTTCCGTGTCGGCACACTGCACGGGGAGCCGAACAGGCAGCACGGAGGTTTCTCTGTGCTGCCTATTCGGCTCCCCAAGCAGTTTTGCAGGCAGAGCGGAGGTGAGAGGGGATCTTCCGATCCCTTCTCACCTCTGTCTCTGCCTGCAAGCGCGGTCTTTTTTTTTTTTTAAAGGGCCGTTTTGTTTTTTTTTTGTATTTTTTTTTTTTTTCAGTGCTGGGGGCGCTGCCGCCCCCCAAAATTTGACGCCATAGGCATCCGCCTAGGATGCCTCGCGGTAAATACAGCACTGGGTACAGTAATATATAAGGTAGAGTAAGGTACTCACCAGGATGCCGAAACTCCTGGAACAATATGGCGTGGAATAGTCCAATAGACGTCTAACACCCACAGGGACAATAACATACCGCAGCAAGGAGTAGTTAGTAATCCACAAGGTACTGCAGCAAATCAGCAATGAGGTGGTTAATACACAGCATACAGCAGCAAGAGTAGTTAGTAATCCACAAGGTACTGCAGAAAATCAGCAATGAGGTGGTTAACAATCAGGGGTACAGGCAGGCAGGTAATCGGTTAAACAATCCAGGTCAAGGGCATAGGCAGGCAGGTAATCGGTTAAACAATCCAGGTCAAGGGTATAGGCAGGCAGGTAATCCAGTAATACAATCCAGGGTCGGGTAGGAGAAGGCAGGGAACACCAATAGACAATCCGGGTCAATAACGGGGAGACAGAAAGGCAGGTACGCAAGTATAGGCAGTACATGAGCAAGAATCACCAAGCACAGTATTCAGCTTGGTGATTCCTTTTAAACTTCGCGCCTGGTGACGTCATGACGCGCGTGCCGGCTTGGGCGACGCTGCAGAGAGGAGGGGCGCGCGCACCGTCATTGGTGACGCGCGCTTGAAGAGAAGCTGCCGATACGGAGCACAGGTCCCCCGCTACTCCGTGACACCCAGAGAGGGCTGGGTACTCCGGAGAGGCGCTGCGCGGCGGGACCTGACAGATCCCCCTCCCAAAGCGGGACCTCCGGGCCCGTGTAGGACAAGGTCTGGACGGGTGCAAGGCATGAAAGGCACGAACCAGATCACCCGCATGGACCTCCTTGGCAGGTTCCCATGAGCGATCAGCAGAATCGTATCCTTTCCAATGCACCAAGTATTGCAATTGACCCCTATGGAGCCTAGAATCCAGGATCTCTTCTACTTCATATTCCTCGATTCCATCAACAAGAATCGGAGCAGGAGGACGAACACATCTGTCAGGATAAGTGTTGGGTAACCAGGGTTTGAGAAGCGAGGAATGAAAGACAGGGTGGACTCGCATGGAGGAGGGAAGTTGCAATTTCACAGCCAGAGGGCCGATGAGTTCCAAAATAGAAAAAGGACCAATGAACCTGGGGCCCAATTTGCGGGAAGGACAGGACAATTTCAGATATTTGGTAGAGAGCCACACTTTATCACCTACATGATAAGAAGGAGCCGGAGAACGGCGGTGATCTGCAAAGAACTTGTACTGTAGTTAAGCACGACGTAAGGTAGTACGAATCATGGAGTAAGTACTGACAAGGTTACGCACATGAACATCCACAGAAGGAACGAGACCAGTCATAGGAGAACCAGGGAGCATGGAGGGATGGAACACGTAACTGGCAAAGAACGGGGACATTTTCAGGGAACAATGGATATGGTTGTTATATGCGAATTCGGCTAATGGTAGATAGGAGGCCCAATTGTCTTGCAAGTGAGTAGAGAAGCACCGTAAGTATTGCTCAACTGTTTGATTTGTTCTCTCTGTTTGTCCATTGCTCTGTGGGTGGAATGCGGTGGAAAGAGAACGATGAATATGCAACCCTTTGCAAAATGCCTTCCAGAAACGAGAAGTAAACTGCGACCCTCGGTCAGAGACAATGTTCTCAGGGAGTCCATGGAGTCTGAAGATCTCACGAATAAAAAGTTCTGCCGTCTCAGTAGCGGAAGGAAGTTTGATTGAAGGGATAAAATGATTGGTCTTCGTGAATCGATCAACAACAACCATAAGGGTGGTATAACGTTGTGACGGTGGGAGGTCGGTGATAAAATCCATGGAGACATCAGTCCAGGGTCTGGAGGGAATGGGGAGAGGCTGCAGGAGGCCGGCAGGACGGATATGGGTCTCCTTGGAACGTGCGCAGATGGGACAGGAGTTGACGAAATTCGTCACATCTTTTATCAGGGATGGCCACCAAAAGGTGCGCAGGATAAGGTCCTTGGTCTGACTGATTCCTCCATGCCCTGCTGTCGGGGCATCGTGGAATGTCTTGAGAACGAGAGGACGAACTTCAGACGGAACGTATATTTTATCATTGTAGTAGTATAGTCCTTGTCTCTGCTGTAACAGAGGTAGTGGAGGCGATGTCATAGTAGAAGAATGGGTTTGTAAAGTGTCCCAGATGGATTGAGTCATTGCCAAAAAATGGTTTGGTTGTAAAATAGTGTGGTTGTTTGACGGTACTGCATCTTCTTGTTCCGTCATTCTTGATAGTGCATCTGCCTTCCCATTGCGTGAACCAGGCCGAAAGGTGATGTGTAATTGGAATCGAACAAAGAATAAGGCCCATCGGGCTTGACGAGGTTGGAGACGTTTAGCCGTTTTCAGATATTCCAAGTTCTTATGGTCGGTGTAAACCGTAATAGGGTATGCCGCTCCCTCCAGTAGATGGCGCCATTCCTCCAATGCGAGTTTTATTGCTAATAATTCCCGTTCTCCCACATCGTAATTACGTTCAGCACTAGATAGTGTTCTAGAGAAAAAGGCAACTGTATGCAGACGGCTGTCATAGTTCTGTCGTTGTGATAGTACTGCCCCAACAGCAGTATCGGAAGCATCTACTTCCAAGGTGTAGGCGGTAGAAGGGTCAGGAAGAGCCAGGATGGGAGCTGTGGTAAATTTCGATTTTAGGGTGTCGAAGGCGTCTTGGGCAGTCACTGTCCACTTGAACCTGCTATTTTTGGAAGTTAGAATGGTGATAGGTTGTACAAGTTTGGAGAAATTCCGGACGAATTTCCTATAGAAATTTGCAAATCCCACAAATCTCTGAACTGCTCTCCTGTCAGTGGTTGCGGGCCATTGGAGAATAGCATCCACTTTCTTTGGATCCATTCGTATATTATTGGGGGATAGGATAAAGCCCAGAAGTTCTACAGTTGCAGTTTCGAAAATACATTTTTCCAACTTAGCGTACAGTTTGTGTTGTCGGAGACGTGATAATACAGTCTGGACATGATGGCGATGCTGGGGTAGGGACGAGGAATAGATGAGAATGTCGTCCAGATAGACAATCACAAATTGATCCAAAATGTCATGAAATATATCGTTAATAAAGTGCTGAAAGGTGGCGGGCGCGTTACAAAGGCCGAAAGGCATGACTTGATACTCGAAGTGACCGTAGCGAGATCTGAAGGCGGTTTTCCATTCATCCCCTTTGCGGATTCTTACAAGATTATACGCTCCCCTAAGATCGATTTTAGTGAATATTTATGCAGTACGTAAACGATCCATCAATTCGGATATGAGATGAAGGGGATATCTGTTCTTTGTAGTTATCTTATTCAGTTCCCGGTAATCAATGCAAGGCCTCAACCCACCATCTTTCTTCTTGACGAAGAATATACCTGCTCCGGCTGGGGAGGACGAAGGTCTGATAAAACCTTTTGCCAAATTCTCATCAATATAAGTCTTGAGTGATGAGAGTTCTGGTTCTGCCAATGGATAAATTCTTCCAAACGGTATGGAGGCGCCAGGAAGTAACTCGATCGGGCAATCATAATTCCGATGAGGTGGTAGAATGTCAGCCTTTTTCTTTTCGAAAACATCACAGAACTGTAGATAACTTGCCGGTAGTCCAGAAGGTGCCTGGTTATCTTGAGTAATACATAACGTAGCTTCAGTGAGACATCTGGTGGTACAATACGTGGAAGAAAAGATGAAGGTTCCAGTCTCCCAGTTAATGACAGGATTATGAGATCGAAGCCAAGGGAGTCCCAGGATGACTGGAAAAATAGGTGTGGGTACCACGTCAAATTGGAGCCATTCTTTATGATTGTCCCCGATGGAAACGATGAGGGGAACGGTTTCGTGAGTAATAGGTCCTGTTTTCAAAGGACTACCATCCACTAATTGTATCTGCAACGGTTGGGGTTTCAGCCAGAGAGGAAGGGACAGGGTCTTGGCTAGTTCTCCATCAATGAAGCAACCGCTGGCCCCAGAGTCAATCATTGCTGATACCATGATAGGGTTGTTAGTCCACTGTAGGGAGAGAGAAATGGATAAATGGGGTGTACGGACAGAAGGGCATTTCTGGTCTACTTGTATGGACTTACCCTGTGGTAGGCGTCGTCCGATATTTAGATTGATCCCCAGAAAATTTTTCAGGTAGCTCAACCTGGGGTTCCAGTACAGTGGCTCCTTCCATGGGGAAATGAGAAGGTACTGAGGGTGCCACGATCGGTTCTGGATGACTGGTATGGCTGGCTTGGAGTTGCTGTATTTGTTGTTGTAATTGATTCTGACCCGACTGGAGGTCTTGTACGGTCTGATTCAGAGCAGCTAATTGCTGTGTCAGGGCTGAGATGGCGTCTGTTAAACCCGTGGCCTCCATTTTTTGGCTTGGTGATTATGTGAGGTTTGGTATAGGAGGTCAGTATACGGGTACAGTAATATATATAGAGAGTAAGGTACTCACCAGGATGCCGAAACTCCTGGAACAATATGGCGTGGAATAGTCCAATAGACGTCTAACACCCACAGGGACAATAACATACCGCAGCAAGGAGTAGTTAGTAATCCACAAGGTACTGCAGCAAATCAGCAATGAGGTGGTTAATACACAGCATACACCAGCAAGAGTAGTTAGTAATCCACAAGGTACTGCAGAAAATCAGCAATGAGGTGGTTAACAATCCGAGGTCAGGGGTACAGGCAGGCAGGTAATCGGTTAAACAATTCAGGTCGTCAAGGGCATAGGCAGGCAGGTAATCGGTTAAACAATCCAGGTCAAGGGCATAGGCAGGCAGGTAATCGGTTAAACAATCCAGGTCAAGGGTATAGGCAGGCAGGTAATCCAGTAATACAATCCAGGGTCGGGTAGGAGAAGGCAGGGAACACCAATAGACAATCCGGGTCAATAACGGGGAGACAGAAAGGCAGGTACGCAAGTATAGGCAGTACATGAGCAAGAATCACCATGCACAGTGTTCAGCTTGGTGATTCCTTTTAAACTTCGCGCCTGGTGACGTCATGACGCGCGTGCCGGCTTGGGCGATGCTGCAGAGAGGAGGGGCGCGCGCACCGTCATTGGTGACGCGCGCTTGAAGAGAAACTGCCGATACGGAGCACAGGTCCCCCGCTACTCTGTGACACCCAGCGAGGGCTGGGTACTCCGGAGAGGCGCTGTGCGGCGGGACCTGACAGCGGTATTTGGCGAATCACCGCAATCACATGGCAAGGAACACAGAGGTGGACTTCTGGGAGACTGCCTAAGTTGTTAGGCAGTCTCTTGTTATCTTCAAGCTGCTTGAACAGCGCGCAGAAAGCACGCTGTTCATTTTAGCAGACAATACGGGGCGGGTACTTGGCGAATCAACTTAGGCAGTCTCCCAGCCGTGAATTGCCGTCTTCACAAGCATGTGATCGCGGTGATTTGCCAAATACCGCGATCACATGGCTCCTCAAGTACCCGTCCCATATTGGCTGCTAAAATGAACAGCGTGCTTACTGGCAATAGTCTCTGATTATCTTCAAACTGCTTGAACAGCGTGCAGAAAGCACGCTGTTCATTTTAGCAGCCAATATGGGGCGGGGACTTGAGGAGCCATGTGATCGCGGTATTTGGAGAATCACCGCGATCACATGGCTGTGAAGACGGCGATTCACGGCTGGGACACTGCCTAAGTGGCCAGGCAGTGTCCGGTTGCGGAAAAGCCGGTATTGAATAGTGCACATGTGTGCACTATTCATTTTAATGCAGGACGTGCTATGCCGTCCTAACGTCTTCAAGGCAATATTTTTCAGGACGGCATAGCACGTCCTAACGTCATGAAGGGGTTAATGTGCTTGCCAATTAGGGATCTTGGATGTTCCTCCCTGATAGTACTGAGGCGTTCCCATATTCTACATTTCAGAGGCTGCCTTGAGCAGCTTACATAATGTACATGAGAAACACTACAGTTATTTTATTTTTGTAGCTTAGACATTCCCCCTGTTACTATAGAACAAAATAGTTTAGTCATCTCCATGTTTGAGCAGAACATATATATTTTATGTCACTTCTAATTCCCTAATGTCCTTAGATAAAGGCAGAGCCGTCTTGTCTCCTGCTGAAGATGTAAACATGCTTGAAAGAATATTACACAATGTCAAGGCTCTCCTTTCTGGGGAATTGACCCCCTTCCATGCAGTTGATTCAAGCTTGGGGTCTGTGTATAAAATTGGAATATTTAAGAATACTACAGATCTCACCAATTTCTGAGCTATATGGCGTTACAAATGACGGCTTATTAGACGGCCTCTGACTATATTCTCAAACCTTAGATTCAAGAAGGGATTTTCGGCTTATGGCATACATGTCAATTGACCTATTCGTATGAATGGGGACTCTATTTCGGTTTATAGAATAGCAATAGCATTACATGCATTCCATAAACCGAAAGTCGTTCATTATGTCGGTTTATGGAATGTATGTAATGCTATTGGTATTCTATAAACCGACTCTATTTCGGTTTATAGAATGCCAATAGTACGAATGGACGAATGATTTTCGTTTATTAACCATTCGTTAATTCGGCTTTTGTTAGTTTAGTATTTTTAATATTCGTTTTTCAGACGAATGGACGTCATGTCTAGTAGCCAACACTGTTTTTTATTTGTTTTTGTTTTTTTAAATTGGGGTAGCCCCCAAAATATTGGGACATATAACAACAGAAAACAAAGAATAAGTGCACTTGAGTATAACAATGACTGTGTGAGGCCGGTATAAATGTCTATTCTGTACAAGGTACAGAGAAGTCTGGTGGGATCCATGCCTGGTTCATCTTAATAAACGTGAGCTTATCCACGTTGGCTGTGGACAGGCGGCTGCGCTTGTCTGTGATAACGCCCCCTGCCGTGCTAAACACACGTTCAGACAATACACTGACTGCAGGGCAGGCCAGCACCTCCAAGGCATAAAGGGCAAGCTCTGGCCATGTGCCCAATTTGGAGACCCAGAAGTTGAATGGGGCAGACCCATCAGTCAGTACGTGTAGGCCTGTGCATACGTACTGTTCCACCATGTTGCTGAAATGCTGCCTCCTGCTAAGACGTTGCAAATCAGATGGTTGTGCTGCTTGTTGTGGCGTGCTGACAAAGCTTTTCCACATTTCAGCCATTCTAACCCTGCCTTCTGAGGTGCTGGCGGTGCCCCAGCTGCGTTGGCGACCTCTTCCTCTGCCTTCGCCTTGTGCTTCCATTGCGCCCCTGGTGTCATTTTGGAATGCCCTCAGCAGCGCGTCTACCAACGTGCGCTTGTAGTCGCGCATCTTACGATCATGCTCCAGTGATGGAATTAAGGACGGCACGTTGTCCTTGTAACGGGGATCCAGCAGGGTGGCCACCCAGTAATCAGCACAAGTTAGAATGTGGGCAACTCGGCAGTCATTGTGCAGGCACTGCAGCATGTAGTCGCTCATGTGTGCCAAGCTGGCCAGAGGCAAGGACAAGCTGTTCTCTGTGCTAGGTGTATCATCTGTGTCCTCCGGATCCCCCCAGCCACGCTCCAGTGATGCCCACCCTCCAGTGATGCCCACCCTGCTGTGAACACGGTTTCTCCTCCTCATCATCCTCCAAAACTGTGCCCTGGCTTGACAGTTGTGTACCTGGCCTATGCTGGTGCAGGAACCCACCCTCCAAGCCACTTGTGAATGACTGGCCTGATAACCGTGGAAATGACCCCTCTTCTTCCTCCTCCTCTTCCTCCTGTGCCACATCCTCTTCCATCATTGCCCTAAGTGTTTTTTCAAGGAGACATACAAGTGGGATAGTAAGGCTGAGGTGGAGTACTCGAAACAGTGCAAAATGGCACACAGGTCTTGCATGAAGGCCCACTCATTGGTGGTGAAGTGGTGCTGTTCCGCAGAGCGACTGACCCGTGCGTGCTGCAGCTGATACTCCACTATCGCCTGCTGCTGCTCGCACAATCTCTCCAGCATGTGCAAGGTGGAGTTCCACCTTGTGGGCACGTTGCATATGAGGCGGTGAGCGGGAAGGCCTAAGTTACGCTGCAGCGCAGACAGGCGAGCAGCAGCAGGGTGAGAACGCCTAAAGTGCGCACAGACGGCCCGTACTTTCTGCAGCAGCTCTGATATATCTGGGTAGTTTTTCCGGAATTTCTGCACCACCAAATTCAGCACATGCGCCAGGCAAGGGATGTGCGTCAAACCGGCTAGGCCCAGAGCTTCTACAAGATTTTGCCCATTATTGCACACCACCAGGCCGGGCTTGAGGCTCAGTGGCAACAACCACTCATTGATCTGTTGTTCCATGCCCGTCCACAGCTCCTGCGAACTGTGGGGTTTTCCCCCCAAACATATTTGTTTTAAAAGAGCCTGCTGTCGTTTCCCCCTGGCTGTGCTGAAGTTGGTGGTGAAGGTGTTACGCTGACCGGATGAGGAGGTGGTAGAGGAGAAGGAAGAAGCTGAGTAGGAGGAGGAGGCAACAAGAGGCAAAGAGAAATGCCCTGCAATCCTCGGTGGCGGAAGGACAAGCGCCAAACTGCTATCTGCCTCAGGCCCAGCCGAAACTCCATTTGCTCAGTGTGCAGTTAGGGAGATATAGCGTCCCTGCCCGTGCTTACTAGTCCACGTATCTGTGGTTATGTGGACCTTGCCACAGATGGCGTTGCGCAGTGCACACCTGGTTTTGTCTGCCAATTGCTTGTGCAGGGAAGGGATGGCTCGCCGGGAAAGGTAGTGGCGGCTGGGAACCACGTACTGTAGGACAGCCACCGCCATCAGGTTTTTAAAACTGTCCGTCTCCAACAGACGGAATGACAGCATTTCAAAGACCAGGAATTTGGAAATGCTGGCATTCAGGGCCAGTGTTCGCGGGGTGAGTAGGGCCATCCTTCCTCTTTCTCTCCAGGTACCACTGTGACTCCAGAGCTGGAGGAAGAGGCCAAGACAGCAGCAGAAGAGGAAGCAGGAGGAGCCTGAGACCTTTCTTGGGTTTTGAGATGCTTACTCCACTGCAGCTCGTGCTTTGCATGTAGATGCCTGGTCATGCAGGTTGTGCTCAGGTTTAGCACGTTTATGCCTCGCTTCAGGTTCTGATTGCACAGCTTGCAAACCACTCGTGTCTTGTCGTCAGCACATTGTCTAAAGAACTGCCACGCCAGGGAACTCCTTGGAGCTGGCTTTGGTGTGCTCGGCCCCTGGGTGCGGTGGGCAGTAGCAGGCGTACTGTCTAGGGGACGGCCACTACGGTTTTGCACCCTGCTCCCTCTTATGCTGCGCTGGTGCCTCTTTGCGACCACCGCCTCTTCCTCCAAACTGGACACGTCACTCGCATGACCTTGATTCCATGTGGGGTCCAGGACCTCATCATCCTCCACATCATCTTCCACCCACTCCTCAACCCTGCCCTCCTTGATGGTCTGCTCACTGCCGAAAGCCACAGCAGTTGGCACCTGTGTTTCGTCATCATCAGAGACGTGCTGCGGTGGTCCTCGCATGTCCACATTCTGACACATAAGTGGTTGTGCATCAGTGCACTCAATCTCTTCCACTTTTGGGGCAAGGCTAGGTTTGATGACCCCGCCAGCAGAGTCATCAAAAAGCAAAAGAGACTGCTGCATGACTTGTGGCTCAGACTGCTTGGCTGATTTGCAAGGGGGTAAGGTGAAAGACAGATGGCCATGGGCTGCAGGTGTCAACTCTGAGCTTTCAGCAGGGGACCGGGTGGGAGACAATGTGAAGGAACTGGAGGCACTGTCAGCCACCCAATCTACTATCGCCTGTACTTGTTCTGGCCTCACCATTTATGGAGCGGCATTCGGGCCTACCAAATAACGCTGAAAGTTCTGTCGCGTACTAGCTCCTGAGGAAGGTGTATCAATTGTGCGTGTAGCTGGCACAGATCGACCACATCCCCTAATTGCAACAGGAGCTCCACCAACACCAGCAGCACCAAGACCAGGGCCACGTCCTTTATTTGATACTCTCCTCATTCTTTGCGATCACCCGCCAAAGTAACAGATGGTTTATGTCAGGCGACAATGTAACCGCCAATAGTCAACAATTTTTATTTGTATTTTTTTTGTTTTTTCGTTTATTTGACTGCAAGAAATGCACCGCAAGACGCAAGAAGAATTTTTCAAAGTGCGCTGTAAGCACAATATTGGACTGTTCTATTTGACTCTCAGATATGAAGTGCACCGCAAGACGCAAATGTACTATTTAGCGCCCAAAACAATTAGAATTTTTCAAAGTGCGCTTTAAGCACAGTATTTGACGGTTCTATTTGACTCTCAGATATGCAGAGCAGGACGCAAATGTAATATTTAACACCAACAAATTGCAGTATTTAAAAATGCCTAGATGTTGCCCACTGAGCTAACAGAACAGGATTAAAGTCATGTGCCTGGCACACATGCAGTTGCAAGTGCACTGCACTCTCTGTGGCACTGGGCTCAGGGCAGGGTACAAATATGTAGTATAGCACCCACTAAAATAATCACTGTAATTTGAATAATCGCTGTAGTTTGAATAATCGCTGTAGTTTGCAGATTCAACAGCAGAATTTTTTTTAATCTTTCCCTCACAGCTGCAGCATCCTCTCCCTACACTAAGAAGAGCTCATGTGATGTGCGTGTACGTGACTCCAGCTTATATATAGAGGCTGGGGCACATGCTGCACTGGCCAATCACAGCCATGCCATTAGTAGGCATGGCTGTGATGGCTTCTAAGGGCAAATGAGTCAAACGCTTGTTGATTGGCTCCCCTGCAGCCTTTCAAAATGCGCCATTAAATTGCCGAACCCCGAACTCCAACACGAACATACAGTGGAATGTCCGTGTTCGGGTCCGGGGTCCAAAAACCGTAATGTTCGGTACGAACCCGAACACTGCGGTTCGGGTTCGCTCAACACTACTAGTTAATTAACTGTAGTATCATGATAATCAAAAGGTGATCGATGTAGGAAAAATATATAACAATAGATGACATATAAATTCATGTCGCCAAAAATGAAAAGTTGTTCTCGTTATTCTACAAACTAATTGCAAGTAGTGGGGCCCCCCTCTCTGTACTGCACTGTTGCATTTAGTGGACCCCATCAAAAACAAAAAAGTTATGTGTTAATAGAAACTGAACTGCTCTCAGTAAAAATTGTATAAGTTCTTGGGAATAACCTGACTTCCTTACAAGATAAAACTCTATAGCCTGTGGCCCCACTTTATGAGGAATTAAGAAACACAGGGAAACAGCATTGATTGTCAGCCAGGTATAACTTGGGCCCCAATATGCTTCAGTCATGATTTGCAATAAATGCTTGGGGGATCCAGGGAGAGTAAGGACCATGCCTACCCAGTGTGACAGGTCATCATCAGGGGAGTATCCTGCCAATGATTGACAGGTGTGAACAAGCAGCACACAAAGAAATCTGTAATATAACCGAGAGGCCGACGGCCCCATGAATTACAGCATTGACTTTTTTTGTCGATTTGTATACTTTTCGTACTAGTTGAATCGACAACAGAGTGAGTGACTCTGATACTGAATTCATGCTGCCATTGGCCTCTTGGTTAAATTTTGTATATTTTCTGGGTTTGTGTGCTGTCTGTTCTGAGCACACAAACCTCGAAAATACTGCGCAGTGATCATGCATAGGTGCGCGGTACACGCCTAGCAGGCACAAAGTATACGCCTATGCCCAAAACTATCAGCTTGGCCGAGGGTGAATGTAAGGTTTTATGAACCTTGAACAGGTGATGGAATATCACAAGCTGTTCAACAGTAAAGAATTCAGCAGCCCTTTTAGAGACAAGGAACTCCATCATTTATTAGTGATTTCAAGTTCCTCATGGTACTGACTTGTGGAATCCCCCTTGGTCGTTCATATGAGAAGCTATCAGACAATTCTCTTAATGCCTCTTGCACATACTGCGAAGTATCCTGAAGAACCATTAACTCACCACCTTTGTATTTTTTATTGTAACAGCTCTGATATACTTAAGGGCAGTGGGAGATAGACTTTTATTATCCCTACTCAAATTATCCCTCACGCATGATTTTTGATACACTAAAGCACATGGTTCTTTTTCTACTATTTTCAGAAATGAGTCTAACGCTTGAGTTCACCCAGTAGAAGGTGGATGATTTTTATTAGTGGACCTAGTATAGATAGAAGAGGTAGAAAGCTAAATCTTCAATTATTGCTGGACACATAGATCCCCAAAGTCAGCACTAGAGGAGTGAGGAGCAAAACCATGTACACAATCAGCTTTGCTATAAAACTCCTGTCATTGGACCCCAATACCTGAGGGAGATTTATCAGGGGCACACAAGGTCTGAGTTTTCATCCTGTCCTCTGAGGAGATGGACACCACACATTGTGTCCACCACATCCAAAAGAGGGTATACAGCAAGTAGTGTTCTGTAGCAGAGCATTCTCCAAGTCCTGCCGAGATTCAGTGCCACTGATGTCATCCGGAAGTGCCGCTTCAATGTGAGACTGTGGATGAACTATTAATATTCAAAATCATCACAAACAGCACACGGAAAATGTATACATAATCACAAGGGGTAAGAATAAGAAATGCAAAAGGTGGTAAGAGATAATGGGGATCATGTATGAATGGACGCACACACAGACAGGACTGAATAATTGGTGTGTGCACCTATCGTCCAATTTCTGGCTTTAATGTTTGGCTGTATCTATCTTTTTTGTGTGGAACATATATTTGTTTGTTGTTGCCCAAAAAGTGTCAAAGCGCCTCACATGACTGATTTTCTTATATTTACTGGAAACTTCATTTAAGCACAAGGAATCCATATCCAGTCTTCTGTTTACCATAAGTATTTTTTTTTATCACTCACCTCTTCTTTTTTTATATTGTTTCTGGGTTAGAAGTGTTATTTGGGGGGAAATTACACTTTGGTGGAGTTTGTAACAACATTTATATTGACCAGAGCTCACTTTTCTTATTTTCCTTTTTCATTTCTGGGAACCTTTTCATCTACCACTGGTCAGGTGGGCTTTCAAAAATAGCCCTGTTAATTGTTTATTTTTATGAATTAACAAAATACATAACTAAATGGGCCAGAAGATGATAAAGCATTAGCCACCACTACCATAATTCAATTTTCCCAAATTCTGGAGGGACAACCCCCCAAACTTTGAGCCTTCAAAGAACTAATGTTGAATTTGACCAATGCTTGCACAGATATGTCACCAAATTAAGTTTAATCCTTCAAACTTGTTACATATCATATATTTAAAAATGTACGTGGGGCAAAATGAAAATGCTTGTTACTAATAAAATTCTGATAATGCTCATGAACAGGGTGAACAAAAAAAATAGAAAATACAGAAAAAAAGGTTTCTAAAAAGAGTTTAATTAAATAAAATAATTGACAGAGAAAATAATTTATTTTGGCAAATTTTCAGACAGTTATAAGAAAAGTATTTCATGTACATTACAAATAATACTAGTTATCACTGTTCCATTTAAGTACAGTAACCGTTAGTAAAAAAACTTTTCCAAAAACCATATCCTGTAGTCTACACACATGAAAGGTGCATAGTGCACACTAGTATGGTTGTTATAACTGTTCTTTTTAAACACTTTTATTATTGGACTACCCACTAAAAGGCACACAGCCTGTAATTAACACTGCAGCAATGCAACAAAACCTACAGGATTATATTTTAAAGAATCTCGGTTATCTTTTTGAGTTTGAATAAGATGTAACTGTTGTAATGCAATTATGATATCGATACCTCCACGACTGACAAAATGTCAGATCTTAAAAAACATAATACTGAAATAATACTAAAATTTATTTTTGTTTAATGCCCATTGATAGTCTCTACCTCCTCCCCATTCTAGGATATTGGTGTTGCCCCACAGGTTTCCAGGTCTAGATAGTCAGGCAAATGTAAATCAGTCAAGTAAATGTACTGCAACTTAAAAGGTTACATTTTCTATAACTTACTAATACTCTGACTAATATTATTTGAAACCGATTCAGTTAAAAACATTTCTACATGGGCCTTTTAAAAAGCAGCCTGCAACCAAAAGATAATAGAAATATAATTTGCAGAATTGTCTTGCCGAGTCTAATTGGTGCAGTCATGCATTTACTACTGATAATCTCCCTTAAACCCATCTAAACTAGAAAATTACTATTCTTAGGTCAAAGGGTTTGATATAAAAACCACACAATTTATTACATTCACACATACACACGCACCTACATAGGCACATACACATGCACCTACATAGGCACATATTCTATATATGCACCTAAACACACCTTTTTTAAGCCAAAGTTGATAACATGTTGACTAAACGGAGCTTACATAAGTTCCACATTATAACTGAGGTATATGGTCATATCTAAAATGTTTCACAATAAATACATGGACCACAGAACAAAAAGGAGTTATAATTGCACAAGCAAGAATAAAGAAACACAACTGTAACACTTGCCTCCAAGCCAAGTTATACCCAGTTACCAAGTGGGATTTAACCCCTTAGTGACAATATATTTTCACCTTGACTTTCTCTTGGTGACAATGGCTGTTTTGACATTTCTGGGGTGTTTGTGTTTAGTTGCAATTTTCTTCTTTCTCAGATACTGTACCCACACAAATTATATGTTGTTTTTATCGTCATAAGAAGGGTTTAAATTAGATACCATTATGTTCATCATATCTTATAATTTACTACAAAAAAAAACATAAAATATGATGAAAAATTAAAAAAACAAAACTTTTTTTAACTTTGACCTAAAATATAATTTAGACAAATACAATCATTAAAAAAGACCCCGTCTAAACAGTTTCTAAATGTTGTCCCGAGTTCAGAAATATGCATGTTTCCATATTTTTCGGTATTTTTTTGCGAGTTATGGGGCAAAAACCAAAACTAGTGTTTTTTTGTTTGTTTCCTATATTGACCTTTTGACCCCAACCCAAACTTTAACCTTAACACTAAATTTAACCCCAACTCTAACCCTTATGCTATCCCTTAATATATTTTAATTGTATTTTAACCCTATCCCTTATGCAAAAAATTATTTAATTTTAACCCTATAGGCTAATCGAATAACCAGTTTTTACTTAATTATTTATTTAAAAAATGTTCCATTGCTATGCTACTTAACTACCACTAGGGGCAGTCAAGTAGCATATTCAGAGCGACGGAAGTTAAGTTACTTTCACTTCCGAAGCTCAGACCGCCAGAGGGCATAGCCATATTGACGGAGCATGCTGCTCCGTTAATATGGCTCCCACGATCGCTCCGTGGGGCGATCGTGGGGCCCCCAGAAAAGAAATATCGGTGCTGGCTATTGCCTTGACATCGAGGCAATAGACCAGCACCATTAAAGCGGTTTTCACGATCGTTGATCGCGAAAACCGCTTGATTCACCGCAGGACGGAGTTCCCGGCAGGACGTGCCTGACATGACCTTTGTCGCGAAGGTGTTAAAGAGGTTAAAATAGCTTAAATATTATTGTGCATTACACAGACCACTAGATCACGCATAGCTTTAAGTAGTGTAGACTTGGATTACAGCCTTCAGTGAGGCAGAGTTTGCAGTTTTGATCTACCCAGCTTTTGTGAATGTTGATTTAGGGGGATTATTTCCGAAGCAGAGCATTGGGTAAAATTAAAAAAGCCATTTGCTAAGAACATCCAGCAAAACAAATGTTAACAAAATATCCATGTCTATGTCTTGCAACCTGCCTGGTAAGTCACCAGTATGCAATGCTTAGTAAATAACATCGCTAGTCACTATAAAAAAATTTTTAAAAACCTCTTCTATATATTCTGATAGACTAAATGAGCCATAGGCAATACATCTTTGTGGCTGTTGGGGTACAAAGAAAAAAATAAACCTCCTTGCATACTCATCACAAGAGATTCAGTTAAAGGGTGTTAATTTTGCCAAGCATGCTTTATTAAGCCTGCTCTATTTTTTTGCATGCACAATTATGTAGAATTTGCAATTATAAGCATATAGTAAAAATAACATGCACTACGTCCGGATAGTCCTTTCCAGATTCTAAGCGTACGCTGTGTGCTCAGAACTGTGCATTATCAGCAATTTCCTAGTTAAAGATAACAGGGAAGCATTGGGCATGTGTTATTGAAGTGTTGGCACAGTTGGGCCTCATCCATCTCATAAGGGAATCTCATTCTGATTGGTTATCCAAAGTTGCTGGATAAGAGGAAATGCTATCATGAAGCACTTACGCTTGGGAGATAGACTGCAAAACGTAGCTTTTGATGGGAAGTATTCCAAGTAGAAAAAAACCCCCAGAATTAAAGTGTTAACCTTAAAAAAAATATTAAAATGCAATGCTCCCAAACAATATGAGGTAGCCTGATATATTCCAGTGCTCAGCTCTCTCCAGCACCGATTTCACACTGTTGGACAAGCTGAATTAATTTTCCTTCTTCATTAAGTTTCCGTGTTTCGCTTCCCCCACCAATGCAGGATCCATTTACAAACACTCGTGGGACCTGCAAATAAAATGATACATCATGATACGATACGCAAAGAATACTCGCAGAGGAACGTTTGAGTCTCGGATGAACACTAGAATACTATTGTGTGTCTTACAGTCATTAATAGCGGTTTAGACCATTCACAATTAGTAAGCACCATATTATACACATTTTTAATATTTGAGTCTCTGACAAGCTTAGCTCACCTTGCACACAGATGAGACTTAACCCCATGAGTGGAAATACACTGCGGTCACAATCTTTTTTGTTCCCTGTCTTTTTAGAAACCAGAACAACCCGCAACACTGAAGCCAGTTTCCAAATTCCCCTCAATGAAATCATTATGCAAGCACAATATCTGCAATATTTACCGTTCTGGCTCCAGTCATTTTTTGAAGAATTGTTTGAATTTGGGTTCCATTTTCTACTTGATCTAATTCTACTACTTTATATCCCACATTCAAATCATTGAACGTGTCTTTTGCCATTGTGCAGTAAGGACACGTAGACTTTGAGAAGATTACAACACAGTTCTCCGCAACGGTATCCTAGAATCAAAACAAAAACAATGTTATATTATACTAGGAGTATCCCCATTTCCCCACTCTTTCTCTAGTGACATTAGAAATATTCTTTCCCATAGTTTTGTCCAGATGAAATAGACTACTGTTAAGATTGTTTCATTTTACAACAATGTGGGTTATGTATTAAAGGTATTTCAGTCAGAAAATTAGTGCAGTTTCACTATAATTATTGTCAGTCATTTCTTTCTTTTTTTTTAATCCATGTATATTCCAAATCAAGCATCCTAGGTCTATTCTATCCTTCAAAATGAAAATGTGACAGGCTGGTTTGTAACATTGATAGTCAATGCATGGGGATTTTTAGAGGCAACATCTAGAACAGGTATCTCCATCTCAGGAGAACATATGAATTAATGGTATTTATCCTTCCCCACCAGGACAATTCTATCTGTTGCCAATCTTTTAACTGTTGATTTGTTTGTTGTAATCATTTTAGAAAAATCGGGAAATGGTGTAATTAAAGGATACAAATAGAGTAAAATTATTGAGACTTCTTTGGTTGGATAGCTCCATCAGGGGGGCAGGCATGTATGAAGTAATTTGGGTCAGTTCTTCTGACCCAAGATTCTAAACAACATATCAGCCCCGTGAGAGAGCTATATGGAACACAGAGGTCTCAATAAGGTCTTTTATTTGTATTTTTATTAAAATATTTCTATTGAAAAGGTCTACATTTCATGGAATCTTCAATTAAATATAACTTAATTTGGTTGTCCATTAAAAAAACCAATGTTTTTGGTGAAAGGAAATGCATGACGTCACTGTCAGGTAAAAGCTTAAATAACCTTCACTATGGACTATGTAGGTCACAGTGACTTTCCACGAGCTCTTGCATCTAGGGTTGCCACCTGGCCGGTATTTTACCGGCAGGCCGGTAAAAAAATTGGCATCAGGCCAATGTTAAGTCAATGGAGACAGTACCAAGGCCGGTATTTTTTTGAAGAAAAGGTGGCAACCGTACTTGTATCATGTGCAGATATTTTTTTGTAGACTTCCAGACAGTAGTGGGATCTTTCTATAAATGGAATGAATATATGAAATCCAAAAACGTGGAAAGCCTGCTACATATAATCCTTATACAACTAAAGACCACACAGGCCACAAAAGAGGAGGATCGAAAACAGAGTTATCAGGGAACAGATACTTCATCCCCTGTTGCCACTTCAAATAAGATAACGTTAAATTATGGCATGAAGATGACATCACAGATAAGATTACTGTATTCTGAACAGCTTAGCACCAGATGAGGTTTCAATTTCCCTAGATAAGACAGACAATAGGAACATGCCAATCTACTATGACTATGTTCTGCATCATTTAGCTTTTAATTTCACACAATTGGCTTTCAGACATGTGCAAAACTAAAATTTTCATTTCGTTTTCGTCCATTCGGACGAAAATGTTATTAATTTCGTCCAAAATGAATTTAATTCATTACTGCATTTGTTTCAGACGAAATTCATTCATTATTTCCGTTACGTTTTATTCATTCATACATATTGACCTATTTCAACTCTATTTCAGTTTATAGAATACCAATAGCATTACATACATTCCATAAACCGAAAGTCGTTCATTATGTCGGTTTATGGAATGTATGTAATGCTATTGGTATTCTATAAACCGACTCTATTTCGGTTTATAGAATGCCAATAGCCCGAATGGACGAATGATTTTCTTTTATTAACCATTCTTTCATTCGGCTTTCGTTAGTTTAGCATTTTCGTTATTTGGACGAATGGACGAAAATGCTATTTTCGGACAAAAATGCATTCGTCCGAAAACGAATGCACATGTCTATTGGTTTTTACATCTGTTGCGAAATAAGGCAATGACTACTATAACATCACTGGATTAACAGGACGGGAGTCTGACCAGCGTTTCTTATTGTTGGTGCCCTGGTAACACAAGCGTTGCCAAAATTCATGATGACATTTTGTAAACATATTCTCATAGTCACTTTAACCCCTTCGCGACACAGGACGGACTAGGTCCGTCCTGTGTGGCGAAGCGTTAGTGACACAGGACGGACCTAGTCCGTCCTGTGTCAAAACGAGCACTGAAAGCGGAGTTTTTCCGCTTTCAGTGCTCTAAGGGCATTGTAACAATGCTTCCGTGTGGAAGCATCGTACAATACTAAAAAAAATGCCCGTCGGCATTTCGATCGCTCCGCAAGTCGAGGCAATCAGGAACACAAAAAAAAAATGCACGATCTTGGTCACTGAGTGACCAAGATGGCGCTGCCCTTCTAAGGGCAAGAGCACAGGAGGCAGGAAGTACCTGCTTCCTGTGCTCTCTGGCTGTCACACGATTGCCTCTTCACAGAGGCAATCAGTGACTGCCAGGCACACTGACAGGCAGTGGGGATGTTCTGCTGAACATCCCCACTGACTGGTCAGATCAATATTAACCCTATATTGATCTGACCAGTTATGATCTGCCTCCCTCTCCTCACATTTTTTTAGTGAGGGAGAGAGACAGATCAAAGTTCTAAAAGTAAAAAAAAACAATAAACACACAACACACAAATATTAAAACAATAAAAAAAAACTTATTAAAGCAATTCCCTGCGTTTAACCCCTTCCCTGCCACTGATCTTGCACAAGCAGTGATCGTGCACATCAGCGCATTTATTTTTGCCGTTTGTGCATTTTTTAGGGGTTAATTTTTTTTGTACTGTAATTTATTACAGTACTAAAAAGGCTCTTCTAATAGTTATTAACCCCTTCTTTGCCGTCGATCACTGCTTACGCAATGATATTGACGCCAAAGCAATTTTTATCTGTCTGCATATTTTTATTTTATTTTTTTTACACATACCCGCTAGGGGATTACATGTAAAGTAAAAATATTTGAGTTTTTTTTTTTTAAGCTGCCTCAGCGCATAGCGATCAGTAACAGCGAATTAGTGGCAAAGGCGGTTTGGTGATTTCTCAATTAAGCTCACCATTCGCCCTGGTCAGATCAAAATTGGTCGGATCAATATTCACAAATATTGATCTGCCTCCCTCTCCTCACTTACTTTTTTGTGACGGAAAGAGACAGATCAGTATAAGTGATATAAAATAACATTTTATAAAATTGTCAGGTTTTATGAAAGTCTTTCACTGTGTATTAACCCCTTCCCTGCCATTCATCACTGTGTAAGCAGTAATCTTGCACAGCAACAGTATGTTTTTCTGTCTGCACTGTTTTATGGATTAATTTCTTTGTACTGTAATGTATTACAGTACTAGATAGGCTCTTCTAAGAGCTATTAACCCCTTCTTTGCTCGAGATCACTGCTTACGCACTGATTCTGAGGCCGCGGACTCAGGGTTCGATTTTGACCCTATTCAGCTTTCTGATACATCATCTAGCGATGTATCGGTGGCTGCTGAGCCCTTGCCACAAGTAGTGATGGGGGTCTACCGATGAATATATGGTTTGGTGGGGGTAAATTACATTGGCTGGCTTCAAAGATATATCCCATAAAGGACACGTACGCAGGTTGACTACATGTCAAAATTCCAAGTTGGAATTTTGAGATGCGCATCTCACAAATGTTGCCTTCTAGCCAAAAACAAACCAACAAACCTATGCATGGGTGCTATCCCTGTACTCGGGAGATGTTGCTGAACACATATTGGGTTGTTGTTTGGCAGTGACATATACCAGAATCTGTGAATTCCTGCCTGAAGTACAATGCATGTGGAAAAAAACCTCCCAAAAAAGTACTACCACAAACTTTTACAAAGGCTGATGGTAGAATTAGTACCTATACAGTATTAAAATACCACCATTTGAAATACCTTAGGATGTCTATTTTCCAAAAATATATGGTTTGATGGGGTAAAATTCATTGGACGGCTTCAAAAATGTTCCAAATGGAACATGGGCGCAGGCTGACTACATGTCAAAATTCCAGGTTGGAATTGCGCACCCCCTAAATGTGGAATTTTAGACCCAATACAAACCAACAAACCTATGCATGGGGGGTATCCCTGTACTCAGGAGATGTTGCTGAACACATATTGAGGTGTTGGTTGGCAGTGGCAAATACCAGAATCTGAAAATTCCTGCCTGAACTACAATGTGTGTGGGGAAAAAATGACATCCCAACCCTTTGACATAGGTTGGTGGTAGAATTAGCACTTGGAAAGTGTTAAAATACCACAATTTTAAAAACCCTAGGATGTCTAGTTTTCCAAAATATATGGTTTTATGGGGTAAAATACTTTGACAGGCTTCAAAAGTGTCCCAAATGGAACATGGGCGCAGGCTGACTACATGTCAAAATTCCAAGTTGGAAATGCACCCCCCCTAAACATGGCCTTTTAGCCCCCAAATAATCTAACTAACCTACACATGGGTGGTATCCCTGTACTCAGGAGATGTTGCTGAACACATATTAATGTGTTTTGTGGCACTGACACATAATAGGATCTATGAATTCATGCCCGATGTACAATGAATGTGAAAAACAAATTACTATCCATAACATTGACATAGGCTGGTGGTAGAATTAGTGCATGGAAAGTGTTAAAATACTACCATTTGAAATACCCTAGGGTGTCTAGTTTTCAAAAATATATGGTTTTGTGGGATAGAATACACTTTTTGGCTTCAAAAATGTCCCAAATGGGACATCGGCGCAGGTTTTCTGCACGTCAGAATTCCAAGTTGGAAAACCAAAAAGCGCACCTCTCAAATGTGGCCTTTTAACCCCCAAATAACCTAACCAACCTATACATGGGTGGTATCCCTGTACTCAGGAGATGTTGCTAAACACATATTGAGGTGTTGTTTGGCACTGACATATAACAGGATCTGTGAATTCATGCCCAAAGTACTATGTATGTGAAAAAAAATTACTATCCATAACATTGACATAGGCTGGTAGTATAATTAGTGCATGGAAAGTGTTAAAATACTACCATTTGAAATACCCTAGGGTGTCTAGTTTTCAAAAATATATGGTTTTGTGGGATAGAATACACTTTTTGGCTTCAAAAATGTCCCAAATGGGACATGGGAGCAGGTTTTCTGCACGTCAGAATTCCAAGTTGGAAAACCAAAAAGTGCACCTCTCAAATGTGGCCTTTTAACCCCCAAATAACCTAACCAACCTATACATGGGGGGTATCCCTGTACTCAGGAGATGTTGCTGAAAACATATTGAGGTGTTGTTTGGCACTGACATATAACAGGATCTGTGAATTCATGCACAAAGTACAATGTATGTGAAAAAAAATTACTACCCAAAACATTGACATAGGCTGGTAGTATAATTAGTGCATGGAAAGTGTTAAAATACTACCATTTGAAATACCCTAGGGTGTCTAGTTTAAAAATATATATGGTTTTGTGGGGTAGAATACACTTTCTGGCTTCAAAAATGTCCCAAATGGGACATGGGCACAAGTTTTCTGCATGTCAGAATTCCAAGTTGGAAAACCAAAATGAGCACCCCCTAAATGTGGCCTTTTAGCCCCAAAACAAACCAACAAACCTATGCATGGGTGGTATCCCTGTACTCAGGAGATGTTGCTGAACACATATTGAGGTGTTATTTGGAAATATCCCTTCACATTTTAAGGTAATGTTTACCTAAATTGCAATATATGTGAAAAATTAAAAAAAAAGATTTTTTGCTGCAAACTTTGGCATAGATTGGTGGTAAAATGGCTACATGAAATGTGTCAAAATACCCCAAGTTAAATGCCCTGAGTTGTCTAGTTTTCAAAAATATGTACATGTTGGGGGTCATTCATGGATTTAGTACAGAAATCAGTGTTACAATGTCACTATCGCTAATTTTGAAAGAAAGGATTTTAAAATAGCTTTGCACCACTTATAGTTCTGGCCCTGTAACATGAATAAAAAAGCACAAAAACATAAAAACATGGGCTATTTCTGAACTCAGGACATATATTAGAAACTTTTTAGCAGTGTTTTTACTCATGTCTCTTGTACATGAGTATACGATTTTTCAAATAAAAGTCATAAAAAAAGTATTTTTTCAATTTTTTTGCCATATTTTATTATTTTTTTACATCAAATTATATGCTATTATCAAAATAATGGTATCAAAAGAAAGCCCTTCTTATAACGATAAAAACAATATATAGTTTGTGCGGGTACACTAAATGAGACAGAAATAAATTACAGCAAAACACAAACTGCTCAGAAATGTTAAAACAGCCCATGTCACCAAGCGTCGGACAAGCCAAAAAAGTCATGTCACTAAGGGGTTAATATGCATGGATGGAGACACAGCCAATAGCCTTAGTAAAACTTTGCATTTTTATGTTCATTAATAGATCAAGGATTTCTAGGTTCCTCCTTCACAAAATCTTTAATAGTAGCATTGCAATAGTATTATAGTACCTTTATCATCTTTATGACCTCAGACTGCGGGACACTTGAGGAGGTAAAGTTGCCCATTCTAAACAAAAACAAAATATGAAAGAAAGAAGGCTGTTAGAAGCCACATTTCAGTACAAGTTAATGCTTGTAATTCTGGATTATCCTCCATCATCTGGTTATTAAGAATATAGCAGGAAACTGGAATACACACAAAACGTGACCAAAATAGTATTCTGATTTTCCAAAAATTTGTGGAGTGAGAGCATCAAGCAATCCAAATATCTCTCTACAGACTAAGGAATTTGAAGTATAAAAAAATGAAATAAATAAATAAATAAAAAATGATATATATACATACACACACACAGAAACTGCAAGCTCCCACTGAAGTAAGTCACCAAAAAAGGGTTATAAATAAAAAAAACAGTGATGTTATGCATGATATGCAGTCTTAAGACAAAAAAACTACAATTAGCTGCAGCATATGTTCAGGTATCTACTTTGCTGGCATATGTCATACGTATGGCATATATGGTAATTGGATCTGTATAACTAGTTTAGTAAAGATAGACAAACAGTGTATATAAATGCTGAAATGGCATTTGCCAAGAGTTAAGCATGGAAACATATAAATGTACAGAAAAAACTGGAGAATATTCAGTTTGTCTGATTTAGTCATGAGTTCCTTGACATGAAGATAATACGGCATCCATTATCAGCCATATAAGACTGTTTTGCTTTGAGTCTTGACAATAAATTATAAAAGTGACAAAGGGTCAGGGCTACTTCTTTGTATATGTTAGTAAGGAAAATGATCAGTTTACTTCTATTTTATTGTTTCATTCTCTCTTATTTTTATCCTGTATTCGTATACTCTGTACAAAAAAATTATTTAAAAAAAACAAACAAAAGAAGATAATTATACAAGTATGTGTGAAATCCTTGTGCAACTGATAGATGATCAAAAACACGTTTAATGCTATACATACAAGTAGGGCAGAGTAGTTCAAATCATTATGAACAACATGGTACTGTTAAGTGAAGTCAATAGACCTTAACCTCTTCGCCACAATGGACGTACCAGGTAAAACATGGAACACGTCACTTAGTAATAAGGATACACATTCTGAAGGTCACAGCCCTATGGTTGAAAGACAATTTATAAGAGAAAGGACTGTTCATCCTATTTGATAAATAGTCCATAAGTGCCAAGTAACGTCTACTGTTAGCTTGGTTCCCAGGAGACTTGTGATACGCTGACTATATGTTTGTTTCCCATCTTGGAAATAAAAATACTCTGCCAAAACTCTCAGCTGCGGCCAAGAATGTCATGTGAAGGATGTATTTCACTAAAAGATAAATATTGGTAATGTACCATTGGCCTGATACTACATGAGGGACATTTTGCGCTCTATAACTTTGACTCTTTTGTGACTGGACTATTTTTGAAATTTTGTACCATTTGTGACATGGTCTGTTTTGACATTTTCGCGGTGTTTGTGTTTACCTGTCATTTTCCTCTCTCTCATTTACTGCACCCACACAAATTATACACTGTTTATTTCATGATAAGAAGTGCTTTCTTTAGGTACCATTTATTTATTTGATTAGATCATATCATTTACTGTTAAAGAAAATGATGGAAAACTGAAAAAAATAAATAAACTTTTTCTAAATTTTACTTGAAAAATGTTTTACACACCTACAAACACTAATACCGTATTTGCTCGAATATAAGACAACCCTGATTATAAGACGACCCCCCAAACTATGGATATTCCTTCAGGAAATAAAAAAACTAAAAGCCTGAATATAAGACTACCCTATAGGAAAAAAGTTTAACTTGTATATATTCACATGTAAATTGTTTTTTTTTCATATTTAATAAAAACTTATGATATAAAAAAAAATGCATTTCTTGTTTTGATTTACCTTTTATGTGCCAATGCTCCCCCCAACGGTGTCTGTCTCTCTCCCCCACACATTGTCTGTCTTCCCCCCACCCTCCCCCAACGTAGCCTCCCTGGTGGCTAGTGGGGGCAACGATATGTGCAGACATCCACCGGCTGCCCATATCTCCCTGGTGACATCCCCCGGCTGCCCATATCTCCCTGGTGGCTAGTGGGGGCAGCCGAGGGATGTCTGCACGATACGTGCAGACATCCTCCATGCTGCCCGACACTTCCGTCTATTATGACGGACAGCCGGTCCGTCATAATAGACGGAAGTGTCGGGCAGCATGGAGGATGTCTGCACGCCCCAGGCTGTTCAGATATCATTGGTGGCCAGTGGGGGCAGCAGGGGATTACTGCGCGATCCACCTGCTGTTAGGGAGGGGGAACCAGGTCCCCTGCAGCTCTGTGGAGGACCTGGATCCATGTCCTCGATTTGAGGTCAGATTATAAGACGACCTCGAATATAAGACGAAAAAACCTTGTCTTATATTCGAGCAAATACGGTAAGAAAAACCTGCTAAATAGATTCTAATATTTGTCAGGAGTTTTTAAACTTATTTTTTAAAGTTTGAAGGCAATAAATAAAAGTAGTGTATTGCTTTTTACTAACCGTTTTTTCAGCAATAAAAAAGTTTTAGCCCTAACCATAGCCCTTAAGCTAACTTGAAAAAATACCAAAAAACAAAACACTTTATTTTTAAGAAATCTGGGCAGTTGGGCACAAGGGCAAGCTCCTCCAAGATTTCCATGGGGCAAGGAGACTACTTTTGACAGATACACATATTCGGTTGATGTGATTGGTTCTCACGCCAATCGGTTGTGATATAGGGAACCTCAGCAGACATGACTGGAGTGCCTCGGTCTCGAGCCCTTTAGCTATGCCAGTTTCATCCTGATCGCGGTATGCCAGCACGTCTTTTGTCGGGAGGTTTTCTGGTAACATGCCTGGCACGTCCATTGTCGTTAAGGAGTTAAATTTGACAAGACCCAAAAGATAAGCATATAATAAAGATGTTTCTTCACCTTGCAGCAAAAGACCACAGGAATTGTTTGGATAGGTGCGGTAATCGTTCCCTTTTACAATGCAAGAAATTCTGTTTCCTGCAGCAACAGATTGAAAAGACAGAAGCGTTAAAGTCATCTCAATTTGGTATACTCACAAAACATACATTTGTATTTCTTGAACTGAAAATGCTTCTTCATTTGTTGTTGGATTGTGATCAGGAAATCACTCAGCATTCTCGGTAATACAATTTTCAAAGACCATTTTATACAGGAGCAATACAGAAACTTTATGCAGACATGACAGCGACACAGATGCCATTTTTTTTCCGTGGTCAAATCACCCACCAAACAGAATAAATGTTAGATTTCAGAGCCGCACTTTAGGTTGTGCAACCTGTGCGACCACACAGGGTGCAACACCCAGGGGTCACCAGAGGAGTCACCTGTCTACTGGCACTTTCTCTGACCCCATGCAACAAGTTAAAAAAAACATCATCTGATCGGCACCATCACTATTCGCGTACAGACCCCGAGAAACAGGGAGCCGCACTGCCCTGCTGCTGTCAGTCATCACAGGGACAATCAGTGGGGAGCATGAGGATTTGAGTAGAGTTGAGCGGACACCTGGATGTTCGGGTTCGGCCGAACTTCGAAAAAATGTCCGGGTCCGTGTTCGAACTTGACCCCGAACCCCATTGAAGTCAATGGGGACATGAACTTTTGGCCACTAAAATGCCTCTAAAAAAGTCCTGGAAAGGGCTAGAGGGCTGCAAAATGAAGTAAAACGTGGGTAAGAGTAGGACAAGTGCCCTGCAAGCAGATGTGGATAGGGAAATAACTAAAAAATAACATAAAATACATACAAATTACAAATACAGCTGAGCCATAAAATAAAATCAAAGATTCCATCTAGTTCTAACTTTGGAAGAACATAAATCTAAATCTAAAGCATGGCTGCCAGGAGGATCAACAGAATTATCCATTTGAGAGAGGTTTGGAGTGCAGGGTATTCTCTTTCAGTTTATACTAAGTGACACATAGGTTGAGGAGGCGGTGACCGTGGCGGTGTAGGTGGAAGCGGCGCTGGAGGAGGAGGAGGAGGTAGCCAGAATTTTTCAAAGTGCGCTGTAAGCACAGTATTGGACTGTTCTATTTGACTCTCAGATATGAAGTGCACCACAAGACGCAAATGTACTATTTACCACCCAAAACTATTAGAATTTTTCAAAGTGTGCTGTAAGCACAGTATTTGAAGGTTCTATTTGACTCTCAGATATGAAGTGCAGGAGGCAAATGTAATATTTAACACCAACAAATTGCAGTATTTAAAAATGCCTAGATGTTGCCCACTGAGCTAACAGAACAGGATTAAAGTCATGTGCCTGGCACACATGCAGTTGCAAGTGCACTGCACTCTCTGTGGCACTGGGCTCAGGGCAGGGTACAAATATGTAGTATAGCACCCACTAAAATAATCACTGTAATTTGAATAATCGCTGTAGGATTATGCCCCTCAATATGCCACTATTATGCCTCTCGATGTGCCAGGACTTAGCCACCCTATATGCCAGGATTATTATGCCACTCAATATACCAGGATTTTCCCACACAATATGCCAGGATTATGCCCCTCAATATGCCAGGATTATGCCCCTCAATATCCCAGGATTTTGCCGCTCAATATCCCAGGATTTTGCCCCTCAATATCCCAGGACTTAGCCACCCAATATGCCAGGATTATTATGACACTCAATATGCCAGGATTATTATGCCACTAGATATGCCAGGATTTTCCCACACAATATGCCAGGATTATGCCTCTCAAAATGCCAGGATTGTGCCCCTCAATATGCCAGGATTACGCCTCTCAATATGCCAGGATTATGCCCCTCAATATCCCAGGATTTTGCCCCTCAATATGCCAGGATTATGCCCCTCAATATGCCAGGATTATGCCCCTCAATATCCCAGGATTTTGCCCCTCAATATGCCAGGATTATGCCCCTCAATATGCCAGGACTTAGCCACCCAATATGCCAGGAATATTATGCCACTCAATATGCCAGGATTTTCCCACCCAATATGCCAGGATTATTATGCCACTCAATATGCCAGGATTTTCCCACCCAATATGCCAGGATTATTATGCCACTCAATATGCCAGGATTATTATGCCACTCAATATGCCAGGATTATTATGCCACTCAATATGCCAGGATTTCCCCACCCAATATGCCACGATTTTATGCCACTCAATATGCCAGGATGATGCCCCTCAATATGCCAGGATGATGCCCCTCAATATGCCAGGATTATTATGCCTCTCAATGTGGCAGGATTTAGCCACCATCTTCCTCCCTCCTTACTTACCTCCTCGCTGCTGCTCTGTCTCCCGGTGCTGGAGGTCCGTGGCTGTGAGGGAAGCGTTGTGCGTTCCCGTCCAGCCAATGCGCATTCAATAAAGTTTGTTAAAAAAAAAAAAAAGTTTTAACAAACTTTATTGAATCCGCATCGGCTGGAGGGGAGCGCACGACGCTTCCCTCACAGCCACGGACCTGCACCGGGAGACAGAGCAGCGAGGAGGTAAGTAAGGGGGAGGATTTCTTTTTTTCAAGGTTCCGGCGCCCCCTGCTAAGTTGCGCCCTAGGCGGCTGCCTAGGTCGCCTTACAGGTGGCGCCGGTGTTCTGACAAATTTCTGGAGCAAATTCTCCTGCGCAATCTCCCGATCACTCAGCTGTAACTTTGTGCACACCGCGCATGCGCCGACTACGCAACCCACCTCCCGCACACCCCTTCTTACCAGATGATCGGACATAGCGCATGCGCGCGTCCGTGGCTGGATTCAAAACGCTGGTAAGTAACACGGGGCGGGGGGACATAAGGAGCCAACAGAGGGGTAAGCACCCTGGTGAGGGCTGCCTCATCTTCATGGGATTTGTGATCCTCCTGCTGCATCAATAATACAGCAGGAGGATCACAAATCCCATCAAGATGAGGCAGCCCTCACCAGGATGCTTGCCCCCTTATGTCCCGACGCCCCGTGTTACTTACCACCTTAAGAACACAACAACGGACGCGCGCATTCCCAAACGGCTGGATAGGCGTGCGCATGCGCTGTGTATCGCTGTGGTCGATGATCTGGTAAGAAGGGGTGTGCGGGGGGCGGGATGCGCAGCTGGCGCATGCGCGGTGGTCACAAAGTTACAGCTGAGTTATCAGCTGTAACTTTCTGCGCATGCGCAATGAGCAAATTCTCCTGCGATTGCGCAGGAGAATTTGCTCCAGAAATTTGTCAGAACACCGGCCCTGCCGAACCCCGAACTCCAACACGAACATACAGTGGAATGTCCGTGTTCGGGGTCCAAAAACCATAATGTTCGGTACGAACCCGAACAGTGCGGTTCGGGTTCGCTCAACACTAGATATGAGTCATCATATCCCCGCCCAAGCCCTGAGTGCAGAAAACATGCATGGAGTAAGCAGGTCTCTGCAAAGGCAGAGACCAACAGCTCCCACCACACCACTTACAGCCGAGGATGGTGCCCCCACAGACCAACAGTGTCTAAAAGGCCAGAAAGGTAGGGTCCTGGGAGGGAGGCTGATACTAGCATTTTAAAAAAAGGCCACTTAGGTAATCCAACAAGGTAAACTCTCAAGAGTACAGTAAAGTGTGCATTTTAGCTCTCATTGCAGATGCTGTAATTAGACAGACCAACTGATATTTGAAAAAAATAGCTGTTTAATGAACATCAAAAGTAACACAGGCAGACTACAAAACAGATGGTTTGAAACATACTGGGTAGTTAGTGGTAACCTGAAAACGTAATTTCCCTCAGTACTGTAGCTAATAATGAACTAGGTGTGTACAAACAGGATATAAATACAAGGGTTAGACTTATTTGCACACTGTGCGATGTGGTATATGTACTGGTGCATTAGCAGTAGCAAACATGTAATGTAAAGGGCTTGCATTAGACTTTACGATCACTGGAGGAATGAATGGCACAATCATTCTCTGAATGTGTTCAACATAAAAAGCATGTGGTAGCTACACACTGTTTCCAAGGTCACCTACCTCGCAGCCTCCCTCCTCTACTCTTTATTTAGTGAGACCTTACCTGGCAATAACAAGAGTTCTGTACCATAAAGGGAGGAGCATCATCTCGTGCACTGTAGCAGCTACTTCCTCTCAGCTGTGATGTCACCAGGTCATGTGACTTCCGTGGTCACAGGTTACACAACAGGAATAGGTTGCAGTTCAACGTTCAGAGACCTGACTTGTGGGTGGCGTAACAGCGACAGGATTTGGGATATATCAACATTATGTAATATTTATTAAACAAAATGCAACAGTGCTGCATGTGGATTATTAATATTAAAGTAAACTAGGTCCACATGTAAAACACTCACCACAATTAATGTTTATTAACTAGTTAGCTCCTTGGACTTAAAAATGACCTATCTTTTTATTCATGTGTATTAAAGTAAAATAATTACGCAAATGCATGTATTCATTTAAATTGTTATATCTGTATTTTTAATATGTTTACTCATACATATCAGGTCTGCATATTATATTGTCCCTTCCAGGCAGCTCAACATTTGTCTTTATGCCTGTAAAGAAAAAAAGAAAAAAAAGCACATTATGGGATATTTGCAACGTGTGCAATCTGGGTGCTGGTTTATGTCCTGTGTATGCAATCTGGGTGCTGGGTAAGTGCTGTGTGTGTGCAATCTGGGGGCTGGAACAAGTCCTGTGTGTGCAACCTGGGTGCTGGGCAAGTCCTGTATATGCAATCTGGGTGCTGAGGGCAAGTCCTGTATATGCAATCTGGGTGCTGAGGGCAAGTTCTGTATATGCAATCTGGTTAATCTCAGTTATAATCTAATCTAAGTTATAAAAGGCAATAAGTGAAAGTGCAGCATTGCTTTTTCCAACCATTTTTTATGCAGGAATACAAATATTGTAATTGCAACCTTAACTAAAAAAAAAAAAAAAAAAGGTTTACTTTTTCTTTTATTTTTTTACTAGTCAGTGCAGCAACATTCCCAAAGTAAAGGAAGCAATCACCAAATCTTAAACTCTTGCAGGCAGCACCATATTGGAAAGGCTACCTTGCATTGTTGTTGAATGCCTAGATATGGAGCAAGTCTTTTGTGTGCGCAACCTGGGTGCTGGAGCAAGTCCTGTGTGCAACCTGGGTGCTGAAGCAAGTGCTGTGTGTGCAACCTGGGTGCAAGTCCTGTATAACCGACATACAGGACTTGTTACAAAGTCTAATTAACCTCTGTTTATGAGCAGTAAACACAAACTTGGTATATCATGCCAATGAGCAGTAAATAAATAACTTTGATATCTTATTACCAGGACCTGCCCCAGCACTCATAGCTTCTAGTGCCTGGGGTAAGTTATTTTTTTTTTTTTTTTAACAAACTTTATTTAAGCCACTCGGCTGGAGGGGAGCGCAGAACGCTTCCCTCACAGCCACGGACCTGCAGAGCACCTGGAGACAGCAGCAAGGAGGTAAGTACTGGGGAAGGGGGGAGGAGAGTGGCACATAACGAGTATACTGAGGGGCAAAATCCTGGTATATTAAATGGCATAATCCTGGCATATTAAATGGCTAAATCCTGGCATATTAAATGGCTAAATCCTGGCATATTAAATGGCAAAAGACTGGCATATTAATTGGCAAAAGACTGGCATATTAATTGGCAAAAGACTGTCATATTAATTTGCAAAAGACTGGCATATTAATTTGCAAAAGACTGGCATATTGAAGGGCAAAAGAATGGCATATTAAGGGAAAAAATCCTGGCATATTAAATAGGAAAAGAATGGCATATTGAGGGGCAAAATACTGGCATATTGAATGGCTAAATAGTGGTATATTAAATGGCAAAATAATGGCATATTGAGGGAAAAATACTGACTTATTGATTGGCAAAATATTACTGGCATATTGACCAACTGCTCCCAACCATATTACATTAGACCGGGATAACATGTAGGATGAAAGGGGGGGGGGGGATTTCAAACTTTAGGTCAGTGTAGTCAAGTAGGAAAAATTCTCCAATGTAGCTGAATGGGAAAATTTTTCCTACTCAACTACTTTGGCCTTAAGCGCAAAATTCCTGTCTCCGTTCCCCACCATTCTTTTTGAGCAGACCTTCAAAATTCTAGGTTTAGAAATAACCAATGTTTTCATGTATTTCTACTTTTTTTGAAAGTTATAAAAGGCAATAAGTGCAAGTACAGCTTTGCTTTTTCCTAACCATTTTTTATGCAGCAATACCTATACTGACATTGCAACCGTAACTTAAAAAAAAAAAAAAATCAGTGCAGCAACATTCCCAAAGTAAAGGAAGCAATCACCAAATCTGAAGCTCTTGCCAGCAGCAGGGCAGCACCATATTTGAAAGACTTCCTTGCATTGTTGTTGAATGCCTAGATATAGCTGAGCGAAGAAAGCGATTATTTTCTATGCTTATTTCATTGCAGGAAGTACCAAGTATATCTTCTGTCACTAAGTGCAGTGATTTCCGTGACGTACATAGATAACCATATATACCGTATTCAATATATTGTATTGCAGTTAAGAAACTCCCTCCCTGTAAGCTGCGTGCAGGATTGTACAGCATGCAAAACGACAGAATGTGCAGGTAAAAAAAAAAATAATCTCTGCAGACATGGCAGGATGCAAAACCAGCTTCAGGGCATAGGCCTACCAGGAAATAACTAATTTTTTTAAAGTTAGGACAAGAATTTTATAATTCATTTATTAAGTCAATATTATAGGTAAATGTTACCAACTTGTGGCCATCAATAGTATTTTGTTTTAATGGACCTCACACTTGCTTTAGTTATTTATTAGATTATATCACTGACTTTGGCTCTCCCTCCAATACATCTTAATATTTTGCTCTCAAGTAAGCATATTGGATAAGATTTGTGTTCCCTATTTAAAAGGGCATGTGCTTAAAAATGTAGTTGGTTTCTATAAAAATGCATTGTTTATAGTGTGGCAACAAGAAACCACAACTGAATGATCAGTAAGTCAGTAGAGAATTGTAGAAAGTATCTGCTAGTCTCGCGGAGGTCAGAAGACCTGTTTTTTCCACAGGTATCTGCAGAATGCAGCTAGAGTTGCCACCTTTTCATCCAAAAAATGCAGGCCCATGCTACTGCCTCTATAGACTTAACACTGGCATCAAGCCCAATTTTTACAGCACTGCTGGTAAAATAGCAGCAAGGGGCAACCCTAAATGCAGCCCTATCACTGCCACAAAGGATTCTGGGTATGGAAATGTTCTCAGGAATAGCTTGCATATCCGTTATAATCATTCCAAGGGGTTAAAAATAGATATAACACACTTTCACAAGTTACCAATATGATTTAATTTTAAATCACAGTAATTGTAGAAACATATTTCTTGGGTAAGGATTATTTTACCTCAGGAGCTCATGTGGAAAATCCAGTATAATTATTCACTCATATTCTTGAGTTCTTTTAATCTCCCCCCCCCCCCCCCATAAATAAAAAGCAACTTTAGGATGTGCCAAATTTTATTTAAGAAGCGTACATTAGCAATAGAAAAACAAAATACCGATGTTTTTTAAAACATGTATACAATTCATTTTTTCAGTATACAAAGAAAATGTTTGGCTTCGTAAAGACACTCAATTTTTATTTGCAAATGACCGTTTTCTAAATTACTCAACTCAGCAATTGCTGCTAAAAACATTCTTATGGGAACAAGACATTTACATAAAAAGGAGCATCACAGAATAAATATCCTACTGCTTTCTAAAGAATTTAAATGTTTACATCAATTTAAAGAAATACAGTTAATTTAATTCATCAGATGTAAAAGCTTTGAGGTTTATGGATAGGTCTTAAAGGAGAACTACCACATTTTTTCCAGTGCCAGTAGTATGTCTGCCCAAGGGTTTTATAAAAACAGTAATAAAAAGGCAAATATGAAAAGTTTCACGGTTTTGGCATACGTGCACTTTTTTGTCAATCAAAAATATCAATTGAATCTGATCATCAATAAGGCTCTGAAAACACACACATTCCTTATAAATGATGGGGGGGGGGGAGGGGGAATGAAATCACAAATATTACCTCCATACAGTTAAAAAAAAAAATTGAGACATGTAATCAAATTACAAAAATTCTACACATTGTTGAACAAAAGACGTGAAATAGCTAAACGGAGTGGCATGGAGGAGTGGGTACTGAAGTATTTAAAAGAATTCCCCATAAATGGAGCTACAAAGTTGCAACAAAATGTATTATTTCTTCCTTCTAAACCCCAAAAATTATTTACAATATTTTGAAAATATACAATATGCAAAATGGTTTGCATTGCTGGTGCAGCAAACATCAGTATATTCAGCCCGCGCTGTACATACAAGCTAAGAATTAGTGTAAGAGGTGGAAAAGACAAAGACGAAACGCATTTGCTAGGATTTGCAGGTTTTGGTAAATGGGCTCCATTCATTTGACACTGGATTATAAACCTCAATTGTATTTAAAAATTCATTTCCATCAAAGCCGCCAGCTACAAATATGCCATTTCTCACTGCCACCATGCCAGCATTGCTTCTTGAGGAAGTCATGCTGCCCATCATTTTCCACTCGTTTTTGGCAGGGTCGTACGACTCGACGCAGCTTAGAGCTCGAGACCCATCAAATCCTCCTCCTACAAACAATTTTCCTATTGAAGACAAGAAAGTAAAAGCAATTCACTTTTTTCTTTTCCCCACAGTTTAAAGAAAAAACAACTGATATTACACAGATTGGCAATTCAAAATGTTAGTTAGATTTTTAAAAATACAGAATCATGTTGCGTTATTTGACAAACAGAGGGCTGACGCCCACATTTTAACATCAGAATTTTGTACTTCTTAAGGGGAAAAAAAATAGAGTAGTAGGAGCCTCCAAACATATATAAATATCTATATGAAAGACTTCAACTGGGATTTGCCCACAATATTTCAAATGATAAACAAAAAAAAATGGTTGTGAAGTCCCAAATATGTCTAAAACTCAACTTTTATTGACTAAACATTAGGTTTTATACATATTTGAGAAAGTCTTATTAAAATTTGCTTAAATTTTAACAGTTGTGAAGATAACAAAACTTGCTCTCCAATAGCTGAAAATCAGAAATTAAGTCCAGCCTTGTAAAAATCATAGACCTGTGATTAAACCTTTCAAGGTGAAACGCGTGAGATGCTGTCTCTGCAGTTACATGACAAAAAAGTCAAACTGCTTTTTATAATGCTGGACTTTGCTTACGATCTCATTCATTTGAGTGCGCCAAGTACTTTTTGGTGAGCTCCTTTGACATTTATATCCTTGACTAGTCTGCACTCTATTTTCCTTAAATAGTTTTAGCGCAAAATTAAACAAACATGGAAATCTAAAGGTTTACAGAGAGAGAAGACACCTTAAAACATGTTTGGCACATTGCAGGTGCATTATCAGAAGCTTAAAAATGGTCATACATGAAACAAACAGGAGATATGTACTATGGGTAACTAGATCTCAACTATTAGTAGTGATGCTTCCGGTCTGTGGATTTTTATAAAGTATTCCTAATTAATAAAAAAGATGACTTGATAGTGATTCAGACAATAAGTAAAGTTACACATGTATGGTAATACTTTCTGCAACCCTCAGTCACTAATGTCATTTGCAATCAACTAGGAAGTAAATTTCAAAGTAAACTTGTGCAACTATATCCATCACCACCAGCATCGAGGATTTACCATCATACACAGCAACTCCGGCTCCACGGCGGGCAACATTCATGGGTGCCACCAGGGTCCACGTGTCATTTTCAGGATTATACCTTTCCACTGAGTTAAGACAATTCCAAGACTCTGCTCCTCCAATGATATACATGTAATTTCCAAGTTCACAAACTGCAGACTGATGCCTCCCTAGAGGATAGGGAACAAAATAACCACATAAATAAACAGCTAGATAACTAGGGTATCACAACCAGAAAGAAAAGGTGGTGGAATAACACTTACTTATAGTTAATGGAGCACAACTTGTCCATGTCCTAGTTATGGGTTCAAACACGTCACTGTTTTTAAGACCTTTCTGACCGTATGGATCAGAGCCTCCAATAATGTACAGCTTTCCATTCAGAGCACATACGCCTACAGAAACAGTAAAAGAATAATGAGTACCATATACATACAGCACTACCATCATTTGCCAATTACATCAGCTACTTGCTTTGTATTTCTTATATAATGTTCCATTCATTACAAACATACCTATTAGAGAGGTTCCATGGATTCTACTCAACCTGCATGATATGGGACCAAGATTCAAATCCTTCAAACATCTCCAAGTTAAAAATTAGCCAGCTTTTTGGCCAAGAAGAGGTTTTGAAGAGGCTCATCTTGCTAAGGTTTTGTACAGAGGATAGCTTTTATTATATTACATCACTGACTGTGTCTCACCTGCGCGTCTGAATTACATTTCTGCCCTCTTCATAACTATGATAACATTTATGTTCTAGATTAACTAGCACATGTACTTACACAGTATGCTACCTTGTAAAGATAAATAAAACCTACACAAAAATAGTTTGATATTCATGAAATCAGTCCTATTATCATACCTGCATTGCACCTGTTTGTTCTGAGTTCAGGAACTTGCGTCCATAGGTTAGTTTTAAAATCATATTTTTCGCCACAGCTCAGATCATCAGAGTGGCCATTTGAGCCACCAACAACATACAGCTGACCCTACAAAAATGTAAATAGTTATAATGGACTTTTTTACTTGTCAGAGCAAATTAATTAGATTTGATGATTTTTGTGTGTGAATAATACATTTTGCGGTCAGCAAAGTTTACATAAAGCAACATCTGCATCCTTTAGGAGCAAAACAGAGCACACCACAAAAGGTATGGAAATCATTAGTGAAAAAAAATTCTCTAAAATTAAATATTTTCAGGGGGTTTTTTTTGCACATTTTTAAGTCAAATGTACTTATGTTTTTTAAAAACTTGGCTTTCTTACGTATTCCCTCTGTGATGTTCACCCAAGATCGGATATTTTATCACTCAAACTCCCTCGGCCCCCGTGTGCCCTGCCATATCTGACATCACTAAAACAGCACAGAGCAGGAGGCAGTGGTGTCCTAAACCACTCCTTCGCTCCCAACACAAGGGATGACCTCTTTGTGGGAATGTAGTATAAAGAGTGGGTATATAGAAGGAATATCTGAGCTCACTCCACCATTGTGCGAACATCTTCCTTGCGCTCTCCCTGTAAGAAGAAACTATGCGTGTTTATGCATGTGGGTGCAAAGTCACATAATTGCAGGGGTTAAAGAGACCCTCTACAGTGCTATTCTCCCACTTGCTGCATACAAGACCAACCCAGCATTGGACTGCCAGGTTTCCCAGCTAAAACCTATTAATCTAAATAGCGTAAATTAGATATTGTTTGGGCAATCAATGTTTGCAGAGACAAACCAATAGCCCAGTATATTGTAGGGGTCCTGCCTGTCCCCTTTTAAAAAGTAATTAAAAAACATTTGATCCCTTCGTTCCATTGCAATTGCATTCCACAAAAATTCCTATGTAAAAATAGGAGATAAAAATAAAAAAGTGTACTGAAACCATCAATTCCAGAATAGAGTCTGGGTGCCAGGAACTGTGTTATATGGTGCGATATACCGAGGTCTGACATACTTGTGATGATGTGCTGTGCTGCTATGTGCTTGCACTGAAGGTATCATGTGCCATTGAGATCATGCTTATGTTATAATGTGCTTGAGATTAGATGTAATATTATACCATATCATGCCTAGTCCTGACATATCACACAAGTATAAATGTGTGTGTAAATATCTATTTATATAAAGTGAGGCTTATTAAACAGAATCATCATTCAACATCATTGGGAAAGTATTGTATGTGCAGCTAGTTTTTTTTTAAATGGACTAGCATAGAATGACAGGTGGGAGGGGTTGTAAGAGTTCTCTTTGCAATGATGTCACAGGTAGAGGAGGGCTTTGAGTGACTGGCAGGAACGACTCTTGCCAAGCAACCTCAGGAACTTTCTATATCTTTTTATTCATTTTTTTAATGATATGTTTCTTTAGCTTCCCTTTACACTATGCAGTGCTTATATTGAGTATTGCTACTTGAAACTGTACCTTTATGCTTTAAATAACTTGGAAAGCGTAGTTGTCCCTACTTAGAATATTGAACAGACTTTATAATTTCACACTTTTAAATGTACAGGTTGAGTATCCCTTATACAAAATTCTTGGCACCAGAAGTATTTTGGATAACGGATACTCAACCTGTAGTATTATCTAGAACCAAGTTAAGTGATACGTAGAGAAGCATACTCCAGTGACTAAACAATCATATAAGACATATCAGTACGATGACAAGTAGCAAGTAAGCCGATTTCCGTTGAGTTTTATGGAGGACATTCTGGAGCACATGTATTCTTGTGTATTGTGGTAATAAAAGAATCCTAGCAAATGCTAAAAGGCAACAGTCATCATCCACTCAAACATACCATCAAGACAGCCATCTGAAAACGAGCTCTTGGAGTCTTCATAGGTGCTAAAAACGTCCATGTGTCTGTTTCTGAATCATAACATTCAACTGTGCGTAAACACTCTTCCCGGTTATAACCGCCTGAGGATGAAAAGTTATCTTGAGTACATAATAACTTATTGAAAAATGTTTTATAAAATCGCTCCTTTTGTATTTGCACATCTGAAAAAGGTTTAAAAAAAATTAAAGGGACAATAAGCTCTTTTGAGAACCCTGGCTTCCTTTAACCCCTTAGTGACCGATTGCTATGTTGCATTTGATGTGCCTTGAAGACCAGAATTCCATTATTTTTGTCATACGTTAACTGAACTGTGAATTTCTTTCTTTGTGTTCAGTCCACCCACACAAATTATATATCATTTTTTAAAGGACGGATAGGGCTTTAATTTGATACTATTATTTTCATCATATGATATCATTTACTATTAAAAAAATATAAAATATGATGAAAATATGCCATAAAAAACACTTTTTCCAACTTTGACCTGATTTTTTTTTTTTTTACACAATTACAAATGGTAAAAAAGACCCCGTCTATATATTTCTACTATTTGTCCTGAGTTTATAAATACCAAATGTTTCCTTGTTTTTCTATGTTTTATTTCACGTAATAGGGCAATAAACAATATTAGTGTTTTTTTTTGTTTTCTAACCATTTTCTTCTACAGTGATATTTTTAACCCGAACCCTAAATTTACCCCAACTCCTTAATCTAACCCTTGTAATCATCAGAACCCCCGTTTAACTCTAATTATGACCCTAACCCTAGATCTAGGTTCAGTAGATCAAGGGTTAGCTTTTTCCATTTATTTATTTAATTTATTTATTTATTTTCTATTTTTTAACTGTAATACCGTCTAAATGCCTGTAGGGGCAGTCAAGTAGCGGTTTCAGAGCGACGGAAGAGTTTTTTTTTCTGTCTTCCGTCGCTCTCCTCCAGGCATGCTGTATCGGAGGAGCATGCTCCTCCGAAACAGCACACACCCGCGATCGTGCCCAGGGGGGGAACAGAATGTGTTGCATGATGCCTCTATCGAGGCATCATTGCAACACTTTAACACACATAGGCAGTGATCAGCTTTCACTGCCTATGTGTGTTAGCGCGCATACGATCACATTGGCGGTGATCGTATTCGCGCAGGGGGGGCTGAAAGCCCTCTCAGAGGCTGCTTCGGATCCGAAGCAGCCTCTGACAGTAGCTACAGACATGTAGTGTTGCGCTAATGAGCGCAACACTACATGAAAACGGAGGACGTATATATACGTACTCATGGTCCTTAAGGACCATGCTTTTCAGGACGTATATATACGTCCATATGCGTTAAGGGGTTAAAGAAGCAAGGGTTACAAAATAGTATACCCTTCTCCCTAGTAAACCAGACTTGCATCTTAACATCTTGACTTGGTTTATGTTCTGCCTCTTTTGGGTACGTATGGAGACACCATTGTTTTTACATAGCATCAGCAGTGGGAACCTAATAAAAAGGTTAAAATATGGGGCCAGTTAAGGACCCCTCTGCTGATTCTATGAAACAACGAGGGTGTCTCTCTGCTTGCACCAGGAGAGAGGCACAGTCGCTGACCAGACTGTCTACTGCTCAAGGTATCATGGAAGCTCCTGGTCAGTGGATAAGCTGGCCAGTACTAGTATAAAGTACATACCAGTTTATCCTCATACTAGGGGCACTACAAGTGGAAGGGGGAAAAAAAAACCAAGTGTCCCTTTAACTGCAATGGTAAAAAGGCACTGGACTAAATCACATACAAAAGCACACCACACCTTGAAGTGAGCTTTACAAATGTCTTCATTATAAATCATACAGACCAACAGATAAGGAGGCAGCGAGCCAGACAGCCACATTTTAAGCCAGGGGGAGTTTGAGTTAAATCACTAGTCAGTAAGACTATTTAAATCATGCTTTTTAAATGTAAAGCCTCATTCTTGCTGGTAGATGTAATATAATTTGCAGAACAATGGGAATAAGGTATTTTCCTGAACTTTATTTTATGCCATTTTTACTGTGAAACCGTGCCTGTTATCTCAGCTGGATAACTTGGATTAATTTACCAACAAATTAAATATTGCATGATTATACAGCCTCATGTTGCATAACTAAGCTCTATTTGATTCCAAATAACCTTTGAACTATAATGTATCTTAAATTCAAAACAAGCTTTACATTTTCCTTCAAGAGCATTTCATTAAAATACATTTTGATTGAAATGTTTTGTTTTTTTTCAAAACTAAATTTTAAAAATCAATTTTAAGCCACTCCGTTTTAACTGAGAGGACCTTATTCAAAGAATCAGAATTCAGCAACATACAAAAAAAAACAAAAAACGGTTTGTGTTTTCATGGCGACATTGGACTTTTTGCCTTAACTAAGTGAGAGCTATTCAGTTGAGTGTCAGGTGAAATGAACATTATATTTCACCAATTTAGCCATTCATTATGCAGGGACAAATCTGGCAAGTTGCCCCTGCTACGCAAACTTACCAGGTTTGCCCTTGCGCAATGCATAGCTAAACTGGTGAAGGGACAGCGGAAGGGATTTTTTTCAGTAAGGACAAGTAAGATAGGAAATTCACTGCCTGAAGAAGTGGTTCTAGCAAATGCCTTTAAAAGCGGCCTGGGTACTTTTTAATGAGGAAAGAGGGCTATGCATGTTAGTATAGGCATTAATATTTTGTGCTTGTTGATCAAAGGAGAAATCCGATTTCCCTTTGGAGTCAAGAAGGATTTTTTCCCATGCTGAAGGCAGAATTCGAAATCCTTGCAGGGGTTTTTATTTGCCTTCTTTTGGACCAACAGCAGGTAACATGGGATAGGAAAAGGGTTGAACTTGATGGACACAAGTCTTTATTCAACCTAAACAACTATATAACTATGTTCACCATAACTTGCCTTTTAGTGAATAGCCCCAATACAGAAGTACATGGTGCACTGATCAAGGATGCCCTATAATGTATATTAAACTCAAACAGTCTTACCTGCTGCTATAAGTTTGCCATTTAATTCAGCTGTTCCCAGTCCAGAGCGGGCATAATGCATTGGAGACATAAGTTTCTCGACTGAGTCATCGGGTTGTATCTCCATACTCAAGCTTTTTTTCAAGCGTGGTGTGTTCAGTGGAGAGTTCAATGGCGTATTACGTCCATGCAAGAAAATAACACAAAGCGTGCTATTGAGGACTGCCAGGCACAGGTAGGTTTTGTCTACAACATGAACAGCAAGAAAAGAAACCCAGATTAAAATGTATAGTATTCACTTCACATTAGGATACTAAATATTTTAAACAGCTCAGGAAAACAATACATTCCCCGTGGAAGTAAAGGGGAGCAAATGCTTAATTTGGTTGAGAAGCGGACTCACTAGTCTTCTTCTCTGATGCAATTATCTTCCATTCATGCTTGGGACTGAAAGCCATGGCACTTGGAGGAGACAGAGGACCTGAAGAGCTGTTGCTTAAATGTCGGTGATCATTTTCACGGGGGAACTTTTTCTGAAAAACCAAATTAATATGGTACACCTTTAATAAAAAAATTATAACCATTACATTGCTCACTGACTGAATTACGTTTACTATTTAAACCCTTGTAGCAACTTTAAGTCACTAATAAAAAGAAGAATTTTGTGCTTAATCCATCATTTTAATAAGCAGAACGTATGACACCTTTTAATTCATTTGTGACAGAGGTGGTTTACACTTTTGTGTTTGTGATTAGCTGTAATTTTCATCTCTCGTTTAATGTATCCACATATGCCAGTTTTATCGCCGTTAGTAGGGCTTTAAGATACCATTATTTTCATATCTTATAATTTACTTTAAATATCATAAAATAGGATGAAAAAATAAACCTTTTAGAATTTTTACCTGAAAAATCTTTATACATTACAAATAAGAAAAGACCTTTTGACCTCAACCCGATGATCAACTTAACCGTAAGTATTGTCAAATTCAGCTAGAGACAATCTAGTAACCACAACACAGCGACGTAAGTGGTGATTCACCACTTACAAAGCTCTTGCCCACAACAGGGCAGCACCATATTGGAGAGTCAGCTGCCTTTCCACCATGGCACATTTTAATCAATCTTAGGGGCGATCATATAAGCACTGTAGGGATTTTTTCAGTGTTGCCTCCATGAGAGGCTTCATAACACCGTCTGATCACCTCTGATGATCATTACAACACACAGCATGCCAGGCACGATGTGTCGCGAAGGAGTTAACAATAATTTTAGATTTTGAGTTAGAGAGACTAAACCCTCTACGTGATCCTTTAATAACACAAAAGGTGCCTTGCGAGATTAAAAAGGCTTCTGAGCAGTTCTCATAAGAAGCACCATTCAGAAATCAATTAAGTTTCTCGTGAAGTTAAACAGCTTCCATATCTCTTGATGGTTCTCTGCCAGCCTGGTATCACTGCTTGGTGTGTGGCATCTGTGACACTGAACACCGTTCTAGCCGGGGAGATGATCATCTCCTTCCCAGTCATTGGCTGTGTGGCGCGTGATTGATATGCGCACACATAAGTGACAGAGACTAATCAGAACATCTCTCTCTACAACTACAGCTAGGCTCTGAGAGAAAGAAGCCCTCTAGTCTTTCTTTTGAACGGTGCACCATGTGTCTTCTGCCTAAAAAGACAATATTTGGGTTTATTCACACTAATGGAATGACACATTTGTGAGGATAGTGCTACCCTATAACAATTAGTGATGATTATGGTGCATGGGAGACCGTAAGCATAGATTCATCTTTGATGCTGTACCTGAACCAGCTGTATATTATCTTCATCAAGGCCAAATGTCTCACTGTGCCCATCTAGAAGATGCCCATCAAGTAGCTTGTGGTCAGCTGAATAATATAACGTTTGTACCTGTAAAACAACAAATGAACAACCATATGGATACTTTTTCCAATACAGGTTTCATACTGCAGATATTCCACTCCAGGCCATCTTCACTGCGTGTATGGAACTCCATTTGAATGAAAAAAGGGTATTTGATGATGTCATATCTTCTATATACTAGGAAGAGTCTTCACTTCTTTATGGAAATCTTCATTTTCCCCAAAAAAATAAATAAATGATAAAGAAAAAAGAAGAAAAAAAAAAAAAAGAATACATACAGAGGTAGACATTCTAGTGCACGACAGAAGCACACATGTACAGACAATTACACCAACACGCAATGTTTGTTTACATGTTAGCGAAACCCAAGGTTTCCACAAAAGGTGCCTGCGTTTAGTATCAGAACAGCACAATTGAAATGAGGGAGAGGGGTTGTAAGGGGAATCAATCAATGGGTGCTATTAAAATAAAAATAATAGGTGTTGAATACAGGGCAGTACCACACCATTGCAAAAATAAAAATATGGATGTGTGCAAAAATAAATAAGTGGATACGTGTTAAAAAAAAAAAAAAAAAAAAAAAAAAAAAATGCAGATCGTTTACATAGTAAAAGAGTGCATACATACACAGAATGCCTTCAAAAGTCATATTCTCCTGATTTTTACAGGGCACGAGTTTGCTTAATTTCCAACAGCAACTTACTCATCAAGCTTAGTTCTGCCAGTATTTGTTGAAAAGAGAAATTACACTCAAATAAGCAGGTCATAGTTACCTATAGTTTGTCTGCCTTTTTTATGTACACATTTGCTGTCAAAGGATATAGAACAAATGTGGTCACTTCGGAAGCCATATTGCCTTTATAACAGACCACACAACAGTCATATGCATTTTAGCATAAACATCGGGTCAGCGGATTTAAAAACCAGATTGAAAGATTTCACAGTTGATACAATACTTTGTAACTACTGTGAGGCAAAAACCAAATAGCATTGAAATTGGGTTATTTTGGTAAAAAAAAAAAATATATATATATATATATATATATATAAAAAAAAAAAAAAAAAAAGGGTAGATGGTCCTTCCAAGTTTGTCCTATGGGTTTTATTAACAGATAAAAGGCAGACAGTAAATATTCTACGTAGGTAATAAATACCAACATATTGTGGGTTTAATTTCCCTGTCCTTGTCGTAACTATATTGCTAATGTTAAAAAAGAAAGCCATCTAGGCTTTGTGATTTACAAAATTATATATATAAAAATAAAAAAGGAAGCTCTGGTCCACCATCAACAACAAATATATAGAGCGAGGAGAGATACAAGTAATCAAGGGGTCCAATTTGAGAACATGCTCTGCCTTTTCAGTGCCAACTATACAAAATACTGTATACTAGTGAAAAACTCTGCAAGCACTGCCTGTGCCAACATAAGTGAAAATATACCATGTACATATCGGCAATATGCTTAACAAAATGGTAGTACTTGAAAACTAAATATAAAGTAGCTTTGCAAGAACACTATTTAAGAAAGGTTGCGGCACCATTATTTAAATTGGATGTTTCTTGTATTCAATACCCTTCTCAAACTCTAAATATCCTCCATCCCACTGCATATACCTAGCGCAAAAGTTATAGGGAAAGCCAACTCAAAAAAAAAATAAAAAAATTTGGTTTGGTAAAGCAGGGCTCGACAAACCCCGGGCGCCAGGTCGCCATGAGCCTGGCGCCCGGGTGCCGTTACCCGAATGTTCCCCTTGCCGCTGCTATCCGTATTTTGCAACGCGTGTGAGTGCTGGGTGTCACTTGACAACCCTACACTCAGCCGAAAGAGCCATGAGGATCAGCTGCTGCACGAATGTTCCCCCTCCCCTGCAATGAGGTAAGGCAGCAGGGAGGGGGAACATTCGTGCTGCAGCCGATCTTCAGTGCTCTTTCAGCTAAGTGCTGGGTTGTCACGTGACGACACCCAGCACTCACACATGTTAAGAAAGGAAAAAAACAAACCTGTGTATGTATGTGGTGTATATGTGTAAGGTGTATATGTGAAGTGGGTTGGTGTGTGTGGGGTGTATATGTGAAGTGGGTTGGTGTGTGTGGGGTGTATATGTGAAGTGGGTTGGTGTGTGTGGGGTGTATATGTGACGTGGGTTGGTGTGTGTGGGGTGTATATGTGACGTGGGTTGGTGTGTGTGTGGGGTGTATATGTGACGTGGGTTGGTGTGTGTGTTTATGAATTGCGTGTATGTTTGCGTGATTGTCTGGCTCCTAAAAAATTTTGCTGGCTCCTAGAATCAAATTAAATTTGTCAAGCCCTGTGGTAAAGAGTACAGTGATTAGGACATCAGCACCCAAGTCTGTCTTGCAGATTGACTTTGTGGTTAGCCTACCATAAAGAAAGCATTCATATTGCCCTCATAATGGAAAAACTATTGAATATCATCTAAAACACTGAAAGACTGGAATTGAGGCAAATATTAAACTATCAATGGTACTGGGAAAATAAATTAAGAATTGTGGAAAATTAGTCACCAAAAAAATAGCTGGCTTCCCTAAGCAAGTACTGACATATTGGATTTTTGCAGGGAGTATAGCCTTAAAAAAAAAAAAAGATATTTTGTTTAACCAGTGCCTAAAAGGGGGTCCAAAAGTACAGTAGGAGCACTATCCTGATTTTCTCAAATAATAAATGAACAGAAAGCTACACTTGCATTGTATATGGCTTATTCATATTGGGCTGTGTGTTCTCCTGTTTGACCTGGTAAGATACTGCAAATCTGTGCTATGAACTTACAGCTGGAGGCAGTGTCTAGCAGTTAACATATCCTACAATTAGAAAACATATGTATTTAGCCACTTCTTTCTTACAGAAAGAACATATGTAGCAGATCTGTTTTGGTGTAAATGGTTAGTGCTATATAAATGTTAAATGTGAAAGCTACAGTATTTTCTGGGAGATAACCGTATTACAAGGAAGGGTGTTTTTATATATACATTAATACAGAAAGTAAAACAAAAAGATCCAATGGCTCCATGGGAATGCCATTGGAGCACTGTGTTAGAATGGGATTTACCAGTGTCAGGTAAACATTACATTACAAAGATTTACATGGAAATATTGGTGCATCAACACATTTCTAGAACTGCATTCTTGCAAAAAAAAATAAAAAAAATGTATACATTATATTGCTCACGTCGGTCTTTAAACAAAATAAGCCTGAAAATAAAATTTATAAAAAAAAAAATTCTTCCAGCACATCAGTTGCCTAATCAGTGGATTAGTTTCGGCACGTTAAAATTGGTTGTTTCAAGCATTTTCAATTCAAAATTGTAGGTGGTACATTTCACACAAAAATCCTGTAAAAGGAGTAAACACCATTAAAAATCATCATCATCATCATCATCATGGTTCTCTGCCCCCAGCGGGTGTTCTTAGAAGGGCTAGGGCAGACTTGTGCTTCCTTACGGGTCAATTAACCTTGAAGTATCTTCATTTTCTTCAGTCTTGGGTATCCTACTTTTGTTAATTAACCTATGGAAAGATAATCAACGGGGAGGAACAACTGTTAGAACGGTTGATCATAATAGGACCATTTCAAGCATACAACCTGTAAGAAACCATTGAAAGCCTACAGTGATCGCATAAAGAACTTGGCACTTATACACAAACCAAACTGGAAAAAGGGAAGAAAAAAAGGATTAAAAAAAAAATAAAAAATGAAACAATAAAATCATAACGTTGGGAAAAATAAGATTTAATCTCACCTTTAAAACCTACCAGTTTTCAACTGAAAACAGATACTTTCTTTATTTTGGGCTCTGATCATCATAAAAGGACAGTTTTAATTAGTTTAAAACATTTCTAGCAATATTATTAGAATCCTTTCATTGTCAGACTAACCTCTTCCATCAGGGATTCCAAACTTTCTCCATTTTCCCACACGCTGCGCTGAACCCAGTTGATTACCTTTGTGTACAATTTACCGTTGCTGGGGAGGGAGACGTTTTCTTCAAGCATGATTTCCAGCTGAAAGAAAATTATATTGCGGTGATTATCTCGCTCATATTCAGAGATCATGCTATGGCTACACAAGTCATGCTAGTAATGCAAGTCCTTCCTTCCTACTTTCTCCACCTATACACAATAAATATATGCAAGTAAAATACATGGCAATGCTAACTAGAAGGGTACACTACCTGGCAGGCATTTTTTATAATACCTAAATACATGACAGGCCAGCAGGCCTTTCTATAGTACTTCAACTTGCTATTAGTGATGGTGGCCGTGGCAAACTATAATCTATACAATGAATCCTAACCAGGGCCGGCATTAAGTGTTCCGGTGCCCTGTGTGGGCTTCCCGCGTGGCGCCCCCCCGTCTCTTTCACCCCCCTATGTTTGTCCCTTTCCTCTTCCTTGCCATGTCTGTCTGTCTCCCCCTTTTCTGTCTGTCTGTCTCTCTCTCTCTCTCTCTCTCACCCCTGTTCTGTCTCTCTTCCCCCCCCCCCCCTCTCCCTTACCTTTGCCTGAAAAGGTGGATCCAGGGAGGGGGCGGAGCTAACCAGCACAGCAGTGTAGCTCTGCCCCCACCCCGGGAAGCAGAGCAGAGTCTGCATTACAGGGAGCCATGGGCAGCAAGACAAAGTGCTGCTCGGGCTCCCCATGCTTAATGCAGGCATGGGGAGCCGAGCAGCACTATCTGATGCTGCCCGGGGCTCCCCATGAAGCAGACGCTGCTCTGCTTCACAGGGTGGGGGCGGAGCTACACCTCTCAGCCGGTTAGCTCCTCCCCCTCCCCGGGCCGAGCAGAGGGCTGGTGAGGGGGGGATCTTTTGATCTCCTCCACCCAGTGCCATTACCGGCTTTTTTTTTAAACTTTTTTTTTTCTTTCTACTGGCCGGGCTCGCACAGGTCGCACACCCCTAAGGCTGGCCCTGATCCTAACCAGAAAACCTGATGCAATGCCTGAACTAAACAAAATGAGCATTGTGGTAAGGGCAGGAAAATAAACAGAACTTTTAAATGTTCCCTTTATAATTTGTCTTAAGAAGGAGCAGTTACAAATTCTTTAAATTATAGTCCAAAATAATAAATATAAAATTATTATTTTATACACACACCCCCCTGTGGCTTGATATACAAATGAACAGCTTCTAATAAGAAATATGTAATTTACATATCAAGCCAAAAAGTGATGTCATAAAGGAGAGGGGAAAAAAAAAAAAAAAAAAAAGATTTAAAAAAAAAAAAAAATTCTCATAATTTAACCACTTGCTTAGAATTCTGCAAACAAAATGTATAGAAATGTATTTTAATCTCTACATTTACAGTATACCTAAGGTTTATGTGAAGGAATTCCTTTGAGATCTGTCTTTCCAAACTTACATACTTTAGAATGGTTTACTGATTTTTCCTTAGATTAGGATCATTGATAAATCGAGGAGGAAACAAAGCACTAATAAGTTACCTTCTGTCTCAATAAAGCGGATTTGATGGCTTAAGTGGGTTAATGACCCCTTTTTTATTGCGGTTTAAAGGTGAGCAATACAGGAGAATGAAGACAGGTGCTACTTATGCTCATAGGACATGGAGAAAATGCAAATAAATACCTTGACAGTTTAAAATCGAGAGATGGAATGAGAAGGGGGGCTGGATTCTAAAATAAAAATGGTTAATAGTTAATAGTCCAGCTGGTAAGCCAGTGTGTTAAGCATCATGGGAAGGAGAGGACTCAACAACCAGAGTGCCAAAGGTTAGGTATTATATGATTATGGATTGGTACAGCTGCTGCTGTGGAATGCATATCTCATGATTCTCAGCCATCCATTTGGTTAGCTGAACATCGTGAGAAATGTGATAACCGCTCCTGTAGTGCCAAAGGTTAGTCACCACTGCTGCATAGTTTCCAAGTGTCCTTTATGTCCCTTTTTATTGCTTCTAAATAGCCTTTTTTTGTAATACTTTTGCTGTGTATCACAGAGCTGCATTACACAACATTTACTTTTGTTGACTGCAACTCCCATGATGTTAGGCAAGTAACATTGCTAGTTGCTAACTGTGGATGGGGCTACAGTAAGTCTACAGTACAAACACTAACTTGTGTTTACTACATCTACAATAATATTCAACCAGCCATATTGCTAGCTTAACTTTAATGGATTTGTGGTCACAGACTGGGATTATTACACTGCACACTCACTTTTGTTGTTGACCGCAGCTCCCATGATATACAGCCAGCCCATTACTGGATAAATACCATATGAATTGTAGACTGGGGTAATAGTGGCTAACCTTTACCACCCCAGCTATTGTAAACTTCCCACGATATGCTGGTCTGTTAGCTACTACAACGTTATTTAACTGTCCTACAATGGGTAAAGTTTGTAACATTTGCCTCCCACCAGGAAACCCCTCTCCTGAGGGGGAGGATATGTTGTGCTAATAGCATGATATGCATTGAGCTGTCCGAAGTCGAGTTCTCACGATATCACTTTGACGGTTATTGATTCCATAGATTTGTGTCACCAATTTTCTTCAATAAATTGGCAACTTCCACATGCCACGAGTCCATTCCTGCTTTGATATTTTGTCCCCAGAACCCCCCCGGAAAACATTCCGTGGATGAACCTGTGTGGAGGTATGTGCCTGAATGACACAGATTTGTATTGCATTTATTGACACAAAGTAAAAATTCCACACAAAAAAAAAAATATAAAATCTTGTTACAATATACTGGGCTTTACCACGTTTCCCTTTACTGCACTATCAAATAGACTCTAAATCGAAATCTTTCACAATACATTAGCTTCTAACAAACAATAACACCGGTTAGACCAGTCATGCAAATCAGGTTAATATCCTTAAGACAGACACGCATGAGAAATTACAGTATTCAAAGAAACACAAAACAAGGCAGCTGGTTTAAACGATATTAAGAATATTTTCTAGTACATACGGCAACTGTGTTTAGTGGCATATTGTTTAAAATTTTCACCTCTGTACTACTGTGCACAACAAATATTCAACAGATTTTTACAATTATGCTGTATAAAGCACATATCCAAATCTAAATCTGTAATATGTTTTACCAACCTTAAGTCTTGGAAGTTTAAGAAACTCCTCCTGCTCAGAAATCTCCAAGAGATTCTCCTGAATGTATGTGTCAATATTACTTAAAAGACGCCAGTCTCCCATCGCATTCACAAAGTTTCGATAAGAAATACAGGTCTGAGCATCCATCTTGGATATTAAATAATCCCCACATACCTTTAAGGAAACAGGGGGAAAAACCCACACATTTAAATACAATTGATTCAACATTTTATCTTTACTCAATTTATTAAAGATTGCACTTAATTTCACACACTATTTAATTATACCATTCCACACTTTGTCACCGTTTGAGATACACAATGTACACACTAAACAAGCACAAAATCACTACATAATAAAAAATAAAAGTTATGCAAGTACTTTTGACCTTTTAGCACAGATTCCGATTGGGTCCATTCTCATATGGTTTATTACATATATGTTATATAATCTGAGCTAATCTTTTCAAACCAGTTAGAAGCAAACTAAAAAGGAGATTAATGTTTTTTTTCTGGAGTCCATATGCTTTTTTCTTCTTCACCCATTTCCCTAATCCAAAGCCTTGCAGAATTTATCTTCTGACAAGGTAGAGAGATCTATGATTTACTGACTTTCACATACAGAATACATCAGTAATCCCCTACGCAAGCCCATTAGTTTCGAACAGAAATAAGTTAATTATTGAAGAAAAAAAAAAAAGGTTCTTTCAAGCCTTGTAGAAGCACTTCCCACCCATATAATTTCAGTAGCAACTTCATGCATAGTGCTGTTAATTCCTGCTCTGCCTCACACATTTAACAAGTCCCCATAGGACAAATATTCTGAATGTAGGGTTAATATTTTCAGAATGTATCAACCCATTTCTGAAAGGTGCAACTCAATAAGTTAGCAAAAAGATTGTTGATAAGATGTTGCAAAGTTAAGGCGGCAGCATGCGTTATATGCCAACAGATGCCCACATGACATGGGAAGATCCATGCAATTATTAAAACTACCTCATGATCAAACAATATTAAAAGCTCACAAACTAATTTCATTTCAGTGTTAAATGCACATTTCTTACCCCACTCGATCAATATCTTAAATGTTCATTTTGAAAGAGTTTCCACACAATAAGCAAAAACCATCCACTCGTTATAAGAGATTCCAGAGAGCCATCATTACTTTGTTAAGATACATTACCTGTTTGACGCGCTCAATCTTAAGTTTTTTTGCTGCAGAGTAAACGTCTTTTACCAATTCCGTCTCAGCTTTAAGCCTAATATAGAAGAAATATAAGAATGATAGAATTAGTGACTATTAACATAAATCTTCTTTAAATGGGGAAAGGGGAGAGAAGATGAAACACACATTAGAACTAAGGCCTATTTTAGAGAACACATTTATGATGCTTATTTTGTTGATTATATTTGGTATTTCTTGAGGAAGTTATATTGTGTACACAGTATAACTCATATGAATGTTAGTGAATGTTCTCAACTCACTGCAGCATTTGGCATCATAACAAGCCAAAGATAAATGCACTACCCTGTGCCTGCCAGATTTTAGCTGCAGATGGAAAATATAGTGACCACATCACCATTTATGATTTGCTTATGATATATGTAGACTGCAGGGCTATAATAATGGTATATGTAGACTGCAGGGCTGTAATAATGGTATATGTAGACTGCAGGGCTGTAATAATGGTATATGTAGACTGCAGGGCTGTAATAATGGTATATGTAGACTGCAGGGCTGTAATAATGGTATATGTAGACCGCAGGGCTGTAAAAGGTCTCATGCAAATCACTCTGCAGCCAAACGCAGCCTTGTAGTGCGATTCTTCATGAGCGTCATGGTAATGTGATCACTTTACTGCAAACAGAGGTCACAGGAAGAATTAATAAAAATCTCAGACTATTGTACCAGAACATTTCCTGCATAAGACATGTTTTTAATACCGATTAGAAATTCTAAGCACGAAGATCAAATAAAGGATATACAAAAAGTATATATTTTTGGCCCCATGCCAAATCTTCAAGTATTACCATATTTTAAACAGGCTTGCTGCGTTTGAATACAAACCTTTTGGAAAATGATCTAGGAACATCTTGGGTAAATACCCTTTCAACAGATTCACTAGTACCAACTAGCCAACCAGTGCTGCCTAATGACCAATTCACAGTATAAAGAATTACCGAGAAGCAGATACTTACTGAGAAGTGTACGCGTAATTTAGTAAGACTTCCACTGCCTCTGGGTTCAAATCATCAAATTTTACATGGGAAATGCCATGAGCTTCGCTGTCATTGTTAAATATTTCAAACAAGAAGGGGCTGCAGCAGGCAAGAACTGCTCTGTGTGCCAGCATCTCATGGCCACAAACCTATCAAGAATACAAAAACACATCAAGATAAGAAAGAAATGGAGACTTCGGGAAATTGCATAACTACATTCCAACATTTACGAAAATAACAAAAAATCTAATTTATGTACTTTAATAATCCACTTTCTGATAGTGTGAGAAATAAGGGGATTCTAAAAATTAATCACTGGAGTTACATCATTCTTGCCTGGAACCAACTGTTTGCATAAATACTCAACATCTTTCCTGTTTGTCTTAGGATTCTACAGTAATGTGCTTTTTGCCATATGCCCCCTGATGCAATGTTTGGTCAATCGATACAGAGAATAATAACAGAGGGACGTTCAAATATTCTCTGGTTTTCAAATACTTTGTGAGAATGGTATTTTTGCCCTCCTTAGGGTTGATACTGCTTACAGACAGGCTCCTGCATTACAATGGCCAGCAGAATATTGTGTGGTCATTTTAATATACCTTAGTATCAGTTCCTCTTTTATATAATGTGGCATTTCCCTATTTTGGCATTTCTTTCTTTTTTTTATAGAAATTATTAAAATGCAAATGTCAACCATGTCCAAAAGTTGTCCATCTACCCAACCCTAAAGAGTTTAGAAAGGATATGGGGCAGCTGTGCCAACATAATCAAGCAACTATTTTGCAATTAAGGTGCCAGAAGTAAACAATAATGTTAATTAACAGTTCTAAACACATACCTTCCAACTGTCTTTGGCCAGCTCCTAGGTTTCTGCGAGCAGAGCCTGAAGTGGGTGAGGTTATGCAATGCCACACAACATTGAGTGACTCCATGGGACTGGAGTTTATTTATGCGAATTTAGGTAGTTTCCTCCAGACATACAGTTTAAAACACAATGCTGACTGTGCACAGTGCAAATGCACTAACAATGTCAGAACAGATCTGAATTTGATTGAATACCGACCCCCCCCCCCCAAAAAAAAAAAAACAAGACTGTTTGGGACAGTTGGCAGCTATGCTATATGGCTAATAGTAAAACACATGGTTCACCTTTACAATGTATTTTTCAATAATCTATTCATGTAAAAAAAAAAAAAAAAAAAAACATTTAAGAACAATTGCTGCTGGAATATTACCTGGATTTTGACATCACAAAATTGCCCGCTTTTCCTTAAGGCATTTAATTTGGCTACAGATGACTCGATAAACTGTTCATCCTCAAAACTCAAAAACCCGTTTGGGACCATTTTTCTTTTTGGATCTGCAGAACCAACAAAATCTATATATTTAATAGAGGTCATTATAGCTCAGATGAAAGTGGTGAAAAACATGAAACACAAATGTTCAACATTAAATTCAAGACTACCATGTATTTATGTTCATTGGTTTGTCATATGTGCACATTTCAAGTTATTTCAACCAACAAAATTAACATATGTAAAGACTGAAAATATGTATATACAAAGGTAATTAGCCCCGTAACAGGACCATAGAGTTCAGTCTAGAAGGCAGTACACTCCAAAATAGCTTTAGCTTGAATCCCAGTCCATTTAACTAGGTGTGAAATGCCAAGATAATGGCAGAGTTCTGCAGAGTCATTTGTAGATGCAACAGAGCTGGACAAGTCTGTACCATGGGTTGATTAAGGCAAAGTGCAACACCCATGATACTCAACCTGTGATTTAATTGGAAAAAAAGACTGGCTGAGAATTATGGGTGTGTATTTAAAAATAAACTTGCCACTTGTATACCGTGGATTAGGTTAGGTTTAGTTGTAGATATTAAACATGACAAAGTGTACGCAGAATTGGGTATAAATATGGGGTCAAGAAAAAAAAAAAGAAAAAAATTAAAGGAAAGCTTTAAGATGAAAATTAAAGATATACTAAACTGGTACATACTACTAATCATCACATCTATTGGTTGACTAGCACAACACACAAAGCTCTCAGGTTGGTCTTCGGCAGTTTGACCCTTTTCAGAAAATCAGATATCCATTATGCTCATGGAATTAAAAATATACACCAACAGGTTATATGCTATTAAGCCAGGGAATGACAAATCCCGGGAACCTAAGGCAGGAACCCTGGCTCCTAACCTTTTTGCCTATATGGTTCCTAAAGTCTAAAGAAATGTGTCAAGCCGAGTATTACGCATAAAGCTGACCTCTAAAACCAAAGTGTTAAGGACGCGTGAGAACTAAGTTAGTTAATGGTAACATTTTGATTTATTCTACTAATTGACCCTTTTCCTCTGTGTGGTCCATTGTAGGAGTTGGGGTTATAAATCAATCAAGCCTTTCCTGTACAAAATGCCACTGAAAACTTAATGAAAACTTGCAAAAGTCATAACAATGCAGGAGGGACTGGCCGGTTTACTTTTATGTTGCAAAACAACCCAAAAATATGACCGATATCTTGTAGGTAAAAAGAGGAAACCACAAAATGAGCACGACATTATGTTGGTAAACAAGCATGCTAAGTTGGTAGTAACAGACTAAGATCAGAAAGCAAATGGCACTTAGCGGAAAAAGTTTTATTTTATTAATATTGCTTTCTTTCAAAATAAAAATTTTAAAAAAAAAGTCACACAGTTGAAGCAATGTATACAATGCTTAGCTAAAGTAAGTTAGAACGCCGGGACTTTGAGCTTTACTCAGGAACTATTTTTAGATTTCAGGACTGGAAAAAAAAAAATCTGAATATATATATATATATATATATATATATATATATATATATTCAGAGCACAAATCACCCTTTCCATCTTCGATTTTATTATGCAAAGCTTTTCACATGTAGCCATTTGCTGATATAACAAGCTTGTTTTCTTTCCATGGCAGTCATTTTTAGAAACAGTTCCCCAAAACAATTACATCAGTGCAGTTTTGTGGTTCACATGGAATCTGTTACATTTTAAATCCTGGAACAAGATTTAGATTGTGGGTGTAGACACAAACCATGTTCACAACTCGTGACAAAAGATAAAGCAGTTCCTGTTATTCTACAGAAATCATGGTATAAAACTGCAAATAGAAAATACCTGCTAGATTTTTACAAAATAACTAACAGTTAGATTTTAGGGTACAGACTTCAAGTCTAGAATATCATTTACAATTTACTTACCAAACAAGACTGTAGAGGAGAAGAAAAAAAAAACGTAGGATATCAAAGGCACTTGCACCTCTCACTAGAACATTGCGACAGTTCAAGATTCCAGACACCGAGTTAATCACTCTGTGCAGTCAAAGCCTTCTGTGAATGAGTCACTCACTATCGTTTAACCATTAAAGACATGCAAATACTGCAATACAAAAACAGTCTGCAAGTGGGGAAAAAAAACAACAAAAGAAAACATTTAGAGACAACCATTAAGTCATGTCTGCACAATATTATCATCATTTTAAAGCATTGTCCCTGGGTACAGGACAGTTCACCTTTTTTGCAAGATTTCATTCACACATTTCACTTCTAAAAGTGCAAATGCTTAAAGAGACAATTATACTGCACCGCTAGCAAACAAAAAAAACCCACCACAACCACATTTCAAATACGGATGAACAATTTTATTTTCTGAAAACTTGTTGCCCACGGAGGTTTGCTGGATAGGAACGAACAGGCATCAAACTAGCTGACGCCAGTTGAGATTAAATCTCTGTATGCACTGATAATTTCTTCATTTGGGGCAAAACAAACATTTGAGTTTAAGGCTGTTCAAAGCTGGAGTTGGCTGGAGCAGGAATGGTTTGTTACAGTGACCTTGAAATCGTCTCACCTCAGAGAGTACAAAAACAGACTTGAATCAAGCAGGACGCAGGTCTACAGTACATAGAATATTGTAATACAGCTGAAGTTTGGACAAGATACAATTTATACCTTTCCTGGCTAAACACTTGTTTATGTTTTATGGGAACATTCAGATATTTTCGGTTTTTCATATACCTCCTGGAGAGGTTACTTTGTGCCCAACAGCCAGTGGATGTGCTCTCTTTCTACACCACTCACAAAACCTTTCCGTCTCCCTATAAGGCACACCACTGCTTCATACACAGTCATTTCCTTCTACTAATTGAAATACCAATCTCTTATCCCAATTTTGTACTGACATACCCGCTTATCAGCTTTAATTAAATGAACACTGACAGAAAGCAATGTAAAAAAAAAAAAACAACAACACTTTAGCAATAAAGTCATGTTGCTTCATTTATATTATCGGTTTTTAATCAGATGATCAGCTGGCAAGCAAGTTAAATGATACATGTGCAGGAGATTTGCACCTATGCAACTTTTTTCCCACAAGGGTCAATGAGCAGCTCCACAAAACAGTTCTATGGAAATGTTACTGATAATTTGGGATTTATTACTTCCACTAATCTTATGTTTCAAACCATTTTCAAGGAAATAGATCAACATGAGCAATTTGTAAAGAAAAGAAAAAAAAACTTACCGGTAAGTTATAGTTTTAGGACACCTTTACTTATATTATTATTTATTATTTATAATAAAGCTAATGATAGCGAAACATAACATACACATCCCCAAAACTATCTTGTGCCATTAAAAGATTTATTTGTCCTTTTAATTCACACTTGTGCTTCTAATACAATGCAGTGCCCCTTGTATGAGGATAAACTGGCATGTACTTTTACAGTTTATTTTCTGGCCTGCCCTGTCAGCGACTGTCTCATCATTAAAGGTCCCATCTGCTGATCCTATGTACAAACCAGAAAACCCACTTGTATCTCTAAAGATACACATCAGATTTACTTAGAAAGGCCGACTTTGCTTCAGAAAATTAGATATAATATACACACACACACACACACACACACACACACACACACTTGTCCTTTAACCAAGAACCAAGCTTTGCTCATGACACCCAGTAACCAAATGTCTATACCTGAGACTTCTTCTGAAAAGGATTTGCTGTGCGTCTGTGTGGTCTCTCACCAAGACACTGGATAGGACTTCCCTTCTCCCTTTATTGTGACCCAGCTTCTGTTTTGCTTCAGGCGTATACAATAAGAAGGGAGGGAGATGGATTGCTTGCAATTACACTGATAGCTAGCAACAGTCAAAGCTTGAGTCACCACGCTGCCAGAACAATGAACCCTCCTGCAAAGCCAGCATTAATGTGAAGTACTGTACAGAAACATAATTCCGCAACCTAAAATATTCATGTGTGGCCAGACGCATTTAAAATCTGGTTTCGATGTTTAATTAGCTTTCAAGCCTTAACAAAACTTCATTAAAACAAACATGTACACACTGAAAAATTATCCACGCCAGTCTTCATTTTTAATTTCTCTAGTCTGAAGCATTGGCTGGAGCCTTGCAAACATATGACATTAAGGCAAGACTGAGCTACAGTGTGAATGCTGTAAATTTCCACTAGTCTGTATGTCACATGGAAAAAAGAGGGTGGGGGGGGGATTTATTTTCCATTTACACAGCATTGGGTTAGTAGACCGTGACTTATATTAGGGAGTTTTATCATTTGTTTTTTTTCTAGTAAATTAAACACCAATAAAAATAAACATGTCCACTACTTGCCAAAAAGCAGGTTTTTTTTTTTTTACTAGTCCTGGCCAAAACAAAAATCAGCATAATAACTATCATATAAACCTGCCACACTAGGGTTAGGTTTGCAGAAAGTTATCGCTTACGTCTCTGACATTAAACCTATCATTGGCAAATATGAACACAGATCAAAAGATTATAGCGCATCCAAAGTTAGGACTCAAATTGATAATTACACTTATAAACCAACGAATGTCTGGAATGCATAATATATAACAGGACAGAATGTTAAATAATAAAACTGATGTGCACTATATATGTAAATGTACACTAGCAAGGTGACCTACAAAGACACAAATGTACTGTACTCCATGGTGTGCACCAGTCTGTATGCATGCGTACTAGATTATTTTATTTGCAACTGATGGACTAAGTGTACTATACAGAGATGAACAAGCACATCAAACTTAATATTTAAATAGTATATCACAGTTCCCTTTGAATGAAGTTGGGTTATGTAATGGAAAGTAATTAGCTTTATTACGTTTTTGAGCCAAAAAGAGTTGCTAGATTTTGTACTCAGAAACCAGAAAAACGTAACTATATTGAGTAGTCTTGATGACCCCTTATTGAATACAAAGAGACACACAGCTCCAGATCATGACAAAACAGTGGAAACATTCAAAACCATGGAACAGTGGACCGACTCCAGTTAGAAACGGGAGAATATAAAAAAAATATATTAATAAAGCATTGAAAAAATTAATTTTAGATTTTGTTTGTTTCTATCATTTATGGGGCCTGTGGCAGTCCACTGGTCCCAGAGGAGCCTTTTTTTTTTTTTAGATTTTTATTAAATGTATTTTTATTTTGAAATAAGGACTTTGCAATTGCGAAAATAACCAACGCCCTCCTGAAGACTATGTGGAGGATAGAGAGTGCAGATCCTGAAAGTCCAGCACAAAAATCGTCCACCATGGACCTTTTTCATGTCAAAATTTCAAGTATCCCAAATTCATGGACTATTTGGATGCGATCCGAGTAGACAATCACGATTATAGTGTATTACACCCTATGAGACTCTCAGGATCAATGTCCTGCTACTGATTGCCTTTGAATACAATGCGGATGATTGTTTTGTACACAAATTTCAAAAGGCTTCATATGGGGGGGACCTCTTTGGCAGGTAAATGTTAATGCTTATTTGTTCCCATTGTTTTTTAGTTACTGCACATATTTAACTTGAACATTGCTGGAGGCTTGTTATGTGTTGCTGCATGAATAACATGACAACCGCACATATGCAACACAACATAGCAACACATGCCAGAACTATTGTACTGCGAAAACTGCCAGTTCTCACTTTTCATGGTTACTGTACTTCCGCAATGGCCCGACCCAGGTTTAGTTGTCTTGTGCTAGGAGATCAAAGAACAGATTCTTGGTAGTAATTGTAATTTTGAATGTACATTTTTTTTTAATCTCCAGAAAGTACATTTTTTTCTATTCAGTAAAGGATTGTCTATAATTTGCAGTTTTTGTAAACACTAGACTGAATTACAATTAGTAGTGACTTTTCTACTAAGTGGTTCGATAGAAAAATGTATTTAAAAGACATTTTTAGGGTGATGCAATGAATGAACAAGGTCAGTTAGCAGGACATGGGTAAGAGCACACACAAAACCAAAAAGGCACATTACAATGCATTCCATGTAGTGGCTAAATACACCACTGAGCTAATGCAAACGTCATAGGTTCGACTTAGTATGTCTGGGCAATTTCGGTCACCTTTGGTTCAGGGGAGGACAGGGTCATACAGGATTTTGAACCAGACCCCTCTGAAGTTGGCAAAAAAAAAAAAAAAATGTTAAAGTCGGAAATTGCCAAATTTTGGGTAAGCAAATTCTCCAGAATTTAGCTGGAGAATTTAAAAGTGTAGAAAAATTAAAGTAAACATATTTGACACACAAAAATATTTACAATTTTAATATGTTATGTATTATAGTATATTTACATTAATTTAAGCATTTTTAAATGTTAATAATTTTTTTAGATTGTGTTCATTTACTTTTTTTTTATGTATTTAGTGTATTTTTTTTTTTTTTACCGATTTTTATTTTATTTAATTTCAGGCCATTGGGAGGAGCAAGGTTGCAAATTTAGGCAGCCAAACTCCGGAGGATTTCATCCACATTGGCTGTTTTTCGTACCGGTTCGATATCCCTTCTGTGGTCTCTGAGTAGCAAACTACTCGGATCACCAAAAAGATCTGATTGGGTCCGAAATTCTCAAATAATAATCAAAGCTACCTGAATCGACGAGTGGAAGATGACTGGGAGACCATAAATAGTATGGCACATTTCCACTCATGAAATGCTGCATAGCAACCTAGTAGTGAATTAAATTATGATAACAAAATGAATAAAATACTGGTCCATAGCACACTAAAAATTTCCTCAGCAAGTCACAAAGAGACATGTTTTTTTTTTTTTGCCAAAAGCAAAACTACTCACATGAAAGAAATGTTCTCACACCACACTGCCATGTGTTTGAAGTCTATTGAAATGTGTGGCCAGAGCTTGACAAAACCCAGGAGCCAGGGCTCCAAATTATTATTTTTAACTGTTTTACATAGAACTATATGGAAGTTCCATTTTCCTGGCTCTAAAAATAAACCAGACAGGCTCCTGAATGGGTCAGTGTTTCCTAAAGTCTAGTAAAAAATTTCCAGGTCCCGTGGTTTGGCGATAAGTATCTCTGAAGAACACTGAAGCCAGACAGACAAATATATGTACGATGTATATTCTACAAGAGGTTGCTCAAATAAGGGTAATTTTACATCTTTCTTCCATTATCAAAATATTATATAAAACGAACATGGGGCTACTACTTGATAAATACATGATTGTTTCTTGTTTATGCATTTGCATTCAATTCTGCTAGCACAATATACAAATCATTTTTCATTCTCTACATTCACAAAGCAATGTTTAGGTTGACATGTAGTCTTGGTTTAGTATTGCTGGTAGAATTGTGTGGTAGAAAAGAGACCCGGAAATAATGGAAGCGTTGAAAACATTTAAAAGCAATACAAGAAATGGTATTTGGTAACCATGATTAGTTCCAAACATCAATATAGCAGCAATAACATGAAGCTCTGGAAACCCTCAGCCAAGATGGATATAAATAAGGCATCCAAGAGTAAAAGGGCATCCCTAAAAATAAAACAGACTTCTGCCTTCATATTTTATGTGTGTCGCAGTGAACAGTGTATATTTTAATATGACAAGGTATATATTAGAGTAGTAAAAATTACAGACTTTACAAAAAAAAACAACCCGTATATTTCTCAAACAGCTATTAAAAAGGTTGTAATGTGATTATCTAAAAAATTATATATATATATATATATATATATATATATATATATATATATATATATATATATATATATATATATATATATATAAAAATGGGAGTATATATAAAAGGACAATGCTAGGCAGTTTTAAAAAAGGTCCAATCAGCAGGAACATGACACGGTTTTCTTCCAAAGCTTTTATAAGTTTGACCCAGAATTAGTTTTTATACATAACTCAAATAAATGTTAAAGAAAAGAACCTTCAAATGACATCTAAACAATGATATTTTGTGTGTGTGTGTGTGTGTGTGTGTGTCAGAAGTACAAAGGGAAAGAGAAATCACTTGTTTCACAATTACAACTTGTAAACCTAAAAATCAGAAACCCAACAGTATTTCTTTGCTGCTACAGAAATATTAGCACATGACTTTACTGCTTCCTTCTCTTTCCTATTAGTACGTGCTGTTAAAGCCTAGGGCCAGAAACCAGTACAGCCTAGCTGAGATAATGGTACAGCACGCATGGCCAAGCTCATTAATACAAGCCAACTCCCATATTGCCACATACTGGCATAAACCATATTGCAATAGCCGATCCTGGCATAAACCATACTGCGTTATCAGATCCTGACATACATAACAATATTGTAGAAAATGCCCCAATGGCGTCATTTCGTATTCTTCCTCGATATTTTCTGTCACAGGTTGTGCAATCTAATAATTTGATATACCAGATTACTAAGTGAACAAAATACACGACTTACATTGGAATTGCACAGCAGATGCTAAATTGTTTGTGGTAAACAGAAAAGAAAAGGATAAAATTGGCCACCAATGAGTAGCTTGAAAGATATTGCCAATTATTTTTAGTTATTTTTTTTTATTATTATTATTATATATGGTTATCCATCTTTGGTCTCTAAATACAGATAAACGCAGGTCACATTAGTATTAATTTGCAGGTAGGTATTATTGTAAAGCCTTGTACCGTTTAGATATTACGGATTCAAGGATCAGGTAGCCATGAAACTTTGTTTGATAATATGCCGTATATACAGACTGGCAGAATGCCATGCGCGCCACCAATGCACACCACAATGATATGATGCGCCACATAAAGCTCGCACTTACTTCTAACGAAGCTTGTGGAAGTCGGGGTAGCTGAAGTAATTATTATAGAGTTGACGCTACTTTCATCTTCACCTCCACGGGGAAAGCAAGAAACAAAAGGAGCGAAGAACCTCTCTATTCAGCTGCGCCGACAACGGCGGGTACCGGGCAACGGTGACGTCATTGGCGCGCCCTTACCTGGTGGGCGCTGATTGGATGGAAGGCGGGGCCAAGGCCATGTAAACGCTTCCTCGTGCGTTTGCTGAACATGGGCTGATTGACGAAAAAAGCAACGTTCTGGGTCAGCCCTCGTGCAGCCGCAGAGTTCTAAATCCAAAGAGACTTAATGCACATCATTGTTAACCATTTTGTAGGAGACAATTTCAAGCTATTCCGCTTGGCTCGCTGCAGTCAAAGTTATAAAAGGTTATCTCTGGTGTTTATAGAGTGCTACACTATGTTTGGAGGAATAAAACAAATTGTAATCTAGTAGAGCAGTAAAGCTGTTTCAAAATGGCCGATGAAAATCAGCAACTGATTTGCACATTAGAGGATATATGTTGTGACCACGTTTTCAAAGTCAAAATGCGGTACATAGAAAAAAAAATACATTATCTGTAAAGAAACGTCGTTATTAAAAAGCACGATTTACACCTTTTGTTGGCAGAATTGTATAAAACTGTCTATATAGACCAGGGTTACGCAACATTTGGCACTCCAGATGTCGTGCACTACATTTCCCTTGTTGATTTGCCAGCATTACGGCTGGAAGAGCATTATGGGGGATGTAGTCTATAATATCTGGCAGGCCGAAGGTTACCTACCCATGGTACAGATCTTGAAAACACTGTTATCTATGTAAATGCTGTAGCAGATTATTTCCCGCATATAGTGTGATGAAGTGATTCATTTAATTAGAGACAATCACATAACATATCTCCTGCGTAGTAACAGATAGTAACAATAATTTGACATGAAGTACTTAGCATACCTGCCAAGTGTCCCTATTTAGGAGGGACGGACTATTTGCCACCGTCTTTCCTGTGAGCTCAGAATATTTGGTTTGTGTGAGTGTATCACAAAGCTCCAGAGCAATAAATCTTTCAATCAAGTGTTTAAACTACAATTAATGTGTTTTTATATATTTGTGTAAAGAAATAAAACACCTTTTTTTCTAAATGACAATCTGAAATAGAAAATAGCTGTCAATTGGCCATAGAGTCAGGGAAATTGTTCCAGCAATGCCCTACCCATAAGCACACCTGCAGCCACTCCCACTGGGGAGAAAGTGTCCCTCTTCCGCCATTTGGAATACACATCTTATACTTAAAGTATGGCATTTACATAGTACCAGATGTGAAATAATCCAATACTATGGAGGATGAATAGGATTCATTTAGATCTCTTAGCTATATATATATATATATATATATATAGCATAATTATCTCCCATTTGCAAAGGTTATAATACTTAAACCCTTTACAGTGTTAGCAAAATTACATGAGCATGGAGCTTCCCAATGTGCAGGAGTCAGTAGGTTTTTAGAAACTATGACAAAATCATTCAGAAATGTTAAATGGATTCCCCCAAAAAATATCTACTATAAAATTATAGTGGATGCTGTGTGAGGCCTTTTACTAACAGAAGTTAACTACATTAGTGAATTTCCACACAAATCAAATTTAAGAAAACTGCTGATTTCAGAATCCTTTCTTTCCCTTTATAATATTTATTATTTTTTCAATATAAAGGACATTTACAATAATACGAAAATACACAAACATTGTCCGGTACTCATAAATACAATAAATACATTTAAAACACTACGTTCCTATGATTTCATGTCGTTTGTTGTCTCCCCCAACTTCAAATCAAGGCAACGGATCAGTGTCTAACATAAAAATTCAGCATATGTTCGAAACAATTAAACATACTTATTCATACAAATAAATACATAAACAAAATTTGCAGTAATGTGGCTTTGGATGCGGGGAAGTAGGGCGATTATCATACACTGCACTCTGTTTATTCCTACAAGGTCCACCTTGCATCTAGGAATCCAGGGGTTTTTCTATCCATTTCCCCCATTCTATCCATTTTGTCTTGGTGTTTTCCATCTTTAATTGATCTTCTTTTCCATCTTTAAGTGATATATAATTTGCATATACATATTGCATGCAGCAGGTGTTACTCTTTGGCAGCAATAGTCCCTGTCCATGGTACTGAAAGGGGTAACAGGCTATAAATACTTTGTCCAAGACAAATCCCCAAATACTTTTTTATATTTTTGAACTTTAGATGACTGCTGTAATGACAATTTTTGACCTTCTCACCAGAAATAAAGTACAGTGTGTTAATTCCTAGGTGGGTTCTCTACGGTAGACAGGCAAAGTGGAAGAAATACCTAATTTACCTAAAAATATCATGGATGCCTATGTTGAGAGTATTATATATGTTAATAAGCTGTCTACTAAATCAAGTGAACAAACGATAATATATGAGCCTCCTTCTTGTTATAAAATGATGACATAGCCAAAATAAATATATAAAACACAATGAAAGCTTAGCCAAATTTAAAAGGTATAATTTTCAGCAAGTCCAAAATCACACTTTCTATCTATAAGAGAACATTCTGAATCTCAACAGGTATGCTTAATGTCTGGTTGGTGACCCTATGAAGTGTAAATAAACTTTTATTGATTTTCCTCTTTTGAAAATAGAAACATTCCTTTCAAATAAATGTCACATCAGGTTGGTCTGCAAATACTGAGAGTCAGCATACAGCTGAATAGAAGGGCTCAATGCACTGATTGTTATACACCAAGATTTAAATTTGAAAAGAATAGACACTACAAAGAATTCGGACACGTCTGGGTGATGAGAATTGAGAAGGTTAACTTGAATATATCCAGTTGTGGACAAATGTTTAGCACTCTTATAATTCAGACCAGTCATTTGAACTCCTGTTGCATCATGAATTTAATCAAATCTGACTAGGAATTCTTTTTAATTTTCTTCTTATTTAAGATAGGTACCAATGTGGGTTCAGGTTATGATATTTGGCCTCTTTCCAGTGTCAAAGAAGAAATAAACTGTTTTAGATGTAATTGTTAAGATATGCATATTAAAGAAGTTGTCTGTTAAGTCATGAATGGCATGTCAAACATACCTTCTAGCAGAGAAGAGAAACTTATGTACAATTGCTGTTTCTGTATGCCAGTGACAGGGAACACAAAATGGCCACCTGTTTCACCGAGCTGTAGTTCCATGAGATGTAGGCCCCCCAAGTATTTACATTTCCTGTGATTTTTACATAGTGCAGGTAAGAACACTATGCCACCTGAACATTGTTTATGGTTTTAATGTCAAGAAAAATAAATGATCAAGCTTGGTCTATACTTTGTGTTAGCAGAAGGAAAAATTAGTTTTTAATGTGTCCTGATTATGACATCATCTGTGGCTTGATTTAAAAATTACACATTTTGCATTGTAAAGAAGTAAATTTGCATAGCAAGCCACATGTGATTCCATAAATAGGAAACTCCACAGATCCATTTAAAACACATTGTTTCTACTTATTTAGGCATTTGTTTGCAATTCTGCTAACACAATCTATAGGCCATTTTTGTTCATTTAATATTGGTGGTCATTTTAAAAATCTTTTTAATCAGGTATACATGGTCATTTGTACGATCAAAACCTTTCAGCAAGGAGGGGATGGTTATTAACTCCTTAACCTCTTAGTGACAGAGTTCTATGCTGCATTTGATGCTTTGAAGACCAGAATTCCATTATTTTTGTAATTTTTGCTTAAATATATCATTTTTTAAAGGACAGATGGGGCTTTCTTTTGATACTATTATTTTCATCATATGATATACCGTATTTGCTCGAATATAAGACAAGGTTTTTTTCAGAGCAAATGCTCTGAAAAAGACCCCTCGTCTTATATCCGAGGTCGTCTTATAATCTGACCTCAAATCGAGGTCAGACTATAAGACTGGGATCCAGGTCCCCCGCAGAGCTGCAGAGGACCTGGATCCCCCTCGCTAACAGCAGGTGGATGTCTGCACAATGCGAACAGACATCCTCCCCTGCCGCCCGGCACGACCGCCGGGGCTTCTATGATGAAGCCGGGTCCTTCCGGCTTCATCCTAAAAGTCCCGGCCGAAGTGCCGGGCAGCAGCGGAGGTTGTCTGCGCGTATCGTGCAGACATCTTCCGGCTGCCTCCACTAGGCACCAGGGATATTTGGCAGCCGGGGGGTGTCTGCATGATAGTGCAGACATCCTCCATGCTGCCCGACACTGCCGTCTATTGTGACGGACCGGCTGTCCGTCATAATAGACGGAAGTGTCGGGCAGCATGGAGGATGTCTGCACGTATCATGCAGACATCCTCCGGCTGCCCCCACTAGCCACCAGGGAGCGAGAGGGGGGAGAGAAAGACAAGGGGAGGGAGGGGGGAGAGAAATACAAGGGGAGGAAAGGGGGAGAGAGAGAGAGAGAAAAGTTTGGGGGGAGGGAGAAACAACGTGGGGGAGGGAGAAACAACGTGGGAGGGGGAGAGAGACAACGCAGGAGGGGGAGAGAGAGAGAGGCAGCATTGCCACATAAAAGGAAATAAAAACAAGAAATGCATTTGTTTAATATCATAATTTGTATTGAATATTAAAAAGCAATTTACATGTTAATATATACAAGTTAAACTTTTTTCCTATAGGGTAGTCTTATATTCAGGCTTTTAGTTTTTTCCTAAAGGAATATTCAAAGTTTGGGGGGTCGTCTTATATTCGAGCAAATACGGTAATTTACTATTAAATAAAATATAAGACATGATGAAAATATGCCAAAAAAACACTTTTTCTAAAAAAAAACAGTCTATATAGTTTCTAATATTTGTCCACCAGCATGAAGCGTTGCACTCCTTCTCAGGACGTATATATATATATATATATATATATATATATATATACGTCCATGTGCGCTAAGGGGTTAAGATAATGGAATTTAACCAATCTGCTGTGTTGGATTAAACACCTTCTATGAGTTTAGAGCACTTCTGGTGCCTGCTATTTGTGATAGCAACAAATGTCACCACATGCAGAAAAGGTATCGCTGGTAAAAACAGAAACATAGAATGTGTCAGATAAGAACCATTCAGCCCATCTCTGTTAGGAATGTCTTATTTATAGTAATTATGTGCAGGTCAAGTTTGAGACAACTGGCAACTAGCTCTATCATAAAATGTTTGGAACATTATTAGTTATTATAAAATAGTAACCTCAGAGAATTTGTATGAGACCGTTATCTACGTAATTCTCATAGCTTTTTTGGCATAGTTTGAGTTGTATATGCAAAGGAAATATTTGCTGCCTCAATTGTTTGGCCTTACTTTAGTACTTTGGTTTTCAAGTCACTAAAGTTCACTGTATAGTCCATATATATCGCATATGATAACTGCAGAATTCAACATTTTTCAAACCATTAGTCTTATCACCTTATCACCTTATCCCCATCGTATACTTATTTTACCAAAAAAAATGTTTCTGTGAGAAATTGCTATACACCTGTTAGCCATTCATGATCATAACTAAGACCGTGTCCAGCTCATACATAATATAGGGCTAAAAGGGAATGGGTTGCACAGGGCCAATTCTGGGCGGGTGAACTGATGCACCGCACCCAGAGGAAGGGTTCCAGAGTTTGTCTAAGAGTGTGTGTATTTCTGTGTGTAAGGGTGTGTATAACAGTGTGTGAGTGTGTATGTAATTGTGTCTGTGTGCCTGTGTGTGTATTTATGTGTCACCCTGTGTGTAAGTGTGCATGTGTATGTGTGTAGCTGTGTAAATGTGGCTATGTAAGTGTGGTTGTGTATGTTGATATAGCTCCTTGCTAAGGGTGCTAGAGACCCTAGGTACACCTCTGCAAACAGCTGCCCAGGTGCTGCTTCGCTGCCACTAGAGCCTGCTCTGCAGCCCCTCAGACCTCATTCAGCAATTCCTGCTCTTGCTGTGCTCAGTGATGACTCAGAGCGTTGGAACATGATGCTTTGAGTCATCACTATGCATTGGGAGATCAGAGCAGCGCTGATTGTGTTCTGAGATGAGGTCAGGAGGGGATATGGAAAAGGGACATGGGAAGCGACATGGGGTTAGGAGATAGGAGGAAAGACAGACATAGGGAAGGCATGGAGGGGAGAGATAGACATAGGGAGCATGGAGCAAAGAGACAGGAGGAGGAGAAACAGAGACATGCAAAAAAAGAGACCACCATGGGGAACAGAAAGACAGAAATAGAGAAAGACATGGGGCATGAGAGGAGAAATATATATTAATATACATGGGGGTATATTTTACAAGAGACAGAGAAGGGTGTGGGGGAGGGTGTGGGTGTCTATAGGAGAGACAGGCGTGAGGATATGGGGGGAGAGACAGACATGATGGTGTGGGGGAGAGAAACAGACATGAGGGTGTGGGGGAGAGAGACAGACATGAGGGTATGGGGAAGAGAGACAGACATGAGGGTATAGGAGAGAGAGACAGACATAAGGGTGTGGGGGAGAGAGACAGACATCTTATGTGATCTTATCATAGGGTCATATCAATACACACTGATTAATGCTAGATTGGATTTGGTTTATCACTTTAGTAGAATTTCACAAATCTTCGAAAATTCAGCTATTCAGTATCCCTCAGTTTAGGTCCGAATTTAGAATGATCAACAGCATGGACCATTGGAAGCATCCGGATCGGGACATTTTCTCTAATTAAAGCATACCATTTTGGATACCCAATACACACTCCAAACATATGTGAAATTAACCCATTTCAACTCTAAATTTGAGTTGAGAAGTGAATAGAAAAGTGTATAAGTGTAACGCACGGAGTCCAGGTGGTAAGGGACCCTGAACGCCCAAGATCAGGAGCTACATTGCAGGATGGAGACACAGGACCTGGTGCTGGGTAACTGCAATATCTTGGAGGTTTGGGACCCAAAGTTTATGAAGCCACGTCCCAGGTCCTGTGAAGCAGCTGCTGTATCCAGGATTACAAAGCTAGGACAGAATAACCTAAATGACAGCCAAGCAGAGCTATAACATAAAAAGCAACTGAGGGAGAATAGAACTGAAATACAGAATGCAGGGCAGAGGCAAAGCAATAAGCAAGATAAAGCAGAAACCAAAATTAGGATAAACAATACAAGGCACAGGAATAAGGAACACACAAGAAGCATACAAAGGAACAAACATAAATACAGGAACTAGCCTAACACTAAACATGGTAAAATGGTGGGGGTTTGGTTCACCTATTGGCCAATAAGATGTTATTTTGCCAACCACATCAAGGTACCCCACATTTTGGCAAGCGGCAAATGAATGACATGAGCTTACAGAATAAATTGAACACAAACAGATAATACATGTAGACTGCTGCAACAGACTGAACAGAGGGAATCAGAGAAAACCTGGAATAAAACATAAAGACAGGAAAAAAGGAAAACATAACAGGATTCAGTAGCAGGGCTTGAATACAAGGCAGGGCAGGAATACATAAATAATAAGCAAGAAAGCAAAGGAAGAAGGATGCAGAAATGCCTGGATACAGCATTGGATATGATATGATGTCTGAAGTGTGGACGAATTCAGAGGTAGTAGGTAGGACGAATTTCAGTTCCTGAGGTGTCCCGAATCAGTCTGGACTTGGGAGGCACCATTTCAGGACTGAATGATGGCACGTTTCAGGTAGAGTCTTTTTTATTTAAAATTATGGACACCTGTGGGCAAAAAAATAAGTTATATTTAACTGAAAGATTAAAACAAGTCTAGGCATTTGAAATAGAAATGCCTTAATGAGAGACTCATAGCTCAGGGGGTAGGCATGTTGTTCAGAATCTTAGGTCAGATGGGTCAGATGAAGGAAGTTTGAACCTGCCCATGTTAGAGCTATACAAGCAGAAAAGGCTCAACAAGGTACTTTATTTGATTTATTTTCTCATTAGAATATTCCTATTTAAAATGTCTCCAGTTAAAGGAATCTTTCAAATTGATCAGCAACAGTTTAATTTTATTCATAAAGCATATGTTTGGTTCTGGATTTTCTATAAATCCTCAGGGATAGTGAGGTGTGAAGAAGTAAAAGTCTTAGGGGACATGTGGAAATGAGGGTTTGCAACCTTACAAATAACTGATTACCTTTTTCCTGAACTCTTGTACCGTAGGGCACTCCCACCATTTGTGGAGGTAGGTGTCATCTTCACCTTGGCACCTCCAGCACTGTGGCGAGACATCATGAAGAAAGTAATGGAGTTCGGTTGGAACTTGGTATCAACCGGTTATGAGTTTAAACAAGGTTTCTTGTATTTAACTATCGATAGATCCCTTGTGGGTAATTAATAAAAATGTTGCCACTCTGCCGAATCAAGGGTCTTCCCCAAGTCTCTATTGCAGAGGTATATGTAAAAAGACAGGAAATCATGCCTGTCATTTATAATTGTCTTACATAATGACCATGGATACCAATGGATTACTATGGAGTTAAGTGGTTAAAAAAGGTGTGTTTTGAAACGTTGCAACTGAAATAGGGGTGCTATTGGTTTCAGAGTAGTGTCTTTCAAAATGTGAGGCAGTAGTATCAGACCCTCAGCGGAAATGATAAGGGATGGGGCTAGTCCATCAAATCCTAAAAGTTTGGGTTGCATGCTAGGAGGAGAATTTGGTTGGGGTATTTGGATGCCCTGCCCATCTACGGTGCGTTCCTTGCATAATGCATCCCTGATCACTAGACATGGGGCGGTAGGGGAAAAAAGACACTAGACATAGCAGGGAGGAAGGGGAAAAAGACACTAGACATGGGAGGGAGGGAAGGAGGGAAAGACACAAGACATGAGGATGGAGGGAGGTGAAAAGACACGAGACATGGGGGGAGGGAGGCGGAAAAAGACACTAGACATGGGGGGGAGGAAGGGGGGAAAATACATTAGACATGGGGGGAGGGAGGGAGGGGGAAAAATACACTAGACATGGGGGGAGGGAGGGGGTAAAAGACACTAGACATGGGAGGGAGGGAAGGAGGGAAAGAGACACTAGACATAGGGATGGAAGGAGGGAAAGAGACACTAGACATAGGGATGGAAGGAGGGGAAAATTCACTAGACATGGGGGGAGTGAAAAGGACAAAAGGACACTAGACATGGGGATGGAGGGAAGGAAAGAGACACTAGACATGGCATGGAGAGGGTGGTCCCAACAATAGGGGACATTGCATGTTTGAATATGTGGCGGCATGTGACATTGTATGTGTTACTGTGTGTCTACGTGTGGCTGCATCTGATGTTGCATGTGTGTACATGAGCCTGCATATGTATGTGATACTGAAAGTGTAACCGTGTGTGTGTAAATACCTGAGGGCTGGATCAGCAAGGGGCAGCAAAATATATGTTCGCCTACGGTGGCAAAAACTCTTGCACCGGCCCTGCTACGAGGGTCAGTAAAAGCTGCAAAAGTGATATTTGTAAAATGCAATATACATATTTAGAATACAGATATTCAAACGTTAATAACAACTTACATTTTAATAATTATTGAATGTTAACATACATGAAAAGGTAGGTCGTTTTCAAGTTGCAGTGGCCCTTTAATGACAATTTTTTGGTTGTTTAGTGGCTAGACATGGTTGGCTTAGCATATATAAAAGAATTAAGCAAATTTATATTCATAAAAATGCTATGTAAGACGAAAGTAAATCTCAAATGACATCATGCTCCAAAGTTTTGCTTGTTTTTCTAGGGAACCTTCATCTACCCTCAGAGATTGCTGCATGGTAGTAAGTCGGTGCCGGCACCTCCGATAGGCGAACACCTAAGCGTTCACCTAAGGCGCCAGCTTTGTGAGGGCGACTGCTGCCTGCTGTCGGGATACATGTATCCCGACGGCAGGCATCCACAAGATTTTTATTTTTTTATTTTGTGTGTGGCATGGCCAGATTAAGGCATGGGCGTAAGGGGCTGCAGCCCAGGGGCCTCGCAAAAGTCCTTGAGGCCGATGCCTTAATCCAGTCTAAAAAAAGAAAAAAAAAAACCTTGCCGCAGAAGCAAGCAGGCAGCATGGCATACTGGCATATTAGTGGGCATAATAATAGTGGGATATTAGTGGGCATAATAATAGTGGGATATTAGTGGGCATAATAATAGTGGGATATTAGTGGGCATATTAATTGTGTCATATTAGTGGGCAAATCAATAGTGGCATATTAGTGGGAATATTAATTGTGGCATATTAGTGGGCATGCTTAGAGTGGCATATTATTGGCCATGCTAATTGTGGCATATTTATGGCCATACCAATAGTGGCATATTAGTGGGCATACTAATTGTGGCATATTAGTGGGAATACTAATTGTGGCATATTAGTGGGCATACTAATTGTGGCAAATTAGTGGGCATACTAAGTGTGGCATATTATTGGGCATACCAATAGTGGCATATTTGTGGGCATACTAATTGTAGCATATTATTGGGCATACTAATAGTGGCATATTAATGGTCAAATTGGCTGTAGAATATTAATGGGCAAATTGACTGTAGAATATTAATGTGCATACTAACTGTGGAATATTAAAGGGAATTTTGGCTGTGGCATATTAATGGGCAAATAGTCGCATATTAATGAGCAACCTGTCTGTGGGAATACATTGGCAAGACTGGTTGTAGAATGTCAAGTCTGGGGGTGTATTAACAAATCAGAGTTGCAGATTGACAGGTCGGATTTGTAGAGTGGCAAGTCTGGGGGTGCATTGTAAAATCTGAGAGGCAGATTGGCAAATAAAAGGAAATTTAAAAAAGGCACCAGGCATTTGGTGGGTGAAAGGGCAAAAAAAAAGGCACCAGGCATAGGGAGGGGAGAAAAAGAGACACCAGGCATAGGGAGGAAAAAACCACCCACCAGGCATTGGGGTGTGGGGGGGAATAGGATCACATTGCATGTGTAACTGATTGTGAATGTGTAACTGCATGTGCATGTGTGTTTGTGTACGTGTGACTGCATGTGATATTGCATGTGTTTCTGTGTGTACGTGTGGTTGCATCTGACATTGCATGTATGTCACATTGTGTTCCTGTGTCTGTGTTATTGTGTAAATGCCTGAGGGTAGGATCAGCAAGGGGCAGCAAAATATATGTTCGCCTACGGTGGCAAAAACTCTTGCACCGGCCATGTAGGAAGTGGAAGCAAAATTGCACAACACAGTGTAAACTCTAGTCTATTGAGATATAGCATACAATGCAATAAAACCATTTACTGCCACATGTGCTCTCTGTTTAGAGAACATGTTATCTTTTCCAGATATGTAAATTGAACATTCAAATCCATATTATATGTAAAGATAATGGCAGAATGTGCACATTTAGCAGAATAGTAAACAAGACACAGGTTTTATTTAATGTATTTATTTTCTTTCTAAAGTTTATGGGAATCAACAATAACGATAGAAGAATATTATGAGTTTGCGTTCATAATTAATATGGGTTTCTTTCAATGGGGCACAGGGTAAAGATAACAATAACTGCAATAAAAACAAAACAACATAAATATCTAAAAACTGAATCTGATATAAAAACACAAAGCATTGTCCCCTTTGCAGAAACCTGACTTGCTGCTCTGTGAAAGTGTCAACGTCCAATGAAGTGTGAACATATCTATTTAAGGGTGGACTGTTCCCAATCTGTAGCATACCTCTGTTTCTCCAAAGGGCGTGTGTTTGCTGTAGATCACTGTCTCTGGGCTCCAATAAAATATCTCATGTTCTCAAAAAACACAGACTAATATATGCATTGATTTTAAAATTAGCCAATGACTGGTCTGGGACCATGGATGCATCTGATTGACTTACTTGTATAATTAAGTAAAATGAGTGGGGGGTTTTTTACACAAAGAAAAAAATAATAAAATGCAATACATTAAAATATATATGCAATATTAACACAATTTTTAAAATAAGGAAGGAAGGGCATTGTACCGTGTGCAGCATTGTTTTAGTTATTGCATTGTATGTTAATGTATGTTAATGCCCCAATAGGTCTGGGTGTATGCAAAGTTAAACTGATTCACAGGATAAGATAGGCAGAACACTCTGAAGGATACATCACCTACGAAGACATTGCTAAGCCAGTTTTTGTATACCGAGTTTCTCCTGGCTCTGCATGCTGTTGTTTGGTTATTGAAATAACTTCACAAGGTATTATTAGAATACTTTGTGGTTTAGTTTAGTTATTGTATTGTTACACTGACCATTTGTTGTTGAAGTAATGCATATTTAACTCCTTTTGTGATTTTTCAAGTAACTTTGGCAGCCATACTGTAAAGTGTTAGACAGATACCAATTGATACCATATCTGGTATTAATTTAGTTGTTGGGCATTTAATGATTACATTTTCCAATACATCTAGTCCTGCCAACTCCAGAGCAGCGTTTTGACAACCAAGTAAACTTGCAGCTCTACTTACTAAGAGGACAAGCCATGGATGACTCGATAGCTAAACTAAAACAGCTGGTGCAAAGTGAAGTCGAGCATGAGGATCGGGTTATTGGTTTGCTGATCGGCTGCAGTCAATGAGAGAAATGCACCGTTCCCTGGAAAGTGAGGACTTTTGTGGCCCTTTCTTATTATGGGAGGCATATTATTATTATGGGAGGCTTATTATGAATCCGGTGTTCTGACGAATTACTGGAGCAAATTCTCCTGCGCAATCGCAGGAGAATTTGCTCAATGCGCATGCGCATAAAGTTACAGCTGATAACTCAGCTGTAACTTTATGTCCACCACGCATCCTTTACTTACTTCCGAGCCCTCAGATCTTTTTGGCGTAATACCCTGTTGGCCCAGGAAGTGTGGATGACTCCGTGGTTTCCACACCTGGAGCACCAGGAAGCTGGGAAGTTGGCCCGAACCCCAAACCCATGGCATGGGGACATCAGCCATTTTCCTATCTCCACAGTGGCTTTGGGAGTATTAGGTAGAAGGTGAAGATGGCACTTCTCCCCAGCGCCTGACAGGACTACAAGAAGGGGAGATAGGCGACCTCATTCACCAGCAGGAACTCCAGAGAGATGAAGCAGGTGTCTCTTCTCTCCAGCAGCAGGGGTCCCTAGAGGAAGATATTGTGGCTGGTTGGAAAAGTGCTTCACTTTCATCTGTGGTTTTGGTTCAACTGTATTTTGACACTATGGAGCAGGAACGGGCCACTAACCCTTTCTGGGTTTCCTCTGTGGTTAGTCTCCATCACAAATGGGGAGAAATGTGACAGATACTTCTTTGCAATGGGGTGTTGGGGGACCTGCCAAATTCTGGCCAAATTCATCTCAAAATCACTGGAAAATGCCAAATTCTGGACGAAATTGGCCATACTGAGTATCTGAATTGCGGATTTCTCCACAATTTGACTACAAACTACGCACTATAGTGTATTAATATAATACGGTTTTATAATAACAGCATACATTATGCTAAATGTGTGTTTTCTGCAAGGTTCATATTTTATGAGTTAGGATTACTCCTGCGGGGCCCCAAGGCAGCTGTCCCGTGGGCCCCCAGCCCTGCTTGCCGCGTTCACAGCGCATTGCGCTTGTGAACGCTTTTTTCCGGCAAGCCGCATCCGACGGATGCGACGGCCGGGAAAAAAAAAAACTGACGCCGGATGTGACGTTGCGTCACATCCGGTGACTGTTTCCCTCCTCCGTGCAAGAGGGAAGACTGCATGGAGGAGACATCCGGCGGGGGACACTGAGCAGCTTCATGTAAGTACTTGGGAACGGGGGGGGGGGGGGGGGCTGACTGGCACAATATTACTGGGCATCTGGCTGGCACAATAATACTGGGCATCTGAATGGCAGAATATTACTGGGCTCTGGCTGGCACAATATTACTGGGCATCTGAATGGCAGAATAATACTGGGCATCTGAATGGCAGAATATTACTGGGCTCTGGCTGGCACAATATTACTGGGCATCTGAATGGCAGAATAATACTGGGCATCTGAATGGCAGAATATTACTGGGCTCTGGCTGGCACAATATTACTGGGCATCTGAATGGCACAATATTACTGGGCATCTGAATGGCAGAATATTACTGGGCTCTGGCTGGCACAATATTACTGGGCATCTGAATGGCAGAATAATATTGGGCATCTGAATGGCAGAATATTACTGGGCTCTGGCTGGCACAATATTACTGGGCATCTGGCTGGCAGGCACTATATTACAGGGCTCTGACTGGCACTATATTACTGGGCATCTGAATGGCAGAATATTACTGGGCTCTGGCTGGCACAATATTACTGGGCATCTAGCTGGCACAATATTACTGGGCATCTGGCTGGCACAATATTACTGGGCTCTGACTGGCACAATAATACTGGGCATCTGACTGGCACAATAATACTGGGCATCTGGCTGGCATAATATTACAGGCATCTGGCTGGCATAATATTACAGGCATCTGGCTGGCACTATATTACTGGGCTCTGACTGGCATAATATTACAGGCATCTGGCTGGCACTATATTACTGGGCTCTGACTGGCACACTATTACTGGTATCTGACAGGCACAATATTCCTGGTATCTGACAAGCACAATATTCCTGGTATCTGACTGGCACAATATTACAGGTATCTGGCTGGCACAATATTACTGGGCATCTGGCTGGCACAATATTACTGGGCATCTGGCTGGCACAATATTACTGGGCTCTGACTGGCACAATAATACTGGGCATCTGACTGGCACAATATTACAGGCATCTGACTGGCACAATATTACTGGGCATCTGACTGGCACAATATTACTGGGGTCTGAATTTCACAATATTCCTGGGCTCTGACTGGCACAATATTCCTGGGCTCTGACTGGCACAATATTCCTGGGCTCTGACTGGCACAATATTCCTGGGCTCTGACTGGCACAAAATTACTGGGCTCTGAATGGCACAATATTACTGGGCTCTGACTGGCACAATATTACTGGGCTCTGACTGGCACAATAATACTGCGCTCTGAATGGCACAATATTACTGGCATCTGAATGGCACAACAATTATGGCATATGTGTGTGTGTGGGGGGGGGTAACATTGCGATGGATGGCGGGATTGCATGCAGGGGAGGGGGCAGGGTCCAGGGGGCCCAAGCAAATGCTTGCCCAGGGTTAAATCACTATTAAAGACGGCCCTGGTCTTAATCCACCACTATCTGCATCACATAAGGGGTAATGGCAGACTCTTCATAGCCAGGCAGTAAATCTTACAGGGTAGTGATCGTAGGCTTAGCGCTGATGGAACTGCCCCATGAGTGCCACTGCAAAGAATCTCATCTTCCTTCCTATTTTCTGGGATAGGAAGTTCAAACAAGGACACCAGTGTTCCTGGCAAGGTTAGTGAAGTTCCACAGAACATCATTGGAGTCATGAACAAATGCTTCCCTTTAGGCTCACTTGGCTATTATGTATTTTATTTTATTTTTTTGCAATATGGCTGTACACTACTTTTGGATTAAACCATATGTTACAGCCGACCGCTTTTGTCTGGAGTCCGTCAGTTTATATTGCTATTGTCTTCAATTCCTCAAGTTCACACTTTTTTTTTTTTTATTTGAACAAGGCTATCTTGAAAATATTGATTTGAGGACCTTACTTATTTTTCAACCTCACCGACTATGCAACTATGCATTTTGCTACAAAATTTAAGAACAAAAAAGAAACTGTTTGGTGATATTATTACTTGATCACTGTAAGACAAATGCTTAACTGGTCAGTTTAGTGACAGGGGAACAGGGCCGGCCTTAGGGGTGTGCGACCTGTGCGAGCGCACAGGGCGCAACACCCCAGGGGGCGCCGCCCGCCAGCTAAAAAAAAAAACAAAACAAAAAAAGCCGGCAGAGGCACTGGGTGGGGGAGATCAAAAGATCCCCCCTCACCAGCCCTCTGCTCGGCATGCTCTGCTGTGTCGGGGAGGGGGCGGAGCTAACCGGCTGAGCGGTGTAGCTCCGCCCCCACCCTGTGAAGCAGAGCAGCGTCTGCTTCACGGGGAGCTGTGGGCAGCAAAAGAAAGTGCTGCTCGGCTCCCCATGCCGGTTAGCTCCGCCCCCTCCCTGATCAACATTTGCAGGCAAGGGGAGGGGGGGGGAGAGGCAGACTGAACAAGGGGAGAGAGAGACAGACAGAACAGGGGGAGGGGGAGAGAGTCAGACAGAACAAGGGGAGGGGGAGAGAGAGACAGAACAGGGGGGGAGAGAGAAAGAGAGAGACAGAATGGGGGGAGAGAGAGACAGAATAAGGGGAGAGAGAGACAGAATGGGGGGAGTGAGAGACAGAACAGGGGGAGAGAGAGAGACAGACAGAACAAGGGGAGAGAGAGACAGACAGAACAGGGGGAGAGAGAGACAGACAGAACAGGGGGAGAGAGAGACAGACAGAACAGGAGGAGGGGGAGAGAGAGACAGAACAGGAGGAGGGGGAGAGAGAGACAGAACAGGGGGAGAGAGACAGAACGGGGGGGGGAGAGAGAGACAGAACACGGGTGTCTGGGGGGGAGAGACAGAACACGGGTGTCTGGGGGGGAGAGACAACGGGGGGGACAGAACAGGGGGAGGGGAGACAGAACAGGGGGAGGGGGAGAGAAAAAGAACAGAGGGAGAGAGAGAGAGAAAACAGGTATGGGGGAGTTAGAGCGAGACAGACGTGGCATGGAAGAGGGAAGGGACACATACATAGGGGGGGGGAGACGGGGGGCGCCACGGGGGAAGCCCGCACAGGGCGCTGGGACACTTAAGGCCGGCCCTGCAGGGGAAAGAGATATTTCTCTGCTTTTCCTTACTTCTGTATGGTGGATTCATTTGGCCACAAATTCTTGCCTTTTGTGTGGTGACCAAAGACTGGCATACACGTGATACTCGAAAAATTAGAATATCGTGCAAAAGTTCATTTATTTCAGTAATGCAACGTAAAAGGGGAAACTAATATATGAGATAGATGCACTACATGCAAAGCAATATAGTTCAAGCCGTGATTTGTTATAAGTGCGATGATTATGGCTTACAGCTCATGAAAACCCCAAATCCACAATCTCAGTAAATTAGAATATTGTGAAACGGTGCAATATTCTAGGCTCACAGTGTCCCACTCTAATCAGCGAAGTAATCCATAACACCTGCAAAGGGTTTCTGATCCTTTAAATGGCCTCTCAGTCTGGTTCAGTAGGAATCACAATCATGGGGAAGACTGCTGACCTGGCAGTTGTGCAGAAAACCATCATTGACACCCTCCATAAGGAGGGAAAGCCTCAAAAGGTAATTGCAAAGGAAGTTGGATGTTCCCAAAGTGCTGGATCAAAGCACATTAATAGAAAGTTATGTGGAAGGGAAAAGTGTGGAAGAAAAAGGTGCACAAGCAGCAGGGATGACTGCAGCCTGGAGAGGATTGTCAGGAAAAGGCCATTCAAATGTGTTGGGGACTTTCACAAGGAGTGGACTGAGGCTGGAGTCAGTGCATCAAGAGCCACCACACACAGACGGATCCTGGACATGGGCTTCAGATGTTGTATTCCTCTTGTCAAGCCACTCCTGAACAACAAACAATGTCAGAAGCGTCTTACCTGGGCTAAAGAAAAACAGACCTGGTCTGTTGCTCAGTGGTCCAAAGTCCTCTTTTCTGATGAGAGCAACTTTTGCATCTCATTTGGAAACCAAGGACCCAGAGTCTGGAGGAAGAATGGAGAGGCACACACTGCAGGATGCTTGAAGTCCAGTGTGAAGTTTCCACAGTCTGTGTTGATTTGGGGAGCCATGTCATCTGCTGATGTTGGTTCACTGTTCTTCATTAAGCCCAGGGTCAACGCAGCCGTCTACCAGGAGATTTTGGAGCACTTCATGTTTCCATCCGCATACAAGCTTTATGGGGATGCTGACTTCATTTTCCAGCAGGACTTGGAACCTGCCCACACTGCAAAAAGCACCAAAGCCTGGTTCAATGACCGTGGGTTTACTTTGTTTGATTGGTCAGCAAACTCGCCTGACCTGAACCCCATAGAGAATCTATGGGGCATTGCCAAGAGAAAGATGAGAGACATGAGACTGAACAATGCAGAAGAGCTGAAGGCCGCTATTGAAGCATCCCGGTCTTCCATAACACCTCAGCAGTGCCACAGGCTGATAGCTTCCATGCCATGCCGCATTGAGGCAGTAATTGCTGCAAAAGGGGCCCAAACCAAGTACTGAGCCCATATGCATGCTTTTCAGAGGTCTGATATTGTTCTATGTACACTCCTTGTTTTATTGATTGCATGTAAATATTACATGATTGTATGTAATATTCTAATTTACTGAGATTGTGGATTTGGAGTTTTCATGAGCTGTAAGCCATAATCATCGCACTTATGACAAATCACGGCTTGAACTATCTTGCTTTGCATGTAATGCGTCTATCTCATATATTAGTTTCCCATTTTAAGTTGCATTATTGAAATAAATGAACTTTTGCACAATATTCTAACTTTTAGAGTATCACCTGTATATGTGGCAGAGTAAGTCCAAGAAGTGAGCAGTGAATACGAAGGCATGGTGCTGCCCTCACATGGTGGAAGAGGCAAAGGTACAGTAGTGTTCAACATTAAGGAATTAATACTACCATACATGTGGTGGGCTAGCAAAGTGATTATATGGTGTGTATATAGGGGCTAGTCACTAAAAGGCGAGATGAACATTTCATCTCACCAATTTATCTATACATTGTATGAGTCCAACCCCCCCCCCCCCCCCCCCCCACACACACACGCTAAGAGAATTTAGCAGGTTTGTCCCTGCACCAAAAATTAAAGAAATAAATGAAAATAAATAAATAAAAATAAACTAAAGAAATCAAATACTTCTAAAATATTTATAAGTGTGGCGCTTCTTGAAGGATTTCGTGGAAACCAGATGACAATACAAAAGCAAAAAGAAGTTGCACTCAGCGGAAGCAACATAATAAAATGCTGGACTTGGTTGTCTCAAAAAGAGACTTGGGTGGACATATACAAAGAGGAAAAAAGGTACAAAGTGTGGACCAAAGGGCGATTTTGTTTTCCCCACACTGATCACGGGGTGATGAGCCAAGAACACAGAGGCAGAGACCTGAATAGGGTCTTACAGACCATGTAGGTCACTGCCAAGATATTGTGTGACCTCATGAGGTCAGAGTATGATTTTCATAGTTGCCAACATTTGAAAAAAATTAACAGGGACACTTTGCAGTTTATCTTCCAATTGACCACACCTCCTTTCAAAAGCTCCACCCGCTCAATATAAGTAGCATAATGTAACTCCACCTACTTATCACAGTGTAGATTATATCATCAAGTTCCCAACAACATTACCATGCACCCTTGGTATACAACAGATACATTCACAGCACAACATCTACATCAGGCAATATCACTTTTACATTAAATATAGTAAGACCTGGTGCACATGTGCTTCAGACAGAGATCTGTGTCTACACTATCATACATTAGTGTAAACCTACCACTTCTGCTGGAAGGCCATTCCATGTATCCACTCCCCTATCAGTAAAGTAATACTGCCTGGCCTTATCTTGTATCTAGGATAGCTTATACCTATACCATGCATGCTTAAACTAATTCACTGTATTAACCTCTACCACTTCTACTGGAAGACTATTCCATACATCCACTACCCTCTCAGCAATGAAATACTTTCATTAGTCCCTGGCCTAATCTTATATCTAGGATAGGAAAAGGATTCCCATTAGGGAGTTGCCAGCTCCACCTGAGGATATTTAGAAAAGTTCTCCAATAATACCTTAAGCTGTGTGGTGCTCCGTCCGTGCTGTGAAAGCAGCGAATAACAGAAGATAAACAAGCGAATAGACATGGGCACTCACCAGTCCAAATAAGGTAAAAAAAAGGTGAGTTTAACGATGAAATAATAATTCCAATGTAACAAACAGGATGAATATGATAACATCAAACATGGGGAAGCAGAGGACCTGCCTCCTTATATCTAGGATAGCCTTATGCCTATCCCATGCATGCTTAAACTCCTTCACTGTATTAACCTTAACCTCTACCACTTCTACTGGAAGACTATTCCATGCATCCACTACCCTCTCAGTAAAGTAATACTTTCATTAGTTACTGGCCTTATCTTATATCTAGGATAGCCTTACACCTATCCCATACATGGTTAAACGTCTTCACTGTATTAACCTTAACCTCTACCACTTCTACTGGAAGACTATTCCATGCATCCACTACCCTCTCAGTAAAGTAATACTTTCATTAGTTACTGGCCTTATCTTATATGTAGGATAGCCTTATTCATATACCATGCATGATTAAACTCCTTCATGTATTAACCTTTACCACCTCTACTGGAAGACTGTTTCATACATCCACTATCCTCTCAGTAAAGTAATACTTTCATTAGTCCCTGGCCTTATCTTATATCTAGCATAACCTTATACCTATCCCATTAATGCTTAAACACCTCCTCTACCACTTATGCTGGAAGACTATTCCATGCACCCGCAAAGTTTCTGACCACAAAAAAAAAATAATATTAAATATTTCCAGTATTTTGAAAAGCTTGAGATGGACCCCAAATATATGTATATAACTAGTTGCATTTATACTTATATGAACTTTTTATTTAATATGTAATAAAAATGTTATTGAAAAATGTTTAATTTCTTATTTTTATCCCTTCCTCTGCACCCACATTGCACCTAAAGAACTTAACACAGCACCATAAAGCACCCACAGCACTTTGCACCCACACGTTTTGGCATGCCACTATGTCAATATGCCCCCCCAGAACATACCACAATGTAACTTTGCCCCTGCAGAACATGCCACAGTGACACTTTACCTCATAGTACATGTTATTTTGCCCCACAGAACATGCCACAGCATCACCATGGCCAGAGTCAATTTTCCCATTAATATGCTACTATTAGCCTGGCCATTAATATGCCACAGTTTAATTGCCCAGTAATATGCCACCGTTTAATTGCCCAGTAATATGCCACGGTCTAATTGCCCAGTAATATGCCCAGCCTAATTGCCCAGTAATATGCCACAGTTTAATTGCCCAGTATTATGCCAGTTTAATTGCCCAGTAATATGCCCAGTAATATGCCCAGCCTGATGCCCCAGTAATATGCCACAGTTTAATTGCCCAGTAATATGGCCAGCCTGATGCCCCAGTAATGTGCCACATTTAATTGCCCAGTAATATGCCCAGCCTGATGCCCCAGTAATATGCCAGTTTAATTGCCCAGTAATATGTCCAGACTGATGCCCCAGTAATATGCCACAGTTTAATTGCCCGGTAATATGTCCAGCCTGATGCCCTAGTAAAATTACACAGTTTAAATGCCCAGTAATATGCCCAGTCTGATGCCCCAGTTTAAATGCCCAGTAATATTCCACAGTTTAAATGCTCAGTAATATGCCCAGACTGATGCCCCAGTTTAAATGCCCAGTAATATGCCAGTTTAAATGCCCAGTAATATGCCCAGCCTGATGCCCCAGTAATATGCCACAGTTTAATTTCCCAGCCTGATTCCCCAGCAATATGCCAGTTTAATTGCCCAGTAATATGCCCAGACTGATCCCCCAGTAATATGCCACAATTTAATTGGCCAGTAATATGCCCAGCCTGATGCCCCAGTAAAATGCCACAGTTTAATTGCCCAGTAATATGCCCAGCCTGATGCCCCAGTAATATGCCAGTTTAATTGCCCAGTAATATGTCCAGACTGATACCCAGTAATATGCCACAGTTTAATTGCCCAGTAATATGCCCAGCCTGATGCCACAGTAATATTCCACAGGTTAAATGCCCAGTAATATGCCCAGCCTGAGGCCCCAGTTTAAATTCACAGTAATATGCCACAGTTTAATTGCCCAGTAACATGCCACCACCCTCCTTCCCCATTACTCACCTGCTCCATGTCTCCTCCGTGCACCGGCAGAAGGTTTGTTTGTTCTGATTAAAGTTAAAAAATAAAAAAAAAGTTCCCCGCGCAGTTCAGTCTGTGTGAGCTGAGCCCTGTCACACGCGTCCTGCCTGCTTCCAGCAGACGCGTGTGGCAAGAATGGTTACAGGACTGAACTGTGTGGGTCACATGATGTCCCTCTGATCCCCCCCCCCCCCGGTCCGTCATAATAGACAGAAGTGTCGGGCAGAATGGAGGATGTCTGCGCGATACCCGCAGACATCCTCCGCTGCTGCCCGACACTTCCGCCGGGACTTTTATGATGAAGCTGGAAGGACCCGGCTTCATCATAGAATTACCGGCGGTCGTGCCGGGCGGCAGGGGAGGATGTCTGCGCGCATTGTTAGCGAGGGGGAACCAGGTCCCCTGCAGCTCTGCGGGGGACCTGGATCCCAGTCTTATAATCTGACCTCGATTTGAGGTCAGACTATAAGACGACCTCGAATTTAAGACACGGGGACTTTTTCAGAGCATTTGCTCTGAAAAAAAACCTTGTCTTATATTCGAGCAAATACGGTACTTTCATTAGTCCCTGACCTTATCTTATGTCTTGGGTAGCTTTATGTCTATCCCATGCATGCGTAAACTACTTTACCTCTACCACTTCTGCTGTAAGGTTATTCCATGCATCCACTACCCTCTCAGTAAAACAATAATACGTTTCTGACCTCCACTGTATTAACCTCTACCATTTTTGCTGGAAGGCTATTCCATGCATCCACTACTCCGCTATTCCATGCATCATACTACTACTAATAATAATACTTCCATTAATCCCTGGCCTCATCTTATATCTAGAATAGCCTTATGCTTATACTCCTTCACTGTATTAACCTCTACCACTTCTGCTGAAAGGCTATCCCATGCATCCACTATCCTCTCAGTAAAATAATATTATCATTAGTCCCTGGCCTTATCTTATATCAAGGATAGCCTTATGCTTATCTCATGCATGCTTAAACTCCTTCATATATTAACCTCTCATCCACCAACCTCTCAGTAAAGTAATATTACTTTTCTGACCCCCAAAAAACATTAAAATATTTCCAGCCTTTTCAAAAGCGTGAGGTGGACCCCAAATATATGTATATAACTAGTTGCATGTATACTTATATGAACTTTTTAATATTATATTCAACTATTTTCATATGTAATAAAAATGTTATTGAAACATTGTTAATTTCTTATTTTTATTACGTACCTCTGCACCCACATTGCACCTAAAGAGTACCCACAGCACTTGGCTTGTACTCATATGGCACCCACATGATTTGGCATCCCGCAGTGTAAATTTGCCAGCCAGAACATACCACAGTGTCACTTTCTCCCACTGAACTGCCCCTGCAGAATATGCCACAGTGTCACTTTCCCCCATAGTACATGTTATTTTGCCCCACAGAACATGCCACAGTATCACTTTGGCCACATTAATATGCCACAGCCAGACATTCCGATTGCCAATTAATATGCCACCGCCATTTTCCCCATTAATATGCCACTATTAGCCTGCCCATTAATATGCCACAGCCATATTGCCAATATGCCACAGCCAATTTTCCCATTAATATGCCACTATTAACCTGCCAGTTATTTTGCCCATTTGCCAGTTATTTTGCACATTTGCAGTTATTTTCCCATTTTCCAGTTATTTGCCCGTGTTATTTGCCCATTTGCCAGTTATTTTGCCAATTTGCCAGTTATTTGCTTGTGTTATTTGCCCATTTGCAGTTATTTGCCCATTTGTCAGTTATTTGCCTGTGTTATTTGCCTATTTGCCTGTTATTTTGCCCATTTGCCAGTTATTTGCTTGTGTTATTTGCCCATTTGCAGTTATTTGCCCATTTGCCAGTTATTTGCTTGGGTTATTTTTTCCCATTTGCCAGTTATTTTACCCATTTGCCAGTTATTTGCCTGTGTTATTTGCCCTTTTGCCAGTTATTTGCCTGTGTTATTTGCTCATTTGCCAGTTATTTTGCCCATTTGCCAGTTATTTGCCCCAGTTATTTGCCCATTTGCCAGTTTCTTGTGTTATTTGCCCATTTGGCAGTTATTTTACCCATTTGCCAGTTATTTGCCTGTGTTATTTGCCCATTTGCCAGTTATTTGCCTGTGTTATTTGCCCATTTGCCAGTTAATTGCCCATTTGCCAGTTATTTTGCCAACTTGCCAGTTGTTTGTTTGTGTTATTTGCCCATTTGCCAGTTATGTGCCTGTGTTATTTGCCCATTTGCCTATTACTTTGCCCATTTGCCAGTTTTTTGCTTGTGTTATTTGCCCATTTGCAGTTATTTGCCCATTTGCCAGTTATTTTACCCACTTGCCAGTTATTTGCCCCCGTTATTTGCCCATTTGCCAGTTATTTGCCTGTGTTATTTTCTTATTTGCCAGTTATTTTGCCCATTTGCCAGTTATTTGTCCATGTTATTTTCCCATTTGTCAGTTATTTGCCTGTGTTATTTGCCCATTTGCCAGTTATTTGGCTGTGTTATTTGCCCATTTGCCAGTTTTTTGACCATTTTGCTTGTGTTATTTGGCCATTTGCAGTTATTTGCCCATTTTCCAGTTATTTGCCTAGTTATTTGCCCATTTTCCAGTTATTTTGCCCATTTAATATCTTATTAGCCAACTGGAAAAACATGAGATATCTTGTATGGGATTTATTATTTTCTAGATTGCATGGTCAGCTAGAAAGCCACAATCTCCAAGGAGACCCTTAAAAGGGGTACAGATCGCAACGGACTGGGCTATCCGGATTTGGAATACTTCATGCTGCCTGTCAGATATCCCATCTGCTGGTGTGATGTTTGAAAGGAGGTAGCAACTTAAGATGGTATCACACTGAGTGTTACATTAAGTGTATCATATTTATGATGTAAGACTAAATTTGTAGGTCCTCTTTGCTGCATTGACTTTTTTTTATATAAACAAATTGTTTTGTATGTCCTCTTGACCCCATTATCAGCTGGGGGAGTAGTTGGTGCACCCTCCATGCCCTTCTTAACCGTTTAAATAATCTTGGGGCCGGAGGTGGGCAAAGGCTACTGTTTGTCTCACTTAATGAACCTGGGCCCAGGGGCTGCCCATATGCCCCATATGGACCCTACTTGGTACTGGGGTCTGCCCTAATAACTCTAGTCCACAATGATTTTTTTTTTTTAAACTCTTCTAGGTAGCGCAAGTAGAGGGGGACAAGGTCACACTTTTTAAACAAAACACCTTATGGGCAGCCCCCAGTCCTGGGATATTTGGTCAGCCCATGGCCACAATAAAATTTTGGGCACTGTGGGATCTGTTAGATTCCTGGATCCCTTGATTTTTTTTTTTAATGGGCGGGTGAGGGTTTTATTGAACAGAACACTGTGTGTGTAAACTGTTGAGAAATCTTTGAGGACATTTACCATAGTAAAATGAACTGGCCTCCCAGTTCCTGATCCAATTTGTGAAGTATCACTTGCAAAAAACAGGTTATTCAAGAATTAATGAAGTGGGAGAGGCTGTTCACAGGTGGATCGACAGGCAAGAAAAATTATTTACGTTTGTAAAAGTAATAAAGAAAATATATGTAACAAATATGGGATAATGAAAAGCTTGTTATCCACACGGAGAGAGCAGCCAACAGAGCCAGAAGGCTGAGTTTCCTTAAAACCAGCATGTATTAAATAGGTGAGATTGAGCACTCAATTAAGAATGAAAGATATTCCATATTTATAAGGCATATTAAATACCGTATTTGCTCGAATATAAGACGACCTCCCAAACTCACTGGAGAAGCATATTATGGACAAGTGAAATGTTATACCAACATGAATATTCCTTTAGGAAAAGAACGAAAAGCCTGAATATAAGACATGTAAATTGCTTTTTCATATTTAATAAAAATTATGATATAAAAAAATACATTTCTTGTTTTTTTCCCTTTCATGTGTCAATGCTGCCCCTATCCCCCAGACATGCCCAATGCTTCCTCTCCCCCTCAGACTTGCCCATTGCTGGCTCTCTCCCCCCTCCCTCTCCCAATGCTGACCCCCAACGCTGGCTCTCTCTCCCCTCCCTCCCATCAACGTTGCCTCTCTACCCCCCCCCCCCTCCCTTGCCTCTCTCTCCCCCCTCCCTTGCCTCTCTCTCCTCCCTCCCCCCAATGTTGCCGCTCTTCCTGTTGGCTAATGGAGGCAGCCGGGGGGATGTCTGCACAATAGTGCAGACATCCTCCGTGCTGCCCAACACTTCCGTCTAGTATGACGGACAGCTGTCCGTCATAGTAGACGGAAGTGCCGAACAGCAGCGGAGGATGTCTGTTTGTGCAGACATCCACCAGCTGCCCCAATCTCCTTGGCGGGTAGTGGAGGCAGCCGGAGGATGTCTGCATGATACACGCAGATATCCTCCACTGCAGCCCGGCCCTGAGACTTCTATGAGCCAGAAGGTCACATGACGGGCAGCAGCGGAGCAGGAGCAACCAATTGCAGTAGCCCTCCCGTGACAAAGAGTAATGATGGAATCAGATACCCAATGGAAAATACCATTAGAATGACTCACAGATAGATGATATGTGCAATTGAAACCTTAATTTAATCCAAAAGGTGATTAGATTCTTTTTTTGTTTTTTTATCTGTGATTCATTCTTGTGCTATTCTCCATTGGGTTTCTGATTCCATAATTCATTTTATGCACATTTCTCTTTATGATATGAATTATATTTTACCTTTCACTCTTTCACTCTTATTCGCCTCATTGCTGCTATAGCTGAGGTTAGCATGCAGAAAGCTGCAGCAACATCAGCTGAGACTTTGTTAGGGTCATTATCCTATCATTAGGGGCACACTGGTCAGGTCAGTGGTTTATAACATGTATATCTTGGAAGAAAGATGAGACTGAGGGGATATGATCTAAACATTTAAAGGGGATCAACACCGTAACGGAGGAGAGTATATTTAAAAGAAGAAAAACTACCACAACAAGAGAACATAGTCTTAAATTAGAGGGGTAACGATTTAAAAGAGATATCCATAAGAATGACTTCACTCGTAGGGTAGTGGAACAGCCTTCTAGCAGAAGTGATAGAGGGTAACACAGTGAAGGAGTTTAATCAAGCATGGGATAGGCATACGACTAGCCTAGATATAAGATATAGTCAGGAACTAATGTAAATATTCTTATTCCCCCCCCCCCCCCCCAAAAAAAAAATATAGGCAGAAATTGGGCAGAATAGATGAGCCGAAAAGTTCTTATCTGCCGATACATTCTATGTTTCTATGTTTATACCGACCAAGCTAAATTCAGTTATTCCTAATACTATTCTCTCGCCCAGCTGCCTTACTGCTATTGTAGTGAAGGTTTCTTACTAGGGGCATGCTGGTCATGTTCAGCCCCCACTGTATTATAAATGAGAAATGTATTATGTTATCTACACTTTACAATTTGTTACATACATTATGTGCTTCTCACCATAATAAAGTTGGCAACAAACATATAAACATAATATAGTTTTAAACATAATATAGGTTTTAGTAAGCTCAAGCGCCAAGTCAAGGTACACTCTCAATAGGGTGGGAACCTACTACCAGCATGTCCTAGGGTGCATTTAAATCATTGGCATGATATACAAAGAGGCAATATTTTTTTATCTAAGGGGCCCTGAAATTTCTGATGGCGGTCCTGCATGTGTAAGTGTGAGTATGCTTGTCTAAGTGTAAAACTGTGTGTGTAATTAAGACTGTGTGTGTAATTGTGACTGTGTGTAAGTGCGAGTATGCATGTCTAAGTATGACTGTGTGAGTCTGTGTGAGTATGCATGTCTAAGTATGACTGTGTGAGTCTGTGTGGGTATGTGTGACTCTGTGTGTGTTTAAGTGTGAGTATGCATGTATGTATGCAGAGGGGATAGATGCCCGATTCCTGAGACATACCATAACCCCAAAATCCCCCATAACCATACCAGCCCATGTTCCCCCCAATAATGGACACGAGACTTGTGATGGTACAACAAGGCCACAGCACTTCTTTATTAAACACATGTCAGGCTGTATAAACCACCACCATCCTTTAATACTTTTATGTATAAAACAGAATACAGCCTGACAAATTGACTAAGCCCTTGCCAGTAAAACCATTTTCCACTTCCACCCATATATTTATATATGGCCACCTTTTTCCAACCAAATCCAGAATCCATAAGCTCGCCTCCCCTCCTCGTCCCTTGAGATGCCATAACTCCATCTGGCCCATCTCTCCCACAATGCTTACCACTAGCCGACTCACTTAGCTCAGTGGGCACGTCAACTACAAACAACTTCCATGTTGCTTTTAAGGTTAAGGGGAGGACCCGAGCACCATTCTCCTTGTAATAACTCCAACTCCATTTTCCAAAACATATCCCCTACTGGCAAGGACAGCCAACCCCCGCCTGCTGCGACAAAAGAAAGTTAATACATAGAAAACACATAAACATAGGGAGGGAGGGTGGGAAAATTGCTACCAGGTGCGTTTACAGATTAAAATGGCTGCTGGGGAGAGAGGCTCCAGGGCTTTTATCAACTCCCCCTTGAAGCCCCTCCCCCAGCCCCCGTCAGTCATCTCTTGCCTCCCCCTCGCCCATACATGTCCTGTACAATTAATTTGCATAATTTCCCAGGGTTCTTGTATGTATGCAGAGGGGATAGATGCCCGATTCCTGAGACATACCATAACCCCAAAATCCCCCATAACCATACCAGCCCATGTTCCCCCCAATAATGGACACGAGACTTGTGATGGTACAACAAGGCCACAGCACTTCTTTATTAAACACATGTCAGGCTGTATAAACCACCACCATCCTTTAATACTTTTATGTATAAAACAGAATACAGCCTGACAAATTGACTAAGCCCTTGCCAGTAAAACCATTTTCCACTTCCACCCATATATTTATATATGGCCACCTTTTTCCAACCAAATCCAGAATCCATAAGCTCGCCTCCCCTCCTCGTCCCTTGAGATGCCATAACTCCATCTGGCCCATCTCTCCCACAATGCTTACCACTAGCCGACTCACTTAGCTCAGTGGGCACGTCAACTACAAACAACTTCCATGTTGCTTTTAAGGTTAAGGGGAGGACCCGAGCACCATTCTCCTTGTAATAACTCCAACTCCATTTTCCAAAACATATCCCCTACTGGCAAGGACAGCCAACCCCCGCCACAGACCCGCTCGTTTAACACCTTAAATCAGCGGGGACCACCCACCACCACCGCCATGGCCTGTTCCAAACCATCCTGCAACGCCAAGTTAAACAGATCAAGGCCCACCTCAGTTAAGTGAACTCCATCACTCCTGAAATACCGAGCCGCATCGGACTCAAAAACCCTATGGCGTATAGTCACGCCCCCCACACCCAACACAAAACGAGACACTCGTTTATTCAATTTCACCCGGCTCCGTTCCAGCGCCCTCTGATTGAGCGCACACCTCCAATAATTACGTGGCACCACCTCTGACCACACCAGCGACACACCAGGAAAGAGCACCAGCAGCCTCGCCAGGTCCCTTTTTATGGTATCCCCCAGGGTCCACACAGGGACCGAACCCAGATCATTGCCCCCCAGATGAATAAGTAAAATATCAGGGGGCCCCAACCGCCGAGACAACTGAACCACCTCGGGTAACAAGCGTACCCACCGCATGCCCCGGAACCCGAACCACCGAACGTCCGCCACGGCTCCCGAAAAGCCCAGGCACTCTCCCCCAGGTCGCACGGCAGCCCGACTCCGTGCCCAGAATATGTACGAGTGGCCTATAAGCCACACCCTCCTAGGCGCAACATCTGTGAATTTAAAGCAGAGGAAACTGAGATCAGACCAGCCGGACGGACATAAGATAGAAACCTGCGGGATTCCCACCGCCCAATCTGCCTGATCGCCCGCTCAGCATAACCCAGCCTTGCGGCCTCAGACGCAGCGCCAATCCGGAACGAGTGACCCCCGAACTCCCGGCTTGGAAGGCCCAGGGCCTCGACTGCCATCCGGAAGACCCTGATAAACTGGAATCTAGACAAAGGAGTCGCATCAGCGTGCACCAGCAATGAATTGGAACCGACCGGTCGGACCAAACCGTACCGGTCAAAACAAGCCACCGGGCATACCATAGAACCGGGGACTTCCCGCAGGGAGACCCACTTTCCAACCCCAAGTACATCCGTCTTGGAGCGCCTGATCAAAAACCTCACCAGACCAGGTTCCCGCACCATATCAGCCGCCAGTATACCCCCTGGCTTCGTTTTTGCCTGGCTAACCAATTCCCCAATACGCAAAGCTCCAAAAAATGCCATGGAAAAGGCTAACCGAAACAGATCCACCTCAAAAGGCGAGTGGCAAACCACCGGCAGTATGTGGCACAGGCCCAGCAACAAAGCCCCGGACACCGGTTTACGGTAATCCACGGAATGAACGCCCCTCCTCCAACCCTTCAACGCCTGACGCACTAGAAACTCCTTAGTCACGTCCCGTAGCCCAGAAGCTCTGAACCAGAAACTGAGGCCTGACATCCGTGCCGTTACTGCCGCGGGCGACAAGCCAGCCGCGTCCCAATGCCACAACAACCACAGTAAACCTTCCAAGCGAGCCCCATCATCCCTAAAACCCCCACGAGCCGACTCCAGATCCAACCATTCCCCCCAAACTTTACCGCTTCCATGTGGATCCAGCGACAGACTGGCTAACCCACTGTGCTATTCGCCCAACCCAAGGTCCCACAGCGTCGACGGGCACGGGATACCCTCCGGGTCCGCCCATGGTGCTGCCGCCCGGAACGTTGCCCACTGCGAACGAGAAAGTGCATCCGCAATTACGTTATGCACCCCAGGGATATGAACAGCACGAAAGGTCACATTAAAATCAAGGCAGTTAAGGACCAGAAGCCGCAACAGCCGAACTACCGGCGGGGAAGAAGCCGTCAGGTTATTCACCGCCAACACCACTCCCATGTTGTCACAGTGGAAGACCACCCTGCGATCCCGTAACGTAGTTCCCCAAAGGACCACTGACACCAGAATAGGAAATAGCTCCAAAAAAGCTAAATTCTTTGTCAGGCACCCCGAACCCCAGAACGGGGGCCAAGTCTCGGCAGACCACTGGGACCCCAAAATCGCCCCGTAGCCCACGGATCCTGAGGCATCCGTGTACAGATGGAGATCTGCGTTGGACACCTCCGGAGCCTGCCACAACGACCGTCCATTGTACCTGCTCAAAAAATCATCCCACACCGCCAGATCATCCCTTAGGGGCCGAGTGAGCCTGACATAATGGTGCGGCCGGCACACCCCCGCCGTAGCCCCCGCCAGACGTCTACTAAACACCCTGCCCATTGGCATAATTTTACAGGCAAAGTTGAGCTTCCCCAATAAAGATTGCAACGCCCTGAGCTGAATTTTTCTCAAGCCGCAAGCCTTAGAAATGTCCGCCCTAAGGCCCAACAATTTATCCTGAGGAAGCCGGCATTCCCCGGCCAGGGAGTCAATCTCAATGCCCAGGAATGAAATACAGGTAGTCGGGCCCTCCGTTTTGTCTGCCGCCAATGGGACCCCAAACGAAGCCAGAACCACCTGGGCCGTCCTCAGCAAATGGCCACAGACTTGCAAACCCGAGGGACCCACCAGCAGGAAGTCATCCAGGTAGTGCATCACTGAGTTGCACCCGGACTCCTCCCTGATTACCCAATCCAAAAAGGTGCTAAAGCACTCAAAATAAAAACAGGAAATAGAACAACCCATGGGAAGGCACAAGTCAACGTAAAACTTCCCTTCAAAATGGCACCCGAGGAGGTGATGACAGTCTGGATGAACCGGAAGAAGCCGGAAGGCCGACTCCACATCGGTTTTGGCCATCAACGCACCAGCCCCTGCCGCCCTCACCATCCGAACCGCCGAATCAAAGGACGCATAAGACACCCGGCACAATTCTGCATCAATGTCATCGTTAACCGACTCCCCATAGGGGTAAGACAGATGCTGGATCAGCCGGAACTTTCCCGGTTCCTTTTTGGGAACCACCCCCAGGGGAGAAACCCGTAAAGCGGCCAACGGGGGCGAATCAAAAGGACCCGCCATACGGCCCAGAGCCACTTCCTTAGCCAACTTATCCCGCACCACCTCGGGGTGCTCAGCCACCGAACGTAAATTACGCAACCGCAAACAAACCTCCCGCTCCTGAAAGGGGATCCTGAAACCAAACTCAAACCCGTGCAACAAAATGTCCGCCGCCCTACGATTCCTATACCGGCTTAGCCATGGGCGCATTGCCCCGACGTCCACCGGCGTCATCCCCCTTTCCGCCCACGTCAGACTTGTCCCCACCTCTCTGACGCTTAAAGCACCGGGTGCTACCCCCGCAACCGGAACACTCATGTTTGAAGCGACAACCGGCGCCAAACTTGCACTGACCCTCATTAAATTGCCAGCACCCTCCCGGTCGTCGTTGGGTCGTGGCCGAGGGAGAGGGCGAACCCAGTCCCCCGACCCCCCCGAGAAAGGACGTCAAACCCCCCTGATGCGAGGCTGGCCGGGTCATAATGGCCAGCCACAGCCCCACGTCCATTTGATCCCAACCCAAAGTAGGCCGTAAAGCAACCCGTTGCCGGAATTGCTCATCATAGCGCCACCAGCTGAGACCCCCATAAATCCTACACGCATTCCAGATTTGATCCTGGTAACAAAACAAGGAGCAACATTTTTCAGGGGATTTCTCCCCAATGACGCTGGCCAAGATGGAGAAAGCCCGAATCCAATTCCCATAATTCTTTGGGATTTTGCGATAACGGTACTTCTCCTTTTCTTTCTCGGCATCCTTCAACTCCTTCTCAGGAGGAGGAACGTCCTCCATGGGGAGGAGCGAATAAATTTCCACATACTCGCCCTTCCAAATACGCTCCCTTACCTCCGGTTTAAGGTGAAGGCCTAAGGGGCCCGACCAACATAAATACGCGGCCCCATGCGCCATCGGTGCAACAGGGTGTGTCAAATCAGCCGCCCCAACCATTGACGCCGACGTACTCGGTGCCGCCGATGTACTAGGCATTGACAAGGGAACCGCAGGGAGCGCCGCAGCAGTGGCCGCCGGCAGCAACAAAGGGGGCGGTAATAAGGGGGACTGTGGGACCCCCGCCGTGCCCGGTAAACCAGAAACCACCCCCGGTGAACCCCCCGTGGAACCCCACACGCTGCCCATCGTACTATCGATGCCCTGCAGGGCCGCACTACCAGAAGGCCCAGCCACCCGGCTCACTTGCTCTATCGCCCCCCGCAAGCATTGCAACAAATCCACCCAAGGCTGACTAGCAGGAGAAACGGTAGCCCCCCCCCCCCACCCACCCCAGAAAACCCCGCCAAAAGTTGCCCCGTGGACTCACCAGTGTCTCCCTGAACCGCGCCCAGAGCCGGCGTGGAGGCCCGGGAGGCCGCTGAATCACGCGCAACCTGGGAAGCAGGATGGGGGACGTAGAGTGGCACAGCACTAGTAGCTGGAGCCTGTGAAGGAGAGACAGGTGAGTACAACGCCAGATCAGGAGGAGAGAGAAGCCCAGCCAAGGGAACCTGGTAAGTAGTCACAGGGGTAGGAGTAGGGGACGGGGTAGGGGGCAGTAAGAGACCCAGGGCCGGATCCTCATCCCCAGAAGACCCACTGCAGCTGCCCACAGCCTCCCCACTGCCCCCCGCCCGGGAGGGTAATCGCAGGGACCCCCGTTTTCGGCCCTGAGGCCTACTCACCACCCTGGCCTGCCGATCCGTGCTCCTCCTCCTGCTAGGCCCCGCATCCGGACGCGGGGGGGAAGGTAGCAGGGCTGTACCGGACCTGGTCACAGCCCTGGATGTCCTCCGTCCGTCGCGCTCCAAACCCCGAGGGGAGGGGCGCGGCCTGCGATCCCCGCTCCCACTAGCCACCGGGGACGGTCGCGTGGCTGCACTAGCAGGCCCGCCGCCGGACGCAGCGGGCCGCGCGGCCGACGGGCGAAGGCCGCTCCTTCGCCCAGCTCCGCTCCTGCTCCGATGAGGCTGGATGGAGCCGGCATCCGGGCTCAGTCGAGTGGGCGGGCGGGACACCCGCCGCGCCCCGCCACGAGGACCCGCGGGAGGCGATGCCACCGCGGGCGTAGCAGCCTGCAGCGCTGCAAACTGCTGCCTCAAACGTCTGCCACCATCTGTAAGAGCCTCAGCCCTCAGGGCAGCGAGCATTGCCTCAATCTCCATGCCTGAGCCGTGAATGAAACACCAGAGCTGCAAAAAATTGCTACCAGGTGCGTTTACAGATTAAAATGGCTGCTGGGGAGAGAGGCTCCAGGGCTTTTATCAACTCCCCCTTGAAGCCCCTCCCCCAGCCCCCGTCAGTCATCTCTTGCCTCCCCCTCGCCCATACATGTCCTGTACAATTAATTTGCATAATTTCCCAGGGTTCTTGTCTAAGTGTGAGTATGTGTGTCTAAGTGTCAGACTGTGTGTGTAAGTCTGAGTATGCGTGTGTAAGTATACGTATGTTAGTGTGAGTGTGTGTATGTGTGTCTGTGTGTGTAAATTTAGTTTATTCAAGTTGACATACAGTTTTGTTATTCTATTGTTTTTTTTATATACATAGATCAAAAAAAATATACAAACATACATAAGTAGGGGATCATCAATTTACAGTACTATATAATTCCCATAGCCTAATATACACAAGCATACATGAAGAGGGGATCAACAATTTACAATAGTATGTAATTCCCCTAACTTTTCCCCCCTTGCCCACCTCCCACAAACAGGACATACTGTTTACAAATTCTACACGTTACAAATATTCTTTAAAATATAAAAAGAGTGTGGATATTTTTTAACATTTTAAAGTTGGGGAGGAGTGCCAAATACAGGATCAGGCCCGGGTGCCAAATGCTCTAGGTACGCACATTGCACCCAGGACATGCCCCATCACCGACACTGCACACCCAGAACATGTCCCATCACTCACTTTGAAGACCCATGACATGCCCCATGACCCACACTGAAGACCCAGGACATGCCCCATGACCCACATTGAAGACCCAGGACATGCCCCATCACTAACAGTGCACACCCAGGACATACCACAACACCCCAGGACATGTCCCATCACCCACATTGCACACCAAGGATTTACTCCAGCACATGCCCCATCACTAACATTGCAGACCCAGGACTTACTCCAGCACCCACAACTCCCTGGTGTCTAGTGGCAGGCATCATAGTATCTGTGAACTGCCCAGACACATAGAAATCTGATATTTTTTGAAAGTGTCACCCAAAGCGACACTTTTTGTTTGGAAAGCGTTGAATACAGCCCTGAGTGAGAGCTGGGTAGGATTTCCCCTAGGTTAATTACCGGTTTATTCTATGAGTAGATGAGTAGTACACTAGTAGGGAGCACAGCAGTTGTATATAGTAGTATCTGTTAGTGAGGAGGGCAATGCAGGGAGGAGACGAGGTGTGAGGTCTTTGTAGGTTAAAGACATAATTTTAAATATATCCTAGAGCAGAGTCTAAAGCAACCCCAAGACATCAGACGCAGGGTACAATTGTAGTGTTTTCAACGGTGATGGCAAAGTCAGGTACAGGGATGGAGTTTGAGGCAGAGAAGATGGTCAGCTTAATTTTAGAGAGATTACATTTTAGGTAGCGATCAGACATCCAGGTGGAGATGGCTAACAGACAATCCATGACACGCAACACAACAGAGGGTTGAGGTCAGGGGAGGAGAGGTAGATCTGTTATTTATACAGGTGGTATTGGAAGCCTAAAGAGCTGATATGTTTTCCTTGAGAGGAGGAGTACAGGGAATACCCCAGCGGGCCAAGGACTTCCCCTTGAGGAACCCCCAACAGAGAGCTGAACACATGTCTCTGCTGCAAGCACCATGGTGAAGGAACGTTCAGAATGATAGAACTCAATCAAAGAGAGAGAGCCACACCACCTAGGCTGATTGAGGATAGTATGTTAAGAAGGAGGATCAGATGCCTTTTTGGCAGATAGTAAGTACGGTAATCAATTCGATACTCTAGTGAGGGCTGTTTCAGTAGAGTGTAGGAATTGGGAAGATAGGAGGGGGGAATGATGGTGGTCAAATTCTTTTTCAATTTAACAGCTATCTGTGCCTTAGATATGGCTGGGCAGTGAGGAGAGAATCTTTAATCCTCACACACCTTATGTGCCTCTGTCTGTTGCTGGTTAACAAGGCAACAAGCCAAAGATAGAATTTGTTTTTTTGCCTAACTTTTTTGTGATATTTTTAGTGATTCATTTACCTTTTGTCTTTTTGAGCTCTGCCATACTTACGTCTATCTGCCTAAGGTTACCCTTAATTTGTTAGCTAATCCCCCTTTATTTTTCTGGGAGCTCTTTTGTTATGGAAGCCTCCATCACAGAGTCTCCTGGAGAGGATTGATGGCCAGCCTCTTCCCAACAGACTATGGCCCTGGCCTGAAAAGCTGTACACTATACTGCTGGCACTGGGTTTGCTAAAACATTTCCCAGGCATGCAGAAAAAAAAACAAATTTTCTGATGTGCAATTAAATATTACAAAGTAAAGCGTGTACAGACTTGTTGGCCCTGTTATTATTGAGTTATTTTTATTTTGTTATTTTGTGCTTGTCGGCCCATGTTATTATTGAGTTATTGAATGTTATAAGTATTTCCTGTCTGTTTGCGAATCTCCCATTGTCTTTGTGTTAAGATGTCTGAACCTCCAAGGTGTGATATAATGTTATGTCCATTGTGCGCTGTAAATTCAATTACCTGAAACGTGTCATGCTGTGGTCTTTTAATTAAAAAAACTCTCTTATAACACTGCTGTTTTAGTTTCTGGTATATTGTATGTTAATTCCTGCTTGATATAATTTTTGCCTGTACAAAAGTCTGTGTTAGGCTCAATAAACCAGTTATTCATTCTACATTACGTCTCGACTGGTTGCCTGGATGACTGAGATATTGGGGGATTCCAGACTAAAATCAATGTTCTCAGTCCTTCTGAGAGCAATCTGTCTGGAGGAAGGGTTTCGTCACAGCTTTATTAGCTTCTGCTTGACTTATAGTGGTGGGCAGCTACTCTATTATCTACAGGACACGCTGTCTGAGAAGATACTTGCTTATATGACAACAATCAGTGTTCATATTAATTAATAATTAAGCAGAAAAGCAGTAGTAATATTATGGTGCACCACTAACCGATTTGTGACCTGTTTTTTCAGAGTGAGTGGGAACAGAGGAGGCTGTGAGGGAAGCGTTCTGCGCTCCGCTCCAGCCGCACAGATTCAATAAAGTTTGTTTTAAAAAAATGTGACCAAAGTTACTGAGGGGCAAAATATTGGCATATTAAATGGCACAAGAATGGCATATTGAGGGGCAAAATACCGGCATAGTAAATGGCATTTTGAGGGGAAAATACTGGCATATTAAATGGCAAAAGAATGGCATATTGAGTGGCTAAAAACTGGCATATTGAGGGGTAAAATACTGGCATATTAAATGACAAAAGAATTGCATACTGTCAGAGGTATTGAATAATACAGTAATCTCGAGACTGGTACATATGAATAAAGCAAAAGCAAAAGATAACGAGATGGATGCAAGCAACTTCCATTTGTCTCAGTTTTTGGACATCCTTCTGGGTGTTTAAATCTTATTCTTTGTCCCTGAGGCTATAAGAAACTCTTCCACATCCCTAACTCTGTTATCTGAAACCAAATATTTTACTGATAAGTTCATAGTATCACCGGAACAGACAAGGTGGCATTTGTTAGTAAAAGGTTTATTACTCTATGCCACATCTCACTGTATTTATGCAGACACAGCTGTGTCTATATACATTCAAGAGGAGAAGGGGGGCTTCTCTTCAACTTGCTAGCCCACCCAAACTGGCAGACACAGACACAGACTGTGAAACTATTTGGATCTTATATTTAAATAATCTAATAAGGGTTATTATAAACACACCTAGATGATTCAAATCACCCATTAAAATATATAATTATATTACACCTTCTCTAATAAATATTTAAAGTATAATTAATCCTACGTATCAATTAGAATATTGTTTTTATCGTTTTATTAGTGTGGTATAAATGTTATAATGTGGAATGATAAGAATATTTACTCCAATTTGAAATGATATTAACACTTCTATATATTTCAACATATATATATATTTTCTCACATTATACTCACAATCCAGGTATAGCTATACATCATGACATCATCTCATTTAAATTAAACACACCCATTCACTTTAATTGGGTAGAAGTTACATAGAACAGGGTGTGAATCTGAGATAAGGTTTGGTTGACAAGTGAATACTAGAGGTATAGAGGGGAATACCTGAGATACCTGAAAAGACCTGGGGGGACTGATTTTGGGAGAGCTGACACTAGTGGGTGAGAGATGGGAATGTTTTAGAAACGGGCTGAGTCTCTCTCCTTCTGGGGAAAACTCAAGAATATGAGGCTTTTAATAGTACATGTTCACTATAACAATAGACATATCCATACACATACACATAGTATTGAGCTCAGTCCCAGGAGAAACTCCTATCACTCAATTCTTCAACGGAAGGAGTCTCAACTGCAAACCAACCTCTGCTGTTAATGTATAAATGTGGTAATTTGTTTCTAGCATAATCTCAATTTTTATGGATGTAATTAGCATATATATTTGGGTAAATTAAACTTAAATCACACAATTTCTGGGATCTATATGTTTTAGCCTGGTGTTTATCTGTCATCCTTTCTGCATTAGGAAGCCAGAGGAATATCCTAGAGATATTACCAAGAACCATAAATTCTTATAGTCTAGCTATTTACCCAAATATGTAATATCTAATCTCCAGAGATTATGTAAGATTCTTATTCTTAAAGCCTAAGCTAGAAAGCATACATTGTCATTTACCGGGCATATTAAGAAATAGTCACCTTGAGTAGTCATATGATTTAGTATATTACCTTACCTAAGCAAAGTATATCCTGGTAATTTGTAGGTAATTATGGTGTACTATCAGTAACTATTTTAAATACTATTCATTATCAATGTATGTTGTATCTAAATAAAATGCATGGCCACCTTATGGTCAGAAACGTAACTGCATAGTAAATTATACTGCATGCATGTTGATCCAGCTACGGAGTTGCATAATTCATGTTTTATGCTATTCACCTCTGTTTTAAGTCATACATGTGAATTATCATTTACATCTATGGATATTGCATTTTGTTGTTACGCTATATTGCTTATTGTTTGATCTTTATTTTCTATTCAATAAAATCATTATTATTTTATTAATAATTGCTGCATTGTATTTACTTTTGTAAAAACGTCACCCAAATCTCTATATACATAACAAATTCTTTTTATGGGTATTTTTGGTTGGACCCATACATATGAATCATCAATTTTTCATATTTTTAATGATTCTTCATTAATAACCCATATTCATATTTTTATAGTTATTAATATCCGACAATACTGAGGGGCAAAATACTGGCGTATTAAATGGCTTATTGAATGGCTAAATACTGCCATACTGAATGGCAAAATACTGACTTGTTGAGTGGCAAAATATTACTGGCATACTGAGTGGCATAATATTACTGGCATATTGAGTGGCAAAATGAGTGGCAAAATATTACTGACAACTGCCCTCAATTATCGGCCAACTGCTCCCAACCACCCTCTATATTACACTAGACCGGATAACTTGCTTGTGAGGGTAGGTGGGGCGAGTGGGAAATATTGTCGCGGGGGGGTAGGGGGCCCAGAAAATTTGTTCAGTAAGGGGCCCTGAAATGACTGGTGGCGGCCCTGCGTGCACCCCCCTATGCCGGCTCTGGCACCGTTTGTCCCAGAGCCGGCCCTACAATGTGGCAATTTCCCCAGGCGGGAATTGCTTGCTAGCACCGACACTTTAATTACACCTGCCGCTCGGGGAGTGAGAGTAGAGCGAGGGGTGCATGCTCCGCCCCCTCGCGCTGTGACACTGTCACGTGAGTTCCAGCACTCATAATAAGTGGAGTCGGAACTTTAAAGAGGCAGACACCATCTGAACAATCCTCCTCTCTGCAAAAGAAGGTAGAAGAGCAGAGCGGAGAACAAACATCAACTTTTTTTTTTTTTGGTTAAAAAGAAAAGAAACAAGTGTAAGTGGTAAGTGTGTCTCAGGTTATGTGTGTACTGGTGTCACTGTGTGTGTAAGTGGTAAGGGTGTGTGTAAGTGTGTCACTGTGTCTGTGTAAAGGTGTGTGTGTAAGTGTGTCACTGTGTCTGTGTAAGGGTGTGTTTGTGTGTCACTGTGTGTGACTGCAAGGGTGTCTTTGTGTTTAAGGGTTTCAATGTGTGTTAGGGTGTGAATGTGTGACAAATTTAGAGCATTTAGATGTATTTATTTTCCACACTATACATTATACTTGTATATAAAATGTATGGAAGGTTGGTGGTGTGGGAGGCGTGGCGGGTCAGAGGAGGGGGGCACCAAAATGCACCTTCGCCTGTGTAGACAAAAATCCTTGTGCCGGCCCTGTTGTCAGCACTTTAAGGGGCGGCATGCCGCCTTCACTGAGATTCATTTTAGGTTTTTTTCTCTTTGCTTGTGATCTCGTCTCCTGGACTGCATGCTGTTAACCTTATGAAATGGACCGCTCTGCCCGCGCTGTCACAGTGCACCGGATCTGTAAGGAAGAGCCAACGGGCAGTGCAGAAGTGCCAGCACAACGTGGTGTGTGAGACCACACACCATAAATAGGCAAAGCCTATTTATTGTGCTATTAATAGCTATTAGAACTGTTATATTATATTAATTATTATAAACAACTATAATCTTCTTTACCACTCTATTTGAGTAGCAGTTAGCACAACAGTTGGTTGATCTGACCTCCTCCTTGTCTGATATGGCAACCCGCTAAATTGTAAGGCAAACACTGCCATTTAATTAAACAAGTTGATCCTAAGTTGCTGGATCAAATAGCTGATAATTTAACCCCTTAGTGACCGAGTGCTATGTTGCATTTGACGTGCCTTGAAGACCAGAATTCCATTATTTTTGTCATACGTTTACTGAACTGTGAATTTCTTTCTTTGTGTTCAGTCCACCCACACAAATTATATATCATTTTTTAAAGGACAGATAGGGCTTTCATTTTATACTATTATTTTCATCATATGATATCATTTACTATTAAAAAAATAGAAAATATGATGAAAATATGCCATAAAAAACACTTTTTCCAACTTTGACCTGATTTTTTTTTTTACACAATTACAAATGGTAAAAAAGACCCCGTCTATATATTTCTACTATTTGTCCTGAGTTTAGTAATATCAATGTTTCCTTGTTTGTCTATGTTTTATTTCACGTAATAGGGCAATAAGCAATATTAGTGTTTTTTTTTTGTTTTCTAACCATTTTCTTCTACAGTGATTTTTTTAACACAAACCCTAAATTTACCCCAACTCTAAATTTAATCTAACCCTAAATTGACCCCCACCCCTTAATCTAACCCTTGTAATCATCCGAACCCCCATTTAACCCTAATTATTACCCTATTTGGACCCTAACCCTAGATCTAGGTTCAGTAGATCAAGGGTTAGCTTTTTCCATTTATTTATTTATTTAATTTATTTATTTAATTAATTTTCTATTTTTAACTGTAATACCGCCTAACTGCCTGTAGGGGCAGTCAAGTAGCGGTTTCAGAGCGACGGAAGAGGTTTCTCCTGCTCCTCCGATACAGCACACACCCGCGATCACCTGGTGATCGCGGTGCCCAGGAGGGCACAGATTGTGTTGCATGATGCCTCGATAGAGGCATCATGCAACACTTTAACACACATAGGCAGTGATCAGCTTTCACTGCCTATGTGTGTTTGCGCGCATACGATCACATTCGCGGTGATCGTATGCGCGCGGGGGGGGGTCGAGGGGGGGCTGAAAGCCCTCTCAGAGGCTGCTTCGGATCCGAAGCAGCCTCTGAGAGTAGCTGCAGGCATGTAGTGTTGCGCTAATGAGCGCAACACTACATGAAAACGGAGGACGTATATATACGTCCTCATGGTCCTTAAGGACCATGCTTTTCAGGACGTATATATACGTCCACATGCGTTAAGGGGTTAAAGGACATATTGAGTATACCCCTGTTTGATGAGTTTTATTGCTGTGGAGTTCTGTGATACACTCATACACATATAAATACAGAGCTCCTAAAAATAGGAACTCCAGAGGAAGAAAGAGGCATAGAGGAACACTTTGGAGTCATTGTGTATAGATTGTGTTTGATTCAGTATTGACAATGTTTGGGTGAACGCCTTTATAGTCTAATAGTGTCAAACAGACTACAGAATAAAACACTCCACTTACCAGCTAGCAATAAACCACAGCTCAACTTAAAAAAAAAAGTCTTTACTTTTTCATGTCAAAAGTGTTAAAAATACATTGATTTATAGTTTCAATAAATATTTTAAAATGTTGAACCTGATGTGGCACTTACTAAGAAAACAGAAAAAGGATGGATTTGCTTAATCAGCAACTCAAATACATGTTTCACCACTCCTACTACCAGTTTTTCTCCAACAGAAAAAAAGGACATTTACATTTCTGTTAAGTTAGGAGTTACTTGATTTCTAAAACAGCAAAGTGATGATAAACATGAGAGAGTGGAAAAACATTTCCAAATTAAAAAAAAAAAAATCAATGAATGTTCTTAATGATCAGTTTAGTCAATCTTGATTTTATATGCCTGGCTTAGCACACTTGTGCTTGTGTTGCTGTAACTGGTTCCAGTAGCTGACCAATTCATGAGGTTTAAACGCATGAGAAGTAACTAGTTGGTTATATCCACAGTCAGAATAGGAGACTCTCCAGTGGTTAAAATCCGATTGGCTCGGTGGTGGCACCGGTTCGATGCCCAAGTTGGCAAGACAAATTCCGATATACACATCCTCTAAATGCAATCGTTTGATGGTGAGAGATGCTCTGAATATCTTGGCTGCCATGTCTCCAGAGAACACGTAACCAGTTCCAGAACAAAATATGGGATACATGTCTCCCGGATATAGATCTGGGGGCATGTACCACTTGCTGTCTTTGTTACGATTGGGTGCATATCTTTTCATTAAATACCCTGTAAAATAATTGGTCCGTGGTGGAAGGTCTGGCTTCAGTAGCTTATTTATTAAATATTCTGTATTGACAAACATATCACTGTCTGTCTTCATGACGTATTGGACATTTGGACAATACGTGGCTACCCAGTTCATACCCATGAGTGTCTTAATAGTCAGATTGTTGTAGGTGTCTAAATATTCCTGTTGGATGATATCATGGTATCGCAGGCTTTCATCCACAATAGCCTGTTGACTTTCATCGTGCTCTTTGGTATTGTGGCCTAACAAAAATAACCTCAATATTCTGATATCTGGTAATAGATCTTCTTTTCCCCAAGTTTGCCTGATAGCTTGTCGAGGGTCTCGTTGCCATGGTATTGTAGCTATAAGCAATATAAGAAAAGGAGTGCTCTCTTGACATTTTGAGGGTTCATTAATGATGTACGCATAGTGATCCCTTTCCCGAGTTGCCATTCTTTTAGATGACTGTTTGGTTCCATTTCTAGACTCCTCTAAAGAGAAAGTCATAGGCCTAATGACCTTTATTGAATTGTTTATCTGACTTTGTCTTGCTATAAAATAACTCATACTGTGCAATTTAAAGTTGTCTCTAACAAATTTCCTTGGAAACCAGCTATGCATCAGCAATATGACAAACAGGAAGAGCAAAACCACCAATCCAGTTGCAAAGCATTGGGACACCAAGCTTCTCGTATGCCACTTAAGACAAGGAGGCCAAAAGTGCAGCTTCTTCCAGAGAAGCATGATGGAATTACATACAAGGACTCGCCGTTTAAGGTTTCTTTTCTTCCAAAATGTTTCACTGTTATCCACACACTGTTTCGAGATAATGAAGCTTCTCTTTTCAGACTGGAATCACTATTTGAAGAAAAAAAAAACATGTTAACAAAGGTACAAAAAGGGTCATAAAAAGGCACAACATTTTCAAAATAATCTGGCCACAAATGGGTTAATGTTCATTGCTAAGTTAAAAATGAAAACTGAAATTCAGGGATGTATCGTGCCCCTGAGTGACCGGTATGCTGCCAGTCCGGAGTACACCTGTCACTCAGGGGCACTATGTATTTTGTGTATTTCTGGGGGGGAGGGGGTGTTCCGAATAGATAGCACACAAACCCCGGAAATACACAAAATACATCCGAGGGACCAACAGCAGCTGCGAATTCCGCATCAGAGTCACTCACTCTGTTGCCGATTCGACCAGCACAAAAAGTATACAAAAATTCTCAGTGGTTGCTACACTCTTTACAGCCCTTGTTGCTGCCACGAGAATCGGCAGAATCAATAAATAAAAGTTTAACAATCATAGGAGCCAAGTTAAGGCAGCCATTTGAATTGACCAGTGACTGTAGTATGAGGATGAAACACCATTTATTACATTACATTAACATTTATTTATATAGCACCAAAAATTCAAGTAGCGCTAGGTTCAGAGCATAGAGGGAAACTACATACTAAGTTAGACAAACTGGAACAAACTGATACATGAGATAGAGAGCCCTGCTCGCAAGCTTCCATTCTAGAGGTGCCGTACAGGGAAAGACCCTCATTAGGTCCTTTAACCCTTCATGACGCACTTTTTCCCCTTTTTAATAATTTTAGTCCCTGTAGAAAGATTAGACTTTAAATTGTTTGGAAACGGCCTTACAACCCTTCGCAGTTTGATGGGCAGCAACAATTGCTTCTATAAAATCATTGTGTTAACACAAACCTGAATGGTCCAGACCAGCAAACTGCCAAAACTTTTATAGAGGTGGTCACACTTGATCGCCTGATGATCAATCAAACATTTGATTAGCAGCACCTATCTGCTACTTAACCTCTTAATTCCTATGGAACCAGTAAGGGTGTACTTCGTTGTTCACACATAGCTTCTCCATTTTGGCATTATTTCTGTTAAAAGTTATCACTTAAACATTCTTAGCAAAATAAATGCCTAAATTAGGAGTAAAATGTGTTTTGAATGTGTCGGTGGAGTCCGCTGTTTATGACATCACCTTTGACTTTATATGCTAATGAACTGCTTTGCAATGGGAAATGTTTAATTTTCATAACAAGACACAGACACATTAAAAACACATTTTTCTCCTAATTTAGGCATTTGTTTGCAATTTTGCACTGTTTAGGTGATGCATGACCCAGTGTAATATGTCATGTGTTCCTGTTCATCTGAGATTGTATTTATCTAATTTTAAGACCTGCAAAGGAATAGGTGATTGTTATTATATCCTGAGATGTAAAACCATTTCCAACCTGATACACTGGAAATACCAGCAAATACACACATTCCTGTTTTAGTCAAATATATATATAAACATATAATTAAGAATTACAGTTTACTATAGATAAGTTTCAACACTTTTTATTTGCGCCCAGCCTCCATCTTTGAGCAAGCCAAAACATAAAAAGAAGAATTATTTACTGCAACGTCTACCAACTGAAAAATAAAATGTGATGTTTCCTTTTTAAAGGGACTGTCTGGTTCCTAAAATGCATCTTGCAAATGTTAATGTATATTGATGTGCTTTCAAAGTACTTTAAAATGCATGTTTTACATTTTTCATTGCTTGAAATATAAAATACAGCTAGATGAAATTGTGAAATTACAGCAGTTTGCAAGAAGCTAGGACTGCCCACACTAGCTGAGTAAAGTTCCTTTTTCCCCTATTCCATTCATATGAATGGCATTTCCTGTCTCTCTGGTGATGCCATTAGACAATGTGTTGCACTGTTAAGAGATCCTACTGTGTACAAGAGCAAAGGTCATTCAGAGTCCACATAATGTATTCAATTCAAGGAGCGCACAAAGTGACCAAATGAAACAAAACTTTATTTATTCAGTGTATATATAATCAGAGATGCCACGCCTGCAGTAAACATGCAGAGTAATCACTGGGGGAGGCCTTGATTCACATATTGAAAAATTAATTTAAACAAATGCCTGCATTAAATCACACTGGGAAAAAAGTGGGAGAAATTCTTATGAATGGGGCTCTCGTTTGGTTCACAGAAAGGCAATAGTACTACACGTTTTCTATAAGCCGAAAGTCTATAAGCCGAAGGTCGTTCGGTTTATAGACTTTCGGTTTATAGAATACATGGAATTACATTTAATTCTATGTATTCTATAAACCGAAAGTCTATAAACCGAACAACCTTCGGCTTATAGACTTTCGGCTTATAGAAAACGTTTAGTAGTATTGCCTTTCTATGAACCCATTCATAAGAACGTTCGGTTTATAGAATAGCAATAGGATTACATGTATTCCATAAACCGAAAGCCTATAAACCAAACGTTCGGTTTATAGACTTTCGTCATTTGGAATGAATGTAATAGTACTATTGGCTTTCTCTACACAGAGACAGAGTCTCCATTCATAAAAATTTATGAATGGAGACTCTGTCTCTGTTTAGAGAAAGCCAATAGTACTGAGTCTCCATTCATACATTTTCATTTTTATTTATTTATATTTTATTATTTTTAGCAATAGGATTACATGTATTCTATAAGCCGAAAGTCTAGGAATACATGTAATACTATGAGCTTTGGAAGTTATTGTGAAGTCTGCGGTATAGAGTCATGGGTAGCAAGTGTGACATATCTATGGACTTCATAAATTGCAACAAATTAATAGAGGCAAGAATTATGTATGTGACATGCACTGGATGGAAATTATTAACAATATTCCATATTTTGACTGGGGTAGTTCCACCACACATGGGGGAGGACACTTTTAGGTACACCTTCCCATCTCTGGGCCGGCTTGAAAACCTGAGTTAACCTGACAAGGTATAAATCTAATGATGGAATAATGGCCAGTGTGCTTACTAGGGGCCAAGATCTAATTTTGTGTAAGTTGCCGTCATTTCCTTGCCGCAGTCCCTCGGACAGAAAATACTGGTACTCCTCCATCTAAGTGAGTAGTTAGGTTTTCTGTTAATTTCTCCTTTTTATTTTATCTGTTTTGGTGTAAATAATGTGTCATCTGTTTTATTTTTTGTACGCACTGTGACTTCTTTTGTTCATAATAAATATTCCTTTATTAAGTTCTGCCTTTGTCTGGTATAGAGACTCACGTTACCTGATTAGACCAATCGCATAGATATTGTGTTGCAGCATATTTTGTGGGTTTTGTCTAATTTGCTTGGGGGACCAAGGCACTCCATTTATAAATTGTCTTGGTGGTGGCAGTGTTAGGACATTAGTTATATCAGTATAATTAAGTGTGGGTGATGTTAAAGGGGGGTTTTATCTTTATTTCTAGTCTAGGGCAGACAGAAAGTAAATTTTAACCCTTGCACCACCATAACCCAGTCACATGCACTCTTGGAGTAGGGTGCATTCGTGACACTAACGATAATATTCTTTATTTTCTACGTACCTACATAAATGTTTTTTTTTTCTTTATTCACATTTATCTTGATACAATTAACACAAAACTAAATACATTGCAAACAGCTGACTAAGACGATAACAGATAAATAGGACAATTACCAGAACACAACAAAAAAATAAATATGGGGGGAGCGGTGCGTATTGTCTAAAGTGACAATGCTCAGCTTCTAAAGTGCATATCCATTTACTCCAGGAGTCTATATATGGGCTGTGGTATAATGTTTGTTTTAGTATCCCTATTTCCATTTTGATATGATATATAACTTGATGTTTAATTTCTTCCCATATGGGTAATTTGTTTGTTTTCCAGGCTGTTGCTCTTGCAAGTATGGCTGCCACTAAGATGTGTATGATTAGTGCAATCGTTTGTTTATTTATTCGTGCATGTGTAATAGGATCAATTTTTGGTCCATGTTTAATCTACAGCCCATCATCATTTTAATTTTTTCAATTATGTCTTGCCATAGCTTTCGAACCTCGGGACACGTCCACCAGATATGTGTGTAATCTGCTGGATTTTTTCATCTTTAATCACCCTATGCAATCCATGAGAATAGACATCACGCTATCGTCAGATTGAGCACTTTTTCAAATGTAATATTTCAGTCATTCAACATATTTGACATTGATTATAAATTGATTAGGATACTTGCATGTGTTAAACATTAGAGATCAACCAGCACCACACAGTAAACTGCAGAACATATCCTTCATGAGAAGGTATCTTACACACGCAGATCATCTTCTCTACTTCAGCTGGCTTTAACAGGTTACTTGGAAATATAGGAAAGTTACAGAACATTGAAGGGTCTACTCAATAAAGAGAGAATTGAAGGGATTTCAACTTTTAGACCAATGTTGTAAAGTGGGTGATGAGGAAGGTCCTGAGAGTGAAGTGGGTGTTGTGGGCAAGTCTTGAGAGCAAAAGTGGGTGCTGGGGCAGGTCCTGAGTACAAAAGTGGGAGCTGGGGCAGGTCCTGAGTGCAAACATGGTTCCTGATTGCAAAATAAGCTGCTAGGGGTGGGTCTTGAGTGCAAAAGTGGATGTTTGGGGCAATTTATGAGTCCAAAAGTGGGTGCTGGGGCAGGTCCTGAGTGCAAAAGTGGGTGCTGGGGCAGGTCCTGAGTGCAAACGTTTTCCTGAGTGCAAAAGTAGGTGCTAGGGTTGGGTCCAGAGTGCAAAAGTGAATATGCGGTTCAATTCTGGCCGCCTTATTTAAAAAAAAAAAAAAGACATTATAGAACTAGAGAGTGTAGAGGAGGGCTACAGGGAATGGAAATATTTAGTTATGAAGAAAGGGTGTATAAGTTAAATCTGTACACGCTACAAGAACGGTGGCTTAGAGGGATATGACAATGTTATTTAAATATGTACAGGGCCCATACAAGGGGCTTTCTAAAGACCTGTTCAATAACAGAACAAAGGACAAGATGTTACCCGCTAAGACTTGAAGAAAGGAGATTTAGTCTATGACAGCAGAAGGGATTTTTTTACAGTAAGGACAATAAAATGTATGGAATTCAGGAGATGCACTGGAGAGCAGAGGACAAAATTAGAATAAACCAAGTAGAATACCCAGTAGTGATACGTTCCTCGATACAGTGGCAAAAGAAAAGGGGAGTCAATATTGATAGAAAAGAGGGTGAACATAGAAATTAAATATCAAGAAGTGGATATAAATGGTAGATATATTATTTTAGTCTGTGAACTCAACGGAGTGAAGTATACTTTGGTCAACGTGTATGCCCCAAATAGCTCCCCGGTGCGTTTTCTGAAGGGTATAACGGCCAAGTTGGAAAAGGTCCAACAAGGAATTTTATTGATGGCGGGAGATTTCAATGCTGTGGCAGACCTCGAAATGGATTGAAAATCAGATAAAGGTGACATAATGGATAAAAATTGCATTCATTTGGCACAGGCATTTCAAAAATATGTGTTAACAGAAGGCATGCTAGATCGATGGAGAGCATTTCACCCCGCTGATAAAGAGTTTACTTGCTACTCAACAGCATATAACTCGTACTCTAGTACTGACACTATTATAGGTAATGTTTGGGGAACAAAGCATGTTAAAAATGTATTGATCAAGGATATAACATGGTCAGACTACAACATCATAGTCCTAGAATTGAAGAGCTGCCACAAACAGATCTGTAGAGCACCATGGAGGTTAAGTAATTATCTACTGAATAATAAGCAAATTGTGCAGTGCATCTCTGAAATGACTGATGACTGACCTTTTTTTCAGGAAAACAGTGGGGATGAGGTGTCTGATCATATGGTATGGTGTGCATATAAAGCAACTATGAGAGGCTACTTAATACAACTGGGTGCTGAACATAAAAAAAAAAACAAGGGGAGCTGAAATCTCTGATCAATATGTAGAATTTTTTACGATCTCTGGACACAATAAAATATTGCCCAACAAACAAAAAGCAGATAAACTTCCCGAGTTGAGAGATAGAGTTAACGATTTAATTATTTTAGAGACAAATAAAAAATAGAGTTAATTGGAAATTTAGGAGTTCAGTATTAGAGGCATTTGGCTTTTCGGGCTGGATTCTAAGGCCAACAATGCTGTTGTACACCGTCCCATCAGCAAGGATAGTCGGACCAGGTATTTCATCAGTTCCCAATAGGCCACAGAACAAGACAGGGGTGTCCTCCTTACTAAATATCCTGACATTGGAATCTCTGGCAATAGCCGTTAGAACCAACCAAAAGATAAGAAGGGTAAAAGTAGGGAAACATGAATTTAAACTCCATATGTACGCTGACAATATCCTTATTACAATGTATAATCCAATTAGCTCTATCCCTTAATTACTTGGTGAACTCCTAGGAATTCAGTAAGGTATAAATTGAATATAGAAATGACCTCTGCCTTATCGTTTGGGCTTTCCCTGAAACTTATGAAGAGGAAATATATGTTCAGGTGGGCACAAGATTATTTAGAATATTTAGGAATCAAGATCCCAGTAGATCCTACAAGATGGATGTAGGCAATTTTTATACCTTTACTAATAAGTACAAACAAAAAACTAAAGGAATTGAAAAATACTGAGGTATCCTGGTGGGAAGAATAAATATTAAGGTGTATATTCTCCCAAAATGGCTCTATCTTTTTAGACTTCTACCAATTAAAGTCCCGGAGGCCTGACTAAACTTGGCAAAGGCTTCCTTCACAAACTTTATCTGGCATAAAAATAGACCTAGAACTGCCCTACAAACGCTTTCAAGAGGGACAGACAGAGGAGGGGTAGGACTGCAGAATCTAAAAAAATATTATGACGCAAACACGTTACAGCATATAATAGTCACGGTAAGGGGGTCCTATGTTATAGAAGATTGGTATATAATGGAGGCCAATCTACTGAGGAAAACAAAAACCCCAGATTTATTATGGTTAAAATATAGCTCTGACACAGAATTCCAGTGTTCTAATACATCTCATGAATACTTGGAATAGCAAGAGGAAAAAAATTGGCCTAAAGAATAAAATAATGAAGTGTACAGAAATAGAGACATTAGGTGCCTTAATAGAAAGTCTCAACTTAAAAGGTATGGGAAAGAAACAGCATAAAGAAATTAGGAGCTATATAAAAGAGAAAAGATAAAACCCTTCAATGACATCCAAGAAGAGTTTGAGCTTAGCAGTAAAGAGATCTTCAATTACATAAGAATTAATTAATATTTGGATATATATCTGATGATAACTCATACCAACTTGAGAACAAAACTAGCTTCCCTGCTAAAAAACTAATCAGTAAAAGTTCCCCTGAGGGAATATTACAGCTTGGTCGAGCCAGACATAGCGCAGTCAAAACCTGCAGCACTAAAGAAATGGAGAATAGATCTCAAAAAAAGAAATAACCTGGAAGGAGTGGTGTAAGGTAGTGGACAGACCACACCGATTTGTCCACTGCTTAAACCTAACAGAGACCTTTTATAAAATGATAAATAGGATGTATTATATGCTGTCAAGAGTGTCACACATGTATATACAAAAGTCCTAATGCATGCTGGTGCTATGGGGCAGAAGAAGGAAAATACTGTATATACTCGAGTATAAGCCGAGTTTTTCAGCACATTTTTTGTGCTGAAAAATGCCCCCCTCGGCTTATACTCGAGTCGGTGTCTGGGGGAAAAAAAAAATCTAAAACTTACCTCGTTCCTGCTCTGTCCCCCGGTGCTCTGAAGGTGAGTGGCTGTGAGGGAAGCGTTGTGCGCTCCCCTCCAGCCGCGCGGTCAACAAAGTGTGTTTTTTTTAAACAAACTTTATTGTTCCGCGCGGCTGGAGGGGAGCTCAAAACGCTTCCCTCACAGCCACGCACCTTCAGAGCACCGGGAGACGGAGCAGGAACGCGGTAAGTACTGGGGTCTGGGGAAGGGGTGGCATAACGAGCATACTAAGGGGCAATATGCTGGCATATTAAATGGCCCATTGGGGGCAATTTCCTGGGATATTAAAATGGCATATTGGGGGCAAAATCCTAGCATATTAAATGGCATATTGGGGGCAAAATCCTGGCATATTAAATGGCATATTGGGGGAAATATCCTGGCTAATAAAATGGCATATTGGGGGCAAAATCCTGGCATATTAAATGGCATATTGGGGGCAATATCCTGGCATATTAAAATGGCATATTGGGGGCAATATCCTGGCATATTAAATGGCATATTGGGGGCAAAATCCTGGCATATTAAAATGGCATATTGGGGGCAAAATCCTGGCATATTAAATGGCATATTGGGGGCAATATCCTGGCATATTAAATGGCATATTGGGGGCAATATCCTGGCATATTAAATGGCATATTGGGGGCAATATCCTGGCATATTAAATGGCATATTGAGGGCAATATCCTGGAATATTAAATGGCAGATTCGGGGCAATATTTACCAGTAGCTCCCTCATTTCCCACCCTAGGCTTATACTCGAATCAATATTTTTTCCCAGTTCTTTGTGGTAAAATTAGGTGCCTCGGCTTATACTCGAGTATATACGGTACATACATAGCTGGCTAAGTTGTACAAATATAGAGACAGTATGGGAAAACGTTTTAGAGGTAGTGAAACGGCCGACACAAAAATCTCTTAAATATTCGCCCAATTCCTTGTTGTTGATGCTTGACTGGCCGAACATGTCACGAGAATACCAACTGATAATAACACATATCATATTAGGCACTTTGAAAATGATAACTAGAGAACAGAAAACAACTAACTCCCCTTTCCACCACCATCCCCCCCTCCCCTCCCGAACAAGTGCCTTACATGTGTATTAATGTCTTTAGTAAATAATGTCTCTAAAGAAGCATGTAGTATAAGGAAACGATACAACTTAGACCATGGGAAATAACCTATGGCATCACAAGAGGTAAAAGGTAACAATGGAGTAAGAACAAGTATTACAACAAAAGCCGAGTTAACAAGTAATGTTAAACAATAGGGTCAAGAGAAGGTTAGTCATGCTTCTAGATGTACAATATTTAGTTGATTGTTTGTATGTTTGTTGTACTTTATATAAAGAAAATGAAAAACAGATATGGAATTCACTGCCTGAAAAAGTAGTTCTACCAGATACCTTAAATGTATTTAAAAGCGGCCTGGATACTTTTTTCATCAACCGGAGCATAGAGGGCTATGCATGTTAGTATAGGCATTAACCCCTTAGGGACAAGACATTTTTACCTTGACTTTCCCTTGGTGAAAATGGCTGTTTTGACATTTCTGGGGTGTTTGTGTTTAGCTGTAATTTTCATCTTTCTCACATACTGTACCCACACAAATTATATGTTTTTATCGTCATAAGAAGGGCTTTCATTAGATACCATTATGTTCATCATATCTTATCATTTATTACAACATTTTTTTAAAAGCCCCCACTTTTTTAACTTTGACCTAAAATATAATTTATACAAATACAATCATTAAAAAAGACCCCATCCAAATTGTTTCTAAATGTTGTCCCGAGTTCAGAAATATGCATGTTTCCAGATTTTTCTGTATTTTTTTGCGAGTTATGGGGCAAAAAACAAAGTGTTTTTTGTTTTTTTTCCTTTATTGACATTTGACATTCAACCCGAACTCTAAATTTAAACCTAACACTAAATTTAACCCCAACTCTAACCCTTATGCTATCCCTTAATATATTTGAAATTTAATTTTAACCCTATCCTTTATGCTAAAAATTATTTCATTTTAACCCTAACAGCTAATAGACAGAAGTGAACTTTTTTTCACTTCCAAAGCTCTGACCACCAGAGGGCATAGCCATATTGACAGAGCATGCTACTCCGTCAATATGGCGCCCACGATCGCTCCGTGGGCCGATCGTGGGTGCCCCAGAGAGGCAATTTCAGTGCTGGCTATTGCCTCAACATCGAGGCAATAGACCAGCACTTTACAGCGGTTTTCGCAATCGTTGATCGTTTTTTTTAAAACAAACTTTATTGACCGCGCGGCTGGAGGGAAGCTCACAACACTTCCCTCACAGCCAAGCAGCTTCAGAGCACCGGGGGACAGAGCAGGAACGAGGTAAGTGCTGGGGTCTGGGGGAGGAGGGTGGCATAACGAGCATAGTAAGGGGCAATATCCTGTCATATTGGGGGCAATATCCTGGCATATTGGGGCAATATCCTGGCATATTGGGGTCAATATCCTGGCATATTGGGGTCAATATCCTGGCATATTGGGGGAAATATCCTGGCATATTGGGGGAAATATCCTGGCATATTGGGGCAATATCCTGGCATATTGGGGGAAATATCCTGGCATTTTGGGGGCAATATCTTGGCATATTGGCATATTGGGGGAAATATCCTGGCATATTGGGGCAATATCCTGGCATATTGGGGAAAATATCCTGGCATATTGGGGCAATATCCTGGCATATTGGGGGAAATATCCTGGCATATTGGGGGCAATATCCTGGCATATTGGGGGCAATATCCTGGCATATTGGGGGCAATATCCTGGCATATTGGGGGCAATATCCTGGCATATTGGGGCAATATCCTGGCATATTGGGGGCAATATCCTGGCATATTGGGGCAATATCCTGGCATATTAAATGGCATATTGGGGGCAATATTTACCAGTAGCTGCCGCATTTTCCACCCTAGGCTTATACTCGAGTCAATATTTTTTCCCAGTTCTTTGTGGTAAAATTAGGTGCCTCGGCTTATATTTGGGTCGGCTTATACTCGAGTATATACGGTATATTGTAGCGATGGTTGCCACCTCGGCCACATATAACTTTTGCAGGCTGCCTTGAGTATGTAGAAGTCGCATGTGACCAGAAGGAAATAAATGGACCAATCAACATGGCTCTGTGAGATCCAATACTTGATTAGGTAACTGATTTCCTTCTGGTCACAAATGACTTCTACATACTGCAAAGCAACCTGCAAAAGTTATATGTGGCCAGTTAAAAATAGCTGAAGGATCTTCTACTAGAAATATGACTAGTGACTTGTTAATTGTGCATACTGCTGTACTATTTACTCACTAGCAGGGGCTAGAAGCCTCTCCATTCCCAAGTCTATTTCTCTCTTCCTTCCCATGTCTGGCTGTCTCCTATCCTGTCTCATGTTTGTCTCTCTTCTATTCCTTCCCATGTCTGTCACTCTCCTATCCATTCCCATTTCTGTCTCTCTTCCTCCTCTCTCACATCTGTGTTCCCTTCTCTCCCCCCCATCTGCATTCTCTCCTCTCCCCCCCATCTGCATTCTCTCCTCTCCCCCCCCTATCTGCATTCTCTCCTCTCCCCCCCTATCTGCATTCTCTCCTCTCCCCCTCATCTGCATTCTCTCCTCTCCCCCCCATCTGCATTCTCTCCTCTCCCCCCCATCTGCATTCTCTCCTCTCCCCCCATCTGCATTCTCTCCTCTCCCCCCCATCTGCATTCTCTCCTCTCCCCCCCATCTGCATTCTCTCCACCCCCCCATCTGCATTCTCTCCTCCCCCCATCTGCATTCTCTCCTCCCCCCCATCTGCACTCTCTCCTCTCCCCCCCATCTGCATTCTCTCCTCTCCCCCCCCCCACATCTGCATTCTCTCCTCTCTCCCCCCCCATCTGCATTCTCTCCTCTCCCCCCCCCACATCTGCATTCTCTCCTCTCCCCCCCCCACATCTGCATTCTCTCCTCTCCCCCCCCCACATCTGCATTCTCTCCTCTCCCCCCCCCACATCTGCATTCTCTCCTCTCCCCCCCCACATCTGCATTCTCTCCTTTCCCCCCCATCTGCATTCTCTCCTCCCCCCCCATCTGCATTCTCTCCTCTCCCCCCCATCTGCATTCTCTCCTCTCCCCCCCCCCATCTGCATTCTCTCCCCCCCCCCCCATCTGCATTCTCTCCTCTCCTCCCCCCCATCTGCATTCTCTCCACCCCCCCATCTGCATTCTCTCCTCCCCCCATCTGCATTCTCTCCTCCCCCCCATCTGCACTCTCTCCTCTCCCCCCCATCTGCATTCTCTCCTCTCCCCCCCCCCACATCTGCATTCTCTCCTCTCCCCCCCCCCATCTGCATTCTCTCCTCTCCCCCCCCCACATCTGCATTCTCTCCTCTCCCCCCCCCACATCTGCATTCTCTCCTCTCCCCCCCCCACATCTGCATTCTCTCCTCTCCCCCCCCCACATCTGCATTCTCTCCTCTCCCCCCCCACATCTGCATTCTCTCCTCTCCCCCCCATCTGCATTCTCTCCTCCCCCCCCCATCTGCATTCTCTCCTCTCCCCCCCATCTGCATTCTCTCCTCTCCCCCCCCCCATCTGCATTCTCTCCTCTCCCCCCCCATCTGCATTCTCTCCTCTCCTCCCCCCCATCTGCATTCTCTCCTCTCCCCCCCCATCTGCATTCTCTCCTCTCCCCCCCCACATCTGCATTCTCTCCTCTCCCCCCCCACATCTGCATTCTCTCCTCTCCCCCACATCTGCATTCTCTCCTCTCCCCCACATCTGCATTCTCTCCTCTCCCCCCCCCACCTGCATTCTCTCCTCTCCCCCCCCCACATCTGCATTCTCTCCTCTCCCCCCCCCCACATCTGCATTCTCTCCTCTCCCCCCCATCTGCATTCTCTCCTCTCCCCCCCCCATCTGCATTCTCTCCTCTCCCCCCATCTGCATTCTCTCCTCTCCCCCCCCATCTGCATTCTCTCCTCTCCCCCCCATCTGCATTCTCTCCTCTCCCCCCCCCCACATCTGCATTCTCTCCTCTCCCCCCCCATCTGCATTCTCTCCTCTCCCCCCCCACATCTGCATTCTCTCCTCTCCCCCCCCCCCACATCTGCATTCTCTCCTCTCCCCCCCCCACATCTGCATTCTCTCCTCTCCCCCCCCCACATCTGCATTCTCTCCTCTCCCCCACATCTGCATTCTCTCCTCTCCCCCCCCCCACCTGCATTCTCTCCTCTCCCCCCCACATCTGCATTCTCTCCTCTCCCCCCCCCCACATCTGCATTCTCTCCTCTCCCCCCCCATCTGCATTCTCTCCTCTCCCCCCCCCATCTGCATTCTCTCCTCTCCCCCCATCTGCATTCTCTCCTCTCCCCCCCCATCTGCATTCTCTCCTCTCCCCCCCATCTGCATTCTCTCCTCTCCCCCCCCCACATCTGCATTCTCTCCTCTCCCCCCCCATCTGCATTCTCTCCTCTCCCCCCCCACATCTGCATTCTCTCCTCTCCCCCCCCCACATCTGCATTCTCTCCTCTCCCCCCCCCCACATCTGCATTCTCTCCTCTCCCCCCCCACATCTGCATTCTCTCCTCTCCCCCCCCCCCCCCCACATCTGCATTCTCTCCTCTCCCCCCATCTGCATTCTCTCCTCTCCCCCCCATCTGCATTCTCTCCTCTCCCCCCCATCTGCATTCTCTCCTCTCCCAACCCCCCATCTGCATTCTCTCCTCTCCTCCCCCCCATCTGCATTCTCTCCTCTCCCCCCCCCATCTGCATTCTCTCCTCTCCCCCCCCATCTGCATTCTCTCCTCTCCTCCCCCACATCTGCATTCTCTCCTCTCCCCCACATCTGCATTCTCTCCTCTCCCCCCCCCCACCTGCATTCTCTCCTCTCCCCCCCACATCTGCATTCTCTCCTCTCCCCCCCCCCACATCTGCATTCTCTCCTCTCCCCCCCCCATCTGCATTCTCTCCTCTCCCCCCCATCTGCATTCTCTCCTCTCCCCCCCATCTGCATTCTCTCCTCTCCCAACCCCCCATCTGCATTCTCTCCTCTCCTCCCCCCCATCTGCATTCTCTCCTCTCCCCCCCCACATCTGCATTCTCTCCTCTCCCCCCCCACATCTGCATTCTCTCCTCTCCCCCCCCCATCTGCATTCTCTCCTCTCCCCCCCCATCTGCATTCTCTCCTCTCCCCCCATCTGCATTCTCTCCTCTCCCCCCCATCTGCATTCTCTCCTCTCCCCCCCATCTGCATTCTCTCCTCTCCCCCCCCCCATCTGCATTCTCTCCTCTCCCCCCCATCTGCATTCTCTCCTCTCCCCCCCATCTGCATTCTCTCCTCTCCCCCCCCTCATCTGCATTCTCTCCTCTCCCCCCCCCCCATCTGCATTCTCTCCTCTCCTCCCCCCCCATCTGCATTCTCTCCTCTCCCCCCCCCCATCTGCATTCTCTCCTCTCCCCCCCCCCATCTGCATTCTCTCCTCTCCCCCCCCACATCTGCATTCTCTCCTCTCCCCCACATCTGCATTCTCTCCTCTCCCCCACATCTGCATTCTCTCCTCTCCCCCCCCCCACCTGCATTCTCTCCTCTCCCCCCCCCCACATCTGCATTCTCTCCTCTCCCCCCCCCACATCTGCATTCTCTCCTCTCCCCCCCCATCTGCATTCTCTCCTCTCCCCCCCCCCATCTGCATTCTCTCCTCTCCCTCCATCTGCATTCTCTCCTCTCCCCCCCATCTGCATTCTCTCCTCTCCCCCCCATCTGCATTCTCTCCTCTCCCAACCCCCCATCTGCATTCTCTCCTCTCCTCCCCCCCATCTGCATTCTCTCCTCTCCCCCCCCCCCCCACATCTGCATTCTCTCCTCTCCCCCCCCCACATCTGCATTCTCTCCTCTCCCCCCCATCTGCATTCTCTCCTCTCCCCCCCCCCATCTGCATTCTCTCCTCTCCCCCCATCTGCATTCTCTCCTCTCCCCCCCATCTGCATTCTCTCCTCTCCCCCCCCATCTGCATTCTCTCCTCTCCCCCCCCATCTGCATTCTCTCCTCTCCCCCCATCTGCATTCTCTCCTCTCCCCCCCCATCTGCATTCTCTCCTCTCCCCCCCATCTGCATTCTCTCCTCTCCCCCCCCTCATCTGCATTCTCTCCTCTCCCCCCCCCTCATCTGCATTCTCTCCTCTCCCCCCCCCTCATCTACATTCTCTCCTCTTCCCCCCCCCCCCTCATCTGCATTCTCTCCTCTCCCCCCCCCCCCATCTGCATTCTTTCCTCTCCCCCCGTCATTATGCCAGGCAGCACTGAGTAGTGCAGAGACATGCTCTGGCTGCCACCACTAGACCCCAGGAAGTCTGGGGACAAATTGACAGGTCTAGGGACAAATTGGCAAGTTTTAGGGGCAGATTGGTAAGACTGAGGGGTAGACTGCAGATAGGCAAGTTTGCGGGGCAGATTGGCAAGTTTGTTCCTGACCCAAATCAATTTTGAGACATATCAGTGTATATTGAGTCAACCCTGTAGTTTGTATGATAAAAATTATGGTCAAATGCCTCCATGATTATAGCATCACAGTACATGCCACAGTACCAGAATGTCTGACAGTACATGTCACAACACCAGAGTGCCCCGACAGTACATACCACAGTATAAGAGTGCACACATAACAGATACCACAGCAACAGATTTAGCCACAATAAATGCCACAGAACCCCTACAATAAATGCCACAGCACCCCCACCAGTACATATCACAGTGCCAGACATACCTTCAAGTAGTGCGCAATGATAGACTGTCTTAGAAACAAAATGTTTCAGTAGCATATCCAGGACAGTCAACCCTGACAGTGAAATTACTGCAATGTGTAAAATTTCCTCAACAATATTTATGCAACTTGGAACGCAAGTTGTTGTCATTGGATAGGGGATAATTGGCATTGCTAAGATCTAAATAGAAGGTGCCTTAGGCAACACGACTCACTTAGCAAGTTAGATACGTTTTAAAATAGGTAGTCAGGCAGGTCTTGTTTCACTGGTCTTTTTGGTTATTTCAAATGGTAAAATATAGTCATGGGCATCCGCAGAAATGTTTTCAGGGGTGGGGGGCATAATTTTACCATCATCCTTGCTGTGCCGTGCCTCTTTTTGACAATGTCATGAAGTGGAGGAGCTTAGTCATTATCAGTGCAGGCAGGCAAAGGGTTGATAACCTGATACAAAAACTTAGTAGAAGTATCAAGCTGCCATTGTCTAATTAGCAATTTCGAATCGGTTTTTATGTTAACACTATGCCCAACATTATTCATACACACATGATCAAGGCACATGCCACAGCATTTGACTCCACTCAACGCAGTTGTCCCAACACTAGATTGCACGCACGGTACCAGCTACAGCAATAGATTACACTCACAGCAGTTGCCACAGCACTTGATACCACCCCCTGCACTAGCTACAGCACCAGATTGCACCCTCATTGCCAGATGTCACTTGCCACAGTACCAGATTGCACCCACAACAGGCGCCACAGCAGCAGATTGCACCCAAAACCTTTGCCACAGCACCAGCTATAGATATAAACCCAGTGCACCAGACACAGCCCTTGATATAGTACAACAGCACCAGATATAAACCAACCACACTAGCTATAAACTCACTGCACCAAATATACATCCACTGTGCCAGATATAGAGCCACAACACCAGATATTAACCCACAACACCAGCTATAAACCCACAACACAAGATATAAACTAGTGATTATAGTTAATGCACACTGGAGTAAACTGCCACTTTAAACATTTCTGTGACAGAAAATAGTGTGCAGACTGTTGTAACACTAATTTATGCTGCTATACATAAATACTTATTACTACAGATAGTAATTGGAGAGTATTTTGCATCAATGCCCTAGAATCCTGGGTTGTATAAACAGCTGCTTCATCAAGTAGAAGAGTTTGTTTAATCAGGCTCATTAGCTAATGCTGAACCTATTCTAAAATGGCTAAGGTAGAGTTATTAGTCATTGTATGTGTTATCTTCCTCTCCTGTGTCCTCGCACCTAACACAACCAATGGAGTGAGGGGAGCTGAAGACAAGGAAATTCCTTTAATCTGTCTTTTGACAGTGACAATCTCTCAGTTACAGGCACACCACCCCACTATAAATAAGCAACTTTCTATCACATACAAATACAACATTAGCCTCTGCAATTAGTAATTTGTTCCTGCCTGTCCTCTTATGCAATCCAAAATAGCTTTTCCTTTTTATTGGCCCATTGCCCCAGGAGCCCTGCCAGACGTACGTTCCGCTGCCTCTATGCAGCTTTCTCAAAAACATCAAGACCCATGTGCGGTTGACACTGCTTTTAAATACTGGCACTCAAGGTGCTGATTGGTCCTGAGAATCTGTAACCCGATTGGTTAGAGTAATGATGCAGCAGACTGAATAATGAGTTTAGTTGCTACATGGATGGAGACGTGAATTGGAGATAAAGAAGATGAATAACACATTTTTTAAATAGCACAACTGTGATTTGACAATATGAGCTGTAACTATGAAATGGTACTTTTACTCACCCAAGATCCACTGTCACCCCCCCCCCCCCAAATATATATTTCACAGAAAATTCAGTGCAACATTTATTGTAAAGCAATAAACAAATATATGTAGAACAGTTGAAACAAATTAAATTAGCTATGCAATAAACAAATGAATATAGAGCAGTTCTAACAACTGTGATAAAGTGAATGGTGTTGTTTGTGAGGGAGATAACTTGTTAGACATACTAACAGAATAATCACCACAATGGGTGATCTTTCCCTCGCAGGGAATTTCTAAAACAAATAGTGTATAAAAACTAAACACACAGCCCATTAGAAAATATCCCACAAACTGAAATAACGTTGTCCTTGCCGTGCAAGATTATCAACTTATCGAGATTTAGTATCAACTGCCTTCCTTTTTAAACGGCCTCGGATTGGTATTCCTGACTCACTGGATGATCTGTTATTCTACACAAGCTGATAGGGAATTCAGGAAGAGACAGATGGAACGTACTACGCATGGCTTATCTACGTCTGTTACCACCACTGAAAAACCCATGCAATTGGGTGCAACCCGGGGCTCTCTTACTGGAACCGAAAAAAACAGAAGGAGGAGGAGGAATCTAGGTCTATATTGCGGTAATTCCAATCATCAAGTCCGTCTCAGTCCTGAGTTGGCTGCTAGAGGTAAGCCTGTTTCTGTGCTGCTCCTGAGTGGAATGGCTTCTCATTTATCTATCCTTGTCTCCCTACAGTGGGCACATAACAAGATACCACAAGATGCCATTATTGATTCCGGGGCTAGTTATTGCTTCATGGACATTAAAACAGCCCAGACTTTGTGCATACCTACACGGCTTAAGAAACAACCTCTTATCATCATTCTTGTCGATGGCAGTGACATCAATTCAGGACCTGTCACCACAGAGACTATACCCATCACTATATGCATCGGAGAGAAACATAAAGAAATAATTAGTTTCAGTCTAGTTCACTCTCCCTGGTTCCCTTTGATTCTGGTACTTCCTTGGCTTAAATGTTATAACCCCAACATTGAGTGGTCCACAGGATTGACCACGTTTTCTTCACCTTATTGTAAAGAACAATGTTTTCCAAGGACTTTGGCTTCTTTTCTTCACACTCCATCTTCTGAGATCTCTGAAATTCCAGTGCTTTCAGTAAAGTATTCAACAAACAGGAAGCTAATAAATTACCACCACATCGTCCATATGTTTGCCAATAGACCTGCTTCCTGGGGCACCAATACCGTTTGGTCGCATATTTCCCCTCTCAGAACTAAAAACCCTAAAGATCTACATAAAGGAGAACTTTAAAAAACTGCTTCATCCTGCCTTCTACTTCACCTGTTGGGGCTGGAATATTTGGTGGTTGGAATGGAATATTGGTGGTCCTTGTCCATGTGTGGATTACAGAGAACTTGACACAGATTTAGTCACAATAAAGAATAAGTACCCCCTACCTTTGATTCCAGAATGAATGGATCATCTCAGAGAAGCTCAGATATACACCAAAATTAGATTTATGAGGCACCTACAATCTGGTGTGGGTTAAGGAGGGGCATGAGTGGAAAACAGCCTTCTGATCCCAATATGGTCATTATGAGTATCAAGTCATGCCTTTCGGGCTCTGCAATGCCCCTGCTACTTTTCAACACTTACTTAATGACGTGTTCCGGGATATGCTGGATATGTTTGTCATTGTATATCTTGATAACATTTTGGTTTACTCACCTTCTCTGGCCATTCATCGCCAACACATGACCTGTGATCTCTCTCGTCTCCAACAACATGGACTATGTGCTAAATTAGAAAAGTGTAAATTTGAGACTACATCCGTTGAGTTCCTTGGATATGTGTTAACCCCCTGAAGTATCAAGATGGATCCAAAAAAGGTATAAGCCTTATTGGAATGGCCCATGCCCACTTCAGTCAAAACCACACAAAGTTTAATTGGCTTCTTCAACTTTAATAGACAATTTATCAATGGCTTCTCCAGACTCATTGCTCTTATCACCTAACTCACTAAGAAAAATTAAAAGATTTCTGAGTTAAAACAGAAATGTACCACTGCTCCTATCCTTATTCTCCCAGATCCTCTTAAACCGTTGTTTGTTGAAGTGAATGCATCAGAAAAGGCTGTGGGGGCCATCCTATCCCAACAAAAAGGAGATGACGGTATACTTCCCCGTGTGTTTCTTTTTAAAACACCTTTCTCCAGCAGAGATCCATTATAGTGTGGGTGATAGAGAACTATTGGCTATAAAAATGGCACTGGAGGAGTGGTGTCAACTTCTGGAATGGGCAAATCATCCGTTTACTGTGTTCACAGACCATCGCAACCTGGAATATTTACAAGGGGCTCGTCAACTCTGTTTTTCTCCCAATTTTTATTACACATCACTTACAAACCAGGTTCACGGAATAGAAAAGCTGATGCTCTGTCCCATTTACATGGATTCCACACAGAACAAGATTCAGACACCATTCTACAACCTGGTCACTTTTTTCTTACTCGTTCGTCTTTGATAAAGACCCTTACGCAACAATGTAAGGATGACTCTTGCCTCTCCAAATACCCCTTTTTGAACAAAAGAGATGGATTCCTTTACAAGGATACTCTGATTTTGTCCCACCTGCTGTGCGAATCAAAGTATTGCAAGCAGTACATGATCGTCCATTGGCAGGCCATGGAGGGGTCAAGAAGACTTTAGAGCTTGTACATCGGTCATTCTGGTGGCCTAAAATAAAAAAGAATATTGAACAGTATGTACGTTTCTGTGATATCTGAGGATGATCCAAAGGGATCAATAACAGACCAGCTGGTTTGTTACAACCTTTACCCATTCCCACAAGTCCCTGGGCTGATCTAACTGTAGACTTCATTGTCAAACTCCCACCATCTCAACGACATACTACCATTATGGTAGTCATGGATCGTCCAACCAAAATGTCTCACTTCATTCCCACAACCAGACTTCCTACTGCAGATAAAATTGCTGACTTATTTATTAAGGAGGCATCCCACAAACCATTCTCTTTGACCGTGGAGTACAATTTACCTCGCATTTCTGGTTGGCCTTTTGTCGTGGTTTGGGCATACAAAGACTACTGTCATCCGCATACCATCCTAAAACGGATGGCCAAACAGAAAGAACTAACCAAACCCTAGAACAGTATCTGCCTTGCTGTGTTACTCACCTACAAGATGACTGGCTTTCTCTACTACCGACTGCAGAATATGCTTATAACAACAGCAATAGGTATGTCACCCTTCAAAGCCAAGTATGGTTATCATCCTTCATCTATTCCTCAGCTACCTGCTATAACCACAGTTCCACAAGTCACAGATCGAATCCAGCTCCTTAATCAAGGTTTCACTCTCCTACAAGAGACGCTAAAGAAATCCCAACGAACCTAGAAAGACCAAGCAGATCGGGGACGTACATCTCCTCCTCTATATAAAATTGGAGATAAAGGCTATCATCCACCCATGTTAAGATGTCTTTTTCTACCACAAAGCTAGGTCCAAAATTCCTAGGACCTTTCCCCATCACAAAGATCATTAGTCCTGTAGCAGTCACTCTACAATTGCCTACCACTTTGCGTATCCATCCTACATTCCATGCGTCACTTCTCAAAAAATGGATACCCAATACTACTCAAAGAACAACACCTACTCCTCCACTCCCCATAATCATGGACAAAAGGAGGAATTTCAAGTACAAGAAATCCTAGATTCACGTATCAGAAGAGGACGACTTGAGTACTTAGTACATTGGGAAGGATATGGACCTAAGCAACAGTCCTGGGAACCAGCTACCATTATTCGTGCTCCCACCTGTCTTCATGCATTTCACCGTGCACACCCTGAACGTCCAGCACCTAGACACGACCAGAAGTTGCGTGTTGGAAGCGGGACCTGTCATGCCCCTCTTACCCTTACCTGCAATCCCAGTCCTTTCCTGTCTCCATCAGATTGCGGAGTAGGCCGAAGCCAGGGCCTGCAGTAGTGTCGTCTACCCGCGATCGCACGGTAGGCCGAAACTAGGCCATAAAGTTTGTACGAATCCAGAAAACATCATCCAGCATTTATCCCAATCAAAGGGGATTTATTTGCACAAGTAGAGGCGAGGTAAACCTTGTCTCTCCCATTACCAAAGCTCCAATAGTCTCCTGGCCAAGAGACAACGAGGTATGTGTTATAGAAGCACTTTTTCCAGAGCTTGGGTTCCTGTTTGTCCTTGGAATTTGGTTTCCTGTGATCTTATTTTTGCTGTGCTACAGTCTTTCTATTGGATTTCCCGTTACCTGAACGTTGGCTTGTCTCTTGGATTACCTGAACCCTGACCCCTGACAGTATCGCTCTACCCCAGGGAACCCCCAAGGGCAAGTGGTCGTGCACCAGTTCCAATTCGTGGTCCCTGCCCAGTACACCCTGTACCCACAAAGCTCCCCTAGCCGCACACCTCGGGGTCCAAAAAACAACCGGCTCTCCCAAACCTTTTTCTGGCCAGGATTGTCTGAGGCAGTAGCAACCCATTGTGATGTCTGTCAGCAAGTGGGTAAATGTTACGATACTTCCCACTCCAACCCATGCCCATCATAGGCGAACCCTTTCAGCAGATCTGGGAAGAAATATATTCTCACAGAGGTGGACTTGCATGGCATCCTCTACCGAGGAAGGGGAATGTGCCATCCCCAACCTCTTAGCGGGTACTAAGCAACCTAGTAGCCTGGAACAGGTTAAGGTCGGTCCACAACTCTCACCCACAGAGCAAGCTCAGCTCCAAGCTCTCCTACAAGCGTGCGCCCCTATGTTCTCTGCTGTACCCGGTACAATCCCCCTTGTTCAACACTCTGTTGAGACCCCTGGGCAGCCACATTTCTGTCAACCAGCTTAAAGAGTACCCGAGGTGGTGTGGAGCCACATGCGTCAAGAACTACAAGAGATGAAAACTCTCTGGGTTATTGAGCCATCCCACAATCCCTATGCATCCCCTGTAGTCCTAGTCCCCAAAAAAGACGGGACTACCAGGTTATGTGTGGACTACAGGAAGTTTAATGAGAGAACCACCACCGATGTCTATCCCCTGCCCAGGGTAGAGGAGATCTTAGACAAACTCTCCAGGAATAAGTGGGAATTTACCTTAGATCTGAGTTGGGACTATTGACAAATATGCCTGACCATTGATGCCATTCCTAAGTCCGCATTCATTACCCCATTCCGTTCCGGATGAAGAATGTCCCGCGCAGAGACTAGTCGATCAGTTGTTGGATGGGTTACAGGATTTTTATAGTGCCTATCTTGATGACATTGCTATCATCAGTGGCTCTTTGGAGGAGCGTCTGTGGCACCTCAACACAGTTCTGGGGCAGATACAGAAGGCAAGCATGAGGGTCCATCTTGACAAATGTCAGATTGGTATGGTGGAGATACAATACATAGGACACCAGGTGGGTAGTGGGAGAAAAAGACCCGAACCAGCTAAAATAGATGCCATTGTAAACTGGCCATTACGCTAGACCAAGAAACTAGTACTTGCCTTCTTGGGCACAGCCGGCTATCACAGAAAGTTTGTGCCCCTCTACAGTACCATAGCAAATCTGTCTAAAAAATACCTCCCCAAGATGGTCCTGGGGTCCCCTGAATGTGTCAAGGCTTTGAAGACCTAAAGGCTGCCTTTGGAGGAGCACCGGTACTCGCTGCCCAGGATTTAAACAAACAATTTCTGGTTCACCCAGATGCCTCTACATTCGGACTCGGAGCTGTGTTGAGCCAGACTAACGAGGCAGGAGAAGAGCACCCCATTGCATAACAGAGTCGGAAGCTCCTGGACCAGGAGATGGGCTATGCAGACATAGAGAACGAATACCTGGCTCTGGCATGGGTACTGAAATATTTTCAGACATATTTGTACAGGAGGGAATTTACAGTCATCATGAATCACCACCCTCTTGTGTGGCTGAACTGAAAAATGGCCAACTACTGCGATGGAGCTTGGCTCTGCAGCACTTTAACTTCTCCATTCAATGGGAGGGACAACAGAGGTAGCTCGACTGGAAACTGGTCCATTCAAACCAACTGCCATCCCACCAGTTGTCGTTCCCGTTCTGATTGGTCGACGATTTAATGGGACGCTGTCACCCGCTCTCTGATTGGTTTCCCTTCACATTGGGACCTGATAACTGTTTGTCCTGGAAGCCAAAGCGGCAGCAAGTATCGGATCAGAGCTCTAGAGCCGAAACCCAGCTAATTCGGACAATCTTCCACCGCTCACTCTGTGATTGGCCACAGAGTTTAAGGGCTCCTTTCACCAAAATGTTGGTAATGTGTTACGTACCAACGAGTGATCATAGCTCTTTGGTGAATATGTGTACCAGCCAGGAACCCTAAGTAGCTTGACAATAAAGGTTAAGCATGGTCGCTAGAGTAGATTTCAGCTTATTGGAGTTGACTGAACCAGTAGGCAGGGCTAAGTGTCGGAGATCTTCCTGTTGGTCCCCGAGTTAAAGGGCTTAAAGGACTAAACAAAGACGGTAACTCCACCCCCTTCCACTGATCACTCTTACTTTCTGTTCCACTGATTGGTCGCCACTAATTCGATTATTCTTCGGTTTGTAAGTTAAGTTAATCCCATTATGTTCCCTATCGTATTACCCATTGTATGTAAAACTATCAGTGTAATATTCCATTGTCTAATCACTGTTATCTAGATGTCTTACTGTATATATTCCCTATGTTTTGCTTTAATAAATGTTCTTCGTTTTCTGCTGTACATGAGACCTGTGTTCATTTGATTATTGGGACAAAGAGCAGAGGGGACAGTAACTTTTATTTGGGACTTGCTGGCTTTCATTATGGGTTAAATGAGGTGACCTACAACCTGTGTTACCTCTCAATACAATATCCTCTTCCCCTTTATAAACTGAACCGCTCTGATTCCCTGATGACAAGATTTAAAAGATAGAAATGTGTTTCTAGACTTTGTCTTTCTATAAAACTCTATTTCCTGAGTAACAACCCAAAACCCTGGGTCTGTCCCTTTAAGGGGCACCATAACAGACACAGTTATCCATGTTGCCCTAGAGGTAGTGTTAGGGAAGGGGGCAGAAAATGTTTCTGCACCATGGCTCTTATTGGTCTTGTTCCATCACTGGTGACAAGAAACAAGAATACTGTTAATCCACTTTCACCTTTTGTACCTCCTCACACAATTTTCATTAATAAACATTGATGCAAATACAACTAATATGCTACATAATATTATTGTTTTATTTACATAAAACAATGTAAGTAGTTCTCTAAATATGATTTATTAACCTCATAGTTGCCAACATTGGCCATGTTTCCAGGGACACTTATGTGTTCCACATGCTGCAGACAGAGCATGCAAAGTGCTGCCCGGCAGTATGTAGGATGGATATACGCACAGACAGAATCCAATTAATTAATCATGGTAGGTCCTGTGAGATCTCCACCCTGATTAATTAATTGGATTCTGTCTGTGGGTATATCCATCCTACATACTGCTGGGCTGCACTTTGCATGCTCTGTCTGCAGCATGTGGAACACATAAGTGTCCCTGGAAACATGGCCAATGTTGGCAACTATGTAACCAATTAAACTAAAATCAGTTCTGACAGGTTATTCTAAATATGAAATCATCTCTGTTTGCAAATATTAAAGATTATATCTAACAGCAAGAATGAGTCTGTACGTTTAAAAATCATTATTTAAATAGTCTCATGATTTAAATCAAATCCACCCTGTTGGACAGTACATCTAGAAAACCCTGTCTACCTTGACATTTCAGCCTGGGAGAGACTGTGTGATGCAATATAACTACATTTGTCTTGTTGCTATGCTTAGTGTTGCTATGCTGTCTGACTTTTATAATAAAAACTGTCTACTGAAACGTCACCTTATTAGCAGAGGTTTTTTTCTGTTCCTCACCCAGTTTTATTCCTCCTATATAGCTGTTTCAGTTAGTGATTGTGTTTCAGCCCACATATTAAATTGATGATCGTTAGCACCTGTTTGGTATAATCGGTTAATCAGACACAAAGCAGTATGACTACAAACTCCCTGAAGTTTGTGCAAGTGTACCTAGCATTACCGATGCTGTTTTGAATCTACCCAATTTACTTTATTATGAAACACTATACAAATGCAGCTTTCTGCAAGCCAAAAATATCTCTCTTACATGAATTTCCATTCAACTACCACCCCAGAGTGTTGCATTACATATTGAATATATAATCGTGAAACATAACAGTATAAATGTTGATCATCGGAGTAGTGACCAATATTTTACCCATCCCTCTGGTATGCATGAAATTAAAAATGTCTTTGGCATGGAATATGCAAACCAATGTTACTTCAAAATTAATAAACAAACATAACATTATGTCCACTTTAGGAAGAGAAAAAGCAGGCAACTCTGGCTGCAATTGTACTGGCAAAACAAAAATAAATTTCCCAACAGCACACAGTATATGCACACCATACAAGTGAATAAAAAATAAATAAGCCACTTGTCTACAACAACAGTGCACTGTGAATAAAAACAATACAACTTAAACAGGAAGTTTATAGTTTAAAATTAGATATACACAATTTCTGAATATTCGAGTGCATAAAACACAAGATAACATTTCACAGTGGATATGATTATACATGTCAAGTGAATGCACTAAATAATAAATGCACACATTTGAAAGCAAGTCCTCTAACAAATGCTCTCTTGCAGGTTCAGGAAACCTGACATTGGATGCGTGACCCCGTGCAGGTCAGGGAGAGCTGCCACTCAACAAAGGAAGGTGGAGGCAATCGAGGAAGGTAGGTCCTGCTCCCCAGTGTCATCTCTGTCCCCAATCAGCTCCCTAGTATCACTTCTATACACAAACAGCCTCCCATTGTCACTTTTGTCCCCAAACTGCCCACACATCACCTCTGTCCCCAATAAACACTGCATTGTGACCAGTTTCCAATCAGCCCCTCACTGTCATTTCTGTCCTCAATCATCACCCCATTGTCTCCTCTTTCTACAATCAGCTCCTCACTGCAACCTCACTGTCCTTAAGCAGAACCCCAGTGTCACTTCTGTCCCTAATCAGCCCCCTAGTGTCACTTCTGTCCTCAATCAGCTCCCTAGTGTCAGCCCTGTCCCCACTTAGTTACCCAGTGATAGTTTCCCCCCCACAAGGTTGCGAGTGTCATCTATGGTCACACTGGGGAGCTGATTGTGGACAGAGATGTCACTGGGAAGCTGTTTGGGGATAGAAGTAGCACTGGCAAGCTGTTTAGGGACAGAAATGGCACATTTTTACATGGGGGGTGCCCGGGTGTCAAATACACTAGGTACGCCCTTGCATAGCTGAATTCTGGTAATAAAAACAGCTGTAGTCATCAATGTTTCATGAGACCAAGGTCATGTCTGCATTGGAATCTAGCAACACCTTTATAGAATAGGAAGTGAAAGCTGATCACTGCCTATGCTCATTTGAACATTCACGGTGATCGTATGCGCGGGGGTGGTTCTGAAGGCACACTCAGAGGCTGCTTCTCTGAGATTAACTCAAGGACCATGCTTTGCAGGACATATATATATGTCCAGATGGGTTAAGGAATTAACTCTGTCAGTTCGAATACGGGGGAGAAGCGTTTTTACATCTTTGTAAGAGTATTTTGTATTTTCATGTTTGTATCTGGAATTTTATATATGCATTTTTCCATGTCTTTTTGAAACATAATAAAAAGTAAAAAAAAAACTCTCTGTCAGTTCAAGTTAACTTATTTAGGTAGCTCATAGGACGCTAATATGAATTTAGTACCTGAAAAATGTAATGGTGACTCAGCTAAGTTGTTAATATGGAATCAAAACTATAATTACCAGATTTTACTAATAAATGATGATTTAAAGTCATGATTTATGAAGACATAGAGGCTCATATTATGCTTAATCTCTTTCTTTATTCCCTCAGCAGCAAAGAAGAGAATGCATACAATTTTGATCCAATCAGTGTACATTCCCTTCCCCTATGTAGTCTAGTGCAACAAGAAACACTTCCTCTTTCTTTGCTGCGCTATCAAGCTAAGTACAAGTGCAAATCATTGATATCACTGTTTGATATTGTGTTTTGTTTTAAATGCATTGTGTGCATACTATTTCCCTATAAACCAGACACTGGCTGGGGCTAACAAGCAGCCAGCTGTGAAAGGCTCTGTGATTACCTACGCTCACACTTTAACTCTAAGAACATTTTGTAAGAGGAGAAAAGCGAAAGGCACAAATGCCGACAGGCAGTGTATATGAAACGCCCGGTGTCCTTTTCACTGGTACAGCTTCATCAGGGGAGAAAGCCTGAGTAGCTTGTTAAAAGTTTATGTTTATCCTAAATGTTATACTGGAGAAAGGCACAAACCAATGAAAAGATGGTGGCCAGGGGAATAAAGGGCGGGGCAGTGACAGTGAGTAGGTAAGCTCATCCAATTGGGAATATGTTGGGTGGATGGGGCTGTCATGCACACAAGTACATAAATAAATAGATAAAAAGACACTTTGGGCCTTCCGTTTGACAGTCGTAAGCAAATGGGTAACATATTTGTGACGTTACTTAGGCTGCAGTATAGCGGCGTAATTTAAGCAGGCCACAAGGTATGAGACAGAAGGGGTAAAAGCATAATGTCTGGTCGTGGGCCATGGATGTAAGAAACCATCTGTCACCCGAGCTTCTGGTTGCGAAGTCCAGCTGAGATCTATTTCTGGCGGTCCCCAAAGAGTTAGTACCTGAGATGTAATGATGAAGACTCTAACTGATGGGAAAGCTGAGGTTGACGTTGGACAGTCCTGGACTAAGCCTCCTCAGGCCTCGACTCAGAGTGCAATGAATCACAGTGGGCCTTAGCCTGTTTTCCATTTATGCACTGATTAAGCCCTATGCTGAGCTCTTTTCCATGGTAAGACCACTCCATCTGAGGCAGGTTTAACCGTTCCAGTCAGAGGGAAAGAGAGGAAAGGCAAGATGCAGTAAAGAAAAAGGGGTTAGAAATGGGGACACAACCAACCCTGGAGTAAAGTAACAGTGGAGAGTATTAATCCTATACAGAATAACACACTATGCATTTAAAACAAAAAAAACATACAGTGATATCAATGATTTGTAGTTGTGCTTAGCGTGAGGAAGCAGCAAAGAAAGAGGAAGTGTTTCCTGTTGCACTGTTTCTCAACCTGTCTATCCTCGGGACGAACATTTGTACTTGATCATTAAGTCACAACCCCAAAAATAATTTCTGAAACATTAAAATGTATTCCACATATCAATTTGCAAAGTATTCCACAATGTATATATATATGCACTGTTCAAAAAATGAACAAACAAACAAAAACAGGGCTTCTTCACAAAATGAATAGTGTAGCAATCAAAGTGCAAGTAAAACTGAAAGTGCTATTGAACTTAAAAACGGAATAAAATAAAAAGCCACTGAAATGGATGAGACTAATTAGAAATAGTGGGAAAGCTGGGGAGGCTTTTTGCGTCCATCTTGCTTTTTCACTCAATGGCTAGCAACACCTGTTGAATCCTAAATAACTTTTGCACAACATAAGGATGGTATCGGAGAAGTTGTGTGCACTATTCTTGTTCTCTAGCCTTTCCTTTGTCTTTTGATGTAGTGGTATGTATCCAAATGTGTCTCTGTCCACGACATCAGCTGTCACTTTCACATGCTTCTCTTCATATGAAGTAAGAGCAACTGCACACTGCATTTCTCGAAAACCAACGTACAATCCTGCTTCATAAGAATGAGCAAGCACTAACTAACATTTATAGCTATTATATGTTCTTAGAAACAACACCTGCTTCTGGGGGGACATAAAACCTGCAATAAAATTAACAAGTAAAAGTAATTATTGAATGTGAAAAGGGATTTGAACAGGGGCTTCTGATGGTGTGACAAGGTGTTTGCTCACATGGGATATAGGGCTATTCTGGTTGAGGTGACAAGGAATTTTGGGAAACCATGAATGTGATTTGAGGGCATCTGGTAACGTGTGGTGAGTGAGTGTATCATATTGTTCCACAGCAAGTATACTTACAATAATGTGTGATGAGTGAGTGTATCACAGAGCTCCACAGAAATGATACTGTAGAGTAGTAACAATAATAGTATGGTGCTGTTTACTTGATTACTTTTTTATTTTAATAAACTTGCGTACACCCTCTGCACCTATGCACACATGCCCCCTACTGTCCCGCTGTAAGCAACCCCATGTCCCGATTTTCATTCTTTGGTGTGTGCGACATTGGAGAAGGAATACATCTTCTACCGAAGAACAAAATAAAATGGAGAAAATAAGAGAAAATTAACTAAAATGTAAAGTCAGCAGTTTAACACAACTAGACCACCTTTTTGTTTTCTAGTTAAAATCAATGCATAACTAGTTCCATATCTCATATCTGGTTTAACTCAGAGCTGTGCTCCCCCCTCTACCTGAGAACCCTGCTGGTGGATCTGCCCCTAACAACCTTGTAAAGTGCTCCAAACACAATCATTTTCAGAATGGTGGACATTACAAGGAAGAAAAGCTTTGTTTTTAACTAACAATGTATCTTTCAATGAGTTTCAAACAAAAAAACAAACTTTGGTGGTTTGACAGGAATGGCTGAGCATTATGGGATCCACAGTTCTCGTCCTGCTAGGTGACATCTCTCATTATTTAGTTGAGTTGGGGGCTGCATACCTGGCAACATCCGGAGACCATTTCCTGGGATGCAGTCAAAAAAAGGCAGGGTTATGTGACATTGCGTGGTACCTGGTAAACGCAAAGCGGTAGCTAGTACTTTCCGTGCCTAAGGCAAGAATACAAAATTGCACCCCCAACCGATATAGTTGCATTTCAGTGACTTTGTATTGAAAATGAAAACCGGTACATCGATAACAATATTATATAACAAGAGAATTAATAAAAGCATCAGTCAGCATACAGCTCGCTAGACATAGTTGTCCCCAGGACATACTTGAAAACGAGAGAAATCTCAATGTATTTTTCCTGGTAAAACACTTTCTAAATAAAAAATAAAAATAAAATAAATAGAGCATAGCTCCATTGAGTGTTGAGGGACAGAGACCTGCTGTTACAAGTTGCAGTGTGCTAGCGTGGTCAGTGCTGTATTTACCGCGAGGCATCCTAGGCGGATGCCTAGGGCGGCAAATTTTGGGGGCCGCCCCCGAGCACTGAAAAAATAAAAATGTAAAAAAAAAAAAACCCGGCACTTTAAAAGGATGGAGATGATGGGGCATGTCTTAGGTGTGTAACGTGGGTGTGCAGCTTGGGTAGGGGGGTGCCCGGATTTTGTCTGCCTAGGGCAGCACAAAATCAAGATACACCACTGAGCGTGGTCAAGATGGTGCTTCAAATCCCTGTGCTGTCAGCTGATTAGCCCTGCACACGGCATGATTGACACTTGCAAGCAGACTGGAAGAGCTCAGTTGCATCAAAGGGCATCAGTCTATTATCAATTATAACCATTCAATAAACAGGCCATGGGGTGGGAAATAACATAAAAAATAATGGAGAGCTTTTTAAATAATGATTTATCACCCAAGTGAAAAAAAAAAATACATAAATGGTACTTCAATTAGTATGTAGAATGCTTAGGACAAGATGGAAAAGTGTCACCAGAATGTCAGCCACGATTTTCCTTGTAGTTTCCACCAAAAAAGAAATAAAAGATAGTAGAAGGTGTATTGTACACTATCTGCATATCCTTTATTTCCTTTGTACACTGTGCAATAATATAATGACCTTTCACATCTGTAATCGGTAACCTAAACCATCCGAGTTCTTGTTAAAATACAGTTATAACCATAGAATGAGCGAAAAAAAGAGAAGCCAATAGTGTAAAACTGTATAAAATGAATTTGTAATAAAACAGATTGAAGGTTTATTTTAAATGATGGTGAACCCCTGCCAAGAGCTTCACAGATGTGCATTTGGTCCAAATGTATCAATGCAAGAGGTAGAAAGTCCTGGTTTATTGTAACGGTGGCTTCTCTACACAATCTTTCGAAATATTTAAGTCAAATCTTCCAACGTATTTTGATCTTCCGGAGGTTCATCGGGTGACTGTTATCCGACACGCCTCTGACTGGCAATGCAAAGCGAATTGTGACATTTAACTTCAATCTTTTTGATTACAATATGAACAAGTGTGCCCCACCCCCAGAACCCCGAATATTCTGAGCATTCAGCTGTGCTCTAAGGACAGTGCACAGAGCCATAGTGAGGGTGAGGGGACTGAGGCATTAGCCTCATGCACAGACACCCTGGGGGCACAGCTATGACAAGCAACATAGTAGCAGGTGGTGTCATGCTTGCAGAGAGCAGCTGGGTCGCCATACCTGCACATGGCAATGTGAGAAGCAGGTCTCTCCCCATATGATGCCCATAAGAGAACAACTTCTTCCAGGTAATTAGATTTATTTGATCTGACATGTAGTGAGTGGGAAGGTTTAAAGACAAATTGTCTACATTATCATATTACCCAGTAATGGATCCTGCAGTACCCAACTTATTTTGCCTGTCTACCACAAACAATCAGAATGCTACAAAACAAGTATTGCAGGGATTACAGCATTTTGGTACTTGATGCTAAAATACCTGACATTGCTTCCTTTGTTTTTATAAATATGCATGACAGTATTTTGCCCCACACCTTTGACTAATTTATTTTATTTCTTTGTGTCATGAAATGGATTTGAAGATCCACTGTGACGGGTGTTCTTGGAGGGGCCTGGCAGGCAGAAGACTCCCTGTGGACTATGGACCCTGTCTGTCAATACATTAGTTTGAGGGTACACACTTTGAAGGCACCAGTGGACCCCTGTTTTCAACTGGACTTCAAATACAGGCTCATTCAGGATGTGAGCTAAGATGTGTACTCTAAGATTAAAGCCTTTGTCCCATTTACTGTGTTTTCCCCAGGTTAAGATTGTATCCTATCCTGTAAACCCCTGTAATTATGTCACCTACCTTACCCATTGTCTTCATGTAAGTAATTCAGTGTCCTGTATTCAGTGTCCTGTTGTACAGTGATGTCCTTCAATTAGCAAGTTAATTTAATTGAGTGCACTCTTTATGTATCTGTACTTGACACCTTTGTATCCTGAAAGGTGTGAGGCAGGATTTCCCCATTGTATTAACATCTGGAGTGAAAGAAGTTGGCTGGGAACAACAGCTGAGCATCATAGATGGGGTAGTCCACAGTTTTATTGTATATTTTGTAAAGATTTGTGTAGAAGGGTTGAGTAATGTACAACACATTTGGTGCCACATTCGCATCTGGCTGATTATATACAAATGGCGTGCTCTGACGTCAGACACACGCCGGGTCACGTGACATCTCTGCACACACCGCGGGGGAGCCCAACAGGCAGCATGGTAGGACACCATGCTGCCTGCCACTAGCCACCAGGGACAAGGGTAAGTTCTGGGGGGATGGGGGCATGTATTGGGGTGATGCCGGTGATGGGGGTATGTGATGGGGGACATGTTATGGGGGCATGTAATGGGGTGATGGGGGCATGTAATTGAGATGATGGAGAATTTAATGTGTGTGCATGTGGGTGATGGAGCATTTAATGTGTGTGCATGTTATTGGGTGATGGAGCATGTCCTGGGTGTGCAACAGGGGTTATGGGTCATGTGGGTGTGCAACGATGGTAATTGTGTTATCTATGTACCTATTTTCCCTTTTTCTGCAAAATAACTGCTATGAAACTATAGGGACGGGTGACATTTTCTATTCCTGCCTTGGGTGCAAAAAGAGCTAGTTATGGCTCTGGGTGTGCATACCCAGCAATTAACCCTTTCAACATAATGGGGGAGGCACTCGGCATGTGGGATCGTGATTCATGCATCGGTGCATTCCTGTGCATCACTATATAACCCCATTAGACATATCCCCATATGAAATCCTGCAAAACAGTCTTCAAGGTGTATATTGTAAACACTGCTAAAAACATAATTCAAATATAATAATGCATATTTAAAATGACAGTTTATATGTACAATAAATATATTTACATTTCAAACATTAATTAACGAATGAAAGGGATTATATAGAGGCACATAACTATATTTACATATATACATACCTAGCAATTCTAAAATGATGGGGAAGACTGTCAGAAAAGGAAGCCCTTTAACACACGGCTGCAGACAAGACGTCTTGAGGTTAAGCACAGGTTAAGAGCTGTCACACCACATTAATTCGAACTCTATCTATGTCTATAGCTGTGCATTACAACAACTGCAGTAAGCCTTTAACATTAATCAGTTCTGCCCAGCCAGTGTGTAGCCACCATCATAGCTGTCATGCCAGCTGCAGGAACCACAAGCTGTATTCAAAAAGCCTTTTAATTCTCAGTTTTCTACTGTTGTGGACAGCTCTCATTATGCTCACCCAGCCAGAAGGATGTATTAGTCACAGAGTGTGGATGACAACAGCAGGACAGCCATATCAGTCCACTGGTGTTACAGAAGATGCCGATTTACTCAAATACATTCCCTGAACCATCACATGTTGTCCCATATACAGTGTGTGGTTTCTATATAAAATACAAGCTATCTAAAAATCAGTTGCTTTATTACATACCCCAAATACAGCTGCCATTCTTCACAAGCACAGAAAAACACCCCTCCCTGCATTAAATTCCATTCTTCACTCTCACAAGACATGCCCACCAAGTCATGCATCCCAAAACATGCCCCTCCTCCTCCTGCTTCTTCTTTTTCGTACCTCTTTCTGAATGAGTCCAGAAGCTGAGTGTTGTTCATTCTCTGTGACAACATCTACCTTCATGTGAACTTCGTAAAGCATTGCAAACCTCTTTAGGGGTTTTCTTGCTGTACGCATGTGCTGGCAGGAGGTATGTGTGCTGCTGTCAGCCTGTGACTTCGCTACCCAACTCACACACAGCATACAAACAGCTGCATCACGCCACATCTGTGTGCAAGGGAGGAGTGTGTAAAAGTAATGATCTGATTCATACTCAGATATGGTTTATGGTACAAGGCTAATATAAAACCCCTACAGCACTTTAAAGGACAACTGTTGTTACATCTAATGTAGACATTTTAAATAGAAATACATAAATTAAAGAATACAAAGAAAGCACCTTATTAAGCTGTTTCTGCTTGTGTAGCTCAGGGACCAGACATGTTGGGGGGAGTGCGGACTCAGGGCCGGCCTTAAGTGTTCCGGCGCCCTGTGCGGGCTTCCCCCGTGGCGCCCCCCCCCCGTCTCTTTCGCCCCCCTATGTTTGTGTCTCTCTCCCTTCCCATGTTTGTCCCTTTCCTCTTCCTTGCCATGTCTGTCTCTCTCTCTCTCTCTCTCCCTCTGTTCTGTCTCTTTCCCCCCCGTCCCCTATTCTGTCTCCCCCCCCCCCCGTCCCCTGTTCTGTCTCTCTTCCCCCGTCCCCTGTTCTGTCTCTCTCCCCCCCCGTCCCCTTTTCTGTCTCCCCCCCCCGTCCCCTGTTCTGTCTCTCTCCCCCCGTCCCCTGTTCTGTCTCTCTCCCCCCCCGTCCCCTTTTCTGTCCCCCCCCCCGGTCCCCTGTTCTGTCTCTCTCCCCCCCCGTCCCCTGTTCTGTCTCTCTCCCCCCCGTCCCCTGTTCTGTCTCCCCCCCCCGTCCCCTGTTCTGTCTCTCTCCCCCCCGTCCCCTGTTCTGTCTCTCTCCCCCCCCCCGTCCCCTGTTCTGTCTCTCTCCCCCCCGTCCCCTGTTCTGTCTCTCTCTCTCCCCCAGTTCTGTCTCTACCCCCTGCCCCTTTTCTGTCTGTCTCTCTCCCACCCCTCCCCTGTTCTGTCTCTCCCCCCTCCCCCTGTTCTCTCTCTCTCCCCCTGCCCCTGTTCTGTCTCCCCCCTGCCCCTGTTCTGTCTCCCCCCTGCCCCTGTTCTGTCTCTCCCCCCTGCCCCTGTTCTGTCTCTCCCCTCCCCCTGTTCTGTCTGTCTCTCTCTCTCCCCTCCCCCTGTTCTGTCTCTCCCCCCTAACCCCTGTTCTGTCTGTCTCTCTCTCCCCTCCCCCTGTTCTGTCTGTCTCTCTCCCCCCTAACCCCTGTTCTGTCTCTCTCCCCCATCCCTTACCTTTGCCTGAAAAGGTGTATCCAGGGAGGGGGCGGAGCTAACCGGCACAGCGGTGTAGCTCCGCCCCCACCCCGGGAAGCAGAGCAGAGTCTGCATTACGGGGAGCCATGGGCAGCAAGAGAAGGTGCTGCTCGGGCTCCCCATGCTTAATGCAGGCATGGGGAGCCGAGCAGCACTATCTCATGCTGCCCGGGGGCTCCGCGTAATGCAGACTATGCTCTGCTTCCCGGGGTGGGGGCGGAGTTACATCGCTGTGCCGGTTAGCTCCGCCCCCTCCCCGGACCAAGCAGAGAATGCCGAGAAGAGGGCTGGTGAGGGGGGATCTTTTGATCTCCCCCAGCCAGTGCCACTACCGGCTTTTTTATTTTATTTTTTACTTTTTTTTTTTCTATCTACCGGCCGGGCGGGCGCCCCCTGGGGTGTTGCGCCCTGTGCGGTCGCACAGGTCGCACACCCCTAAGGCCGGCCCTGTGCGGACTGCACCGGGTGACACCTCCAGCGGGGGGGGGGGGGACACCCATGCTGCCGGCATCCCCCCGCACCGCTTTGTGCTGCTTAACTTTTTTCTTTCTTTCTGGCAGCCGCATCCGCTGGATACGGCCGACGGAAAAAAAATAAAAAACCACTGCGACCAGATGTGACGTTACGTCACATCCGGTGCCTGTGTTTCCCTCCTCCGTGCAGGAGGGAATTCTGCACGGAGACGTCAGGCCAGGGAAACGGAGCAGCAGCCAGGCGGTAAGTACTGGGGAAGGGGGGAGGAGGGAGGAATGGGCATATTGCCTGTGGCATTTAAATGGCACAATAATACAGGCATCTGAATGGCACAATATTACTGGGCTCTGAATGTCACAATATTACTGGTATCTGAATGGCACAATATTACTGGGCTCTGAATGGCACAATATTACTGGTATCTGAATGGCACAATATTACTGGTATCTGAATGGCACTATATTACTGGCATGTGAATGGCACAATATTACTGGGCTTTGAATGGCACAATAATGCAGGCATCTGAATGGGACAATAGAAACATAGAAACATAGAAACATAGAATGTGTCGGCAGATAAGAACCATTCGGTCCATCTAGTCTGCCCAATTTTTTTTTTTGAGTACTTTTATTAGTCCCCCGTTCCCGGTCTAATAGCTAGGATAGCCTTGTGTCTATCCCACGCATGCTTAAAATCCTTGACTGTGTTTACCTCTACCACTTCTGCTGGCAGGCTATTCCATACATCCACTACCCTCTCAGTAAAGTAATACTTCCTGATATTACTTTTAAATCGTTGCCCCTCTAATTTAAGACTATGTCCTCTAGTTGTGGTAGTTTTTCTTCTTTTTAATATACTCTCTTCCTTTACTGTGTTGATTCCCTTTATGTATTTAAATGTTTCTATCATATCCCCCCTGTTACGTCTTTCCTCCAAGCTATACATGTTAAGATGCTTTAACCTTTCCTGGTAAGTTTTATCCTTCAACCCATGAACCAGTTTAGTAGCCCTTCTCTGAACTCTCTCCAAAGTATCAATATCCTTCTGGAGATATGGTCTCCAGTACTGCGTACAATACTCCAAGTGAGGTCTCACCAGTGCTCTGTACAATGGCATGAGCACTTCCCTCTTCCTACTGCTAATACCTCTCCCTATGCAACCAAGCATTCTGCTAGCATTTCCTGCTGCTCTATTGCATTGCCTACCTACCTTCAAGTCCTCTGAAATTATTACTCCTAAATCCCTTTCCTCAGATGTTGAGGTTAGGACTGTACCAAATAGTCTATATTCTGCTTTTGGGTTTTTACGCCCAAGGTGCATAATCTTGCACTTGTCCACATTAAATGTCAGTTGCCACTGCTCTGACCATTTTTCTAGTTTAGCTAAATCATTTGCCATTTGGCTTATCCCTCCATGAATATCAACCCTGCTGCAAATCTTTGTATCATCAGCAAAAAGACATACTTTGCCAACAAGACCTTCTGCAATATCGCTAATAAAAATATTAAAGAGAATGGGTCCAAGAACAGATCCCTGAGGTACCCCACTAGTAACAAGACCTTGCATCGAATATACCCCATTGACTACAACCCTCTGTTGCCTGTCACTCAGCCATTGTCTAATCCATTCAACAATATTGAAATCCAAACTCAAAGATTTCAGTTTATTGATAAGCCTTCTATGTGCGACAGTGTCAAAAGCCTTACTGAAATCTAGGTAAGCAATGTCTACTGCACCACCCTGATCTATTATTTTAGTTACCCAATCAAAAAAATCAATAAGATTAGTTTGGCATGATCTCCCTGAAGTAAACCCATGCTGTCTCTGATCTTGAAATCCAAGCAACTTTAGATGTTCAACAATCCTATTCTTTAACAAGGTTTCCATTATTTTCCCCACTACTGAAGTAAGACTTACTGGTCTATAGTTGCCCGCCTCCTCCTTACTACCTTTCTTGTGAATGGGCACAACATTAGCTAATTTCCAATCTTCTGGAACTACTCCCGTTAACAATGATTGGTTAAATAAATCTGTTAACGGTTTTGCTAGTACACCACTAAGTTCTTTTAATAACTTTGGATGTATCCCATCAGGTCCCATCGACTTATTTGTCTTTACTTTAGACAGCTGAAGTAAAACCTATTCCTCTGTAAACTTACATGCATCAAAAGACTCATTAGTCTTTTTCCCTAAATGAGGTCCCTTACCCTCATTTTCATTTGTAAAAACTGAACAAAAATATTCATTAAGGCAGTCTGCTAAGCCTTTATCCTCTTCTACATAGCATCCTTCTTTTGTTTTTAATCTAACTAATCCTTGTTTTACTTTCCTTTTCTCATTTATGTATCTAAAAATGTTTTATCCCCCTTTTTCACTGACTGGGCTATAGTCTCTTCTGTGTGTGCTTTGGAAGCTTGCTTTGCCTCTTTCTGCCTACTCTTATAGATCTTTCTATCTTTCTCACTCTGAGTATTTTTATAATTACTAAATGCTAGCTTTTTATTTTTTACTATTTTAGCCACCTCTGCAGAGTACCACAGTGGTTTCTTAAATTTTTTGCTCTTACTGACAAGCCTTATGCAATTTTCTGTTGCCTTCAGTAGTGCAACTTTTAGATAATCCCATTTCTCCTGGACTCCATTTAAATTGCTCCAGTCTGATAATGACTCCTTCACATCTAATCTAATTTTAGAAAAGTCTGGTTTTCTAAAATCTAAAACTTTTGTTTTTGTGTGGTGTGACAGCGTCACTGTTCTTATATTAAACCACACTGTCTGGTGATCACTAGATCCTAAACTTTCACCTACAGTAATATCTGATAACAAATCTCCATTTGTGAACACTAAGTCTAGTATGGCCTGCTTTCGAGTTGGCTCCTCCACTACTTGTTTTAGAGATAATCCCAGTAGGGAGTTTAGGATATGCGTACTCCTGGCGCAAGTAGCTGTTTTGTATTTACTGGTATCTGAATGGCACAATATTACTGGACTCTGAGTGGCTCAATATTACTGGCATCTGAATGGCACAATATTACTGGTATCTGAATGGCACAATATACTGGTATTTGAATGGCACAATATTCCTGGTATCTGAATGGTACAATATTACTGGTATTTGAATGGCACAATATTACTTGTATTTGAATGACACAATATTCCTGGTATCTGAATGGCACAATATTACTGGTATTTGAATGGCGCAATATTATTGATATTTGAATGGCACAATATTACTGGTATCTGAATCGCACAATATTACTGGCATATGAATGGCACAATAATACTGGTATCTTAATGGCACAATGGTATTGGCATCTGAATGGCACATTAATACTGGCATATTAATGGACAAATTGGCTGTGGCTTATTAATGACAAAATGATACTGGCATATAATTGGGCAAATTGGCTGTTATAGAGAGAGAGAGAGATGTCTGTATGTATAGATATGTATTGTTTTAGAATTGTACAGTTGTCACCTCGTGGGGCTCCTGTGTGTTGCATAATTAATGGCGGTCCCATGTGTGGCATAATTATGGGGCGCTTGTGTGTGGCATATTTATTGGGCCCCATGTGTGGCATAATTAAGGGATTCTTTTGTGTGGCATAATTATGGGGCACCTGTGTGTGTGTGGCATAATTATGGGGCACCTGTGTGTGTGTGTGGCATAATTAATTGGGCAGAGGTGAGGCATAAATAGTGGGGCTCTGGTGTGGCATAATTTTTGGGGCTTTGGTGTGGCATAATTTATGGGACTCCTGTGTGTGTCATAGTGTCAGGAACTACCCCGCAGTAGTTCTCCTGTGTATGCCTGCCTACCTGTCCAACCATCGCATGCGTTTGCAAGCGCGTTCCCTGACTCCAGTAATCTCCGTCTCCACACTAGGCGCGCGTCCGATGACGTCACGCCCGTCGCGTACCAGCGAGACGCGGGAGAATTTAAAAGGCAGAATCACCAAACACTCCTTGCTTGGTGATTCTCGTGTTTATCCCGGTTCCCTGGCGTTTATCTCATATATTTATTCTGTTGCTGACCTTGGATTCCTCGACTACTCTTCTGCCTGCCTGTGCCCCTGACCCTGGACCGTCTCTTCGTTTTTGCTGTTATTCTGATACCTATTGATCCCGGATTACCTTATCGTTTTGAAGTCTGTCTGGCTCCCTCGACCTTGGCTATCATATCCTTAACCCTCCGAAGTCTGGATTACAATATTGCTGTGTTCCTGTTGTAACCTGCACTGATCTGTATTCCTGTTGTGGCATCCTGCTACCAGCTTACCCTTCAAGTTCTGGATTACTATATTGCTGTGCTCCTGTCTGTAACCCACACAAGCCTGGACTATATTTGCTGTCTGGATTCCTATTGTGGTTTCTTACTTGCCTTCCATAGCGTGGTTTCCTCACAGTCCTAGACAGGTTAGTGTCATCTGCATATTGACCTCCATCCAGTACCTATTCATCACACATAGTTATGGGGCTCCTGTGTGTGGCATAGTTAATAGGCCATCTAACTGGCATTACTAAGGAATCTGTTTGGCACTGTATTGGAGGAAATCCAGGTGGGTGACACCATGAGTTTTCGCACCGGGTGACACCAACCCTAGTGACGCCTCTGCTGGGATGTGAAGAAAAACCTTGATTGATATCCTTCACTTATTTAGTAATGCAGTATTCTCTTTTCTGGCATTTGCCCTGAGTGGTCTAGTAACATCCCCAATTTTGTCTCCTGCTCTATTATTTCCCTGTTTTGGTGTTTGTCAGGTACTTTAAATCATTGTTAAAGTCAGTAATACTTTACTATATAATTTTTTGTGAAAGCACACTGAGATAAAATATATGTATAAAATGTTGCCTTTTATTCTCTTTTAATAAAGCTGAAGCACACAGAAGAAGAAAACGGGGACTGGCCTATTTAAAAGCAAAGCTGCATGCCATTAGGCAAGATACTGAAGGGACTGTCAACTTAAACATTGTTTATACTGTGACTGTAGAGAATTTAAAAAAATCCATACATGGGGGGCGTTCCCGGAAGCTCTTGTAGATCGGACGCACAGAGTGAGAGCTCCCGCCATCTGAGACCTACATTTGTTACCACGAACCGTATTTACCACGAAACACAAATGTGAAAACCACAGAGAAGATCCACGCCATCACAGAGGACCCCCAGGGCACCTAAACTGGGAGCTTCGAGTTCCATGGAAGCCTTCTTGATCCCCCAGCTTGAGGCCATTGCGGATCCCAAAATGGCGCCCGCTGTTAGAACAGCGAGAAACTCTCCTACACATGACTCCTCTGATAGGTAGTCGGATCAAGGCACACAGACCCAGGATCCATGGGACGATATCGCAACTAAAACAGACTCCTCAGTTTTCTCTATGCAGATGAAGAAGGAGTTTGCTACAATTGTCGATCACAATCGTCTTGCCATCCGTGACGAACTCTCAGAAATCAAAGCGGACGTCAAACAACAGGGACAAAAGATTCAATCTCTGGAGCAAGAACATACCGAGATTCAAACTTCTGTAGCCTCACTGAGTCGGCAAGTCAGAGAACAGAAAATACTCACTGCACGCCTATCCACCCATATCCTGGACTTGGATAACCGGGGCCGAAGGAATAATTTGAGAAAACGTGGCGAGTCGGAGGGCCCTGAAGACACTGTCAGCCTCACCAAAAAGATTTTGGGATCAATCATATGCAAAGAGGCCCAAGATCTGCAGCTAGATAGGGCTCACAGGGCACTCCGCCCAAAAGACTTGCACAACCCGGTCCCCAGAGACATTGTCATTCGGCTTCACCACTATACAGATAAGGAAGACATATTGCAAGCAGCATGCTTACACCAACTCCTACTCTACGAAGACCACCCCATCCAAATTCTGCCAGACGTGGCCTGGGCCACACTGCAACTAAGGAAGATGCTCTGGCCGCTGACAGATTTATTGCGGCGGACCAAAATCGCCATCCGATGGGGTTTCCCGCTGTCTATTTTAGCCTGCAAAGACTCTAAAACTCACACTCTCACCTGCCACAATGACCTGAGAGAGTTCTGTGGAGCCCTAAATATCATAGCTCCGGACCTCCCGGATTGGGCAGCCTATGAGGCTGGGAATATTCCTCCACTACTACTTCCCTTGGGAGCCGGACCCGTGAGACAGCAGAGAAAGAGGAGACGTCGGACGCCAGGCAGAGCCAATGCCACCAAAGTGGCGGACCCAGTGGTTCACGCGATCTGAACAGGCCATACACTGCGACAATTTAGGTGAGCCTTCCTCCTGAAACCCCCTCAGGGCACTCCAACTAAGTGCCCCCCTCTGGTCACCATCCCATCATGCCAGTGACCGCAGAATTTGGCTCTTATCTGGGACTGCCAACTATGCTACACAGAGGTTTTGACAGACTATTTTAAGAAGTACTGACCACCAAGTGGAATGCTGATACGGGGCATTGCTGCACATATCCTCCTCCTGCCGTACAGCGATTTACAGCATCAGTAAAACATCGATTGCTAGAAACTGAGAGCAAGCTGGCAGAGCCCGCACTTGGTTACACACGGTGCCTACCAGTGCACCCACCCTTATACACAGTACGACACCCCCTTTTACTCTGCAGACACGCTAGATGGAGATCCCTGGGACTCTTTGACCACAATATAAGGCAGATTTCCGTCAATGAACTGAACTGAGACTGAGACTATGTCTGCAGCTGATGGAATAGTCCCTTCCCAATTTTCCTCCATGCCCAAGGGTAACCCCAGTAACTGACAGGTGTTCGGATAAGATGGAGAAGTGGGAGGCAAAAAGGTCCACCTATGGTCACCCGTATACTCAACTTGTGTTCTCACAGGATTTCTTCTTTTTTATGTTTGTCAAGCATCCTACAGAAGTGAGACCCCAATATCTCATGTTATGTTTCTCTCTAGTTAATGTTTTAATGGTTCGTTGGTATGCACATTTTGACTGTTCTGTAAACTACTATTTCCGTGGGCCCACGGATGGGAGGCACTACATATACCTCTGAGAAACCATATAGTGCCCTCTGCCCATGCTCCGAGACGCACCCCGTTACTTACAGCGCAGTGTTTTTGTATATTAGGCCACGACCCCACTGGACACAGTCTGGCGGTGCACAAGTGCCCTAGGCACTTTTCACTGAGTCTACACTGGCAGAGTGAGCCACAACCCCCTGCTCACTCTGTTTCGGCTGACATGTCTGGTATCTACTGTAAATACTTCCCCATTGTATATCTCACCCCCTCCACCCCCACCAAATTGTTTCCTGACCGGATGCTTGACGGAAGCTCCCATACCCCACTTATATTCTGATAAAGGTAGCAGTGATAAATTGTTGCTAAGTTCCTAGAGCAAAGGCCTGTATTTGAAATCGGCTATGCATGACACATTAGATCTAAATGTTTCCTCTATCAATGCAAAGGGACTAAACTCCCCAGGTATACGCAAAAGGTTGTTTGGGGAACTGAAAGCCAAACACATTGATATTGCCCTCGTGCAAGAAACCCATTTCCGAATGGGGAAAATCCCTAACATTAGAGACCCCATTTTTACCAAAATGTACCTCTCCCACTCCCCATTTCAGAAAACCACAGGGATGGCGATATACATGAACAAATCACTCCCCATCTCCATAACTTCTACTTGGTCTGACAGTGATGGGAGGGTTGTGTTCCTAAAAATGTTTTTAGGTGCTGAAATGATCACTGTCGCAAATGTATATGCCCCGAATACTAACCAGCATCTCTTTATCTGTTCCATATTACAAACACTGAGCGAATTCACAGAGGGGCTGCAATGTTCTTGCCGTAAATTGAGATAAACAGGAGAGAAGGGCAGTCAGTGACTGCTTTCAATCGACATAACCTCAGCAATAGCGCTCCTTGGTCTACCAGAATTTAAGGTGAACACACTGTAATAAAGTTCGTTAAGTATGTAACGGTGGGGAGGCTAGGGACCCAGCTGTAAATTGGCTCAGTTGAGCAACATCAGCAGACAGAAAACGGCTTCCAGAAGATATAAACCATATATTAAAATATTTTACTATTAGTCAGAAAACAACTGTGAAGATTTCATAGCAAAAGCTTATCTTGAATATTGCCTGTAAGCTACAAAGGATCGGCTGCAACTAAGAAATCTATGCAACATTAGTAGACAGCAATAAGCCTCATACAGTACAAATATTCAACATAATATTATATTACCTATTAGAAAAAATGGTGAAGTAAATACACTAAAGAACTCTAGCCGGTGTGCTTGAGATAGCTGTGGAAGACCTGGCCGAAGATACTGCATAACTCCAGGTACTTGCGGTAAGCTGTAACCTATACGCATTTAAAGACAACCTAAGAGATACCAGAAGATAACCACAGCTCTCATAGGGTATAAACTCCAGAATATAATTCTCTGAGTGAATATACCGTATTAAAGAGCCAGAATCCGTGAACTTGTGCTATGTTGTAAAACAGGAAAAAAAAAAAGGAAGCAAAAACGGTTTGCGGAAGGAGCTCACAATCAAAGCAGGTATGTGAAAATAAGCCAGAGTTTAATGCTTACGTAAAACAGGCTAGTACAAAAAAGGAAATGAACCACACAGTGAGAAGGACGCCTTACGCGTTTCGTGCTTCAAAAGCACTTAATCATAGGCTGGTGGGAGAGAGCTCACATGGCTAGTTATAACAGGCAAGCAATTAACTTGATTGCCTATACATCTGTAGCTGTCTCCCACCATTCCAAGCAAAAGATTATTTAAAGTGAAAACATATGAAAACATTTAAATATACGAACAATGTGCAACATATATAAAACATATATAAATATATACAAAAAATGTGCAACAGAATGGGGAGTCTGAATTCTTGAATTGCTCTAAATATATGCACAGATATAACTACACGTGCATATATATATACATAAAGGGACGGGTAATACATTAAGATATTGATACACTTTCATAAGGAATCAAAAATTGCAGCAAGTGCTATTTATGAAAAAATACATTTACATCATGTTTTGAATTGATTCCCTTAGGAGTGCAAGTTTGAAGTGAAAAAATCCAAAAGACTTCCCTTTTACACAAAGTTTCAATAGTGTTGCCTTTTCTAGGAGGATTTTTGATCTTCTCTATAACCTGATATTTAAAGTTTGCAACATTCGAATTGCAACACTGTGCAAAATGTCTGTGAATTGGTGTGTTGGACTTTGTACTGACTATGTCAGATAAATGCTCCCTAATTCTTTCTTTTACTGGACGAATAGTACGTCCTACATATTGTTTCTGACAAAACTGACAAGTCACACAATAAATTACAAAGTTGGTATTGCAGTTAAAGAAATCCTTGATGGTGAATGTTTTACCTGTCTGTGAGGAAACAAAGCTGTTTCCCAATAGTACATGATTACAGCATTTGCACTGCTTAGCACCACATCTGAACATACCCTTGATATTTAACCATGTGGAAGACACTTTTTTGTTAATGTCTTTATCTTCACATAGGTAACTGGGAGAAATTAGGTTGCCCAGGGATATACCCTTTCTGGCAATTCCAGCTATTTTATTGCTGCTAACAGATTTATATGCAGTTTCTAGATTAAGTACTGTGCGGTGTTTATTAAGAATTTTCACAATATCATCAAAGTCGACACTGTAATCTGTACAGAAGGAAAGTTTGTCCCTGGTAGAGATGCCTGTTTTGCTACCTTTAATTTTCTTGGACTTATCTGACACTAATTTAGATCTTTCTTGGGATTTAGCTATATTGTACCCTCTCTTAATGTTAACAAGGGGATATCCTCTTTCCAGTAATCGATCAGAAAGTAACAGTGCCTGGGATTCAAATTCAGAAGCGCTGGAGCAATTCCTCTGAATACGTATGAATTCTCCCACTGGTACACCTCTAAAGGTGTGTGTGGGGTGACAACTGGTAGCCAGCAGGATAGTGTTGCCTGCTGTATCCTTCCTATAATTTGTAGTGTCTATTCTCCCATCAAGTACATTTCCTATTAACTGCAAATCCAAAAAATTTATATTAAATTTACTGTGATTGATCGTGAATTGTAAATTAAGGTCATTTTTATTAACATACTCAAAGAATGCATTTAGGGATTCTTGCTCCCCATCCCAAATTAAAAGCAAATCGTCAATATACCTGCCATACCAAATGATGTGTTTCCTAAAGGGATTATTACTGTTAAAGATAAATTTGGTTTCCCACCAGCCCATGTATAAGTTTGCATATGAAGGTGCAAATTTAGCGCCCATGGCAGTACCGCAACGTTGCAGGTAATAGGTACCATTGAACACAAAATAATTATGGCTCAGAAGAAACTCTCTACAGTTACAGATATAATCCTGTTTCCAAGTTGAGAGGTCCGAAAAGTACTTAAGGAAATGTTGAGTTGCCTCCACTCCCTTCTGGTGTGGAATACAGGAATAAAGGGAGCCAACATCCAAAGTTACCCAAGTATATTTGCTATTCCATTGGAATTTAGAAAGTTGTTCAAGTACATGTTTTGTGTCTCTCAAATGTCCCTTCAGGCTACACACCAACGGCTGCAGGTATACATCAACCCATTGGGAGAGCCTTTCCCCCAATGAGTCTACCCCAGATATAATGGGGCGACCAGGTGGTGAAGTTAGGGACTTATGAAGTTTCGGCAAGTGGTAGAAGGTGGCTATAGTGGGGTTTTGATTTAACAAATACTCTCCCTCCTTAGTATTGAGTGATCCATTATATGTACCTTCATCAATGAGACTCTTAAGTGTAAGGAGTATGTTGTAAAACCCTGGCTATAAAGTACCAAATATCTGGACTCGGAAGAGTATAGACCACCCATATAACAAGTGGATAAAATCACCAGGGGTGCAATAAAAAGGAAAAGGAAAATACTGGGAAGAAAACAGGCCAAGCATGGCGTCCACAAAGGCGGTAGAGGCTAAAACCATAAGAAAGGAAAAAGAGAAAGATAAAGACAAGAAAAACGGAAAATGTTATCCAATTTCTTTTCCCCACAGTCGCCGGGAGGATCTTCGATTAAATTAAATCAACCTACGGAAGATAATAATGAAGAAGAGAATGAAGCTGAACTTAGAAGGAAATACATGAGTCCCCTGCCAGCAAGCTGGGAAAAATCTTTAGCTATGGTATCTGAAAAAATAACTCACGAAATCCAAAAGAATATAAATGAACTAAAGAAAGAAATCTCTCAAATAGCCTTGCAAGTTCAAAAAATAGAAGATAGACTTGGAGGACTGGATTTTCAGCAATTAGAATTAAAAGACCAACATGCACAACTCCTGGGGAAATACGAGGCTCTGGAAAATAAAATCGCAGACCTAGAAGACTGACAACGAAGGAAGAATATCAAGATAAGGGGAATACAGGAAACCTATCAAGGTCAAGAATTGGAAGACTCTTCTCAACTTATTTAAAATCTGGGACTCAACTCGGATGGGAATGAGAACATATTGGACAGAGTACATCGTTTGCCCAAGCCAAAGGGAGTCCCTGAGCCCTCCCCGAGAGACGTGATTCTGTGCTTCCATCATTATTGAATGAAGGAACAAGTGGTTAAATACCATAGAGAAAAGAAACAGATGCAACCTGACTACGCAGACTTAAAAATCTTCCCCGATCTGTCCTGGCATACTAGAAAATCTAGAAAAATGTTTTCACCAGTTACAACAATCTTACGGAAAAAGGAGATTAGATATCGTTAGGGGTTCCCAACAAAACTGATAATTACGAAGGACAGTGGATCTTACAGTTTCCAAGTACAGGATCAAGCTCAGACTCCTCACTTAAGAGACTGGCTATGACCTCCCTTATGACACAATCCATGTTATACGATATTTGGCGACTTCGACATCCCCAAGATACGGAATACACCCTCTTTTCCTTCAGACACTGTTCATACTCAAGAATTGACTTAGTATTGGGAAACATTGGTTCTGTGGAAAGTATTAAGAACATCAATATCTTACCAGTGATTTGGTCTGACCCTTCAGCAGTGATATGGGAAACAACAGACGATAACCAAAAACAGACAAAAAAGTGGAAATTGAACGATAGGATATTAAGTAATGAGGTAAATAGAAATTATATTAAACAGATGACTCGATTCTATTTTAAAAGAGGACCAGGAATGTAAGGCTGATATAAAACAGTGTTCCTATAAGGCTGTAATTAGAGGCCATTTGATCAAAATGGAGATAAGAGCTAATAAAAATAGAGATACAAATATGAAAGCTCTATATCTGTCATTGTATAAATTAGACAGAATAAATTAAGTATCCCCCTCACAACTTAGATCAAAAGAAATCTTGGACTTAAAGAACAAAATAAAAAACAAGGTAATGGAGAAAATAAAAATTTGGAAAGACTAAAGCAAACATGGTATTTTAGTCAAAAAAAAACACTTACCACCAAATTAAAAAAACAACAAGCCAGAAAGAGAATAGATAAGATTATCCACCAAAATAAGTAGAGCCCCAGAAGAAATAGGACAGGCCTTCAACACCTACTATAGATCCCTCTATAATATCCCAGCTACAGAAGGGCTTGAACAAATAAAAGCATTTATGGAGAAACTAAAAATCCCACAGATTCCACAAAAATTTCAAGACAGTCTCAATAAACAAATACAAGAATTTGAAGTAGAGGAAGCTATTATACACATGAAAAAAAATAAAGCACCAGGACCCGATGGGTTTACCGGAAACTTCTACAAAGTATTAAGACAAGATATAGCTCCATACTTGACTGAAGTATTTAATGAAATCAGATGGAATGCTCAACGGAGTTTTTAAGAGCAAATATCCTGCCAATAGTTAAACAAGGAAAAGACCTGTCATCTGTAACTAGTTATCGACCTATATCCTTGATCAACTCAGATGCTAAAATAATGGCTTTAGTGCTGGATCAGAATGAAAAAAGTTATAAACTTCATAATTTCAAAAGACCAGATTGATTTCGTACCCGACTGTAGTCCAACATTTAACATAAGACGGATAATCAATATTATTGACACTTCAACACATATGGACGAAGAGCTCATTCTACTTTCAGTTGACGTGGAAAATGCTTTTGAGCGCGTCAACTGGATGTATATGTTCGAATCCTTGAAAGCTTTCGGATTTACCGACTTCTTCTTGAAGGCTGTCAGATCTCTCTGTAGTAATCGAACCGCTAGAGCACAAAACATACATGCAGACTGCTTCCAATTGAGCAACGGGACGCAGCAGGGATGCCCCTTACCACCACTATTGTACATAACATCTTTGGAAATCATGGCACTAAAAATAAGAGCGTGCGTCAAAATAAGAGGCTTTCCCGTTGCTCAAGAGGAACACAAGCTCTGCATGTATGCAGATGATATTATGATGACACTAAGTGACCCAACCAACTCCCTACCAGCTCTGCTTGATCTTATGGCAGACTACTCAAACAAAGCTAACTATAAAATAAATGTAAATAAATCTATGACAATGCCTATTAAAGTTTCCCAATCGACGTGTAAAATATTAAAGAACAAATATGAATTGATATGGTCTGGAAAAGAAATTATATATCTGGGTATTAGAATTACACCAAAAACTGAAGACCTATTGAGTAGTAATCTAATGGCACTGATGAGGGAAATAAACTTCATCCTGAAAAGGTGGAAAAGCACGATCCTGTCCTGGGTCGGCAGGATAAATGTAATAAAATCATATATACTACCCAAATGGCTATACATCTTTCAACATCTCCCATTGGAAATCCCAGATGTATGGCTGGATATGATCCAGTCAAGCCTCAGTAGGTTTATATGGCTTAACAAGAAACCTAGAATTGCAATGAAGCGTATGGCACTCCCTCCTAGTGAAGGCGGCCTGGGCTTCCCTATTATCAAGGACTATTATCAAGCCAATGTGATTCGTCATATTTACCTACTTCAGACATCAGGGATCAAAGATGAAACATGGTATCTACTGGAAAAAAGTCCTTGGAAATGGGAGACCCAGGTTCAATTATAACAAACCAGAGATAGGGAATTATGTATTAAAGAATTTGATTTCGGCATGGGGACAAATCAAGAAGAAGCTGGGGATTAATAGACAAATTATTGAGTCCCTGAAACTGGACATCATAGAAGCTAATGTACAGTATCTATCTCTGAAAAGATGGAAGGAAAACGGTATAGACGCAATTAGATGCTTATTATTAGATACTAAAGTGAAAATGTTTCCCGCACTGAGCCTAGAATATAAATTACCACCGGGGTAAATTTTTACTTATCTCCGGGTAAAACATTTCTTAGAATCAACCCTGTACAAGGGAAATAGGCAGATCCTCAAGGTACTCATCGAAATCTTTGATTACAAAATAGTTAAACAAGTTATGACAAAATCAAACAAATTGTTGAAGCTGAAGCAGAGCAAAGATAGTTTGGCGAGAGATAAATGGTCAAAATTACTAGATATTGAGATAACACAAGAGACCTGGAGAGGACCCACGGAGAGCTCTAAATGATTCAATCCACTCTGTCTCCATTCTAGAAAATCAATTCAAGATAATTAACTTTTGGTAATTAGTCCCCACAAGACTAGTTAAATTCTCAGCAGAAAACGGTATCACTTACTGGAGATGTGAGAAGGAAGTGGGGGACTACCTACATATATGGTGGAGTTGCGAGCAGATTAAGGAATTATGGATGACAGTTTTTTCTAAATTCGTCAGGTGGGAGAAAGTAAAGATGGAGAGAAGCCCATTAATAGCATTACTACATCTGAATTGGCCAAGTATGACCAAGATTCAGTCCTTCATGGCCTTGCATATTTTTATGGCTATGAAAGTAAATCTTGCAAGGAACTGGGGTAGGGCCAGCCCTTCCTACTGGTGGCAGCTGAGGGAGAAGGTCCTATATCAGTTACACATGGAACATGGCCTAGGATTGAAAAATACCAAAATGCATAGGAATGCTACAATGGCCTAAGAATGTATAGACCTGATTGAGACCGATATGGAATAAATCTACAGAGAATGACTAGTATCCCCCCCCCCCCCCCCCCCCACTCCTTTTTTTTTATTACCTGGCTCTCTTTACCCTTCCCCCTGATGTGCATGTTAAATTTTGTTATGTCTTGTTTGTTTTGTAAATGCATAAGGATTGAATTCAAGCACGTAAATGTGACAAATTTAAATGTAACCAATCAAATAAGTGTTCTTTTTTTATATTTGACAAAAGAAAAAAAAGAATTAAAGATAGAAAAAAAAACAAATACACATGACTTGACTACATCTTCATTTCACACTGAAATCTTGACCGACTGGTACAGGCCCACATAAATAGTATCACCTGGAGCGACCACGCCCCGACGCGAGCCTCAATCAATTTCCCTACAACACCCAAAAGAACATTGCACTGGAGGCTTAACAAGACAATTCTGAAAAACCCTGAACATGTGGGCACTTTGAAATCAGCCCTACAAGACTAGTTCCTAGAAAAACTCAACCTCAGATACCCCCACACAGTGCGTATGGGAAGCCCACAAAGCAGTGATGCGAGGGCATTTTATCAACATGGGCTCATATCTAAAGAAACAGAGATCAAAAGCAATGGCTGATACTCTGGCTAAAATCAAACAGATAGAAACCACACATAAACAGACCATCTCCCCAGCCACATTTCTCGAACTAACTAAACTGAGGAGCGATCTTGCTTCCCAATGCAACATTAAGATGCAACGAACTTTGCAAAAACTGGAAGGCACATTCTATGCTCAAGGGGACAAACCAGGGCAAGCTCCTAGCCAGAGCTCTACGCAATAAGCAGATGGCCTCGTACATACCCCAAATAAAGGACAAGTCGGGACTATTATGCCACCACACTAAACACATAGCGGACGCATTCCAACGTTTTTACCAGGACCTATCTAACCTACACCCTAAGGGACCTTCCCCCTCAGACTTCACGCTACAACAGAACATTCAGAAATATTTAGATAAACACATGCAGGTCAAACTAGATGAAGCGGGTGCACACATACTAGAGGACTCAATCACACAAGAGATAGTGGCCCAAGCAGTCAAACAAACCCAACAGGGAAAAGCCCGGGCCCAGATGGATTAACCATCACCTATTACAAAACTTTCGGAGACCTACTGATCCCGCACTTAACAAAACTCTACAACACTCTGGCTGAAGGGGGCACTTTAGCTGCGCAAACGGTTAATCACAAAGTAGGGAAAGACCCCGAATCCTGTGGTAGCTACCACCCCATCTCATTTCTCAACAATGATATTAAAGTACTGGCCAAGATCCTAAGTTCCCGTATAGCCCCATTTATGCCCAGATTAATACATTGAGATCACGTCGGTTTTGTCCCTGGCCGCGATCAAAGTTATAGACCTCATACTATACTCTCATGCTAATGACATACCCCTATTGTTTTTGTCCATGGACATGGAGAAGGCGTTTGACAGGGTGAGCTGGCAATTTCTGAGAGCCACACTAAGACATATTGGACTGAGGGACTGGATAGATGCCTTTTACCATGCTCCCTCGGCACATATTCGCATAAAGGGTACCCTCTCAGAGCCACTCACCCTGTCAAATGGCACGAGACAGGGATGCCCCCTCTCACCACTGTTGTTCATACTTACTCTAGAACCGTTATTCTCTGCGATCCGAGCCAATACCTGTATACATGGCCTTCAGATAGGCCCTCATCACCACACCATTGCGGCATATGCAGACGACCTCCTACTCACTCTGACACAACCACACATATCAATTCCACACGTCCTACAAGAACTTAATGAATACGGGGCACTCTCAAATTTCAAAATCAACACAACTAAATCGATAGCTCTTAACATCTTCATCCCACCACTCACGCAGACTGCTCTGGAGGCAGCGTTCCCTTTTCGCTGGACACATTCTTCCATAACCTATTTGGGAATTAGGGACCCGCGGCTTATTATACGAGTTAAATTACCTCCCACTACTACACGCTATTGACCGAGACCTGAACTCCTGGAACCAGAAACACCTTTTTTGGTTTGGCAGAGTGTATACTGTCAAGGTGAATATCCTCCTACGTATTTTATACATCCTACAGACAGTGCCCATTGCAATCCCCAAATCATTCTTTCAGAAAATGAAACGATCAATTACCAAATTTATATGGAAAACATCCCATCCCAAATTAGGCTACAATTACCTCATACGACACAAAACACTAGGGAGCCCGGGGCTTCCGGACTTGGAGACGTACCATCAGGCCTCACTATTGTCAAGAATCGTGGACTGGACAAGACCCTGGAAGGATGATTGACAATGGTTTATTGCAATGAACACTTTATTATTATTAATGAACATACAAATTTGGGGTCTCCATCGAACAAAGAGCCATAGATATCCCAATACCCACAGTAGCCTGGGTCCCCAACACAAGACCACTGATGCATGATATGCCCCACCCTATCATCTCTCCCACCCTCCACATGTGGAAAAAACGTAAGCTCCGAGAAGGCCTTCTCAATGCTCCATCTCCACTTACCTCTCTTTATGCGAACGATGACTTCCACCCTGGAAGACACAAGAGGTCTCTTGACTCTCTACTTACAGGAAATATACCACACCCGAGATTGGGTCATGTGCTCAGGGATGATGGTTCCCTTAAAGCCCTTATGCAACTCACCTCACCCCCCTACCATACCCAACGGAAGACACTACTTTACGCACACTTTCACAGATCACTCATGAAATCGGGCCCATTCGCTCCATCCCTTACACAGTTTGAGAGCCTCTGCGCTTCCAAAGACGCCCCTCAAAAAGTGGTCTCCACATTGCACCATTTGCTCACTTCGTGACCCAGAAGACTTATTTCATACGACTGTGGGAGACAGATTGTAAATTGACGTTCACAGAAGCGCAATGGACTAAGATTGCTACACTAGCACACAAATGCTCCACCTCTGCCAAAATTCAAGAAAACGCATATAAAGTCCTCACCCGCGGGTACAAAACACCCTCATCATTACACAAAATGTACCCCTTCCACCACTGAGTTGTGCTGGAGATGTAAGCGCCAGAAAGGAACGTTGCTGCACGTCTGTTGGGAATGTCCCATAAACACACCCTACTGGAACGCAATACATACAATCATAACTAAAGTGGCAGATGACTCCCTACCATACACACCTCAGGCACTGCTGTTACACCACACTTCCATGCAGATTCATAAGTACAAGAAGTCCCTCACAATACACTACACTACCATGTCTATGGAAGAAAAAGATTCCCCATTTTTTTTGCCACTACACTAGAGTCCCCAAAATGAATTGCCACAGTACACATTTCACCAAATTGTCCCAGCACCAGATAACACAAATTAACTGGCACAGTTTGAGTGGTGTAATTTGGTGATGTGACAATTAGTTTGATGTAATCAACTGGATCAAACTAATTTTCACAAAGCCAAACTGCACCACATGAATTGTCACAGCACCATACTGTGGCCTTCAATGGCAGAAATGAAATGTGATCGTCTTAGGAAATATATTTCAAACAAAGGAAGAGGACACCCTCAAATTAAAATTTATATTAACTCAGCTTGCTTCTTAAAACTTAAAGAACAACTGGCAGGAAAAAAATAAGTTATGTTTAACTGAATTATTACATTAAGAGTAGACATTTTAAATTGAAATGCTGTAATGAAAATAATACAAATAAAGTACCTTAACGTGGCCTGTTGCTTGTGTAGCTTTATCATGGGGCAGACATCTTGGGCAGATATAGGGTTACCAGCTTTTCATCCAAAAAAATACTGTCCATGTTGTTGCTGCAACTCCTAAAGAAGCTGGGACACTTACTTACCCAGAGTGGGCATTTTTGTGTTCTTTTCTTTTCACCACATTGGGACTCCATTACCTTTATGGACTCTGCTGTGGACTACCTATTTATTTTATGAGTTGAATACATCTGTGGATCCTGTAAGTGTTATTCCAATTTCAGCATCTATTTATTTTATTCTATTGCTCTACATTTTGAGAGTAAAATATTACTTTGCTATGGAACTACAGCTCTCTTGAGGCTCTATTATTATGGACGTTCGTGAGTGTATTATATTCCAACACCACTGACACATTGTTTGTTGAGATTTACTGCGCTATATATTTTCTCTTTTATTTATGTTCCTTATATGACATCCTCGATTTCCCCACAAATGACCTATCAAGTAGTTGTGCTGGCCACACCCAGAGAGCGCTCCTTGAAAAGGGGGTAATATCAGGTTACAACCCGCATGCAGACTCATTCAGTATGTATCCGGTAATTTCTGTTCCTTTTCTGTCTTTGCTTTCCTGTTTATGCTTTATTCCTGTTCCTGCCCTTCTTTGTTCCCCATTCTGTCTCAATTCTGAACTCTGTCCTGAGCCCTGTTAGTGGGCTATCATGTGTCCTGTTAGTGTGTTATGCTTAGCCCTGTTAGTGGGTTATCCGCATGTAGGCACACTATTCGCCTAAATGACAACACATTAGGTCAGACGCCGGTAGTATGTCACCCAGGACTGGGCAGTGACACTTACTACCTAGTACCTAGTAAGAGGAACCCAAACAGGATACTTGACAAAGGCAGGAACATGGGTGTGGCAAAAATGTAGTCGGGAATACAGGCCTGGTCTAGGAGTGGTGTGGTACTGATGGTCAGGTCACTAGCAGTGGTCAGGACTGCCAACGAGCCGAGGAGAGTGTAGGAATAGCTGGGTCTACACAGAATATCAGTAGGAGGATGAGACAAATAAAGATAGTCAGGAACAAAACCGGGTCAGTAGCAGATAACAAACAAATCATGAACAGAACATTAGTGAGGCATAAGAGCACTATCACAGGCAATGCTAGCCTATGAAATGAGGGTTTAAATATCCCACCTAGCACAAACCCCCTCCCCCCGAGTGACTGGGGTTGGAGGAGTTAAAAGTATAAGTAATCCTTTAACTGGGCTGATTATATTTATTTTCCATAGGATGCGCGCCCCACCTGGCTCATGATGGAAGCACACATCAGATTACAGGGAGAGGCTGGAGCCACTGAACGGAGCTTTGAGTGGTGGGAGATGGAGCCTCTGACCCACGATGGTGGTGGATACAGGAGGTAGGTGACACAGCACTGGTACATTTAGACACCGAAAAGGTATTTTACTAAGTTTCTTGGGCATATTTGTTTAATGTATTACATCATTATGGAATGGGGCACATAGTTTAAAATGTATATCTGACATTTACTCAGACCCTGTAGCTTTCCTCTCACTTAACAAATTAAATTCCAACTACAGAAATGAACAAGACATCCCTTTGTTCCCACTCCTGTTTATTTTGAACTTGGACCATTTCATAAGCTTGTTATTTGCTGACAATGGGATTGCATTACTGTCCATGAGAAAGAAATTAAGAGAGTGGCATTTGCCAAAGATATGTTCCTGTTCCTGCACCATCCACATATTTCTATTTCACCACTGCTGGGCAGAACATGTGAGCTAGAGAGAGGGTGAGCAACAGGTGTGGACTGACAACTCATGAGGCAGCCAGGCAATAGATGATCATGGGGGGGCCCTTGTGACCACCCACGTGCAAGCTACTCCTTAATTGAAGCCATGCCCACATATAAACCCCAACCCCACCTTCCTGATGATTTGATTTATTCTCCTTTTTTATTTGAATTCTACCATGCTGAAAAGGTGGATAAATAGAACCATATTTTTAAAAATACAGCATGTTATTAAAGTGTATTAGGACATCACCACATTGCACACCCAGGATATACCAAATCACCCACAGTGCATACCTAGGACTTGTGCCAGAAACACAGGACATTCCCCATCACCCACACTGCACACCCCAGAACATGCACCATCACCCATATTGCAAACCCAGAATTTATCACAGCACCTCGGAACATGCTGCATCATCCACATTGCACACCAGGATTTACCCCATCACCCACATTTCACACCCAAGATTTACTCCATCATCCACATCCTGTGCGCTGGGATCGCCTTAGCACTGGCAGGTCAAGTGATCCCTCTGGCATCAGATCAGTGTGCAGGGAGCATGAGAGGCAGCATGGGAGCTTGCCTAAACACTGCACAGACACCATGCTGCCTGCCCGCAGTGCAGTGGGTGTTTTGATCTCCCCAGTCAGCACCTTTGCGGGCAAGCTTTTATTAAAAATATATTTTTGAGTCAGAACTGGGGGGTTTTGAGACATACCTCAATACCAATGATTGCTACCTCAAGTTCACTTTTACACACAGTTCTGAAAACATAGATTTCTTAGATATAAATTTCTATGTAGAGGAGGATTCGTCAAAAACCTTCTTTAAGAAGGTTGACAGCACTAATTATATAGATAAGAAAAGCTGTCACCATCCAAAATGACTCAAGAGCATCCCAAAAGGCCAGTTTAGAAGAATCAAAAAAATTGCAGCAATATTGAGGTCTTCAAAGAACAAACAAAAATACTAAAATACAGATTTAGCCAGAAAAACTACACTATAGGGCAACGCGAGGAAGCTGAGAAGGAAATAGAGAAGACAAATTCTTTCATCTCAGAATATAATGTAGCAGCTCCACAAATTAAAAAGGCTTTAAATACACATTGGAACTTGGTACTGAGAGATGAGGTCCTTGGACCTATTGTCACAGAAAAAACATTATTAATTGTTAAAAGAGCTCCCAACTTGAAATCCGAACTCGCCCCCAGGCCTATTTCCAAAGAAGATGGCTCAAGCTGGCTTAGGAATAATAAGGTAAATGGATTTTTTAAATGGGGCACCGGCAAAGCTTGCACCCATCAAACCAGGAAAAAAAATGAATTAAAATCTCACATTACAGGGAAAACCTGTAAAATTAAGAGCTTTATAAACTGCAATACCACACATGTAGTATACCTGGTAGAGTGTGTGCAACCTAGAAGATACTCTAGCCCTGGTGACTTATCCAGGCATTTATGTATCTTTCTTGCTTTGCTTTCTTGTTTATTATTTATGCTTATTCCTGTCCTGCCCTGTATTCCTGTCCTGCCTGTCCTTATGTTTCATTCCAGGTTTTCTGATTCCCCCTGCCTTGTCAGTTTACTTCTATTTAAACCACTGTTCAGTCCTTAGTACTGCAGTCTACAGGTATTTCCTCTGTGTCTATTCCATGTATGTATTTTACATTCTATTGTTTGCTTTGCAAATATTTTGTTTTAGTTAGGGACTTGCCTAATGTGGTTCGCAAGCTAACATCTAAATTGGCCAATTTGTTTGAATCACACCCAGGGCCGATGCAAGGATTTTTGCTGCCCTAGGCAAAATAAAAATTGCCGACAACCCCCCCCCCCCCCCCCCACTTTATCATATGATCTGCCCCCAATATGCCAGGACTTAGCCACCCAATATGCCAGGATTATTATGCCACTCAATATGCCAGGATTTTCCCCCACAATATGCCAGGATTTTCCCCCACAATATGCCAAGATTATGCCCCTCAATATCCCAGGATTTTTCCCCTTAATATGCCAGGATTATGCCTCTCAATATGCCAGGACTTAGCCACCCAATATGCCAGGATTATTATGCCACTCAATATGCCAGGATTTTACCCCACAATTTGCCAGGATTTTCCCCCACAATATGCCAGGATTTGCCACTTAAAATGCCAGGATTCCCCCCCACAATATGCCAGGATTATGCCCCTCAATATCCCAGGATTTTGCCCCTCAATATGCCAGGATTATGCCTCTCAATATGCCAGAATTATGCCCCTCAATATGCCATAATTATGCCTCTCAATGTGCTAGGATTTAGACACCCTCTTCCTCCCCCCTTCCCCCTTACTTACCTCCTCGCTGCTGCTCTGTCTCCTGGTGCTGCCGGTGGCTGTGAGGGAAACTTGCTGCGCTCCCGTCCAGCCAATGCGGCTTCAATAAAGTTTGTTTTAAAAAAAAGTTTCCCTCACAGCCACGGACCTGCAGCACCAGGAGACAGAGCAGCAGCGAGAAGGTAAGTAAGGGGGAAGGGGGAGGATTTTTTTTTTTTTAACGCACGGTTCCGGTGCCCCCTGCTAAGTTGCGCCCTACAGGTGGCGCCGGCCCCGATCACACCCCCACTTTACTAACTTTAGTGTTAGGTTAGTTCCTGTATTTATATTTATTCCTTTGTATGTGTCTCTTGTGTTCCTTAGTCCTGTTACCTGCAGTATTCTTATGTAATTATTCTGCAACCCTGTGCCTTGCCTTGCCTTGTTTATTCTTAGTTGGTTTCTGTTTTATCTTAGCACTCTCTATTTCAGTTCTGCTATACCTCAGTTCCTTTTCTGTTTTTAGCTCTGCTTGGCTATCATCTAGTCCATTTACTGTTAAGCCCTGGTTCCTGAATACAGCAGCTGCTTCACAGGGCCTGGTTGTGGCTGCAAAAACTTGGGGCTCCACGGGATTGCAGTTACCCAGCACTAGGTCCTGTGTCTCCACCCTGCACCGTTGCTCCTGATCTCGGGCGCTCAAGGTCCCTTTACCATCCTGGACCCCATGCGTTACCATTTTGCCACAATTGTCCTAAGGGCAAAATGGAAGATATTAAATTTTTCATGATAAAGTCAATCCCCACAACTTGGAAGAGAGGGAATAGATCCAGGAGGCTTCTGCAGAGAGAGGCATACTGGATCTACAATTGCCAAACTTTAAATCCCAACGGCATAAATTTTGACTTCAAATTAAAAACTTTTCTATCGATCTGTTTTTTTTTTGTTTGTTTTTAACAGATTTTTGTATATCTCTCCTGCTTTAGATATCTTCCATGGAGATTATTCATATGGTTTTAAATTATGTGTAGCTATGCACTTTTTGAAATTAACTCATCATGAGAAGCATTTTAGCACATGAGAGATTATATCGACTTTATGTTACAAACATAACATTGGCCTAAAGCAAATTTTACCTGCCAGCCAGCGGCTTGGTGGCAACCTTACTTGAAGCCTTCTTGGTAGCACAAAACAGTGAAGAAGGTTGTCTGTGACCTCAAGGAATATCATACATCTTGCTCAGGGAATACCGTATTTGCTCGATTATAAGACGAGGTTTTTTTCAGAAAAAAAAAATCTGAAAACTACCCCTCGTCTTATAATCGAGGTCTTCTTATAATCTGACATCAAATTGAGGTCAGATTATAAGACATGGATCCAGGTCCCCAGCAGAGCTTCAGGGGACCTGGACCCCCCTCTCTAGCAGCAGGGGATGTCTGCGCAACGAGCGCAGTCTCCCCTGCTTCCGCCCGGCACGACCGCCGGGGCTTCTGTGAAGAAGCCGGGTACTTCCGCTTTCGTCACAGAAGTCCCGGCGAGCGTGCCGGGCGGCAGCAGGGGAGTCTGCGCTCGTTGCGCAGACCTCCTCTGCTGCCCCACTAGCCACCAGGGAAAAGCGGGCAGCTGGGGGATGTCTGCACGATACGTGCAGACATCCTCCATGCTCCCCGACACGGCAGACTATTATGACGGACAGCTGTCCGTCATAATAGACTGCCGTGTCGGGCAGCATGGAGGATGTCTGCAAGTATCGTGCAGACATCCCCCGGCTGCCCCCACTAGCCACCAGGGATCAAGGTAAGGGGAAGGGAGGGAGGGGGGGCAGAGAGACAGGGGGAGGGAGGGAGAGGGGGCAGAGAGACAGGGGGAGGGAGGGAGGGGGGCAGAGAGACTGGGGGGAGGGAGGGAGGGGGCAGAGACAGAGTCAAGAGGAGGGAGGGGGTTAAGAGACAGAGACAAGGGGAGGGAAGGGGTTAAGAGACAGAGACAAGGGGAGGGAAGGGGTTAAGAGACAGAGACAAGGGGAGGGAAGGGGTTAAGAGACAGAGACAAGGGGAGTGAGGGGGTTAAGAGACAGACAAGGGGAGGGGGGAGAGAGAGAAAATGGGGGCAAGGGAAAGAGAAAGGCAGCATTGGCACATAAAAATAAATAAAAACTAGAAATACATTTTTTGATATCATAATTTTTTATTAAAAAAGCAATTTACATGTGAATATATACAAGTTGAACTTTTTTCCTATAGGGTAGTCTTCAGGGTTTTAGTTTTTTTCCGAATGGAATATCCAAAGTTTGGGGGGTCGTCTTATAATCAGGGTCGTCTTATAATCGAGCAAATACGGTATATTTTATCCCAGCTTCCATATGGAAGCCCTTGGGAGCTTAAGTAGTAAGCAGAAAAGGAACAAAAAGAAATGCAGGAACAGAACTCTCGAATCACCACATATGGAGCTAATCCACTCACCAGTACAGCCCGGACTTCTTCTTTTTACATGTTGTCAGCATTTCTGGAGCTCCTCAAGACCAAATAAGTGGATAAGCATTGATACACATTCTCTTTTCCGCATCTATCGCGCAGCAGAGTGAGTATTGCCTGATTTTGCGTGACTGCTCTGTGGTACAAGGAATATTTGGAGTACCCATTAACTGATATATATAAACTGAACAAAATTATCTCTGTGTATTTGAAATGCCATCAATAAAATGGACCTGGTATAGTTGTCGATAACATACACCTGCCCATACCATAACCCCACTGCCACCATGGGCCACTCGATCCAAAACGTTGACATCAGCAAAACGCTCACCCACATGACGTCATACATGCTGTCTGCCATCTGCCCTGTACAGTCAAAACTGTGATTCATCCATGAAGAAAACACCTCAGACGTCATTGAATGTGAGCATTTGCCCACTCAAGTCGGTTACAACGACGAACTACAGTCAGGTTGAAACCCTGATGAGGGCGATGAGCATGCAGATGAGCTTCCCTGAGACGGTTTCTGATAGTTTGTGCAGAAATTCTTTGGTTATGCAAACTGATTGTTGTAGCAAATGTCCCAGTGGCTGGTCTCAGACAATCTTGGAGGTAAAGATGCTGGATGTGGAGGTCCTGGGCTGGTGTGGTTAGACGTGGTCTGCAGTTGTGAGGCCGGTTGGATGTACTGCCAAATTTTCTGAAATGCCTTTGGAGACGGCTTATGGTAGAGAAATTAACATTCAATTCACGGGCAACAGATCTGGTAGACATTCCTGCAGTCAGCATGCCAATTGCACGCTCCCTCAAAACCTGCGACATCTGTGGCTTTGTGCAATAATCATGCTGTCTAATCAGAATCTTGATATGCCACACCTGTGAGATGGATGGATTATCTCGGCAAAGGAGAATTGCTCACTAAAAGAGATTTAGACAGATTTGTGAACAATATTTGAGTGAAATATGCCTTTTGTGTGAATAGAAAAAGTCTTAGATCTTTGAGTTCAGCTCATGAAAAATGGGGGCAAAAACAAAAGTGATGCGTTTATAATTTTTGTTCAGTTTAAATTAGCGCATAACCAACTAACCTTGGGAAAAGCAAACCAAATCTTTTTGGAGATAGAGAGGTGGGACCATACCAATTCTGATATTAAGTCCCACTTTCAGAAATTGACAAATAAGTCCACAAAAGAAATAACATTATGGTGGGACTTAATTAGTCCTAAACAATACATTTATGTACAGAGAATATCGAGAGGGCTTTGAATCTTAAAAGCCCTTCATTTATCGAGGAGGATAAGGAATTACAAACTCAATGGACAGCTGAATTAAAAAACTGTTCCTTTAAATTGATGAAAATTCTAGTTAACTATAAAAGATCAGCATTGGAGAAATTACAGGACAAATTGTCACAATTATAAGAAAAAAACGAAAGATTTTGCACAGTCTGCGGAGTTGCAGGACTGTAACGATACATTAGAAAAAAGCAAAAATGATATTGTACAAGAAACAGCACAGAGGAAAAAGAATACATTTATTTGTGACATGGAGGACTACACCAACAACAAAATGTACTCTTGGAAACAAGGGAACCGGTACAGAAGATCTTATAAGTCTAATAAATGCATTTTGAGGAACAAAAGATCAGTATCCTTCACAAGTGTGGAATCCTCCCAACCAGCTTCAACTAGTAATAGAGTATCAGCAGCATTCTCTCCTTCCAGATCCCCAAACTCCACTGCAAGACAACGGATACTGTACTGTAATCCAGCAGGTAGATGGTTAAAGCAGATATGCGTGCAACAGCAACTGTAATCCAGCAGATAGATGGTTAAAGCAGATATGCGTGCAACAGCAACTGTAATCCAGCAGATAGAATAGTCGAGGTACAAACCGGGTTCAGTGGGACACAGGCAGACAGAGAGGTAATAGGACAGTCAAGGGTCAAGGGCACAGGCAGGCAGGGTAGTCAGGATACAATCCAGGGTCAATAAGCAATCCAAATAAGAGTAGGGTATAACCGCTGAGCACGGTACACGAGAATCACCAAGCAAGGATTGCAAGGTGATTCTCCCTTTTAAATCTCCTGCGTCTGACGTGCACGCGACGGGCGTGACGTCATCGGGGACGCGCCTCCGATTTCATTGGCAGCAGTGTGCGCGCTACCGGAGCGGGATTCCAGGTGAGTAAGACAGGGGATCTACTTCGTGGTAGATCCTGACAGTTCCCCCGCCCAAGGCGAGACCTCCGGGCTCGCCAACGACCAGGGCGATCAGGGTGCAACTCATGAAAGGCACGAACCAAGTCAGCTGCATGTACCATCCTAGCTGGCTCCCAGGATCTGTCACTTGGACCATAACCCCTCCAATGGATGAGGTACTGGAGTTGACCCCGATGCAATCTGGAGTCGAGAACCTCCTCAACCTCGGATTCTTCAATGCCGTCGACTAGGACGGGTCCCGGAGGAGGAACGTGTCTCCCAGGAAATTCACTGTCCACCCAAGGTTTAAGTAAAGAGACATGGAAAACCGGATGGATTTTCATAGAAGAAGGGAGTTGCAGTCTGATGACTAAGGGCGAGATCACTTCTGAAACAGAAAAAGGACCAACGAACTTGGGACCAAGTTTCTTTGTTGGACATGAAAGTTTTAGATGTCTTGTAGAGAGCCAAACTCTATCACCCACCTTGTAGAGTGGAGGCAAGGACCTGTGACGATCAGCGAACATCTTATAGCGTTGTTGAGCATGCGTCAAGGTCCTGCGAAGTGAAGCATATGTGTCAGTGAGATTGCGCACATGAATGGTAGCAGATGGGACGCTACTGGTGATATGTGCTCCAGGAAGCATAGATGGGTGGACGCCATAGGTGACAAAAAACGGGGACATCCCAATTGAGCTGTGTATATGATTGTTGTAGGCAAATTCTGCTAAAGATAAATTCTTGGCCCAATCGTTTTGAAGATGGGTGGTGAAACAACGCAAATATTGTTCGAGTGTTTGATTGGTACGTTCAGTTTGACCGTTACTCTGGGGATGGAAGGCTGTAGTAAGAGAGCGTTGTATATGCAGTTCCGTACAGAATGCCTTCCAAAAGTGTGACGTGAACTGGGTGCCCCGATCAGAAACAATGTTTTCAGGCAAACCATGAAGTCTAAAGATCTCTTGTATAAAAAGATCGTCAGAAGGAAGACATGGACTAGGAATGAAATGTGCCATTTTAGTGAGACGGTCTAGTACGACCATTAGCGTAGTGTATTGATGAGATGGCGGTAGATCGGTAATAAAGTCCATAGAAATCTCTCCCCAGGGTCTGGTAGGTACGGGCAATGGTTGTAGTAACCCTGGAGGTTTATGATGACCGTCCTTAGCACGGGCACATATGTCACAGGAAGAGATGAATCTAGTAACCTCTTCACGTAGTTTAGGCCACCAAAAAGTACATTGAATCATGTCTTGAGTTTGTCGAATGCCGCCATGGCCAGCCGCTGGAGAGTCATGAAAGAATTAAAGTATTTGTAGACGTACATCCGGTGGAACATAAACTTTGTCGAAGTAATAGTACAAACCATCTTTGTACACGTATGGATACTGTTTAGGTAGCGTAGAAATGGACGTTTTGGACCGGATAGCATCCCATATACTTTGTGTGGCGGATAGAAAATTATCAGAACGGAGTATGGTGTTAGGAACCTCCTCGTGGATCTCCTTCATCTCGGAGATCCTAGAAAGGGAATCAGCTTTTAGGTTACGGGAGCCAGGTCGGTAGGTAATATGTAGTTGGAAACGAGTGAAGAACAGTGCCCATCTGGCTTGTCTGGATTGGAGTCTTTTAGCGTTTCGTAGATATTCAAGGTTCTTATGATCAGTAAAAACCGTAATAGGGTGTAAAGCGCCCTCCAATAAGTGTAGCCATTCCTCAAGTGCGAGTTTTATCGCTAGAAGTTCACGTTCTTCTACGTCATAATTTCTTTCAGCTGACGTCAGTGTTCTGGAATAGAAGGCCACTGGGTGTAACTGTCCGTCTTCTTGATGTCTCTGGGATAAGACGGAGCCCACAGCCGTATTTAAGGCGTCCATTTCTAGGGTGAATGGTCTTGAGGGATCAGGTAAGATCAGAATAGGTGCTGTAGTGAATCTTACTTTCAGGGATTCAAAAGCGTCCTGGGCTGCATCCGTCCATTTAAATATCTTGTTCTTGGAGGTTAGTGCGGTGATCGGTTGGATAAGTTTGGAGAAATTTCGAATGAATTTCCAGTAGAAATGTGCAAAACCCACAAAACGTTGTATGCTCTTTCTGTTCGTGGGGGTAGGCCATTGTAAAATTGCAGCAATTTTCTTGGAATCCATCCGTATATTGTCCGGTGAAAGGATAAATCCTAAAAATTCCACTGTTTTCGTTTCAAATTCACATTTCTCTAGTTTCGCATATAATTGATGTTGTCGTAAACGGGTGAGAACTGTGCGTACGTGTTCTCTATGAGACGTTAGGGATGGAGAATATATGAGGATGTCATCCAGGTAAATGATGACGAACTGATCCAGTATGTCACGAAAAATGTCATTAACAAAATGTTGGAAGGTCGCTGGGGCGTTGCATAATCCGAAGGGCATGACCAAGTACTCAGTGTCCATAACGTGATCTAAACGCCGTCTTCCATTCATCCCCTCTCCTGATCCGGACCAAATTGTAAGCGCCTCGAAGATCAATTTTCGTGAAAACCCGGGCTGAGCTTAGACAGTCCAATAGTTCGGAAATGAGAGGTAATGCGTAACGGTTTTTGGTGGTTATATTGTTCATCTCTCTGTAGTCAATACAAGGTCGTAAACCCCCGTCTTTTTTCTTGACGAAGAATATACCTGCTCCTGCTGGTGAAGTAAACATAGAAACATAGAATGTGTCGGCAGATAAGAACCATTCGGTCCATCTAGTCTGCCCAATTTTTTTTTTTTTGAGTATTTTTATTAGTCCCCCGTTCCCGGTCTTATAGCTAGGATAGCCTTGTGTCTATCCCACGCATGCTTAAAATTCTTGACTGTGTTTACCTCTACCACTTCTGCTGGCAGGCTATCCCATACATCCACTACCCTCTCAGTAAAGTAATACTTCCTGATATTACTTTTAAATCGTTACCCCTCTAATTTAAGACTATGTCCTCTAGTTGTGGTAGTTTTTCTTCTTTTAAATATACTCTCTTCCTTTACTGTGTTGATTCCCTTTATGTATTTAAATGTTTCTATCATATCCCCCCTGTTACGTCTTTCCTCCAAGCTATACATGTTAAGATGCTTTAACCTTTCCTGGTAAGTTTTATCCTTCAACCCATGAACCAGTTTAGTAGCCCTTCTCTGAACTCTCTCCAAAGTATCAATATCCTTCTGGAGATACGGTCTCCAGTACTGCGTACAATACTCCAAGTGAGGTCTCACCAGTGCTCTGTACAATGGCATGAGCACTTTCCTCTTCCTACTGCTAATACCTCTCCCTATGCAACCAAGCATTCTGCTAGCATTTCCTGCTGCTCTATTGCATTGCCTACCTACCTTCAAGTCCTCTGAAATTATTACTCCTAAATCCCTTTCCTCAGATGTTGAGGTTAGGACTGTACCAAATAGTCTATATTCTGCTTTTGGGTTTTTACGCCTAAGGTGCATAATCTTGCACTTGTCCACATTAGATGTCAGTTGCCACTGCTCTGACCATTTTTCAAGTTTAGCTAAATCATTTGCCATTTGGCTTATCCCTCCATGAATATCAACCCTGCTGCAAATCTTTGTATCATCAGCAAAAAGACATACTTTGCCAACAAGACCTTCTGCAATATCACTAATAAAAATATTAAAGAGAATGGGTCCAAGAACAGATCCCTGAGGTACCCCACTAGTAACACGACCTTGCATCGAATATACCCCATTGACTACAACCCTCTGTTGCCTGTCACTCAGCCATTGTCTAATCCATTCAACAATATTGAAATCCAAACTCAAAGATTTCAGTTTATTGATAAGCCTTCTATGTGCGACAGTGTCAAAAGCCTTACTGAAATCTAGGTAAGCAATGTCTACTGCACCACCCTGATCTATTATTTTAGTTACCCAATCAAAAAAATCAATAAGATTAGTTTGGCATGATCTCCCTGAAGTAAACCCATGCTGTCTCTGATCTTGAAATCCAAGCGACTTTATATGTTCAACAATCCTATTCTTTAACAAGGTTTCCATTATTTTCCCCACTACTGAAGTAAGACTTACTGGTCTATAGTTGCCCGCCTCCTCCCTACTACCTTTCTTGTGAATGGGCACAACATTAGCTAATTTCCAATCTTCTGGAACTACTCCCGTTAACAATGATTGGTCAAATAAATCTGTTAACGGTTTTGCTAGTACACCACTAAGTTCTTTTAATAACTTTGGATGTATCCCATCAGGTCCCATCGACTTATTTGTCTTTACTTTAGACAGCTGAAGTAAAACCTCTTCCTCTGTAAACTTACATGCATCAAAAGACTCATTAGTCTTTTTCCCTAAATGAGGTCCCTTACCCGCATTTTCATTTGTAAAAAGTAGATGGACGTATGAATCCTTTAGCTAAATTCTCATCAATATACTCTTTGAGATTAGCAAGTTCTGGTTCAGAAAAGGGGTATATTCTTCCGAATGGAATAGAGGCTCCTGGGAGCAAATCGATAGGGCAATCGTAGTCTCTAAGGGGAGGAAGTACATCAGCTTTTTTCTTCTCGAAGACATCCTGAAATTGGGAATAAACGGCTGGTATGTTTTTGAACGGACCCTCTCTCACACACAAGGCAGGAGAAGTAAGACACTGTTGAGTACAAACTTGGGAGTTGAAGGAGAAGGCACCAGTCTCCCAATTGATGATAGGGTTATGTTTGCGTGACCATGGGAGGCCCAAGATAACGGGAAAAAGAGGAGCTGGAACAATATCAAATTGAAGTATCTCCTGGTGTCTCTCACCGATGGTTACTATGAGCAGAACGGTCTCATGTGTGATAGGACCTATCTTCAGCGGACTACCATCCACCAGTTGGATATGCATTGGAGAAGATTTTTTCGAGTGGGAATTGACATGTTTTTAGCTGAATCAATATCCAGGAAACATCCGCTGGCTCCGGAGTCAATCATGGCCATCATGGATATAGGGTCTTCAGTCCACTGCAGAAAGAGGCGTATAGATAAATGGGGTGTTTTGTAGGAGGATAAACCCCTATCACTCTCTTTAAAAATGGAAGAATCCTTACCGTCAGGAGTCCGTCGACAAGCGCGGCAGTCACGGTAAGCATGACCAGATCTCCCACAGTATAAGCATAGATTGAGGTTTCTGCGTCGTGTTTTTTCTTCAGGGGACAACGGACCTCGTACCAACCCGATCTGCATAGGTTCCTCTGTCTGTGAGGGTGCAGGAACACCCATATAAGAGGGATTAAAAGCAGGTGTCATAGTATTAGGTGTAGAAACTCGCTCGGCTCTTCGTTCCCGTAATCTTCGGTCAATCTGTATCACTAACCGAGTAAGATCGTCAAGGGAGGATGGGATACCGACACGTGCCAACTCGTCCTTTAATCCATCGGACAATCCCAGTTGGAACTGATCCAGCAGCGCTGATTCATTCCAAGTAGTCTCGAGAGCTACTCTTCTGAATTCAGTGATGTATTCTTCAACTGGTCTGCGGCCTTGTCTAAGAGCACGAATGGTGTTGGTTGCAGAGGTGATTATAAATGGGTCTTCATACAATGAGTCCAATGCTTGACTAAAGGATCCCCATGTCTCCAATAAAGGACTGTTGGTGTGTAGAAGATGGTGAGCCCATAAGTGGGGTTCTTCAGTGAGGAGAGAAATGACAGTGTGGATCTTGACGAAATCAGAGGCATTGGTACGTGGACGTAGATTGAACAATATCTGACAGTTAGTGAGAAAGGTACGGTATTTTTTTCTATCACCTGAGAACTTCTCAGGTAGAGCTACTTGCGGTTCGAGTGCTGTAGCTCCTTCTACCATGATAGGAACTGGGGGAGGTGCAGGAGCTGCAATGGCAGGGTCTGGAACATTGCCAGGGTTGGCTTGTAGCTGTTGTATCTGCTGCTGCATATGGGCCTGACCTGCTTGTAGGTCCGGTACGGATTGAGTAAGGTTGGTTACCTGCTGGGTGAGAGCAGTAAGAGCAGTCGTGAGGTCTGCGGTCTCCATGATAGTGGCTTGGTGATTATGTGAGGCCTATAGGGAACTGGATAGAGACCTCGATGCAGACACAATAACAGATAAAGAGCAATATACTGAGGATACAAACTTACTAGTAATATCGGGTACACAGGAACACAGAACAGTTCGAAATCCCGCAGGAAGATGGATAGCTTGTGGCTACAGGTAATGGTTAGCATCCAGCAGGGAGAAGGTTAATGCATATGAGCATAACACAGCAATTGTAATCCAGCAGGTAGAAGATAAGCACAAACAGTACTGTAATCCAGCAGGTAGATGGTTAAAGCAGATATGCGTGCAACAGCAACTGTAATCCAGCAGATAGATGGTTAAAGCAGATATGCGTGCAACAGCAACTGTAATCCAGCAGATAGAATAGTCGAGGTACAAACCGGGTTCAGTGGGACACAGGCAGACAGAGAGGTGATAGGACAGTCCAGGGTCAAGGGCACAGGCAGGCAGGGTAGTCAGGATACAATCCAGGGTCAATAAGCAATCCAAATAAGAGTAGGGTATAACCGCTGAGCAAGGTACACGAGAATCACCAAGCAAGGATTGCAAGGTGATTCTCTCTTTTAAATCTCCCGCATCTGAGGTGCACCCGACGGGCGTGACGTCATCGGGGACGCGCCTCCGATTTCATTGGCAGCAGTGTGCGCGCTACCGGAGCGGGATTCCAGGTGAGTAAGACAGGGTACTCAGGGGATCTACTTCGTGGTAGATACTGACATCTTCTCATGGAGGAGACTCTCTGGAGCTTTGAATCGTCTGGACAGAACATCAGCTTTAGTCATTTTTGACCCAGGTGTATGTGATCAGAAAAACAGGTGAAAAAAAGAGCCTATGGGCTTGATGTGGATTGAGTCTTTTAGCCTTTTCAAGGTACAGTAGATTCTTATGATCTGTGATAATGGTAATAGGAACTAACGATCCTTCCAATAAGTGCCTCCATTCTTCTAAAGCCAATTTTATAGTTAACAGTTCTCTGTTGCCCACATCATAGTTGTATTCAGCTGAAGTAAAGTGTCTGGAGAAGAATGAACAAGGGTGAATACGATTCTCTCTTTGGGAGAGAATGGCTCCAGCGCCGGAGTCAAAAGCATCTACCTCAAGGATGAATAGGCAAGTAGCATCTGGTCTGCTCAGGATAGGGGCTGATAAAAAGACTACATTTCTCAAAAGCAGATACAGCGTCAGGAGGCCAGGAACCAGGGTTAGAACCCTTGCGAATGAGGGCAGTAATAGGAGCAACAATCTGAGAAAAATGTCTTATAAATCTTTAGTAATAGTTGGCAAAACCTAAAAATCTTTGAATGCCTTTGAAAGCCAATAGCATTACATACATTCCATAAACCGAAAGTCTATAAACCGACTATCTTTCGGTTTATAGACTTTCGGTTTATGGAACCCATGTAATATTATTATTACAGTATAGTATTGGTATTCTATAAACAGAAATAGAGTCCCCATTCATACAAATTGACCTATTTCCACTCTGTTTCGGTTTATAGAATACCAATAGCAATACATACATTCCATAAACCGAAAGTCGTTAATTATGTCGGTTTATGGAATGTATGTAATGCTATTGGCTTTCTATAAACCGAAATAGAGTTGGTTTATAGACTACCAATAGCATTACATGCATTCCATAAACCGAAAGTCGTTCAAAATGTCGGTTTATGGAATGTATGTAATGCTATTGGCATTCTATAAATCGACTCTATTTCGGTTTATAGAATGCCAATAGCACGAATGGACGAATGATTTTCGTTTATTAACCATTCGTTCATTCGGCTTTCGTTAGTTTAGCATTTTCGTTATTCGTTTTTCGGACGAATGGACGAAAATGCTATTTTCAGACAAAAATGCTATTTTCAGACGAAAATGCTATTTTCAGACGAAAATGCATTCGTCCGAAAACGAATGCACATGTCTACTACAGACACACACCCTTTTGTTTGTTATTAGATTGAGGGTGTGTAAACTAGAAGACTTAATTGGCTGTAGATGCAGACAGACAATTCAGGTGTCTGATTGGTTATATAGCTTCTAATTCCTCTGTCACAGTTTAAATGCTGACCAACTGGGCAAGGCCAGGATACATCAACCCTCCACTGAGAAGGATTGTTGTGACAGCTAGAAAACTGACACCTGACTTTATTTATGCAGCCAATCAGCGACATGTTGGGCGAAGTATTGTCTAGAAAGCTGTCAATTTTAACTTAACCCCATGCCAACATTGGAACGACCTTGTCCGTACTGCAGTAAAACGAGTGGTGTTTGCGATGCCTTGAAGTCGAGGCATTAAGCACCTCTGAAATCCAGTGTCTAGGGCACCAGTGATAGCTCCACGGAGCGATTCGCAGGGCACCATGCTCCTCCAATATGGCTGCTGCCCTCTTATGAGTAGAGTGTCAGAAGTGGAAAAAAATGTCACATCTGTCACTCTGATGCTGTTGCTAGACTGCCACAACGTAAAAAAAAGAAAAAAAGACTTAATCTAGGGTTAGGGTTAGAATAATGGTTAGGGTTACAATTAAATTAGGATTAGCATAAGTGTTAGGTTTAAAATCAAATTAAAATTAGAATAAATTAAGGGTTAGAGTTAAATTTAGGATTTGGGATGGGGTCAAAAGGTCACTGTAGATGAAACTGCAGAAAAACATGGAAACAAGCATATTTCTAAACTCGGTACAAAATTTAGAAACTATTTAGACGGGGTCTTTTTTAATGATTGTATTTGTGTAAATTGTTTTTAAGGTCAAAGTACAAAAGGTGTTTTTTTAACTTCTTTTTAAAACTTTTTTTTATGTTTTTTTTGTAGTAAATTATAAGGTTTATTGAAAATAATCAATCACAGCTAAACACAAACACCCCAGAAAATTTCAAAACAGCCCATGTCACCAAGAGAAAGACAAGGTCAAAATGTCATGTCACTAAGGGGTTAACATATCAGATCAAATAACTGTGCATTAGAAGATATACATTTCAAACAGTATGTTTGTATGTAAATAACAGTTGCAACAATCTAGAAGTCTATTGACATTTCCATTTTGTAACATTTGTAAATAAGATGTATGTAGCAAATTCTGTATCAATAAATCTCTGTAAAATCAAGAATGGTGTAGTCTTACTAATTATGTCACGATCTGAAACCAATGTCAGCTTATTCTTATAAGTCTAGAATGCATTCTGCGAGGTGACTAGCATATGTTTGTATACTGCAGGTTGATTATAATGAGTAGACATGTGCATTCGTTTTCGGACGAATGCATTTTCGGACGAAAATAGCATTTTCGTCCATTCGTCCGAAAAACGAATAACGAAAATTTTAACTAACAAAATCCGAATGAACGAATGGTTAATAAACGAAAAACATTCGTTCATTCGTCCATTCGTCCATTCGTGCTATTGGCATTCTAAACCGAAATAGAGTCGGTTTACAATACCAATAGCATTGTACTACATTCCATAAACCGACATGAATGACTTTCGGTTTATGGAATGCATGTAATGCTATTAGCTTCCTATAAACCGAAATTGAGTTCCCATTCATACGAATAGGTCAATTGACCTATTCGTATGAATGGGGACTCTTTCGGTTTATAGAAAGCCAATAGCAGCATGTATTCTATAAGCCGAAAGTCTTTAAAACAAACGACGTTCGGTTTATAGAATACATGTAATGCTATTGCTGTTCTATAAGCCGAAAGACATTCGGCTTATAGAACAGCAATAGCATTACATGCATTCTATAAACCGAACGTCGTTCGTTTTAAAGACTTTCGGCTTATAGAATACTATTGGCATTCTATAAACCTAACTAGAGTCCCTCCTCATTCATAAGAATTTCTTATGAATGGGGACTCGACTCTAGTTCGGTTTATAGAAAGCCAATAGTATTCTATAAGCCGAAAAGTCTTTAAAACGAACGACGTTCGGTTTATAGAATACATGTAATGCTATTGCTAAACTATAAACCGAACGACTTTCGGTTTATAGAATAGCCATAGGATTACATGTAGTACATAAGCCGAAAGTCTATAAACCGAAAGTCGTTCGGTTTATAGGCTGTCGGCATTTAACTATACAGAGACAGAGTCTCCATTCATAAAATTATGAATGGAGACTTTGTCTCCGTGTAGTAAAATGCCGAAAGTCTATAAACCGAACGATCGGTTTATAGACTTTCGGCTTATGTAATACATGTAATCCTATGGCTATTCTATAAACCGAAAGTTCGGTTTATAGAATAGCAATAGGAATACATGTATTCCATAAGCCGACAGCCTATAAACCGAACGTTCGGTTTATAGGCTGTGGGCATTTTACTACACGGAGACAAAGTCTCCATTCATAATTTTATGAATGGAGACTCTGTCTCTGTATAGTTAAATGCCGGCTTTTAACTATACGGAGACAAAGTCTCCATTTATAATTTTATGAATGGAGACTCTGTCTCCGTATAGTTAAATGCCCACAGCCTATAAACCGAACGTTCGGTTTATAGGCTGTGGGCATTTAACTATACGGAGACAAAGTCTCCATTCATAATTTTATGAATGGAGACTCTGTCTCTGTATAGTTAAATGCCGGCTTTTAACTATACGGAGACAAAGTCTCCATTTATAATTTTATGAATGGAGACTCTGTCTCCGTATAGTTAAATGCCCACAGCCTATCAACCGAACGTTCGGTTTATAGGCTGTGGGCATTTAACTATACGGAGACAAAGTCTCCATTCATAATTTTATGAATGGAGACTCTGTCTCCGTATAGTTAAATGCTATTGTATTCTATAAACCGACTCTATTTCGGCTTATAGAATGCAATAGTACTACGAATGGACGAATGAACGAATGATTTTCCTTTATTAACCATTCGTTCATCCGGCTTTAGTTAGCTTAGCATTTTCGTTCTTCGTTTTTCGGGCGAATGGACGAAAATGCAATTTTCGGACGAAAATGCATTCGTCCGAAAACGAATGCACATGTCTAGTATATATTCACATGTAAATTGCTTTTTAAATAAAAAATTATGATATAAAAAAATCTTGTTTTTATTTCCTTTTATGTGACAATGCTGCCTCTCTCTTTCCCTTGCCCCCAGATTTGTCGCTCTCCCCCCCTTAGTGTTGTCTCTCTCTCACCCTCCCTTTGGCTCCCCCCTCGCTCCCCTTGTGTCTGTCTCTTCCCCCCTTCCCTCCCCTTGTTTCTCTCTGCCCCCCCCCCTTGTTATTCTGTCCCCCCCTCACCTGTTTCTTGCTCCCTGGTGGCTAGTGGGGGCAGCCGGGGGATGTATGCACTATACATAATAGACGGAAGTGTCGGGCAGCATGGAGGTTGTCTGCACGATTCGTGCAGACATCCCCCAGCTGCCCGATTCTCCCTGGTGGCTAGCGAGGGAGCGGAGGATGTCTGCGCGATGAGCGAGACCTCTCCTGCTGCCGCCCGGCATGACCGCCGGGACTTCTATGATGAAGCTGGGTACTTCCGGCTTCCTCATAAAAGTCCTGGCTGTCGTTCCGGGCGGCAGCAGGGGAGGTCTCGCTCATCGCGCTGACATCCACCGCTGCCTCGCTAGCCACCAGGGAGAATCGGGCAGCTGGGGGATGTCTGCACGAATCGTGCAGACAACCTCCATGCTGCCCGACACTTCCGTCTATTATGTATAGTGCATACATCCCCCGGCTGCCCCCACTAGCCACCAGGGAGCAAGAAACAGGTGAGGGGGGGACAGAATAACAAGGGGGGGGGGCAGAGAGAAACAAGGGGAGGGAAGGGGGGAAGAGACAGACACAAGGGGAGCGAGGGGGGAGCCAAAGGGAGGGTGAGAGAGAGACAACACTAAGGGGGGGAGAGCGACAAATCTGGGGGCAAGGGAAAGAGAGAGGCAGCTTTGTCACATAAAAGGAAATAAAAACAAGATTTTATTTATATCATAATTTTTTATTAAAAAAGCAATTTACATGTGAATATATACTAGACATGTGCATTCGTTTTCGGACGAATGCATTTTCGTCCGAAAATTGCATTTTCGTCCATTCGCCCGAAAAACGAAGAACGAAAATGCTAAGCTAACTAAATCGAATGAACGAATAGTTAATAAAGGAAAATCATTCGTTCATTCGTCCATTCGTAGTACTATTGCATTCTATAAGCCGAAATAGAGTCGGTTTATAGAATACAATAGCATTTAACTATACGGAGAGAGAGTCTCCATTCATAAATTTATGAATGGAGACAAACGTATAGTTAAAAGCCGACAGCCTATAAACCGAACGTTCGGTTTATAGGCTGTGGGCATTTAACTATACGGAGACAGAGTCTCCATTCATAAAATTATAAATGGAGACTTTGTCTCCGTATAGTTATAAGCCGGTGTTCTGACAAATTTCTGGAGCAAATTCTCCTGCGCAATCGCAGGAGAATTTGCTCACTGCGCATGCGCATAAAGTTACAGCTGATAACTCAGCTGTAACTTTGTGACCACCGTGCATGAGACAGCTGCGCAACCCACCTCCCGCCCCCTCACACCCGCCGCACACCCCTTCTTACCAGATCATCGACCACAGCGATACACAGCGCATGCGCACGCCTATCCAGCCGTTTGGGAATGCGCGCGTCCGTTGTTGTGTTCTTAAGGTGGTAAGTAACACGGGGCGTCGGGACATAAGGGGGCAAGCATCCTGGTGAGGGCTGCCTCATCTTGATGGGATTTGTGATCCTCCTGCTGTATTATTGATGCAGCAGGAGGATCACAAATCCCATCAAGATGAGGCAGCCCTCACCAGGATGCTTGCCCCCTTATGTCCCGACGCCCCATGTTACTTACCACCTTAAGAACACAACAACGGACGCGCACATTCCCAAACGGCTGGATAGGCGTGCGCATGCGCTGTGTATCGCTGTGGTCGATGATCTGGTAAGAAGGGGTGTGCAGGGGGTGTGAGGGGGCGGGAGGTGGGTTGCGCAGCTGGCGCATGCGCGGTGGTCACAAAGTTACAGCTGAGTTATCAGCTGTAACTTTATGCGCATGCGCAGTGAGCAAATTCTCCTGCGATTGCGCAGGAGAATTTGCTCCAGAAATTTGTCAGAACACCGGCATTTAACTATACGGAGACAGAGTCTCCATTCATAAAATTATAAATGGAGACTTTGTCTCCGTATAGTTAAAAGCCGGCATTTAACTATACGGAGACAGAGTCTCCATTCATAAAATTATGAATGGAGACTTTGTCTCCGTGTAGTAAAATGCCCACAGCCTATAAACCGAACGTTCGGTTTATAGGCTGTCGGCTTATGGAATACATGTATTCCTATTGCTATTCTATAAACCGAACGTTCGGTTTATAGAATAGCCATAGGATTACATGTATTATATAAGCCGAAAGTCTATAAACGGATCGTTCGGTTTATAGGCTTTCGGCATTTTACTACACGGAGACAAAGTCTCCATTCATAATTTTATTATTTATTATATACATTATAACATATTATTTATTATATACATGTATTCCATAAGCCGACAGCCTATAAACCGAACGTTCGGTTTATAGGCTGTCGGCATTTTACTACACGGAGACAAAGTCTCCATTCATAATTTTATGAATGGAGACTCTGTCTCCGTGTAGTAAAATGCCGACAGCCTATAAACCGAACGTTCGGTTTATAGGCTGTCGGCTTATGGAATACATGTATTCCTATTGCTATTCTATAAGCCGAACGACTTTCGGTTTATAGAATAGCAATAGGAATACATGTATTCCATAAGCCGACAGCCTATAAACCGAACGTTCGGTTTATAGGCTGTCGGCATTTTACTACACGGAGACAGAGTCTCCATTCATAAAATTATGAATGGAGACTTTGTCTCCGTGTAGTAAAATGCCCACAGCCTATAAACCGAACGTTCGGTTTATAGGCTGTCGGCATTTTACTACACGGAGACAAAGTCTCCATTCATAATTTTATGAATGGAGACTCTGTCTCCGTGTAGTAAAATGCCGACAGCCTATAAACCGAACGTTCGGTTTATAGGCTGTCGGCTTATGGAATACATGTATTCCTATTGCTATTCTATAAACCGAACGACTTTCGGTTTATAGAATAGCAATAGGAATACATGTATTCCATAAGCCGACAGCCTATAAACCGAACGTTCGGTTTATAGGCTGTCGGCATTTTACTACACGGAGACAGAGTCTCCATTCATAAAATTATGAATGGAGACTTTGTCTCCGTGTAGTAAAATGCCCACAGCCTATAAACCGAACGTTCGGTTTATAGGCTGTCGGCATTTTACTACACGGAGACAAAGTCTCCATTCATAATTTTATGAATGGAGACTCTGTCTCTGTATAGTTAAATGCCGACAGCCTATAAACCGAACGACTTTCGGTTTATAGACTTTCGGCTTATGTAATACATGTAAACCTATGGCTATTCTATAAACCGAAAGTCGTTCGGTTTATAGAATAGCAATAGGATTACATGTATTCCATAAGCCGAAAGTCTATAAACCGAATGTCGTTCGGTTTATAGACTTTCGGCTTATAGAATACAAGTAATACTATTGCCTTTCTATGAACCGAACGAGAGCCCCATTCATAAGAATTTCTTATGAATGGGGCTCTCGTTCGGTTTATAGAAAGCCAATAGTATTACATTGTATTCTATAAAATGAACGAAAAAAATTAACGAAACGAAAATAATGAACGAATTTCGTCTGAAACGAATGCACTAATGAACGAAATTCGTTTTAGACGAAATAAATAACATTTTCGTCCGAATGGACGAAAACGAAACGAAAATTTTAGTTTTGCACATGTCTAATAATGAGCACTCACTTCCTACATTACTTTTACATAAACAGACTGTCAAGTCTGACATTTCAAATAGCCCAATATGTAAGCATTCTTTACAGATTTAAAGTTAAATAAGGGCTGAGGTATAAGTATGGTAAATCTGTCTAAAATTTCTGCTGCAAGTAGCCCTTCATACATTTTCAAATAGTGCCATCTTGTGGTTTAACAGGAAAACTACATCATCCTAGAAAACACGAAAAAGAAGAAAACACGCCACAGTTGAAAATAATAAAACAATACTCTCCCTAACGCACTGCAGCACCCAGCAAAGTAATCCTTCAGCACTTTCCAGAAAAACACTCCAAAGCAGGGCGCATGTACATAGAAGGAAAAAAAAATAATCGAAACACGATAGCACAATACTGTATATAAAAATATATATGGTGGGGGTTATGTATGCACTCACAAAGAGACAATCAATCGGGCTCAAAAATGAGTCTTAAATCTTCATAAAAAAGTCATTCTTGAATCTCACTGATACATGTAGAAAAAAAAATAAACCAAGATATAGTGTGACTCTGTATAATGCAGTGCAGTGTACCACAAATAGTATGATTGCACTCACATACTCGAAAAAATTAAATCAGGCTCATCTGTATAAATCTTTAATCTTCAAGCTCTAAAAGGGTAAAAACAAACAGCCATTGCACAGTGCCACAAATGAAAACATATACAGGTTTAGATTGCAAATCCAAAATGATTAGGCAAATAGTGCATCCAAACATTGTAGACGCAGTATGTCCAGACTCAGGGAGTCAACTGTCCAGCAGGAAAAAAAGTGTAGTCCTGTCCCTCAACGCGTTTCACCGGCTTCCTCATGAGCTGATCAGACATAAAACCGCACTTGCTTGAATGAAGGAAGATTCTTGCTCCCCTGCACACATGTGCTTAGAAAGCGAATGATCGTTCGTGCTAGCGAGGCACTTAACAACACCTTCAGGCTCCCCAGAACCGATGGTGGTCGCTCTCCTGAGCGACCCCATTGGCTCAGTAGAAGGGCAGCGCTTCCCTTCTAATGGCAAGAGCATCGGAAGTGAAAGTATTTCACTTCCGATACTCTAGGGGGAGCCAATCGATGCCGGCACAACAGATCTGTGTGATCTGTGTGCAGGCATGTATGGTAAGTGCTCTGTATGTGTCCTGGTGATTGATATACAGAGTAATGGGCCAAGTGTCAAGCCTGCCAGAAAGGGGAACAGTTGTGACACATATCATTGTGTCAGATCATAAACCTATGTGTGAATTACAGTCTTATTCAGTAGGGTATGGGCTGCATCACTACACAAATTATATTTTAAAATAACTCCTATTAATCTATTGATTGTGACTGACTTAATTCCCTTCTCAATTACAATACAATACAAGAACAAGCACTTTAGATGCAAAGCAAAAACAAAAAAGTCCAGTGGTGTAGTTTTGGTTTTGTGCTGCCCTAGGCATGGATAAATTTGGGCACCCTCCCCCCACATTGCACACCCAGTACATGACGCCTAGACACATAGAATGTGTTGGCAGATAAGAACCATTTGGCCCATGTAGTCTGCCCAAACCATCACCCACATTGCAGAACCAGGACATACCCCAGGATGTGCCCCATTACCCACATTGCAGACCCAGGTAGGGCCGATTCTGGAGGAAAGGCGCACAGGAGGAAAGGCGCTCCGATGAGGACTTTTCTCCCTCATCCTAGAGGTGCGGCCCGCAGGTGAGTGCCTGCGGTCACCGCACCTCCTAATCTCATTGAGTACAGTGCGACGGGTGCAAGCTCCGCACCGTCGCGCTGTCGGATTGCCGGCAGAAGAACTGAATGACGGTGTTCTGCCTCTGCAGACACCGTCCGGAAACATACTCCTCCCTGGAAAAGAAGTGTGTGTGTTTCAATGTGAGTGTGTAAGTGTGTGTGTGTCAATGTGTAAGTGTGTTTCAATGTGTGTGTGTGTCAATGTGTAAGTGTGTTTCAATGTGTGTGTGTCAGTGCGTAAGTGTTTCAGTATAAGTGTGTGTGTGTAAGTGTGTGTGTTTAAATGTGTGTGTGTGTGAATGTGTGTTTAAATGTGTGTAAGTGTGTGTGATTCAGTGTGTGTGGGTAAGTGTGTGTGTTTCAATGTGTGTGTGTGAATGTATGTAAGGGTGTGTGTTTCAATGTGTGTGTGTTTGAATGGTTGTAAGTGTGTATGTTTCAATGTGTGTGTGTGAATGGTTGTAAGTGTGTGTGTGAGTGTGTGAATGTGTGTTTCACTGTGTGTGTAAGTGTGTATTTCTCTGTATGCGAGTCAATATGTGTGTTACTGCCTGTGTAAGTGTGTGTACATAAGTGTGACTGTGTGTCTAAGTATGCAAGGGTGTCTGTGTAAGTGTGACTGTGAGTATTTCTTTGTGTGTGTATGAGGGTGTCTGTGTAAGTGTACGTATAGTGTGTAATGGTGACTAAGTGTGTCTGTGTAAGTGTGACTGTGTGTATTTATGCATGACACTGTGTGTAAGTTTGGCTGTGTATGTATGTAGGCAGGGCCACTTTAACCAATGCACAAAGTGGGCACTTCCCAGGACACACAGGTTAAAGGGGCAAATGTGACTGTGTCATGTGGCTTTTTCCCGCCTTCTGTACTAAGTGTGCATGGAGGGAAGACTTTGTGGAGGAGACACGAAAGAGCAGCAGCAAGGGGAGTACTTTGAAATGGGGGAACGGGGTTAATGCTTTTATTGGGAAAACTGGTGGTGGCATATTAATGGACAAACTGACAGTGGCATATTAGTGGGCAAACTGACACTGGAATATTAATGGGCAAACTAACTGCTATATTAATGGACAAACTGTGCTATATTACTGGAAAAACTAACTGTGGTGTGTTAATGGGCAAACTATCTGTGGCATATTAATGGGCAAACTATCTGTGGCATATTAATGGGCAAATTGGCTATGACGTATTAATGGGCAAACTAATAGTGGCATATTAATGGGCAAACTAAAAGTGGCATATTAATGGGCAAACTGGCTGTGGCCTATTAATGTGGAAACTAACCGTGGTATATTAATGGGCAAACTGGCTGTGGCATATTAATAGGCAAATACAAAAGGATTATGAGGAAAGAGAGAGACATGGGGGAGAGAGATACATGCGAGTTATGAAGAAAAAGAGACAGACAGACATGGGTGTATAGGAGGAGAGACAGACATGCAGAAAAAAAGACCACCATGGGGAGCATGAGGAACAGAAAGATAGACATGGAAAAATATATGGGGTATTAAGGGAGAGATATACATGAGGGTATGAGTGGAGAGAGAGTTATTCATTAGGGTATGAGTGGAGAGAGAGTTATACATGAGGGTATGGGTGGACAGAGAGATATACATGAGGGTATGAGTGGAGAGAGAGAGATATACATGAGGGTATGAGTGGAGAGAGAGATATACATGAGTGGATAGAGAGCAATACATGAGGGTATGAGTGGAGAGAGATATATACATGAGGGTATGAGTGGAGAGCGAGAAAGACATAGAGGTATGGGAAGAGAGAGACAAGTGAGTGACAGGGTGAGCATGGTGGAATATTATTTATCACTCCATGTTGCTGGCTGTGCATCATAGACATAAATAAAACCACTACACTGTTTTACGGCCAAATAAAAATCTTTGTTTAAAATAAAAGTTGGTGTTGGTCCTTCACCTAAAAATAAAGCTCTCCACAACACATGCCTGTTCCAACACATGTGTAAAGGGGAGGAGTTTATCATATAGCCATGGCCACCTGGGGGCGCCAAATAAATCCTGCACCCAGGCGCCAGTGACCCTAGGATCGGCCCTGGGAGAGAGACAGACATGGAAAAGAAGAGGATACAAAGACAGACAAGGAAAGGAGGACGAGAGAGACAGGTGGACATGGGAAGGGAGAGGAGAGAGACAGGCAGACATGGGAAGGAAGAGGAGAGCGACAGAAGGACATGGGGGCAGATGGAATCCCCCCCCCCCCCCCCCCCGAGGCCCCTGCTCTCATAAAATGTGGCTTGCCTCACATCCTAGTCACACACACACACTAAGTCTAAATGAGCTGTAATGCAGCATAGTTAATGGGCCATCTGACTGGCATTACTAAGGAATCTGTAAAAAAAGAGACAGCGCTAAAATAAACCCCAAAGGAACAAGAGTCAAGACATCTATTATGAAAATGAAAATAGTTTATTATACATTACAGAATAAAATATAGATACATATAAGGTAAAAAAAAAAAAAAAAGGACCACTCAAGTCCAGTACCACAATAAGATAAAATACAAAAAATGGTCACATGGAAAAAATAAAAAGGACAAGCAAAATAATACAATATGATATATACAAAGATGGGAAAGAGGGGAAAAGATATATAAAATAAAATAAATAAATAAGATACAAATCTTACCCACTGCTTTTATAGTGTTGTTCACCTGACCAGGTAATGGTAATGGTAATATAAAATACACTATTGCAAAGACACAACTGAGGAGTGTCCTGTTTTGTGTATAGTGAATGGCACTATATTACTGGCATCTGAATGGCACAATATTCCTGGCATCTGAATGGCACAATATTACTGGTATCTGAATGGCACAATATTCCTGGCATCTGAATAGAACAATATTACTGGGCTCTGAATGGCACAATATTACTGGCATCTGAATGGCACAATAATTATGGCATCTGAATGGCACAATATTACTGGCATCTGAATGGCACAATAATATTGGCATAGTAATGACAAAATGAGACTGGCATATAATTGGGCAAATTGACTGTGAGAGAGAGAGAGAGAGAGAGAGAGAGAGAGAGAGAGAGAGAGAGAGAGAGAGAGAGAGAGAGGTCTGTATGTATAGATATGTATTGTTTTAGAATTGTGCAATTGTCACCTCATGGGGCTTCTGTGTGTTGCATAATTAATGGCGGTCCCATGTGTGACATAATTATGGGGCGCTTGTGTGTGGCATATTTATTGGGCCCCATGTGTGGCATAATTAAGGGACTCTTTTGTGTGGTATAATTATGGGGCACCTGTGTGTGTGGCATAATTTATGGGGCTCCTGTGTTAATAGGCCATCTAACTGGCATTACTAAGGAATCTGTTTGGCATTGTATTGAAGGAAATCCAGGGGGGTGACACCATGAGTTTCCGCACCGGGTGACACCAACCCTAGTGACGCCACTGGTAGAGAGAGAGGGAGAGACACAGACATTGGGTATGAGTGTAGAGAGAGAGAGAGAGAGACAGACAGACATTGGTTATGAGTGGAGAGAGAGACAGACATTGGGTATGAGTGGGGAGAGAGAGACAGACGTGGGTATGGGGTAGGGTTGCCACCTGGCCGGTATTTTACCGGCAGGCCGGTAAAAAATTGTCATCAGGCCAATGTTAAGTCTATGGAGACAGTACCAAGGCCGGTATTTTTTTTGAGGAAAAGGTGGCAACCCTAGTATGGGTAGCAGTGCTGCAAATTTTGGGGGGCGGCAGTGCCCCCCAGCACTGAAAAAATAACTAAATAAATAAATAAAAAAAACGCGGCCCTTTAAAAAAAAAAAAAAAGACCGCGCTTGCAGGCAGAGACGGAGGTGAGAGGGGATCTGAAGATCCCCCCTCACCATCGCTCTGCCTGCCAGGCTGCACTGGGAGCCGAACAGGCAGCACAGAGAAACCTCCGTGCTGTTTGTTCGGCTCCCCGTGCAGTGTGACAGTGTGTGTGATGGGAGACAGTGTGTGTGACTGAGTGTGATGGGAGTCAGAGTGTGTGTGATGGGAGACAGTGTGTGTGACTGAGTGTGATGGGAGTCGGAGTGTGTGTGATGGGAGTAGCAGTGTGTGACTGAGTGTGATGGGAGTAGGAGTGTGTGACTGAGTGTGATGGGAGTGTGAGCTTGATGTGAGTCTGAATGATGGGGCATGTCTTAGGTGTGTAACGTGGGTGTGCAGCTTGGGTAGGGGGAGCCCGGATTTTGTCTGCCTAGGGCAGCACAAAATCAAGATACACCACTGATGGGGAGAGAGAGAGAGAGACAGACAGACATGAGGGTATGGGGAAAGAGAGAGAAAGACATGTGGGTATTGGAAGAGAGAGACAGATGTGGGTATGGGGAGAGACGAGAGAGACAGACATGAGGGTATGGGGAACTACACAGTGTTATGGCCAAATATATATCTTTAATTCAAATAAAAGTTTGTGTTGGTCCTTTACATCAATATAAAGTTTGTGCTCTCTCTCCCCAATAATGAAATGGGCGTGTCTGGAAAAGACATGTCTAAAGGGGAGGAGTTCATAATATAACCACGCTCACCTTTGGGCGCCAAAAGAAAACCTACACCCAGACAGCGGTGACTCTAGGATTGGCCCTGGATCCAGGACTTACCCCACCCACAGCTCCCTGTTGTATAGGTGCAGGCAGCACCTTCTAAATTCTCTCCTGATGAAGCGGCGACAGAGGTTCCCGTGAAACGCGTAGAGACTACAAATTTTGGCTGCAGTCCCTTCTCTGATTGATGGACACATCTGCTGCCTCCTGATCATTTCTACAACTTCAAGAAAATACGGTCGTATTGTGTACCTGTACTTCATTGGAATTTTAATGCGCTTTTAACTTATATATCTTGTGAGTCTGATTCTGCACAGCAGGGGTTAATCCAACATTGTTTTTGGTCCTGCACATGTGTGTTTTCTGTTCTTTTTTTTCAGACTAATGTTATTAAATATCACTTTGAAGACAACACAGCCGATATGAATATTATTTGCCTACACTTGTGAGTGCATATAGTACCTCAATCACCAGATCCCTCCTGTGTTTATTACATATTGCACTATTTTGTGTTCTATTTTTTTTTTTTTTTTAAAAGGAACCCACTATCCTGCGCCATTCTGTTTTTTACCAGCATACAGGCAACAGAGGGTTGTAGTCAATGGCTTACATTCGAAGCAAGGTCTTGTTACAAGTAGGGTGCCTCAGGGTACTGTACTTGGACCCATTTTGTTTAATATTTTTATTAGTGATATTGCAGAAGGTCTCGTTAGTAAGGTATGTCGTTTTGATGATGATACAAAGATATAATTATGCACAATTTATTAAAACATGTGAAAAAGATCTTACATTAAAAAATAAATGTATATCACCACAGTACTGATAATATACAACCAAGTTGTGTCGCCTCAGTAAAAGAGCTGCCAATTTCACTTGTAGCTGGGCAGTGTGTCCACAATAAACTATAATACAATAATGTGAACAGGCCAAATGTACCGTATATTTTTATCCCCCATCATCAAATTTCACAGTGCTGCAAAATATGCAAACAAGTTGTTCAAGTATGTGGTGATATTTTTATTTTTTGTTAGGTTTAATGGATTTTATATTCCTGAAACATTTTAATACATATATGTATAAAACAGCTATAAGGTTGTTTATTTTACTTCAATTCCATACGTATTATAATATCTATTATCGTACAGCTTGGCGAATTTTTCACTCCTGCAGCAGATTAACACACTACTCTAAATATGAAATTGTATAATTATTATCTTGCTATTCATGTAATCGAAAACTGTTTTATTTCCTTCAACCTATAAACATCATGCATAAAAGTCCCTAAATTAATGTAACACTATACATGGTGAGCCATCACCGTACACGAGCTTGCCAATGAGAAAAGAAATCAGACTGTTTTTATCAACAGTGAAATCGGCGCTCTACTCGCAATGCCTGGTCTCTGAGTTCTCAGGTTTAGCCAGTTCCGGTCGATGCTCGGCATTCAGGCTCACTGTTCTTGTCGCGTTGTGTTTGTGAGAGGAGAGAGATGGAGCAGTGCCCAGCAGATAGTGCTCTGGAGGAAACGGTGCAAAAGGACGAAGAGGGTTCTTTGCAGGGTAAGACTGATAGCAGACCGGATGAGGGGAGGGGCAAGGAATTAAGGGCACACACATGTTTGAGGAAATAATTACATAGGACAGTGATCGCTGGGTTTTAGCACTAGCGTTGTGTTATGGACCACACAGCTCCCATCATGCTGAGCCTGCCAGGTGATGATAGGTTGGCTGAGAATCATGTTTGCATGTGTCTAATGTTAAACTTCAGCTCTATGACAGGTCTTGAATTTAACAGCCTAAAATGCATTTTTACCACATACTGTTCATATAGAAAACTCAATTCCTGGGGAGGATTTCAGTAGAGAAAATAAACGGAGATATATGGATGTTATGAGTTGGTAACGTATTTGACAACAAAACTTGATTTTTATAGTACAGCTGTGCCATATGGTGCTCTTTATGCTTTTATATCTATATCAGGGGGCTGACATGTTTCAGAAACTTGGGTCAGATGAAGGAAGATGTGACCTGCCTGACACAACATGTCTGCTCCAGCATAGTGCAATAAAAGCAGAGAGGCCTTAATAAGGTACTTTTTTTAAAAAAATTTTTTAGAAAACATTTCAATTTAACACTTGATGCATTCCTTCAATTAAATAAAACTTAGCTTTTTCTAAGATCAAAATGGTGCATGTTTTGGATATCTCCAGTAGTCCGTTATTGTTGCATTTAGAAAATAGCGAACGATAAGGAAACAAATATGGTCGCTAGACATTTCTTTCAATGCTGTTCCAGAATGCCACCGCATCAGATTCATTGAACTTTCTATAATGAAGTGAACCAACCGTATGATGTAATCTCAAAACAGGGTACAGAGAGGCAGACAGTTAGGAGCTGGAGTATTTAATCAAACCTGCTGTTGTTACATGACAGCTGAAGCTACTTTAACCCCTTTGCAACAAAGGACGTACCTGGTGCATCCTGCAGTGAAATGAGCTTAGAAAGCAATCAACACTTTCTTCATTCAGCGACAATAACAAAAAGTTGCAGGTGTGCTCACTCTACAGTCTGTACACTCTGAGTGATAACATTTGACTTGTTGAAAGGCAACATGCCTTACAAATATGGGGCTGCTGGCAGGAGCTTTGGAAGCAATCAGGGATCACTGCTTCATATAGCTGGGGATGAGGCTGCGGATTGGCTGACAATTAGAAGCCTCCTTTTCATTTTTTAAATTGTCGTGTGTGACAAGAGATAGTGATAAGAAAGTGTCAGAAATAGTGATGGGCTCTAGTAAACATGAAAACACGATAAACATAAAATATCGTAAATAATGTGTTGTGAAAAAAAATTATAATACAGGTTTTTTTTTTTTTTTTTTTTTACTGAGTTTATGAATTCCTCAAATTATACATTGTGTGAACCAAAATATTTAAATGGTAAAAAAAATATATAAATACCCAATGTAATGAACTCACATGTACCAGAGCCTCAAATGACTGGTGCAATATGGGATTGCAGTTGCCACCATTTTTTGTCGTTCTGGAAAATTTTTAACGATTCTGCTGTGTTTGTGTTAGAATTTGATGGGAAAATTAAAAGAAATGAAATGAAACACTTTTTCCAACTTCATTTGTAAAATCTTTTACTCCTACAAAAGCAAATTAAAAATGCTGCTAAATAGATTCTGATATTTGGACTGAGTATGAGTTTTGTTTTGTTTTTTGGAACTTAATAGACCATAAATACAAGTAGCCTTCTGCTATTTCAAACCATTTTTGTTTTCAAATTTACATATAGGGACATTGATTATGAATTACATAATCATTCCCCACATGTACATATTTTTCAAAAGTATTGGGATGCTTGTTGGCACGCTTGCCCATAGCACAATTGTGGGGCAGAGAGAGTAATTGCACTATCTGCCAGGGACAGACTAAAGCTGGCAAAGCCAGACACTAGCTTTCACAGAGATCGGTTGTGATAGAGAAGGCCTCTGCAGACATGTCTGGAGGGCCTCAGTCCAAAGGCACTCAGCCATGTCAGTTTTACTCAGATAGCAAAAGGCCAGCAGGTATACAGTGATCAAAACGTCAGACATTATCACAAACGGGATGTTTTCCCATGACGTGTCTGGGAGGTCAATTGTCGTTAAAGAGGTTATTGGTGTTTTTTATTTTCAGTAGACATGCGTATTTCTAAGTTGTTTTTTTTTTGTATGTTTCAGATGAACCATCTGTGAACCAAGATCAATCCTTAAAACAAGATGTGGAGGACTTACATGTAACAAGTAAGAAGACTTTTTTTTTTTCTTGTTTACAATGTTTACCATAGTATGCAGCTTTCCATAGTAGGTCTTGCCATGTATGGTAGCCGAAAAAGGTAGCTCTTCAGTTGTTTGGTGAGTCTACCTTGTCTGTACGCTTCTGTAACCATAACTGTACTCCCATGTTTAAAGGAGCAGTTCCACTCACAATGTCCAAATAATGTTTTTCACCTCTTTCAATCTCCTAAAAACGGCAAATAAAATGTAATTAATGTATTTTACTATAGTAGCAGTCTGAATATCTTTCCAAGTCTTTCTATTGGACGCCATTCAATTTTGAGTCCCCAATAAAATTTAAACTATGCTAAATCATTTTAAAGTAAAAGTGTGTCACAAATATTAGAAACCTGTACAACATGCATGCAAAGGGGAACTGCCCCTTTAAGATATATGGAACACTATTGCTTTATTTTTTTGTTTTTGTAAGATTATGGGTTCCAATGGTATTTTATTTTCATTGTAGTTCCATATAATTAACTCAATGGTTTGTCTGGTCCTGCAATTAGGTCCATACAAAAAACAAAAACATAAACGGCTCCACTCAATAAAGAAAGAATTGCAAGGAATGCAGCTGAATGGGAGAATATTTCCAACTCAGCTACTTTGGCCTTAGCATGGAAATTCTCATCACAATTCCTAGCAATTCTCTTTTGGGTAGACAAGACTATGCCATCAGATGTGGATTCAGCCAGTAATTGTAAAGACTCTATCAGCAAGTGGCTTTCTCTCACTTTCTTGGTTAACTAGTTTTTTTCCCCAGGTATATTGGCAGTATGCACAGATGGGCTTACTCCTTCTTCTGGACAAGGTACCTATAGGACTTAAATAAGAGTGTTAGCTCCTCCCATTGCCTCCTATAAAGCCCTGTTAACTGGTATTCCATAGTTTCTTCTTCAGGGACGGTCATGGTACTTGGATGGTTTTGTTTATTTATTTTTTCATATATTCAACGGAGCAGCACATAGGTTGTTGCCTGGGGCGGAGTTCCAGAAGGATCCGTTCGCTGCCGGAAATACAAAGCAGGCTGGAGCCTGTGCACACCGTGGGGGAACACATGCCCAGGTGGAGTTGCGTTCCACCTGGGAAACAATCGCTCTACTGCACAAGAGCATAAAGGATCTCAATCTTGGCGCCGAAATTCAAACTTTAAAACTGTGCACATCCTTCTGACAGCACTAGGTGGTTGTCAGGAAGGAGAGGATCGTGTCACCAAGCCCTCACATGATGGAGAGGTGTAAGTTAAGGTGAGTGTTTTTTTTTTTCTCATTCTTAGCCTACCTCTGTGGATTTAAAATGAATCCTATGGGTCTGAAGAGGAAAATTCGAATGTTGAGGAAGGCTTCCCACAAACCGAATTTAGAAAATTTGTGAAGGAAGTTACCTCAACGGTGCAGGATATGCAGGACATCCCAGTGAAAGTAAAGGGTTTTCCAGTAATGCCCAAAAGTCTGGAGCTGATAAACAGGGAATGGAAAAACCCAGCCAAGAGAGCATTCATCTATAAAAGGCCAAACAGCTCTTTAAGACTCAGTCTGGAGAACAGTGGGAAGACATTCCAAAGGTGGATGTACAGATGCACCTTTACAGTTTTATTGGCCTAGCTGGCCAATAAAACATCCCTCCCCATAGGAGATTTGTCCGGGCTGAAGGATCCTATGGACAGATGGGCAGAAACCTCCTGTAGGAGGATATACAAAGCAATGCAGAGCAAGTTTGGCCGGAACAGCTGTGGCAAGAGCACAGAATATATGGCTACATTCCCTGGAAAGCATCATAGGGGAAGCTGATGTTTATGTGGGTCAGTTGATTAGGAATCTCCGACTATCTAATGAGTTTTTACTAGACATGATGGATGAAGTCCAAAAGTTGGCTGCAAGAACAATGGGATTATCATCAGTAGCCAGAAGAGCCCTACTGTTGAGAACGTGGTCAGCTGACACAGCATCTAAATCTGGGAGAAGATCACTACCAACCCATGGATCCAAACACTGTCAGGACAGGGTACAAAATAATTTTTCTCCTCCTTTTTCTCTTATCCAGCGGAGATCAAGAATGCTTTATTTCTGGCAGAAACTCTAAAGCTACTTCACAAGAATGTCATAGAACCAGTCCCGCCATTGAAACATTTCAAAGGCGCTTACAACGGTTGTTCCTGGTCCCAAAACCGGATGGATTTTCCTGCAGTCAGGTGCGCAAAAGCTCAGATGCGACCACTCCAACAGAAGATTTGGGGAAATTGGTCTCGCAGAGAAGACCTGGATACAGAATTCAGAAAGTACAAACCCAGCTGTCATGGTGGAAGCTGTCTCTCACCCTAGAAGATGGGCTGTCCTTTCAACCAATTCAATGGACAACTCTCACTACAGATGCCTCAGGAAAAGGGTGGGGCACACATCTATACTCCTATATGTTCCAGGATTATGGGCTGGGCCCAACAACATCTAATGGCCATTTCAGCAGTATATATCAGAGGTGCGGACAATCTCACCCGGGGAAATGGACCGATTGGTCTTTGCACCCAAGAGTTTTTTTATGACCTAACCAAGAAATTTGGCCGACCCAACCTAGATCTAATTGCCACAAAACAGAATGCAAAGGTTAGTTGTTTTGCTTCGCTTCATCGTACAAGCCAACCGATGGTCTTGGATGGATTGTCAATCCCATGGAAGTTTCAGCTGGCCTACATCTTTCCACCTCGAATCCTGCAAAATAGCCTTACAGACCATGCAAGAGTACTAGCGATCCTGCCTTATTGGCCAAATTGGAGTTGGTTTTTGGACCTGAAGGCATTATCCCTGGCATATGCAGTTTTACCGCAAGGGGACCTGCTTTTGGAAAAAGAGTCAGGGGCTTGCTTGCCCGGAACCCAGACATCTCCACTGTCCTGGACTTCCTGGAAGATGGTTTCCATTCTGGATGAAGTGTACCTACGCTTAAAGGTCAGGTATCAGCCATTTTTTGTTGCAAGAGCTAGCCTTGCATATTCTCATCAAACAGTTTTTTAAAGCTACACTTCTGAAGTGACCACCAAGCAAGAACTGTTTTCCCACTTGGGACCTGACTTTGGTTCTGGATGTACTATGCTCTCCTCCTGGAATGATATGGAAATCTCCATCAGACTCCTCTCTTTGAAAACTGCTTTTCTCGTGGCCATTACTTCCGCTAAAAGGGTTGGAGAACGCCAGGCCCTCTCTTCTGCAGAGGAGTTTTTGTGTTCTCGCCAAGATAAAGACCAAGCCTTCGTTTCTTCCAAAAGTTTTGGCCAAAACTTTTCTTAACAAGCCGATTGTGCTTCCTTCATTCTGTCCAAATCCTTCCTCCCGGCTGGAACAGAAATGGTACTGCTTGAACGTAAGAAGAGCTCTCGAAGTCTATTTACAGAAATCCAAGGAATACCGGATATCAGACCGACTTTTTGTGAATTTCCAAGGGCAGTGTAAAGGGTCCAAATCAACCATCACTAGGTGGCTGACTGAAACGATCAAGAATTGCCTCTGAAATTCCCAGTGAAGGCTCACTCCACACGGGCTATGGCAGTGTCCTTCAGCTTCCCCAGAGGAAAGCAGCTGCCAGGTCGTCTTGCAACACCTTTATATTTACAGGCTAGACATTTTTTCTTATTCCTGTGAAGTAGCATTTGGGCGCAAGGTGCTACAAACTGTTGTCTCCTGACTCCCACCCTCAGTCTATCTTGCAATGTCCCATCTGTGAGTACTGCCAATATACGTAGGAAAAAGTATGAATTCTAATACCATAAATTCCTTTTTTCTTAGTATATTGGCAGCACTTGTTCCCTCTCTTATTTTGAGGTAATGGGGCTTTATAGGAGGCAAGGGGAGGAGCTAACACGCTTATTTAAGTCCTATAGGTACCTTGTCCATAAGAAGGAGTAAACCCATCTGTGAGTACTGCCAATATACTAAGAAAAAAGGAATTTACGGTAAGTAAAATTCATATTTTTTTCCCCCCAGGTGACTTATTATCCCATAATGATGATGATCTGCTCAAAGAAGAGACAGTTTTCCAGAATGAACCACAGAAAACCCATAAAATTCCTTCAGATTTGAATATAGAAGGTTTGTGGAAAAATACTGGTGTTATTTAAAAGGGTCAGGATGGCTGTAAACCTTTTAGTTTTTTGCCATGTTAAAATTATATTCAGCCAGGGGTGTACCTAATGTATTTGACACCCCTCCCAGATTCATTTGTACACCCCATAACCTTTTTTTTATTTAAGTGAAGCATGCCAGAGACATGGGGAAGCTGCGTAACAGGATGCATTTGTATACAGTGTGCCTAAGACATACATGCTGCCACACGGCTTCCCTCACTATACAGCATGCCAGAGACAAATACATTCTGCTACACGGCTTCCCTAAGTATACAGTGTGCCAGACACATACACATAACAGAGTGCCAGAGATATACAGATGGGACCACATATCTCTACCTTTTATCTGTCTAACTCCCCCATGCTCTCCTTGTCAGTCTCTCTCTTCCCCCATGCCTTCCTAGTCTGGCTGTCGCTCTCTTCCCCCATTCCTTCCTAGTCTGGCTGTCGCTCTCTTCCCCCATTCCTTCCTAGTCTGGCTGTCGCTCTCTTCCCCCATTCCTTCCTAGTCTGGCTGTCGCTCTCTTCCCCCATTCCTTCCTAGTCTGGCTGTCGCTCTCTTCCCCCATACCTTCATAGTCTGGCTGTCGCTCTCTTCCCCCATACCTTCCTAGTCTGGCTGTCGCTCTCTTCCCCCATACCTTCCTAATCTGGCTGTCGCTCTCTTCCCCCATACCTTCCTAATCTGGCTGTCTCTCTCTTCCCCCATACCTTCCTAGTCTGGCTGTCGCTCTCTTCCCCCATACCTTCCTAGTCTGGCTGTCGCTCTCTTCCCCCATTCCTTCCTAGTCTGGCTGTCGCTCTCTTCCCCCATTCCTTCCTAGTCTGGCTGTCGCTCTCTTCCCCCATTCCTTCCTAGTCTGGCTGTCGCTCTCTTCCCCCATACCTTCATAGTCTGGCTGTCGCTCTCTTCCCCCATACCTTCATAGTCTGGCTGTCGCTCTCTTCCCCCATACCTTCATAGTCTGGCTGTCGCTCTCTTCCCCCATACCTTCCTAATCTGGCTGTCTCTCTCTTCCCCCATACCTTCCTAGTCTGGCTGTCGCTCTCTTCCGCCATACCTTCCTAGTCTGGCTGTCGCTCTCTTCCCCCATGCCTTTCTAGTCTGACTGGCGCTCTCTTCCCCCATTCCTTCCTAGTCTGGCTGTCGCTCTGGATGGAGATATTTAAATGTCTCCTAGTATGAACGGTAAGATAAGATTGTGAAGGAAACACTCCGTGATCCTATAGTATATTTTTGTTGTCATTCTCATTACAGCAATTATTGGCTCTAATGATATTTTTTTTTTCTTTCCAGGAAAACACATATCCATTCAAAAAGATTTGGCAGGCTTGGAGGCATTAACAACGGAGAGTAACGGTAAGTAACCAGCAGAGGTTTGCAACCAAATGTCGTGTTATGTTGTCATAAGGTCTACCTGACAATCTTCAGACTGATGTCATTGCACTGAAATCACCTTCATCATATTGTCGGTTTATTACCTAAAAATACTAACTGAATCTTGTTTGTATATTTTGTTTAAAACAAAGCTTTTCAGCAGGTTTCTAATTAATGATAAATATGTTTTCATTGCATAACACAGCCATATACAAACAGTCCACAGTCAGACCAAACTGAAATGTAATTTCAATATTTAAGACCGTTAAATAATGGGGTTTTGGAGATTTACAGCCATATGGCTTGAAAATAGTTTATTTTTTATCTGGAGCAATAGTTAACTTTAAGTTAATGAAATATATGAATGAATTAAAGCGTTAACATGGCTATAGAATATTACTCTGATATGAAAACAAGAAACTGTATATTACAAAAGACCCAAATAAACCAGCTGATACCATTGTCGGCTCAGTTTTCTCAGTATTAATATAGACACAACTGTTGATGGTCAGATAGTCTATGTGGTTGACTTGCATCTAGTATGAACTATGAAATAGGAAAAATTGCTTCAACAACCATAGTTCATCGTATAAGAAATTATTGATCTAAACATAAATATCAAGATAAACAGGTACTTTTCTGACCAATCCAAGATTCCTTTTTCCTGCCCCATTCAAGATGTATTCCTCATCTTTGCATCACCAACACAGGATATTCATCGAACAAAAACGGCATTGGTCAAAGTGCCTTCTCTCATGGTGCTCTCTCTCCAAATGTGGAATAACCTGCCAGGAAACATCACCAGTCTAATATACCATTGCATCTTGGACCAAAGTGTAGCAGGAATACCTGTTTGTTGATGTGTCTAGTTTTCTATTAAGACTTGTAGTGTAGAAACTCCCAGGACATACTTTCAAAGTATCCCTCCAATCTGCAAAGCTGACTATGTAAATAAACATTTATTTGCTTATGTATCATTCCTGGTGTAACATTTTATAAATTAATAAAAGAGACAGGATACAGTAAGGGCCCATTTATTTAATTATAATGTATTTGACCAGGAAGCCTACACTGATATTCCTCTCGTTTTCAAGTATGTCCGTTACTTCTTTATGTGTGCCTCTGTGTAACTAATATGGAATATTTATTTATTTTAGGTGACAAGAAGCCATGTCCTCTATGTGCAGAGCAAAGGTTCAGGCCATGTCATGTCAATAAACTTCATAAACACCTGCAGAATTTACACTGGAAAGTGTCCGTTGACTTTGAAGGTTTGACACAACATCTTTATTTTTATGGGTTTTTTTTTTATATCCTTTTAAAGCTTGATCAGTGCTTATTTTTGTGATATCTCTAGATCTGGGTTCCGTGTAGCTTGGCACTAGCTTGGTAGTGGTGTTAGGTGATGTACTATCTTTGCTGTAGTCATCTTCATACTCTCTGTAGCATGGGTCCTGGGCGAGATACCGTGGTCACTGCAAAGGTCTTCAGAGAGGGGGCATTCTGTTGCTACTGAAATTAAATGAATGACCGTTACAGCTACTAGTCATCTGGACTGTAAAATAAAGAGTTTTATAAAGGACTTACAAAGAGGTTACTTCAAAGTATACAACAGAAGGTTTGACACTAAATATAGCCTTTTTTTTTTTTTTTTTTTTATCAATATCCTTAAAAAGCTTGTTCAGTGATGTGTTTTATATTGGAAAACAAAGTTACAAAAGGAAGATTGGGGCCATTTCTACCGTGTGTCATATTTATATAAATTATCTTTCTCTACGGTGAAGTCTCTAAAAATGTACCTTTTTGAAAAACTGCCATCTTATTATGTACATTTTCATCCTTTTAGGCTACAGAATGTGCATATGTTGTTTACCATGTCTGCAGGTGAATGCAGCGCAGAGTGAAGAAGAGGTGATCATTCTTTTCACTATTCTAATTTTAATCGTACAGCTGAAAATCTGTTAGAACGCGGTGCTCCGATGGCTCCAGAGCTCACTATAACTTATGCATAAAAACGGAGGTTTTGCAAGATCTCAGGACTCACATCACGATCCTGAGACCCGTGTTATAGCAGGGCTTAGCCGTACTTGTCACCCCAAAATTATTTACCTTACATTAAACAGAATTTAAAAACATCTGCAGGGGAAACGCTGTATTGAAAAGATATATATATATATATTTATTTATTTTTCGCTACTATATGAAAATCATATTATTATTTTTCCAAAATGAAACCTTTAAATTGCTACCACATTTTCACCTTTTGAACCTTGTCGATATAAATACATTTCAGGCTGTATTACTTTTTGAACCTACCCTTTTCTGGAAAGAGGCTCTAAACTTGTTTTCTTTTTCTTTTTCCACATGTGCATGTATAATAGATTTTTTAGATAGTTTTAGATATTCACTTCTCGCATTGTCTGTATTCGCAGAGAAAGAATGTAGGCACTTGTGAGGCTCAGAGACGAGTATCAATCTACCACCAATAGGCTGAGTGTGCACTGACTGTTACAGAGTGTGCCTGCAGCTAGAGCAGCGCTACCTCTGCTGAGAGATAGAACTGAGTGTAGCAAATACGTGTTGTATTTACAAGTTTTAGGTTTAGATAGTCACTTCTCGTGTTTCCATAAGAAAGGTACAGGTCGAATTGATTTGTATGTTAAAAACACTTTTTCTTAGGCAAGTGCTTTCTTAAACCCTATTTTTCGCAGATGTTAAGCACTTATCCCTCCTTTATAATCTCCTATGCAGATTACGAACAACTGCCCCACCTGGCTCTTACCATGAGACATCTACTTTCTACATTTCATCTTCCTTTATGTTCATATATTTTTTTTTCTTTGTCCTCTTCCCTTCTACCCAACCCCCCCCCCCCCCCCCCCCCAATCGCTGAACAGCCATAAGCTCAAATAGATTTTAGATCCAGCCTTTTGGTGTTCTTGTATATTCCATGTATCAAGGAATGATGTCCATCCTTTCTAATTGTGTCTTGCAGTTGCCTGGTAAATTTGGGGCTCATTACCATTGCATTATCTGTTCAGCACTGGTTGCCAGAAGAAGATCTGAAATGCTAAGTCACATTAAGCGACATGTCACCAAAGGAGAGACAGAAGTAAATGCATCACCTGGTAGGTCATTTTGTGGGTTTTGGTACATGTGGTAAATGTTTTCAAGAATCATTGGTTTGTCAAGGAACCGTGTCCTTTATGTCCAGTGGGAAGGTTCAGGGTGTGTCTTACCAATACATTCCATAAACACCTTCAGAAATAATCCCTACCATAGTTAGTATAAATTTGTCGCTACCATAAATAGAATATTCTGTATAATTCTTTATAACTTAAAGAAATCATCTTATTATTTTTCAGTGGTGTTTCTTGTAAATGTATCGCAGCTTGAAAATCATTAATCAATGAATTAAACTGATTAATATTTATTTACACAGGAGTAAATCATTTGAGTTAAACATTTCCTGTTAGTGGCATTGAAGCCTAGCAATTGAAGCCTAGTAATGGGTTTTTGATGTTGTTTTTGTAGCTCCCACAATTAGATCACAAGAAATCTTAAATGAGTCTAACACGGACGTCCAGGTTCTTCCTAATTTCAAGACACCACATAAATCTGGAACATTTTTTAATCCGAAAATGAAAAGTAACAGGTAAGGAGCCTACAATCTCTAGAAAAAGGATGTTCAGAGTTCATCTGTCATGCTGCTGGGGACCTACTTGTTCTTGTTGGGTCAGAAGGGTGGTTTAAGAACAGCTGGATAGAAACACTAACCAGGCTTGTGATAGATACAGCGCCTGTTGAATGAATCTTTTCCATTGGCCTCGTGTGTTTGCGTCTTTAAACTAATTGTAGTAGACTGTACTATAGCAGTGTGTGTTTGTATGTGGGAATTCTTGTTAACTAACTTGCACTTTTCTTGACCATCATGTTTAAAACTTGTAAGAATCTTTAGTAAAGTAGTAGTGGTAAGATGTACATCTACTTTTCACAGGCAGCTTATATTCTGTGCACTGGCGGTCCTTGCTGAAGAGAAAAAGCCACTGGAATGTCTGGATGCTTTTGGTTCGACAGGTATGAGACCACTATTTTTGCTTAAATTGTGCATATAAATAATACATATTCTATCCATCTATAATATGTGAGAGTGTATATGTTGGTACATATATAATATGTATACATTTATTAAAATTGGTATACCTGCAAGTTTGATCCTCTCTATTAATTCTCAAGTGATAGCTCTACGTGCAGTGTTCGCATATGTTAGTAGAGAGCATTCTTCTGGATGCTTGTCCACTTGGTGAACAACTGGACTGGTAGAATCTTTCAGATAAAGGAAGGTTAATAGCAAGAAAATATAGTGGCCATTTAGAAAGTTAGGATGGCTTGTTTGGAGGTACATGTAACATTACAATGGAAAAAGATGTTTTGCTCGGAGTGGATTTATAATGTATCGCTGGTTTCTAATGGCTTATCAGAGATCCACCATCATGCTGGCTGATATGGCACTATATTGGACTTGGAGGCTAAACCCAATAACCACAATACGTTTTTTAATGTTCGTATAGAACCCTGCCCCCAGAAATTAATGAAATGTGGATAAACTTTAATATTATTTGGCTTTTCCTTAATAGCACAGGGCTCTTCATAAGTGCAGAGTGATACATGTACATACATTGTGATACATCGTTCTATACAATAGCTAATCGCTTTCTGGTGGTCCATATATTAGCTCCTCGTAGTCATTTAGCCTTTTTTTAAAATGCTGCACTTAACCTACAAAATCTTAAGTAATACCACATCCCCTGTATATACCTCATCAGCTATCGCTAAATATTGCCTCCCCACACTATTTGATAACTTTATGATAAATCCTGTTATTCTTGACCCGTGTAACCAATTCTGTGTCCATTTCTATCAAACCCAAAATCGCCTTTAGTGTATGTATGTAAAGCAGTAATTGTCTGCCCCCTTAAAGAAAAGAAACTGATCTATCTCCAAAAATAAAGAGTAGCAGTTGTATTACTCTTGCTATAGCAGCAATACGGCCTGTGTCTCGAAGCCCTCCTTATTGAATGCCGTTGAATTTATAATCCCTTGGAGCTACAGGAGAATGGTACATTGTTTTAAAGTAAAAATATGAGCACGTCACACCCATTAAACACAGTTACAACTTACAGAAAAAAGCTAGGAGGAACCGCCCCTTTAACAGGAACTTGGCTCTATTAGTATTTAACCACCATTATCACTTATCACCTTCAAATGCTTTGTGTCTGTATTGTTATAGCTATCTCTACATGTACTCTACTACAAAAAAACATCCTTATTTTAATAATGAAATGTTAGATCAATGAAACTGAATAGTCACAGTAAGCTCTGCTTTTAAATTCTGTTCTGTGATGTATTGTTCCGAAGATATGACCGTAGAACTCCACAAATACCTTACATGGTTTCCAGCATTTCAGAAGCATGCTTGCTGGAGTGAACGTAAACTGTGTGCCGCCAGCATTGGTGAATCATTTTGCGCGGCACCATCAACTCTTGAAGTTTTCTCTGTTGCTGAGAACTGCAGCTCGTTTTCTGGACTGAGCAGATAGTAATGGCGATTCTCCTATCCTACATGGGCGAGTAGAGATTTTCTGCCGTGTTGCTCGCATGCAGTCCACACTAACTAGGAATGACATACATGCTTGTCTTTACTAGAGTTGAGGACTGCATGCTCAATGCTTTGTGTAGGAGTTGCCGTGAACAGTAACATATTAGGAGGAAGCCAGGCAGCAGGCATAGTGGATAACTCCTGATGCCATCAATGGAGTACCAGCATTGGAAGAGAGGAATAGGACTATTGAGCAGAGAAGCATGAAAAATGGCAGCTCTACTAGAAAATATACACTGTGTGTATACGTAATTATTTACGTGAAATGTTGTTCTGTTTTTTTCCCCCTTTAACTATACTAAATTCTGTCTTTGTAGATGTGTTTGCGAAAAATCAATGTTAACCACTATACATCTTTTAACTACGTGGCTCTCTATTTGTTTTTTATAGGCATCATGGGGTTACAATGGGCAAGACACCTTGGGAAATCTGTGAAGGTCACAATTAATGATATCAGTGACCATTCGGTAACAATGATCCGGGAAAACTGCGCTCTCAATAAAATTAAAGTGTTGACAAAGAGAGAAGACGACGAAGAGGAGATTGAGTTGACAGAAGAGGGGGAAGAGTGCATTCGCCCTGTAGAAGTCACCCAATTAGATTGTAATGTCTTGATGCATCTACGATCGTTTGACTTCATGTAAGCAATATGCATTCTTACATAAGTCCTCATGGGACGGCACAGCTAGTGCTGTCCCCTCTGCTTTTGCTCCCCTTGTAAATGTAGTTGTTACTCTGAATTCTACCCATCAGACACCTGGACCCTTTCGGAACAGCCGTGAATTACTTAGATGCTGCTTTTCGTAATGTCAGGAACATGGGAATTGTATCGGTCACCTCGACTGACACCGGATCGCTGTACGCAAAGACTTTGCATGTGGCCAAGCGTCATTATGGGTGCAATATCATCAGAACTGAATATTTCAAGGAGCTGGCGGCAAGAATCGTCCTATCCTCAATTGCCAGGTAATGTTCGCAGCACGGTGAATTAATATGAAATCATTAAAGAAAAGTTGATCTATAACGTAAATTTAACGTTTTCAATTGTTCATGTTTCCAACTATTTCTTAAATAACCGAACAAAAGTGTCTATTAAAGAATGTTCGTTTATACCTAGTCTATTATTTACACTACACAGAAAGGTAAACTTTGCATATCTGTTGAGAGAGTTTCTTTTATACACTGTTAAAATCATACACGTTGCTTTCTATGCAAGTCTGCCGCAGCTCCGAATTTAGGACAGCTACTCACACACACAAAAAATGATTACTAACGTGCACGCTGATATGCCTTACACATTACAAATAAGCTAAAGTTTTAATATTCAATTTCCTCCTCTCCTTTACTCCCCCCTCTGTTTATGTTGAGAAATTGAAAAATAAAGTTTTCCATAGAGGGTCTTTCTTGGGACCCTTGTTTTCCAGGGTTTCCTTTTTTTTGTTTACCAATCCCTTCACAAAGCAAACATAAATAAAGTGCCAGATACCGGGCAACATTTATTCAGTTTCTGGGTAGACTTGCAGCTTCATTACAAAGTAAGCCATCAGAGTAATGATTCATGCCTATTTAATATTTATTCTGATGCATATATTGTGTGGAGTTGTACTGGAGCAAGATTTTTTTAAATTAAAAAATCATTGATTTCCATCCACTCTGGTTCGCAGTTATAATCTAAAACTGTTCGATCATTACCAATAATAAATAATTATATTATAATATAATATATATATAAAATGTTTCTTTCTTGCCAGCACTCTGTTTTAAAAAAAAAAAGCAAGTAAAAACTTGCTGTACTATATATTTTGGGTTTTATTCATGTATACCGAATTAATGGTTGCAAGCACCATTACATTTGTTGTCTCGCACTTGTAATTTACATCTCTGATAGACTTGGAGCAAAACAAACCTTTAAAATACAAACAATTGTATAGGTGCGTAAAATATAAGTCCCCTACCGTATGGTGAAATGTGTGAAAAGTACGAGGCAATCCCCCAAATATTGTAATTGGTGGAACCTTATGTTGGATGATGAATATTCAAGTGGCTCTCACATGCCTCATTCAGATTGGATATATATGTAAGGATGAAAAGAAGACTTAGAAAACCACAATGGTGTAGCAAAACAAATAGGCGAACCCATAGGATGATGTATCATCCGCCTTGAGTGCAACAATGGGCTTTAGCAGGTGGTCCCCAAATGGCTTAAAAGTTTAAACAATGTTTAGGTGATACTTTTATAACATTGTTTTCCAGGGCGGCTGCTCGCTGCAATAAAGGCATTGAGGTTCTGCTTTCTGTGGCCTTGGAACACTTTGTGCTGGTTGTAGTCCGGGTTATGAGAGGACCGACCCTCGCTGATGAAAGTATAAAGAAAATAAATATGCTTATTCACTGCCACTGGTGTGAGGAAAGGATTTTTCAGAAAGAAGGAAACATGGTGGAAGGCAAGTAGTATATTGTGTATTTGCACATCATATTATGTCGTTTGTTTTCATTCCTTAGAGTATGTGTAGAGCAATGCCGACCTAGTGGAAGCTTTCCTATTACTGTTAAAGCACAATTCCCGTGATGTTCATTCAGCAAATGTTGGTTCTCCATCATCATACTTCAACAACAACAGAATAGATACCTTTTAACCACCCTGGTGTTTACTGTCTGTTATCTCATGTGATGTTTCTGCTTTTAATTCACTACTTTTTTTACATTTTTTTTTTTTTAAAGAAAATCCTTATAAACAGCTACCCTGCGACTGCCATAAAAGTATGCCTGGACGGTCTGCTGTGATGCTGGGTCCAATGTGGTAAGTGAGAGGTTATTATCCAACCAAAATGTACTGTCCAAGAGAAAGTTTTGGAAATGTATCAGTTACACTCCTTATTTTATTATTCCTTTGTACTGAACCATATAAACTTAGGCTTTTTTTGTTTTTTTGTTTTTTAAATGAGCCGCAGAGGGAATAATGTTTTTATGTCTTTTTTGTATATGCCAATTACAGGGAACAAACAGTCTTGGTAAAGTAACAGTGCTTAAAATAGTGTGTCAGGAGGTGTGTGGTGGGTCAGATCTTGCTGACAATCAGTTATCTTCCCTTTTTATATAGTTCTATTATAAAATTTATAGACACGGTAACGCCAAATAAAAACTTACTGACAATGCTAGTCACCCAGAAATAGTCTTTACCTTTTCTGTAAAGAACTATCCTTATTCTCTTATAACCTTCAACTTTTAAACACATTATTAAATAACCCCATATTCACAAATCCTCTCTTAAAAAAAAATATCATTCTAAAGATATCAATGCGGTGAAATTTGTATTATTATTCTTAGTATATTTTATGTAGTGATGTTTCGTATTGTGTGTTTACGCCTTTCTCTTAATGACTTTGTGCTTGGTAGGTCTGGATCTCTGTTTAACACTGGATTCCTAAGACGAATGCTGTTTGAAGCTGTGGAACATGGAGCTGATGACATTCAACCATTATTGAAGACACTGATCTGTGAAGCCGAGTGCACAACTCTAAAACAGTTCTCCATTCACCCAAATCCCAGCAGTCAGGGTAGGAGGTTTTGTAATGGTGATAAATTACATGCAAACTGCATTTTGTAAGGGGCTTCTGGCCTGCTAACCATTTCAGTCTGCCTTCATGGATTTTTACCCCTCTGTCTTTCAGTTACATAATTACATTCAATACCCCATGAGTAGTTGACAACAATATTTTTTTTTTAATCAACACTTGTGTGCAGTTCAGTAATGTTGTACTTTTTGTGCAATCTTGTAAGATTCAGATCCACTAAAAGTTGTAAATGTATTCCGTTTTACAAATATGTGCTATATGTGTACACAACAATATTCTTGTTTGTAAGATATTAATAAGACACCAGTAACTATAACAAATCTTTTTCAACTTTTTGGTACATAGGCCTGATTTGAGTTTGTTCATTGAAATCTAAAATTGGTGATGCATGTTTATCAACTTGGGTATGTAAAGATTGACTATAATTCTGCTACTGTGAGTGTTTTGCTGCTAGGAAGTTTTGAAAGGCAGTCGATTTTTGTTGGTGTTTTATTTCAATTTTGCTTTACATTTATTTTTGCAGAAGAAAGTGGAGTGTTTATCAAAATTGCAGATACAGGAGAAGTTTCTACAGTTCCAGGTATGAGTTTTAGTAATCTGATCATTTTGTGAACTGTGGTGTAAAATAATGGTCCATGTATTCCACTGAAATACATACTCAGAATTTTTGCAGGGGACGATGCGACGTTTCTCCCACCTGTCTAATTTTGTCTACATATTGTTGCGTAATTATTAGGCATGGCACCTTAAAACCAAATGTCATTTTTACCTCAACAGTAACATCAGAAACTTGCCTTTTTATGCAGTTTTTATTTTTACCTAAGATCAACTTTTGCAACTCAAAATGTCTGCCTACAGGAATGCTGGGAAATTTGATGGGGAAATTTCCCAGTAGGCAGCCTGGCCTGGCGATGGCTGATCCACTTTGCACCAAAATTTGCTCTTTACCTTTTTAAATATTTATGTCCTTTCATACATCCTTTATCTATAAACAAGTTATTTTTCAAATGTGTTTTAAAAATGTTTTTTTTTTCTTCCCCATTCGTGAACTCTAAAATTATGGCGCAATGCTAGGGCACGAGTATTCAACTGTTTCCAGAGGTGGTTTTTATTCTCAGTCTGGCCATACCTCTAAGGATCACTTGGGATCAACTACAGACATCCACTATAGACAAATCAAGATGACAAATGCACATATACTTAGTCAGCAAAGCATGCATGTACCAATGTATCTCTGAAGAGTTGCATAGATTGGATGTGCTCATAGATATTCTTGCATGTCGATGTACATGGCATTTTTGCGTTTAGCAGGATACTTTTGAATTAGAGTGCAGATTATAAAATCATTTTATTTTTGTGGTCACCTATGATGACTTCCTTAACTGCGTTCCCGACAAGGGACATGCCTGACACGTCTTGCAATGAAACGAGCGGTTCACGTAATCAATGATCGCGAAAACCGCTTTGACCGTTTTGAAAACCGGTGCTGGTCTATTGTCTCGATGTCGAGGCAATAGCCAGCACCTAAATTTGGGCTCTGGGTTATCCACAAACACCCCACGGACCAATTGTGGGCGCCATATTGCCAGAGCAGCAAAACTTGCAAAAAAACTGCAGAAAAACATGGAAACATGCATATTTCTGAACTCGGGACAACATTTAGAAACAATTTAGACAGGTTTGTGTAAATTATATTTTAGGTAAAAGTTAGAAAAAATGTTTTTTTTATTAATCATATATTATGATTTTTTTGTAGTAAATTATAAGATATGATGAACATAATGGTATCGAATGAATCTTATGACGATAAAAACAACATATAATTTGTGTGGGTACAGTATGTGAGAGAGAAGAAATTTCAGCTAAACACAAACACCCCAGAAATGTAAAAACAGCCATTGTCACCAAGGGAAAGTCAAGGTTTAAATGTCTAGTCACTAAGGGGTTAAGATTATCTGCTAATTACCTTAAAATGATAGAGATAACGTACTTATTAAAGGGAAGTGGAAAAGATGTACTGTATGTGAAGATGGATAACCATTCTTAATATTGCAGGTAAACGAAAATGCCAGGAGCCGAATAAAACCGCAAACAAACGCTTGAAGAATGAGGCCCGCATAGAGCACCCGCCATTTTATTACAGTATTCACAGACATGCCATTGGTGGATTGAACATACCAAAGTAAGAAATCGTGCATTCTTTAAACATTGTTTTAACAAAGAAAAGACCAAGCAGTCTTATTAGTTAGTGGATTTGTGGTATCTGCTCTCTCCTATTGACTTTGAGGAAAGGGGAAGGAATCCTCAATACATGTTTCATTGAGACAAAAGTGTAATAAAATATTTAAGATCCAATACAGTCGCAGTCTGAAAGTGAAATTCTCTGGGAGTTTCCTTTTAATGCTATAATTTATTTGAGCTAAGGGTCTCAGAGTGATGTTCTTTATGAGATCTTAGAGTTAACTAGTCTTCTGACTTTTGTCTTCAAAATCTACTACCATTGTGCTGAAGCACAAATACCGTATTTGTTCGAATACAAGACGAGGTTTTTTTCAGCAAATGCTCTGAAAAACACCCCTCGTCTTACATTCAAGGTAGTCTCATGTTTAGACCTCAAATTGAGGTCAGATTATAAGACTGGGATCCAGGTCCCCCTTTCTAACAGCAGGGGAATGTCTGCACGATGAGCGCAGACCTCCCCTGCTGCTGCCCGGCACGACCGCCGGGACTTCTATGATGAAGCCGGGTACATCGGAGACATCCTCCGCTGCCCCGCTAGCCACCAGGGAGAATCGGGCAGCAGGGGGATGTCTGCACGACACGTGCAGACATCCTCCATGCTGCCCGACATGGCAGTCTATTATGACGGACCAGCTGTATCGTGCAGACATCCCCCGGCTGCCCCCACTAGCCACCAGGGAGAGAAACGGGGGGGGGGGGGGGGTTAGGGGGGGAGACACAGACAAGGGAGGGGGGAGGGAGACACAGACGAGGGGGGGGGGAGACACAGACAGACGAGGGGAGGGAGGGAGGGGGAAGAGAGAAAAGGGGAGGGGGGACAGATAGAGACAAGGGGGGGGATAGAGAGAGACAAGGGGAGGGATAGAGAGAGACAAGGGGAGGGGGGAAGAGAGAGAGAGAAGTTGGGGTGGGGAGAGACGATGCTGGGGGAGGGGGAGAGAGGCCGCATTGGCACATAAAAGGAAATAAAAACAAGAAATGCATTTGTATAATATAAATTTTTTATTAAATATTAAAAAGCAATTTACATATATACAAGTTAAACTTGTTTTCCTATAGGTAGTCTTATATTCAGGCTTTTCGTTTAGTTCAGGCTTTTAGTTTTTTTCCTAAAGGAATATACAAAGTTTGGGGGGTCGTCTTATAATTGAGCAAATACGGTATACTCTACTAGTTGTGAAGAACCAGAAACATTGCTCATTTTTCTCCCCTGCTCCAAAGATTTTTTAGATCTTTCAGAAAAAGCCTAAAAAGGATTATGACATTTTCTTTTGGAATTATGAATAATATACCTCTATATAATGATAAACGATATCATTGTCAGGATTATACAATTCACCGTATCAAATTTGATTTTAATACGATAAAAAAAAAAAATCTTGTTTTTTGCCTGCTTCTCAAAAATAATGTGCCCTAACGTTACATTTAATCCTAAACAATGTGTATGCACAACCGTGTTACTTAGAGTGTCAATATTGCAGTTGTTAACATCTTTCCAAAGAGGTTTATTTCTGTAACAAGCTTCAAAATATCTGGAAATTCTTCATCTCTACAGTCGATAAGAGTTTCTCACCTATACAGTGTATATACCGTAAATCTAGTGTTGGCAGAATTGCGAGCAAATGTATAGATCAAATGAAGAATAGGTTTTTAATGTCGATGGTATCTGTAGTTTATGGCATCACCTGCGGATTTTTATACAAATTACACATTTCCAAATCATCTCAAGTGAGGTCATAAACAGGAGAAACCACTAACTAATTAAAAACACTTTTTTTCTCTTCATGTTGCATTTGCTCACAATTCTATTTACACTATGTATAGATCATTTTTGATATTTTATTTGCTCTAAACACAGTATATTCAATGTTTGACTAATTTTGATTAAAAACATTTCGTATTCAATCTGTGATACGGATTACTGCCTTTCTTAATCATCTTAGGTTGAACAAGATTCTGCAGCATCTCTCTGAAGCTGGTTTCCTAGTGAGTCGGACACATTTCGACCCTACAGGAATTCGTACAAATGCCCCATTGGCTATGTTGATAATGATTCTTGGGAAGAACAGCACCTCATCAAGTATCTCTCAAGCAAGCAGCCATCTTGAAGCCTCAGAAATGGCAGAAGGGCCAGACCCAGAAGAGAATGCCTCCATTTCTGACTCAACGTTGAATTCTGTTTTCTAGAAATGAAACTTGTGACTGTCAAATAAACGTAAATCTTCTTTTAGTTCAATTCACCTAATACAATGCTCATGTAATTGGTAATGATAAAAAAAGAAAAATCTACAATATAAAAGTATCTGAAATATTAATTAAAAGTATATATTTTATTTTCTGCTGCATTGTTTTGTTAAAAAAAAATTCTCTTAAGTATTAGAAATGCTATTTGCAAATATGTGGTTACCTTTTTTGTTGCATATGATTTTGTTTAGTGTTTTCTATGTGTTCTTTATCCTTATTACATTGTAATAAAAGTTTTTTGTGCACGTTTTAGTCTACGGAAGTCTTCAACTATATTCATTTATTTTTCTTCTGTCTAATTGACCTTCCAAGGGAGTTTGATATCCTGCTGGCTCTGTAAACATATAGGTACAGAATGCCAAAAGAAAATATACTAGTTGCAGTTTTTTGGGGGGGCTGTGATCCTTTACAGCATTATTATATAGTACTGTACTGAAAGTTTAGGTATTTTTGAAAAAATGCTGCAATGTAAGAATGCAATACAAAAAAATAAACCTGTTTATTTTTAGCAATTAAAATGCAAAGTGGGTGAACAGAAGAAAAATGTAAATTAAATCAATATTTGGTGTGACCACCCTTTTCCTTCAAAACAGTATACATTTTTATAGCTACACTTGCACAAATTCAGGGTTTTTGTAGGCATATCATCATACTTTTTATTTACAAATATTTAGAATGATAGCCTTTTGTTACATCAATGGAAAGTACAGCAACCAAACAAATTAAATCCTTAAGTGAATCTCGCTGTGGCCATTTTAACATTGAACTTTCAGTTATTCAGCAGGTCGTAGACCCAGGCGGTGCTTTGCCATCTATTTCAGATCGCAAAATGCATTAACACCCCCAACAGTATGAAAAAATATCTGTTTGACAGTCCCATAAATAAAAAATATAGGTTTTGCAAGAGACTGCACAACATAACTAAGCCTTTATGCATTTTCTCCAGTCTTGCGAACTAATAGTCAAAAATTGCCAATATTGGGGAAAAATTTGCCATATTAAATAGCCGAATTGCGTATTTTTTTCTGCAATTCGGTTACTAACCCCGATATGGCCCAATTTAGGGCCAGATTGAGGCATCTTGTATAGACCCCTAAGTGACCATTTCAATTTAATTACTGGACAAACTTCCTTTTGCCAACAATGAGCGGTTCTGTTAGGTCAGGACTCTGTCTGGCCCACTCCAGAAGACAGATTTTCTTTTTTCGAAGCCATTCATTACTAGATTTACTTTGATGTGTAGGGTCATTGTCCTTGGACTCCATGCCTGTTCAATGTGGGTATGGTAGTTCCAATGATTCTTTTTTTTACTTCATTCAGCATTTTGCATTGTAGCCTTGGATGTATCTTGGCTGGGTGCCCACCTCTGGGGAGAGTAGCCACTGTGCTAAGTCATCTACATTCTTAAAGAATTTGTCTAACTGTGGACTGACCAATATGTAAACTCTTTGAGATTACTTTGTAAAGCTTTTTCAGCTTTATGCAAGTCAACAATTATTGATGGTAGGTCTTCGGAGAGTTTCTCCCCAAGTCAATGATTATGATGGTAGGTCTGCTTCTTGTTTATTTCCAAGTCAATGATTATACTCCAGGTTTGCTAACTTATGACTCCAATTAGCTTTTGTTGAAGTCATTAGCCTCAGGGTTGACATACTCTTTCTAACCCACACTTTAATATTGGAATGATGTATTTAGTATGGACACTAATACAATATGTGTGCTGTTAGTTAAAACAGATTGTGTTTGTTCACTTTTGTAAATTAGACAAAGTTCAGATTATATTAGAAATTTTATACATAAATGCTGGTAATTCCAAAGGGTTCACTTACTTTTTCTTGCCACTTTGTGTGTGTGAATGGATATTATAACCTCCTTCTTATAATATATACATATTGTAAGAAGGAGGCTATATTATCCATTCACATATTCTAGTTTCATATTAGGTTAGTTCTCAGTTCTATGTGTTACACTCCATCCAATCTTGTGCAATTCAGGCTTATGTGGGACTTCACGGCTACTTAAATGCAGTCGCTTCAGCACAATCTCTCGCACGATGCTCAGTTCATTAGTATTAGGGTTGGAGTAAACTTTTTTGGGGAGGTTAAATTATTGGGGGGTTTACTATATTTGCCATTCATCGTCGACAGTTCAGTGGTAAAAGCCGCAAGGAACTGTCCTAGTTACTATCGAACTAGAAATAATGGTTACCAGTACAATAATGGCCAACTTTGTGATCTACACACATGGGGATAAAACAAACTTATGGTCTTTAGATCTTGGACTAAGACAAGTGGGAGAAGAAACAGTTTAGGAAGTGAAGGTTTGGGAGTAGCAAGAGCAGGCAGACTGACCTACCAGGAATAGGGTTATGATTTCAGCCATTTTTGTTTACCATCCACATGAAGTGATAAAAATTAAAGTTGCCTAAAGGGTGCGGATGCAGAAGGATGTCTCTTTAGCTCAGGAGTGTCAGAAAAGTATTGAGATATCAACACATGTAGGTTTCATTCCATGAAAGTGCTGGTCCACCTGTCCAGAACAATATGGTAGGAGGCTTGGCTGAACAAAATGAGAGGCTTCAAGGGACATAAGCCACCGAGCGTGTTCAAAATGAAGAATTTCCTATTGCACTTGGCAAACAATAGATGAAGTAAATAATACCCTATGTGTGTTACAAAAAGACGGATATCTTGGATCAGAGGTTACTGGCAGCTTATCCCCAGGCTCAACTGTCAGGTATCTGAACAGTCATTGCCATTGGCTTTAAGAATGTGTGGCAGACATACCTGGCTCTTGGGAACCTTTGAACAATTAATTAACACCTTGCTTAAGGGCCTATACTCTTAAGTAGGCTCTGGCTATTGTGTAGTAAACAGTCAGTTGATTTACACCTTGCCTTCAAGGCTATGACAATTATGCACTTTCTGACCAATGGAAGCCAGAAATACCTCTGCAACAAAGCAATAATGGCCCATAGCTGTACTTATAAAGGGACTAAACCCTTCTGTAAGTTTTCTGATCACACAGGAGACCACTTCTAGGTGATATATATACACCTTTTGAACAATGCTCCTATTGTCATGATTTATTAGTGGTCAGATGGCATCTCCAGGCAGCCATGTCCCATAAATGAGTCTTAAGCAACCTGCTCAGACACTGCAAAAATAAAGAAAATATCTTCATGTTGTAGTAACTGTTAGCTGAATTTATTTTTCCACGTTACGGACATCTTCAACATAATTAATTAATAACTATGGTCGGCAATATCAAATTTCATATTGTCATGGATCTTGGTCTTTAATCCAAATCTCAATGTTTTACCTGCACGCCCGTGTAATTCCTGCCCTCCGTGTAGAGCTATTTATTAACAGTGAACTGTATATTGCAAAATCGCTTCTATAGATGTATAAACTTTTGCTGTTTTTAGAAATATATTGTTCCCTGCATACCGCCTTCACAAATTCTAAATATTTAAGTACAGCACAATGCAGTCTTTTTTTATTTTTTTTATTTTTAATATAAACATATAACAAATCACAAACATGGCCTTTAACTTTCACAGCAGTTGAGCATCATCGGAAACAAGATTCGGTGTGCACATCATACTCCAAAACAAACCGATGTTTGAAAAAAGTATTGTGCTTGATTGCAATAAAGCACAATACTTTTTTTCAAACATCGGTTTGTTTTGGAATATGATATGCACACCGAATCTTGTTTCCTGTGCTGTCCTCGTCTGATCAACGTGGTGGAGCACCTATCTCCAAATTTACAGCAGGTAGAGCCGACTTCAGCGTTGTTTGCATAAGAGTTGAGCATCATCCCCCACAAGCATAGATTCTCAATTGGACACATTGGAAGTTATAAGCAGACTATGGAGTTACTTACTATGGAGAAAGTGCTGACCTCAAACCTGTCTGCCTTTTTGAATGGCATTTCTCTTTAGAATAAAAATAAAATACAGCAAACCAAATTAAAGACAAATTCCTTTGTAAACCGAAAATAATTTTATTTTACAATGAAACATGGTGTCCTGTAGCATACATGTTTACTTCACATCGGTCAACAGGTTAAAACGGGTTTATTTTTGCCGTCCATAAACAATATCACATTGCCACAAACATTGACATGCCTACAGGAATCAGGATAATATAAATACAAGCGGTGCTGTACAAAGTACAATTTGTCACACTTTCCCTTATTTTAACTGTAGTACATAACCTTTTTTGATACCAGTGTATAGCACTGGACATCTAGCAGGTACACAAAAGGATTAGGAGAAACCGTTCCTTTTCACACAAACAGCCTTTTCTGGAAGTAATTTGTGTTCTATGTATCAAGAAGATATGATTAACCTGTGTTTGTCAAAAGAAGTAATAAAAGTGGAAATGTATATGCCATTAATACATTACTTCATTTTATCTACCGGTTTTATCTCACTTCCTCCAACACAGTCTAACATTATTACTATATTTTCACTATATAACTAGTAGATAGCAAATATATCATCCTTTAATACAATGAAAGTTATTCATGGAGAAAGAAAAAAAGACATCTCCTTGATACACAGTCCAACTGTGCTTATGAGTCTAAACTGACTGTATCTTCATTTTCCAATGCACAGTTACCAAAATCAACATATTCATTAAATAAGAGAGTATTCCAAGTACATATAAAAAAAAACACAGAAATACAAAACAAAAATAGAAAATATTACACTCTTGCAACACATTATAAAGAGCCTGTTTTATGCAATGTGCCTCATCTTTAGCACCCACTCTCATTCTGGCAGGAGAGGTCTTCATCCCACAACACTATCAGAGTTTAGTTTCAAATAACATTAGAAATAAATGTCTGTTGCACAAGACTGACGGGTGGCGCTTGCTTTAAAATCCCTCTACTATATAAGTATATAGAAGAAAAAAAAAATGGTTTTCAAAAGACAGAAGTCCAGCACTATTTATGCTCTTTGGTGGGTGCATAGTACAGTTCCATTGGTTTGTTTACCTTCCAATATTTCTCACTGACCAATTCCAAGGAAAACGAGCCATTTAAAACCTGGGAGGGAAAGAGAGAGCAGGTCAATAGCACAATAACGATGTATAAACTATAAACTGTTTTCAAGAGGGAAATGCACTTTGAATAATACAGAGAGATTTTATGGTTGACTGGTTGTTCTGTGTCGTCTGTGAGCAATAAATGAATCCCATAACATTCTTACGCTAATTCATACACATATGCATGAATGAAACGGAAGGACTCCTCGGAAGATGAAAGAATATGCTCGCCACACTAGCCAACAATATAAAAGTTGATGGACTTTATTGAAATAGTTTAAAATCAAGGCACCAGAGGGGGGTGGGGTGGGGAACACGCATGTACAAGCGCTACACCTAATGTGTTTTGCGTGGGCTGCACTTACTCATAGGTATCAGTTACCTCCTACCCATTACATTTATAGGATCACCAATTAGGGTTCAAATACATTAAGTGATTAAAACCAATGATTGCAATTAACTCTTGGTTCACCAAGAGGTAAATATTGCACTTTAAATACTTGATTCAAGGATAAAATGACAATGTTACAAAAATAGCGAATTATATGTATCTACATGTGATACACATATTTGTGACTGGAGAAATAAAAGAACTAATTGTGTGACCATAATGCCATATACGAAAAAAATATATGTATCACAGATGCAAACAGAGCGAATTACACAATATTTATGCGGAAAAAATGTATACATATGATGCACAATGGGTAACCACAACAATTTACTGAATCTGTAAGGCCAAGATCATAAGATTGCTCATATTGACCCATAGTAATAAAGATTAAATTCAAAGCATATCCCCAGTATACATCACCTGCACGCATTAAATAAAAGTGCACAAAGAGACACAAAGAGTCATCACTCTCACTGAGACAGAGAATACTAGAATATCAAAATATCCCACAATACAGAAATATATCTAGGATTACCAAGATATTAAATCTATATAATCTTAGACACTCCTAGGAGGCCCTTAGTATGTAGAAATAGTACAGTGTTATTAGATAGTTGAAACTCTAATAATTTTTGATGGTGGAATGATAATTTCAGATTTATTTCAGGGAATGAGGAACATCCTATTCACTATCCTCCTCCACAAGTCCTCCTGGCTTACATGTTTCTAGTCTAAATATCCAATAGGTTTCCCATCTCAGAAGTTTATTTTCAATATTTCCCCTTTCCTCCATTTTTATCTTTTCTATACCTGGGAATGCAAAGTATTGTAGATCTCCACCACTGCATATTTGAAAAGGTTGATTAATTGGGGATTTATAATTGTCTGACTCAATGTCGTTGATGTGTTCTCTCATTAGTTCTCGCAGTGCTCTTTTTGTTTTTCCTACGTATTGAACGTACACATTGTAAATAGCTAAAAAGATATACTATATGAGAGGAATTGCAATTAATGAAAGATTGTATGGGGAATATTTTTCCTTTCATTTCATCTAAATGGTTTAGATGTTTTTTTTAGGAAAGCAGAACATACAGGGCTATTAAAAATAGAATAAGCATTTATAAAAGAGCTTATTGATCCAAGGAGAAATCTGATTGTCGCTTGGAGTCAAGAAGGAATTTTCCCCCAGGAGGCAAAATTTGAAATAGCTTCCTTAGGGGTTTTTGCCTTCTTTTGGATCAAAAGCTGGAATGATAGGTAGAAGGGTTGAACTTGATGGACTTGTGTCTTTTTTCAACCTAAATTACTATGTTACTATGTTATGTTACATTAGAACATTAGGTCCTGTTTTTACATGTATGTAACATTTACATCTCTCATCACATTTAAAGGTACCTTATCAATGAAGCCAAGTTCAACTAGATTCCCCTTTGGTTGTTGTTAGATGGCTAGGGGACATCAAAGAGCTTAAAGACTTTCCCTTTTGTGATAAAACACTGTATGCCATGTAATAGAATTTATACACATAGTCTGACAAATTTTCAATGATCGTCTTTGTAGTGGGTGGAAGGTGGTGCAACGTTTCATTTGTCAAATAGAAATAAATATTTCTTGGGAACCAATCAAAGGCTTTCTCCGAAACTCATACTGCACATGTAACAAGTGCCACAAATGTGCGCAGGCGTTCTGGGTCCCTAGTACTTCTCTAATTATCTGCAAAGGTGTAAGTGCTAAGAATGCATAGGTTTAACAATTACATAACTAGGTGGTGAAGAATGGCTATTTACTAGCATTGTCAAAAATACAAAAACTATGTATTTTCAATACGCATGGAAAAATTATTAATGCAAATCTCACCACCAAATGCATAAAATAAATATATTTTTAATCAGTAGGAGAAAAAGATTAAATGTTATTGGTTACCTTACCTACACATAAACCAAATTTATGTCACTTACTACATAGAGGTTAAAGGGCAACTAATCTTTATTTTTTACTTGTGCTTCTAATATATAAGCAGGATATTACATAGATTTTTTTTACACAAAATATAATATTAGATGTATTACTACTTACAGTAAATTGGCCATTGGCTGTTGCAATGTAAATCGTGTACTGTTTTTCACTGGCAGCATTAAGGCTCATCTGATTGTTTTCTCCTTTACTTCGAAATTCTTCCAGAGCCAACCTCACAGCTAAATATTTTGATAAGTGATCAACTGTTGCATTGCCTGAAGTCTTAATGTACCTATGTGGGAAAAAAACAAAAACAAATAGATTTGGGGGAAAAAAAATACAAAAAAATCAAATGTGCACAGAATAAAAAATATCAAATCAAATAAAAAACTTTGAAAGACTTTTTTTTTAGGGGTGGGAGAGGTTAAAGGCATTAACTTATACTGTATATCGTTAGAATGTATCAAGAACGACACTAAGAATCACTCCGTAATTAAACTATACAATACAAAGTGAGAGGATACAATATATTTAGACACGTTGTGCTAAAACCCAAATACAGAGTGTTTGACTGAAATAATTTGTCAAACTACAAAATCAGTACAGCCAGTCTCCACAAGAGGACTAAATGGCAGTGGATAACAAATAAGACAGGTAAATTACCCAACTTAACAATACTCATTTTATAAACCTCCAAAAGGATAGAAAGATGAATGTATACTTCCAGAAATCAAACCTGTGATCCGGAGGTTTGAACAAGTATAATTATATAACTGGCCAAAAATAAGTTATAATCAAAGTTTTTTGTACAATGTAAACTGAAATAGATACAAAAAAATACATCTTGAAGGTGGTTTATTTTCGTTAACAATCAGAAGCAACTGGTTTCTTAAGTATACCATCCTTTCACATGTATATTGATTTAGAAAACCAAAAATTAAGTACTGTAGCGTACATGTGGCATAGGGTGAGCACAGTCAATTTTATTCAGGTACACCCACAAAAAAAAAAAAGCATACTCCAGGGCGGCACTGGATAACCAAATCTACAGCCCAGGAGCATGCATTTTTCATCAGCCATAAATAGCAATGTGGTCCCCCTAATGTAGAGATTTAGAGTACTACTACATAACTGGAGCTTCTGCCCAAACTCTTTTGTCCTCCAACCATAAACAGAAAAATCTTCCCTGCCAAAAATAACCAGAGAAAAAGTAAACAATGGTGTAAAATTTGAAATATTGAAAGAATCACCTATCCAATTAACTATCCTTCACAAGCTAGATCACAGAATATTCCACCTGGGAGTACACACTTTCTTAATGCTGCTAGATTCTAGGTTGGTCACTTAAATATCACGTTTTTGATGCTATAAAATCTGCTTTCTTTTATCGGAGAACTCTACACAAAAGCATGCAGCACCACCATTTTAACCAACTAGCCTATCTTATTCCATAAAACACATTATTTACTCTTTAAATGGAGAATGTATTTCAAAACAGCTTAGCTGAACACTATTATAGTCTTAATCAATTGGGTTCACGCTACTTGAAAAAGCTCCTGATGCTTTACGTGCCATCTCTGTCTATTTGCTACAAAACAGTGCCTGGACAGCACACAAAATCTAGTCCTTTGGCATTCAGCCATGACTGGAAGTCTCTGCCTCAGTCATGCTACATGGCAGAAGAAAAAAAAAAAACAAACAAACAAACAAAAAAAAGATTACATCCTGGAATCCAGAATAAAATTCACCTTGTCAAACGCCATCGTTTTCGCCTAACTTACCAAAAAAAAGGCTTACCTCATGATTTTAGATTTCAACTCTTTGGTGGAGAAATCCATGGTGACCACAGGGCAGCTAAAAAACAAAACTGCCGTAAATAAAGACACCAAAACACCATAGGGCACAATAAATCAGAGCAGTGTAGCCAATTCTGCAGATAAAATCCAGCCAACTTCAAGACCACAAAGAGTCACCAAATTACCAAACCCTGTTCTAAAAAAACAACATCAGCTAATGGTATCACCATGTGTCACTCCAGATGACCTAACCAACATGGCTGCACAGAGGCTTTACAACAATAGAGTTACAACAAAGAAGGGATCCTTACCACGCCCAGCCACCAAGATTACTCCTGTTGAATATGCCTGTAAACAGCATGTTATTATTCTACATGAAAGGTATATTCTAATACCCCATGTGATAACAGGATCCAATCCTACACTTTGCTTCTGCAGGGATCATATAAAGAAACTTATATGAAGAGCAGAGACTATAGATTTGGATAAAGCCAAAATAAAACCCTATACAGCACAAAGGTTGAATGCAATATTAATCGTTTACTTTGCGTTAATCATACTGGATGGAGATAACCATAGGGGGACAAAAAAAAAATTCAGCACATGAAGCAAAGGTTTTCATTAGACTACCATTAATATGCATTTTGGAAATAATCCTGGAAAACACAACCAGCATTACATTTCATTAGAATTATTGGTTCCTCTCCTTGTCCCAGATTGCTTGGGAACATAATACAAGTGAGCTCCGCTATAACGATGGGCCAGAGGTCCACAAACTCACATCACAAACTGAGCAAGCTTAAGATGGGAATTTTCAAGAGCTCTAAATCGTTAATAGCGAGACCTGGTGCCACAATGGCTTCGTAGGAGCCATCAGACCACACCGCATTCTAACAGTTATAACGCAAAGCGTTATAACGAGGTTTACCTTTATTCTATGAATCAAATTCATATATAGTGTTGGACATTACTCCAAATATCAGGTACTGAGGGGTTCTTGGACAGTTCAGCACCTGTTATTTGGAACACAGCAAATTATTATTTAATAATGTTTATGTTTATTTAATAATTGTTCTTATCATTATCCTTATCTTGGATATAAGGAGATTGGAGATTATCGGAAACATTGCACCATAGTATTTGGGACTAACCGAGCAAATCTAAGCTTTTCAAAAGCATGCTATTGAACTATCTGAAGAATGACATTGTGTTGTAAACTTGCTTTTGGCCATTTGCCATTCCATTAGCAAAAGAGTACATTTTAAAATATTTTTCCCCCACAATGTTAAAAGTATCCATTTAATTATATTATATTTTAGGTTTATTTTTGTAAAAATAGGTATAATATCAATACTGATAAAGTGTCAAAATTATAATTCGGTAAATTCAAGTTTATTTACTGCATGTGGTAAGCTCTCCTTATTGTAAACATGGACTTAAGCAGCAATAGTACTTTAGATATATGTTGTTTAGGAGTCCCACACTGATTTATTGACTTCCGTATAAAAGCTAAAAAGAATCAAAATGAGATCCATGTTTTAAACTAACGTACAGGCCGCCCTTCTAAATGCAGTCACAGAGAATTAACAGTATAAGTGCTTCTTAGAACTGCTAAAATTACTTGTATATAGAATTTTCAGGCTTGGTTGTAACTATTATAGGTATTTTTCTCTTGGTAAACGCCTTTGTTTCATAATGAGAAAAATCTAAATGCATGCTTCTTGCTCAAACCTCAAAGCAGCATGATGTGATTACCCACTTATTTTACAGCAGTAAACACTTTCCTGCGAAGTCCGCAGACTTTGGCTTAAGAAAAATGAAGCCAATTGGTTGATGTTCACAATCTTAAAACATACTTTCATTAAAAAAGGAAAATCCTTTAAATTGTCCTTTAAATACGCAATGTCAGGTGTATTTTAGGTAATTTTAGATTTTAAATTGATTTTCCATCACTAAGTACAATGAAAAAAATGGTCATGCTTTATATATTATATCATATCACAAAAGACCATCTACGACGCATAACCTAAGACAGAGTTTATCAGCTCGATAAACACTGGTAGATCTTGGACTAAAAAGTTAGACACATCCTGGATTCAAGATGAGGAGTCTACTTGCACATGGCGAATGAGCCCTCCAACTTTGAGGATTCTGCTTTATGGAGCTCCTACAGGATTGCGCATGTCCCTAACAATTGTAGATTTTGCAATCCTGTCTACAATTCGGTGGGAAATGTAGACACAATAATGCTACCTAATGCAACACATAATAAACCAGTCCCAAACCAGTCTTCACACCACCATCCCAACCCCCGAATCCCCCCCCCCTGCACCCAGAAGTCAAGGATTAAGGGATGAAAGGGATTTAAACACAATGGAATTGTGTTTAAATTTTCTATAAGTGGTTAAATCGTGCTATGGGGAGAGGGGGCTTGAGGACTGGTTTCGGAACCACTGATTTAAGAGATCATTACCTTTTTTTCAGCATGTATCTGCAAGGAAATCAGTTACTTACCGGGTCTGAGCACTATCATCCTTCTCCATTAGTGTGGGGTGAGGTCTAAAGACTAACTCGATCTCACTGGCCCCATCCAACACCGGATCCATTGTTACAGTCTCATTGTTTGTGTCTAGTTCCAAACCAGAGTCGTCGGATGTTTTGGTCCTCTTATTGCTAGGACCTGCTTCCTGATTGCTGTGCACAGAGGCGTTACTGCAGTGAGAGCTGTCCGCATTATCTTCAGCTCCGCTCCCATTTTCCACCTGCTGCTTTTTACCTCTCTGTAACCTGAAACATAAATCCATGCAGTGAATGAGGCTCTGGATGTTTAACATCTACAGATCATTAGAAAAATTAAGTTGTATGATTTTAGCCATTAATATTAGAATACCATGCATATTACGAACAAGTATTGTGTATATAACAGAGTTTATCCGATGTAAAGCATCTAATACAGTAGCTATTTTGTGCATATGTTAATCTTTGTATTAATGGTTAAAAACACTGTTATACAAATATATTCCCCTTCATGCATGGAAGTTTCTAATTTAACAATGCTGAGCTTCCAAACTACTTCTGGCAGTGCTTCTTTACAAAAAAAGTTCTTAATGGGATTGTCAACCTAAACATTTTTTATACTGTGAATGTAAAGAATAAAAAATAAGTTAAACATTGTGCTAGCAAAACTAATAAAATAAATAGATGTTTTAAATGTGTCTGTGGGTGTCTCCTGCTTAAGACGTCATCTGTGGCTTGATATGCAAATTACACTTTTGAAAAATAGCTTGGTATCACAGACTCCGCACAGCAATCGGCACTGCCAGGAAGTGGAAAACCAACTCCGCTACCCAGCAGCCTTTAGGTCAGTGCTTGACTTCCAAATCAAACATAAAACTATTTCGAGCAGTGCTTCACAGATCAGAAGATATACAGTGCCTCTTTAAAGTGATAGACTAATCAATTAAATATATATTGACATATACATGTGCAGAATTAAATCAGAGGTTCATAAAAAAGAAATCTGTTTTAATCTTGCCTATAATGATAATTAGACTTACCTCTACTACAAGACTCCAGCCCCTAAAAGCTCCTCCCTGACAGCAGTACCCTATGATCTAGTCTACTACCGAGATTTAAAAAAATGCTTCCGTACATATTTTTTCCAAAATGTAGTTAGCGTAACATTTCCCCCCCGTTTCACTTGGATGAGGATTACATGGGATTTCGATATTCAAAACAACTTTCCACATTACATCTCTATAGAGACGAGAAAAAAAAGGACTTAATCACATTTAATGATGTTTCTGACTTGGTTTGCTATGCCATGTTCAACAACTGAATGATACATTCGCTACTGATGTGCAGAAACACTTAGAGTGGCACCAAGAATATGCAGATATTCATAACATTTTTCAGTTAATACAATTTCTGTAGTCACATGCTCTATCAGTCGGTTAAAGGTTCCACTTGACTTTTTTCCCCTGATGTTGCAACTTAAGTATTTTGTGCTTATTTCGCGATTATGTTCAATACAATCTAGTGTGTAAAAATAGTTTCTAGTATTAAATGTTTGTGTTTACCTAGTCTTACACGAAGTTGCTAGTTTACACTTTTGTATGGATGGACATGGAACAAATAGTGGTGGAACTGCACAATTAACAGAAACCTATCAATTTTTTTATTTTGTCATCAATTTTTATTCAAATTAGGAATTAAGGATTTTTTTTTATTAAAACATTTGCTTCACTAACAGAAGCACAACAAAAAAATCTGGAGCTGATCTGACCACCACTCGTGTCTCTGTAAAGTCTATTGTTTCTAATGAAGAGATAGACTCTTGGTTTTAAATAAAAGTTCCTTCTATTGATTGCATATAAATCTGATCATCTTTCACTAGCAAGTGACAACCTGTGACCAAATCAGCCTCCTTGATAAGTAAGTAGGGTGACTGCAACAGAGAATAAAACTGCATGCATCTTAAAAAAAAAATGGCAAAAATGTGGCCGTCACTAAATCTCTCACTTCTAGTGCAGTAAGAGACCTTTATTTTTACATGCCACCAACAGAAGGTACCTTAACCAGGTCCCCTCCGTGCAAATAAAAACAAGGATCTCTGTCAGCGCTAGCAGAGAGAAAACACAGCACCAGATGGACCTTGTTAAGACCCAGGCCCCCAGGTTAATTGGCTGAGAAGCCAACTTTGTCTTAGCCTAGTGATTGAGTTCATAGTGTGTATCACCAAAGATCCAAGTGCTTTGTCTGTGTGTCAATCATGTTAAGATGGAACGAAGGAAAGTATTCTCAAATGGCAATGAGTATGGAAAAGCCGATGTGAATGATACAGTGGTGCGAATGTTGATATAAAAAACTAGGAGATTTGCAGGGAGCAGGCAGACAAGATGTCTGCACTATAGAAGGACCACAAAATGCTGAAGATTTATCTGGCAATAGTGGGACCCTTATATATGGCAACTTTTTATTTTAGGGTTTAGTCCCTCTTTAAGAACAAAAATGCACATATCAAAACAAAGATGAATAAAGGCAGCTATCATATAATTATTTATATATACACAGCAGTTTAAAATCCAGAGTTAACCAGATTCCTATAAACAACCTTCTTAAAAAGGGACTCTGCTTACACTGTGAAGGAAGAGAATACAAAAAATAAAAAAAAAACCTAAACAAAATTGCAAGTAAATGCATAAAGTAAGAGAAAGACCTGTTTTAAATGTGGCTTGATATGCAACTTAAACATTGCCGATTCAAAATTTTCATCCCAAACCACAGATGTCATAAGCAGGAGAGACATTTAAAACATTCATTTTTCATATTTTTTGCACTTGCAATTTTGGCAACATATAGATAATCTCATTTTTTGATTATTGTACATTCACACTAGAAGCAAGGTTTAGGTTTACAGGGTCCATTTAGGCAGATCAGCTGATTAATCTAGCATATCTTCAAAAATGTCATGAACAAATTAAACCTCACAATTTAAGACCCTATTTTTCACATATGCAATCACAAACGTTAGTGGATCAACTCTAGTATTCTACCACATTACTAAATATAAACATTACTCCCAGTCACAGTATAAAGTACTTGTCTGGAATCAATACCCAGATGGGAATGGAAGCAATTTTAATCCAACACGGACTTTAGGACCCTTTGAGGCTGTCCACCAATCAGATCTGGGCCCTAAAGTCTCTATTCTGGAGCTGAACATGTGAATTATTGGGCATCCGAATTGCTGGGCAGAGCTAGGGTTGCCACCCAGCCGGTATTTTACCGGCAGGCCGGTAAAAAATTGTCTTGATGCCAATGTTAAGTCTATGGAGGACCCAGCAAGGCCGGTATTTGCAGAAAAGGTGGCAACCCTAGGCAGTGCTGATGAGGATAAATTAGTAGGATGTTCCATAGTGATGCTAACAAAGTCATTGTTGAACACATGGGTTAATATGTACAAAAACAAAAAGAAAACATTGCCTTGTGCTTATGAATACGTAAACAGGACAGCTAATCTTAGGAGATATTGTTCCAAATATTTTTTTTATTAACTCCCACTTCTATTCCTGCTTCCATGTCTATAGTAAGTATATACCAAAGAAAACTTGTGCTTTGTATTAAGTACATATCCCAATGTCAGTCACTTTTTTGTCATTGGTACCACTTTGTACACTGTCTTTTTTAAAGTGCTTGTTTGCGGTGTGATGTGTGACTTTATTCATATTTTAAGATCCAATCAAAAAATAATCTTAAGAGACCAATGGAGTTTTTAAGTCACTGCATTGTGGCATGATGTTGAATGGTTAGTTCTTTATTTTGTGGTGTTGCATGGTAGAATAAAAGAACCTTATCGTATAGAATACAGAAGGCAATGGCAAACTGCTATAGTACACCAGGCAAAGTGCACAAAGGCAAAACATTAATGTACTAGTGGAACAAAACAAACAAACAAAAAAAAAAACACTAAGACTTTCTTTTTTTAGGTTAGTAAATCAGAGAAGAAATATCAATAAAACAGTGCATCTTAGAACTCTAGAAATGTAAGTTTTAATATAAAAAGACATTGAAAATAATCCAGTTAACACACAGACACAAACAAGCAGTAGAAAATGCACATATTTGAAAAGATGCAGCAAAGCCATTACACAGCAACAATAGAGAAGCTATCCGTTGATTCAACACAGCGGACAATCTCGGAATGTTACCAAGTTATTTGGCTATTAAATTAAGTCTGTAATGCATTCCCCTGCAATTACTCACATTGTAACGTCAAGATTACATAGAAACCTGCTGAACAGCTATACATAGAAGACAAAAAAACAATCAAATGGGATCCTTGAAGGTCACCGGATTTGATCGTGCTAACTGGTTCTGATTTACTTTACACAGTAAAGTTTTTATAGGTCCGTTTTAGAACAGGATGTGTAAGTGAATTACAGATTTTTATTATTCACACCCTGGAATTAAATATAAAATGAACCACAGTCATTAACATTGTGTTACAATGTTTCTAAAAAAACGGTTTCATCAAAAGGCTCAAATACAAGTGATATAAAAAGCAATCATCTCTGTATAATCAAGTGCCAAGACATCAGAGCAGTACATCTTATATTATGTCAATATCGGTGTTTAGTCTGTCTCAGCAAATGCAGACGACTACCCTGCAATGTCTAACATTCACTCCACCTTATTTCACAGAATAGAGAGCTACAGAAAAGGTTTTAGAAGGGTTGTATGTTTGTCCCAAACAGGAAGCTTTTACATTTGCGTTCATTGCAGGCCATTTACTTGAAGGAACATACGGCGCCAATGAGAACTATTTTTTTTTTTTTTTTTTTATTAAAATTCGACTTTTACCGCAAAAGGAGCAGAGTTTACAAACTATAGGTTGATTATCGATTATCCAAAATGCTTGGGACCAGATATATTTTGGATAACAGATCACTTTTACAAAGCTGATCTATTCAAGTGTCTCAGCACTCATGTAATACGGTAGTATCAATGCAAATACTTTATAGAGCAAATTAATCACTTACTGTAACGTGAGGCACCATTGGGAAACTGCCATTGGCACATCAGGCCTGGACGCGTGACAATATATTACCCTTTGTGGCCGTGGGGTAATCTGAGTATGCATGGAAAGGCTCTATCACAGCTTAAAGGGGCTGGACACAGGTGTGTGAAGAACTTGTGGCAAAACCGAAAATATTTTTGGGATAAAAGATTTTTAGATAACGGATACTCAAACTGTATAGGCATTGTGACTATTCCCGCTTTTAACTTGTCATAAATGTTCCTTAAAGCAGCCTGGTACCAATGAACCAGATTAATAAAATGCTTTTTGAATTTAGTTCTTATTATGTAGCTTTCCAAAAACATTAACATTATTTGGGAAGAAGGATAATAAAGCCATAATCATCCTCTTTACAGTCTTCCATTTGACAAATTGGGCTTCCTGCAGAGGTTTAATTTTTGCTCCCCAGTGACATTTTGATAATAAAATAAAATGCAGTGTATCATGTAAAAAAATGTTTAAAAAAAAAAAACTAAATATGTTGAAGGTTTGCAGATTGGTTGCCCAATCTACATCCAATCTCTGCAGGTACACCGCTTGTCAAAAGGGGTACGCTAAATAGAACGTAGGTAGTGAATATAATTTTTTTTTAAACTGTAATATCTTGAGGAATATGCATCAAAGAAATTACAAATTGTTTTTATATATCTTAAAGTGGCCTTTCATTACGTTATTGGTACTTTGCTCACATTAATTGCGTGAGGTGTGCCACGTTAATTGTAAAAAGTCCAGATAATAACACTTCCAGTTATGCATACTGGCTGACTTAATAAAATAGAGCACTTCTTGCACTAAAAGAAGAATACAAGCACTATGTATGGAGCTCTGCATCTTCTATTACAAAGCGAATTAGTGATAAAATGTCTGAGTAACATCTAGAGCCCTCTCTATCTCTATGGAAAGAAATATGTCACCTGCAGCAGTCACTGAATCAGCCTACTGGTGGCTGAGAGAGAGCAGCACATGTATCCATCTTTACCATCTCTCTCTCTTACTTGCTTAACTATTCTTTATCTACCTTGTTATCTGCTTAGCATTCTACTTTTTCTATTGTGAACCATGGAATGTATTGTTTTGCTGCCCACTTGGTAGTTGCATGCTATCACTACTGTCTCAGTAAGGCAATACTTCCCGATATTAATTTTAAACTTTCGCCTCTAATGTAAGACTAATTTGTGGTGTGTATAGAACTCATAATACATCCTGTGCCCTAAACACATACCTTTAGGCACTAAGGAGCAAGCTTAATATTTTTTCTTAATTACTATTATTTGAAATGCTCTTGCGGTTATATATAGACCTCACTTCTAGCAGAGACCTTTTCCTACATCAGCATCGTCATCTGTTAACTACATTTCCTATGAAACTCATCATGGAAGCAGTTTGGCAGAACCTTATGGAAAGGTGTTAACTACAGTTCCAGTGATGCCTAGCCAGCCAAAAGTCTTCATGATGCTGGCTGAACATCATAAGTAGAATATACACACACACAAACACACTTATGAGAGATGTATTATCCTGTGTCTGCCTAAACATGGAATAAATGGGAGCTATGTTGCACCACCATCTCTATCTGGTTATCTGTATCCTGACAGGCACTACACTGTACGGTAATCTGTGCATGCATCACTTTTATTTGAAGCAGTCACAGAAAAGTAATATTTTTAACAGATCATAATCTGCCTCACTAATATTAGCAATATTTTTGGGAGATTTACTACCCCTCTAGGACATGCTTTGTTGAAACAGCGTATTTACTTTTTTAAAGTCAAATACAATGCGTCAGACTCCATTTGTGCATTTTATGGTCATCGTTGCTGCCTTTACATGTGTGCACTATACATGTGAGTATTTACTTCCAAGGCTGTCAGGCTTTGTTTTATCTATACATCGCTCCCTCACAGTAAGTTTCCCATAATACAGGCCCAGAGATAAGAGGTCATCTCTTGGTGCGCTGCATTATGTTGTGGTGTGTAGCGTGAGCCCAATAAAGGATAAATATGCTACTGGACCATAGATTATACAGACCTCTAGACCAAGGGAAACAGGAGTGAAGTATTAAATGCATTTCCCATTAATATTTAGGAAAACATGTAATTAAACACTAAAACCTTCCATATATTCTTGATCAAGCTTAATAAAAAAATATGTAACTGGTTTACTATTTTTGGGAAAAACAAAATTATAGTAGTAAGAGTGCTGCTCCAAATACAAGACTTTTACCAATACCCTACTGATAAAGGACTCAATAAAAATGGGTAATTTTGCTTTAAGTTATACAGCCGCTAAATCACTATTCAATGCTCAAAAAACCTGCACTATAATTATATATCTGGACGTGCATCTGTGAATATAAAGTGGAGTGATTGTACCCTAACAGATAGGACAACTTGTGGGATTTATTGTTATAGGAGTAGCAACAGGACTAGATAGGCGATATTTATGTCCAGAACTGGTAAAGTCTTCTTTAGGTCATATAAAATTACCAGTTTTAGGTGCAATAAGCCTCTGCTCTTGAGAAAACGAAGAGTAAGAGCTTTCAGTCATCTCCCTCTGGCGCCCATGAACGCTGATATAACTTTTTGCTGTATGTGCTGGTGCAGATTTTTCCATCTTGGCACAAATCATTCCCCAGGACTTTACCTGTTCATGGCTTGTATCTTCAGTCCCTCCTCAATGCTGTGACTGAGAGCTTGTTGGTTATTATGTTTGCTTATCCTGGCTAATACCCTTTCTTGATGAGCTTCATATTCATCCCGACTAGGGTAAATCTTGCTTATCAGAGCATCAAAATTTGGATCTGGGCGCAACGATCTTTTGGACACCAACTTTTTCCGACATGTAGGACATTCTTTGTTTCTGGAAACACAAATGAAATGATGTAATGAGTCACAAGTGTGAAGAGGCCGGTTATTGTGTAGCTGCATACTCACAAAATGTGTAATATCCGCATGGTGACTAATTACAAGCTAGATAAATATAAAGTAAACAGACTACTAAAGATTCCCAACGATGAAGTGCTGAAATAATAATGTTTTCTTAAGTGCGTTTTATTCAGTTTAATATGGGTATTCTATTCTTCTAAAAGTGCAAATTGTTCATAAATGCTACCAATGATAAGTCTCTTGTATGTAGATTACAGCCGTCCTCAAGTATTTTCATAAGTTACAGTGATGTTACTTGGCCGGTATCCACCAACCAAGTATGGGTATCACCAAATGCTACACTCTTTCTATCATATACACTTAGTGGGGTGTCAACCTGTCTGTGGGTGCCACTGGGTACACCAGTGACCTCCCTCTTCCCAATGGACGCCGGGAAAAAGTGTTTATGGAGGGAGGCCTGATACTGCATCCACAGCGAAGGGGGTTTAAAGGGAAGTTCTGCCCTACGTGCCTCATACGTGAGGCACACCATTGTGTATATATGTACAAATATGCCCCATCATTTTATATATGTGCACACATGTGTTGGGGGGGGGGGGGGGGGGCACAGCAAATTCTCTTTTTGGGACTGGCTTCTAGATGTAAAACAAATTTGTAAAGAAAAACACAAAAACTGTTAAGACAGGGTCACTGAATATAAAATCTTTGGAGAACACTTATTTTAAGCTTTTTCCGAATATTAAACAGCTCTCAATTTCTATAATATATTTAGTATATTAATTTTATATAGCACTTGTACATCTGTCACAGGACAAATACATAGTATTAATTCGAATTCATAACACGCTCTACTCAATCATTAGCTAAGTAGGTCTTGCTGAAAAAGGGGGATTTTGAAAGTCAGAAATGAAAACATTAATTAAAAAGAAAAAATTTGAACAAAGGCTCCACTTGAAGCAGGTTCAAGCAGTTTCTAAAACCAGGAGCTCACATCAGCTGTAGAATTACCATGATGTCACCATAATTAAGAGGAAGTTAAACACAGCAGCTGCAAGTCTAAGCCTGACAAGATCTTTGTAATGAATAAGCACTTTTATTCAGAAAAGAAAATAAACTTTAAAATCCTTTATTTAGGGTTGACTATCAATTTAACAGAAAATATATTGTAGACAATGCAAACAGTAGAGATTGCTCACAAGTTAAACATGATTTTAGAGCTCCCACAAACAAGCCTGCTACCATACAAGTGATGTCTTAAGACTGGTTGAAGTACCATAAGCCTTATTTAAATTGTGTATTAATATTAAGACGAAGGACAGCACACAAAGGGCTCATTTGAACAAATGCATTTTTTATTATGAGGATTATATTTAGAGAAAATCACAGGAAAAAAAATAGCAAAAATAGCAGTAAAAAAAAAAAATAAAAAAAAAAAAGATGTGTATTATTCCAGCTCTTTTGCAGTTTATATTCATTTTTTCTTACGCTAAATAGGATATTTTTTTTTATATAATAAAAATTGTTCAAATGAACCGTGTGTACAGTACGGCTTCTTCATATTATTGCATATGCTTATTTATACACTCTACAGGGGGAGTGTGTTAGCAGGTCTACTTGCACACGACAATTCTAGCTCTCAAATTTCTTTTTTATTATCTCGTGCATAAAATGGACTTCTTGCATTTTGATTTACTCAAATAAGGGAACTACATAAAACTAAGGGGTTGTTAAAAATAAATTAATGAAAATCATCTGATTGATGTGACCGTCATTTGTGTTTTTGTATTTGGGACAATACATTATATTGGATTATCTTTCAGGTGGGGTTCAGCACATCGGCTACTGAATCCAAAATGCTAAGATGCCATTTTTCCTAAAACCCCTGCTTCTGGCTCCTAATTATTATTCTATTTAGACATCTAGGCATATACTATTTTCTGACTCCAAAAATGGTTTGGCGAGTTCCTTAATTCTAAAACCATTAGCAAAGTTCTGCCTTTATTTAAATGGCTTTTTATCTAAGCCAAAATGTAAAGCTTTGCTAATTTGGCTATTTATGACCTACAAATATAAATTTATGTTGGTAAAGGAAAAAAACTGGAGAAGCATACCAAAGTCTCTTCCATGTATACAGAAAAGCATGTTTATTCGATTATAACATACTGCCAACTTTATTGCAAACCCAAGACATTTTAACATATACACACATGCCAATTGATTATCTAGGCCTCCCACAAAAAAACAGGTTCTGATTGCAGTTTCTTATAATCACTAATAATGAATCTGAAAGAGCCTCTCAACCAAAAATACAGGAAATTTTAAAAAAAATAAACAAAAAAAAGGTCTATAGGGCCCTTCTTTCAATTATTTTCAAGAGATTATTAGCTATATAAATCATAAATACATGATAAAAAAAAAAACACAGAAATTAGATGACGAGGATTAGATCCTGAATCCCTTTTCACTATAGGGGTGCCTACATTGGTCAGTTATAAACAAGAGCCATCGTTATAACTGTATATTGAGAGAAGAGTTAAATTTAGAGCAGCCAATAGTATCGTCCCCTTGGTTTCCATAGTAATAGCACTCTGCGATAACCTAGAATAACTCCTATAACATATTATATAACACTCTAAATGATAGAATTTGGATTAAATAATTTCAGCCTTCACTTGTTTGTTTATGCATGGAGTACTGACTTGCTTTAGATTTTATCCATACATTTGAAAAGACCTTTTGTTGGTTTTAATTTGTACAAAACATATAAAACAAATGCTCAAAAATATTTCAGATTTTCTCAGCCTGAACTAGAAAAAAAAAAAACTGGATGAAGTGCATTGGATTTGAAAGCAGCAGCTTACCATATAAATGATATCCCGCAAGCTTTGAGTCTGTACAAAGACAAAACAAAAACCATTTTATACTTACCCACTTCTGAGGGCTGTTATAATACAGTCTGCACAAAAGCGGTGCAAACACTCTTTCGTTGTCATCGTGTTCTTCAACATGTCAAGGCAAATTGGACACATCAATTCACTATGTAGGCTTCTGGGTGACACCACAATTTCTAAACCATCGGTTATGGCTTCCTGTTAATAAACAGAATAGTTAAAAATGGGCTTCAAACAACCTTGTCTGGCATACATATATATATATATATATATATATATAAAAAAAAATACATTACCTGTGGTGTCCTTTGTAATTCGTACAGACTTAACTCCCATGTTTTGCTCAGTGGCTGAGCACCATTGGCCTGTACTGCTTGAGACATGGTTTCTAAAAAAAATAGTAATAAAAATAAAAAAAATTACCAGTTTTACATGACCTGTTTATACCTTTTTTTATATACATACATTTTTAATATATGAATTTAGTGATGGATAGTTATAATATGGCATGTTTTAATTGGGCAAATTGTTTCCATTTTGTAATCAGATACATTTCATGAAGGGTATGAGGTATTACCTAATTTATCTTAATGATCAAAATTTTAAAATGAACAATTAAAACGAAGTAGACTATTCATCATCTTTAAACCTACTAATTATTCTAAAACACACAGTGACACATAATTATATAGGAGTAACACATACAGGAATAGAAATACCTTCTTTTAAGAGTAATAATTATATTCAAAAAAAAAAAAAACCCCAGTACAAATGTAATATATAAAAAAAGACAGTCAATTTGCAATTTAGTACTATTTTTTACACTTTTGAGAATTGGATTAGATCAAGAACTCACACAAGTGAAATACCACTCTAAAATATCAAATTGGATACATAAATATTTATACACAAACACAGGGTTTTATTCATGAAAAAAGGAAACTGCAGGCAATTGACAAAGGATTATTTTGGCCTTAATTTTGCAATTCCTTCTTTCACTAGGAATAAAGCCCATAATTGCTTGGGTTTCACTGAAGGGGATATAGCTACCTTACATTACCACTGGAAAAAAAAAAACCTAGTCTGTAATTATTGTGATTAGATATTCGGTGTGGCTACTATTTACCTAGGCTACCGAATTTATATATATATATATATATATATATATATATATATATATATATATAATTAATTCACACACAGATACAGGCAGTATGACTATAGTATATCGGTTTATAACATACATGGCTAATAATACAGTACCGATTATACCGATAAGTACAGAGTTAAATACAGAAGAAAGCCCACGGCTATCTTTGTGTGTGTTTTGCAGGTACAATAATAGGTGCTGTGTACTAAGATCTCACGGCACACAGACACAATGCTCCGATACTCACACGCCACTCCGGGCTGCTAGGGTTGTGCACGCCCGTACCGAAATGGATTATTTGCTGCTGTGTGTTATTTTGCGTTCCTGTGGTCGGGCTGCACAATATGGCGCGGGCCCAGCAACAGCATCTGCAATGGAGCTCGGGAAGATACTGCACTGTATGCGAGGGGAGGGGAGAGAGAGAGGGAGAGGGTGGGGAGGAGGGAACAGAAACAACAAGGAACGGAGGAGGAGTTTGAAAAACCACACAAAAAGGGGATGGACGACCTGTGTGGATCAAAGGGAATAAACGTCAGGGGAGGGGTTAGGAGTGTCTGGAGTCTTTAGAGAGACAATAGAAAAACAGGGGTGAATTGAATAGTGTTTAGAAGATGGGGAGGTGAGGTATATAGGAGAGGCTTGACAACAGAGAATGGGGTGGAGATACGGGATGGAGTAATCAGGGTGGAGGTAGCTGTTATTGGTAACTGTCCCCAGCCTAGCTTCTAGGTGTCCAACGGCAGAAGAACTACAAACCCCACAATTCCCCACCAGCTTTGTTGAATAGCGGAGAATTATGGTAGCTGTAGTACAGAAACTGCCAGAGGGCTACAGTTGGATGCCTAGGCGGCATAGAGGGAAGGCTGGTGACGTCGGCAGACCACTAACACTGAGCAAGCTAGTGCCTAGCTTCAGAAGGACAACAAGGTCCTTCTTTGTTTAGAACCACTTTGCCTGTTCCAGGTTTCCTGTACATATGCTTTGTTTCCCTGCCTAGATAAATAATAAATACATGTATTGTGTCGCTATTTCCATTTTAGATGCGCAGTTACACAAAAGTTAAGAAACACCGTTCATATTGTCACTTGTGCCCTCTCATAAGACTTCCCTTCATTGGTAAACAAATGTAATTGTGCCCTTCCTCATTAAGGACCCACTGTGGCAATTTATTAGTTAATGATGGTCCTGCCCACCGGATCTCCGGGTCCACGTCAGGTCCGTGATGTCACGCGGAAAGGAATGCAGTGATTGGTTACGGCGGGTTCCGTGCTTCCACGTCACGCCAGCACCTGAAAGCCGGAACAAGCAGGCGACTAGTTAGCTGAGCGTGTGCCCGTGGATCCCTACGGAGCAGCAGCCGGCAAGGACCGGGGATAAGTAGGCCCTAAACAGATATAGACCCCCCCCTAAGAAAGATGTGTATACCATAAGTCTATTAACTGAAGGAGAAACCTCCCTCTTCCCAGGACCCGGTAATGGGCTGTTTAACGGAAGAACCCCGCTGGTTGGGTGCAATGTGGATTTTGCTGGTTATTTTTGTATTGTCTCCGGCCGTGTTGGGGACTGGGCATGCTTCTATGACCAAGGAAGAAAAGTCACAGCTCAGGTAATTGTTTGGCATAATCTAATGTTATGATGGACAACCTTTGACACTCCAGCTGTTATAGATTGCATCTCCTATGGTCATAAATGTGATCCAAAGCAGCTGTGGTGAAAAAGGTTGCATATGGCTGTCTGACTGAGCATCATGGGGATTAAAGTCCACAATGATTGTTTTTGGGAAATGCAGTTCACAACAACTGGATGCCAAAGGTTAGTGTGCGGTCTTACATTCTTTTGACGCTCAAATAGATTGGCTGAACAGTATGTCAATGCAGACCACAACAGACCTGGTTGCCAAATGCTAGTTACAGCTGTACTAGTACACACACATTTCCTGGCCGAGTTGTATTTATGTAAATGTCTATAGTTTAAAAGTCTATAATTGATTATATACAATATGGTTTTTTTTTATGTATCTGATGGAGCATGATGTATTAAGTGTGCTCACTATGTATGGTTTTTGCATAATTTAGCATGCAAGAAAATAAACATACTCCACCAGTTATAAAAATTCTGAGCGTATAACTGTACTCCTAGAATTCTACATGCCCAGTGCATCCCCCATTGAAAGTAGTAATGGGTATGTAACATTGCTCTAGTCGACCTCTGACTGGCACTCATGGGAGACTACTCTTTAGGGAGGTATCACTATTGGGGGGAGGATTGATCCCCTGGTTAGTATTACTAAAACTAAAAATATGTCTAAGATCCGGTTATTTTTTTATTTTATTTTTTTGTAATTTTCCTTTAGAAAGCTATCATTGTGTGACAATTTAGCTTTTTTGTTATGTATTAAATTGTCATAGGAGTAGTAACTGTTTTGAAATTGATGAATTTCTGTAGGCTTCAAGATGCAGAGAGACCAATTCAGGCGCCAGCCTGGTTATTTTTTAGGAACCAGAGAAATTGAATTCCCATAGATTTCTATGTAAAACAATCAAAATGGTTAGGAGCCAGCCGTAGACATATTAGGAGCCATGGCTCACGGAATTTGTCAAGCCCTCTACAAATAACGTAAAAATAGAGTGGGGGGGGACGACAGGCGGATCAGAACTCGCAATACTTCAGGATCAATAGACAATATTTATTGTAGGCAAATAGTAAACATTCGTGGAACAACATTCAACTTCAGCACAAAAGTTTGGTAGCAGAGTACAACAAACGCTTTACTCACTATTTAGCACTTATTAGTAAGTGCTAAATAGCGCAAAACACTATTTGCCTACCTTTTGCTGATTGATCCTGAAGTACTGAGTGTGTCATTCCGTCTCTTTTTCTAATCACTGACTTGTATGCCGCGAGTGTTGCTGGCAACCAGTATTGGTGGATGTTATTTTATCTGCCCAGCCATTCCTGGAAGCATGGACATTTGTTTCAACATGTATAAGTAGACCCCAAAAGACATATTAGTGGTTTTGAGAGATTGTTAAAGATTCCTGTACTTGGTTTGTGATCACTTTTTACACAGAAGTGCTACATATTTTGTGATTCTCAAGCCCCTCTGAAAGACACCCATTCACTTTTATCTCAATTGTCCCTTTTGTCATCAGTGATAAATACCCTATCTTAACATTGTTAGGCTTTTTTTGTCCTTTCTTTTCCCCACGCTTAGTGCAAACACTTTGCCCCACACCCAGAAATAGCACACCTCCAGGTTGGGAAGCACCACTGATTTTAAAGTGACCGCAATGCTTATTTAATTATGTTCGTGCACCTTAACTCATTCTGATTAATACTTTTAAAATGCTGTGATAAGTGGTAACCAGGGAAGTTACCCCTTTCCTGGTTTGGTAATTCCCAGTCTCCTGTTTACAGTTAGTCGTGAAGGTCCTATAGTTGAATAGGAAATGCCAATATGTATGGGCACAAGGTTAAATATACTTGCATGTCCATTTGAAATCCCATGGGAGAATGTATCCCACTGATCGTTATGGGAATATGCGATACATGTTCCTGTGTTGCACGCACATACACAATTCTTATCCCATTATTTTGAGCACCCAGCATGTCTAGTTGTATGAGGATATTCTTCTCATCTTTGCTAGCAATTTTGGAAACTAATGCAGGTTAGAATAATTTAATACTTCAAGGAATTCTCTCTCAGTTAAGCCTATCGGAGTCTCATGACACGCACATGTCTATGTTTCCTAGTATTCTTTTCCCCCAAACAAATTCCACTTTGTCTGCTATAGATTGACTATTCATCCGGGGTAGTTCAGAACCTTGACTTTTATTTTTCGTCAACAAATGTCCTTTGATTTCTATAAACTAGAAAGATTTATGTTTTCAGTGCAAGACAACATTGGTCAGGTGGAAGCCTCCCCAGATCCCATGGTATGTCCCTTCGCATAAACAGGGGCCCACGGGAGAATTTAATTTTATTTTTCCACAGAGGTTTAAGGTTGCACTGTTTAAGGGACTTTGTAGTTTAGCTTTATATCCATAGATGATTCTGAAAGTTATGGCAGTTATATTCTCTTAATGTGCCACTGTTTTATTACTTGTACTGTAAGAAGCCATCCCTTTTAACCAAAATATATTTCACTTTAACCACTTACCTAATCTAAGCATCGTCATCTACGATTGGACTTCTTCTTTTTTTTTTTTTTTTAATGTGGACCCCTGCAGCATGTATAATTCATATGTGTCCACAAAGGAAATCTGTTACTCAAGGTCGTTTTTCTGGGAAGCCCCTCCTAGATTTGATTATTGACCACTGAACTCATGCATACTACATTCTGCAGGGGAGCACGTAAAAGTGCAAAACATGTCTTCCTTAGAAAGCAGAGTATGTATGCGCACATTGAAATTATAGTTATCATTTGGGATACTTTTTTTTTACATTTTATTTATTAAATACGGTACACTAAATGTTGAGGTTTTTTTTTCCCCAACCAATATCCAGAACTGGGGAGATCAGTGCATAGTTGCAAACCTGATATTTGCGGTTTAATAAATATTCATGTTACAGAAATATACATTGTTATAACTTTTAAAGAAAAAAAAAAATGAAAAAGAAAGTCAGAATGATAATTTGAACAGAGACTGAACCCAAAGCGCCGTTTTAATCACACAGATGATGTCATCTGCTGGTTTAATAGCCCTTTTGGAAAAGATATACAGTTCATAAAACATTTGCTTGTTATACAGAAGGATACAAAAGCTTCCAGGCTTATGTGAATGCTTATAAAGCAACTGTGCATGGGCAATGCCAGTCTAATTGCCAGACCAGATCTGTGTTAGGATGAGCAGAGCTTAAAGGACAACTACACTTTTTTTAACCAATGCTTCCTTAGAGGGTGCAAACCGTGATCTCCCACCCTATTCGTGAAGTAAACCGGCATGTATCTAAGCTCTGTCTCTCTCTACTAGTGCACAGAAAGATTTTTGTTTTTGAATACCACCAACAGCCATTCAAAAAGAAATGTCTCCTCAGCAGAGAGACTGTCGGCGACAGCCGCAGCACTGAGGCTTCCTATGGAAGCATTGTGGGTCCCAGTCAGAGGATACATTGGAATCTTACATAAAACTACACAACTGTTTATCCTCTTGCTAGTGCCGCCCATATTTCGACTTGTGCTTCTATCTTAGCAACATGAGGGGGGGGGGGGTTTTACCCTACAATGTACAACATTTTTTTTAGATAAGTACTGCAAGTAAAGTGTAATAGATGCATTGCTGCTGATCTAGCTACCTATCTCTCCAAGCTCTGTGACATTATTTTCAGTGTAAAACTACAGGAGAAGTTGCTGTAGGTTGTTTTGTTTTTATAGTAAAATATGTATTTCACATATATTATGCTCCTGAACAACATACCCAGTAACAATAAGCTAGGTGGAAATGCCCCTTTGATGGGTCACCAGGTGCATGAAAGTGTAGTGAGGGGATAATGGTGCTTAGATATTTTTGTCTTGAGAAGTCTGTACTCCTCAGTGAGAGTTTGATATATTTTTCTCTCTCCTCTAAAATTCTATAATTTTGCCTCTAAACATTAAATCATTCTTGAGAATTTCTTTGAAGAATTTAAATGATAAACGTTTTACCTCAAGGGTTAGTGAATTATTGTTCTTCGCTTCTGCATATCTTATGCTTGAAATAGTTCTAGGGTTATGTGGCCTTGATAACACCAGCTGTTGGATTCTGTACATCTCAACGTACAGGTTTTTTTTATAAATTGATTTTCTGTACTTCCTGATAAAAGGAAGTTAGGTCTACTCAATAAAGAGGAAATTGCATTCAACTGGGAAGCGAGTTTCAGAGTTCAGCTGCCTTGGATAAGTTTTCCAACTATGCTACATTGGCCTATAGTTTGAAATTCCCATCTCAACTCCCTACAATTCTCTTTGAGTAGAACGTTAGGTGTTGGGGCAAGTTGCAGCCTATATTTACATTGTCTATAGGAGTCTGGAGGTGGGCCTACATCACCTGTCCCAGAAAATATTTCTCTAAAATAATGCTGAACTGGTTGGTGCGAGGTCCATAACAAATGTAATAATCCTAATAGTTTGAATGAGCACTGTGCCTTATGCACTTTTTTGGAGTCCATGCTGGATGACATGAATGCTCAGAGAAAGCCACCTGCCTTCATGTATAATCTTTTTGCATAATCAAAGCTTTTGGGGGGAGTTTACCCCAATAGAACAGTGCAGCCTTGTTAAATCAGTGTTGTAACAGTGAGTCAGATTTTCTTTCTTTTACACACAGGCTTGGGCATTACACACAAAAAATGGACCTTGCCTAGAACTAATAAAGTAAATTGTTTTTCTGAATCTGTTTTCCATCAAGTAGGCTTTATAGCTATCCCTATTTGAATTCAACTGTATAATCCCATAAACTTTCATACTTGGTTGGTATTTATTAAAGAACTGCAGTCTAGATGACACATAACAGTGGCATCCAAATTTGCCCATCTGACCAGAAGGTACTACCCAGCTAACTTAACGGGGCTGTATCCCCTAACCATCATTTGTGCTGTGCCTGTAGAGAATAATAAATGATTGAAAATGATTTATACATTGTATTAGCAAAATGCTAAGCAAAGGCCTACATTTGAAATGTATGTGGAGTCTCCAGTTTATGACTTCACATGTGTTATATTCTGCAAATTACACATTTCACATTGATTATTTGAATATTAAGCCACCGGTGTTGCAGTTTTGTATAGATAATTTTGAAACTCTTTTTTTTATTCTCTATATTCACAGTATAAACAATGTTTATGTTTTGTAATCCCTCTAACTACTTATAAATAGTTAGTCCTATAAATGTAGTTTTTGTTTTGAATAAAGTTGATTTAAACGGTTTTAGACTGATTTTGTATTATCATAAAATGAAGAACCCTATTTTTCTATGTGTTCTTCACTGTCGCTTAATGTGGCCAATGCACGCATGCATTTCTGATCATGCGGCCCACTTGAGTTAAATCTTGGACGTGTCTCGCATGGACCCCACGGGGCATTGGAATGCTGTAGTTTAGTGATATAAATCTAATCATGACACCAGTCTCTGAAAGATCCTTTGACCTGGGGAAAATGTGTGTCCATAGTTCTTGTCAACAAAAGGAATAAATTGTATAACTTTTTATGATTATTTCTTGTCAAACTGTCACTTGATACACAATCATAAGATTTAAAAAGTACATCAAATAAAAGTTTGTCAGTGCAGAAGAAACAATATTATTGTATATAAATGGTTACATCTTTTCATTTTCTTTTACAGGCACCAAGTGCTAGAAATGTTTGATCATGCGTATGGAAATTATATGGTATGTGAATTGAGACTGCATCTGCTTAAAGATTTAATAATAACTATTTAATCTATGTTCATGTGTGGTGGTAAAAACATATTGTTTACAAGCATAAAAAGGCAATGATAACTGGTGTGGGGGCCACAGGCGAAAACTATTTTAGTTCAACATATAAATCATATGTTTTTCCACTTTGTTCACTCTTGATTTCCTTTTGCCCTGCTTTGTCAACCCCTTCCCTTCTTCTGACCCGTTCCCCACTCTTTCTTGTGGCATTTATCCTCACTGCCCTTTGCCTCAGGGCTTGCTAAATCCTAGGAGCCAGGGAGACATGGCCCCTTACTACTGGCTTCTCTACGGACAAGTTTATTGTAGAACCAGTTCCCTGGCCCCTAGTCTCTGTTGTCTTCATTTCTTACCACACAATTAGCCCCCTTTCCTTCTTTCATTTTTTCTTTTATCTCTTTTTTTTTAATGTGTTCTTTATTCATTTTAATATAGAACAAAAAGACCTATACAACGTATACCACATAAATACATATCCAGAAGCCTTCCTTTCAGTACAAATTATGTTCGTTTTTAGCCTTTACCGTAAAAGCAATATTCCTTTTTCCCTAATTTACTTTCCCCGTTCATCTAAGCTTCATTATCACAATTATCAGTGTCTTGCCCTCTGTTTCTAAGCATAAAATTAACAAAAGAAACGAAAATGTAAAAAATTAAAGACTCACTTTTTTTTTTTTTGCTGGCACTGACCTTGATATTCCTGCAATGCATTAGAGAGCAGTTGTAGAGATCTGTGAAGGGGAGCAGATCTCTCTAACCACGCTGTAAACCAATTTTAGTCAGTCACTTGACTTTAGTGATGCCCAGTTGTAATACAGAGTAATGAATGTAAATCAAACAAAGAGGTAACACTTAGAATAAGCTACGGTCCTGCAGATACCTGTACATTGATTAAAATGGCCAGGATGAATTACTGACATGAAAGGGCATTCAGATAGCTATTCAAAGGTTTTCGGTGCTGTAGCATATTAATGTGATAAAAAACACACATTTAATTTAACTGTATAATATTGTATCCATTTCTGCCTTAGTTTAGCAATATGGGAAATAAAACAGCAATACCTGGCCAACGTTTAACTTCTGGTTATCCAGGCACCGTGTTGCTGTGTTTCGGTTCCTTCCTTTAAATGTTACCCGAAGTGAAAAAAAATATTGGTTTCTAAAGTGTGCAGGCCTCTCATTAGAATTAATCCACAGTGGGCTTCATTGTGATGGGTAGGCCATGTGTGGCAGTACACGTTTTAGTTTTTCAGTCCATAAAACCACAGTCCTTCATCTCTCTCACTTGAAGTTCATTTCACATTTGCTTTAAATATAACATTAGTATTGGATGTTTAATGTATTCACTTCATCACCATTATGTTTTTACTTTCTTTCTTCCAATCAGCAACATGCTTACCCAGCCGATGAACTCATGCCATTAACATGTCGAGGAAGAATACGTGGTCAGGAACCCAGCCGAGGAGATGTAGATGATGCATTGGGAAAGTACGGCTTTTATCATCTCATGGTTTTTCTTTTTTCAACTATTTTAAATGTTCATTTTATTTACTTTTAAAGGACAACTGAAGCAAAAAATGAACTCCTGTTTAATTGAAAAATGTTATCAAGTGTAGATATTTTAAATAGAAATACTCTAACAAACAATACAAATAAAAGTTCCTTTACAGAGTCCTTTTTGCTGCGTCTAATTCTTTCAGGGGGTGGACAACTTTTCATTCATCTTGGATCAGATGTAGGAAGCTCTGACCCAAGAACAAGATTCTAATCATGTCTGCTCCCTGACCACGCTATACAGAAATTTCATTAAAGTATTTTTATATAAACCATCTATACTTGATGCAATCTTTCAGTTAAACATATGTGGTGGGGGTTGCTACAGTTGTCCTTTAAAAATGCCTGGTCCAAGTACACAGAGTGTTTCTGAGAAAGAAGAAGGAAAAAAAAAAAAAAGTACAGAGTCCTACAGATCAATTACATTCAAAAGCTTCATAGGTTACAGAAGGTTAATCATTAGCAGTTTCCTTACAGAGCATATTTATTCCTGGGGATACAGTGATCCGTTCCCTAAACGTACAGTGTTTGCTATTAAATTCTCTAACCAGAAATTGGGAAACCAGTAATTGAGTGCGCAAAGTCTCTATTTTATTGAGGTAGTTTATTTATTAACGTTTTCTCTAAAACGCAACAGTATTGGGTTATTTAGCTCTACTCTAATGTACCATTGACCTAGGATTGTTCATGCAGTGTCTCTTTTTTTTTACATTTTGTTTTCATTAATATTTTGGTCCATTAAAAAAAAAAATGATGTCATTATGTCCTCTCTTCTTCCAGGTTTTCTTTGACACTAATCGATACACTGGACACTCTAGTGGTAAATATAATTTTGTTTGTCTACATTTAATGTATAATCTTAAATTGCAAATACTCTGCTAGGCACTAGGATACACTATGACATGCCATGAACAGTCAAACTACAGATCTCGGAATCAATGTTTATCTGGCTGGGAATAAGGGAGTTGTAGTTTGTCTATTGCTGGACATTTTTCAATGGATAAATCCTAACATTTTACAATTTTTCATTATAGCAGTAATTATATTTAACTTGCACTAACCGAACAATGCACCGTTCAAGAGTTTTAATATATTTTTTAGGTCCCAATATTAATATTGTCTTTCCCTTCTTAGGTTTTGAACAAAACAGATGATTTTGAAGATGCTGTCCGAAAAGTGATTAATGATGTAAATTTAGATAATGATATTGTTGTGTCAGTATTTGAGACAAACATCAGAGTACTGGGGTGAGTAATCCTGCAATGAAAAGCACCGAATTGAAATTAAATCTCCCTTTGAGATAATTTGTATGAAAGTAACTCTCCTTTAAATAGTGCTAAAATGAAGTTTGTACTTTTTGTGTGTGTGTGTGTGTGTGTGTGTGTGTGTGTTAACGTAAACCATTACAGCATGACACTCGTACAGTAATTTTTTAATGCACTCCTATATTATTGGCAATTCCTATCTATATTTTTCATGATTATTTTATTGCAATTATTTGTGAATATATTCGGGTACTTTGATCTGTTCACAGGTATGTTTATTAGTAGTGTTTATCCACTGTGCACCTTTGGGTGTTTTGTTCTTTGTGTATTTCATATTGAGGATTAATTGCTTTTCTTTCTTGGGTAAACACTTTATTATTAGTGGTAGTGTTAGTAGTAGTAATGGTAGTGTTTACATCCTATGTACGTAATACAAGTATATATTGCATATAATAGTACACGGAAAACCCAAACGTGTATCCCATACACCAATTACTAATCCCAATAGAGTTTAGGCGATTCCCATGTGAGAGTAATATAGAAATATAATGTAACTGGTTTTGAGTGTTTAGTGGGGTGGATAACTTCATGATAAATTGGGTAAAAATGAGTCATTTCAGGAACTCCTATAAATGTGTCACTATAGTACTGGTTTGAGTCATTAATCAAAATCAACACCATGTGTTTACCTACAAACACCAGAGAGGGCATTTGAACATCTGTTAATACTAACATAACCAGGATAGATTGGATCCCCCCCCCCCCTCCCCCCACACTGAAGTTTGATAAGATTACATAATTGTTTCCAATGCTTTGTAAATACTAGGAATGTTTCCTGTAGTGTGTCCAAGTTTAAAAGAAACGTCTACATTATCAAGGGTGGCGGGTCCAGTCGCATTGGTGACCATTGCACGTACAAGTGATGTGTATGGTGGAAAGAGGGGGTGTATTGCCACTGTGCTACCTGTGGTAATGTGCTACCTTATTCCACCATGCCATTTGTCCACACATCACTTAAAAGTGCATATGAGTTTTATTACATGACATTAAAAATGACAGGTTAATTGACATAAAAGGTGCAATGGTAAATGCACTGTTTGTGCCAAAATAGCATTTATTTTAAAAATAATTCCAATCATCAAATGTTTTTTGTTTGTTTTTTTTTGTAGCAAATCTTCCAGCAAAGCAATTTAGGAATTTCCATATCAATTAACTGCTTAAAATAAATTTTTAATGTACTTTTTGGGTCTAAAATGTACAACTCTCCAAATAACAACTGAAATGCCCGAAAATTTTAAAATCATTTCCAAATTTGGACCTCTATGTCAAGGGTTAATGCTATTGATTTGCAGGTCGTGGCACACCCCCCCAACCAAAAACGGGGAAATTCTTGGTTGAGTTTGGCCATATTGAATAGCCAATTTGCAGATTTCTCCACAAATTTTCTTCTCGGATCTGGGCCAAATTTGGGTCCAGATCAGCAAAGAATAGACCCCATAATTCGTTCATCTCCTCATTTTTGTGAAGATAATTTTGTCAGTTATGTATATTTTCCCTGACTGCGGTTTTTCCCATGCCTTTCATTACTATACCCTGTAATATACATAGGCATCCTGGGTGGATGTGCCATCTTTAATATGCATTTGGTATGATTTGCATTACAAGCAAGTATGCACAGGACTTTATATCTCCACTTTCTTCTAGGTGGTCATCCCCACTTCATTTCTGTTTAAGCAATGCTCCCATGAGCCACAATTGATTAATTAGACCTGTATCTCTATTGTAAGTGCTTTAAATCAACAAGTCAGAGATGTTTAGCAGACTGAAATTCTAATGCTATATTTGTAAATTCAGTTACAAAGACACTTCATTAAATATTATTGTACACTGCACAATGCTACCCATAACCATATATTATAGTGAGTGGTTCCCTTTAAAATAATGATTGTTCTTAAACCCTTAGTGGTCTCCTTGGAGGGCACTCGGTTGCTATAATGCTGAAAGAAAGTGGTGACCGCATGGAGTGGTACAATGATGAACTCTTACATATGGCAAAGGAGCTCGGCTACAAGCTCCTTCCAGCATTCAACACTACCAGTGGCCTTCCCTATCCCAGAGTATGTTAAAGTGTCCAATAAATAAGCTTGTAATTAACAAAATGTTGTTTGTGTTTTTTTAAATACTTTTCACAGGCTTTGCTAACGGATCAAGGCAATTTTAAAAGCTCCCTGCATTGTATGTCTTATTACTGTTATGCTGTTTGGTATTTTGTACAGTGCTGTTTAGTCACCATGGAAATAGATTGCCCTTGTAGTGTTTATTTGAGCTGTAATATTATTTGTTGAAGGTTGGGGGGATGCTAAAGCAAATGATAAAAGTACTGTATTAATAGTAATTACATATCAATGGTTATAAAAGGGTGAGTTCCTTTGCTCTAGATTACAGGTTATTAGTCTGCCCACTGTATCAGCTTTGTGCACACATCAATTGTGGGCCACCTATGGTTGTGGGTCCAGTTGCAGAGGCAACCACTGCACTTGCAAGCGATGTGCTGACCAATCTGGTACGGTGGACCTGTGACCACGAAGCATGAGACCACCATTGCAATACACACCCACTTTCCACTGTACAAGTATTGTCCACACATAACTTCTAAATACAGGGGTTGCCACTGCATCTGGACTTGCCATACTAGATGGCCCGGGTAACCTCTGCGGCCACAGCACTTTCAAGTGCTTGAGGGACAGTGGGGTTGTATTTTAGCTGATATGGCTATTTGCATGTAGGTCACTTAATTAACATAGATGAATGACCTGTCTAATTGATCCATGTAGTTAGAATGTGTGCCAATCATATGAGTAGTATTTAAAAGAATTCTTTGGTTTAGAGATACATATTAAAAGCTGAGTAGATCTTACAGGTTATAGATTTTGCTTTTTTGCTTTAGGGTCAGTACATCATTGGAATAAAAAAAGCTTATGTCTTTGCAATACCTGAAACCTTTTGTAGCCTTTCTTCTTGGGATTGAACCTCTTATGTGCTGGGAAAAATAGTTCCCAGGAGATGCTGGTAATATCCAATCAGGCGGTTCCTATACAAATACAAGATGATGCTCACTGCACATGTGCAGGACGTTGGTGATCTCACAAGGAACATCACTCAACTGTCCTGCCCTCCTCCACCCCTGTCAAATTGAAAACAAAGCTGAGAGGCACATACTCTGAAGTCTCTTACTATGGAAGGGCTTCCCTTTTGTCCACATTGCAATAGTTTAGACATTATTAGATGCATTTAACTTTCTTTGATGTCTGGAGTTTCCTTTTAAGAGTAATACTACTTTCAGCTAGTCCTGTCTTATTTTTACATATTTTCCCAATTGGTGCTCTAGTGGTTACTATTAAGAGTGTGTTATATAAAAACAAATAAATTGTACTGTTTGCATTCTTCTTTATGTCTTCATTTTTTTATTTATTTTTTTAAGGTTAATTTAAAGTTTGGGATCCGACGGCCTGAGGCCCGGACAGGAACTGAGACTGACACGTGCACAGCTTGTGCAGGGACACTCATTTTGGAGTTTGCTGCACTCAGTCGCTTCACTGGGATATCCATATTTGAGGTTTGTTCCTGTATAATTGAGATTAGTGAATTATCATTGTCATGGACGTATATATCCAAGATCATACATATGTTGCTACAACAACCTTGGCAGTACATATTTTCATGTAGGATCATCAACTGATTTTAATGCATTTTTAGACTTTGTGCTACTGTAGTAATTAGTTAAGAAGTGTTGTGTACTGGTCAGTAAAGTTTTTAATAAAGGGAAAAACAAATTATACCCATTGGGCACAATTTCAAAGTAGATTAGCATAGTCTTCCCACAACACTGCACTTTCTATTTTTACTATTCTCTGAGCTGTCTTCTGTCCTACGTTAGGTGTATTGGACACCTTTGCAAAGCTTCCTGTGCTGCATTTACTGGTTGCCAAGGACATTCCTATGTTATCTTTCATAGCTGATACATGCAATATGTTTGTGCTTATCCAAAGATGGAAATTGGGTCATCCCAGCACAGTATTCTGTTTAAAGTACATATAAAGGGGGATAGCAAACACAGCTTTTGGTTTTAGATAGGACTCAGAGGTGTGGAAATAAAAAAAAAAATAAAAAAACCTCCTTGTCCAAGGGACTAATGCGGTAGCCCAAACTACTTGTCCCAGCTAATCTACATGTCCTGATTATTTTATTCAAAACTGTATTTAAATAAGTCTTTATTGATAGCAATTTTTTTTTTCTTCTCCTTCTGCCAGCCGCATCTGCTAGATTCGACTGCCTGGAAAAATACGGGCATAAATTTAATGGCCAACATACGGGCATAAATTTAATGGCTAAATAATACAGGCATAAATTTAATGGCTAAATAATACGGGCATAAATTTAATGGCTAAATAATACGGGCATATATTTAGTGGCTAAATAATACGGGCATATTAATGGGAAAACTGTGGCTTAAGTGCTGTGGGTGCAATATAGGTGCATGGCAAGTGCGGGTACTTTGTGGTGCTGTTTTAAGTGCTTTAGGTGCAATGTGGGTGCAGAGAAAGGGAATAAAAACAAGGAATGCAATTTTTCAATAACATTTTTATTACATATGAAAATAGTTGAATATAATATTAAAAAGTTAAAATAAGTATAAATGCAACTAGTTATAGTGAGAGAGAGATGTCTGTGTGTATAGATATTTATTATTCTTAAAATTATACAATTGTCACCTTGCAGGGCTCCCGTGTGTCGCATTATTAATGGTGGTCCCATGTGTGGCGTATTTATTTGTCCCCCATGTGTGGCATGATTAAGGAAATTTTTGTGTGGCATAACTATGGGGCCCTTGTGTGTGTGTGTGGCCTAACTATGGGGCCCTTGTGTGTGTGTGTGTGTGGCCTAACTATGGGGCCCTTGTGTGTGGCCTAACTATGGGGCCCTTGTGTGTGTGTGTGTGTGGCCTAACTATGGGGCCCTTGTGTGTGTGTGTGGCCTAACTATGGGGCCCTTGTGTGTGTGTGTGGCCTAACTATGGGGCCCTTGTGTGTGTGTGTGTGTGTGTGTGTGTGTGGCCTAACTATGGGGCCCTTGTGTGTGTGTGTGGCCTAACTATGGGGCCCTTGTGTGTGTGTGTGTGTGTGTGTGTGTGTGTGTGGCCTAACTATGGGGCCCTTGTGTGTGTGTGTGTGGCCTAACTATGGGGCCCTTGTGTGTGTGTGTGTGTGGCCTAACTATGGGGCCCTTGTGTGTGTGTGTGTGTGTGTGTGTGTGTGTGTGTGTGTGGCCTAACTATGGGGCCCTTGTGTGTGTGTGTGTGTGTGTGTGTGTGTGTGTGTGTGTGTGTGTGTGTGGCCTAACTATGGGGCCCTTGTTTGTGTGTGTGTGTGTGTGTGGCCTAACTATGGGGCCCTTGTGTGTGTGTGTGTGTGTGTGTGTGTGTGGCCTAACTATGGGGCCCTTGTGTGTGTGGCCTAACTATGGGGCCCGTGTGTGTGTGTGTGTGGCCTAACTATGGGGCCCGTGTGTGTGTGTGTGTGTGGCCTAACTATGGGGCCCTTGTGTGTGTGTGTGTGGCCTAACTATGGGGCCCTTGTGTGTGTGTGTGGCCTAACTATGGGGCCCTTGTGTGTGTGGCCTAACTATGGGGCCCTTGTGTGTGTGGCCTAACTATGGGGCCCTTGTGTGTGTGTGGCCTAACTATGGGGCCCTTGTGTGTGTGTGGCCTAACTATGGGGCCCTTGTGTGTGTGTGGCCTAACTATGGGGCCCTTGTGTGTGTGTGGCCTAACTATGGGGCCCTTGTGTGTGTGTGGCCTAACTATGGGGCCCTTGTGTGTGTGTGGCCTAACTATGGGGCCCTTGTGTGTGTGTGGCCTAACTATGGGGCCCTTGTGTGTGTGTGTGTGTGTGGCCTAACTATGGGGCCCTTGTGTGTGTGTGTGTGTGTGGCCTAACTATGGGGCCCTTGTGTGTGTGTGTGTGTGTGGCCTAACTATGGGGCCCTTGTGTGTGTGTGTGTGTGGCCTAACTATGGGGCCCTTGTGTGTGTGTGTGTGTGGCCTAACTATGGGGCCCTTGTGTGTGTGTGTGTGTGGCCTAACTATGGGGCCCTTGTGTGTGTGTGTGTGTGGCCTAACTATGGGGCCCTTGTGTGTGTGTGTGTGTGGCCTAACTATGGGGCCCTTGTGTGTGTGTGTGTGGCCTAACTATGGGGCCCTTGTGTGTGTGTGTGTGTGGCCTAACTATGGGGCCCTTGTGTGTGTGTGTGTGTGTGTGTGTGTGTGTGGCCTAACTATGGGGCCCTTGTGTGTGTGTGTGTGTGTGTGTGGCCTAACTATGGGGCCCTTGTGTGTGTGTGTGTGTGGCCTAACTATGGGGCCCTTGTGTGTGTGTGTGTGTGGCCTAACTATGGGGCCCTTGTGTGTGTGTGTGTGTGGCCTAACTATGGGGCCCTTGTGTGTGTGTGTGTGTGTGGCCTAACTATGGGGCCCTTGTGTGTGTGTGTGTGTGTGGCCTAACTATGGGGCCCTTGTGTGTGTGTGTGTGTGGCCTAACTATGGGGCCCTTGTGTGTGTGTGTGTGTGGCCTAACTATGGGGCCCTTGTGTGTGTGGCCTAACTATGGGGCCCTTGTGTGTGTGTGTGGCCTAACTATGGGGCCCTTGTGTGTGTGTGTGTGTGGCCTAACTATGGGGCCCTTGTGTGTGTGTGTGTGTGTGTGTGTGGCCTAACTATGGGGCCCTTGTTTGTGTGTGTGTGTGTGTGGCCTAACTATGGGGCCCGTGTGTGTGTGTGTGGCCTAACTATGGGGCCCTTGTGTGTGTGGCCTAACTATGGGGCCCTTGTGTGTGTGTGGCCTAACTATGGGGCCCTTGTGTGTGTGTGTGTGTGTGTGTGTGGCCTAACTATGGGGCCCTTGTGTGTGTGTGTGTGTGTGTGTGTGTGTGTGTGTGTGTGGCCTAACTATGGGGCCCTTGTGTGTGTGTGTGTGTGTGTGTGTGGCCTAACTATGGGGCCCTTGTGTGTGTGTGTGTGTGGCCTAACTATGGGGCCCTTGTGTGTGTGTGTGTGTGGCCTAACTATGGGGCCCTTGTGTGTGTGTCCTAACTATGGGGCCCTTGTGTGTGTGTCCTAACTATGGGGCCCTTGTGTGTGTGTGTGTGGCCTAACTATGGGGCCCTTGTGTGTGTGTGTGTGTGGCCTAACTATGGGGCCCTTGTGTGTGTGTGTGTGTGTGTGGCCTAACTATGGGGCCCTTGTGTGTGTGGCCTAACTATGGGGCCCTTGTGTGTGTGGCCTAACTATGGGGCCCTTGTGTGTGTGGCCTAACTATGGGGCCCTTGTGTGTGTGTGTGTGGCCTAACTATGGGGCCCTTGTGTGTGTGTGTGTGTGTGTGTGTGGCCTAACTATGGGGCCCTTGTGTGTGTGTGTGTGGCCTAACTATGGGGCCCTTGTGTGTGTGTGTGTGGCCTAACTATGGGGCCCTTGTGTGTGTGTGTGTGTGTGTGGCCTAACTATGGGGCCCTTGTGTGTGTGTGTGTGTGTGTGGCCTAACTATGGGGCCCTTGTGTGTGTGTGTGTGTGTGGCCTAACTATGGGGCCCTTGTGTGTGTGTGTGTGGCCTAACTATGGGGCCCTTGTGTGTGTGTGTGTGTGTGTGTGTGTGGCCTAACTATGGGGCCCTTGTGTGTGTGTGTGTGTGGCCTAACTATGGGGCCCTTGTGTGTGTGTGTGTGTGGCCTAACTATGGGGCCCTTGTGTGTGTGTGTGTGGCCTAACTATGGGGCCCTTGTGTGTGTGTCCTAACTATGGGGCCCTTGTGTGTGTGTGTGTGGCCTAACTATGGGGCCCTTGTGTGTGTGTGTGTGTGTGGCCTAACTATGGGGCCCTTGTGTGTGTGTGTGTGTGGCCTAACTATGGGGCCCTTGTGTGTGTGTGTGGCCTAACTATGGGGCCCTTGTGTGTGTGTGTGTGTGTGTGTGTGTGTGTGTGTGTGTGTGTGTGTGTGTGTGTGGCCTAACTATGGGGCCCTTGTGTGTGTGGCCTAACTATGGGGCCCTTGTGTGTGTGGCCTAACTATGGGGCCCTTGTGTGTGTGTGTGTGTGTGGCCTAACTATGGGGCCCTTGTGTGTGTGTGTGGCCTAACTATGGGGCCCTTGTGTGTGTGTGTGGCCTAACTATGGGGCCCTTGTGTGTGTGTGTGTGTGTGGCCTAACTATGGGGCCCTTGTGTGTGTGTGTGTGTGGCCTAACTATGGGGCCCTTGTGTGTGTGTGTGGCCTAACTATGGGGCCCTTGTGTGTGTGTGTGTGTGTGTGTGTGTGTGTGTGTGTGTGTGTGTGTGGCCTAACTATGGGGCCCTTGTGTGTGTGGCCTAACTATGGGGCCCTTGTGTGTGTGTGTGTGGCCTAACTATGGGGCCCTTGTGTGTGTGTGTGGCCTAACTATGGGGCCCTTGTGTGTGTGTGTGGCCTAACTATGGGGCCCTTGTGTGTGTGTGTGGCCTAACTATGGGGCCCTTGTGTGTGTGTGTGGCCTAACTATGGGGCCCTTGTGTGTGTGTGTGGCCTAACTATGGGGCCCTTGTGTGTGTGTGTGGCCTAACTATGGGGCCCTTGTGTGTGTGTGTGGCCTAACTATGGGGCCCTTGTGTGTGTGTGTGGCCTAACTATGGGGCCCTTGTGTGTGTGTGTGTGTGTGTGTGTGGCCTAACTATGGGGCCCTTGTGTGTGTGTGTGTGGCCTAACTATGGGGCCCTTGTGTGTGTGTGTGGCCTAACTATGGGGCCCTTGTGTGTGTGTGTGTGTGTGTGGCCTAACTATGGGGCCGCTCCTGTGTGGCATTACTAAGGAAACAGTTTGGCATTGTATTGGAGGGAATCCAGGGGAGGTGACACCATGAGTTACCGCACCTGGTGACGCCTCTGTGATGAACCATAATCCTAGGATTAGATGGCAAATTATTATTATTTATTTATTTAAAAAGTGTGTGGCCTAACTATTGGGCCCTTGTGTGTGTGGCCTAACTATGGGGCCCTTGTGTGTGTGTGTGGCCTAACTATGGGGCCCTTGTGTGTGTGTGTGTGGCCTAACTATGGGGCCCTTGTGTGTGTGTGTGTGGCCTAACTATGGGGTCCTTGTGTGTGTGTGTGTGGCCTAACTATGGGGCCCTTGTGTGTGTGTGTGTGGCCTAACTATGGGGCCCTTGTGTGTGTGGCCTAACTATGGGGCCCTTGTGTGTGTGTGTGTGTGTGTGTGTGGCCTAACTATGGGGCCCTTGTGTGTGTGTGTGTGTGTGGCCTAACTATGGGGCCCTTGTGTGTGTGTGTGTGTGTGTGTGTGGCCTAACTATGGGGCCCTTGTGTGTGTGTGTGTGTGTGTGTGTGGCCTAACTATGGGGCCCTTGTGTGTGTGTGTGTGTGTGTGGCCTAACTATGGGGCCCTTGTGTGTGTGTGTGTGTGTGTGGCCTAACTATGGGGCCCTTGTGTGTGTGTGTGTGTGTGTGTGTGTGTGTGTGTGTGTGTGGCCTAACTATGGGGCCCTTGTGTGTGTGTGTGTGTGTGGCCTAACTATGGGGCCCTTGTGTGTGTGTGTGTGTGTGGCCTAACTATGGGGCCCTTGTGTGTGTGTGTGTGTGGCCTAACTATGGGGCCCGTGTGTGTGTGTGTGTGTGTGTGTGGCCTAACTATGGGGCCCTTGTGTGTGTGTGTGTGTGTGTGGCCCAACTATGGGGCCCTTGTGTGTGTGTGTGTGTGTGTGTGTGGCCTAACTATGGGGCCCTTGTGTGTGTGTGTGTGTGTGTGTGGCCTAACTATGGGGCCGCTCCTGTGTGGCATTACTAAGGAAACAGTTTGGCATTGTATTGGAGGGAATCCAGGGGAGGTGACACCATGAGTTACCGCACCTGGTGACGCCTCTGTGATGAACCATAATCCTAGGATTAGATGGCAAATTATTATTATTTATTTATTTTAAAAGTGGGTGAGGCTTGGGGGACCATGGGCAGACTGTTAATTCCATCAATATTCTTTGTCTGCCACACAATCGCTGTGGAGAGACTGTAGCTGTAAAATCTGGTTGCTGTGCTTAGTGGTCACAGCGATGGGGGGGCTGGCTCACCACCACCATGGCTGGATATCTGAAACAAAGATGCTGTAGTAATACAAGACAGGGCTGTATCCATCCTACACAATGCAATTCGCCGTACAATATTGGCTCCATTTACTAGTTTTTCTGGTGGGGCGCTCTTTACTTTTAGTTTGCTCTGATGACTGGTTTTTTTTCCCCAGTACTTTTTAATTATATTTACTCTTCTACTGCAACTAAAAGAATTGGCAAGAGGTGACTGCTTCTAATTGTAATCCCTGTACGATTCATTTGTTTGACAAATAAGACGTATAACATTTTGAGTGACTCTAATCTGCTTAATAGAAAAACATGAGTTTCTGTAGGCCACAAATGTACCTGTTTTGTCTGTTGAAGGAGTAATGAGAACCTTGAGACTTACTGTTAGTAGTGACGGCTTCATTTAATACAATTGGAATATGATTTTTTTTTTTTAATTCTCTTTGTTTCATCATTATTGATGTAATATCTTTATTACAGGAGCACGCACGGAAAGCGCTAGATTTTTTGTGGGAAAAGCGGCAGCGCAGTAGCAATTTGGTTGGTGTAACGATAAATATACACACTGGGGACTGGGTTCGCAAAGGTAAGCATGTAGAACACATTTCAGAATCCATTGACCTGTTTCCAAAAGCTTGTGATTTAAAATAAATAAACATTCACCTCCATGTGCTGTGTTCTTTCGTCTGATAATTGGAATGGAAATGTTTCATAATCACATACAGCCTGGCAGCGTACATTTAATTTCTAAACTATGCTATTGGTATCCTAGTTAACTAATCTGCATCTGAAATACTACCTTCTAATTTCATATTGGGTTTGAAAGGTAAAATTACAATGATCTGTTCATGCAGAATTAAAGGACAATCTAAACTTTTTTTGTAAAATTTTCCTTGAAGCAAGTCTCTTTCCTCTGCCTTGACTCACCTAAGAGACTCAATAGATCTGGAGGAACGTGTGCGCTGACAGTGTTGGCACATGCACAGCCAATCAGAGCAGGGGCTCGTCCTGCTCATCTGATTGGACTGAATGTAGTGGGGGTGAACCTCTTTTTTTACATGGGATCAGCAGAGGGAGGACTTAGCAGAAAGAGCCAGTTGCCGACCAGACCAGGCTGCCCACTTCCCATGGAAGCATGGCATCTGCCAGTCAGAGTTTATCCTCATACTAGGGACAAGTAACTTTTCACTTGTGCTTCTATGTTAGAAGCACAAGTGGAAAATACATTTTAGCTGTCCTTTTAATAAATCATTGTTTGTCTCAGTAAGCTAATCTGTTTTGTTGCCATTTTAAAATGTTTCCTGGTTATATTGTTACACTCCAGATTGGACCACCGTGTTCATAAAAGGAAGTTCCATTTTTAAAGTTGATTATATTCCAATGCTTACGGCTTTGCTTTACTAGTGTATCTAGCCAAGTCTAACTATATTTTCCTAACACACTCAGCATGTCTTGTAACACACTCTGCCTGCTGTTTTACCTATATTCTATAACAAGTACATTTTTTAAGTATTTCTCTAACCTTTTTCTTTACCTGGTTAGAAGACGAAAAGTGTAGATTATTTACATACAGCACCTGGGATGTTGATCTGGCCCGAATTATAATGTCACACACTACAGAGCCTGTTCAAACCTCAAGGTCACAGGTCCAAATCCCAGCAGGGTAAACTCAGCCCTTCATCCTTTCAAGCTTGAAAAATGAGTATTCTCAATTGGGTAATAATCTCTATTATTCAGCTTATTTCAATTAATTCTGAGAGTGAGCACTAAAAAGCGATTTGAGTCCCACTGGGTGTAAGGCACTATATGAATACTAGTTATTATTATTTACCACATACTGAGAAAGTGTGATGGTCTGGTCCCACCTGGCCATATCACACATGGAATGAGCATCAATGAACCATAGTGGGCTGCAAAATAAATGCTTTTGTAGAGAAGTAATGTTGTTTAAATTGTTTTTAATGTGTCTTTTTTTTCTTCTTTCTTTTAAGACAGTGGTGTGGGTGCAGGAATAGATTCTTACTATGAATATTTATTGAAGGCCTACGTACTACTGGGCGACGACAGCTATTTGGAAAGATTTAACACCGTAAGCAACTTCTTAACTCTCACTATTACAATCTCATGTGGTTTTTTTTTTCCCCCATACGATTCACCTTAGTTTTTAGACAGTAACATGTCTTTGCAAAACCACCTGTTTAAATGATGTACTTGTCATATTTGTCAGGCAAAAGGGAATGATTTTATTACTTTACATTCCAGGTGGGAAGGGCTGAAAAATTTCAGAGTCTTTTTTAAAAAAAAGTTTTCTTTCCCACTTCCTCAAGGTGACAGTGGTACAAAATTAGCCCTATGGTAAGGATGTTTGCTCTTATGCAATAAAAGGAAAATGCTAGCAAGCCTATTACATTTATATTAATACCAAGAGCAATGTATAGAGCAATACTAGGGCAAAGTTCTAAAAATGAAACTGTTGGCTTGAACATTCTGTTCGTTTCCATGGGGATTGCTTCACTTTTAGACGTTTGTCCCGGATTTCTTCTGTACACAGAACTCCTAGTGTTTCTGAAGTTATGTAATAGTCACTATTGAGTGCGTAAAATATGGTTTAGTCTGCTTTATGTTCACATGTGTTTTACTTTCTCAATGTTTAGCACTATGATGCGATCATGCGTTATATAAGCCAGCCACCTCTTCTGCTTGATGTCCACATTCACAAACCAATGCTGACTGCCCGAACATGGATGGACTCTTTGTTGGCTTTTTTTCCAGGTCTTCAGGTAAGAGAGAGAACTATAAAAACTGTACTTTTCATTTAAGCAATAATGTTTTAAGTGTACCTGTTATGTAAATAGAACATGGCATCACATTTTAGATACAAAAAAGATAAATGATACATTGTGCGTACATGTACGGGCTCCCAACGCATTTTCACCAGCGATTAGCGCTATTTTTAGCTTACCTGCAAGCGTCAATAGTGAATGCTATCGAGGAAGGCAAAAACAAAAAGGGCGGTCTTAAAGTGGCAGGCCAATGAAAATTGGCACAGATCTGTCAGTCACACCCTCTCACCCCATGCAAATCTGGTGAGGGGTGTTTCAGGCTTCCTCTGATGGAAGCAAGTTTGAATTACCCAGAAAAGGGGCTGTCTTAACCTGCAATCCGCTGCCTCTGCTATTGCAGTGACTATTGTGATATGTCTAGAGAGAAATCACAAACCATTGCCATCCTCTCGCAAATTTTAGTTGATCCTGGCTGCCTTAACAGTTAGGCAGACCCGTATCAACCATTATTGTTTGCATTTATTAATGCGATCACTATTAAAATCAATCGCATTGATCACATGCAATAAATGCAAAAATCAGTGCGGTATGTACCCTGATTGTCAAAATCTTCCTTCTCTCTCACGCACACATTTTTATCTGGTGTCAGAGAGGAATGAAATTGACTGTGTTCCAAAAAAAAAAAAAAAAAAAACGTTTTATTTTGCCATTTCTACTCTCTTTACTAAATTTTATACATACAAAGGGTTACGTCTAAAAATGTCTCAAATAAAGCCCTCTCAGTCATTAAAACCCCCCAATAAAGTATATGTGGGGATTCATTTAAAAAGCAAGCGTTCGCTTTTAGTTAAACTAAAGTATCAAAAAAAAGCTATTGTCCAGAATGGACATCAAAACAAACAACCATTGCCCTGAAGGGCTTAAGGCAAACCAAATACAATACATCCTGTGCAGTTTTCTTTGTTGCTTTTCCAGTAGTTTGTGTGCAGTTGTTTAACCTCCGCTGCACTTTGCCCTCTTTCCTTTGGCCACTCTCTGATACCCTCCTCGTCCCCCATTTATTTTAATTAGGAAGGTTTTATTAGACAAACTTTTGCTAATAGGTGTATTGGTTTGTCAAACTGTCGGCATACAGTTTGACAGATCAATGGGTAATTAGTATGTTTGCAACAAGGTATGCCTTCTAGCACCTAGTGCTGGCTTTCTCCACTACGTAAACAGGCACTAAAAAAATGGGGCAAATCTGAATGGGAATTCAACGAATAGGAATGACCGCGAAGTAGGCAGACAGTTTCTCTATAACAGGAGATATCTTCTAAGCGAAACATGAGAGAAAGATGGTAAAAAGTGGTTAACCCAACAAAACCACCTATTTAATAGGCTTAAAATGTTGGCATTACTCCCTTGTTAAATGCTTCATGGTATTGATATTCTGTACTGTGTACAATGTCTTAAATGGGAAGTGTTGAAATAACGGACTGTGCTCGACAGTCAAAGAAGACATATACGATACACACCTACCTGGACCATTTTTGTTATTTGGTGACGAACCTAAGTATATCCCATAATATGAAGAACACATTTTCAATCTATAAAATCGCATCTTATGAGTAACCAAAAGCTTAAGAAAAGACAGTTGTGCCCATTTGGTGGTCTGGTCTGTTAACCAACAATATATGGTTTAGTGTTCAAATAACAGGAAATAGAGTAAAGCCAGAGAACTGAAAAGTCAGAGAAGAGGCATATGGAGGGCGAAATGTGGAATAAAGCACATATGGGAATTTCAGCTTATCTGGTATTAAACCATTTCCTATTCAAGTTACTAATGTTGGTGCAGACACATCTGTTATAATTAGGTCATATAAGAAGGGCAACAGAAAGGGAAAATAAGTAAAAAAAGGTGACAGAGTAAAGGCAAATTAGGCAAAAACCTCCGGCAGACCTGAAGGACAGCTACCAGCAAAGGGCGCCGTAAAAATATTCAGCTGTGTGCCCGAGTCCATGGCTTAAAAAACACCCAAAACAAAATCAATCAAAACATTTAATTGGGTTAAATGGCCTGGTGGAGGGGAAACCGACATGCAATGTGCCAAAGTTAGGAAGAGTCATTTGCGGTGAGCACTGAACAAGTCAACAATGTCCTGTAATTAGGCAACAGGCCCCATACTAAGTAAAACGGGTAGCAAGGGTTATCCTTATTTAAACCAGCAAATGGGCCTTGTTGGTGCAGGTGAGCCAAAAACAATAGCAATTTCATCAACATGTATAATCCACTCAGACACGTTCATGAGATCTCTCATCCTAAGAGTTCAATTTGAATTCTGTCCAGTGTCTGATTGCGGCAGGTCCAGTTCCTGTAGGAATATATCAATAGACTCAGGATGGTCCATTGTTAAGAGCTTATGGTCTTTGGAGATTGAGAGTGATTGGGGCAAGCATGGTGGCAGGGGAGATGTCATAATAAATTTATATCTCACACCCTTGATAGTCGATCAGACCTTCTAATGTACAGAAAGGCTATCCTATTGGTAGGCCTGCATAACTGGACCACAATGTCCCACAAAGCTCCCTGTTGGGCCTCGCAGAACCGGAACATGTCCTACAGCTTAATATCTGCCATTGCAGAATTTGGTCTCTGGTAGGTAAGCATTTTGGTCATTTAAGTGTGACGGCTGTGGGCACAACAGGAACCTGGATATTTGCTCTGCATATTTTAGCGTCAAGTAGGGATACTTGCCAGTTAAGGCTGTGTACTTGCTTCATTAAAAAGTCTGTTCAGTTTGTTGTTTTCGCTTGCTGACCCACATCTCAGAGGTTGTTTCAAGCGACTTCACCTTGCCCTGCAGTACCAACACATCTGTGCGTAATGCCGCCATGTCTGCCCTCCAGATGTCCTGCAAGTCTCATTTTGGGGTCTGCAATGTGGCTACTGATTCCTCTGATGAGGTCTCAGATTCCTTTTGTGGAGGTTGCATGCACCACTGCGTATGTGACCGCTTGAGGCCGAGTTGGTGAGTCGAAATGTCAAGGCTTTGATTCAGTTTGGGCTTTTCACCCTTCATCTCTCCATAGTCTTCTCAGGGTTCCTAGGTCTCTTGGTGGAACCACCCACATAATTGATCCTCTCTTGCTGACTGCTAGCTCACCACCATGTTTTTAGTTGTTAAACTTAAGTCTCTTCAATAAAAATAGTTTTACCATAAACCATGTATTTCTGTCTAATTGGTTTGTCTTACATTTTTTATTAGGTCTTGAAAGGGGATATAAGACCTGCCATAGAAACTCATGAAATGTTGTACCAGGTCATCAAAAAGCACAATTTTCTACCAGAGGTAAGCTATTTTATTCCTAATTACTTGTCACCCTCTAGAGCCATAATGTTGATACATATTATATTGATTATTATTTTTTGTTATTCAGGCTTTTACCACAGATTTTAGAGTGCACTGGGCCCAGCATCCTTTAAGACCAGAGTTTGCGGAAAGCACATATTTCTTATACAAGGTAAAAAGGGTTCTATTTCCTCTGTTTAACTGGCTATTAAAAAAAGTAGGATTTTGTGTACATACACTTTCCTCCATTTATATATGTAATTCAATATAATTTATTCTTGCCAATGTGTTTATTTGCCCATGGATGCCTGAGAACTGTGCTTTGTGGGATTGGGGCCACCTCAAGTATTCTGGTCAAAAATATTTTGATCTAGAGTGGAGGAGATTAGAACCTTAGAGGTACTGCTGGCCAAGGCCTCGGATTCTCTCGATAAACATAGACCACGGTGGTTTTATTGGACTGAATACACTGTCAATAACCCACTCAAGTGAATTTTATGTACGTTTACCCTTCTCAGCACTGTAGTTTCGGCCTTCCTAACTGAAATTATTCCTGGTATGATACAAACATTGCAAGAAAAGATTTTAGATGCGCGTCAAAGTGGTTTTATTCGCAAATACTATATAAGGGAGCACTACTGATTGAATGTATTTTTGCCACAATGTATAAGTTTGACTCTCATCAGTTGTAATTATAAGCTGATTAGTTGTACATGTATAATTCTATGTATATATATATTTTTTCTTTATTTTGATCTAGAAATCTGCTTTCAGAAACCATCACGTTATATAGATCTAAATAATTGCTACGGAAAGCATTGGCATCCGCAGAATTTTTTTCAGGGGGGGGCATAATTTTACTGTCATCCTTTCTGCGCCGCGCCTCTTTTTGACAAGTTATCATGAAGTGGAGGAGCTTTGTCATTATCAGTGAAGGCATGCAAAGGGTTGATAAACCCTGCACCAGATACAGATCCACAGCACCAGATATAAACTAACCACACTAGATATAGCCTCACTGCACCAAATATAGATCCACTGTGCCAGATATAGACCCACAACACCAGATATTAACCCACGGTACCAGCTAAAAACCCATGACACAAGATATAAACCACAGCAGCAGATAAATATCCAGAGCTCTAGCTTAAACTCCACAGCAACAGATAGAACAACATAGCAAAGATATAACCCCAAAGCACCAGATACAACACTATAGCACACAATATAACCCAACAGCACCAGATACAACACTATAGCACACAATATAACCTCTCAGCACCAGATACAATACAATAGCACACAATATAACCTCTCAGCACCAGATACAACACTATAGCACACACTATAACCCCACAGCACCAGACAAAACACTATAGCACACAATATAACCTCTCAGCACCAGATACAATACAATAGCACACAATATAACCTCTCAGCACCAGATACAATACAATAGCACACAATATAACCTCTCAGCACCAGATACAATACTATAGCACACAATATAACCCAACAGCACCAGATACAACACTATAGCACACAATATAACCCAACAGCACCAGACACAACACTATAGCACACAATATAACCCCACAGCACCAGATACAACACTATAGCACACAATATAACCCCACAGCACCAGATACAACACTATAGCACACAATATAACCCCACAGCACCAGATACAACACTATAGCACACAATATAACCCAACAGCACCAGATACAACACTATAGCACACAATAAAACCTCTCAGCACCAGATACAACACTATAGCACCCAATATAACCCAACAGCACCAGATACAACACTATAGCACACAATATAACCTCTCAGCACCAGATACAACACTATAGCACACAATATAACCCAACAGCACCAGATACAACACTATAGCACACAATAAAACCTCTCAGCACCAGATACAACACTATAGCACACAATATAACCCAACAGCACCAGATACAACACTATAGCACACAATATAACCTCTCAGCACCAGATACAACACTATAGCACACAATATAACCCAACAGCACCAGATACAACACTATAGCACACAATATAACCTCTCAGCACCAGATACCACACTATAGCACACAATATAACTCCACAGCACCAGATACAACACTGTAGCACACAATATAAACACAAAGCAACAGATACAACCCTATAGCACACAATATAACTCAACAGCACCAGATACAACACTATAGCACACAATATAAACACAAAGCAACAGATTCCCTAAACACCCAAATTCCTAAATCCATTATATTTCTTTATCTCTTTCCCCCTTTTTTATGTTTGTTTGCCATCTCTTTCCCCATCATTGTATGTGTTTTATTCCCCCATGTCAGTGGCCTCTTTTCACCTACATTTTATCTTTTCTGCCCCATGTCACAATTTTGTCTGTATTCTGCTCCAATCAATCACCTCTTTTCATCCTCTATTATCTTTTCTGCCCCATGTCATCCCATTTTGTTTGCAATCTGCTTCCATCTATCACATCATTTTATCCTCCATTATCTTTTCTGCCCCATCCACTTGTCACCATGTTGATGTGAGCAGAGCCTGGTCAGAGGAGCTGCTCAGACTGGACAAATGCAGAGCTCAGGGAAATGGGAGGGACCTCCTTGGGAGTATCTTCCCCTGCAGACTCTCTTCTGTCAGTCATGCTGCCACATGGAGGGCTGAGGGGCAGGCTATAACTTCATATCCCTGGGCACCCCTGTCATTGGCTCTCCATGCAGCATGACTGACAGCTGCAGAGACCTGAACCAATGTGGATGGGACACCAGTATTACAGCAAGCAGAGTTGCAGAGAGCAACAGCTTTGGGTGCCACCTCCTACCCCAGCAACTGGTGTGCAGTCACCTAGGGACAACTAGAGGCTACATACTGAGAAAAAAATAACAATTAAAAAAAAAAAAAAATGTAAATTTTTTTTTTTTTTTTTAAAGGGGAATTGCAAAAATCCAGCGCCCCCCCCCCTGCGGACGCCCATGACGGAAAGTGCATTTATACCGTTCTCTCTGCAATTCTCTCTTTATTGAGTAGACCCTTACATTTTTATATATGCAAATACAAGAATATGTATTCTACATAACATTGTTTTAGTTTAATAAAACAATTTAAGTGGTAATGTGTGACGGTAATTTGTTATTTTTATGTACACAGATTTTTCTCGGCTTGGATTAAGCTCTATTTCATGCTGAATAACCTGTGAACTGTAAAGTATCTTAAATAGAAAAGTATTTTTAGATAGATTTTTCCTCCAAAAGCATTTCCTTAAAATAAATCCGATTCTTAATTTTTGTTTAATCGTGTTTTTTTATTTTATTTATTTTTAATCCACCCTGACAGTGAGTGGTACATGTTTAGAAATTGACAAGAGACACTTCAAGATCCAGTCGTGTGTATCACACAGCTGATATAATTATTTGCAGATGTAAATCCAAAATAAAATGCTCGGGCATAGCCATAGCTCGGCTCTATGACTATTCGCTGCGCCTTCCGAGCGGCTGTTTCATTGCGGACATTAAAGCGCTGACAGTTCAGTGTGGCCGTTTTGCACCTGTGTTTAACGCTAACCCAAATACTGACCTTTGTACTAACACCAAAGGTAACCCCTAATCTTAATACTAAGCCTGGTTCTAACCCCCAAAAGAACTCTTAACACAGTTTGGCACGCCATGACAATATGGCCGCACTGAACTGTCAGCTGCTGAAATGTTCACTCTGAAAGCACATCAAAGAACAGTCCCATTCCAAACCAGCCCAACAACAATTGATTGATATCAAGGTACAGTGCACTTATTATAAACGGGACTATCTGATGGAGAACATTTTTACAAGCATTTCAGTTTAATTAACAAATGTGATTTTTTTACATTTTTTTTTTTAATTATCTTAACAGGCCACTGGCGATCCCTACTATTTGCAAGTTGGAAAAACTCTCATTGACAATCTTAATAAATATGCACGCGTGCCTTGTGGATTTGCTGCTGTTAAGGATGTACGCACAGGAAGCCATGAAGACAGGTACGTTCTTTTACAGTTATTGGACAATGGTAGTATTCCATACTTGCCTAAATGCCCCACTGGCAAGGCAGAGTTGGGAAGTTGGCACATGTACATTATTTGTTCTCTGTTCTCCTGTACCACAGGAAGGAAATCAGGACAGCGGAATAATGTTTTTAAATTGGGAGTGTCCAATTTACAGGAGTAGATTCCTGTTTAATCAGATAGTATATTAAACTCGCCATACATCTTTAATAAGAGATGGACTGTCTGGCCGTGTCGATAAATACATTTATAACAAATAAATAATAGTTTGGTGGTTGTAAAAATTGTTTCATGTTTTGCGTCTGTTTATTGGTTGAATATTTTGTTTTATTGTAGGATGGATTCCTTCTTCCTGGCAGAGATGTTTAAATATCTTTACTTGTTATTCTCTGAGAGGGAAGACCTTATATTTGATATAGAGGATTACATTTTTACTACAGAAGCCCATCTTTTGCCACTGTGGCTTTCCACTGCAAATCAAACTAACTCAAAGAAAAACACTGTAAGTATTTAAAACAACTTTACATCACCAAATATATAGCAAATTTCTTACAAATGAATTATTTTGTAATTTTACAGCTCTCTCTATATGTCCACCTACCATTCTATCTGAAATCCATAAGCTCTTCCTACATACTGGGGGGTGAATTTTTTTTTTTTTTTTTTTTAAATGCTTGTCCAGGGTCTACTGCAGTAGCCCAATCTATTTGTCCCTCATAACAAACTATTTGTCCTGAAACAAAAAATAATTTTAATCAGGTCTTCATTTATAACAACTTAGGAGATAGACCAAACAATACTTAAATGCACTAAACAAATGCAAGTAGGTAGTGATCTTAAACAGAACAGATTTCCAAATGAGAATTGTTGCTTACTTTATCAAAATAAATGGCCATATATGCACGCAGTGCATACCGTGCTCAGGAAGCGAGTACCCCTGCTGCTTGCCACCAGCAGGGCTAAAGGTTAAACAAAAAAAAAAAACCTCAACCCAGCTGTCGGCAGAAATTAAACTGTTTAATTTAAAGAGCGCATAAAGTGTAGGCATTTTAAATAGACATGTTTTAATGGATGAATATAAATAAAGTACCTTATTGAACCCTCTTTGCTCTTTAAAACCTTACCTGAAGGCAGACATATTTACAATCGTAGGTCAAATGAAGGAAGATCTGATACAATATGGCGACCCTGATAGTTATACAGAGCAAAGAGTGCTCAGTAATGTACTTTATTTGTATTATTTCATTAAAGGATTTCTTTTTAAACTGACTGCACTTGATGTAATTAATTAAACATAAGTAATTGTCATGCCAACAGTTGTCCTTTAATGCCACCAAATGTAATACATAAATCAGTCAACTAGTTAGGGTGGCCCTTTGGAGGGCGTCACGATGTAATCTCTTCCCCCAGCTATGGGTAAATTTGATTTGAATTGTACTAAGAAATATTTTGCAAAGGTTGAACTCCTTAATAATATATTTGCTTTTGTTTTTCATGACAATGTTTTTCTCTATAGATGAATTTGATTTGCTAAAAAACATTACATTCCCTTTTTTTCGTATGCATTACAGATTTTAATTTGAAATGCTGAACCTATAACGGTTTGTTTTAGTATTTCTTGTTTAGTTTTTCTTCATTCTGCTTTATATTATTTCACAGACTGCGCAATACACTGAACTGGATGACAGTAATTTTGATTGGTCATGCCCAAACACCCAGATCCTTTTTCGAAATGACCCAATGTATGCCCACAGCATCAGAGAACCGTTAAAAAATGTTGTTGACAAGAATTGCCCTCGAAGTCCTAGAATGTAAGTGTTACTTTACAATGACGGATTATATTGCAGTTATAATTTGTATAAGTCATGCCAGTTCTGCTACTTGGATATACAGGTATTTGAAAGCGATGGGCATTATGTGAAATTATAGCCCATGAATCCCCACACAACGCATTGCTTCTGAGGATTGTTTGTTCAGCTAGGATCCAGGTATCCCACAGAGCTACGAGGGGACATGGTTCCTCCTCACATGCATCCGCAGGATGTCTGTGTGTTTCGGACTCTGAATGACGACCGGTCCTGTGACCCCAGTGTTCTAACTTTGAAGACCTGGCAGTAGTGTCGGGCAGCATCGGAAGATGTCACCTAGCAATGCACAGAACTCCTCCAGCTGCCCTGCTAAACACAATGGCAAGTCCAGGGAGTTCACGGACAAGTCCTGAGGAAGTACGGACAGGTCCACTGGGTGCCGCGAAATGGTGCAGGCTGTCCAGTCAATGTCACTGAACTTTGAGGCACCAGTGACATTATTTTCACTGTAAAATACATTATTTTAGAGTAAATATAAGGGCATATCACCTATAATAGATGCATTTACAACATACAGAAATAACCGATATCCCTTCTGCTTTCAGACTGCAGCACAGAAACATAATGGGGTTTATGTATAAACATGGCACAGACACGGGTAGTATTAAATACTGGTGCTGTGTGGGTGTGTGCGGGTCTACGTACAAAGCATATTGCAGACAAGTGTCGGGAGCCTGTGTCGCCTCCCACAGTCCCACACTTACGGGTTGTGCCAGCACAGCCAATCTATAAAGAATCAGGCACTGAAAAGTGCATAATTCGTGTCTGAGAACCAAAACCTGTTTCTCTTCTCCCGCAATGTAAAGTGTCAGGATGTATAAAATGAGGAGCAATCGCTGTTGTGTACAATGAATGGCGATTGTGCCTTTTTTCACGTCACAACATTTTAATAGTGCAGGAGTTTTTATACATAACTCCTTTTTTGCAGACAGTTGTACTTTTAAGAGGCATATCATGGATTTGTTTTAATTAAAAGATTCATCAAGTGCAGGCATTTTAAATAGAAATGCTTAATGAAAGAATACAAATAAAGTACTTTGTTGAGCCCTCTTTGCTTGTATAGGGGGCTGACATCTTGGGTCACAGAAAAGAACATCTGATCCTGGATTCTGACCAACATGTCAGCCCCCTGACAGCTATACAAGCAAAGATGGTTTTGGCAAGGTACTTTTTCATTTTTTTTCATTAAAGCATTCTTTGCAGAAAGCTGTTCTTTAAAATAGAAAAAAAAAATTTTTTTTTAACTATGCTTTTTTGGTAGTTTTTAGTTGTAATAGAAGCATTGGAAAGTTTTATATGTTTATTCACTCCTTTTACAGAGAGCCAACAAAGATTAGGGAAGAAGATTACATAACGTGGCTCAAGTTGATGCAATTCAGGAGGGATAAAATGATGAACCTGAGGATAATTTTGGTTTTGTGCTATATTCTTTTGGCATTTTTCTGTAGGACACCCTATTTACACTATTGACAACTGTAGAAAAAAAACATAAGTAATGTTTAATTGAAAGATTGTATCAAGTATAGAAATTGTAAATAGAAATATTTGAATGAAAGAATATAAATAATGTACTTTATTGAGCCCTTTTTGCTTTGTAGCTCTAGTAGGGAGCAGACATGTTGTTTAGAATCTTAGGACAATTCTTCATTCAACTTTGTTCAGATGAAGGAAGATCTGACCGATCTGACCCAAGATTCTAAACAACATGTCCACCCCCTGTTAGAGCTAAACTGTGCAAAGAGCGCTCATTGAGGTACATTATATTCTTTCATTAAAGCTTTCCTACGCAAACTATCTACAATTGATGTGACCTTTCAAATAAACATTAGTTATTTGTTTTGCTACAGTTGTCCTTTAACTCCCTTTTGCATTTTAACTTGTTCTACTCACAATCATAAAATAGTAAAAAAAAAAAAAATCACAAGTCTGTGCATCAGTATGACGTGTCTCATCGCTTTCAATTATGAAAATGGTGGTTAATTGGATATTTGAGGTTTTTACAATTATATGCTCCCTTAACATCTTCTCTGAATTTTCTGTGTGTCCAATCTAGTGGATTGAGAATTTGGTACAGGTTATGAGGTAAATTACCTGCTCGGTGTTGCAATTCAGAAATGGCATTATTGTCATTGTTGCAAACTAATTTTTTTTAAAAAGTCACAATAACGTAAAACATGTTTTTTGACTGATAATGTACAAAAACCTTCTTATAATGTTATTTGAACCTATCATACGCTGTATTTCTCATTTATGTCCTTCCTTTAAAATGTAACAGAACCATTGAGCCCGCATGCATAGGTTGAAGACCTTTATCAGATTATATATGAACCAGATGAAGGTATGATAATGCACCATGACATTATCGAGGACCATAACCTGGTTATATCCTTAAAACTATATCCAGCAAACATATAATATAATATAATAAATATTTTTCACTTCTAATATAGACATGCAGGACGTATTTTTTTTAACCTTTAAGGAAGCAAGGTTTAAAATGTTGAGCTGTCCTTTAAACCTTTTGTGGAAGAGAAAAAAAACAAGAAGAGCAATTAGAAAATGTAATCGAGCATTTAGAAAGTAATCTAAATAAATGAATATACAGCTCGTATACTTTTCATGAAAAGCCGTCATGATTTATAATGTTTCATGAACTGCACTTGTTTTTAAGATTCACTGTTTCTGTGTTATGCAATAGGTAAAGAAAGGACATATATATTTTGACTTTTGATAAATAAACTTCACTTTGTTGTGTATCTGTAAAACAGTTTACCTTCTAGATTGTGGATTGCATGTATTTATTTTACAGTAGTCCTAGTTCATCAGCAGCTGGAGGGCTGCAGGTTGTCTACCCCTGCAGTAGGTGTTGGCACTAGAGACGAGATAGGATTTGAATACTGGAGCAGTACAAATGTATAGCTTAATATGAATCATTCAGAAAACATTAAACTGTACAGTGAAAACAATACTGAAAGTATAAAATCTTTTCTAAAGGCCCTATCACTGTGCATCAAAATGGATGGGATTTTTTTTTTTTTTATTGTTTTAAAATTTAAACTCAAAGCTAGGTTATGTGGATTTGCCTCCATGACACCAAGTTATTCTTAATTAATGTTAAGCATACAGATACGTATAATTTGTGGCAGTCACCCCTTAAAAATAAATGTTACTAGTTTGATAGAAATAACTTATTTTACATAAAGCCTAAAACTGGGTAAAATGACCTGTACTTTTAAAAAAACCTGCATACTTTTATAAACTTTAACTCGCTGATCGCGCAATGGATAAAACTAATTTTAGGACACAGTCGATATTCAAAGCCACTTTAAAAGGGTCATAAAGGTTGTTTACTTTCTGAAAACTCTGGGCAAATCTCTGAAATAAAAAGAAAGGTGAAGTGAACACACTGTGCTAAATAAATAAACTTTTTTCGTACGTGAAAAACACAGCTGCTTCCAAGTACTCCTCTCGGTACTTATATATAGATATAGATAAGGCAGTGGGGCAGCGCTGGATTTACACATGAAACAATATAAACATAAAGCAAATCATAGTTTAATAAGTACAATACAAATGGTGTTTTTAACCCCTTGCCGACACAGGACGTGCTAGGTCCGTCCTGTGTAGCGAGGCGTTAGTCCATCCTGTGTCAAAACGAGCACTGAAAGCGGATTTTTTTCTGCTTTCAGTGCTCAATCGATATTGAAACGATGCTTCCGTACGGAAGCATCGTTCAATATTGAAAAAAATGCCCATCGGCATTTCGATCGCTCTGGAGAGCGATCGAAATACCGGTTTTAAAGGCACAGTGCCTTTAAAACGTGGGCATTCAAAAAAAAGCATATGAAGCGAATTTAATCACTTCCTATGCTCTGTAAGTGTTGCTGATTGCCTCACAAGTCGAGGCAATCAGTAACACACAAAAAATGCACGATCTTGGTCACTGTGACCAAGATGGCGCTGCCCTTCTAAGGGCAAGAGCACAGGAGGCAGGAAGTAGCTGCTTCCTGTGCTCTGTGGCAGTCAGGCAATCTGTGACTACAGGCAGACTGACAAGCAGTGGGGATGCTCTGATGAGCACCCCCACTGCCTGGTCAGATCAATATTAACCCTATATTGATCTGACCAGTTAGGATCTCTGTCTCCCTCTCCTCACATTTTTTTTAGTGAGGGAGAGAGACAGATCAATGTAATAAAAGTAAGTTAAAGTACAAAAAAATTATAAATACACAACACACTAATAATAAAACAATAAAAAAAATGTTTAACCCCTTCCCTGCCACTGATCTTGCGTATGCAGTGATCTTGTACATCAGCACATTTATTTTTGCTGTTTGTGCATTTTTTAGGGGTTAATTTATTTTGTACTGTAATTTATTATTTACTACAAAGGCTCTTTTAAGAGTTAACCCCTTCTTTGCTGTCTATCACTGTTTACGCAATGATATTGACGCCAAAGCAGTTTTTATCTGTCTGCATATTTTATTTTATTTTTTACACACACCCGCTAGGGGGTTACGTGTAAAGTAAAAATATATATTTATTTATTTTTTTAAAGCTGTCTGAGCGCATAACGATCAGTAACAGCGAATTAGTGGCAAAGGCGGTTTGTTGATTGCTCAAAAGAGCATCACCATCCGCCCTGGTCAGATCAAAATTGGTTGGCTCAATATTCACAAATATTGATCTGCCTCCCTCTCCTCACTTACATTTTTGTGACGGAAAGAGACAGATCAGTATTAGTGAGATAAAATAACATTTTATAAAATTGTCAGGTTTTATTAAAGCCTTTCACTCTTTTTTTTTTTTTTTTTGTTTAAAATATATTTATTAAGGTTTTTTTTTTTTTTTTGAAAATAAACAAATATATCAAATAAATCAGAAGATGTGACTTTACAGAATAAAAAATTATACAGGTTATGCACCAGCATCGATAATAATTATACAGTAGAGTGTAAAATAACGCTATGAACAACCTCATTTTGGGGGGGGGACAGAGGGGCGAGAGAGAGAGAAGAAAAAAAAAAAAAAGGGGGGGTGGGGGGTGATCTCTTTGTACCTTCCTCTCCAAAATATATATGGAAAGTCGAGCAACTTATGAATGACTTATCCCCTGTCAAGAAGTTATTATTTTCTTCTTCTTTTCTCCTCTTTCTCCCAGATATTCCTGGGCCTAATGAACAATATACACCAAGCTGGGTGTTGCCCGCAGGGGAAAGAGAAGAGAAAAAAAAAAAAAAAAGGGGGGGGAAGAGTTGTCTCTCCCCTCTCTCTCCCTCCTCTCCCTCTTAGCTGGTGGATAAAATTGTAATTCACATATTAGGTAAGAAAAAATAAAATAAAATAAAAATAAGATAGAAAGAAGAAGGGGTGTGCTCACGGGAAGGTCTCCGGTTCTATATTAGATGATTCTGATCCGGTATGGCCAAGTCCTAGTTATCGGGGGACGGGGGTCATCTCTGCTGCTTTCAGGTCTGCCTGGCAGTCGTGCCCAGTGAGATACATGACCAATGTAGCCATTTATTGTTATGCATAATACTTTTTCCATTGAGTGTTTGAGTTATATCTTCCAGGGTGCGAATTGACTCCACCGAAGTGAGCCACTCCCTCAGAGTGGGTGGGGTCGTTTGTTTCCAGTGTCGTGGGATAAGCAGTTTGGCTGCCGAGATCAAATGTACTGTCAAAGATCTTTTATAGGCTCCAATGGGGTGTGGTGTGAGGTGTAGTAGAACCGTCAGTGGGTCATGTTTGATGGAGTCGTCTCCCACTCTTCTTATAACCTGTAATACCCTTTTCCAAAAAGGGCGTATAAGTGGGCAGGTCCACCAAATATGGAGGAGGGTGCCTTCGTGTCTTTTACATCTCCAACATCTGTCTGAAGTGTGGGGGAACAGTTTATGTAGTTTGGAAGGTGTCATGTACCATCTTGTGAGCAGCTTGTAGCTGTTTTCTTGTATGTGCGTTGCTATCGAGCATTTATGTGCTAGCGTGGCCATCTTCAACCACTGTGGTCTGGTAAGCACCACGTTAGTATCTCTTTCCCATTGTGAAATAAAATTTGGTTTATCATATTCGGTCAGATCAGTGAGTATACGGTAAATAGTTGATACTGCTCGTTGGGGAGGATCTTTAGTCATACACAAGGTTTCCACTGGTGTGGCTTCTGATGGGATAGGGCCCTGCTTGGCCATGTGAGACAGGAAATGGGATAGTTGTCTATATTTGAAAATTTGGCCCTGCGTTGGGGGCATGGAAGGTACCAAGTCCCTCAAGGGCCTGATAATTCCATCCTTCAACAGGTGGCCTACCCTAGGATACATTACTCGAGTCTGGAACATATCTTTAAAAAAATCATGGTCCAAACCCGGCACAAATAAGTTATTACATAAAAGAGGTGTCATCAGAGTAGGAGAGCTAATAAATCCCAAGTCTTTAGAACATTGTTTCCAGACCCGGAGGGTGGGTACAACAGTTGGGTGTGACATGAATATTGGTTTGGTCTGATCTGGCGGCATCCAGGCCGCAAATGGGATGGGGTCTGTCAGGCCTCTTTGTTCTAGAGACACCCATAGCTTAGGGGAGGGTCGTGTTCAGTCCACCACTCTCGCTACATGCACTGACTTATAGTATCTCTCAATATCTGGGAGGCCTAGGCCCCCTAAGGGTTTTGGTCGAGTAAGAAGTTGGTTACTTAATCTGGGGCGTTTGTTATTCCAAATGAATCTTGTTATCAGAGAACGGAGGGTGGCGAAAAAGGCTTTCGGTATAAAGATAGGCAGTGTTTGTATAACATACAAAAAGCGTGGTAGTATGTTCATCTTAATGATGGCAGCTCTCCCGAACCACGATATGTGTTTTGGAGACCATTTGATTAGGTCAGATTTGCAAGCCTGGTATAGCGATTGGAAATTCAGGTCCAGTAAACGGGATAGGTCCCCTGTGAGGGAGATACCCAGGTATTTAATTGTTCGGTCGCTCCAACGGGAAGGAAAAGAGGTTTTCATGGAATCTAATACTTGTTTAGATAAGGAAATGTTAAGTGCTTCAGACTTATTAAAATTGATTTTAAAATTGGATAGTAAGCCGTATTGTTCAAATTCCTTCATCACATTCGGTAGCGAAGTGATGGGGTTGGTAATAAAAAGTAGTAGATCATCTGCGTATGCCGCCACTTTATGGTGATGTGGACCTATCTCCAAGCCCGATACATCCTCATTAGCACGTAATGCCGCGATCAGTGGTTCCAAGGTTAAAATAAATAGTAAGGGGGATAGGGGGCAGCCCTGTCTGGTGCCGTTGGACAGGGTGAGCTGGTCTGAAAGCGTGCCGTTGACACGAACCCGAGCCGTGGGGGTCTCGTATATTGAACCAATCCATTTACGCATTGAGGGACCGAGTCCCACTTGTTCCAGTACCGCATGCAAGAATGGCCAGCTCACCCTGTCAAAGGCTTTTTCTGCGTCAGTGGATAAAAGCATGGCAGGTATATTCCATGTTGTAGCATAATGGATCAGATTAAGTATTCTCGTAGTGTTGTCTCGTGCCTCTCGTCCCGGGACAAAACCTGCTTGGTCCCGGTGTATGAGGGATGGGATGAAGGACTTAAGTCTAGTACTCAGTATTTTAGTGAAGAGTTTAAGGTCTATATTGAGCAAGGAGATAGGTCTATAACTTGTGCAACAATCGGGGTCTTTGCCCTCTTTGGGGATAACAGTGATGTGCGCTTCTTTGGTCTGGCGGGGCAGAGAACCATTCTCTATCAAAGAGTTCAGGGCAGTCGCAAAAGGGGTCCCTAATGTCTCTTGGAATGTCTTGTAATATAGGATTGTCAGTCCATCTGGACCTGGGCTTTTCCCAGTAGGGGAATCTTTTATGGCCTGGGTGATCTCTTCAACAGTGATTGGGGTGTCCAGGCAGTTTGATTCGTCATCTGTCAGTTTGTGGTGTAAATGTTTGTCTAGATATTCCCGAATTCTCTGTTGGAAGCGAGGTAGGTCCTGAATGGAGCCCTGTGGTGTCAGGTTATATAGGTCACTATAAAAGTCTTTAAAAACTTTAGCTATTTGTGGGGTGGAGTGTACCACTGGTCCTTTGGGAGTTTTTATCTTGGGAATAAATGTTGTGTTGTGTCGGTCTCGGAGGAGCCTGGCCAGTGGTCTTCCTGCCTTATTCCCCTGATGATATAAGTGGCCTTTCACCAGCATATGTGAACGTAAGTCTAGAGAATTATAAAGGTCGGCTAAACTGGCCTTAAGGGTAATGAGGGACTGATAAACCGTAGGGTCTAGGGAAAGTTTATGTGTCGTCTCAATGTGGTTGATGTCCTTTAGGAGTTTAAGCATTGTCGCAGAGTGCTTTTTCTTTTGGTATGCCCCTATATTTATTAAGTGGCCTCTGATAACGGCCTTATGCGCTTCCCAGACCACAGTGGGAGGAGTTTCAGGAAGGCTATTTTCTAAGAAGTATTCCCGGAGGATTTTGGTGAGTGAAGTGAGATTAGTTGTGTCTTTAAGCAGGGATTCATTGAGGCGCCAGGTGTGATGGCTTTTGGTGAGGGAGGGCATGTTCAGTCTAACTGTTACTGGTGCGTGGTCGCTCCATGTGATGTGTCCTATATCAGAATGTGTCAGTCTCGGGAGATGTCTGTGTGAAATAAATATGTAGTCTATACGGGAGTATCGCGAGTGTGGGGGGGAATAAAATGTAAAGTCTTTGGTAGTAGGGTGTAGTATACGCCAAGCATCGGCTAATTGGGCACTGTGTAGGGCTCTTTTGACCCTTTTAATTTTAGAGAATCGTATTGAAGAGGCACCTGTGGAAGAGTCAAGTTTGGGATCTAAAGTCATATTAAAATCTCCTGTCAGGAGGGTCACTCCAGCTGCAAAATCCTTTAACCGTGTGACGATGGTATTCAAAAAAATATGTTGGTTCGTATTCGGAGTATATATATTGGCCAATGTAAATGTTTCGGAACCTATTGTCCCTTTCAGAAATATGGCCCTACCCTCATTATCCGACCACTGGTCTATCAGAGTAAAGGGCAGTCTTTTAGAAATAAAGATTGCCACTCCTTTGTTTTTTTTTAAAGGGTGAATGGGAGTAATAGGCCTGTGGGTAATAAAAATGGTTGAAATTAGGTACTTTACGTCTGAAAAAGTGGGTCTCCTGGACCATAGCGATGTCAGTGCGGAGGGCTCTGAGTTCTCTAAATAAACGTGAGCGTTTGGTAGGGGAATTGAGGCCCTTGGCATTAATTGACAATATATTTATATTAGCCACCGAGGTCATGTGAGAGTAAGTGGTGGGGGGTGGGGTTCTGGGGGTCCCTTCCCGTGAGCACTTGGAAGAAAAGAAAAAAAGAAACCAGAAAACAGAGAAAGAACATTGGATACAGAGAAAACAATAAAAATACAAATCAGAACAGTAACAATTAGCCAACTGAATGGTTGACCGGGCTGAGGTGCCAAGTGGGTATCCCGTGGCATCTTAGTGGTGCCAAGGGATCCCATCCTTAAATACAGAGGCATTGCACAGCTGTGGGGGAGTGGCTATACTCTCTGGGGACACTTCAGACAAACAGAACAGGCTCTGGAACCAACGAGCCAAAACATAACAAGGAGGTACGGCAAAACCTGTACCTTGCGTCTTTTAATTGGCGCATACAAATATTATGATTTTTACTGACTCCATGTTTATATGTGGCGAATAGACGGACACCGGTCCTGGTGTTGGGAGAAAATTAGTACTAATGCGGAGGGGTGTAGACCCATTTAAAAACGGTGTGGACAAGACAACCAGATTGATGCAAAAACAAAGTAGTATAAGATACTATTATCAATAGGGGTGGGGTATACTGGGGGGGGGGGGTGTGAGCCATATGTATAGGGAGGATTGAAATATGTCTATACCCAGGAAGTATTATCCCCCATATAAATTTGTTAGTATCAGGGGGCATAAGGCAGATTCCAGATCTCCCGTTAGCTTGGGGTGTGGTCGAGGAACATGACTCCAACACAATTTTCTTCATTTACTGGCTGGTATTATGCCTGCTCAAATCAAGAGTAGGGAACAGTATTCCGATAATGTCGGACTAACTTTTGTGGGGAGGGATTACACTTATATATATCACCGGCTAGTGGGAGCTGGGGTTCCTCGTCCATTAACACTAATAAGATGTTTGTCCTTTTCCCTTTGGGGGTCAGGGGATTTAGTTGGCGCACCTGTAGGGGGTCAGCCAAATAAATCAAGTCCGGGCCACTGCCGTGGTGTTAGGGACACTCATTTACCCCCGATTCCCCTCAATAGTAATACACGGGATTTTAGCATAATAATAAGACTGAACATAAATTCTATACGATACATGTTCCTCAAATCTGGTGTGTGGCTTTATATTGCGGTAGGCTCTGTGGTCGAGATAGGCCGATGATGAATCCGACTGTCGATTGTCTTGTGGGAGGCTGGTACCAAGGACCAGCTTGAGTTTCCATCTTCTCCTCATTTGTTGGGTGAGAAAGTGAGGGAAGGGAGAGGAGGATAATAATAATAGTTAGGAAAAAACAACAAAGGTAGTCCTCAAGTCTGTTGAGTCCTATTCATGGCCGATATCCGTCTCTTCCAATAAGTGTTCATGGAACCTGTGCGGTGGGTCCGTCCGATGGGTGGTCTGGTGATCGTCGGGCCGTTTGTGGGGGTACTCGTGTACGGCGTTTCCGTTGGGGTCTAGGAGCCCACGGTTGTTGAGAGAGTACTGGGGAGATCAAGGTGTCTGCCTCTCCTCTTGACCAATCCGGCAGATCAGGTTGTTGGAGGCCTAAAGAGCCACAGAAACCCGGTAAGTCTTTGGGTTCTCGTAAGGTAATTCGATGTGTTCCTCTATGAACGTTGATGCTTAGGGGGAATCCCCAGGAGAAAGGTATATCTCCCGCCCTGAGAAGGTCTGTCAGGGGTTTAAGTTTCTTCCGGGCTTGTAGTGTGGCCCACGCCACATCTGGTAGGATGATAATCTTTGCACCTTTGAAGTTGAGTTGGCCCTTTTTGCGTGAGGCACGAAGAATCTCTTCTTTTAGTACAAATGAATGTACGCAGCAGATTATGTCTCGTGGTTGTGTATTGGAGGTAGCCCTGGGGCGTAAAGCTCTGTGCACTCTATCCAGACGAATTTCATCTGTTGAGTCTCTTCCCAGGATATTCCTGAACAGCTCAGGCACCACGGTGCCCAGGTCCTCTGGGCCGTCAGTTTCGGGTAGGCCGCGCACTCTTAGATTACAGCGTCTTCCCCTATTATCTAAGTCCACCACTTGTAGGGCGAGGTGTGCGGTCAGTCGGCGCTGATCTCTCAGCTGGTTCTCCAGTTCGGCCATGGCATCCCTTAGAGATTGGTCAGATTCCACGTTTTCCAACCGATGTCCCTGTTCTTTAATTTCAGACTTGATGGTCTGCAGCTCTTCTTTTATTGTTGCCCGAATCATGTCCACTGCGGATAGCAGGTCCGTTTTGACTTGCGAGACCAGCGCTGCGAAGTCTGCCTTAGTGGGGCCCTCGGGGTCTTGTGTGGTATTTGGAGGTAGGGAGTGAGTATTCTCATCTTCCGAACTTTCACTGGCCGATTGGGTCAGGAGCTTGTGGCCTACCGCCGCCATCTTGGGAATCTCCTGGGTAGGCCTTGGGACCAGAAAGGTTCGTAGATTTGGCGTGGTTACCTTTTTATGGAGTTTCCCCAGTTCTCTGCTTGGAGAGTGTCTTTTGTGGGGTTTTCCCATGGTTGGAGTGCACCTGAACGGTTAGTATGCGCTGTGAAAAGGCTCAGGTCTCCGGAGCTCCGCTCTGATGCGACCGTCTACATCGAGCTCAGGACACGCCCCCGCCTTTCACTCTTAATAATGTATTACAGTACTAGATAGGCTCTTCTAAGAGCTATTAACCCCTTCTTTGCTGTAGATCACTGCTTAGGCACTGATTCTGAGGCCGCGGACTCAGGGTTCGATTTTGACCCTGGTCAGCTTTCTGATACATCATCTAGTGATCATACATTGGACGGCTTCAAAAATGTTCCAAATGGAACATGGGCTACATGTCAAAATTCCAGGTTGGAAATGTGGCCTTTTAGCCCCAAAACAAACCAACAAACCCATGCATGGGTGGTATCCCTGTACTCAGGAGATGTTGCTGTACACATGTTGAGGTGTTGGTTAGCAGTGGCAAATACCAGAATCTGAAAATTCATGCCTGAACTACAATGTGTGTGTGGGAAAAAATCACATCCCAACCATTTGACATAGGTTGGTGGTAGAATTAGTACTTGGAAAGTGTTAAAATACCACAATTTTAAATACCCTAGGATGTCTAGTTTTCCAAAATATATGGTTTGATGGGGTAAAATACTTTGACAGGCTTCAAAGGTGTCCCAAATGGAACATGGGCACAGGCTGACTACATGTCAAAATTCCAAGTTGGAAATGCACCCCCCCATAAATGTGCCCTTTTAGCCCCCAAACAAACCTATGCATGTGTGGTATCCCTGTACTCAGGAGATGTTGCTGAACACATATTGAGGTGTTGTTTGGCAGTGACCCATAACAGGATCTGTGAATTCATGCTCTACGTACAATGTATGTGGAAACAAAACATTAAAAAATTACTAACCTGGTGGTAGAATTAGTGCATAGAAAATGTTAAAATACTACCATTTTAAATACCCTAGGGTGTCTAGTTTTCAAAAATATATGGTTCAGTGGGGTAAAATACACATTCTGGCTTCAAAAATGGTTTTCTGCATGTCAGAAAGTTGGAAAACCAAAAAGCGCATCTCTCAAATGTGGCCTTTTAACCCCTAAAACAAACCAACAAACCTATGCATGGGTGGTATCCCTGGACTCGGGAGATGTTGCTGAACACATATTGAGGTGTTGTTTGTCACTGACATATAACAGGATCTGTGAATTCCCAAAACATTGACATAGGCTGGTGGTAGAATTAGTGCATGGAAAGTGTTAAAATACTACCATTTGAAATACCCTAGGGTGTCTAGTTTTCAAAAATATATGGCTCAGTTGGGTATAATACACTTTCTGGCTTCAGAAATGTTACAAATGGGACATGGGCGCAGGTTTTCTCCATGTCAGAATTCCAGGTTGGAAAACCAAAATGCGCACCCCCTAAATGTAGCCTTTTAGCCCCAAAACAAACCAAATACAGTATGTGAGAGAAGAAAATTGCAACTAAACACAAACACCTAAGAAATGTCAAAACAGCCATTGTCACCAAGGGAATGTCAAGGTGAAAATGTCTTGTCACTAAGGGGTTAAAGTAATGTTTACCTAAATTGCAATCTATGTGAAAAATTAAAAAAAAAAATGTTTTGCTGCAAACTTTGGCAAAGATTGGTGGTAAAATGGCTACATGAAATGTGTCAAAATACCCCAAGTTAAATGCCCTGAGTGGTATAAAAATATGTACATGTTGGGGGTCATTCATGGATTTAGTACAGATATCAGTATTACAATGTCACTATCTCTAATTTTGAAAAAAAGGGTTTTAAAATAGCTTTGCACTACTTTATAGTTCTGGCCCTGTAACATGAATAAAAAAGCACAAAAGCATAAAACATGGGCTATTTCTGAACTCAGGACATATATTAGAAACTATTTAGCAGTGTTTTGTTGTTGTCTCTTGTACATGAGTATACGATTTTTCAAATAAGTCATAAAAAATGTTTTCCTTTTTTTGCCTTTTTTTTTTTTTTTTTACAACAAATTATATGCTATTATCAAAATAATTGTCTCAAAAGAAAGCCCTTCTTATGACGATAAAAACGATATATAGTTTGTGTGGGTACACTAAATGAGACAGAAATAAATTACAGCAAAACACAAACACTTCAGAAATGTTAAAACAGCCCATGTCACCAAGCGTCAGACAAGCCAAAAAAGTCATGTAACTAAGGGGTTAATAATATATAGGATCACACTCACGAACCCAGGTGAGTGTCGGACATCAAAATAAACTTGGTCCAGGATATCTGGAGAAAGTGTCTCTGTGCAAGAGAAATAAAAGGCACATAGGGCCGTACAGTAGTGATATAAAAAAAAAAACGGCCTCCTTTACTGGAACGACTTGCAAATAGAAGAGCCCACATGTGTTGGGCTACAACGGCAAAAAAACAGTCTATAGAATAGTCCTCTGGGGCATGTAGACACTTTTCATCGGCTTCCTCAGGAGAAATGGCTCTCTGAAATTGCTGATATTTTGGCTGCCGTTGTCTGTCTGTTAAACTATTCCATTTAAAAAATGCGGTCTTGCTACACACACATCTAAGACGCAGACTACAAACCAGATTGTATAAAAAGAAGTGTTAACCTTGCTGGCATTATGACTATCTCAGGCTCTTTGTACCTCTTTTAGATTACTGTTTGACCATTTATTATTTCGAGGGGTAAGTTTACCGGGGTAGGTTTATTTTTGGAAAAAATGTTCTGCCTTCCTGACCAGCATTTCAGAGGTTGGCTCAGGTTTATTTTTTTATAACAAATGTGCTGATTATTTATATATATATATATATATATATATATATATATATATATATATATATATATATATAATTTTTTTTTTTTCTTTTCTTTTTTTTACATTTAGTTTATCTTCCTGCTTCCTCAGTTATTATGGGTTCAGTGAATTAGGAAAGTAAGGCTTGTACATTGTTTTTCTTAGTGCAGTGTTGCTGGAAGCAGGTTTTGATGCTGAACCCTGTCAGACTGAGCTGCACATGATCTAAGCCTGATGTCTGAGAGTTTTGCAAACTCCAGGTACCACATTCCTGTTGGTATAATGGGCATAGATAAAAAGTGATTTTTGATTCATGCAGGCATTACAGGGAAAAAAAACTTGAATACTACAATTAATGATAATTACATGGTTTTGTAGCTAGAACTTTGATAACAAATACATATGGGTGATCTTCGCACTTTGCATTGTTTTCCAAGTAATATTTAACCTTTGATTGGTATACTCAACCAAAAAGTCTCTATAAAGTAGCTGCCATCTATAATTTTCAGTGCTCATGACTGTTCAGAAGGTGGTGGAAGTGCTTGTTTGGACTTTTATACTGATTCGCTGTTAATGTAATATTGTGTCTGGTCTTTGGCAGTGATGAGAACACAGGTAATGGGAATAGGCCCCCGTTGCGTGCTAGAGATTTCATGGCAAGTAACCAAGAACATTTGGATATCCTGAAGAAGATGGGAGTAAGTCTGATTCATCTTAAAGATGGAAGAGTTCAGCTGGTTCAACATGCCAACCAAGTAAGAAAAGTTATCTCTTTACCCATATTGCTGGACATTTTTATTTTTTTGGTGTATACATCTTGATTTAAAAATGTGGTGGGAGTAGGGATGCTAGATTTTTTTTTTTTTTTAAAAACTTAAATGGTTCTCTGCAAAATGTATACTTTGTGTGTCCAGATGCCATTTAGTTGATCACGATTCTCTGGGATCCCTTCCCTGATTTAATTACTATCTGAATACATATGAATTCTGCACACAGCATGTCAAAATTCTGTGTATGTGAAAAACAAATGGCCAATCTGGCAACTCTAGATTCCCAGACATAGAAAAAGGATGTAGAATAATAAGTCATTGTGACTTGAAGGAAAGTGGAAATCCTTAAGGGCTGATTTATGGATCTTTTGAACATATCGAATTAAACTTTTTACAGGCCACCAGTGCTGTGGATGCAGAGGATGGTTTGCGTTTCATGCAAGAAATGATTGAATTGTCCAGCCAGCAGCAGAAGGAGCAGCAACTTCCTCCTCGAGCGGTTCAAATAGTCTCCCACCCATTCTACGGAAGAGTGGTATTGACGGCAGGGCCAGCCCAGTTTGGAAAGGACCTTTCCAAGTGTGTCACAGGAGTATGTCACCTTCTTTTGGTTTCTCACAGTAGCTTGTATCTTCGTTTTATCAGTATACACAGAGCACTATCATGGCTACATAATCATTTCTAGAATGTGTAACAAACCTGATAGATGAAATTAATTTATTTTGTTCTTTTTGTTAAAGTGATTATTACCACAGGTTAAATGAGAGAGATGCATTGTTCTCAAAAAAAATTTTTTATACTACACTGCTTGCTGTGATGCATTGTGGGCTCTCTTGTACAGACAATGGTCATGTTATACCGCCAGTACATCTATTTTTTTTTTCCACAGGCTCGTGGGTTTGTAGCCAGGACAGAGCCATACAGCGGCTGCTCTGAAGTCACAAACTCTGGGGCAATAAAAGGGAAAATTGCACTCATGCAGCGGGGGCAGTGCATGTTTGCCGAAAAAGCCCGGAATGTCCAGAAATCAGGGGCTGTTGGCGGAATTGTTATTGGTAAGTACTGATTTTGAGGTTTTTGTATGTATAGGATACAAGGTAATGCTACCTTCCCTCAGCATTGTGAGAGTTGTAGTTTAGCAACAGCTATAGAGCCACATATTGCCCAGCCCTGATATATGGAATGTGCTCTGAAACACACATGAATGTTCACAATAGCTAATTATTCCTCCCACACATGTCTTGTACTGGAACTGCTCACTGCATCTAGTCTACAATTACAAGGATTGGACGCTGAGCAGTGTAGCAGAGGTGGCACAGTTACCAGTAGCTATAAGCCCAGATGTAACAATTGGTAAGCAGTGGGTTAAATTGCTCAGAGCCTGTCTCTGCTTAATTAGCAGGTGCTTTCTACTCCCTTCAAAAAGCTGAGGATGTCAGCTACTTGCTGATTAAACCCACACACACTGCTGTTACCAGAGACAAGACAGCTGCTGTGGGAATTTGGAAAATTGAATTCAGAAAAAAGAAATCCCCCTAATGCTTTGCAGGAGAGCATTGCTTGTTCCATGATGCTGCTGTTCATTGTTTGTATGTATGATGTTCTTGGGAAATCTGTGTACAAGTCTCTCATCTGGTGCAACAAAACAAGTCTCAGGCTAATTATAGTGACAGCCATAATCTGCACTTAGAAATTGAAGTTTTTAGTGCTTTGTCAGAGTATTATAGCTTTTTTTTATTTTTTTGTACATGGCAATAGTGCAGGGAATTAATCATCTGACGCGTTTCACTCAGACTTGAACTTAGTCACAAAGTTTCCCTAAAGGGCAAGGCTTGGCTGTTCTATGTAGTTTGTACAGTTCCAGGTTATACCTTAAGATGCATTACTTTGCTTTTACTAAGTGGCACTTAGCCTGCTGAAACATTAGAACAATAATGAGAATAAAAAGACTGAGCATCATGGAATATGTAGTTCCCAAACATTTGTAGTGCCAAAGCTTAGCAATCCTTGTACAAGAAGAGCAAGAAGCCCTAGAGTGGTCTATAAATAATTTACTATCTTGCTTTTACATTTTTGTTTTAAAAATGATTTGTGTTTATTTTTACTAGATGACAATGATGGTAGCAGCAGCGACACAGCCCCCCTTTTCCAGATGGCTGGAGATGGGAAGAACACAGATGACATTACAATACCCATGCTGTTTCTGTTCAGCAAAGAAGGAAATATTATTCTTGATGCGATGCGTGAGTACCTACAAGTGGAGGTTCTGCTATCAGATAAAGCCAAAGACAGAGGTAAGCAAGTTCAACTCCCCGTTACCCTCTATACTTCATTATCCATGGTAGGTAATTGGCCATAAACAGTGATCGGCTCCCGTAATTCTGTAATTGTTGCTGGGGTTTGTTTGTTTTTGTAAGAATGTCCTGTGATTTTATACTCCGAATTTACACTGCTCTTTCCTAAGAATTTAGCGATGTGCTGCATGTCAGAGAAGGAGTTACTATTTTGCTTTGTGTGTGAAGATCAAAGAAAGGTGTGATGTAATTTCATCTCCTGCTGTGTTAATTGAAATCCTGGGGTTTCTTTTCTATGTGAAATTAATGTAAAACATTTCCTTTTGGTTTGATCATCACTGTTTTAAATAGAGTTCAGAAACTCAGATTATAAGACGAACCTCAAATATAAGACAAGGGGACTTTTTAAGAGCTTTTGCTCTGGAAAAAAAACCTTATCTTATATTTGAGCAAATAAGATAATTTGTAAACAGTTAATTTGAATTAGTTTCAATAATCACAAAGCACACATATATACCACACATATATAAAAATCCTGATTTGATTATTATTTTAACTATAGTGATTTCGTACGGTAACTACGGTCACAATCTCACTGTTAACACAGTGAGATTGCACAAAACAACACAAAAATGAAAGGGATAAAAAAATATACATTTTTAATCATTTGTATTTGTTTTGTAAGTATCTGGTCAAACAATATATAAAATTAAGGATATTTTAATCAGATTCCACCTTACAACATTTTATCTAGATATAAGATAAGGTCAGGGGCCTGTAAAAGTATTTATTTAGCAAATTGGACGGACTAGAAGGGCTGAATAGTTCTTATCTGACGACACATTTTATGTTTCTATTAAATTGTATACAGATTTCAGTATGTAACTCGTTCTGAGTCTGAAAAATGAACTACTTTATTTTGCGTCCAATCTAACTGTGGCTGTTCCTTAACATTTGGACCTTTTGCTTTTGGCTTACCATGCTTCATAACTTGTGATGCTTGATAACACACTGTGTCTAGGAGGTTCGTACACTTCCTGTCAGCATTTCTTTACAGATTGTTAGCTCTGAGATGGCCGAGGGTGTAAATGCTATCCATCTTGACAAGTATGATTGTATTACAATTCAGAGAGTTGATTCAATGTATCCAATTCATAAAGAAGAAACAATCCTTTAAATGGCAGGCGGATAGTGACGGGAATCTTGAGGGTGGGTTTTAATGAAAGAGAATTCATTTTAAGTTTATTGGCTCTTCGAATGCTCATTGGTTCATTGGCGAGATTTCTTCTCATGTTCATGGTGACAAGGTCATCTTGTTTAAGGTATGATTTAAATATGTCATTTGCAATTTTTTTCTCGTTTCTTTTAGAAAAAGGCCCAGGAGAGAAATGGTTTGTAATGGGGTGGATAGTCGAGACCACAAGGCAGAAATATTACAATTTAATATAGAATCATTCTTTTAAAGGATCACTTAAGGCAGAAAAAAATGACAAATAGGTGCTTAGAAAATAAATAAGCATTCATTTAGTTTGGGATTTCGTCTCTTAAACATTATCTGCGCCATGAATGCAGAGAATAAAAATGATGTGTACATTGGCAGAATTAGAAGCAAACTCCTAGATTAAGAGGAAATCTATATTAAACCAGTATGGATGTCTGTGGTGTTTGTAATGACATCATCCTGTGGCTTGATATACAAACTTCTCTGAGAATCGGTTCATTTGCATAAAAAAGCCACAATGAGATGTTATAAACAGGACATCATCCATAGGGGTGTTTAAAACATATATTTCTTGTAATCTATACTTTTTAGTTCAATTCTACCAACACTGTTCATCTGCACTGATCCTCTTGCAATGTAAACAAAAGCAAATGTAACCAAATAATGTTTTGAGCTTAAAGGGGCTTTCCCACCAAAAAATGAAAAGGTTTTATTTTATTTTTTTTGTAATGTTGATTTCAGATATGTCTTTTGTTTTTGTTATGATAATAAAATGATATGATAGATTTATATATGTGTTGAGAGAGAGCGAGAGAGCTAGCTAGCTTATATTGCGAATGAAGATAATACAACTGGTCTACATTATGTTAGCAGAAATAATGCTGTGGCGTCTCCTGAGTATGTCCTCATCTTGTGGCTTGGTATGCAAACTTTTCAATGCAAAATGTGTAATTTGCATATGAAGCCGTAAGGGGGTTTAAATTATTTCTCTTAATTGTGACATTTGCTTGGAATTTTGCAAACCTCACATATAGATTAATATATGTTTTAATTATCTAAATTCCAAGGGTATATACTGAGTCCCTTTGAATCACTTCTGTGGAGTGTCAAGCTATTCAGCAAGAACCAATAGATTTGTGATCAAGTAGAATTATCCCAGATACTGGGATCAGAGACCAGATTCTATAGTTAAACTGTAATGTCGTTTTGTGGTACAGAGCCTGTGTACAATGATTGTGTATCTTCACCATGTTGTTGTTTTTTCTTGTTTTTTTTTTGTGCTCATCCTGGGATTTCAGCTGACATTTTTAAAGGTAAAATAGTCCCAAACTACATTTTTGATAGCAGTAAGTATTTTTTTCACACCTGAATTAAAGTGACACCGTAGATCAGAATTCCAGTGTGTGGGTCAAACATTAAGTTCTAATTTGTGTTTCTATTTTTCATGTCACGTTGCCCATCATTTTATGTCAATTAAGTGTAGGTTAAAGAGTAGTGAATGTACAATGAATGTAATGTTTTATTTGTTAACTAATCTCCATAGCCATGCCAACCGTGCACCTCTATCTAAAACTCCAAGCAGAATTTCTTTAATACATAGAGATAGCTAGATAAAGCATGCTCTCTTTGTTTTGTTAATGGGAGAATGACTGCAGCACAGGGGGTCCCCATGCCTCTTTATAGAGAAGCATGAGCTCATGTGATGGACATCCCCATTTATCAATATGGGAGCTATCTCAGTGGCTCGTGAGAGACGTTGGGAACAATGATTTCTGCAGATCTTTGGAGGAGATGGTGAACGAGGACCTCTGCAAGGAGGAAAATAATTAATGCTAATTTTTAGTTCAAGTGTTATCTTTAATATGCATTGGTTATTTTATTTCTTGGGGAACTTTGATTTGGTCCCTTAAGGTAAATGAAACCAATTTAATACATGTTGTGTCAACTTGTTTAAATATATATTAATAAATGGGCTTACCCATGCAAATTAGGAATACTTTCTAATTTGTCATCACACTACAATTTTCTTTTAGTGTTACTATATTTAGATATCCTTTTTTCAATTTAAAAAAGCCATTTGAAACTTAAAAATCACCTTTGCTTCTGCAATACTTTAAACCTAGTATTGAGATATTCATTCCTTCTGCCCCATCCCCACTCCCTATCTAAATTCTGGATACTACAAGTCTAAGTATTAAGGATGATCAATCCCTTAATCTATTGCACTGTTCTGATGCAAGACCCCGTATTAGATTGGCTGGAGGAATAGGCGGGGGGAAGCTGGAGTCTTTGAAACATACTCAAAACTGAGCCACCTTTGGGACAATAACTTTTTTTTGCATCTGTTAACAAAATCCCTATAGGGGTCACTTGCACAGAAATATATTAAATGAGGTTCCATTTACATATAGGGTATATCCTACATATTGGTGCTTTCTTGAGCATAACAAATAAACGCTAACACCCTGATCTAGAGAATTCCATAACCCGTGTATTAGAAAATTGACCATTTGTCTCCTTTTTTCATGGTTTTTAATGAATATTCCTTTTATTCTGTGGCATAGATTTAGAAGGCGAAAGTGGGGAGCAGAAGTCCGTGGAAAATGATTCACAGAAACAAATTCCAGAAGAATCTTCTCTACCTCAGGGCAACATCATAGATGCACAAGAAGATGAAGCTTCACCAATGTCTGATCCAGAGTTACCAGATTCCTCGAACAGTGAGGATGCTTCTCATCCAGAGGAGGACAGTACTGCATTAGAAGGTAGTCAGTCTAATGCTAAAGACTTACAGGACTCAGATCACCTACAGGGATCATTGGAAAGTTCTAAAGATTCCAAAGACAAAAAGTGGGCCAGTAAAGGTCAGCCAATGGAGTCAATACTAGCAGACTGGAAAGAAGACATTGAAGCCTTTGAAAAGATGGACAAGGATGAACTATGACCAAAACCAGAACACACTCTTGTCCACAATATATAAACTTTTCTGTGCGATATAACTGGTGTTGCAAGCCTTTCTTGAAGGTCAAAACCACAAAATGTGAAGGGTGATATTTTTTGCATTGTTTTCCGCAGATTCCTCATGGGTCCATGATCTCCAAGGCCTGTACGTTTCATGTTGTGATGGATCCTGTGACTTTTTCAGAACTTCTTCATAAATTATAAGAATTCTATTTTCTATGATGCTCTACCACGGGCTTCTTGATAGTAATAAAGCTCTTGCAAAACTCCATACTCCCCTTCACTGAGATTAAGACGAAGAAAAAACATTAATTTATTAAATAATTTTAAAGATTTTATGTCCAAAAAATAGAATTCCTGCTTTAGGACACGAGATTTGTTTCCAATAGTACATAATATGAGACTGTTTCATCTTAGATTTAGTTTATGGAAGAGTTTTACCCTTCCACAGTGTCCCATCTCTAAAGCTACTGGATAACCCAATCAATGTGTATATATACCCAACTAACTGGGAAGTCTCAGTCTAACATCTGTTCAATTCTTTTTTTCATTGCTATGTTTGCATCGTTATACATTGTTTTACAAGAACTTCCAAGCAGTTACATCAGTTGGGTAACCTAAAAACCTGTTAATACAAGAACGTAATCCATATCGAAAAATTGGAATTTATCATCCTCTGTTAGAAAAGAAAATACTGGGCTATTTTGTTTATAAAGAGGCTTTGATCATATGACAAATTTTTATTATGGTCTACTGTCATATTTGACTTTAAAGTCTGGTGTCAAAGGTATGAACAGTTTATAAAGAAAAGAAAAGCAACTGTGATCTGTTTTAAAATTAAATGTTAAAACTATTGTTATTTGAAGATCGTTTTTAATGTTTTTAGAATTTAAAAATACAAAAAGTAATAACATGAAAGTAGTAGTAATAAGGATATAAACCAAGAGCCTTCAACATGGAGGCATACCCCCAAACTTTGTGTGCCGTATCGCTGGGAGAAGGGGTGGTATGACTAACAAGGAAGTGTCTGAGTAGTACACAACAATAATTGGGACCGCAGTTCCTGAATCGGGGCTGTCCTACTTAAAATGGAACAGTTAAATTTAATGTTTTTATTAAAAAAAAAAATCCCTTGAGCCTTTGTAGTAAACAGGTTGAATTAATATTTGATAAATTGCATAGTAATACATAGTAACAAAATGACTATAATTTAGGTTGGAAAAATATCGACGTCCATCAAGTTTGACCTATCCTTCCTGCTTTCAATCTATAAGAACGCAAAAATCAAAATAGCTTGCTTAGGGTCTTTTAAGTTTATCAGGACGAAACATTTGTTCTCGACTCAAAAGGTAATTAAATTTCTCCTTGTACCAAGTAAATAATATCCACATCTTTTTTTGAAGGTATTTCTTGTATTTGATAGCACCACCTCTCTTGGCAGTGAGATCCATATCTTTATTGTCCTTACCGTAAATAATCGCTTCCTTTGCCGTCTGTGAAATCTTTGCTCTTCCAGTCTCAGGGGTGTGACCTCTTGTTCTTTGTACATTTCTGTTAATGAGCAGGTCACTGGAGAGCTCTTTATATTAGCCCTGCACAAATGTATTTTATGTTATGATATCCTATCTACGATTGGTGTATTAGATGGGTAGAAAAGTTATAGAATGAAGACAGCTCTGTACAACTAGCCTCAACGCTTCATATTTCTAACGTCTTTTATTTTGTTAAATACGGACTTCTTAAAAAATTAATTAAAAAAACCAACGATTAACAGGTTCAGAGCTCTCTGTGGTACCTCCATTAAAAAAACTATAGGTATACACTCCTTATAATGATAACATTATACTACAACTAAATAAAATATTATTGGTGCAGGAAAATTTGAGTGCTCTTCCGATGTATTTAGTTGGGGGACAATCCAGCGATTAGTTAAATTAGCCTTTAACAATTTGTACTTTGTGTGGTAACTCTATTAGTCTGTAATATTTGTTTGTGGTACATTTTGTCTCCAGTAGTGGCGTTTGTCCCTTATCTTATATAGAAGTGTTTTGTCTCACAAGTTCTCTTCTTTTGTTGAGTAACAACAAAGTAACACCAAGGAAGCCATAGACAGGTTTTCAGAATACAATTCTGCTTTCTTCACCATGACAATAACAATCACTACTAGTTATTAAATGCTTTGTTTTTATTATATTATGTACTGCACAATGTATCTGAATCGTATATGCTTTGAAAAGAAGTTGGTTGTTCCCGTACTTTACATTGACTTGACGCTCTGTTCAATAGAAGTAGCCATCTGTGATAGTGCACCCCAAAATATATTCTCGCCATCCTTAAAATGTATGCAGTTGAATGGACAGTATGAAATTTCTGTGTCCAGAGTAAAATCCTCAACACATCTTGAGTGCTTCCAGTCTGTCTCAAAGATCATTTTGGGTTTGTACAAACGCATTTCACGTCCTTGATTCAAAATGGTTCATTTGATGTGAATTTGCCGACATTCAACAATCCGTTCATTTTTCTATGTGATTAAAGATTACATTTAGGATAAAACTCATTTTAATCCCTCTTCTGCCGGTTAAATTGGTCTTTGGCAATTGTGCTTGTATTGTATACTGTTCAAAAGATATTCAACTGAGGAGCTGCCACTTGTTCTGTCTTATTTAAAAAGTTAAGTCAGGGACAGTGTGTCTCCTTAAACAAGAAAATGAAGAATTGTTTAAACACTGCCACAATTTTCTTTGATATCTTACAATGCATCTAACCTTTTTTGTATTTATAATTTGTTGTTGCAGAAATACAATAACGAGTGATTGGTACCAATACTAAGAACTTAAAATTGTTAATTACGCTGTCTTGTTTTTTTCAAATTATTACATTAATTGTGAGTTTGTTGTGCGTAATGGGTCCACTTTAACATGGGAACCAGCTAACTTACTTTTGAAGCTCTTTCATAATCTACCTCAACAGGTTTATTTAGAGAGAGGGTTAATGTTGTTTTTGTTCTTATATATATTTATTTCTATTTTATTTAAAATGGGAAACTAAACCTGTTTACAGTATCTGCTCACAATGTGCAGATATTTAGCATTTTGATCACACACTTCTAAAATTTCTGAATTCTAATCTGTTTCTTTAGAATGTAGTTGGTAAAACCAATTAATAAATTCTTTTATTTGATTTTGCATATTCCTTTTAAGAAAGCTGAACCCTATTGAAAACGTATCCGGTTGATGCAAAATAATCTCTGATAGAAAATTAGGGGACGTTTTGGTCTTGAATTTCTATATTCCATAATGGCTTTTTGAATCCACCTGCTCCAAAAGAAAAGTATAGCGCTTTTGCTAATAATACAGGTCGCGTTTGCATATCTTTGACACTATTGTGCCATGCCCTCAATCTTTTGTGGGTTTCTATAGTTTGTCACTTATCCTATTTGTATGTTTGGTGTACCCTTGAATAGTGATGCAGAATATGATGGTGATTTCTAAATTAAATTTACTCGTCTTGTCCGTTTCCCGTCCCCCCCCCCCCCCCCCCCCCCTCATCACTACAGATGGGAATTATTACATGCCTGTAAATCTTCACCGGGGCCTTGTATACAAGGGGTCCCTGATTTTTTGCCCCTAGAGGGACACCAGCCATGCAACACTGACCAAGCTTGTGATAGGGCCAACAGTAATTTCTTTGGTTGCTGTGTTCATCATACAGAAGAAACTCTTAATACATTTTGTACCTAGGCTGCCCTCATGGGTGGGACCAGTCTGATATGCTCTAATATCTCCTCTAATGTTGAAACGTGACTTTATGGGGCAGGCTACTTCAGCACTGTCTGTTCTTGATCTGAAATGTGGCTCCCACCTCTGGCCTTGAACCACATTTACAAGGAGCAATACTTGGGCAAATTTTTAAATGTAGAACAAAATCACCTTCACTCCCAGGACATTGCTGTAGAATTGCTCTTTGAACATGCCCCCTCTGTGAACTCAGCATCTTCAGAGAGAAACAGTTAATGCTGGTTTTACAGATCTGTACCTTTTGAGGTTAGAAATCCTTTCTAATCTTATCTGAAATGAAGAAAACTGTATTCTCATCATTTTATATCTCAAGGTATTGGGTGCTACAACCTGATTTTGAGAGGGGTGGAGAAAAAAAACAACCTACAAAACATATTTATGTTAATAACCCTTTTAAAAGGTACACAGTCCCTAAAACGACGGATTTCAACTGTGGACATTTTCAAGTCTAAAAATTTCAAAATATGTTTACATTTGTTTTCATTCCATACGTATCTACCTGATGCTTGGTAGCGTAACTTGACAGTTGTCTGTAAATAAGAGTAACTATATTTTGAATACTAACTTTTTTTAAGAGGATATGTTTGCATTAAAGAAGATTCTGAGAAGACCTGAATATGAACCCTATCATTTTCAAACAATACGTCATGTAACACAAATATACAGTTTCTCAAAACTTTGTGCACCTGTAATTAAGCAGGTATTATGGGGAAACTGGCAGGGTTTGCAGACTAAAGTTAATTATTTGTTAACCTTAGTCTTAATCATTTTATTGAGCAGCAATTCCCATTAGGGGATTCTGAGCCAGGGTCCTTGGGTAAGAGACTATTATGGGTATAATGAAACACAAGCTAGTAGGCCACAGGATGTTGAACCTTTGGCACTCCAGCTGATGGACAAGGCTATAATAATACTCGGCAAACTGCTGAATAGTTGTATATCTGTGTATATATATAAATATAATTTCATGCACTTTTTGAAACCGATCTTGTCTATACATCACAGCCATTTTGTACTTAGTGTCACTTAGTTAGCCAATTAACAATATGTAAGGAGGTTGCATTATTTTTACTATATAAAAAGGAACCTATTTCTAATGAAGCATTGATGTAACCAGAAAATGTACTATTTCCCCCTAAATACGTGTTCAGTTTTTTTTTTTTTGGATGGTTTTAATATCCTAATTTCCCAAGTTATATTTTTGGTAGTATGCATTATGTTTGGTATATATGTTCAGCGGCACAATGCTGATATTCTGGTTATGTACTGTAAAAGCTTGGATTTAAGTGTATATAATCCTTGTGTACATATATATATATAATGTGTATGACATGATTGTAAAGATTTAATAAAGAATTGTAAGTATTTCCAGTTTGTTCTCAGTCTTTCACATGATCTATCTCTTCCTCCCCTTCCCTGCATAAAACTCATCCTCTTGGTGACGGGCTGTTTTAACACTTCTGCTGTGTTTGGGTTTAGCTGTAATTTCCTCTCTCAATTAATGTACCCACCTATACACTGCTTTTATCGGCATAAGGGCTTTCTTTAGATAGTATATTATATGATCAAAATAATTATATTACAAAATACACTTTTTCTAACTTTTACACATCTACAAAAGCAAAGAAACCTGCTAAACAGGTTATTTGTCGTAAGTGACTTGCCAGTAAGTAAAAAAAAAAAAAAAACTTGCAGAAATCCGGTTGTAAATATAGTTTGGACAGATTTTTACCTAGTCTACCACTTTACAAATAGAGCGTATTGTAATCGCCCCCTTCTGTGAAGTGGTCATGAATATGACCTTACACTGCACAACACACAATAGAATATTACTCATTCCTTAAAATAAAAAAGTCAGTACACATCTTACTGTAATCTCCATAGGTGGAAAGAGTAACTGATTCCACAGCCACTGGTACATACACAAATATAGGTGACAATACTTGGCACTCCAAACCTGACCAGTTTATTTTACTGTAGCATGTTTGGAGTGTTGCGTATTCTTATCTTAAATAAGACAAAAACTTCACATTATACAAAGAATAAATGCAAGTAAGCAATTGAAATTTTATTTTAAATGAAACCTTTCAAAACAAACAGTAGACTATTAAACATTTGCTTTATAAAAGCAAAACATGTCAGGATTTTATTTTTTTCTGTTTTAAGAAATAACTCATACAATTATTACTTTTTATATCTAATTTAACTGTATCAATTAAAAAAACCATTAAATAAATCACAGTGCAATTAAGTATACAAGACAATACAGATTGCAAAGAATATAATTGAAAATGATCAATTTGTTGTAAAACAGGGTGTTTTTTAATTGATTTATACCGTTGTGACAAATTCTGGTTGAGTTCCCAGTGACAAAGAGGGGGGTGGGTGCTACAATGCCCGAGAACAAACAGTACTGCAATAGTCTGTTCTGTAGGATAATACCTACTCGGGAGAGCAACTCCATTTTTTGCCTGCTTACACCATTGCAAAGGAACCACTCCATTAGCATATCAGACTGATCCCACCCATAAGGGCAGTCCAGATCCGAAATGCATGGCTAGTACCCTCTACACGAGGAACACAGCAAACCACAGACGTACGTTTCGGCCTACATGGCCTCGTCAGTGTGGTATGGCTGATGATCCTCTAGGTGCAAGCAGGCCAGGGACCCACGGCCGTAGGCATACCCTGTTACTCATGGCGACAAAGAGGGGGGTGGGTGCTACAATGCCCGAGAACAAACAGTACTGCAATAGTCTGTTCTGTAGGATAATACCTACTCGGGAGAGCAACTCCATTTTTTGCCAGCTTACACCATTGCAAAGTACGGCCGTGGGTCCCTGGCCTGCTTGCACCTAGAGGATCATCAGCCATACCACACTGACGAGGCCATGTAGGCCGAAACGTACGTCTGTGGTTTGCTGTGTTCCTCGTGTAGAGGGTACTAGCCATGCATTTCGGATCTGGACTGCCCTTATGGGTGGGATCAGTCTGATATGCTAATGGAGTGGTTCCTTTGCAATGGTGTAAGCAGGCAAAAAATGGAGTTGCTCTCCCGAGTAGGTATTATCCTACAGAACAGACTATTGCAGTACTGTTTGTTCTCGGGCATTGTAGCACCCACCCCCCTCTTTGTCGCCATGAGTTCCCAGTGACCAAATTACTATTCGAAACACAGAATCTGATATTTGGTGCATAAAGGACCAATATGAGATGCCATTTGTGAAATAATAATAAAAATAGACCGTTGTGTGAATTGGTGCTCTTACCATGGAGAGGAAGCAGTTATATCCAGGATTCTGATTAGAGGCAAGCCTAAAGATGCAAATATGAATACTACTGATGGATAGAGATCCCCTGACTTATCAGTCAAGCTCATCTTACACGTGGCAAAGAATGCCCAGTGGAAGTCCTTCATCCATAGATTGTGCCAAATCAAAATGAAGAAAAAGCATTAAAAAAATCATCCAGCCTATGATAATGCAACCCCAAATATATGCATCCAGATGGGTGAAGGGGTTAAAGCAGACAGACTGCATGTTAAACGTAACTAACTTGAATTTATTTTGTTCAACAGTTGAAATAACAAAACATGTGCCAGTGTCCAAATATTTCCAGTCCTAACTAACTGGATGCAATATGTGCAAAATATTACGGTTTCTCAAATTTACAATTCATTAGCTTATAACGGTGGCCCTGTCAATTTCTGAATATGCAAGCACGCTAAACAGGAAAATAACATTTTATTTAATTAAAAAAAAAATGTTACCCAAGAATTTTCACTATAAGGATCCTTCATGCTTTGTAAAAGGTGGAAATCTGCAACAGTAGTCATTTATTTGCTGAAACAAAGATTATACAATAAGAATGTGATATCAACCCAGAGCAAAAGGAAGAGTAGTCCTATTCCCACAGTACAGATAATGAGCAGGATTCTACCATGCACTGAGCCCTACACAAATGAAAGTAGATGTTCCTTTTATTCATTTAACCCATAATCACCTTTAAAGTGCCACTAGTATGAGGATAAACTAGCATGTAATGTACTATGAGCAGCTATGATGCTTTACAGAAGACAAAGGCTATGAGTTCTGGTGGATCCCAATAAGGCTGAGCTCAGAGCAAACCCTAAAGATGCACGTTGGGTTTACGTGATGAAGTAGGACGCTGTATTTTAACCCTTGCTACCTCAAAAGAAGCAGGGGTTAAAGAAAATGTTTTAGCTGTCCTTTAAATCATAGAATTTGTCTTGATTCCATGTCACAATCAGAGAATATTCATTGCTAACCCATAAGGGTCTACTCAATAGAGAATTGCAGGCTCCAGAGATGGGAATCTCAAAGTTCAGCTGCAATGGAGAATTCTTCCAACTCTGCTACAGTGGCCTAAAGTTTTAAATTTCCATCTCAATTCCCTGCCATTCTCTTTACTGAGTAGACACTATAGTTTGTTCCATAGCAATCCACAGGTGATGCCAAACAAGAGACACCATATGCATATACATTATGCATTTGCATCCAATTTTGCTAAGACACTATGAAGGCCATTTTTTGTCCTCTGCCTTCACAGAGTCAACCTAAAGAAAAATGCTTATAGAGTCCCTTTAAGGAACCATATTATGTGTAAAAAAGCACACACAAAAATCCATATCCTTTCGTGTTAAAATAGGAAGCATAAAAATGTCTACTCTTTATAGGTTTCACACATAGATTTGTTCAGAAACATAAATTTAAGAAAACTAGCATCAAAACCTTTATATTTTAAAATGTGCATTTCTAAAAATATATTTTCTTTTAGACCTAAAATCACCTCATTTCCAGTTTATTAAACATTCAAACATTGCTCTGATCACAATAGACTTGATAATGCCCCAAAAAAGTTCACTGTTGTCTGATTAAAATGCCTTTATGGATTGTTCTCTTAATATGCAGTTAAAGTTTAGCCCAAGAGTAAAACTTACTTGGAAAAGATCTCATGGAGCTGTGGTCATTGGAATGTTGGGCACTTTCTACCTCTGAGGAGATGCTCGGCTGTTGGAAGCTGAGGGTAATGTGCAGCTCATCAATATAGGAGTGTTGTGAAAAACCTCTCACAGAGCTTGAATTTTTCTCTCTTGTGAAGTTACCAAAAAGGCGCAAACAACCTTTCTTATGCATAATAGCGAATGTACCTTTTTAGTTTACGTCTCAACACTGTCATGTGTGGGTAAATTGTGCCCCTACCAAAATGGATTCAAAAAACGAGATTCCGCCCATGTGCCGGTTTGACGAAACTGACGTTTTGCATGTTGCGACACCTCCACTTTTTGCCTTTATTCCCTTGGCCGTCTGTTTTATACGCTTCAATACGTTTCACATTTCGATAAACCTTAAAGGAACATTATACATTGTTTAACCCTTTAAGGACCAGGGATTTTCCTGGGCCAAGGACCAGAGCGTTTTTCAATTTTTAATACGCGGTTTTTGAAACACAAATTTCCTCTCTCTCATTTAACGTACCCATACAAGTTATATGTTGTTTTTTAGAGGACAGTTAGAGCTTTCTTTTGATACCCTATACATAAAAATGATTTACATTTTAGTATTAAAAAATACATATAAAAGAGGAAATTTTTGAGGAAAAAAAAGTTTTTCCCCATTATTTTCCCAATAATAAGCTACATAACTAGTGCAACACTAACCCACTTATCCCCCCTAATTAACTAACTAATAAAAAAGAAAAATATTGGTTCCCAAACCCCCCATAACAAAAAAGACAGAAAAAAAACTCTGAAGAGTGCGATGTCAGATCAGTAAAAATCATGCAACAGGCATGCAGGGGTTAAATTTTATTAAATAAATATATTAAAATTACCTTTATTTATTCAAAAAAACTTTATAAATTGTAAAAATAAAAAAATCTGTTAAAAAAAAACTAAATGAGGGCCATAAAGTGGAAGGAAACTGATCACAGTTAAAAACTGTGATCAGCAATGAAAGGGTTAATTTTTTTTTTTTTTTTTACCTATGTGTGTATAATTAATTTATTTTTACTTACAGGTCACTCTCTGTGCTTCACTATAAGAATGTGAAGCACAGGGAGTGAATTAGAGGCAAAGTCAGTGTGTGAACACACTGACTTTGCCATCTAATTTGCATGTTATCGCGGTGATGACTAAATCACCGCGATCACATGCCCGGAAACTGACCGATCGGGTCCAGGAGCTTTGCCTCGGGTGCGAGGCTTAGTCCTGGACCCGTTGCAGACTAGCTGGCGGTGCCCACGGAGCGCACCGCCGGCTAGACTGCATGACGAGTTAACTCGTCATAAGGTCGCTAACGCTGCGGCTCTTATGACGAGTTAACTCGTCATAAGGTCGGGAAGGGGTTAACCCTTGCTTCCTTGAAGGAAGCAAGGGTTAAACAAAACATGTCCCGGGACATTTAAGTATCTTAATAGATACATGCGGGTTTACTATCGGCTGTGTCTCACATGCGAGACACAGCACTTCCCAGTTAATGCGTGCAACACTCGCCCCGCTCTGACAGCCGAATGCGAGCGTCTCTCGCTGCTAGTGCAGAGAAGAGACCCTCGTTTTTGCATGGGATCAGCAGGGGGACCTAGTTAAACAAAAATGAGGGACTCTCTCTGCGCTAGCCGACCAGACAGCTGCCTGCTTCCTTTCCATAGCAGCTGTCAGTCAAAGGATAAACTGGCGTGTACTATCAAAAGAACACGCCAGTTTATCCTCACACTAAGGACAACTAAAAAATGGTTTAAAAATAACGTTTGGTGTGCTTTTAATGTCTTTTGAAAGATACAGATAGGGGTATGTCTCAAAAGGCATCTTGAATGAAAGTGGCCTTTCCCTGACACACTAAGCCTACTTCCTCTTTAAAAGTTGAAAAAATAAAAGAAACCTCCATTTTCAACAGTATTATATAGATGTATTTAAAAGTCTTGTGGACTTGCAAATCAAGCCCCATCACACTTCTCCATCCAAATGTTACCACAACTTCAATTTCTTTGGTCCTTTAGTAATAACATCCTTTTAATTACCATCCCTTTAAACATTTATCACATACAGACAGAGAAATGTATGTATCTATATATATACACACATATATATTTATAAATATACACAAATAGTATTCACATAACAGAAAAAAACAAAAACACCATGTGCGACTGAACACTATTTGCATTACTGATAGACGACAAAAAGTTACCCTGGAAGGCTTTCCACAGCAATCACATTCAGATGTCAGAGTGTTTATTTAATACCTACAAACTATTTTGTACATTTTTATAGAAAGGGAGAACTGCAGGAAACTGAAATGAGAATTTCAAAATTTAGGCCAATGAAGCAGGGTTGGAAAAATGCAGCGGGGGAGAATTTTTCCAACTCGGCTACTTTGGCCCCGAGTTTGAAATACCCATCTCAACTCCCTACAATTCTCTCTTTATTGCGTAGACCTTTAACTTTATGGTGTATGCATGTGTACACATTTAAGCACATGTAGATCTTTTGATATATAAACATACAATACACATTCTGCAGCTATGTAATGCAGCCTACCATTAAGATACAAAATAATAACAAGGACTCACAAAAACATAAAAACTCACAAACCTTTATTTTAGTAGAAAAAAAAAAGGGGGGGAAGTTCAAATGGTCGCGGACGCTTGTATGTGCAAACAGAACAACCTGCAGATCAAACATTATCAACGTAACTCTTCCACATTATACATGAACACCTCTTCCTAATAAATGGGGAGCAGATGGAAAAAGCAGAACGTCACCACAGTCTGATCGATAACTCTTTTAGAGGTAAAAGGTGGTCTCTGCCAAGTTAACCCCTCACTCCCATAATGCACTGCACAGTTGTCAACCTAGGATGGTCTATGGGATCTGCAATGGCATCCCAGTTGGCATTGAAGGGATGAAGAATTTGGAGGAATTAATATATAATCTCTTACCACAATCCACCAGCTTCTTTGTAGAGGAAAGCTATATCAAAGTCCCAGAACAATAAGCATTTGTAAGGATACAGCATGAAAGTCAGCAGCAAAATGATTTGTAGTCCATTTGTCATTTTGAAATACTGAATTTTCTGTGGTAAATGAGATCGGTCGCGTACTGCCCTGTAGAAAATATCCAGTGGGGTTTTCATCAGATATCTTACGGTCACCATGAATTGAAGCTATGTAATATCCTCTTCCTCTTCTGAGCAGTAATCGCGGCCCTTAGAATAAAACAAAGTAAGTACAGGAAACATCAGTCACCAGGACCAAAATGAAACCCAGAAAAAATATGGAGCAGCAGATAAATGTGTTTGTTGAAAGACAACTGGAGCAACATGTTTAATTGAAACATTGCATTAAATGGTGATGGTTGGTATATAAAGTCTTTAAATGAAAGCATGCAAATAATGTACCTTATTATGCTATTTTTGCACCATATAGCTCTAACAGGGAGCTGAAATCCTGAATATTGTGTCAGACCCAAGATTCTAAACAAACATGTCTGCCCTTATTTAGCTATATGGAGCAAAAAGTGCTCATTAAGGTACTTTATTTGTATTAAATTCAAGCATATATATTTACATCTACACTTGATGCAATCTTTCAATTAACCCCTTGCTGACATTGGACAGACTAGGTCCGTCCTCTCTGGCAAAACGTCCTGTGGTTAAATGAGCGTTAGATCGCCAACATCGCTAAAATGGTGATGCTTTAATGTCTCTTTAATGCTCCTCCAATATGGCTTCTGCCCTGTTGCGGGTAGAGAGTCGGAAGTGAAAAAAATGTCACTTCTACTGGTCTGATGCTGTCGCTAGACTGCCCCTAGAGGTAGTCAGCAGCATTGCAATGTAAAAAAAAAAATAAAAAAAAAGACTTAATTAGCTAAAAATCTATGGTATGGGTTAGAATAATGGTTAGGGTTAAAATTAAATTAGGAATAAATTAACGGTTAGCATACGGGTTAGAGTTAGGGTTACATTCAGGGTTAGGGTTAAATTGAGGATTCGGGTTGGGATCAAAGGTCACTGTAGGGCGAAAAAAAACCCACACTAATTTTGCCCTTTTTTGCCCTATAACTCGCAAATAACTGCAGAAAAACATGGAAACATGCATATTTCTGAACTCGGGACAAAATTTAGAAACTATTTAGGACTTTTTTTAATGATTGTATTTGTGTAAATTATCTTTTAGGTCAAAGTGAGAAAAAGGTTTTTTTTTCCCCATCATATTTTATGATTATTTCTTTTTTAGTAAATTATAACGAAAGCCCTTCTTATGATGATAAAAACAATATATAATTTGTGTGGGTACAGTATGTGAGAAAGAAGAAAATTACAGCTAAACACAAACACCCCAGAAATGTCAAAACAGACCATGTCACCAAGGAAAAGACAAGGTCAGATGTCACTAAGGGGTTAAACATAAGTTAATTTTTTTTATAACACTTGTCCTTCAAGTCTGGTGTGAGTAAACCCATTTGGGCAAGCCCCTTTTTTCACATTTGCCTAATTTGTGACATGCTTGTTTTTACAGCACTAGCAGAATAGCATTTTATAAATACAACAAACTATTTTTATTTTTAAAGTAACAGTTCCAACTAGTGTCAAAAAAAATATATTTATAGATAAGATGCATCATTTATAGGAAAGAAAACAATTGCCAACAACCCTAAATTTGTTAGGACAATGCTGTTTTTTGAGGTGTCCTGTCAAATGTGGGTCTGTCCCACCTTATATAACACAATTTTATAACACCATGTAATACTCAGAACACAAGCAGCATTGTGTTTACACTGTCTACTATATGCCAACTAGACATATACAGTGAAAATACGGATGAATTGAGCTCCAGGCACCCAGTACTAGAAAACACATTTACCTCCTAAAAACTGCAAATCAAGTGTTTTATTGTCGTAGGATCATTCCTGCCGATGCCTCAAATCTTTCTTATTAGATCTCATGGTTTCAAGCAATGGGCAATAACTTAGTGTGAAAATAATGGACATTAATCAAAATGTAATTTGATTAATGAATGGTTTGGTTTCAATAATTGCATTGTGTATTTAATTTAGTCTGGAGCGCTGTCTTTTCTTGATAACTCAATTCTCAGTAACTGTTAAATGAAAAAAGTCCTAGCTTGTGGGCCATGCCTTCATGGTACAAATGGACCACATTCTATCTTATTGTTTTTGGCAACAGATGCACCCGGCATGGATAGTGAACATTGAGGAAATTCAAAAATTTGTCAGCAAAAATATTATATGGATCTTGCTCATTGGGTTAATGCACCATCTGTACAATCTGTAGAACCCCCAGGCTTGCAGGTTCAATTTTGTGAAGGGTCGCCTCAGCCCTTCATCCTTCCTAAAATGAATATCAAAAATTCATTACTCAATACATTGGATAATAGTAACATCTACTTGGATGGTGGGCAACTGTTACATCCCCTGGACGTACTTAAAAAACAGACAATATTTGAGAATAAACTTCCTTATTAAACACTTTATTATTACCTTTTCAATTTTTTCATCCAGCATTCTGAAGAACTCCTGTTGGCTCTCTGAGATGTGAATGCTGAAACAAACACACAAGAGGGAAGGTTAATGCATCTAAAAAAACAAAAACATTATTATTTAATTAAGTTCCATCAGGCACAAGGTTATAATACATTTAGCATAACTGGTGCCATAGTTAATACATCTCACTTATATACAATGTTTTCAGTTTAAAAAAAGAATATATCTCCATTACACCCGGTAATGTATATTCTTAACATAAGACGACGCTTGGGGTCAGAATTAAAAATGTTAAACACTAAGGAACAATAATTTTTTATCAAGTTAGGCATGTTGAATACATAATGATTTTGTTATTTGAAACAAAGTGGGGGTTAACTCAAACTTGTTGCTACTCAATGCCATGTAACCTACAGATTAGCAGAAACTCAAAAAAATACCAAAAACGGTCACTAGCTCCATCTTTTGACCTCACGACCACACGTGTCGCCTGCCCGCCACTCCCTCTAAATTAGGGGTTCTCAACCAGGGATGGGCATTAAGGTTTCAGGGGGAAATTTGGCACCACAAACTCAGCTTGTTGGAGTATTGATCTTTCTGAAAACTATAATTCTGTAGATTGTACATAATCTACAGGACATCACACTTTATTGTATGGAACATTTGAAGTTAAAAATAAAGCATTTGACAGCACTGGAAAAGGAATTCAGAGCATAATTTACTGAAATTAATGTATAGGAGTTGGATTTAGTGCGAAATCCATTAAAATAGTCAGTTGAAATGTTCCTGATGAATGGCAAGACAAATTTCTGGAGCTGTAGACTGATTCAGAGGCAAGAGATATTTATGCCCTTGATATGAGATTCCTACCCAAAAAAAGCTATCTATGCATTCCTCCCATTTGGGTCGGCATATCTTCTGAGTGGGGAACACTATTGCAAGTGGAAACGAAGCAGCAAAGTAGATTGAAGGTGAAAAACGATCTACGTTGTGGCCTTCGAAGCACACCTCCGCGTATCCAAGAATTGGCAAAGAAAAAACAAACAATCAATCACAGGTTTCCTATTGACTGTAATCTTATCTGGTTTCAATTAATACATTCCCATTTACTTAGAGCTCTGAAAGATTTGTCTAATAAGTAGGATCCAGGGCCGGCCTTAGGGGTGTGCGACCTGTGTGAGCGCACAGGGCAAGCTCTGCTGGATCCGGGGAGGGGGCGGAGCTAACCGGCTGAGGGGTGTAGCTCCGTCCCCACCCTGTGAAGCAGAGCAGCATCTTGCAGAGGAAGGGGAGGGGGGAGAGAGAGGCAGAACAGGGGGAGGGTGGAGAGAGAGAAAGACAGAACAGGGGGGATAGAGACAGAACTGGGGGAGGAGGGAGAGGGGAAAGACACAACGCGGAAGGGGGGGGAGACAGAACGCGGGGGGGGGGGAGAGAGAGAGAACGGGGGGGAGAGAGAGAACGGGGGGAGAGAGAGAACGGGGGGGAGAGAGAGAACGGGGGGGAGAGAGAGAACGGGGGGGAGAGAGAGAGACAGAACGGGGGGGGAGAGAGAGAGACAGAACGGGGGGGAGAGAGAGAACGGGGGGGAGAGAGAGAGACAGAACGGGGGGGAGAGAGAGAGAAAGAACGGGGGGGAGAGGGAGAACGGGGGGGGAGAGAGAGAGAACGGGGGGGAGAGAGAGAGAACGGGGGGGAGAGAGAGAGAACGGGGGGGAGAGAGAGAGAACGGGGGGGAGAGAGAGAGAACGGGGGGGGGAGAGAGAGAGAGAACAGGGGGAGAGAGAGAACAGGGGGAGAGAGAGAACGAGGGGGAGAGAGAGAGACAGAACAGGGGGGGGGGAGAGAGACAGAACGGGGGGGGAGAGAGACAGAACGGGGGGGGGGAGAGAGACAGAACGGGGGGGGGGGAAGAGAGAGACAGAACGGGGGGAAAGAGAGAGACAGAACGGGGGGGGGGAGAGAGAGACAGAACGGGGGGGGGGAGAGAGAGACAGAACGGGGGGGGGGAGAGAGAGACAGAACGGGGGGGGGAGAGAGAGACAGAACAGGGAGGGGAGAGAGACAGAACAGGGAGGGGAGAGAGACAGAACAGGGAGGGGAGAGAGACAGAACAGGGAGGGGAGAGAGACAGAACAGGGAGGGGAGAGAGACAGAACAGGGAGGGGAGAGAGAGACAGAACAGGGAGGGGAGAGAGAGACCGAACGGGGGGGAGAGAGAGACCGAACGGGGGGGAGAGAGAGACCGAACGGGGGGGAGAGAGACCGAACGGGGGGGAGAGAGAACGGGGGGGAGAGAGAGAGAACGGGGGGGAGAGAGAGAGAACGGGGGGGAGAGAGAGAGAACGGGGGGGGGAGAGAGAGAGAGAACAGGGGGAGAGAGAGAGAGAACAGGGGGAGAGAGAGAACGAGGGGGAGAGAGAGAGACAGAACGGGGGGGGGGAGAGAGACAGAACGGGGGGGGAGAGAGACAGAACGGGGGGGGGAGAGAGACAGAACGGGGGGGGGGGAAGAGAGAGACAGAACGGGGGGAAAGAGAGAGACAGAACGGGGGGGGGGAGAGAGAGACAGAACGGGGGGGGGAGAGAGAGACAGAACGGGGGGGGGAGAGAGAGACAGAACAGGGAGGGGAGAGAGACAGAACAGGGAGGGGAGAGAGACAGAACAGGGAGGGGAGAGAGACAGAACAGGGAGGGGAGAGAGACAGAACAGGGAGGGGAGAGAGACAGAACAGGGAGGGGAGAGAGAGACAGAACAGGGAGGGGAGAGAGAGACCGAACGGGGGGGAGAGAGAGACCGAACGGGGGGGAGAGAGAGACCGAACGGGGGGGAGAGAGAGAGAACGGGGGGGGGAGAGAGAGAGAGAACAGGGGGAGAGAGAGAGAGAACAGGGGGAGAGAGAGAACGAGGGGGAGAGAGAGAGAACGGGGGGGAGAGAGAGACAGAACGGGGGGGGAGAGAGAGACAGAACGGGGGGGGGAGAGAGACAGAACGGGGGGGGGGAGAGAGACAGAACGGGGGGGGGGAGAGAGACAGAACGGGGGGGGGAGAGAGAGACAGAACGGGGGGGAAGAGAGAGACAGAACGGGGGGGGAGAGAGAGAGACAGAACGGGGGGGGGGAGAGAGAGACAGAACAGGGAGGGGAGAGAGACAGAACAGGGAGGGGAGAGAGACAGAACAGGGAGGGGAGAGAGACAGAACAGGGAGGGGAGAGAGACAGAACAGGGAGGGGAGAGAGACAGAACAGGGAGGGGAGAGAGAGACAGAACGGGGGGGAGAGACAGAACGGGGGGGGAGAGACAGAACGGGGGGGAAGAAAGACAGAACGGGGGGGGGGAGAGAGAGACAGAACGGGGGGGGAGAGAGAGACAGAACGGGGGGGGGAGAGAGAGACAGAACGGGGGGGAGAGAGAGACAGAACGGGGGGGAGAGAGAGAGAACGGGGGGGAGAGAGAGAGAACGGGGGGGGGAGAGAGAGAGAGAACAGGGGGAGAGAGAGAACGAGGGGGAGAGAGACAGAACGGGGGGGAGAGAGAGACAGAACGGGGGGGGAGAGAGAGACAGAACGGGGGGGGGGGGAGAGAGACAGAACGGGGGGGGGGGGAGAGAGACAGAACGGGGGGGGGAGAGAGAGACAGAACGGGGGGGAAGAGAGAGACAGAACGGGGGGGGGGAGAGAGAGACAGAACGGGGGGGGGAGAGAGAGACAGAACAGGGAGGGGAGAGAGACAGAACAGGGAGGGGAGAGAGACAGAACAGGGAGGGGAGAGAGACAGAACAGGGAGGGGAGAGAGAGACAGAACGGGGGGGGAGAGACAGAACGGGGGGGGGAAGAGAGACAGAACGGGGGGGAAGAGAGACAGAACGGGGGGGGGGAGAGAGAGACAGAACGGGGGGGGGAGAGAGAGACAGAACGGGGGGGGGGAGAGAGAGACAGAACGGGGGGGGGAGAGAGAGACAGAACGGGGGGGAGAGAGAGACAGAACGGGGGGGAGAGAGAGACAGAACGGGGGGGAGAGAGAGACCGAACGGGGGGGAGAGAGAGAGAACGGGGGGGGGGGGAGAGAGAGAGAGAGAACGGGGGGAGAGAGAGAACGGGGGGAGAGAGAGAACGGGGGGAGAGAGAGAACGGGGGGAGAGAGAGAACGGGGAGAGAGAGACAGAACGGGGGGGAGAGAGAGACAGAACGGGGGGGGAGAGAGAGACAGAACGGGGGGGAGAGAGAGACAGAACGGGGGGGGAGAGAGACAGAACGGGGGGGGAGAGAGACAGAACGGGGGGGGGAGAGACAGAACGGGGGGGAGAGAGACAGAACGGGGGGGAGAGAGAGACAGAACGGGGGGGAGAGAGAGACAGAACGGGGGGGAGAGAGAGAGAACGGGGGGGAGAGAGAGAGAACGGGGGGGGGAGAGAGAGAACGGGGGGGGGAGAGAGAGAGAACGGGGGGGGGGGAGAGAGAGAGAACAGGGGGGGGGGAGAGAGAGAGAACAGGGGGAGAGAGAGAACGGGGGGAGAGAGAGAATGGGGGGAGAGAGAGAACGGGGGGAGAGAGAGAACGGGGGGAGAGAGAGGGAGAGAGAGACAGAACAGGGGGGAGAGAGAGACAGAACGGGGGGGGAGAGAGAGACAGAACGGGGGGGGGGAGAGAGAGACAGAACGGGGGGGAGAGAGAGACAGAACGGGGGGGGGGAGAGACAGAACGGGGGGGAGAGAGACAGAACGGGGGGGAGAGAGAGACCGAACGGGGGGGAGAGAGAGAGAACGGGGGGGAGAGAGAGAGAACGGGGGGGAGAGAGAGAGAACGGGGGGGAGAGAGAGAGAACGGGGGGGGGGGAGAGAGACCGAACGGGGAGGAGAGAGAGACCGAACGGGGAGGAGAGAGAGACCGAACGGGGAGGAGAGAGAGACCGAACGGGGAGGAGAGAGACAGAACAGGGAGGGGAGAGAGACAGAACAGGGAGGGGAGAGAGACAGAACAGGGAGAAGGAGAGAGACAGAACAGGGAGGGGAGAGAGACAGAACAGGGAGGGGAGAGAGACAGAACAGGGAGGGGAGAGAGACAGAACAGGGAGGGGAGAGAGACAGAACAGGGAGGGGAGAGAGACAGAACAGGGAGGGGAGAGAGACAGAACGGGGAGAGGGGAGAGAGACAGAACAGAGGGAGAGAGAAAGAAAACAGGTATGGGGGAGTTAGAGAGAGACAGACATGGCAAGGAAGAGGGAAGGGACAAACATGGGAAGGGAGAAAGACACATACTTAGACGAGGTGGGTGAAAGAGACGAGGGGGGGTGAAAGAGACGGGGGCACCACGGGGGAAGCCCGCACAGGGCGCTGGAACACTTAAGGCCGGCCCTGGTAGAATCTACCACCGTGCACTGTGCAGTGATTTTCATTTTCAAATAAAATAAATGTAGAGCATAGTAACATAGTAATTTAGGTTGGGAAAAAAAAAAAAAAAGACACAAGTCCATCAAGTTCAACCCTTCTACCTATCATTCCAGCTTTTGACTGTAATCTTCATCTGAATAAACTAATTTACAATACTCTAGCATCCAACAGAACTTTATGTTTAATGAAGTATGCTCCAGTTTAGTCTATTAAGTAATTAGTTTTAAATATTTCTTTTAAATGGTTTTATTCAAGTTCTAAATCCATCAACTTTTTCTATTGCTATTTAATTTGTCAAACTCCATTATAAAAATAAAAATAATCCAAGTAAATGCATACACACCAAATTTAGAACAAAATTAAATATTTTCAATATTATAAGCATATTATTTGTAATGCAACTTCTGAGTCAGGTAAAGAGGGCAATGAGGGTGCATGGGGCAGAAAAGGTTGAGAACCATTGCTCTAGATTATAAGGTTACAGGGCCTCTCTATGCTCTGTACCTAGCAATATGTCAATTGTTGGCACTACACAAATAAATGTTAATATAATGTAATGTGTTACGTATAACAGAGGTGCACAGTGAGACAGCGCTTATAGTGGTAAGGCACTGGTCCTGACTTCCGGGTTGTGAAAAATGCTGACCAAAGTATAGGATTCCACATTTACCGGAAAGACCCCCACCGATGCTAGTAATAGTATTTAGTAGGTTCCTAGATAAACAGCATTATCCAGAATCATAAGTTGTGCTATTTACAATATTACACCATGTATTATTTATTACTTTAACATGAGATCAACTTAAAACAGGCAAATACATTTCAGCTGAAAAAACCTCAGGTCACATAATGACCATATTGCAGTTTCAGGGACACAAACGCATGCTTCAAAAACCCTAATTCTAACCCTATCGCAACTGTAACCCTAAGTGGAACTCTAACCCTAACCTTAGATCTAGGGTTATAGATCTAGGAACAAGCAGAAAGGAGCGCAGGTACATGGAAGGAGAAAACAAAAACAAATATAGTGTAATAAAATAAATACAGTATGGGAGTTGCGCTATAATGAGTGCACTCACAAGACGCTCTCTACAATGATACCCATCAACACACATGAAAGGAAGGATCAATCATGGAAAACTGTATCCAATCTTCTTTTAATCAGAACTGTATCAAAATATAAAAGCAGCCAGTGGAGCAGTATCTAGAACATAACAATGCACGCAATTAAATGAAGGTCGCAACCTTTTATACTTACAAATAGTATATGCACATATTGCATATGGAAAATAAGCAAACAGGCATGAAGTACACAGCGGGCGGTACTTGTATGATGGTTCCAATGTCAGTAAAAAAAATGGCTTGCAGTCAATGTTAAGTCTATGGAGGCACCAGCAAGGCCGGTATTTTTTGTGTGAAAAAGGTGGCAACCCTAATCACCGCAGTCACAGCTCAAAAAAAAAAACCTGATAGGGCCCCATTTTAGGTAGCTTCTTGTGAGTACACTCCTTACAGTGAAACTCCCATACTGCGTTTATTGTATCGCTCCTTTCTGTTTGTTCCTTGCATTTGAGCAGTACTCTTTGGGAAGCTGCATTTTTTGGGGGGGGGGGGGGGAGTATTTCTACTTTTATACATTATTGCCACGTATAGTGCGATTCCACTAGTGGTTTAATAGATCTAGGGTTAGTTTTGTCCCTTTTTTCAATGTAAAGTTGCTGACTGCCTCTAGAGGTAGTTGGGTAATAGCGACAGAGAGAAGTTAGTGATTTCTGCTCACATCTTGCCAGAAATGGGGAAGAGCCATATCGGAGGAGCTTGCTGCCCTCCAATATGGTGCCTGAGATTAGTCTGTGGCACCAAATTTTGGTGTCGCTTAATGCTTCGGTATTGAGGCATTACAGCAAGAACGTTTGAGAGGTGGATACAATCATTAATCTCATCCACTGCTCATTTTAACCCAGGATGTATGTATGTATGTATGTAAATATGCCTTATTTTTCTAAATAGATTGGTATATGGATGGTAACTACTCACACCCGCACATTAGAATTCTACTAAAACAATTTCCATGACCATTGGATATATATGTATGCCATTTGTATAATATGGATATATATAATATAAATATAAAAATAAAATATAATATCGGTCACCGGGGTCGCTACTGCCACTGTGCCTGTCACTCTTGGCTGCCCAGTCACCCAATGCATCCACTGCTAATTCTGGTTGGAGAGTCAGCTGTTTTAACCAAAAAAAACAACAACAAAAAAAACTTTCTTTTAATAATGAAGATGCCGCAGCCAGCACCAGCCTCGTTAAGGACAACTCGAGACTTCAAAGCATCGTCTGCAATTTCATGGCTGAGAATCATTGGTTATGTACAACAATACTGCTAAACATGTAAAAATGTGCAGTGGTGTAAGTATGGTATATATGCTGTACTGCTATATTCTGTAATGCTACACTGTACCACTATCTTTAATGCTGGCTCTGATAAAATTGTTTGGGGGCAAGGCTGGCACTGACAAACTGCTTGGGTGGCAAGGTGCTTGGTGAAGTTGAGGGGGCCCTCAGCTCCACCAAACAATGTTTGCATCAGTTTTTCTTGTTGAATGTATGTTTTACGGAATAATTTATTGTGAATATATGGAGGTGTGCAACAGTGTTCTATATTATGTGCCATTTTTGTTCTGACCACTGCTTCTCAGCAACAACAACAACAACAACAAACGTATTAAATGTGTGCAACCTGCCCCAAATTTATATGTAAGAAAAATCTTCAAAATTCCTAGTGGCAATGAAATATCACATAGTGTGTGAGAGTACTAATTGGCCAGCAGGTGTCACTAGGGAGCCAGGAGAAAAGGTCTTTACCAAACCATTTTTGCACCATGCTAGTGGGAGAATTTCTCCAACTCTGCTACTTTGGCCATAAGTTTGAAATTCCTGTATCAATTCACTGCAATTCTCTCTTTATTGAATAGACTCTTTAGCGTAAATATAAAACAAAATGTCATGATGGCTTTCTGTTTTAATTATGATTGCGAGTACACAGACCTGTTTTAACATAGCATCAATGAGCTTAATTGTTATTAGAAAACAGTTTCATGGAATCAGATATTCAATGGGCCGATAAATGATTTCACTCTCAGATCATTCAGTTTACAAAATAATGGTCCACTTTTCAGATTATCTAATAGCCAAATAAGGACACTTGTTGATGGGGTAGTGACCAAAGGTGTGGCTATGGGTGGGACATTTTAGGTGACTTAAAATCGATAATTATGTAATTTGGCAAGAATTAAGCACTTTAAACAAAAAATTATTTTTATATTAGTTTAACCCCTGAAAGTCAAGATATTTGGGGATTTGTTGCTATATGAGTGTATCATTTTTCTTTCTTATTTAGTGAACTCATACAAATTATATTTTTGGGGTATTATTTTTTGGATTGTTTACATTTATGATGTTCCAGGACCACTGTGTAGTATCAAAATACACACACTGGTAATATGCAATAACAAACAATATCAAAAATGTGGAGGGGTAGTTCCCTCATACCAACATACATTTGTGGATGATGACATTTCCCTGAAGCCATTTTGTATCTTGGTGGCCATTTTGTTCTACCAACGAGGGTATACAAATGCCTATTGATGTAACGTGCATATGAATCAAAATCTCTATTTTTTCCCTTTGTTTTCTATTGGACAATCCCTCTCAATATCTATATCAAATCATTACAGGCATCATACCCCTAGCTGTTAAGGGGAAGATAATTGCAGTTTAATTTAAAAGAAGTGAGTTTAGTACCCCCAATCATCCAAAACCATTTCCATTTGTATTTGACGTACATAGGATTACAGTCTTCCCATATTTGCATTCTACCAAGAATACTCATTTGTTGGGATCATTCCGGAAGCAGGTCTATGGAAGGATGTCTTGTGCCAAGCTGTATTTATGTAGGTATTTATGTTTGCCCATGGGTTCCATATGTTTTGGTATAGATCCCCATTTCCAATATTTGTATATATTGCCCTTTCCATAAACATTTGATAGTTGATTTGGGTTTGAATTTCTCCCCAGTTTGGGCTCTCCTTAAATTTCCAATGCCTTGCCAAACATATTGTTACAACCTGGGATAACAGACCAGGGAGGAGCCTTGTTGCAGGGCAGGATGTGGGGTCTGTCTGCACCCCACGATGCATAACTATGGACTGGACCGGCAGCTCTCAGAGCAGGACACGGGCCTGTGATACTGTAACGATTCAGTGGAGGTGGAACCTCTGTGCAGAGTAGGTACAGGGTATTGCCTCGGGTGTTACCAAGAGAACAGAATTCTTCTGCCTGAAGGAAATCCACCTTATGGTTGAGCCTCAGGCTTAATTCCCCCAGGTCTTTTGCACTCTGCAATTACCAACACACTGAAGCGAAACCCCAGGACAAACAGGATCACAGGGACGAGAAAAATACAGTCGAAGGTGACGGTACAACAGGAATAGGCAAATAGAATCGTCAGGCATGCAGAAGTCCAGGCTGGCAGCAAGAAACAAAGTCGGAGGCAGAAAATGGGCGGCAAACAGGAGAGGTCAAGACTGGCAGGATTCGGCAACAGGGGATCAAAATATATAAACAGGAAAACACTAGTAAAAGACTCAAGGCACTTTCACAGGCAGCAACCAAAGCAATGCAAAGGCACTGATTGCCATAAGCTGCAGGTTTAAATAGGGACGGGCTGAGGATAACGAGGCAGCTGCCAACAGGAGTAGAATGGGCACCCTAGAATAGCGGCCACTAGAGGCTGAAGACGAAACAGCCACAAACCCAAAATAACCATTACACATATTTTGGTTGCCATTAGAATGTGTAAAAGTAATATTTTCGTTGGTTTATCTACTACTGGCAAGTCCAAATGGAAAAGGAATGTTTGTGGGGCCAAGATAACGGTGTGTCTTTTAATCGGTTAAATATACCTTCTAGGCAGTTCTATGTTGGGCTGTAGTGAATAATAAGTTTTAAATAATGAGAAACGAATAAAAACAGAGTGTGGGGTGCGAGGGGTTATACTGACCCTGGAAGTGTTAATGCCACATCACGAAGATGTATTAAAAACAACAAAAAACACATGAGCTTGTGATTTGCTCTCATTATGTAACGTTTGTAAAAACAAAATCCATTCATTGTGTTGGAGAAGGGAGTGCTTCACTTTTATAAACTCTTAAATCCCAAAACCACCCACGTTAAGTTCATCAAAACTTCTCAAATGGGAATTAAAGAGAGACACCCTAGCAGTAACTGTACTATTTAGTATTTTTTATGGGAATAATGTACGTTTGAAAAATAATGCAATTTATTATTCAAGGTTGTGTGAATTAAATAATTACCACCAGTTTTTAAAGAATGAGTAACTATACGAAAAGTCTTTATTATTAACAGGTTGTTCCCAAGTCAAAAGTTGTTACTCGGAAGTTAGACGAGTTGACATTGATCTCAACATCACCTCAGCCAACTGGAATCCTAAAGGGAAAGTGGCCATAAAAGGAAAACGATGGGCAAATCTCAGACGGAACATCTGCAGATCAAAATTTAAAAGGTTATAAAAAAAATTTAAAATTCTGATATTTTTACACACAGGTCTCTTGAGATTCTGGAACTAGGTATTATATTGTCTTCAAATTACATTTTAAAGTGTTAAAATACAAAGTAGATAAACTTTTTTATATCTCACCTCAACATTAAATGACATGATGTAACACGTGACATACTGTAGGAAAAAAAAAAACCAACTATGCACATTGTGCTAGCCAAATTAGTTATTTTAGTAGTTTTTTCCTTCCTGTGCACACATTTGATCCACAGTTCACCTTTGCCATCTCAGCGTCTGTGAACTCTTATAATGCACATCTAGCACGAGTGGAGCATGTTGGCTGGCTGTGCATCATGGGTGCGGTTGCTCAGGACCACCTGCTGTATACATTTCCCAATCTACTCAGTCACCATATGAGAAGACCTGTGGCTGACTATCAAGAGTATATATTTGTTTGCCTGCTTTTGGCTCAACAGCAAAAAATAAAGGTAGGAAAAGGGTCACACTTGATAGAATTACATCTTTTTTTCAACCTACATTACCATGCTCCTCCGTAAAATAAGGTATTCTGTACCCCCGATTGTGGCTGGCTGGCTAACTATATATTCAGTACTGCAGAATTCGGTGCCACTTTATAAATATACTATTAGAAGCTATCCAGTACCACTAACTATGGCTAACTATTGACCTGCTACAAAACAAAATGATCAGAGAAGCACGCCAAAATTATATCAATAATAGCAATCAGGTGCATCACCCCAAGGGAAGTCCACACAACACCCCCAATAATAGTATGTACAAAAAGGAGGTAGGAGGAGCACACAGAAAATATTGGTCTCCTTGATAAAGGCTATCTAGCCGAAAACGTTGGTGACCCCCTTTTTTTGCGCAGTGTGTCCCTCCTGTCCTTTCTTTTTTCGTTAGATTATCTTCACTTGTGCTATTTACTATTCATTTTATATGTATTTGCTGTTTTTGCCTATTTTTGCTCATGTGATGCATAGTATAGAGTATATTTTTTTATATAATTATCTTTCTAACAATTTTTTGGAACTATTTACCTGCTCTCTGTTTACACAGCTCTCTGCGAATTGTGCTGTTTACACTTCTCTTGCCACTGGTCTGCTTCTACTATTTTATTACAAGCTATACAGCCATTTGTTAATTAACATAGGGTGTGTGGTATATTTTACTGAACGGGATTTGGGGGGCTGTGGAATAGCATGCTGTGGTCAGTCATAACAGTCACTGTGTGAGTTCTTCTCATATTCATTTAATGAGTACTGGTACTATGTGGGATAAAGATGAGAGATGTGTGGTTTCTATTCGTTTTTACATATTATATGTATGAATCCAACTACGCTAATAATAGAACTTTATGCATATGGTGTGACTGAAGACCGTGTCAAAAACATAGGACTCAACCAATTGGTTTGGATAGAGTTGTAGTGTTTATTTTTACAAACTCGTTCTTGCCATGTTTATTCAATCTCTAGCTTTCTAATTCATGCAGTGTTTTACTTACTTTATCCGATGCTGGTGTCCTGGTCCAGGAGCTTCGTTAGCACTCTTAGGCCGGACCTTGTGTGTGGCACTTTTCTCCTGAAATACCAATAATATTACCAGTCAGGCATGGTTGGGCCAGAAATATATGAATATTGTAACATTAATAAGTTTGAAGCTATAGACCAATGATGGCCAACGTTGGTAATGTGCAGCCGGACTTACTGAGCATCATAGGCATATGTAGTTCCCAAGGTCAGCCATCACTGCTATAGACACTAGCAAGGTATTGCACATCTCACATGCTCACAAAGAAATAAACTTTTCCAGAATGGGGATCATTAGAACCATGTGAACTGAGGAGGACTGCATAAAATCAGCCATTTTAACAGAGTTGGAAAGATGGACAAGATCATTTTTACAACTCAGCTACTAAAGGGACTGTATCACCTCAACACTGTTTTACTGTTAATGTATAGAATTAAAAAAATTATCTATACACTGTTAGCAAAATTGCAACAAATGCCTTAATTAGGAGAAAATGTGTTTTAAATGTGGTCTCCTGTTTATGACATCACTTGTGACTTAATTTACAAATTACACATTTCCCATTGAAAGCAGTTTATTTGCATATCAAGCCATAGGTGATGACAGGAGACTCCACCGACGCTTTTTAAAAACACATATTGCTCCTAATCTAGACATTTGCTTGCAATTTTGCCATGTGTAGATTATTTTTTTTTTTATTTTTTTTTTCTCTACATTCACAATTTTTAGGTGATACAGTCCCTTGAAACGCTTTATTGTTGTTTGACTTGTCAGATCACTTATTAGTGAACAGACCCCACCGAGATTCATTCACGAAGCAGAGAATTGTGTTGAAGATGCAAACTTTGTAAAAAGGCAGAACTTGGACCAAAATAGGATTTTTACCCTAGTTTTGGAAATTCTCAACTCCGATGTAAGCTTTCCAGATACGACTTTCAATTTATCTCAATTTTAAAATATAAACCATGGTCAATATCTGCAAATTACAGAGTATTGCGGTGCAACCTGTATCCCAGGGAATACAACCGGAGGCTATTATAAGCAGCTACGTGTTCCCATACATGTGCTGTATGTCTATGGAAATGACCGGAAATCATTCATAGAATATGCTGCAATGGAAAACACATTATGAAACCACTTGCAAATCATTGATAATGCAAATGGATGCTCATGGCGATTATTCAGGGGTCCAAAGCAGTTTACAAAGTCCCCTGAGCTTTAAAAAAAAAAAAAGCATATGGATGGATGTAGCATTCTGACAAGGCCATGCAGACCATATCTAATGCGATTAAAGTATACATGATTAAGCTTTCTGCTCCTTACAGCTGACTTTCTACTCTTTACTTTAAACGTTGGTTAATACAGTCTCAACTGCATTAAAGTCTCCCGGGTTAACACAACTGTTGCCATCAACAGAAAGGATTCACAAAATTGGTGCAGTAGATTTGCCAACAAACCGTTGTGGCACTACCATACAGGTCATTTAAACATCTGCTTAGGGCCCCCAGTTGCTTAGGGTGTCCACAGCATCTTAATGAGGGGGAAACATTTGTGGAAAGGGGACAAATAGCCAACACATAGACCTCTATTTGTTTTTTCTTTTGGGGACCGCCAAAACATAGATCGACCACCACTGCCAGCAAGATAGAGTAGAACTGAATTGTGTTTTTATCAAGTATCCCTAGCTAGTTAAGGGGCTGTGAACATGACTTAATATGTGTTCTATGGTGGCATCCTTATGTGGGTCAGATGGAATGTAGAACAATGCCAGAACATAGGAATGACATATTAAAAAAATGTTGATCCAGAACTTGAATAAAGTATTTTAACTTAACATTGTGTGTGGACGATTTTATTATTAATTTACATTTCATCAGCTTGGAAGGTTGTTAGACAAAAGTGGAGGTGCATTACTCCTTTTGAGTTCTTATAGGAGCGACGCTTGACAGACTGTTTGACATATCGACCAGACAATACCATGAGCCACTTGGAGCATCTAGGAGGTTAAAGAAATATTCTGATACCATTGCAGGCATCACAGGGTTAGAACAGTTCTGTAAGCTGAAGATGTAAAAATTATAGAGAGTGATGTACATAATATGAAGTGCCACTAGAATGTAAAGTGCATCAATCGGTTTGATATGCCCACCACTCAGACTGGGTTTACAAATACAACACAATGAAATTTCAATGGAAATGTTTGGGCAGGTCAATCCCAAAATTGCCAAGTATTCATAAATTCTACTTTAGATGTAGAACAAAGATGTCTATCTACTAGTTGTCCACGGGAGAGTTGGAATATAAAGGCATGCCTCGGAACTGTCCCACTTTGCGCAGGTCAGTCTCGACTTAGGTAGGCTGCGCCCCAGAGCTCTAAATCCCAGGACAGAGATATATGTAGGCGGGGACTCAGGACTGCAGATTCATGCACAGTGACGCCCCCCATGTCTCAATTTGCCAGGGGCAGAGGCTGGGAGGTATGTAAAGGTGTCAAACTTGGAGTCTGTAATTGCAATTGAAAAACTGCATTTTACATTTTCTAAGTCTAGAACAAATGTCTTATAAAGTTCTAAAACAAAACAAAATGCAGTAAGTCATGTGCAGGTAATACATTGCCAACTTCAGTGGGATCTCCTCTTTCAGACAAGGCCACTTTGTGCCTCATGGAGCACAGATCTCTCCTGCAAGACCCCTTGTTCGTCATGCTCTCTGCCTCTTCCCAAGTGGCAGAGGATCAATGGGAGAGCTGTGCTCCGTAGACAACTTGCTTTATTTGTTTTCTGTAAAAGTGGAAATTTGG